>CM027126.1:35604655-37083919 GCA_015476505.1 Urochloa ruziziensis | reverse complement strand
CGAGTCTTTTAAAAACTCCGTCGCGTGACGGGTTTTGCAATGCTCCCAGGGCTGCCAAGGTAGGTTTGCGTGCTTTGTTTCCTCGCGATCCACATGCTAATGGCCGATGGGGATCATCAATCATGGGAGAAAGGCTGCGTCACTCTCTCAGGGCGAATCATAAGACGGGTCAGGTACTGTACCTCATTATAATATCCCTCACTTTTTTTAAAAAAAAAATCTAGTCTCTCAAGTACGGAGTACGGAGTAGCTTTGTATCCGCGTTAGCGAGATTCAGGTGCCGCTTCGTTCTCCGGACATGAACAGGCGAACCCCTCGTCGCCGACTGACTCGATATATGGGCAGCGCGCTCGGCCGAGCTCGTGACTCGTCAGCCCAGTCTCAGTGGGAGTTTCATCAGCATTAAATAGACTGTCATGTCAACATTTTTGATGATGTGGCAGTCTATTAATGAAGAGAGATCCACACGGTAAACTCGCTGTCACGAGAGACGATTAGGGTTAGCCACGCTACATCTAGCGGCGGCGGCGGCCCCCACCTTGTGCAGTGCCGGCCGAGGGAGCACATGCGGCGCCGCCTGCCACCCCGCCGCGCCGGCCCCGCGCCGCTACCGGGCCCCACGCCGTCACCTGCTGCCTGGCCTCCGCCGTAGACTCTCGTGTAGAGCAGGAGCACGACGTACTAGACTTGTAGTCGTAGCCACCATGCGTAGAGGACGCAGAGCTGTAGCGTACTACGAGTACAAGCGGCAGCCGTATCCAGCGCAGGACGTACGAGGTGCCGGGCCGGCCGGCCGTCCGAGTGCAGGGGCGTGTGGGGGCCGTACGCCGAGGACGGGCGCGCGACAGCGACACGCGGGGCGGAGGATCGGCGATTGGATTGGAGAGAGAGAGAGAGAGAGGAGGAGGAGGAGAGAGTGCGGGTGGTGATGGGGCAAAAAAAAATCGTTGCGAGGCCCGAGGGCACGTCACGCTCTCCCCCGGCCGAGATTGATTGACGAGCCTGTTCGCGCCGCGCGACCCTGTTCACCGGAGGAAAAGAACATTTCCATCGCCTGTCGCGTTTACTGCTCTCTACTACTACTCCGTGGGACCTTCACAACAGGTCAGGAGTTCAACGCTAATCTACTGCTGGGTTAGTGGTAACTGCTAAGCTTGCAAAAAAAACGCCGTTGCTGTCAGGAGGGCCAAGCGCGCGAGATGTAATGTCGAGACGGAGAGCCAAACGATGCGCTCGTTTCTGCACGGGCATCGTCTCAAGCAACTAGAGTGCCGTGTGCTGTGGCCCTGTGGGGCGCTCTGCGAAGCGTATCAATGTGCTCGAGGCAAGGCCTGCTGCCGGGACACGGCACGTGCGTACAGTGCCCGGGGACGACGGAGGGGAAGCTCGGCGCGGCCAGGCGGGCGCGGGCGGGAGCCGGGAGGGACCGCGCAGCAGGAGCATGTGAGCTCCTCGGTCATCTCGTTACGCGCCCCATGCGCCAGTGTCAGAGCCCGACCGAGGTCACCGTGGCGCCATGCCCGCCGAGCACAAAGAGGGACTCTCGATCTGCGACCGCGACAGGGGAGATGGAATGGGAATGCTGGAAGCGGAAGCCAAGGCCAAGGGGAACCGTGCCGTGTCGTCAGTCGTCGTCCTCCGACCTCTCTCCTCCATCAGCCACTCACATGGCGTCATGGTGACCAACATCCCAGTGCAAAATCACAAGTGAAAAAATAGAGAAATGGTAGTTCTCGATTGCCGCCTCGCCTGTGCTGCAGCCTCGCTTTATGCCCTTTTCACGATCCAACTCGGACATAATCATTGGTACACCTAAATTTGTATATAATTTCGATCTGACCCGTTTAAAGCTCGATCTTTAAATTTAAGAGTATAAAAAGTTGAGCCTGGTACTGAGGGCTGCTAGCTCTCGCAATGAATGGAGGCCAGTGCCGCTGCGCGCTGCCCGCCCGCCCCTGGAAAAAGAGCCATGCCGTGCCCGTGCCCTCGCAAAAACAGGGCGCGCGCGAACCCCTATCCATTCATCATTCACTGCCCTCCGTGCACTCCCTCGCTAGTGCGCTGCCTGCTGCTGCAGCGCAGGGGGAAAGCGGGCGAGCTGTTCACGTGGCGCGGGGCGTAGCCTCTGTACTCCCCCGTGGTCGAAAGCTACTACGTACACAGTGCACGGCCGGCATCAGGATCCGCCGATCGGGTGCAGTGCTCAAATAATCCATGTACCAATGTACGCGTATGATCCAAAGCCTTTTTCGTTTAGTGGTCGTAGATCGTGGATCATCATCAGACATGTATGATCGGATCCCTGCGTAGCGCGTGCGTACGGCCGGTACGATGTACAGTAGTAGTACTACTACGCGCGCGGTGGGTGCGCGCGCGCGCGCGGCCACAGGAGACGACGCCACTACCGCTCGTACCTCGCGGAATCTCTGCGCTCCGCCGGCCGGCCGGCGGGGGCCACCGCGGAATAGACAAGTACAGTACAGTACGCTACTCGCACGGCGCACACTGTACAGCCATTCGGTTTCCGGCGATGGGATGGCCGGATGGGGTTGCGTCGGAGTGACAGGGGGCCAGGGCCAGGCGCATCGGCGGGCGTGTCACCAGCGTGGTGGTGCACGCAGCAGAATGAACTCGTGCGTGCATGCCAATGCTGAATGCCCCTCTACTCATCATCATCAGCTTCGCTCATCGATTCATCGTGTCACCGGCCGTGTCTCACGGCTCACACAATCCCGGTGCCGCAGCAACAGCGCGGCAGCTCAGGCGTAGCAACGGGAGGTTGGAACTGTGCTGGTGCCTGACATCATCAGGGGCTAAAACCCTTGTCTGAGCAGGGTGTTAAGTGGAGCGTACTGTGTGTGCACCTGTGCGTGATCAGGATCAGCGTCGCAGGGGATATACCGGAGAAGAAGCATTGCGGCACAAAGGAGCGCTCCTGCTGCTAAAACTAACGAGGCATGACGCGCCCGAAGTAAACGAGAGCTGTGTCGCAGCAGGTAGCCCTTTGTCGCGACGCTACGACGGGCCCACCTGGCGGTATACGGGAGGGCCCACGGCCTTTCCTCCCCCCCACCCACAAAACGCGACCCCGGCCCGGCCTGCGCGCCTGTCAGCGTCTCAGCGAGCCAGCCACTGGGTCGAGCCTGAGGAGCAGTAGCACGGCAGCCGCTCGCACGCTGTGCGGCGGGATGAAGAACGTGCGCGCCGAACGGGGCGGCGCGGCTTCCGTTTTCCTGGTGCACTAGGTGAAACGAAACGGCCGGCCGGAGCCCGGCCGTGGAGCAGGGGGGAAAAGGCCTGGCGGCCGCACGTCGCGAGTGCGCGACGTGGGTGCCGCGTGCGGCCGTGCATGGCAGGCTCGGCCGGCATGTGCATATGCGAGGATTAGCGAGGTCGGGGAGAGGGAAAATGGCGTCCTCAAGTCTGAAAAGATCCTCTTGATTCCGGCGCTTGCTTGTGATGAGTTGCCATTCACTGAAAATGAATCGGAGGCAGCCGTGGCATAAATGTGGGCATGTGGGGACTCTGGAGACAGTACGTGCGAAACTGATCCGGAAGGGGGGTTTGGTCTTTGGACTCGGGTGTGGGCATGTGGGGACTCTATGAAAATGAGCAATTCTACAAGCCTAGCTCGAAAATAAATACTCTTAAGTTTTTATAATTATTTCAGCTACTAATACTTAGCTCTAATTGATTAATTTTTTTAATTTGGACCTCCGCCAAATATGACATACAAGATAATCAGCAAAAAATAGTTGGATCTCATTCGGCATTACTCTCTTTTGCCACTATGTAATAGAGACACAGAGTCTATGTAGCCCGTCTTTCTTACTCGGCATATTTTGCCTTTGCCTCATGCTCTCCTCTAGTTATTGATAATGGCTTCTCCGCAAATTATTTTACGGCTCCTATCATAGGATGCAAAATATCTTGTTTCCTTCTCTCTTTTTTTTGCCGATGTCGACGCATCGAACCAAAGTTATATGCGGCCTTCATCACCCAACACACCTTATTATGGCACGCGCTACGCTCTACACGTGAGTCGAACAACCTAAAAACTAAAACCATGTAAGCCCAATGTTTGAAATATAAATCCTTAGCTCCAGCAGCCTCCTCGTTGCTAACTAGGTGAGATCTTGGCAGGAAATTGACGGAAATGCTAAATCACGCTTGAGTATTTTACCTTTCCCTCTCCCTCGCATTTGTTTTTTTTTTCTTTTGCATTCCTTCCCCTTCTTATCTACTTGTTGCAAGATTTTAAAACTTGAAGTTCCAGGGAGAGGGATTGACATTGTACAAGGGACCTAGAGTGAGCTCCAATATAGCAAGGTATAGGAAAGATATGGTGGTAAGCAGGGGCGGATACAACATTTAGAGAAAGAAGGGTTGGTTTTCTTCTTCCTCCTCCTCCTTCCTCTCTTTCTCTCCTTCTACCTCCTTTTCTTACGCCTGACTCCACGCTGGATCCTGGTGGAGGTGCCGCAAGAGGAAGGGGGAAGTTGACCCCAACCCTCAAATTGGAGGGTGGAGGGGCTGGGACCTTTGACCTTAGATTTGTTGGAAACAAGTGTGAAGGAAAGATGATGAAGCAAAGAGGGATGCAAAGTGTGGCCGCTCGGCCGAGCATAAGATGGTAGAGATGTTAGCATGCATTTGGTTCAGAGACAAGGTGGGATGGGATCATCCTAGCACTGTTATCTATAGTTATTTCTCGGACCCACGTGTCATGTGTGGAGCCCACCCGTCATCCTCATGGTTTCCTTAGCCTCATCTTCCCCAACCTGTCCACCTCCTCCCCCCCCCCCCCCCCCCCCGCGTCCCAAGCGATCGGCCGCCCTTCCTCATCCATGGCTGGCGTCCCTCCTCAGCCCGGCTAGAGGCGGAGCTCGCCCGGCCATCCCCTATGAAAATGAGCAATTCTACAAGCTAGGTCGAAAATTAATACTCCTAAGTTTTTAGAATTTATTTCAGCTACTAATACTTAGCTCTAATTGATTAAAAAATTGAATTTGGACCTCTGCCAAATATGACATACTCCGTACAAGATAATCGCCAAAAATTAGTTGGATCTCATTCGGTGTTATTCTCTTTTGCCACTATGTGACAGAGACACAGAGTCTATGTAGCCCATCTTTCTTACTCGGCATATTTTGCCTCTGCCTCATGCTCTCCTCTAGCTATTGATAATGGCTTCTCCGCAAATTATTTTACGGCTCCTATCATATAATATGCAAAATATCTTGTTCCTTTTTTTTCTGCCGATATCGACGCATCGAACCAAAGTTATATACGGCCTTCATCACCCAACACACCTTATTATGGCACACACTACTCACTACACGTGAGTCGAACAACCTAAAAACTAAAACCATATAAGCCCAATGTTTGAAATATGAATCCTTAGCTCTAGCAGCCTCCTCGTTGCTAACTATGTGAGACCTTGGCAGGAAATTGACACTTCCGTAAATATATACAGAAATGCTAAATCTCACTTGAGTATTTTACCTCTCTCTCGCATTTTAATTGTTTCCGTAAATATGAATCCAACTTTTAACAAATCAATTGTTTGTGGAGGGTTACAACGATCACATAATTTCTGTATTTTTTTTCCACGTATCGCATTGGCTGTGCCCAAAGTGCCCAAAGTTAAAATTTGGTCAAATTTTTAGAAAAATATAGCGACACTTGCAACGCCAAATTTATTTCATAAATTCTATCATTTAATATATTTTTATAGTGCATCCTATAGTGTTGTTGTACTTTATACAAACTTTGTCAAAATTGAGCAAGTCTAACTTAGACAAAACAATGCAATACAGAAAAGAAACGCCGGCCAATGCAATACAGAAAAGAAACGCCGGCCTTTTTTTCTCGTCCAGACATCACACTGATTGTATTTATTACTCGCGAAGTGCGGAATGAAGGCCTCCTTTATTTGCCCAAGGAATTAAGCCGAGATGGCATTCGGAAGCTAAACTTTCAGGCCGGCGCGTCTGGCAGTGTTCAAACTGAACTTGTTGCCACTCGCGATACCACGCCCCCCTTCTGGCCTGCTGCCCACACTAACGGCTGCAATGCGATACGGGTAGCAGAGCAGCTAGATGCGTCGTCGAACCGAGCCGTCTTTCCACCCCAAACTAACCCTGCCTGTCTACTTCTTGTTCATGGTTACAGTTGCGATCCAGCCGCTCATTGACTGCATGCGATGTAGTACGCCAGGCTGCCAGCGACGCGAGCTTTTGCCATCTCCATTCCCAGAAGCAGGCGAGGCGAGGCGAGGCGACACCGTCACGTGCCCCGCGCGCCGCGGCCATCCCGGCCGAAGCAGCCGCGCCACCGCGCTCGCCACTGTTGATCCGCCGCACAGTGGAGTGGAGTGGGCGCCTCCTGCAGTCCTGCGTCCTGCCTCGCCCGCCCGCACTGTGCGCCAGCGACGCCACCACTACGGCCTGCCGCTGTTGCAGCCTCCATTACAGTGTCTACTTACAGCCACTGTTGCATCATTCGCTGCCGTCCGGTTTGCTTGGAG
The DNA here is from genome assembly GCA_015476505.1 of Urochloa ruziziensis. Lineage (NCBI taxonomy): Eukaryota > Viridiplantae > Streptophyta > Magnoliopsida > Poales > Poaceae > Urochloa > Urochloa ruziziensis. Next base: position 37,077,390 of record CM027126.1, on the reverse strand, counting down.
GGTTTTTGGAGGATGAGATGATACGGAGCACCTTTTGTTAAGCAGCTGCAGCCTGCAGGGGTAAAGGCTAAAGAGGAGAATGAAATGGTGAAGGAATGGATAATACCAAAGGGAGACGAGGAAAAGAGGCCAAAAGCTAGAGAGATAAAAGGAGGTGAAAGCAAGCAAGCAAGCAAGGCCCTGACAGTTGCTGCAGAGGCCTGATAAACGTCACGTGATCACGGTTTCGTGCCGGGGTCAATCATGGAGGGCTGACGGGTGGGGTTATAGTAAAGCTTGGGCCTGCATGTCGGTAGCCTCCCTGCTCGCCGTTGCACGGAACCGGCTAGGTCGTGACTGGGCACTCGTCGTGCTCAACTGCTCGTGGAGTTAAAACCACGAGTAACACTGATCGAGTCTCTCCTTCCTGTTGGAGCACCTAAGATTGACAAAAATGTTTTCACACTATGAGGAATCGGGAAGGGCTTAGCTGATTGATTTATGTAACACCAGTTATTTAAAACTCGCATGCTTTCTTCTTAAAAAAAGTAATACCGATTGTGGTTCAAGTTCGACCGGTTAAATCTAGCGGCGATTCTTTGCGCCTTTATGAGATAGCTTTGCCAATTTAACGGTAATCCTTTGTACGTTACGAGATAACTTTGTCGGTCCCTAGTAAGCCATCGATATATTAGAACGACCAGTGTTATGTGAAAAAAAACATACTAAAGATCTCCTGGCCTGTTTAAATTCAGTGAAAGAGTGAAAAGTGGTGAAAACTTTTTGCATTGGGCCGCGTGTACAGAGAGAAAAAATACACTGACACGGTTCTCTAGGTGAAAACTTTTTGCAAAGTTGCTGGAATATAACTTTTTGTGGTATCCTATATAACTATATAGAATGTCCCCACTAAAGGACTTCTCTCAACCCTCAAGAGGTCATGTCATCATCCCACTAAGATGCATTAGAGACCATGTCATCATCCCACTAAGATGCATTCAAAAGATCACGACATATCAAAAGTCATGACAAATAGATCAAGAGTCACGCACGCCTCCCCGCCTCCCTCCTCATATTTACTAAGCAAGGCACTCGCTGCATCAAGTCTCTTTGCATCGCTGCAGGACGCTAGCGATGTTGGTCTCTCTGGGTATTACTTTACCGTCGGCGAGGCGTCGCAGCAGGCGGCCTTAGCCGCGTCGGCAACGACGCAGGTTGCTCATGCAGCGATCGGGAAGGAGGAGGCGAAGCACTTGGGTTTTGATCCCAACGCTACGTGTAGGTCTGCTCCCCGCTTCCTTTTTATTTTATATCCAATTTCATTAAGTTATGTTCGCATTTGCGAATTTAGATAATTTGTGAGGTTTATTTTCGTTCATGTCGGGAGGGCTTTGAACGAATCCAAGGCCAATGAAAAAGTAATTCATTATTGCAAGTGTTGCCATTTTATGGATAAACTGCATTGAAAGTGCACCTAGTCCCTTAAGTGGGTTTTGGTGAATTGAATGACGAAACGATTAAAGAACTAACATGTCTTGTAGAGTTTATGAGCAGGAATTAATTTGAATAATCATGATACTTGTGTATTCATTGGTTGAATGCATCAATGTTTGGCTCATAAGCAAGAAGTGATGGCTCTCATAGTGATATAACGTGATGTACAACAAGTAAGTGGTGAAACATGAAAAGAGACTTGGCCTTTAACTTTGTGAAGACTTGTTGAGATCCAAACGAGACATCATGATCAAGGTTGGATAAAATTGAGAAATGCGAGTTAAGGAATATATGCTAAGAGAAATGGTGGTGTGGGAAATCATGACTCTATATACTCGATGTATGACTTGCATGAGAAGACATGGATATATATTGGATAATATTCTATGGTCAAAGCAAATGGTTGGATTTCATGAATGATACAAGTATATATGTAGCTATATGTGAAGCATTGAAGAAAGGTTGGATTTTGGGATAGTGTTTCTAAGGACTAAGCATTGTGTGATCAAGTTGCGGCTTCAGTCATGGACTCTTTGCTAAGGGTGACGAAACTTTCTACGGATCAACTTGATGAATTATGATCACATGTGGACTTCATATAAGCAAGTATCACTATTTATAGAAGAAAGTTGACTTGCAACTAGAAGTGGATTTCATTCTATGTCAAAGGTTCAAGTCACTAGCTCAAGTTGATTTTTGCTCAAGCTTAAGCAGTGTGGACAGTCCACAAAAGAAGAATTGATTATGTGCGGCACAATTGAAGGCATTCAAACTCAAGCAAATGATTGGATTTTATATTTATTATTGAGTATTGGTGTGCCGTACTATCAAGAGGGATGTCACATTGAATAATTGACTTAACACCACAATACTGCTCAAAAAATAACCTAAGTGAGATAGCCTTGAGAGTTGAGAAGAAAATTGAGCAAGTGGGTGCTCACTGTCCCACGGCGGTTTAACCGCCCCTAACCTCTGACACCTCCAACGGCTAGTATATTTGAAATGGCGATTTAACCGGCCTTAGGGGCGGTTTAACTGGCCATGGTAGATCTCCAATGGCTAGTTTTTGTTGGATGGGGTATTTATACCCCTTAGCCCTCTCCTTTGAGGGCTGCTGGTTCTGTGTGATTCCTAAGCCTTCTTGACACATTCTAACAGTAGAGGAGCTTCCCCCAACCACTCTTTGTGAGATTGCTTGATTTGGTTGAAATCCTTGAGTTGGGGTTGAGTGAAGCATTTGGGTGTGAGCTTGAGAGCTTTGTGAGCTCAGAGATCTTGCGAGAGCACTGGAGAGCAAATCCATAGCTTGAGCATTTGTGGTTAGCATCAAAAGTTCTTTGTACATTTGTTACTCTTGGAGCCTGGCTCCTAGACGGCTAGGCGTCGCCGGTGAGCTCCATTCGTGTGGTGAGCGGCCGAAAGTTTGTAAGGGCTGGTCTTGCCTCTTCGTGGAAAAGGACCATTGTTAGTGAAGGGCTATGATGTGGTATGTATACACCTTGGCGAGGCAACCTTACGGGATTTCTCAAATGGAGACTAGAACCGCTGAACTTGTTTGGTGCTTGCAGCGGGTCCGAACTTCGGGAAATAAATTCTTGTGTCTCTACTTCACTTTACTTGTTCTTTCTAGCTTCATATTTGCTTTCGCTTCGATCTACTTGGGTATACTCTATTTGTGTGCAGGAGCTAGAAGATCTTGATTAGATACACCTGCACAAGAAGTATCTCAAGTGTATTTGGTGCTAGAAGAGCAAAAAGGGGTCGAGCAACTTATTGGGCAGCTCACTGCCTTGGGGCGGTTTAACCGCCAGGCAGGGGCGGTTTAACCGCCTGGTGCTGACAGCCGGCAGAAAAAGTGGACTAAAAGTTTCAATTAGTCGTCTCGCCTATTCACCCCCTCTAGGCGACATCTAGATCCTTACAAACGGTATCAAAGCGAGGCTTCACATCAAAGCTTAACTGCCGTGAAGAAAAGATGTCGATTGAGGTAAACTTTGAGCCACTCGAGCTTAATGGCTCAAACTATGTTTCTTGGTCAGCAAATGTTCATTCTACTCTTAGAAATATAGATCCTGTGGTTGAACATATTTTAGTTGCTAGCATCCTACCTTCTAAGTTTGATATTGATAACCTTGATCATTCAAAGATCACTCAAAAGGAGTTAGCATGTTCGCAACTCAATGCTTGTGTTACTAATTTCTTGCGAAGTGCTGTTTGTGAAGATATTTGGGATTGCATCTCTAGAAAGAAAGAAATCTGAGAAGATGCATATCACATTTGGTCCGTCATCAAGGATGTATTTGAAGATATTAATAGTGATGATGAGGAGAAATTAGTTTCATCAGAGATATGCTCATTACTTTTACCAACTCAAGATGAGCCTCAAATGAAGTCAACTATGAAGGAAGACAAGCAGAATGTGCTCACTGTGCAGGCAGCGGTTAAACCTGCCTGCAAACCCGGTTTGACCGCCCCTGACAGAGATGTCACAGTTCATGATGCTCAAATCACAAGCGTGGACCCAAGCGAAGCTTCCGCTGTCGTAACTTCATCTTCAAGTGATGAGGGTATTGTATGCTTGATGGCCAAGAAAGAAAAGAAGAAGAAGAAGAAAGTCAAGGCTCAGCCTAGTGAGAGATCTAACTCCTTGACGGAGGAATTAGAGGCTCTCAAATCATTCTATGCCTCCTTGGTTTGTAAGTATGACTCATTGGCAAATGACTATGCTTTTGTTACAAATATTTTACCTTCCGCAAATTAAGAAAAAGACAATGAAGTGCTCAAATCTCAACTTAACAAGATCACTAGTGAGCATATGAAGTTGCAAGGGACTCACAAAGAACTTGAATATTCTCATGAGATGCTTGTAGATTCACATGTCTCACTAGAAATTTCTTATGAGGTTGTGCTCAACTCGCTAAAACTTTATCAACCTCTCACATCCACATGTTCATGCTCACTTGTCATTAATGACTTATCTTGTGCTAATCCTTGTTGTCAAACAAGCCAATCTAGCGTTGAGTATGTATTTGTAGAATCTTGTGATGACCTTATTGCCAAAGAAAATGATCAACTCAAGCAATAGGTCAAAAAGATGAAAAGTGACTTGATCAATTTGAGAAGCAAGAGTCAGGTGCAACCTTCTCATGATAACCATGAAAACATGGTGAAGAAGCTTGAGAAGGGTTCAAATGTCATTAGCTCAGATTCTAAGCATGATCAAGCCAAAAATTGCAAGATTCAAGAAAAGATGGAAGATTCAACCATGGAAGATCTTTCATCAAATGGTTCCCGAAAGCAAAAGAGTCAAGCAAGGTTCAATAGCAGACAAAGGTACAATGAAACTCATAGAGTCTGCTACAGGTGCAAAGAAAACGGTCACTTGATCAATGAATGCAAGATCTTATCAAGTGAGGAAAAGTCTAGGGACAGCCGGTAAACCGGGTAGCCAGGGCGGTTAAACCGCCCCAGCCCCAGATTACTTAAGTTCCTCAGAACAGAAGCAAACCAGCCACATCAACAACTAGCAAGCTAAAGTTAGATAAAAACAAGGTGACAAAAAAAGGAGCCACCAAGCAAGAACAATAACCGAAGATGCTATGTGTGTCGGCAAAAAGGGCATATGGGTAAGGATTGTTCAAATGGTGAGCTCTCTAAATCAAACCTTGTTCATTATGATTTTACTGAGATTGGGGATCACAAAATTGATATTTGCACTGTCAAGGTGATTCACTCACCTCAAACAAGTGTAAGAGCAATTTGGGTACCTAAGCACCTTGTGACTAACATCAAAGGACCCAACAAGACGTGGGTACCAAAAAATAGTTTGCTAAGCTTGCAGGACCTTGAAGATGCATTGAACATTTGACTCATCAAGAATGTATGCAACAAAATTGGAAAGGTGGCCAAATGGGGATAATTAAGATCTATATCTTTTCAATGACATCTCGGTATCATTTACTTACTGTCACACTACAGTCATCATCCTCTGCAAACACTCTCTTCCTTTTCACAAGTTTAGTACTTATGGTAAAACTTAAGTGACGACCTAGTGATCTCAACACTTAAATACTCTTTATTCCACATGTTGCTATTGACAGCTCCCTGGTAGAGCACTCTTTAAAATATATGACAGGGATCAAGGCACAAAATAATCAAGAGAAGTGTCGAGTTGAAAGGTTGCAAGAAGACAGGAAGTTCCAGCCTAAATAAACAGGGCGGTTAAACCGAGTCCATTGGGCGGTTTAACCGGCCTACCTCAGGGAAAGTTCTAAACTCTCTGGTAGAAACCAGATCTTTCAATTCTACGCCAGATGATCCGGTTACACACTTGGGTAGGCACCGAGTGATCTCGGGTGATCCGGTCCTAGTCCAGAAGATCCGATCCAAAACTTGTCTAAAGCATAATCTCTTGCTTATATGACAGTAAGTACATGTGACACATGTTCCAAGCAAATATTCATGTGTCTTGACCAAGTAATAGAACGAGTCTCCTCCAAGTTCCTAATAGAATTGAAAGTGTATCAATAAAAAAATTAAAAAATCTTGTGCACAAATTGAGGGGGAGCTCATCCTAAAACTTGTGTCCTTGTGGGACTAACCTTTTCTTTTAGTCTCATTCTTGAGAATGTGTTTCTTATTGGGGTATGCCATCACATGTTGATCCAAGTGGTAAAATTGTGAAACTCTTATTTTTGGATTATGATGCTCTCTCTCACATGGCTACTCACCATAATATAGTTTAAATTCCTTTGCATGACCTCCTGTGATCAACCTTGTACATGTAAGTACATACCTTTTACATATATAAGGGGAAAGGGGATTTAGCCTATGTTATAAGATTTCACTTCTAGTGACCTATATGCTTTCAAACTCAAAGGGTTGCTAAAAGTGAAGTTAGTGCTTGTGCTGGTTAATGCTTTCTCTCTTGATGTTTGGATTCTTAGAAATTTTTGAGAGAGGAAGCCTTGAGCTATAAATTATGAATTGCACAAGATAAATGACTTAAACGACCAAGGTATGTATCCATGACCTCATTCAGTTTTAAACATTTAAGTCCATCATACATGCTAGTGTGCTGTTGTATGTGGTTAGTTGATATCTTTCTACTAATGATTGACTGTTGTCAAATAATTACCTTCATGCTAGATATGAACTAATATACCAACTAGAACTTTATTTGGACTACAACATATTTGCCGTGACATAGGACATATTTTTTGAAATCATCTACTAGCATGGTAGGAAGTGTGTTTTTGTAAAAAATTGGCCTTTTGGTCTTTGACTAAGATTGATCTACTGTGATCATTGTTCAAATTGTTTGATTGATGGCTGGTCACTAGTAGTGAGATTCCCTCAAGTCCATAAGGATCCACATCTACCCATTCACATTTTTCTTGGGAGAAGTAAGAAAAATGTAAATTTTTATAGAAACATTTTCTTCTGAGATAAATGAGCCAACTATGGATTATTCTAGTCTTTATCTCATGCCAATCATGTCAAGGGGTTGAAGATCAAATTCTTATCAAAGTCTTAATCTTGTTCTATCTGTCCAGTGCAGGGCGGTTTAACCGCCTCCTGTAGGCGGTTTAACTGGGTCTGCCTAGACAGTTACTTTTTTACCCCCTCTAGGCGACATCTAGATCCTTACATGCATACGATATCTTTCACAATTATCTATTACATTAAAACTCTTTGTAGAATGCATCAAATCATCATATATAAGTACGCAAAATATCTCGCGGCAGCGCGGGCAATCACTTAGTTATTTTTTATGTTTTGATCATTTTTGTAGCGCGAATTGCTTGATTTTATTGAAATTTGTCACCATCTTTCATCGCTGGTACTTTGTAGTTATATGTGAGATAATCCACATGCGAAAATCACCATTGTGGTGTGGTCCAATATGATCACTATAAACTCTCTATTTCCAATAAATCTAACTATTTTTTTCCATGTCGGACCCTCCCGAATTTCATACTGAATAGAGACAAAATTACACGTCTTAGATTCCCAATAAATCTAACTAATTCTAGCGATTGGAAGATTATATTTGATAGTGCTCATAATGTTTGTCTGTTGAAATTAAGATCATATACACATGCTCCTTTAAAAACATATGTAGCAATAAATGAATTGATCAATAGCCGTTTTTTTAATCTCCTGTCCAAACCAAAGAGGACAATATACATTTAAGAATTTAACTTAATTTGAAATGAACCTTAACATCTGTCTTGTACTTCCCTTATCAAATAGGGGCATTTCCCCCACCTCTTTGCCTCTTGTAGGTGTGAACTTTTCTGATCTCCAGTTGAATGCCGCAGTATAGGCCTATTTTACTCATGAAAGATCAAGATCAACACAGCGTGGATCCAAAACACAGAAATGTGATGGCCCACCTGCAGACTCACAGCTAAGCATTAACCCAGTCCAAACTCGCAGGTCCCACATGTCAGTTGTACCATGCCCCTCGATTTGTGACTCGAGTTCTACTGCTCTAGGCCAACCAGATAGACAGAGAAAAGCACTGTACGATACTGATGTGACCTCTCAGTGTCCTTCTCTCCCCCCCCCTCTCATCACAACAAACCACTCTCTCTCTAGCCCCTATCCCTCCAACAAGTCTCTCTCTAAAAAACTCCAAACTTATAGCCTAGTAGGAAGGTACTCCCCTCTAGCTTAGCCCCTGCCACTCTATCGCCCAGCCATACAGCTACTCGCTGTCACTGCGGCAGCGGCGCAAGTGCGCAAAGCCGAGCGCGAGAACCCACGAAACCAACCAAGAGCTCGGCCCCCATTAAGGCAGGCAGGCTCGCTGCAGCACGCTTCGCGCTCCATCGTCGTTGTCCTCTCTCCCTGTAATGTCACTCCCCCGATGCCTGTCCGCAGCTCAGTCGCCATGAGGACGACGGCCGCGGCCACCTCCCGTGCTCTCTTCGCCCTCCTCCTCCTCGCCGTCGCCGTCGCCGACGACGGTTGGTGATCTGCTTCCCTTTTCTTCTGTCTCTCCCCTATCCCTCTTTCGTCTATGGGTGTCCTCTGGTTGCGTACTGGGGAGCAAAGATTCAGGGGGGTCTTGGTTTGTTAGGATTAGTATTTTATTAGCGCCGCAAGTACGAGCTTTTGGAGGCATGGTGATTCGCTAGTGCTCCATTCCCATTTCTTTATTGCCGTAACCCGAGTCTAACACTTAACTAATCCTTGTGATTTGTGCCATTCTCTTCTCTTCTTCCTTGGCTCTACAAGCTCGTAGCAGCTCAGTCCTCAACCTAGTTCACCGATGTTTCAAAATGTATATCTTCTCCCTTCGGGTTCTGTTTTTGTCTTTAAATGCGCCCTATTCTGCTTTGTTCTGCTGCTTGTTCGAGCAAACTTGCAGAAGATAATGAATGGTTTGAGCATCATATCTTCCCTCCTCCTTTGGCTTTTCAGTGCTGCAAGCCTTAGTTGTTTTTAACCTGTTTCTTGTCTGCGTTTTTGAGCTGTTACTTCGATGTTGCCGCTCACTGTGGTCCTGCTTCCTATTGTGGATGAATCCTGATAACTTTATCTTTCACCATTGTGCTATTTTGGGCTTTTTTTCGAATCTGCTGTTTCTCAACTTATTTTGCTCTCTTGCCTTCGAAACATGAGGAATCCTTGTTGCTAGATTGTTAACCATGTCCCTTTCTGGTGACATTCCTTTTGCCGAACCCTCTGTGCAGTTTTCTACCAATCTATAATCCGCGGTATCGCTGTTCTTTGTGCTAATGCGGCTGGTTCTACATCTTCCAGGGTCGACGCTGCTGGAGATCAAGAAGTCCTTCCGCAACGTCGGCAACGTACTGTACGATTGGGGCGGCGATGACTACTGTTCCTGGCGCGGCGTCATATGCGACAACGTCACCTTCGCCGTCGCTGCTCTGTAAGATCAGCGTCCATTAAAGTTACCTCCTTTCCTACCGACTGAGATGTGTGTCCACTGATGCCGGTGGGTGCCAATGTAATGCAGCAACCTCTCCGGGCTCAACCTTGGCGGCGAGATCTCTCCAGCCGTTGGCAGCCTCAAGAGCCTCAGCTCCATGTACGGATATATATTCTTTTTCTTGTTTATCCAAATGACTTTGCTGTTGATTAGATTGCATTTTTTCCTGACCTGAGGTAACCCGTGTGCTTTTGTATATGCATCCAGTGATTTGAAGTCAAATGGGCTGTCTGGGCAGATCCCTGATGAGATTGGTGATTGTTCGTTGCTTAGGACGTTGTAAGTGAGCTATATGAGTTATTCTGATGTTTTGGTTGTGGGCCTTTGCTCAAGATATTTTCCAATCTTCCATTTTTGGTTTTAGGGACTTATCTTTCAATAACTTGGATGGCGACATACCATTTTCGATATCAAAGCTGAAACAACTCGAGAACTTGTGAGGCTTGTTCTTGCTGAATGGATACAAAAACATCTTGTTATTATGATCCTTTATGTTGTAAGTTTTTTGCTGATCTTGTGCTGTTTGTTTGTGGTTTCTAGGATATTGAAGAACAACGAGCTCATTGGCGCAATCCCATCAACGCTGTCGCAGCTTCCGAATTTGAAGATCTTGTAAGATGCTAGTGCTACATAATGCAGATTTAGTTAAATGCGGTGGTTCAAAATTTCTAATGTGATACTTATTCCAGGGATTTGGCTCAGAACAAATTGACTGGGGAGATTCCAAGACTTATCTATTGGAATGAGGTTCTTCAGTACCTGTAAGTCATCCTTAAGCTTGTTTGTTATTTCAAAGAATGTGTACTAGTGTTAGACTACTACCACTGCTAGTGCTGTGTGCCTGTGTCTACATTATTGAGGGTCGGGCCGCTCACTTTATGAAATCTTTTTTTTGAAGCGTTATGAAGGATTTATTGTTGGTTGGTCTTGTGAAATGGCATTAATGTGCATAAAGTGTTATGAAATGTCAAGTAGTTTCTTCAACGTTTTTTTTGGCTAAATTGGTCATAATTTATTACTCAGGGGACTGCGTGGTAATCATTTAGAAGGAAGCCTCTCTCCTGATATGTGCCAGCTGACTGGCCTTTGGTACTTGTAAGTTAACTGAGTGCCTAGTTAATTAAGTTTGTTATGTTACCTCAATATGATTTTGAACTACCCTGTAATTTGATCACAGCGATGTGAAGAACAATAGCTTGACTGGGGTGATCCCAGATACCATTGGAAATTGTACAAGCTTTCAGGTCTTGTACGTATATGCATTCTTGCTCCCTCTGAACTAAGCTATTTGACTTTCCATTATTATTTTTCCTAACCTTCTATATTGGTAGGGATTTGTCTTACAATCAGTTCACCGGACCGATCCCGTTCAACATTGGTTTCCTACAAGTGGCCACACTGTATGTCTTTCCCCTTTTTTCATTGGAAAGAATCTAGTTACACGCTTAATAAAGATAAACTTACCTGCAAAAATGCATACATTCTGTCTTAGGTCCTTGCAAGGGAACAAGTTCACCGGTCCAATTCCTTCAGTAATTGGTCTTATGCAGGCTCTTGCTGTTCTGTAAGTCTCATGATGAGTTTGATACACCCTTAACTTGTCAGTATACCATCGATATTAGGCAAAAAAAAGAGAGGCAGCACTTCCTCATTTGTGGGTGGCGCAAAAAATACATTTGCTAATTGACACAACCTTTTACTTTTCAGAGATTTGAGCTACAACCAATTATCTGGTCCTGTACCATCGATATTAGGCAACTTGACATACACTGAGAAGCTGTAAGAATTCTTATCCCCCTAAATCTGGTCTGTTGCTATTTTATATTTTATATGGTTTAACTGAAATAATTCACCTGAATGTAAGTTTGAAGTGAGCATATTGTTGAGGTAATAACATTATACATCTTGTGCTTATAGGTACATGCAAGGAAATAGGTTAACAGGGTCAATACCACCTGAGCTAGGAAATATGTCAACACTTCATTACTTGTAAGTTTTAGTGTTTCTTTGGTTTTATGGATAAGGAAAATTCAGTTTAATTATTGATCTATCTGTGTTGGCAAATTGTCTGAATTCAGAGAATTGAATGATAATCAACTTACTGGGTCTATTCCACCGGAGCTCGGAAAGCTTACTGGCCTATTTGATTTGTAAGTATCTTTTAGGGATCCTTTAATACTTTCATGTGAGTAGAGCTTCTATGCTCTGCTGAAAATTATATTGGATGAACAGAGTTGATTTACTTTCTACAGGAACCTTGCAAATAATCACCTTGAAGGACCGATTCCTGACAACCTAAGTTCATGCGTGAATCTCAATAGCTTGTAAGCACAAATGATTCCTGAAATTATGTGGGCCATTTGTAGTGCACAGATACATATATGACGTGCTAGTTTTCTTTTACAGTAATGCTTATGGTAACAAGTTAAATGGGACCATTCCTCGTTCGTTGCGGAAACTAGAAAGCATGACATATTTGTAAGTTCAAATGAGTAGCCTTATGCTGTAAGTTCAATAGGAATGATTTTTTTTTAATAGTTCAGTAGCCTTATGTTGATCCTCTTACATATATATACAGAAATCTGTCATCAAATTTTCTCAGTGGCCCTATTCCTATTGAGCTATCAAGGATCAACAATTTGGACACCTTGTAAGCTTTCATCAGCTTGCCCTTTTTAAGTACCAATGTCATGTTATGTTATGTTATGCTATATGTAACAAAGAATATGTATCAGGGACTTATCCTGCAATATGATGACTGGTCCAATTCCACCAGCAATTGGCAGCTTAGAGCATCTATTGAGACTGTAAGTTTTTGGACTATTGTTTCTTAGATATGTTGCCAGGTTCGTGTACTGATATTGAACATGTTTCTCTAGTAATTTGAGCAAGAATGGCTTTGTTGGATTCATCCCTGCTGACTTTGGTAACTTGAGGAGTGTCATGGAGATGTAAGTGCATTTTCTAGATTGGAACCCTTCTGCAGATTAGTTCCTTGCATGCTATTTTGGATAACTTGACTGTTGTTTCTAGTGATTTGTCCTATAATCACCTTGGTGGCCTGATTCCTCAAGAGCTTGGAATGTTGCAAAATCTGATGTTGTTGTAAGTAGTATCCTTTGATGTCACAGTTTATTTTTTCAAGCTAATAAGTTTAGTTTCAGAAGGAAAGTTTCTGATTCATCTGTTTATTATCCATTTCATGTAGAAAGCTGGAAAATAACAATATCACTGGAGATGTCTCTTCACTGATGAACTGCTTCAGCCTCAACATCTTGTAAGTTCATACGTAGAAAACTTCTAAGGATGCACACAAATGTATGTTTCTAACATTATCCTTTCTTACTTGTGGACAGAAATGTGTCATACAACAATTTGGCTGGTGTTGTCCCTACTGACAACAACTTCTCACGGTTTTCACCTGACAGGTATTGTGCTCGCGCCATTTCCATCACTATTCAATAAGTTTGCTTGGACCTGGAAACAATGTTTTAGTTTTCTGGGTTTTCTTTCCAGCTTCTTAGGTAATCCTGGACTCTGTGGATATTGGCTTGGTTCTTTATGTCGGTCCACCAACCACCAAGAGAAACGTAAGAACTGTGTTGCATTCGTTAGTTGCTTTGACGTAAACTTTGTTCACATAATAAATTTCCATCTTTTCTTCCCCTGGATTTTGTATGCAGCGCCAATCTCAAGGGGTGCGATACTTGGCATTGCCGTGGGCGGACTTGTTATCCTCCTGATGATCTTAGTAGCTGTATGCAGGCCACACCGTCCACCTGTTTTCAAAGATGTCACTGTAAGCAAACCAGGTAACGCATTGCCAAGTTTGGAATCTACTCTTACAATAAATCAATTCTTTCATTACCTTTTTAAGTTTAATATTGCATCTTACTAGTCATGGTTAGTTCCTAATAAGTTAAGCAAACAACACTTTTTTGTGAGTCTTGATCAATACTTTACTTTTGTGAGTTGTAACTTATCACTCAATAGTTGATATGGTAGAACAGTATTAATTTCTTGTAATAGATATTCTTGCTGTTGCAGTGAACAATGGTCCCCCCAAGCTGGTGATCCTTCATATGAACATGGCCCTTCATGCGTATGAGGATATAATGAGGATGACTGAAAACTTGAGTGAGAAATACATCATTGGGTATGGGGCGTCAAGTACAGTTTACAAATGTGTTCTGAAGAACTGCAAACCAGTGGCAATAAAAAAGTTGTATGCCCACTACCCACAGAGCCTGAAGGAGTTTGAGACTGAGCTTGAGACTGTTGGTAGCATCAAACATCGGAATCTAGTCAGCCTTCAAGGATACTCACTATCACCTGTTGGGAATCTTCTCTTCTATGATTATATGGAAAGTGGTAGCCTTTGGGATGTTTTACATGGTAAGTCGAGGCAGCTAACGCATTCACCCAGTTTTTTCGGTCTAGGAATCATGAGAGCAGTTTAATGAAGCAATCAGTAGCTAGTGCCGCTATGCTTCTTTTCATTTCAGTAGTCTTTGTTTGTTTCATTTCAATAGTCTTTGTTTGTTCATCTGTCACATAACATCAGCTTGGTTGTCAAGACAATTCATGTTTTGACAATGACTCCCTAATTTTTGGTTATGGATATTCAGACAGTTACTGCGATCGCATCCTGATGAAACTCTTCTCTTGTTTCAGAAAGTTCATCTAAGAAGAAAAAACTTGACTGGGAAACTCGTCTCCGGATCGCACTCGGTGCAGCACAAGGCCTTGCTTACCTTCACCATGACTGCAGTCCTCGAATAATTCACCGGGATGTAAAGTCTAAGAACATCCTCCTTGACAAAGATTACGAGGCCCATCTTACAGACTTTGGGATTGCAAAGAGCTTGTGTGTCTCAAAAACTCACACGTCGACCTATGTCATGGGCACTATTGGCTACATTGATCCTGAGTACGCGCGCACATCCCGGCTCAATGAGAAGTCTGATGTCTACAGCTATGGCATTGTTCTGCTGGAGCTGCTAACTGGCAAGAAGCCAGTGGACAACGAGTGCAATCTCCATCACTTGGTAACTATTTTTCTGTCTAGGAGTCATTTTCTTCAGCTTATATTGCTTTGGATTCCAGTAGTGCCCAATAATTGCTGAACAATGACCATTAGGCTTGTGTTCCTACAAGGGGACCATCAACTTGAAGCCTAGCATGTGAGTAGATCTATCTGCACTGTAGGCCTGCTGTGGATTGGTGAGCCGATCCATTGGATGTGCCGACTGAAAGCTCCATTATAAGTTGCTGTGTCCGTCCCCTAAAGCCTGCCGTTTGTGCCCCCCTGTCATCAATAATATAGATTGGAAGCAAAAAGAAAAAAAAAACAGCCTAACAGGATATCATGTGGGTTTTCATGTGTCCAGTAGCTTTTCCATGCATTGATGTAACATTTGAAGTCACCTCAGCTTCAAACAGGCGGACCATCACCCAAAATGACAACTGCTATGCGCAGCAGTGGTGATAAATTATAACCTGTGCTGCTGCTACTTTAGTACTAGGAAGTAAAATTTATATATATTGCCTGAAAAATCAAGGGAACTTGCAGCGCTTCTGATTGTTAGATGCTGTTCACCTATGCTGCATTTTTAAATCTGATAATGTTCTCAATCAAACGCTTCGTTTGCAGATCCTATCGAAGACGGCGAGCAACGAGGTCATGGAGACAGTGGACACGGACATCGGGGACACCTGCAAGGACCTCGGCGAGGTGAAGAAGGTGTTCCAGCTGGCGCTCCTGTGCACGAAGCGGCAGCCGACGGACCGGCCGACGATGCACGAGGTGGTCCGTGTCCTGGACTGCTTGGTGAACCCTGACCCGCCACCGAAGCCGTCCACCCAACAGCAGGCGCAGCAACCCGCGACATCGTCGGTTCCAAGCTACATCAACGAGTACGTCAGCCTTCGGGGCACCGGCGCGCTCTCCTGCGCCAACTCCACCAGTACTTCGGATGCCGAACTGTTCCTCAAGTTCGGCGAGGCCATCTCGCAGAACACGGAGTAGGGGGGAGGTGTCTGAATAGTTGAGGCGGAGGCGATGGCGGCGGGTGGTGGTAGTGTAGTAGTAGCTGACTGACATTTTGTGGAGAATGTGCTGGGGCTGGGTAATGGTAATGCAGGAGAGGATCGATTAACAAGTGACTCCGTAGGGTGGTGTTAACTGTAAAAAGTCGTTCGTGTGTGTCTAGAGCTTCTTGCCTTCCCTTTTGTTTTACCACTTGTCATCCTTGGGTCTAACTTAGGAGGCTGTCAGGCTGCATTGTTTCATCTTTGTCGCTCCTGCATGATCTTTTGTGTTGGACTTTTGCCGTGTTGGAACCATGGGAGGTGACCTGACCTCCATCTGCATGAAACTACCGGCTCCTGCTGTTTCTTACTGATCTGACCTCTGTAAACTGCTGAGTATTTTGTTTCTGGGATCAAGATTGTGTCATGGTGACTGGTGAGCACTGTATTTTCTGGGACCTTTTTGCTCCTGGACCTTGTAGTACGTCTGCCGGCGCCATTCCGTGGCCCCCGGCGACGCACACGCACCTGGAGGGCGGCATGTGCTCGCTGTGGGGGATGTCGCGGAGCTCGTGGAGGGACGCATCGGCATCGGCCCGTGGCGTGTCAGGGCGGCGTAAATGATGCGAGGCGAGAGGTTGCAGGACGCTAGGGCCGGATGGGTTGCAGCGTGGTGGTGTGGGTGACTGATTGATGCGTGGTGGGGACGAGCTGGGGATGGGCGGTGCAGCGCAACCGCGCAATGCCATCCTCGTGAGCCCCCGTGGGGCCTGGGCATTCTCAGCAGCCTTGGTAGGGCAGGGGTGAGAGTGCGTGGGTCAGAGATGGGAGCTGGACGTGCCACGGCGCACAGGGAACCGTCGGCACTCGCCAGTGCCAACGTCGTCATGCCACTTGCCCGCTGGGACTGGAGAGAGGAGTTGGGCTGCGATATATTAGCCCAACTGCTCTACTCGGCCCAACTCTTGTAACGCAGCCTGAGGCAACAAGTGGTCCACCAGAATGAACGTATCCTATGCGGCCCATACACACATAGCTCGGCCCGCCGTTGGAGCTGGACCCAACCCAGCTGTAGGCTTCGCTCAAAAAAAAAAAAAAAAAACCCAGCTGTAGGCGTCCGGTAGCGAATTTTTTTTATTTTTATTTGATAATTTTTTAAAAACAAATAGCCGACCGAAAAAATTGTAAACCCAGCTGTAGGCGTCCGGTAAAATTGCTACAGTATATCTTTCGCCGGTTCATTCGGCTATAGCCGTTTCAAACGGCGGTATACGTATAGATCTACAATTTTTTCGGTTGAGTGTTTATTTTTGAAAAACTATAAAATAAAAAATAAAAAATAAAAAATTCGTCCGGTAGCAATGGCTGCGGCGAAGCTCGCCCCTGCTGCTGTCCCTGCTGTCGGGATATCGTCGCAGCTTTACCTGTAGGAGGAGCTCAAGGAGTGGTGGCATTACCTCATCGAGGGATGAGGGGGCTAAATTTGAGTATAGCATCGACATGCCATGGCTGTGGCTAAACTCAAATGACTTGGCAAAGCGTCAAAGCAGCAAACAAAACAAGGTAATATAATGATGCAGATGAAATTTAACAACCTGACAACCTTTTATTACACTGAAAACACTGCTAGCTAAGTGGATCACTCATATTCAAGCAATCATGAAAACAGTAAAGCATGAAAGATAGAACTCAATGTTTATAGCATATGTTTCCTATTTGAGAAGCATTTTATTCTACAGATTGGGCAACCATCAACAGAAAGGTCTGAAAATGCCGAGCTTGGGAAACCCTCACATGAAGAACCGGCAGGTTGTGAACGATGCTTTCAGTCTATGTCTGCACTACCTGCTGCCAGACATCCTCGGCCATGCCTAGTGGTAAATCCGACGACACCAGCATTCGGATGTCCTCACCCCAATTCCACGCCTCTAATTGCTTGGTTAACTTGTGCTGAGTTGGTGATGATCCGGACACCAGCCATAGAGGGAGGGGGCAGTGAAGCTAGTGACAGTGTGTGTCTTGTCTTTCCTAGGCCGGTAGAGGAGTGAGTAAGTCATTGGCTTTTGCAAAGTACATGTTGGTAGCGTCCAAGCTCAATATTACTTCCTACTCAGCTACTAATCTTTCAGCCACTTTTGTACTACTTTGGTCTCACTTAGATATCGACAGGGCGATAGAGTATAGGTTCATGAGTGTACAAATATATATCTAATATTTTTGAAAAAAAATATTTTAGTTAGCATGTATAAAAAGCTTTAATTGAGCTAAAATAAGATAACTAGTCTCATTAGACTAACTTGGTTCATACATTACTTTATTGGATGATTGGTTGATGTCGGACTACTAAGAAAAGTAGGAAGGAACAACAAGCACCCCGAATATTTGAACTTAATTCTATTTTTGTTTGGCGTTCCTCTGTTCTTCCGTTTTCTTTTCGACTCATTATGCTTGAATTAGAATTTAGCATGCTTTTATATATATTTTGGATATGTAAATTCATATGTATCAAGTAGGGGCATTCAAGAACACTTCCATAAACATACTTGTCTTAACCATGTTTCTTGTTAAAACTTAAGTAGCTTATACTATATAAAACAAGGCATAAATGACAAAAGCATACAAAAGAGAAGAGCAAGTGCTATTATTTTTCCATTCTACCATTTCAAGATTGTGCAAAGGTAACATAGCATGCCAATGGACACCTTTAAAAATCTATACCCTACTAAGAAAATGTCTAGAATGTTATTTGAATAAAATAGATATATAATTCTTATAAGATGATATAAACATTTTATAGAGCTTGTTACTTTTAACGATGTCTCTGGATAAAAGATTTAATACATAAAAGATATTTGTACTGCCACAAAAAAAGGTAGTGTGTATGTTTTAAATGTGATTATACAAAGGGCATAATAGATTTTCATATTTTATGAAAAACCTACAGTTTGAATGGTTATATACTATAGAAACTAATTGACTGTTGAATTCCTAATGACTAAATTGTCAGAGTAGCCCATGACATATGTTGAAATGCATCATGACACATGTGAAGTTAGAGTGATCATATGAACTCTCAATTTGCAAAGTATATTGAGACTACATGTTTCTATGTATTCAGAGTTCCTTGTTTATCGATGAATAATTAATAAACTTTATTTGGAAATTTATAAGTTTGATTGGAAATAATATAGAATAGTTATATTTATTTAGGACACAATATAAATATTATATACACCATTTTAAAATCATATATCCGCTACTGTGCATCATGATTTCCAAAATCTTGCGGCAATCCCGTGATCAAGGCCGACGGTCCCGCTCTGCTCTTCCAGAAATGAGGCACGACGGTGGCTGTGAGGCCCATCTTCTCCTGTGCTAGCACCACTTGAGAGGTTGGGTAGTTGAGACAAATTTTGACAACTTTTTGGGGTGGCATGACGGCGAACTGCCCAGGCCAAGGGTTGAACTGCGGCATATCGAGTCGCCACTGTACAACCTCCTCAATGGTCCCCCACCGATTTTTTGAGCAGCCAGTGGGGATGAAAATTGGGGCTAATTTGTTCTATTTCCTAGGTGGCAATGCGTTTGAGACGGTGGGCTTAACGGATATATAAAAGAACACGAGGGAGGCACTAATAAGAAAATAGGAGTCGTTGGAAATCTGCACAATTTTGATGGTCACCGGTTGATTTTGATCTGATGGAAGGATGACTACGAGCCCCTCCACCCAAGAGACAACACTTTTTCAGAATCCTGACTCCTGTTCTCTCAATCACCAGCTTCTTCCCGAACCTAAAACCCAGTCCATTTTCCCTCAACCTCTACTAAATCTTTCTTATATTATCTTTACAAATGCGTCAAGCATGCATTTTATTAAGAGAAAATATTCCTAACAAACTTAGGTTAAAAGCACGATCTATAGAGTTGTAGGGGACTATCGTTGTCTGTCAATAGATTTTAGAGGGAAATTTTGGAAAACAACTTTCAAAGTGAAAAGCTGAAACAAATTTTGGACAAAATTTAAAAATTGAAACAAAACTCTTCAAAGCAAAAATCATGACAAATTCTAAAGAAAATCTAGATAAGAATTGAAGAAACAAAAGAATAGAGAAGAAAACTAAATACAAAGGAAAATAAAAAAGTGTTTTTATCTATGGTTGTAGATTGGACTCAATATGGTTGTATATTGAAGTGAGAATTCATTGCATGATGGTACCTAGATTAATACGCCGCATTCATTTTCATCTATTCATGAATTGGGCATTCTGTATATTGACACTTAGAAAGCAACCTTTGTTCATTACTACTCCATCCGTTCCAAAATATAAGTCTTTCCAAATTTTTTGAAGAGTCAAACTTTTTCAACTTTGATCAAATTTATACAATAAAGTACTAAAATTTATGATATCAAATAACATTAGATTCTTCATTAGATATATTTTCATAGTATAGCTATTCGGTATCATAAATCTTTGAAGTCATCTCTATAATTTTGGTCAAAGATAAAATAGTTTGACTCTCCAAGAAAGTTGGAATGACTTATATTTTGGAACGGAGGGAGTACTTTGCAAATGCAATAGTTTAAGCAAGAACATATCAACGAATGTACTACTACCGGTATTTAAAAAACTGTAATTTTCAACCAAGAGTTGGATACACATATGTTATTGGCTTCAAATTTTAAAACAATATCTTATGGTTATGATTTATTTATTGTTAATAATTAAAAACTACAATCAAAGTAGTATATGACGAGTCAAACTATGTCTTGTAATTTTAAAAGGGGTGACTATATATCATGAGAAGAACAACTAAATTGAATGTGGTGCAAAAACCTCCCAACGAACAAGCCAAATCCAAAACACTATACCGTTTCGCATCGACACCATCAATTTCTTCGATAGTTTAGTATATGTATTTGATATGATAGCTGAAATTTGTGGTTTGGAGTAATCGATTTATCTATATTGCCTCCATTCTTTGGAAGCATGCCTTAATCATAAATTTATGTTTACAATGTATAATCAATTGCTACAAAATGCAGCTTGGCATCAACATGGTTTACATAGCGTAACTTTAACCACCAATACACATAAAATATAATATTGTAAATAGAAATATTGTATTGTGAAACTACTTTCCTTTATGAATCTAGTAGCATCAACCATATATTGCACGACCATCTGTAAGTTTTGTTATTGATGGTCAACACTAAACATGTTTGACTGAACCTATAAAACTTCTTATACTTATAACCAGAAGGGGCATTACCAATGCTAGAAATTTAATACAACATCAACGTCCATGTAGCTGGGCTGCCAGGCTAAAGGGGGATAAGAGCACGAGATTAGCAAATCTAAGACGAAGTTCGAGAGATGATTTATGGGGTCTCATCACCAAGGAAAAGAATAGAAGGACGACAGAGGCCGGTTGGAAGGGAAGAAGAAGATGAGCCTCTAATATCATTTCAGCCCATAACCGTAGCTAGCTTCGAATTTGAAAAAAAAATCTAACTAACGGCAGGTCGCGCCAACGGATGAGTGCACGACCCGTGCGGCCTGCTATGGTCTAATGAGAGAAAGGTGGGTAGTTGGGGGCCCACAGTTTGTTTTGCTTTGTTTCATCTTAAAAATATGATAAGATTTATTTGGAGTGTTTATTTTCATTTTCATTGTCACCACTGTGTTCCTTGTGATGAGATCTATAAAACAAGATCCAAAATTAATATATATTAATATATTTTGAAATATTTTATTTAATACATTGGCAACTTACATTAAATATGTTGTAGCTACTTATATATTAACTATGTAGCAACTTATGTGTAAACATCTCAACAAACTATATACATAAATTGCTCCAAAACAAGACCCATAAAATAATGCATTGTCTCTATAAATTTTGCTGCAGTCTAGATGTAAGTTTGATATAAAAGTTGATGCACGCTGATACATAAATTACTACTATACATACGATATAAGTTGCTACTATGCATACAACATACGTTGACAGTCACACAAAACAACTTCAGAATATATTAAAATATAGATCTTATTTTGTAGATCTCATCGCATAGAACGTAAAGATGCAAACAGTTTTTAAAACGGGCATTGTATGAGAGAGTAACAAGTCATCAAACAAAATACACTCAACTTTTCCTCGCCGACGTCATCACTGAAGTCACAAAAGGGACATCCTTGCATGTATGCATGTACTCCAAGTTAGTGTTGAGTTTTTCTCACTGGATCAGAAACACGTGGCAGGAGGTAGCTGGATGGTCCTAAGAAAATGATAAGTTGTTGGGGTCGCGCGCTCACCCCCCATGTGCGATCCGCCTTAACATGGCCCTTCGAATTTCCTTTCTACCTTTACTAAAAAGTTAGCTTACACACGTAGTGTTGGATTGAGATATGTACTATAGCAGGTAGATGATTATGATGATGTGGAGGAAGTACATACTGCATACCTGATCTCCGAAACCTACATACATATTTAATCCCCCATAAATGTTGAATCAGATTATGGAAGTTTTGAGTCATAGTTCTCTGATTTTTAAGAAAATAAAAAAATGTTGAAACTTATGCCAGTGTAACACCCCGTATTTTTAACGCATTTAAAATATCTATTTTAAGATAATTTTCCTTTAATTAAGTATAATTTCCCCTCCCTCGAATATTCAAATATAATAACTAAATCTAAATCATGCATTTAAATGGTCATGAGTGTTGCATATGAGTACTAGGAAGCCCTTCGAAGTTTCTAAAGAATTCTTCCCAAATTCTCCTATTCAAACTCTATTTAAATTGAAACCCAAATCTAGTTTAAATAAATAGCAAGCCACCCTATTCACTAATGGGTTGCAAATTTTCCTTTCAGCCTGTTAGCCCAAACCCAAAAGTCCACAAAACCTCCCTGAACTCCCCACTCTGTCCGCCCTTTCCCCTCCCTGCACGCGGCCCGCGGCCCAGGCGCCTCCCTTGTCCCTGGGCCACGCGCCTCCCCCGCTCGGCCCAGCAGGCCGCAATCCACGCCGCCCCTCACCAGGCCGTGGCGGCCCACACGGCCCACGAGCCTGTCTCGCTCCCCCTCCTACCCTAGCACCGCCACTGCCTCCAGACTGCCGCCGCCTACCTTGCCGCGTCGCCGGGCAGCGTCGCCGCTGCCGCTGCTCCGGCGTCACCGCCGCCACCAAACCTCGCTGCCGAGACTCCTGTCCCCTTCCTCCTCCACGTCACGCGCCACCACTCCCACCACGCTGTCCCGGCCGGCCGTAGCTGGCCGCCACGGCGATAGAGCACCATATATTAATGGCGCTGGAAGCGCCCATGCCGCCGTGCCCCTTGAGGTCGACCGCGCGCTGCACCGAATTACCTTACGTCGCCCGATGCCCCCTACACGGCCGAGATGGAGCTTGGGATTCGCCACCGCCGCAAGTTGAGTGCTGCGCCGCCACACCCGAGCAAGCCCCCCCCAGCCTCGTCCTTCACCGTGACGTGGCAAGCTCCGCGGCTCTCTCCCCGCCTATAAATAGAGGCCGCACCCCTCTCCTCCTTCACATACACCCGAGCCAAGCCGAGCTCCGACGCCCCTTCCATGGCTGCCCGCCTGCCCCCTAGCTCTCCCCTTCTCCTAAATTAGTGATGAAATGAGTTGCCCCCGTCGTCCTCTCCGCACCCATGCCCTCCACCTGGGCCGTAGCAACCCGAGTACCAAGATCCGAGGAGCTACCGAGCTTCTCCCCTTCCTCCCATGGCGGACGACAGAGGAGGAAGAAGACCTCCTCTGACCGCTCCCTCCCCCTGTCCCACGCATGCTGACAGGTGGGCCCGGCCCCTTCCCCGGCTGCGTGGTCTTGGTCCATCAGGACCATAGACCCGGCCGCACCACCACCCCATGGCCGGCCCACGACATCTCGCCGCTCGGACCTCGGGTGGACTCGGTCCATATAGACCGTGGGGAGGCAGCCTCGGTCCACCGCGTCCACAGCACCGGCGCACGGAACAGTGCGCGGCCGGACCCCACCCCCTTGCGTCAGCGACCCAGAAATTGCTAGGTGCACCCCAATAAGTGTACACAAGCCTTTATTTAGAGCCCTTCCTCACTTCCAAAAATTCGCCAAAAATACCCAAAAATATTAGGAATATTTCTAAGCCTATTAGTGCCATCCAATCCTTTTTAGCATGTCATTAGAGCCTAAATCCAATCATGCTAGTTTCTAACCAATAGGAGGCCTCCATTAGTGTACCCAGGAAATTCCCTGTTCCATATCTTAGCCCGATAAATCCCTAGAAAATTCCCATAAATATTAGAGATTATTCTAAACATTTTCATATCCTCAATTCCCTAATATTTATATCCTAAGTCTAGCCTAGCCATTATACTACCCAAAACCCCGCCGTTACGCCACCCGTATAAACCCTAGCCCCGTCAAAACCCTAGTCGTCGAACCGTCCGTCCGTAAACCCCTAGATACCAATGAAACCTCAGTCATCATGCTACTCGAAATTGAATAAGGACTTTCTAGAAATCCATATTCGGGAATTATTTCTTAGAAATCCTTATAATTCCCGAAATACTAATCATCACCATTCTAGCCATTTCCCAGGAAATTATTCCGTAATTCTCTTCAAAATTACCATCCTCTAATTCATTAGTTATTTTATATAATTGATGGATTATTAATCCAATCCCTAGCATTATTCCTTAACCCTTACAGAAATCCTTCAAATCCCCGCCTTCCTTTCATTCTTCTTTCCCATTTTACGAATTGATTGGTGTACTGTTATACTGATTGTTATTTTCCATGTTTTATCGGTAGCATGACCGGGCCCCGCCAAGACGCCAAGGCTCCCAGGTGCCATAAGCCCCAGCCCGGTCAACATACAATATACGCCCGCG
Organism: Urochloa ruziziensis; assembly: GCA_015476505.1. Classification (NCBI taxonomy): domain Eukaryota; kingdom Viridiplantae; phylum Streptophyta; class Magnoliopsida; order Poales; family Poaceae; genus Urochloa; species Urochloa ruziziensis. The sequence goes on along the minus strand of CM027126.1, from coordinate 37,053,026 downwards.
TAGGGACCGTCTAAGGACCGACAATGAAGGCAAGTCTCACCAATAATATCACTCACTAAACTTACTTTATTTGTAGCATTAAGCTACATCAGGCATAACCTAGATTTATGCCTAGCATTGGTGTAGAGATAGGGTGTTATATTGCTTTGAGATTGGGAGTGGAAGGATAGCCTTGTCAGGGGATCCTATCCTAAGAGCCACTCTGATCAGGCTAAGGACCGATTCATGGGAAAATCTTTGTAATGCCCAGTACAACCCTGCATGCCAAAAAGGTATGGCCTTCGGGAATACCTATTTATGTGAGGCCTTGACTCACATCCACTAGTCAGCACTAGTAAACTATCCCAAGGGGCCATGGTGGGCAATGGGTATGCTGGAGACAGACCCAGACAGAGGGCTGGGACTGGTCGGCACGGGTCGCATGTGACTAGGATGGTAGGGCCTGTTGGCATGTATTGCCACTTTATTTTTATGGTGCACCCATACCCCGGGAAGGTCCTTTTGTGGATGGATATGCGATCCCTGCTTAGGCTCCAGCAGCATCCGTGGACAGAACTAGTGATTAGCTGTCTAGAGATAGATGACGGTGGGCACGAGTCTCGAAGGTCAGTACCGCCTTGACGAAGGTATGAACTGGCCGAATGCGTGGTATATAAGTACAACCTCTGCAGAGTGTAAAACCTATCTGGATAGCCGCGACTCTCGGCATAGAGTCCATTTAGTCAAAGTCCCCATTGATTAGATTTCCTTTCTTGCATGGAAAACCTGGACGGCAGAAGTGTCGTTGGTTGGGTTCTGGACTTGATACCGGGACTGGCAGGGAGGAATTGCCCCTCCAGGCCCGACCTTTATATTTATTTTATTTATATATTTATATTATTGAATTCGTGGGATTTGCTAGGTATTCTATCCAGAATACTCATTCTTGTTTCCATTGTCGTACAGGTTTAGGACTCCAGAGCGACGAGGTGCTGCAGCTCATTCCGGTTGAGGAATGAGTACCCGCTCGCTCTCCGCTAGTTGAAACGGCGTAAAACTACTTTACTTACATGTTATTCACTGCTTTTGATATTAATCTGTGATGGGATCCGTATCAGCGTACTGATCCAGGGACTGATACAGGCGGTCCCGAGACTTTCGAAAGAAGGTCGCCACAGCCAGTCTCAGTGGAAGTTTCATGGACACAATTATCTAGAGTGACACATCATCTAAAACATATTTAAAACCATGATGAAACATCCTCTCTCAATGCATAGTTTCATTTGTTGTTGTTTTCTAGGTTACATGCAAGACACGAGCTTTCTAGGTAACTGTGTAGAGTGAGTTTCATCACCATGAAACCCATTTCACCTCTCTTTTCATTAATACACTACCACGTCATCAAAAGTGTTGACATGTCAGTCTATTTAATGCCCATGAAACTCCCACTGAGGCGGTGGTTGTGGTGGGGGGCAACCTGGTGATGTAGGGGAAGCAAGGTGTGCACACACACTTGATCTTTGAAATGTTGAATTAGCCTATATTCAGATTTGAAGAGATGACAAAGTTTATTCAGACTGTTGAATCAAGTGTAACAAAACATTGAATAACGTGTCCGTGGTGGAGATTGGTGAGTTTCAATGGTTGAATTATATAGGTCTAGGACACAAAAGATACACAGCTTAACTCTTCTGTGTGGAAGATTGATAGGGCCCGCCTACACTCTCTAAGCTAGCGAGTCTTCACCCGTTCTGGCGACTGCATGCATGCACAGCTAGTCGGCGACGGCTACGAGGTGTTGTTTCAATATCAGTAGATAAATCACGTGGCACACAATAGCAGTGTTATCATACAAGAATTGCTTGCTGTGAGAATAAACTATTAGTCCTAGAGAATACAAAGCTTTGCAGTTGGCGATATCCTTCCGCTAAGGTGTTGTCTAATGATTTCGCGGGCATGCTGTGAGAATAAATCAGTCTGTCCTGCACATTCCCAGCCAACATTATTGTCAAATTTGGGAGCTGGATCTAAAGTTAAAACCTCCAGCCCAGGGGCATTGTCCACAGTGTGCAGCAGAAACTCAAGCTGGCCTTTGCACGCTACAAATCCCGTAATATACAAGTCCTTGAGATAGATATGTGGGTACTGTGGAAGGCTCCTAAGAGGTTCCCAGCCAAGACGTGGATCCTTGAAAACATTGAACTGCAGTAGTTGTGTGTGTGTGTGTGTGGGGGGGGGGGGGGGGGGGGGGGGGGGGGGTGTGGGGGGGGGGGGGGGGGGGGGGGAAACATGGTCAGCCGAGCTGCAACACATGATTCAATAACTGATGTGCACAAAAACGGAAGCAGTTGTAATCACTTGTAGCCAAGACCAAACTGAACATGAAAAACCAAGGACTTCAACTATGTTGTAAAGTCACTCCTAAGCAAAACTATGCGAAAAATTAATGATGTAACGTGAGCAATCATTGTTTTTTTTTTTTTTGAAACGAACCGGCAGGAGAGCTGCCTGTTATATTAAAAAGCAGAAGTGCCCGTATGGGCAAAACGGACTGACAAAAATACAGAAACTTTTGTACACAAAAATCAGAAAACCGGAGAAACTATACTATACAACGAAAGTATGCCGCCCCTCTTGGGCCTCCCTAGCAAGGAATACTGAAAGTTGTTTTGCCCCTGCTGCAATCCACATGCTTGCGCGGTCCTTTATCCTTTGAATCATTTGGTTGCAATTCGACTCCGTGCGGTTAAATATCCGAGCGTTCCTCTCGCACCAAATCTCCCAGTTGACTAGAATAATTAGTGTTCTTAGCCCTCTCCTGCTGTTGGACTGGACCTGCGTCAGCGCCGTCCACCAATCACTTAAAGCTTCATGCGCTTCCCAAGATGTTGGCTTTATGCCAACGTTCGCAGCCCATAAACTCAACGCCTCCCAGACCCGTCTGGTGTACCGACATTCACTGAACAGATGAATTCCGGTTTCTGGGGCTGAGCGGCATAGGATGCATCTGTTGCTGTGCGGCCATCCCCGAGCTGCCAGTCTATCCGATGTCCAAATTCTGTTCTGGATTGCCATCCAGCTAAAAGTTTTGCATTTCAGCGGCGCCCAACTTTTCCATATGATCTCCTCCAGATTAGTGTCCGAGGATCCTATGAATTGCGCTTGATAGGCGGATTTAGCTGAGTAATTTCCATCAGGTGTCAGCTTCCAGACTATGTTGTCTTGCTGATCTGGCCGTAATTGTGTGTCATTTACCAAGGGCCAGAGTTTGCAGTATTCAGTGAAGTGTGCTGCCGAGAATTCGCGACTGCGGAGGTTGATGTCCCTAACCCAATTGTTGTTGGAACGAGCTTCAAAGAGTGTCCTGTTCTTCCTCCTAGATGTGTTGTAAATTCGCAGCGCAATGTCTCTTGGCCGTAGCCCATTTAACCATGCATCATCCCAAAATGAGATTTGTTTGCCGTCTCCCACCGATATGGTCGTCACAGCCGCGAAGAGTTGTTTGTCCGTCTTGTTACAAGGTATATCGCGTGTTGACCAATGCCTGTTAGCATCCTTCCACCGTTTCCACATCCATCGTAGTCTAAGGGCTCGCGAGAATTTGCCGAGGTGGAGGATACCTAGCCCCCCACCCTTCTTGGACCGTGCAGCTCTAGTCCAATTAACTTTACATTTTCCCCCTGTGATTGCTTCGTTTCCTGCCCAGAGAAATTGTTTCCTCTTGCCATCACTAAGCTTCAGCATCTCCTTGGGGACCCTCAACACCGATAGAAGATGGATCACTTGTGAGGTGAGTACTGATTTGACGAGCGTGAGTCGCCCAGCCATTGACATATTTCTTCCGTTCCACCCAGTGAGCTTGCCGATTGCTTTGTCTACGAGTGATTGGAAATCCACGTTTCTTAGCCTAGTTGTGGTGAGCGGGAGACCGAGGTATTTGATTGGGAAACTGGCTCTTTTGGCTGAGAAGCCGGACAACACGTCCTCGAGATCGAGTCCACTGCAGCGGATCGGGATGACAGTTGATTTATGAAAGTTTGTTCTTAGCCCAGTCACCTCACCAAAGAGATTGAGAATGCCTGCCAATGCTGCGATATCTTCTTTTTTGGGTGCGATGAAGAGCGCGGCATCGTCTGCGTACATGGATATGCGGACGGTAGGCGCACGACCTTTCAGCTTGGTGAGCGCGCCCATATCTGTCGCCAGCTGCAATAGCCTTTGTAGTGGGTCGATGGCGATAACAAATAGCAGCGGTGACAATGGGTCCCCTTGCCGTAGACCTCTCCCATGACGTATGGGCGGGTTTGGCACCCCATTTAGGAAGATGCGTGAAGTCGATGTGCTTAGGATCGCCGCAATCCAGTCTCTCCACCTAGTTGGGAAGCCCAAGCGCTGCATGAGAGCTAGGATGTACTCCCATCGCACGGAGTCGAAAGCTTTGGCTATGTCGAGCTTTAGAAAAAGTGACGGAGTTCTATTTCTTTGATATCGCCGCGCCGCACTTCGCACGGTCATAAAATTGTCGTGGATGCTTCTTGTCTTGATAAAAGCGCTCTGGCAAGGTGATACAATGTTGTTCATGATGGGTTGCAGGCGACGCGCTAGAGCTTTAGTGATGATCTTCCCGAAAGAATGTATTAAGCTAATGGGCCTGAAGTCGCTTACGGCGTTTGCCCCTTCTTTTTTCGGTAGCAAAATGATGTTTGCAGAGTTTATAAGTTGGAGGTTGGAACACCGTAGGGAGTGGAAGGCGTTTACTGCATCGAGGATGTCTTGCTTTATTATTTCCCAGCAGGCCTTGAGAAAGGCTCCGGTAAAACCATCAGGTCCTGGAGCTTTGTCCCCTGGCATTTGATCAATGGCGTGTTTGATTTCCAACTCGGTAAAAGGAGCGTCGAGTGAAGACAGGTCATGGCTCTGGATGTTGAGGGCATCCCAATTGAAGTCAGCCTGCCTTGCTGGGGGGTGACGCATGGCTTCAGAGAAGTGGGCTTGGACTTCGTTTGCCTTGTCCTCGCGTGTGGTAGCCCAGCCCGCATTTTTCTTTTGCAAGCGTTGGATGAAGTTCTTCCGTCGCCTTGCAATTACTCTTCGATGGAAAAAGCGTGTGTTTGCGTCTCCAAAAGCGTGTGTGAGCAATCATTGTTGTTTATGCTGATTTGCTTAGGTGTGAGGACTGTAAGCATGAAAAAAAAAAGATTTGCTGGAAGAAATAAAGATAACCAGATTGTTAAGTCATCCCCTAAGCACAATTATGTGAAAATTCAAATTCAGTCTCACATGCAGCTTTCCCTAAACATGAGAAGATGGCTAAAAAGCATAGAAAGACGCATACGGCGGTACATTAGTCCAAATTTACTTTGGTGCTGACTCCAATTTACGTCCTATTACTTACACATCGAAAGCATAACGAATGTTTTTTTTTTAATTTTTAGTGGAGGAAAATTGGAGACCAAGATGAAGTAGACACACTTGAATTCTGGCCAAATGCTAACTAAAGATGCTAAAAAATGGTAGAATAAAAGAAAGTATATAGAAAAAAAATGCAAGTTCATGATGAAAGTGTTAGAATAGTGGTTTTGGGTCTTGTACCCGTGTGGCCCATGGGCCAGGGCGTGGCTGGCGCCGGCTCTCTGCCGTGCGCCGCCCCCCTCAGTAGATTAGGCAAGGGTCTCTCCCTGGTATTATTTCTATAAACCAAACCCTAGACCCTTGCCTATATATGTAACCTTTGTTCACCTCTATAATCAATCTACTGATTCCCGGCCATACCTTCCTTCATGGTATCACGAGTCCGGGTACCTACCCGATTCAGCTTCCGCTAACCCTAGGGCGCCGCCCCCCTGGCTGTGCCCTTCCTGCGTCGACGCCGCCGTCACGCAGCCATGGCCGGGTCTCTGATCCACCCCACCACCTCTGGCGCCAAGGACGGCGCCCTCACGGAGGAGCAACGCACCGCCGCCGACGCCGCTGCGAAGGCCGCGGAGACGGCACGCCTCGAGCGCGCCAAGAAGCGCCAGGAGGCGCTCGACCGTGCCGTCGAAGCCGAGCACCTGGCTGCTGATGCAGCCAGGGAGCGGGACGCCATCATCGACCGCATCCGCGACGCCCTCGCCGTTGTTGCCAAGGAGAGGGCCGCCGCCGACGCCGCCGATCCCCCTCCTCCTCCACCGACGGAGCACGACGCCGACAAGAAGTCCGCCGTCTACGACTAGCTGCTTCTGCACGAAGCGGCTGCGGTCCTCCAACTGCACGCCCAGGCGGTGGCCGTGCAGAACATCCGCAGCCTCGTTCCTGTCGTCCTCGACCTCGTCGCCGACAACTACACTCGATGGCGTGAGCAGTTTCTGCTCACCGTCGGGAAGTTCTCCTTGGAGGATCACGTCCTCCTTGATCACCCGGCGGCCGGCTACCCCGACTGGGCCCGGATGGACTGCGTCGTCCGCGCCTGGATCTACGGCACCATCTCCAACGACCTGGTGAAGGCCGTCATGGAGCCCGACTCCACTGCTCGCTCGGTGTGGCTCGCCGTGGAGACCCAGTTCCTTGGGAATCGCGAGACTCGCGCACTCATCCTCGACGCCCAGTTTCGCAACTTCAAACAAGGTGATCTTCCCGTTGCTGAGTATTGCAGGCGCCTGAAGCGGATGGCCGACACCCTCGGCAACTTGGGTCAGCACGTCCTCGACAACACCCTCGTCCTCACCTGCATCCGCGGCCTCAACGCCAAGTACACTGCCATCGGCCGCCATATTCATCGCTCTCGTCCCTTCCTGTCGTTCCGGGAGGCCACGAACGACCTACTGGTGGAGGAGATCACCCTCGCCGATCACGACACCAACACCTCCACCGCCCTCCTCGCCGCGGGCGCTGGCGGCTCTCAGCCGCAGCGCCCACCCGCGCCGCCGCCACAGCAGCAGCGCGCGCCGCAACAGCGTCCCCCTAGCGGCTCCGGGGGCGCTGGTGGCGGCTCCTCGAAGAAGAAGTACCCCAAGAAGAGCAGCCGCCCGCCCAAGCCTAGCGGTGGCCATGGCAGCGGCACAGGCGGCTCTGGTGGTCCCCCACAGACGTCCACACCCACCGTGGCTCAGTGGCCGATTTTCCACAACCCGTGGAACGGTGCCATTCAGATGTGGCCGGGTCCACACCCTCAGCAGGCCGGCCCCCCACCTCCCCAAGCTCTTCTGGCGCAGCAAGCACAGCAGGCACAGCTGCAGCAGATGGCGGCATGGCAGGCTGCTCAGGCGCAGGCCTACCAGGCGCAGGCGCAGGCGCAGCTCCAAGCACCTCAGCCCCCTGCGCCCACCCCGCAGCCCACTGGCCAGTGGGTTGCACCGCCGGGCTTCTACACCTCCGGCGCCGGCTCGCCGTCGTGGGATCAGCAGTCCCTTGCTTCCACCTTCAGCACCATGACGCTGAACCAGCCGCAGCAACACGAGTGGTACTTCGACTCAGGTGCTACCTCTCACATGGCTTCGGCTCCTAATATTCTTTCACATGTTTCCCCTCAGCGGTACCCTTTTCCTTCAGCTATTGTTGTCGGTGACGGCTCTCTTCTTCCCGTTACCTCCACTGGCACAGCTCACTTTTCAGGACCTTTGCATCTTAATAATGTTCTTGTTTCTCCTAAGCTCATTAAGAACCTGATATCTGTGCGCCAGTTTACTTCTGATAACAATTGCTCAGTGGAATTTGACCCCTCTGGTTGTTCTGTGAAGGATCTCGGGACTCGGAACGTGATCGTCAGGTGCAATAGCTCCGGACCGTTGTACCCCCTTCATCTTCCTGCTGCAGCCGCTGCCCTTACTGCTGGCGTCACCACCACCCTTTGGCACCGTCGCCTCGGTCATCCTGGTCAAGATGCCTTGGCCAAATTAGCTTCCATGCTTCCGTCATGTAATAAAGATTTTAGCTCCTCCGTTTGTCATGCGTGTCAACTCGGGCGCCACACCCGACTCCCGTTTCAGGCGTCGTCGTCCCGAGCGTCAAATAAATTTGATCTCATTCATTGCGACTTGTGGACATCTCCTGTTAGCAGCATCTCTGGTTATAAGTATTACTTAGTCATTCTTGATGATTATTCTCATTACTTATGGACCTTTCTGTTACGTCTCAAGTCCGACACGTATGACACTTTGGCTAATTTCTTTTCTTATGTGACTACACAGTTCGGTGTTCCCATTAAGGCGGTCCAGTGTGACAACGGGCGCGAGTTCGACAACTCGAGAGCCCGCACCTTTCTTCTTTCCCGTGGTGTTCACCTGCGTATGTCGTGTCCTTACACGTCATCCCAGAACGGGCGAGCCGAGCGGATCATTCGTTCAACCAACAACATCCTTCGCTCGCTCCTGTTTCAGGCCAGCCTTCCACCCACATACTGGGTCGAGGCGCTCTCCACTGCTACATACCTCCTGAACCTGCTTCCAACCAAGACGCTCGGTATGACCACACCTCACATGGCCTTGTACGGCACATCGCCGTCCTACGACCATCTCCGCGTCTTCGGTTGTCGTTGTTATCCTAACCTGACCGCCACCGCTAGCCACAAGCTCTCACCACGCTGCACCGCATGCGTCTTTCTTGGCTATTCCGCTCATCATAAAGGGTACCGCTGTCTTGACACTTCTTCAAACCGCGTCATTATCTCGCGACATGTCATTTTTGACGAGTCCGTGTTTCCCTTTGCTGAGCGCACCTCACCGGTCGAATCTCAGGAGTATGATTTTTTGGAGGACACCACTGACTTCGTGCCGGTTCCCATAGGACCGTCACGACTTCCTCTCTCTGCAGGTCCATCACCCGTGCTTCCCTGTGCAGCACCGTCGCCCCCTGTAGCTACTCGCGCCCGGGCGACGGCGACCCACTCGATCTCCCCTGCGCAGACCATGGCGCCCTCCACCGCACTGCCACGTGCGGCCTCCGGCGCGCCATCCCCCGCACAGCCACGTGCGGCCTCCGACGCATCTCCCGCACAGCCATGTGCGGCACCGTCAGTACCGCCAGGGTTTTCCCCGTTGGGTTCCCCTGGCGCCTCCGCACTGCCACGTGCGGCCGTCTCGTCGCCCCGCGCCTCCTCTCCACTGGGTGCTGGCGGTCCTGCTCCTCGCCGGACCTCCCGCTTCGTCGTGGTGCCGTACGAGCGCTACTACTCGCGACGCCCCAAGGCGCCGCCGACACCTGCTGCTGGCCCTGTTCACCTGCCCAAGGGCGCGGTTCCCATCGCCCCGGTCGTCAACCAGCATGGCATGACGACCCGCGCGAAGCTTGGATTTCGTCAGCCAGCTCTCTTCACCGTCGCTCAGCTGTCCCCGGTACCGAAGACTTTCCGCAGTGCTCTCGCCGATCCGAATTGGCGTGCGGCCATGGAGGAGGAGCATGCCGCTCTTCTCCGGAATCACACCTGGGACTTGGTTCCTCGGCCGCCGCGTGCTAATGTGGTCACTGGCAAGTGGATATTCAAACACAAACTGCATGCTGATGGCTCTCTGGAACGGTACAAGGCACGCTGGGTCCTTCGGGGATTCACTCAGCGCCCCGGCATTGATTTTGATGAGACGTTCAGTCCTGTCGTGAAGCCTGCCACCGTCCGCACTGTGCTGTCTTTGGCTCTCTCCCGCAGCTGGCCGATCCATCAGCTTGACGTCAAGAATGCGTTTCTTCATGGCACGCTTTCAGAGACAGTCTACTGCGCGCAGCCTGCAGGTTTTGAGGACACCGCACATCCGGAGTTTGTCTGTCGGCTTAACAAGTCCCTTTATGGCCTCAAGTAGGCCCCTCGGGCTTGGTACAGCCGTTTTGCAGCCTTCATCCAGACGCTGGGATTTCAGGAAGCTAAGTCCGACACATCGCTGTTTGTTTTCCGTCGTGGCGCTGAGATGGCCTATCTTCTGCTCTATGTGGACGACATTGTACTCACTGCTTCCACTTCGGCTCTTCTTCGGCAGATCATTGACTTGTTACAGCAAGAATTTGCTATGAAGGACCTCGGCACGCTTCACCATTTTCTCGGGATGCATGTTCAAAGCGTTCCTGGTAATGGCCTTCTTCTTTCCCAGCGACAGTACATGGTTGAGATCCTGGAGCGGGCAGGTATGGCTGAGTGCAAACCCTGCTCCACTCCTGTGGACACTAATCCGAAAGTTGCAGCAGACTCTGGTCCTCCGGTTGCGGATCCCACTGATTTTCGCAGCATTGCCGGCGCCTTACAGTGGCTCACCTTCACCAGGCCTGACATTGCATATGCTGTCCAGCAGGTGTGTCTCCACATGCACGATCCTCGGGAACCTCATCTTGCTGCGTTGAAGCGCATCCTGCGCTACATTCGTGGGACACTTGACTCCGGCTTGTTGCTTCGGCCTTCTTCCCAGGACAGTCTTGTGGCTTACTCCGACGCTGATTGGGTTGGTTGCCCCGACACGCGTAAGTCTACATCTGGTTACGCTGTGTTCCTTGGCGACAACTTGATTTCCTGGTCTTCCAAGCGACAGCCGACTGTCTCCCGGTCCAGTGCTGAGGCCGAGTACCGTGCAGTGGCTAATGCCGTCGCTGAGATCACCTGGCTTCGCCAGCTTCTCATGGAGCTGCACACGCCGCTTCGCCGCGCTTCGTTGGTCTACTGCGACAACATCAGCGCCGTCTACATGTCTACATGTCCTCCAACCCCGTCCAGCATCAACGCACCAAACATATTGAGATCGATCTTCACTTCGTTCGGGAGCGTGTTGCTGTTGGTGACGTCCGCGTTCTTCATGTTCCTACTTCATCACAGTACGCCGACATCTTCACCAAGGGGCTGCCTTCTTCTGTCTTCACAGAGTTTCGGTCCAGTCTAAACGTTCGTGGCGCCGACGGTTAGACTGCGGGGGCGTGTTAGAATAGTGGTTTTGGGTCTTGTACCCGTGTGGCCCATGGGCCAGGGCGTGGCTGGCGCCGGCTCTCTGCCGTGCGCCGCCCCCCTCAGTAGATTAGGCAAGGGTCTCTCCCTGGTATTATTTCTATAAACCAAACCCTAGACCCTTGCCTATATATGTAACCTTTGTTCACCTCTATAATCAATCTACTGATTCCCGGCCATACCTTCCTTCAGAAAGCAACACTGAAAATAGGACTGCAGCAAATATGTAAAACAAAGAACGAGTCTAGAGATAAAAGGAACATATAGTACTTACATGTACCTCAAACTTTTCAACAAGAGGAGCAGCCCTCAAATAAGAGGCCAAAGAAAGAATATTGACACTATCTTTATAACTCACACTTAACTCCAACACTAAATATTTCAGGTGAGAAAACTTGCTGGCGTTTTCTAGCATCGTTGGCATCTGGAAGAAAACAACTAAATGTTAAACAAGAATATGAGGCAAAATCTGAAATCGTGAGGAAAACAAAAGGACAGCAAACCTGTAATGTTGCTTTAACTTGCAGATTCAGATGTTTCACACGTGAAAGCACAGTAAGAAGTATGGTGAGAGTATCCTCAAGACTTATCGAGTCAAAAAAAGGATGTGAGCATCTTTAAGATCTAAAGACCTAGTTTCAATGGGATAGCGCCATCCTCTGTACACAAAAGTTTCGAGATTCATGGCATTGAATTTTATTCCAGTTATCATGCTGTCTGCTACACACAAGTATAGCAGGCGGGGGCAACGGGAGATCCACCTTTAGCTCACCATCCAGATGGCACCGGCCTGACGATACTCAACCACTCTAGACTAGAGCAACTCGACAGCAAATCTTTGAGATCCTTTGCTGTGGCACGTACCAAGTGCAGATCAAGCTTTCTTAGATTTGGGAAGCCACTGAATTGGGAAGGCAATTCGATATGCACAAAACCAAGTTGAATCCTCTGTAGACGTAGTGTGCTCCCATAGTCCAGAATTTCAAAGGGAAATAAATACCTATCACTACGACCACAAAATTCGGCTGGTACCAGATCAAAAGCTAGATTCTTTGTCTGAGAGGCCGTGACAAACCTAACCCAATTATCAAGATGAATAACAAGCTCGCTGTGTAAGCCAAACTTGACCTCAAAATCTTGGACGAACATGCCATTTTGTTGATTCAGAGCAGCATTAACATTCTGAATGAACTCCTGAGTGCACTGTTTTGACCCATGGAGACTCCTGTGGCTGCACATTGTCATGCCATCAAATCGAAGTTTGGGATTAATTGTTCGGACATATCGCCATTTGCTGGAGAGAACACTAGTCCTTATGACCTCCTTCAGAGGCAATTCTAATAAAATTTTGCATAGCATGTCCTGTGTTGATCAAATATCAAGATTAGATAACTAAATTAATCTACCTCATCAAGACCTCCAGAATCTCAAACCAAGGGCAACATACCTCTGGAAGGTCTAAACATTGAAACCATAATTTTCTCCTTTTGAAGATTTGCTTCCCATGGCAATGGTCCACACTTGGTGTACTGCTAGTGCATCGAATATTATCCTCCATGACCTGAACAAACATGGTAAATACTAAATAGTCACTGGTCAGCAGAATTGAAGAAGACGGACTTATTAACGAAAATGCAGTGAAGTTAGATACTTTTAGAGATCTCATGCTTTTATCTAGTCCTCAGTCACTTGCACGTTCTCACTATTTGTATGAGATTATTTTGAGTGAGGCTCATTTTCTTGGGTCCATTTACACAGCATGGACGACAGATGTGAATGCAACAAGGACATACTGATTACTGAAACATCTCGGTTCGATTAGGACCTCGTATTTTCAGGGTTGGACTCACATACTCACATGCCATTGAGCAACTAGATTAAGCCACTACGGATTGGCAAGACTGCACATGTAATTCTGTGCGACTCAATTGTGCTGTATTTGCCAAGATCTACATATCGTAATCCAAGTCCTAGGTCATGAACTACTTCGAAGCGTCCATAACTTCAGGCAACTAGATCTTTCTGATTTACAGGAGGCTCCATAATCGCAATGCCCGGGGAAGTCAATGAAACATGACAAGCTCAATGCTCGAACTAGCGAAACTAACTTGCAGCTATCCCCATACCCGATAAATTAGCGCTCATGGATCGGAATTGGAACTGGACGTGTTCCTTCGTTTTCGATCGCCTACTGCATCAATCTTAAGAAACCGGTCAGATTCAGCATACCTCACTTGTCGCCGCCGACGTGCTATCAGCTCTCCAAGCGACCGCGGCGGCGATTGGGATTTCTCTTGCCGCATCTCAATATCCGCGGCGGCGACGCTACCCAGGTCAGCATGTCGGAGACGGAGAATCACCAGACGCGCGGGCGCAGCCGCCGCAAGGAAGAGGACTCGAGCGCGACGCCACGCGTCGCACAGGCAGGGCCCGCGGGCCGCTGCAAGACCAGCGCGTGAGCCCAGCCCAAAAGGGATGCTCTAGGCCCAGAAATGGCATTGGGCGGCCCAACGGCAGAATCAGCAGGCAAACGCGCGGCAAAACACAAAAATACAGCCTATCAGGCAACCAGAACGAACAAGGCATCAGACATTCAGACAACGCATCACTTACCAATTTCAGCATATTTACCATTGATTTAATCATGTTAAACTATGTTTTATGTATAAAGGGTATGAGAAATTATCAAATTAAGCGCCACTGGGCGACTGTACGCAATTGCAGCCGAACCAACCTTTACATTGTAAAGCATCCATGGCACTGAGATCAGGAGAGCACCTTCAACTGGATCCCGCCGGGATTTGCATAGAACCGGGCTGCCAGTGGGTGGAGCTGGTGGACAGACCAAACCGTCTGTCATTACTGCAAGCTCTTCCTGCGCTTCTCTCTGGGAGAGACCGAGGCGGTGGACTCGGCCACATCCTCCAGGCAAACCGACTGAATCTGGACGGCGATCAGCTGGGAATGAAGGGAAGCATCAGATGGCGGAGAAGCGGAGACGCCCCTTCTGCTGGATCTCCTATGCATCCAGCGGCGAGCGTGGGCATTGCCGCCCCAGCTGGTGCCTTGAGAGGAGCTTGTGGTAGGAGGAGCTGGAGACAATGTCTTGCTACAGTTCTTTGAGCTGCTGGTGGCGGTGGAATCACGCCTGCTGCTTGACCCTTTGCTCCACGACTTGTTCCAGCTGAAACTGAAGGGAAGGAAACCCTTGCGTTTGTTAGGGGATGGGTTTCCAGGATTGGCAATGTCTTGTGTAGGTTGAGCAGCATTCGTCACAGAGCTCGACTTGCCATTATTGTAGAGTTTGGATGCTCTTTTCCTATTGCAGGTAAGAATTCAGACAGGTCAGAATAACTGAAGAAGTGTGTATACAATAAATTATCTGAATACGACACCGCTATAGGATCTAGCAATAAACAGAGACAAACAATTTCCAGGCAGTTTGTGAGAAAGTGCTATTTATAGATAAAAGGCGCACGAGCAGCGACAAGAATTAAGAGAAGTATCTTTAATGATGCAAAACTTTGTTGTGCCTGTTTGATCATGTGCTCACATTAATTACATGCTAAACAAAAAGACTAAAAGAGTTATGTTTAAGCGCGCCTGACAAAAGTATGTCACTGCTTATAACCGAACAAGCGCTTTTATGCCGTTATTAATTTTGGCGCTTAGTTTGATACATCAATTCATAGGGCAATAGGACCAACCAGCGGCGACTATTCTATCCTATTAAACCTAAAAACTTCTCATGCCCAAAACCTTCTTACCAGCTTAACACTGCATAATACTCCATATATAAACATTGCATAAGACTTAAATTGGCTCCATATATAAACATTGCATAAGACTTATCTATGGCAGTAACATGATCGTATACACCGAATCGTACTAAAAGCATAACTGCATGGAAGTCGTGCAAGCTGCAGTTATCCTTGAAATTGATCAAATAAGCTCATTGTAATGGCATGTGGAAGACTACAAGGTATTGCTGGTTATTGCAGATCATAGAGATATACTGAGAAAAAAGCAAGGTAGAACTGCACAATATCAAAGCATAGCACATACATTAAAATACTTAAGAAAGATTCAAAGAAACACACAGAAAACAGAAACCAAAGCACAGGTTCAGCATAAATTTAATATAGCATGATGAATAGATATAATTCAATGTACTATGCAAATGTATCAATAAAAAAAACTGCTATTTTTAAGAAAAAAAAAGCTTTCTGGACAAATACTTGAAAGAGCATGTAGTGTTCAAAAGGTTTACTATTGCTGGTTACTGTCTAAGTCAGCTGGGAGCCTGGGACCAGCCAGTGGCAAAGTATCAAGAGAAAAAAAATGTAAATACTCCTTTTAACTTCAATATCCAATTTATTATAAAATATTAAGCAACCCTAACCAACTTCGTCATGATTGTTTGTAACATCAACTCAAAGTATGTCAGCAAAATTTTCCATCGGTATATGTTCATCCTGTCATGGGGACATGGGATTCTCTAGATAAACTGTGACAAAATCGTACACATATCTATGAAGATTTGCAAAGAAACCCACATTGGAACTAAACAATCAAGCAACAGGCTCGACCAAGAGCAAGAATTCAGTGAGGATGGATAGCATTTCCAAGCTAAGCATGACAGGCCTTTCATCATGGCATCAAAGTTACTCACAATTAAGCTGGAAAAACCCAACTAATCTCCCCAACAATTGTCTGAAATAGTTATGGAACCAAGAAATGATAACTCCATAAGCGGGCCCCATGTGTCAGATGCAATCGAGCAGCCAGCCAAACATTCTAAATCTACTATTATCCTTGTCCAGTCTCTGTACCGTAGTACCCACCAACCAGACCGATCAAGAAGTAAAACTTTTAAGACAATCATCAGTCGCAGTTCCCCTGCCACGCTTATGCACTCTGCAGCCACTAAAACGATCCATACCGAGTGCCCCACCACTTTGCCCGGATGATCACAAGAGAAACCCCCAGATTTCTTGACACAGCACTTGAAGTCTTGAACACAGACTGGTTCAGATAGACACCCCCCGAATGCCACAAAATTTCACAACAAATTCTACAGCACCGCTCGAATCACATCACAAGTTCACAACACCGCCCTACAGAGAAGCACGCTGCAGAATCCAAAAAAAAAAAAACAATAACGAATTCTACATCTACATCACTCCACAGCAGTCTGAAGGAAGAAGATCAGAAAAGCACAATCCGTTCTATCTGCAATAGCGCAGTGCACCACATGACCCAAGAAGTTTTTTTTCGAGAACGTGCCTGGACCAAGAAGTAGAAAAAAATAAACCACACAATCCTCGGAAAATCGACAGAAAACTAAGATATTCCAGCACGATTACGGATTACCGGAAGAAAGATTGATAAAAGCCGCGAGCTTTACCGAGAATGAATCAGACTGACCTGTTCTTGGGCAGCGCGTCCTGTAGCGCGTCCATGGTCTCGAACGCTCCTCTGAGAGTGCTCTGCACCTCCCCGTCGCTCTCCTCCATCTCCTCGCACTGCAGCACCGCCGCCCTGCTGTCGCTGCCCGGCACCACCGCCGAAGACGACGACGACGACCCGCCGCCGCCGCCCGCCGCCCCGGAGCGCTGGCCCCGGCGGCCGTACCCGGAGCTCCCGCCGCCCCCACGCCGCCCGCCCTCGGACACGATCGGCATTGCTCCCCCTCCCTCTTCCTATCTCTATCTCTCTCCCCACTCCCTCTCCTTCACAATGCAAAGAAAGGGGGCAGAGCCTCACGCGCGCGCGCACTGGGGGCCTTGCCTGAACTGAACCCGCGTGGTGCTCCCTCGCTCGCTTCTGACTCGCTGCCGCGTCGTGGGGGGTTTGGGCTGCAGCGGCTTTGGTTCTTGGCTGCAGTAGCGTGTGGGCCAGAGAGTTTCAGTTTCAGCAAGGGAGGCTTGCTTCCTGGAGCCGGAGATGGGTGGCGCGGCCGTCCGATCTTCTCGACGGGCGGCTCAGATCGCCGGTGAAGCCTGCGTGGAGTGGAACCGTGGAATTGCGCCAGCTGTTCCGCGCCGCCTGCGCAGGCCTGTCCTGGAAGCAGCCGCCAGTGGCATTGGCAATTTGGCATCCCCCGCGCGGCCGCGCCGGTTGTTTTCCGTAATTTAAGCAAGTGCACGGTTGAATGTTGAAAAGCCGGTTTAAACATGGTTAAATTCTCAGCTCACAGTTGGGTCTTTGAAAAGTCACTTTCATTGACTACTCAGTCAACGAGCTAAATCTTTGGAGCAGTTTCTTCCTTTTTTCAGTGTGTTCGCCTTTAAACGCTACACGAGCTATATTTAAAATGATTGGCGCGACTAAAGCAACTTTTACAAAAATTAACCAACCAAAAATTCATGTGTACTCCTCACGAACACTTTGGTTTTAGTTACATAGAAGGAAAATACTAAAATGGATAATGATTACACACATATCGTATAGTAGCATCTCTATTTTCCGTTACATTATCTTTATCTTATTCTATCTTTGACGGGTTCGATCAGGATCAAAATATTCAGTTTCCACATGCAAAAAGGATGCATATATGCTCTCACTTTGTCGGGCTCCCCGTTATTGCCATGTCATCTCCCGCCTTGTCCTCACCTGCACATCCTAAAGGTTGTTATTCTTATTTTAGGATATATGTTGGGTCTACCTTCAAGGATTTAGTTATCGTGATGTCTTTAATGTTTACACGAATATATGGTGATGTCTTTAATGTTTACACGAATATATGGCGACAAATGGTTAAGTGATATGATAATGTTTGCTATTCCAAATGTTGTATGGTAATTTTGTTATTCCACATGTTGAAGTGAGTTTTCTGTCAAATGATCTCTCTTTCTAGTTTCGACTACCATATGTCAGCAAAACCACCATTTTCTTGCCACGTTTAACAAAGGGGCCTACACAAAAACACACCAAAAAAGGGGGATGGTCTTATTTCTTGATTTTGTGTTTTTGCATTATTTGCCTCTTGCTCCCCACACACCGGTCATTGATCGTGAAGGTGGCCTATTTTCTTCACAAAGCAAAACCCCCCTGATTCCTCGATCCTCGTAGGCGGCAGACCTTGTTTCTTGTCGTGTTAGAATGTTAGTGTTAACCTGGAAGCGGCAACACACATATGGTCCACAGCATCTTGGGATACTATATACACGATCAAAGCCCACAGCAGGTTCCCAACATCTTGTACGGCATGCTGTCCTTTGCGCATGCCTTGTAGTGCCACCCGTGGTCCATTCTCCATTGCTCATTTGCTCCTCGGCCGAACACCCACCCGAACGACCTACCTGCTCGCTCTCCGCACCAACAAGAAAGCACAAGCACAGACCGGTTGTGAATTGTGATTATTCATAGTCTAGGTCTCTAGGGTCCGGTCTAGGCTTTCTCCTTGGTCGACATGCATGCATGCTGCCATGGACTAGTGCTGACATTGCCGGTTTCAGCCAATTGGCCAAGCTCCCCTTCAGTAGAATTTCACACAGCTGCTGAGGCAAATGCATCAAGTCTGAAAGAATTAAGCATGGTTTAGTAGTGGAAGATACGAGTAACGAAATGTTCAGAGTTTAGATCTGATCTGAAGTAATAAACAGATGATATGATCGGCCATTGGGGATTTGGAATGATGCTCTGCTGAAGGGGAAGACGATGGCCGGATCAGGCTTCGCCGCTAGCTGCCGACAGGTGCTGGCAGCAGTGACTACCAGGTGGGTGGAGAGGACAGGCGGTGAGATCCCTCGAGCCCGGCTTAACCAATTTTATCAGGTTCTTTAATCTCTGGCGTGTACACCGGGCACATGCGGCTGCTGCCGCCGGCCGGCCGAGGTCTACAGAAAAATAATTCAATGCTCGCTGCTCTGATCCTGAACTCGTGGAGTTGGATGAGGAAAACGGGCAGACCATGCATGCGTGCGTTGCCATCCTTGGTCTGTTCCCAAGACATGGTTCAATGAGGCAATGTTAATGCAGGCATTACAGCAATCAGTCCAACCATTCGTGCTTTGTTTCAGTCCATGATTTCTTGGTACCAAAGCAAGTACCAAGAAAGCATCTTGGAGTAGGAATGAAAAATGTCGAATATGGTGCGGTTTTCAGGTTAACTCTCATGGTTTCAGAAACATACTGTATAACAGGGCACCGTCCCTGATCGAGACAAAGTGTTGGTACGTAGAGTAGACATGATCCATGATATATGGGAGCGCGCGTTCCTGGACCCGTCGGGGCAGCAGGCCAGGTACTCATGGCTCGTGCCCGTAAGGGAGGCTCAGACATTGGTGACCACTGCAAAAGCACCTGCTGACCTGCGCCTGCCGGCGCGTAGTCCATATCCACTTGCGAAGTCAATTTGTTTCTTTTCCTTCAATTATCGCATGTGCCAATTCTCAAAAAAAAAATCGCATGTGCCAGGTGCACTCACAAGTCACAACTAAGCAGAGCAACCATGTGTCCGCTTGCGAGCATCCTTCTTTTGTTCAACTATTACAAAGATCACATATAACACTTGTACATCACTAGCACAAATGGGTCAAATTTGGGGATGAAGGAACAAAATTCTTCCATGCAAATGCTACAATCAGACAAAGGAGAAATTTTATCTCATCTCTACGGGATAGTGATGGCAACATACACACAGCACATCAGCCTAAAGCAGACCTATTGTGGACTTCATTCAAGCAAAGATTGGGCTGTTCAGAGTCTATCAACATGCAATTTCAGTTGGATGAGCTATTAGTTGCTGCTACAAATCTGGGATGTCTAGAAGAGCCTTTCAATCATGAGGAAATTGATCAGATAGTTAAAAATTTACCTGCAGACAAGTCACCTGGATCTGATGGCTTCAACACTTTGTGAAGAAATGTTGGCCCATCATAAAGGAGGACTTCTATAACCTATGTGATGCTTTTCGCAATGGGACAATCTGCTTGCAAAGTATCAATGGCTCTCATATTACTCTAATCCCAAAAACAACTAGCCTAGAGCACGTTTCTGACTTCAAACCAATCTCCTTCCTAAACACATCTGTCAAGATCATAACAAAGCTTCTAGCTAATAGATTGCAACAAGTAATTATGAGCTTAATCCACGAGAATCAATATGGCTTCATCAGAACAAGGACTATCCAAGATTGTCTTGCTTGGACATTTGAATATCTGCACCTATGCCACAGATCAAAAAAAGAGATCATCATTCTAAAGCTTGACTTTGAGAAGGCTTTTGATAAGATTGAACATGAAGCTATGCTTCAGATAATGCAACATAAGGGTTTTGGTAACAAATGGCTCCTATGGATGAAAAATATCTTCAATTCAGGCACCTCTTCAATCCTACTCAATGGAGTGCCTGGGAAAACATTCCATTGCAAAAGGGGAGTAAGACAAGGTGACCCTCTTTCACCACTTCTTTTTGTTCTAGCTGCTGATCTTCTGCAGAGCATTATCAACAGAGAGAAGAATCTGAATAACCTGAAGCTTCCAGTGCCAATGCATTACAGTCAGGACTTCCCTATAGTTCAATATGCAGATGATACCCTAGTAATCATCGAAGCTTGCCAGCAGGAACTTCATCGTCTAAAAGACCTGTTGCTTAGATTTGCATCATCTACAGGAGTAAAGGTTAACTTTGCAAAGTCTTTCTTGGTCCCTATCAACCTGGAGGTCAACAAAACTCAACAGCTGGCAAATCTCTTTGGATGCTCAGTGGGATCTATCCCTTTTACCTATCTTGGAATCCCTCTTGGCATATCCAAACCCAAAGTAATAGATTTTCTTCCTTTGGTGAATAGATGTGAGCAAAGGCTGGTCAGCACATCTCTCTTTTTATCTCAGGCAGGAAGACTTCAACTAACCAACTCGGTATTCACATAACTGACTCTCTTCTTTATGTGCATTCCTTTGCACAAAACAGTGATCAAGCAGGTAGACAAGTACAGAAAACATTGTCTCTGGCGTGGTGCTGACCTTAATGCCAAACAACCTCCAAAAGCAGCTTGGGAAATGGTTTGTCTGCCAAAGAAAGAAGGTGGCCTTGGAGTCTTAAAACTGCAGACTCTGAATGAGGCCTTGCTTCTCAAAAATCTGCACAAATTCTTTAACAAAGCCGATGTTCCATGGGTCAAACTTGTCTGGGAAAAATATTATCCAAATGGCAAACTTCCTAGCAACACCAAGAAAGGCTCCTTCTGGTGGAGAGGTATACTGAAGCTGCTGAACACCTTCAAAAGTGTGGCACAGGCAACTATACAAAATGGAAACACCATACAATTTTGGGCAGATCTTTGGAATGGACAGGTGCCTCAGCATGTCTACCCTGAATTGTTTTCCTTTGCCAATTTCAAAGCTCTTACTTTGGTTCAAGACAGGAATGTTGACACCCTGGATCAACTGGTTTATCTACCCCTATCAACAGTGGCTTATCAACAATTACAAGATCTTTTGACAGTCTTAGAGAATGTAACTCTAACTGAGGAGAACGATTTATGGTCTTACATCTGGGGTTCAGCCTTATTCTCATCAAAACAAACTACAAACATCTCATTGGACACAGGCTACCTCATCCCCTATTCGGATGGCTTTGGAAATCAAAATGTCAAAACAAGCACAAAGTGTTTTTCTGGCTGGTCCTAAAAGACCGTTTAAGCACGAGGGGACTCCTAAGAAGAAAAAACATGATTCTGCAGTCCTATGATTGTGTCCTGTGTACTGGCCAGGTAGAGGAATCCTTGGAGCACCTTCTTCTTTCCTGCCCCTTTGCACAGCAGTGTTGGCAGCTCCTCCAGCTACATATCAACATTCATCAGGATCCCCACACAGTGTTCGACAGTTTGAGATCACAACTCAATGTACACTTCTTCATGGAGATAATCATCCTCATGTGTTGGAGTATTTGGATGGTTAGAAATGACCAAATTTTCAGGGGGATTCAGCCTACCCTGATCGCCTGTCGTCGTCACTTTCAAAGTGTCTTTGCTCTGTGTGTCCACCGAGCAAAGGAAATTCATCAGCAAGATATGTCCCAATGGTTGCAGCATCAATTAGGCCCTTAGTCGTGTTGTCGTTCATTTTCTTCGTTTCCTTTTTTGTTTCTTGAGTTGCCTTTGTAAACCTGGTTACCCTCCTCTTTTATATATAATCAGTAGGGGATTACCCCTCCTGTTCACATAAAAAAAACACTTGTACATCAAGAATTTTGGGGTTTTATGGTTGGGGTTTTCTTGGTGGAATATCTACTTGTACATCCTTATCACACGTCTATACAAATTTTATGACTCCGTGTTGATAAATTGTGGTAGTCAGTAGTGATCAGATCTTGACGGCAAAGTGATCATGGTGCAGGATGCTACAGCGCATTGTCACTGTCATAGTGTGGCTGTGGCTACGGCTGTTTGGGTACTTCGCAGAAGCACCAGACGCGGCGCCACGGCGAACATCGCCGCCATGATGCTCTCAGCCTGAGATGAAAAGGACAGAGGAGGAGGTTGCCTAGGTTGCCCTGCTGCTATTATGGGCCGCATGCCATGGCTTTGTGATTGCGAGGAGGCAGCAGCCCACAGTAGCCCATCTCGCACACAGCGTCAATTATTATTTTTGATTACGCCACCGTTGAAACAAACAGTGAAGAGAAAAATAAAAAAGCCCAGAGATATGCTTAATCCAAGAGATTGGGTGGGCCCAGATATACAAACAAGAGCACTCTTATGGATACACTTCGACAGCCTTGGGAATTGCTGTTTACTACACATCTTATTATTAAAAATGTTCTCCCGTGCCAGATCTTATAGATGCTACGTAAGTACATATACATATAGGGGGAAAAAACTAGCTGTCAATTAAACATTTGACGAAAAATACATGGGGTTAGAACTTTGATGTTGCCTCTTTGATCTCCTCCAAGGAGATAGCCTGCCACAAGTACACAAGTAAAATCATTGAGGGATTTGCGCCAAAGGTGTCATGGATGCAGATATTGGGGATAACTAGAAAGTATTCTGTGGCAAGTGTGCAAAGAGACTTGCCTGATCCTTTCCAGCAAAATCATTTTCGGGAGTAAGAAAAAGCATACAGTGGCATTCCTTCCTGCAAAAGTAGACAACTCACATGAGAAATGATGCTTCTGGACAGCACATAGTTTGTTATTTATGATTTTCCTTTCAAGGAAAGTAAACTAGAAACTACATCCCGGAAGTTATCTATCAGAAATTTAAAACCAAATACATGACAGGTTGGACTTTGCAATTTTGTGAAGCATGTGCCTTCATAGTCATTAGTCAATACTAAAGCTATGGGATAGTAACAGAGACAATTAGCTGGCCAATCAGAAACTTATCTTGTTATGGAACAGTACAGCACATCTTTGAACATAAAATAGCGCTGCATAATATTTTCCCTATGCATTATCATAAAAAATAGTCAGAAGTATAGTTCAGAAACACACCTCTCACGCATGGGAACACATGGGCAGTTCCAAAATCCTTGTGCTACTTCGGCAGCTTTGTCATCGTAATGCCTGGTTAGATTCACATGAAGTTTAGGAAACAAGTGTATGCTGTATGAATAATGGACGAACAATTAAGATAAAAAATATACATAAGATAAATTACCTACAAGGGCATAGAGGAGCTCCAAGTGTATCCTTGTGATCAGCAAGTCCCTGCAAACAAGTTATAGTTTTTACTCAAAATGATGAAGAAGCTTTCTCATGTACTCCCTCCGTCCCATGAAGAGTGCAATTCTAGATTTGTTCAGACAGATTAGTGGTGGTGCGAAAACTCTCCTGCCCACGGTTTTTTACCTAAAGTGGTAGTTTTGGCATGCAAATCAAATCTGGCCACCCAATTAGGAAGGTAGTTCTGATCCAATTTTTAGGATTGCATTCTTTGTGGGATTATATTCAAATGTCAAAATTGCACTCTTTATGGGACGGAGGGAGTATGCTTTATCATCAAGAAGCAGTTACTTAATTCCTATATATACTTAAAAGATGACGTTTGCTCTAAAAAAACCAGAGTATATGACTTGCACTCAACAAACAGTGCAGCTGATGAAGTTCTACCAATCACAGGATGACTTGCCAGGAGCTATCTACTGCACAATCACCCATCACAAGCCCCCTCCCCTTGGTCTCCAAAGTACCCATGTGTTTTTGGTCTCTAACGCATCAGTTATTCCTCAATTCCTAAAGATACACTGAAGCTGATATCCTCGACCCTAATATGCTAAACAGATACTCCATCGACCCGATGCTCTTAGGAGGTCCATCTTCCAGATTTGGGTGAAGCCAATTCCATTTAGCAATTTATTGTTCTCTTTTGAGAATACAATATAAAACGTAGCTGAAAATTTGGATGGATAAGCTTTATGGCATATCATAAATACTGTCCAAATCTTATTCTCTGATTCCTACAATCATCTGACTCTTTCCAGTCTATTGCAATTCCTGGTCTTTGCTTCCATTTTCACAAACCTCAATTAGCCATATACTCTTGTGCTAAAGAAAAAACAGGTGCTGAGTTACCAATATACTATAAACATTGGTGCTGATCGGTGCTTCGGTGGATGTCCTTAAGGTTGGGTCGTAACAGCTAGTACCTAGGACGACTAGGAGGGGATAGTGGAAGACTTTCAGGATATTCGAATGGTACTGACCTTGATGACGACGGCAGTGACGGTTTTATCGGCGCAGAAGAAGGTGTTGGAGCGGCGAGCATACTGCTCGGAGAACTTGCGCATGATCTCCACCGATTTGTCGTCGGAGGCATCCGCTCCTGCGGCTGCCCACACCAGATTCCATTTCAGTTCACCCCGATTTCAGTCAAGTGATGATTCCCAGAAATTTGGGGGGATAGGCGCAAACGTACCTTGCGCTCGGACGTTCCATCTGCCGCGGGGCCGTCCTCTGTGCGGAGCCGAGGACGGGCGGAAGGGGAGCCCCCCGCACCCGACGGTGGTGGCGACGGGGGATGTCATCGCCGGCCGGTGCCCGCCCTTCCCGCCGATCTGGAGTAGGCCGGTGGCGGTCGCGGGTGGTTGGGCGGTGGGGAAACGAAGCGGGGCGGGGCGGGGCGGGGCGAGGAGAGCTGCGGAGTGAATGGTGAAGAGCAGAGCAGAGCAGAGCACAGAGATTGGGAGCAGAGGCTGCCAGGCTGGTGTGGTGAGGGGGCTTGGAGAGCTCAGTGGCAGGACAGCGTGAGGATGGAGGAGGAGAGGTGGATGGAGGAGCGGCGGCCGTGCGCTGTGGTCTGTGGATAGAGACGGAGATCCTGCGCCAACACGAATACGCGATGTGGCGTGGGAAAAAATATCCGAAGCCTCTACAAATTTAGCTCAAAACAGCGATTTTCTAGGTGGGAGAATAAAAGGAGCGTCCAAATATGTTTAGATAATTTATTAAACATATTATTCAGGCTTCTAGATCGGAGGAGAACAAGAGAGAGAGAGAGAGAGAGAGAGAGAGAGAGAGAGATTCAAGTTTTTGTTATTGATATTACTCATATTTTTAGTGAGGTCATCACTCGATGAAAACCGTTAAACACTTTATTAAAAATAATAGAGCATGCTATTATGTGTATCCCTGAGTTCTCAATTTTTCCCGCTTCATTATCGTGACCCTGATTTTTATTTAGGAGACAGTTGTTCATAAAGAACGAACTTTTTCTCACAACGGACATTAAAATCTTACTTACGCTACAATGATGTGATATCTGTGGAGTATTATATTTTCTTTTCTTTCTTTGTATTTGTATCGAATTGTCAAGTAATTACTGAGTCCTGGAATGCGGCTAGAGCCGGATGAGCCCCGAGCAGCCAGAGTGCCAGTCTAGACATCGAAACGCCAAAACCACGCACAATCCAATATGAAACAAAGATTTGAAGGCTTGCATTTTTCATTTCATGGAAGAAGCATCTTCAATTCTCAATGTTTTACAACTCCTGGTTCAATGGGAGCAGATACATGATACAACAGCAGCTACGAAGAGGCAAAAGGCCCATCCAAACAGGAAAAAAAGAATGGGCCCTTGCATAACTGAAGATGCTAAC
Organism: Urochloa ruziziensis; assembly: GCA_015476505.1. Taxonomy (NCBI): domain Eukaryota; kingdom Viridiplantae; phylum Streptophyta; class Magnoliopsida; order Poales; family Poaceae; genus Urochloa; species Urochloa ruziziensis. Next base: position 37,027,106 of record CM027126.1, on the reverse strand, counting down.
CTTCCACGTATACATTGGAACTTTTGCCTGCTTTCTTTACAGGCACAGATCACCCTATGTACTTACTACGATTCTCGCCTATTTTCCCATTCATATGTGTCCTCTCTAACTGTACAGAAGAATGAAATAACATCCAACCAGCTGCCCTTTTAATTTTCGCTTTCCTCATCGTCTTGCAATGAGTCCAGCCACATTCTGTGCAACAACTTTTTTCGCCTCCAGTGAAACTGGTGAATCGCCGATATACATGTCGAAGAAAGCCTCTGCTCATCAAACAAGAAACAGTTACAAACAAAGGAACTATACCATAGCGTAACACTGTTATAGGAGAATTCAGTATGTACTCTATATAAGCTTATCCATCGATTTTTTTTTTCTTTCAGCATTTTCAGATATGTTCAGGGACTCGGAGTACAAGGAAAGCAAGAATACATATTGAGAGCGCACAAGTATATTATCTTCTGTAACTATTTACTTAGCAAGTTTTCACTTACTGCAAAGATCTTTGCTCTGAACAGCACCAATTTGTCTCCCATCAACTGTATAGAAATGTTGTCAAAATCAATAATATATTACAGTAATTCATTTCAAAACGATATCATATTACAGTAAAGAACAGCTTAAAATATTTTAGCTGGCCTTAGGTACTTACTTTCTGTTATTAACTTCCCATCTGATGTTTGACAGAAGTCAATCTTTGTACCCTGCAATTATATAGACATATTATCATTATCATTGTAATAAAGCTGAGCACAAAGGCTGGCTGCAGAGTGGCAAACAACATTACATTTTATCGCTGTATTCGAACCCAACATAGATTCATAAAATGCACCAAGGGAAAATTTCCAGGACTATATACCTAGTATACATTTCAAAGGCTTACTAAAATGAAATGGCTGCAGTTATAGTCATGCATGCATTATTTACTAGTTGACTACAATAGTATTCATACACATTTTCTTTGGTCTTGTTTTTTTTTATAAAAAAATCATACTAAACTGTAAGAACCGAACCAAATCTTGGTGCAAGTTCACCGATTCCACAAGGAATAGAGGGTGTAGCTAACTAGTCAGTAGTCACGTGATCATGTCTAAAGTTACAGAGCACAAACAATGGATTGGACCTTACCACGGGTATGGGGATATCTTCCGTGAAGTGAGAACCGAAGGTCTTCAAGCAGTGATAATCTGTGTTTGGATTCATCTGGTTGAATGAAAATGTAAAAGGCCTGTAAGTATAATGTTCTATTGTCTAAAAACTAGTAAAGAAGCGCAGTAGCAACTGAGCTACAAAATACCTTCTGAAGACGCAGGCCAAGGGATTTCTCAAACACACTGCAAAACGAATAAAACAATCGTGAGCCTCATCTTGGAAAAACTATTTTCTGTGAGAAAAGGAACAAAAAAGTTCTCTCTTACTCTCGCACTGCACCAACGCTAAGGCCATTGTAGTTAACTATCAACCTAACCCTCATATGAAGGTTTTCCCTGGAAAATAACAATATATAAGTTCAATTAGACGATAATAGAATTTACAAGCCGGACTATTGGAAATTCTATCATACTTTCACACAACAGATTCAGTGTCAACTTTCAGAAGACTAGAGTCTACTTGCCCCTGAATAAATATGCCTACTCTGAGTATTAAGTGATCTTATAAGGGTGGACCTGTGAGCTTTGCATTAGCACCTATCTGTTATGTGTCAGTGTCACAAACATGCTCACGTGAATGGCACAAAATACATGCAATATAAGCAGGAACCCTATTGATAAGAAGTCAATCTGATAGAAAGTTTGCAGTGCTCCCATAAACAACCTAGCACGATAACATCTCCAGCTCATCTTGTACTCCAAATCCTTGGATTCTACAGTACTTTACAAGACAACTAAATGTTTTTGTTAGAGTATATTTGGTAGTTGTAGATATACCCTATCGTAGACTGCCATATGTATCCGGGGGAGCCTTGCCCCCCAAGTCTTGTACTATCATATATACCGGCCGAGGCCTCAATGCATTACATCCACAACATTATACGCATCCCTCTCTACTCTCCTACATGGTATCACGAGATTAGGGTTTGGGGATCCTAGGCTAATCTTCCGTTGCCGCCGGAGCCGCCGGCACCTCTGCCTTCTTCCTCGCGCCGCTGGTCGTCACCACGGCACCCATCAAGGGCACCCCCTCGACGACCTCCTAGCGCGCCCCCGGGGAGGTTACCCATGACCTCCGCCGGGGGCAGCGCCCTCCTCCGCGGCGGACCCGTTTAATCCGCCGCCAAATTGCGTCAACAGCAGCAGATCAAAGGTACCTCGCCATCCGCCATGGAATCTGTCGTTGACGACTTGACCTGCGCTGCCATGGTGGCAGCAGCGGTCTCCCCGGCGCCCGCGACCCACCCGTGCTGCCGTGGTGGCAGCAGGGTCGTGCCTTGCTCGTCGCCGGCGGAATCCTGGAGGCGTCTCCTCTCCACCTCGCAGCCCCGTCGTGCCGCGGTCCGTGCCTCCCGTCCGGATCCGCGTCGCCTGGGTGGATCCCTTCGCCGCCTCCCTTCAGGTCTCTCTGCTATGCGCACCCAAGAGGTATACCCGAGAAGCTGCTGCACTTTTCTTTTTGCGTCGCCCACCGCCCGTCGATCCTGCGCCACGACTTCGACATCGGCATCGACATCACCGGCCTCTTCTTCCTCTACGACCGTGCGGCATGGCGAGATGGCCGGCACCCGGGGGCGCTTGTTTGCGCCGCCGCTTACATCGCCGCTTCTTCCGCACGTCGTCCTTCGCCGGCTCGTCTTCGCCACCACCGATCGGGACGCCTCCACCGACTTCGTCCACCGTCGTCTCGCCTCGTGCATGCTCGGTCTGATCAACCGATATGCGCGATCCACCCGGCTCCCGTGGCGTTCGTCTTCGTCGTGTGCGCTTCTTCACTGAGTACGGAGGGCTGTCGCTGCTTCGCCTCTTCGGGCAGCAGTGGAGCCACCCGTGGTCTTCTCCGCCGTTGCTTCCTCACCGCCGCCGACCATGTCTACGACCTCATCATCGACTACGCGTCGCTGCGCCCTTCGCGCATGGTCTTCATCAAGCCGTTCGAGTTCTTCGTCGTCGCCTTCGAGCACCGCCGCCGCGTCGCCTAGATCGTCTAGCCTTGCGCTGGAAATCCGGGCTCTCCTCCTCGCTTCGTCTAGCACAACCACGTCGCCAGCGTCGCCACCTCCTCTACTCCAAGCAACAGCGGGCGTCGGCATCTTCTACCTCGCCGTCTTCAGCGCCTGCGACCGCTTTGGAGGCCTTCTTTGCTGGTCCCCTTCGGTGACGGCGTCTGGTTGTGCACTTCTCCCTTGCACGTCCGATATTGGCAACACCGGTGCGTGCCCATCGTCCCCGACGCGTTCCCGGGCCTGGCAAACCCGGGCATGCCTCGCCCGATGGCCTGACTGCATCGACTTCGGCATCGCTTCCTCTACGACTGCCTCGACGCGTCGACATCTTCGTCTCTGGCGTCTTCTCCGTCACGCCACCATCAGGGTGCCTCCTCGTGCGCCCGCGGCTTCATGTGCGGCTACCTCGTCTTCGACAACCTCGACAACTCTACGTCGACCACGGCTATCCTACGCACGGCATCTTCGACCATGGCTCTTCGCCCTTCAGCTCGGCTACCTCGACATCGGCACAAAGGGCTACCATCCGCATGAGATACTCGCCGGTTCTCTCCAGTCGCAGCATCCACACCGCACCGACGTTATGACTGCGGGGGCCTGTAAGTCCGTCGGCTCGTGCCTTCGGCTTCTTCTCCAGTCTCACCGTCTGCGGTGCTCCCGCTGTGACTGCGGGGGAGTGTTAGAGTATATTTGGTAGTTGTAGATATACCCTATCGTAGACTGCCATATGTATCCGAGGGAGCCTTGCCCCCCAAGTCTTGTACTCTCATATATACCGGCCGAGGCCTCAATGCATTACATCCACAACATTATACGCATCCCTCTCTACTCTCCTACAGTTTTGCAGTCACATTAGCAGGTGATAGGCCTATGCACTTCATAAAATGTATGGATGCGAACTCATCTAGGCCCTTTTTGAAAGAGGAGGATTGCACAAGGAAATTTTATGATTTACTGTACATTGTACTAAGAATCCTAATAAAACTGATCCCAGAACATCCTTTCCGAACAGGCCCTTAGGGTATGAAACAAACGTTGAGACTACATAGAACAAAATCTGACAACAATATAGGGAAGGTGATGTAATGATTATACCTGAGAAGATCTTTATAGAAATCAGGGTTCTCCATCATTTTGTCTGTTGGAACAGATGCATACTTAGGACCCAGCTTCTCACGAATAGAGTTCGGTTGCATATCTATGAGAAAATTTCGTCAGCAACAAAAAGATGCTTCTCAATTAAACAGTGTTCACTGACAAACTGATACCAACAACAGAAACAATTTAAAGTTCTGTAACTCACATAAACCAAAAGCATACAGGTTCAAATTTTTGACCCTCATAATTCTTATGCCTTTGAAACCTATCCCAACAAGGACCTGCAAATTTAATCATTGATGAAAACTGTCACACACCAAGAATTTTGACAGAATGATATAAAAACTGGAAACTAATATATCAAAACTAAATACTGTAAATCAATTGGCACAAAGCAATTGGAGTATGCAGATACAGTAATACAGTATGCATAATAAATAAATCATTGTCAAAGAAAAATCACGAAAATATCAAATAAACAAGTCTGACATATTCCAGCTGGTAATATTGATATATTGGTTGTTATATGCTACTAGCTTGTCTAACTATAGAAGTGGTACGTTCATAGGAGGGATTTGATATAACAATTTTTATACATAGGAAATAAAACCAGTTTCTGTGAAACAAGGGAAACAAGGATTCTAAAGAAAAGGAAAATACCGTTGCTGACGGACTGGAGTCATCTTCCAGAAATGGTGGGAATTTGATTCCAGTTTTGGGCTCAACTGCATCTTCTTTAAAGATAGTACTTGGCACAGAAGGAGAGGCACAACGTAGGCACTTTCCTTCTACACAAGGCTGATCAGTTGGTCTGCTGATATAACCATCAGTATTTCTTAATGTGATTGCCTCTGCAAGCATTATTGGTGATCTTGTCCATGCAAACAAGGAAAGGATCAGTCAACTAGAGATAGATATACAGCAGAAGTAAGAGCAAATGATGAAGCTAAGCAACAATAACAAAAGGATAGAACATAACAGAAAAGAGTAAGTAGAGTGCATCACAAGTACAGATGAATTGTACGGGGTATTAGCCTTACATGTTTTCAAGTGGTGGTACAATAGCAGCAGCACCAGCTAGAGTGAGTAGATTGCAGGCGCCTTGCTTCTCAAAATCATTGCACAGTCGCCCAGCCGTTGCATTTGCCAGCCTAGCTAAAAGTAGTTGTATTGCTTGCTCTTCTCTTACCAGAAAGCCGAACTGCAATCTAGTCAAATTTTGCATGTGGGAGCTCGCTTGCTTCATATGCAGCTGACAGGATCTAGAACCGGATGCTGCTATAGCTGACAGCCAGCGGAAAATCTTAGGATCAGTTGGTCTAGAAAGCCAGAAAAAGAGAGCTCTGGAAAGCTTGTTGAGCCGATTGAAAGCTCCATGGACCATTACATTTCCGGAAGAACAAATCTTTCGATGATGTCTTAAAGAAGTCCCCACCACGGTACCAGCATGTGAAAACAAACTCAAACCAAGATCGTGAGAGACTGGAAGCTCTGGTGAGAACTTGTATACTCCCCTGTCAATATCAAGGTTGGATAGAATCAACTGATTGGGCTTCATTGTGAAATGTCCTCCCAAAACACAGGCTTCTGAATGTAGGAAGTCAAAAGTTGGGAATGTGCGACGAGGAAAATTTAGCGATCTGTCAACTGGAATAAAGTAAGATGAATCAGATAGACAGAAGACAGGTCATTAATAATCATAAGAAAGCATAAGCATCTAGCAAGAATACGCATATGATTTAATATAAAATATTTAGCGTAATTTTCTGGAAACAAACCTAGAAAGACGATTACTATTCAATCTTGACCTTGCTCATACATCTTTTAAGACCAGTCAACACTTAACAGGCTGATTTTATAAAATTGTGATGAAAAAAGTTTGAAGGGCTCCAAGTCCAATTCTGACATAGGTGACAAGGATCATAATCTCACAAGCTAATCACCCTTTAACCACAAAATAATTCAGTAAAACCAGAACTTTTTTTCTGAAACAAAAAGAGTCCTTTTTTGTTGACCAAACCAATCACACGAAACTGTCACCCGAACACAATGCTTCCATGTATCAAAATTGAATTAAAATTCCACTTGGACCCGACCATTATGCCAGCCAAGCATATTTTTTCTCTACGACCAAAATCCGTCTAAGCTAACACCAACCACCCTGCCTGCCACCTCAAGATTCCAACGACCGACAAACATGACTCTGATTACCAGCAATCCGGTCTAAAATTACGCAATTTCCTCGACGCGGATCAACAAGCCTCCACAAAAACCACCCGCATTCACATCTCCCACATCACAAATCCAACAACAAGAACGAAAGCTCGAACAATCACCGAACCTGTCGGCTCCAAATCGCCCGGAGAGGAGACCGCGGCGTAAAAAGGCGAAGGAGGTGAGAGGGGGGCAGGGACGACCGCCCACGATCCACGCCTAAGATCCCCCGGCGGATGGATTATCGCGGATTCGGGCACGGGATTAACCAAAGCGGCCCAGAATCCAAATCGGGAGGAAATGGGGAGGCGAAAAGGAACTGCTCCTGGGATTTTTTCCTTTGCCTCCCCAAATCCGAATTCGCTCTCGCCGGCTCGCCGCGCCCTCGCCTCCCGCAGGGTGAGAGGCGAAGAACGCGTGCTCGTGCTCCGACCTTTGCTTTTTCCTCCTCCCCTCCTTCCTCCTCTCTCTCCCTCGCCTAATTCAAGGCGAAATAGGGCTACGGTAGCTTCCCTCTTCTGACCTTTTTCTCCGGGCGGTCACGTAAAATTCTTCTTGTTATATCCAAGTCCTCCTTTTCGTTCAAGTACGGGTCGTGATCGGATAAGGTCAAAATACAGGGGGTCTAGCGTAAGAACTCCCGATAGTTCTGGGAAAGGTGCGGGTCCTGGTCGGAGAACTGCGGGGATATTCCCCGGGACGATCGGACGGCCACCAGGGGGTCGAGCGAGTAGGTTGGCCGGCGCCCGGCGGTGGCCCAGTGGGCGGCGATGTGACGTGTCTCGGGCTCTCGGCCCCGGAGAGTTCTCGCGCGTCGACCGCGGAGAGAAACGCGGACGTCGGCTGAAACACGTTTAAAACGGAGGACGGGTCCTTTTGCTTCGACAATGACGACGTGTTTAAAGATTTCACCGGTACTATTTGATTTGCGTCTTGCTTTGATTTTTTGATTGGGTGATAGCAACCATCAGTTAACGCGCGATGAGCCCGACTGAGCAGCGCTCCTATATTTTTCAATCAAAAGAGTAGTACTGCTATGTGCTATTGGTTTTTTTTAGCAGTTGTATAGGTTGGGAGGATTAGTTTTAACATATATAGGGAAAAAAATGCATTTAATCCCTCTCAACTACTGCAGAAATTCGGTTTTATTTTGTAACTAAAAAAATCTGAGCGTCATGATATTCTACTCAAGCTTTTAAACCCGTCGACACATCAAATAATTGGAGGATGTCAAATAAACTTTGGGCTCGTTTTGGTTGGCTGTTGCAGGATACAATATTACAAATAGATGGTTGTCGATGCATGAAAACATGTCAATTGACACTTGTTAATAACGAACAAAAGCACGTGCCACCTTCTTGCCCCCATATCTTATACATTTGATTTACTATCTTTCACTCTCATCCTTTTCGATCGTCCTAGTTCCACTATTGCTTGTCCTAGAAGTTTGCTCGTATCCCCACGGGCTACTAGCCCACTATTACGTCCATGAACAAATTCGGCCTGCCCAACAAACTGCGGCCCGGTACTTCCGAAAGGCCGGGTATAGAGAGAGGCCGTGCGCCGCCGCGGGACAAAGTCCAGCCCAGACGAAGCGATTCGGATAGGCCTGGCACGGCCACGCTCTTGCACGAAGAGAGGAGACGACACGAGCCGGCACGCCCCGCCCTTCGCCCCGCCCGGCCGCACGAAGCAGCTCGACGAGTCCACGACGACGGCGTGAGCAAACTCTGGCCGCGCCCACCTCCAGACGTACAACACGACGGCGCCCAAACTCCGATCCCCGCCCCGGCCGGTGTCGTCCAAATTCCATGCCCATCCCGTTCGGCCGGAATCCATCTGCCGCCAACCCAGTTTAATTTCAGGCTCGATCGCAGCCTCCGATGATTGGCGGAAGGCGACGCGCGCGTGGCATGCGGCTTTTTCGGCGATGGATCGGTGAGGTGTAGAGAGTAGAGTAGGTCCAAAAGGGGCGGAGCTCCATGGAGTCAATACGGGTCTGGTACGTACTGATCTCATCCGTGGTGCCGCGGTCCTCGACCACAGAAACCGGGGAAACGAAGGTCACGCTTCTCCACGGACGTCTCCGGCCGCGACCGATCTCCACATCGCCGCCGCTGATTCTTCGCCCAGCAAGAACCGAGCTGGCAAGCACTCCGGGACGGACGATCATGCAGCTACTACTGTCTCTGTCATCCTAGGTTCAGTATGGACGCCTTCAACTTCAGGCTGGAGTATGTACACAACATTCAGAGAGTAAGGGACGAACATATGGTTCAGATGCTTCAGAAGTTGCCTTTTTAATTTACACCAGGTGGCCGGTTTCTTGGGGGCCAAATGGCTTTATTTGAAAATGCACCACAAACAAGAAGGATTGGGTGTTACCGGGAAAATGATGATGATGCTGAACAACCCTTCTCAGAAAAGTTAGGGACGAGCATATGATTTTGCTTCACAAGTTGTGGCTTTTACACCAGGTTACATAAGGTTTCTTTGACACCAAATGGCTTTGAAAATGCAGCACAAAGCACACGGATTGGATGTTACCGGGAAAATAATGAAGCTGAACAGCCAGCAAACTGTCTAGGCGTGTCTGGTCTTTAATTTGTCTGCCTAGAATTCCAACGGATGTCTTTAAAAAACCCTTCTCAGTTGTGAACGAACTTGGGGCCGCCAGCCCCACTCTGAAGCACTTGTCCTCTAACCGAGTTGAGATTGTATGTGAACGGCTCTAACCATCAGCGGCGATCGTCTAATTGAAGCCATTCATCGTACGTGTCACTCGAGGCGCCCTCTCTGAGAAAGAGCACAGCACGACCATTTCAACGTACGCGATTGCCCGTGCATCAAGTGAGCATAAAAAACGTGCCACAAATGCACAGTTAAGGCCTCACTAGTTTAGTGTGTTTACTGTATGGACCAATCGGCAGCCGGAACGGTCAGCCGGCCAGAAGACCTGACACGATACTGTCGCAACAAGATGCCCTGTTTAAAGTACATGTAAGAGAGAGCAAAGCTATATTTTCGTAGTGGGACGGTTTCTTCAATTAAATAAATAATTGAAGAAACCGTTCAACTACGAAAATATAGCTATACTAGGCAATACATGATTAACAATCATTCTATAAAGATGTTACTCCAATCTTTATACGAGTGTGCAACAACATAAGCTAATTTCAATGCATGTTTTCATATTGTTGTTCTAAATAGTGCTACACCAACAAAATAACAATGAAAGCGTCGCTGGAGCTAACCCTCGAATGCATTATTTCACCCCTTTTTTATTTCATGGACAGTCATGTACTACCTCCGTTCTAAATTATAGGTCGTTTTGGCTTTTTTAGATTCATAGATTTTGCTATTAATCTAGACATGGCGTTTATCTAGGTGCATAACAATGATGATGAACCTAAAAAAGCCAAAATGACTTATAATTTGAAACGGAGGTAGTATTAATTATATAATTTATTAAAAGTTGGAAAACTGTATCTAGTTAGTTTCATCTAAATAAAATTGCTCCCCTCTCCACCTTCTTTACTTCTTTGCCATATAGTAAAAAAACTGACTCTATTTGTTTCAAAATATAAGATGTACTAGGATTTTAAAAAGAGTCAAGCTTCATCAGCTTTGACCAATAGTAAGTCAAATGTGTTGCATGTGTAATTTATTAAAGTTGTGCATATTATATATTCTTATTTCAACTATATTTTGATATAACTTAATTATTTTATATATGACAAGAGCAGTTGATAGTCAACAAAGTGTACCTGTAAGACTTCTCTAAATCCTAATACATGTTATAGGAAAAATGGAGGGAGTAGGTGGCATCCAATTGAATGGGCTCTCACTAGAAGCAGCAAGCTTGCAACTTGGCTTTAAACCAGCTTTCAGAATCTTTTGGAAACACAATGCATGGCTTTAAAAATGCAGAAAGAATGAAAAACCGGCTAACCAGTTATCTCCACAAACTTCTTTGTTCTCTGTCTGGCTAGCTACTAATGACTGTCTTAAAAAAAAATCTCTTGTCATTTTGTGAAGGTCAGCCCACTCGATATATCACGTATAGTAACCGCACACTTGCGCTTGAATATAGGACTATAGGAGTACGTCTGCAGCAGCGATTGTCTGGCTGAACCATTCGCCGTGCCACTAAATTAAACTGGTCCCCCAAATACTGTAGCCGAACACGCCTCTCGGTCTGGGCGAGTACACAACCACTGACTCAACTAGCACGACATGTTGTCATGTTGACCGCGCAACAAACTAAGAGTGTGAATAGTAAACATCAGCAATTTGAGCATAAGAAACGTGCCACAAATGAACAGTCAACGCCCCCGCTTTGCTTACCCAGCAGCCTACCCCTACCCGGCTAGTCCCAGACCGATCGGCAGCCTCAACGGTCAGCCGGTCAGAACTCCGGAAGACGGCCGGAAGACCCAACAGGGCAAGAGCACGGGCACACCTGCTATGCTCCCCCACAGGACGAGCATTCGACCAAGCCTTGTTTAGTTCCAAAACGAAATCTTTTCACCCATCACATCAAAGTAGAATCTTAGATGTACGAAGTATTAAATGTAGATAAAAAAGTGAAAAGTTATATGGATAGTCTGTAAATCACGAGACAAATCTAATGAGCCTACTTAATCCATGATTTGTAATAGTAATACTACAGTAATCATCCGCTAATTATGGATTAATTACCCTCTAATTACCATCGTTAGATTCGACTCGAGATTTCCAACCTATCCATGTAACTTTCCACATTTTTCGTCTACATTTATTACTCCTAAATTGATAAAATCATAACCCAAATTTTTTCACCGAAAAGTTTTTGGGAACTAAACACTAAACACGGCCCAAGCTCGCAAGGCGCCAAGGCGGGCAAAGCAGGACGAGGCGATGGAACCAGCTCCTTGACCCGGGAATCCCGAGCGCCTCTCGTTCGATTGCGCGCGTGGCGGTCGCGGGCGTGACCGGTCGGGATGGGAAACCGCCAGATCTCGCGTTCAGACACACGCCCCGTTGCCACGCCAGTGCCACCGTGCCCATTCCGGGGGAGAGGTCAACACGCGCGCGGCACATGACGACACGGGACGGGAGGGCACAGGGACCCCCTCCCCGTTCCGAAGCTTCGGTGGCGAGCCACACAGGGCCGGCCGGATCGATCGAACCCGCGCGCTGCCGCAGCCGCGTGTGCAGGCTTGGCACGGAGCGGAGGCACGACCGCACGAACACGAACGGAACCGGGGGGGCCCTGCCGCGCGCCCGCGCCCGCGCCCGTGTCATCATCGCCAGACGCCGTGGCGGCCGGGCGGCGGAGCACCTGACCACTGTTGCGTCACGAGCGCGTGTCGTGGGGCACCACCGGCTGAGCTCCGGTCCGGTCGCGTCCCGTGTGGCCCTTGTGGGCGTGGGTGGCTACTGCTTCGTGCGCGTCCGGTCACATGTGCTCGTTCCTGTGGTCGTCCCCGTTGATCGGATCATCACTGGAGCGCGTGCGATTACTGTCCACAGCACGTGCGAGTCCTTTAATTTTCTTCCTCCTATCGAGACGCCAATAACGTCCATCGGACTATCACTGTGTCGAGGAGGGGCACAGTAGTGCTGCTCGGGACTCGGGTGCTCATCATCTTCTGGACGAAATATTGCACCCACAAAAAAGGGGTATCCACTGGCTGGCCCCGGTCAGGGTGCCAATGGTGTCTTTTGTTGGGCACAGACAGTGGTCATGTCATGATCTTCTATTATCTCCTGGGTAGTGGTGGAGCCTCAAGCGCGCTTTGATATGTGGGGGCATGCTCCGAGTTATTTAGAAAAAAAAGCTTCTTCATTAGACTTATCATTAATATCTTTAGGGCAACTTTATGTAATTTGTGCTTAACAGCAATGCATATATATATGTGATGGGATCTCATTGGGGAGTTTTGATCCTCACAAAAGTTGGTGGCGTAACATCAAGTTAGCTTAGCCATGGCACTCATCATGGTGGCAGGAGATTCCCAGCATCGCGCTTCCGACAAGGCTACAACGGGATACGATCACTTGAAGAGAATGAGACATCCGCGGAGCATATAAACAGGGGACATTTTTAGACCCGGTGCTAATGTAGCCTTTAACACTGGGTCTATAAAAACCCGGTGCTAATGTTGGCTTTAGCACCGGGTCAAAAGTGTAGGACGCTGAAAAGAAAAATGGGAAGACTTTAGCACCGGTTGCTGATAAAATCCGGTGTTAAAGCCTACCTATTTGCACCGGTGATAACCACCAACCGGTGCTAAATCCTTTAGCACCGGTTGGTGACTACCACCGGTGCAAATCAGCCAGCCACCGCTGCAAAAGCAGATGGAGCAGCACACATCCCCCTCCATCTTTCTCCCTTCTCTCTTTCACTTATCTTCTCTCATTTTCTTCTCTCTTCTCTTTCTAACTTGGTTTCCTCTCTTCTCAGATGCACCTGGCGAGCGAGGCAGGCGGCGCGCGGTAGAGGCTTGAGGCGGCGCGCGGCAGAGGCTGCAGGTGCGCAGGCTGGCTGCGCGGGCCGCAGGCGTGCGGTGCGAGTGGCCGGCAGGCGGAGCGCGTGGCCCTCCGGCGCGAGCAGCCACGGTGAGTTTGTGTGATTGGGATTTTGGTCCTTGATGTGTAGTTTATTGAATTTGAGGTGTATGAGTGCATGATTGTTGAATCTTTGTAATTTCATATGTTTTTCTCATCTCATTGTTCTTTCCACCATTTATCTTCCCTTTTTTGTTCTTGAAGAACAAGAACAACAAGTTCAGTTCTTGAAGAACGAACAGGGAGAAAATATGGGGGCGGGAAGAAAAGTGAGGAGAGAGAAATGGATGAGGAGTAGAACATTTAATTTTTTTGGCGCGTAAAAACTTTTAGCACAGGTAGTGTTGCCACCCGGTGCTAAAGATTGCCTTTAGCATCGGGCATTTGACCCGGTGCTAGAGATTGCCTTTTAGCACCGGTTGGGAAACCGGTGCTGATCGGGGTTTCTCAACCGGTGCTAATGCCTCATTCTCTTCTAGTGGATTCACGAAGCCATGCCGAAATGGATCGACTGTTTTTTCTACTGGAACAATTGCAACAATAAAAATCTCGCCTTTTTTCTTCCTTACAAGGCGAAATAACCGGACCATTGTTTTTGGTTCACTACTTTTACCACTTTGCTGCCGACGTTGATGTACTGTGGAATAAAATTTATGGGTACCAATGCAAGTTCCTGCTCCAGAATTTCCAAACAGGTAAGTCTTCTCCCTTTCTTTTTCTTGATGAAAGGAAGAGGGTTAGCAACTGCAACCACTACTTTGCTGTACCTGTATCCATCCAAGAGATTATGAAAATATATATACAGTCACGACTGCTAACCTTTGGGAAAGCTCTTGGCACCACCTGCTAATCAAACAAAACAGTGGGAGAGAAAAGAGAAACCCATTCTAAAAGGACATTTGAAAACGACTCATGTTTGGTCATCAGACACGTAATAGTAGGGCCAGATGGCGCATGGTAGATTCTGAACCTTCCACGCGATTGTATATTTTGTGTAATCTATCCGTTTAACAGGTCGTGGATGTGAGTTCACACAAATGTTTTTGTGCTGAATGGGATATTGTCTGGGTACGCTAGCTGTGAGGTCACACACGGTTGTAGTAGAAAACGAGATTTAAAAATTTCAATCAAATGTATTAGTCAAAAGGAGAAGGGACTCCACGCCCATGTTGACACAATTTGTGAAAAGAAAAATGTCATTTCAAGGTTAATACGTATGTGTTTTTACTAAGCTACTCGATTCTTCAGCAAGCGGATGCTAAAACTAACAATCATTTCAAAATCTTGATGATCGCGTGGTGGTATGAACCGAGGTGCATCTTTGCAGGTGAATAAACGATCTCAATGAATTGATGCGCATAGCTTTCGCATGTTTGGAAAAAAAATGAAGAAGGTACATAATTTGCTTATAGCTTGGCAGACCCTTTTGATTATTATATTGCGTGATTCTAAAACTTTTGTGCATCTTTACACTTCTTTGCGATGCATCAATGTGGGAAGCATTAGTGGAAAAAAGAACAAGGAGGGGTAGAATGTCTTGCTTAATTTTTTAGCGCGTGAAATGCTTCTAGATTTGCAACTGCTTACCTTGCTCCTTCAGTCCTTCGAGATGAATCATGCAACTAACCAGGGCATCCAACATTATAAAATGGCACCACATGACACCACCAAACCAACCAGACAAAAGAAAGCACAAAGCAAAGACACTAGCTAACGATTTGTAGCAAGAGATGGTATGGGTACTTTAGCTGTGAGGCCACACACGGTTGCAGTAGAAAATGAATTTTGAAAAAATCAATCAAATGGAGAAGCACTGCACGTCCATTTCGACGTAATTGTCAACAGAACATTTCAAAGGTTAAAATGTCAATACTAAATAGTGCAAGTTGCATGATTCTTCATCAGCGCAAGTATATACTTCCCCCGTTCCAAATTATAGGTCGTTTTGGCTTTTCTAGGTCTATAATCTTTATTATGCACCTAGATAAACGCTATGTCTAGATTCATAACAACATTTATGAATGTAGAAAACCCAAAACGACCTATAATTTGGAACGGATGTAGTATATGCTTAAAAATCTAACAATAACCATTTATATGAACTAATGCGTGTTTGGAAAGGTAAAGAAGGTACACCATTTGCTTAAATCTCGGCAATCCTTTTTGATAATTGTGCATGATTTATGATAAACTTTTGTGCATCTCTCCATTTCTTCATAATCAATGTGAAAAGCTTTCGAGAAAAAAAAAGGAGAGGGTGGACGGACTTCTTAAATTTCTAACTACATTATTTTTTTAGCACATGAAATGCTTCTAAATTCGGAACTGCTTATCACCTTGCTCCTTCGAGATCAATCATGCAGCTAACCAGGACACCCAACAATATAAAATGAAGCCATATGACACAACACAACCAAACTAAGCAACCAAAGAAATGAAAAGCAGAGACACTGACGAACGACATAAAATCATTGAGAAAACGGCCGAGGCCTGCAAGTACACGAATACACAGATACGACAGGCTGGTCGTCGTGTTGGGAGTTGGAACGCAACTTCAAGACCATCGCCCAGCAGGCCAGCACGTACGATCCCGTCACCCAACCATATATATATATATAAAAACTCTTACCAAAAAACTACATAAAAATTGCGAAAAACCATGACACGTCACCCTAACTGCCCTACCACTCCCTGCCGATAAGAACGAGCCGAGCCGGCCGGGCCACATTTTCCTCCAGCAGTGGTTGGCGTGTCACCATCTCCGCTAGCGCAAAGGCTGCGCCGAGCGCGAGCCGTCCGATCACCGCACACATCAGCGGCCACCAACGCTTTCGCGCGCCAGTCACTAACTAACAAACCCGGCCAGCATCACCAATGATCCAAGCACTAGCAGTAGCCCCTCCTAATTCGATCACCTGCCGAATTAGCTAGCGAGTAATCTTTCTCCCATCCCACACAAGGTCAAAAGGGCGACGCTTCTCCAACCTCACCCACCTCGAAGCCACCCCGGCCGCACTCGCAAAGCTGCCGCCTTTATATATACTCCCCGCCGTCCCTCCGTGTCCCCCCAACTCGGCATTCCGCCAGCCTCCAGTTCTTGACCACCACCCACCACCACTACCTAGTCACCAGCCGGAGACGCGAGCGCCGCCGGCGAGTGTGCAGAGCAGCGACGAGCTAGCGACGCGAATTGATTGATTGGTTGACCATGGGGCTGAGGAAGCGCCTGATGCGGTGCTTCGGGTTCGGCGGCGAGGAGGCCGTGCCGGAGGAGAAGCCGGCGGCGGCGGAGAAGCGGCCCGGCGGCGGGGCGAAGCCGAAGCTGCGGCGGCTGAGCACGGCGAACCTGCGGTCGCTGTCGCTGCAGGACCTGTCGCGGAAGCTGGAGACCACCAGGCTGCACGCCTTCACGCTGGACGAGCTCAAGGCGGCCACCAAGAACTTCTCCGCCGCCAACTTCCTCGGGGAAGGAGGGTTCGGCCCCGTCTACAAGGGCTTCGTCGACGGCCGCCTCCGCCCCGGGCTCGAGCCGCAGCACGTCGCCGTCAAGTACCTCGACCTCGAGAGCGACGGCGTCCAGGGGCACCGCGAGTGGCTGGTACGTCCTGGCTCGTCGCTACCACTAGCACCAACCTGTCGTCCTCCATTTTTTTGGTTCCTTGCCTGCTGAATTGCTGATGAATCTTGTCGATCTCTGACTGAAATTTATCTGATCTTCTCTGGTTTTCAGGCGGAGGTGGTGTACCTCGGGATGCTGAGCCACCCGCATCTGGTGAAGCTGGTGGGGTTCTGCAACGAGGACGACCAGAGGATGCTGGTCTACGAGTACATGCCCAGGGGCAGCCTCGAGAACCACCTCTTCAAGAGTAAGTTTACGATTCATGGTGAACAAATGCTAAAATTGTTATGTCCTTCTCTGTTCTCTGATCGATTGGTTGACAGAAACTACAACTCGTGTTCGTATGGCTGCAGATCTCCTCGCGTCGCTGCCATGGTCGACGCGTCTGAAGATCGCCGTCGGCGCGGCGAAGGGGCTGGCGTTCCTGCACGAGGCGGAGACGCCGGTGATCTACCGCG
The DNA here is from genome assembly GCA_015476505.1 of Urochloa ruziziensis. Lineage (NCBI taxonomy): Eukaryota > Viridiplantae > Streptophyta > Magnoliopsida > Poales > Poaceae > Urochloa > Urochloa ruziziensis. The sequence goes on along the minus strand of CM027126.1, from coordinate 37,010,008 downwards.
ACTTCAAGGCGTCGAATATTCTCCTCGACTCGGTAAGTTTCGCCAAGCCCAACAACCTCTCGTTCTCTCAGCATCAACAACAGCTAGCAAACAGCACGTTCGCCCGCAGAAATGGACGTGCCGACCTCTTTGGCCTTTACTGCAGAGCAATTTAGGGCGATAAAGAAGTGCATGATTGGGTCCCGAGTCGCTGTCAATTTGGAGATTGTTTAATTTATTACCATGGGAACTACTAGTAGTAGTAGTAGTAGATTCTTTTTGTTAAATGTTTCTTACCTACACGCCAACCGTGTCAATTGCACGCACGTTGTCAACGGATCCGTGTCAAGCTTTGCTTTGTTAGAAGAATTCTGACACTCGTGCTCAAATTTGATTTGTTCTGCACCTACCGACAAATTAGCAGCGAGAGCCTCCCTGTTTTTGTTATAGGTGCCGGCCGTTAGGGATATTCTAGTTTGAGTATAATAATTTGGTTAGTTTAGAACCTAATGCGTTGTAGCAGTTGCAAAAGTGTAACAACTTACAACTGTGCGATGCACGACATTGACCAAGTCAAGGGCCTTTTGTTGTAACAAAACTGTCGCTGCTCTGTAGTATGTACTGTAGCTGTTTAAAAAAATGTAACTACTTACAACCGTGACGTGTGCAAACTAACCACTACTACTATGATGCACAACACAAACATTGACCAAGTCAAGTGTAACCAATGCACATTGCCTTTCCTAATAATCAACTGTCGCTGATTTTGACATATACGTATAGTATAGTAGATGAACACAAGAAAATGTCGCTGATTTCTGACGTGTTTTCCACATGGCGAATTTCTTCCAGGACTACACGGCGAAGCTGTCCGATTTCGGGCTAGCGAAGGAGGGACCCAAGGGCGACGCGACGCACGTGACGACGCGGGTGATGGGCACGCACGGGTACGCGGCGCCGGAGTACATCCTGACGGGCCACCTGACGGCGAGGTCCGACGTGTACAGCTTCGGCGTGGTGCTGCTGGAGCTCCTCACGGGCCGCCGCTCCGTCGACAAGCGCCGCCGCGGCCGCGAGCAGAACCTCGTCGACTGGGCCCGCCCTTACCTCCGCCGCGCCGACAGGCTCCACCGCTTCATGGACCCGAGCCTCGAGTCGCAGTACTCGTCGCGGGCCGCCGAGGCCGCGGCGAAGGTGGCCCACCAGTGCCTCCAGAGCGTGCCCAAGGCGAGGCCCACCATGCGCGACGTCGTGGCGGCGCTCGAGCCGCTGCTCGCGCTCGACGACGACGTGCCCATGGGCCCCTTCGTGTTCACCGTCGGCGCCGCGGAGGCGGCGCCGGCGAGGGTCGTCGCCGGCGTTGTCGAGGCCGCCGCCGCTGCGGCGAACGCGAACGAGGAGGAGGCGGAGGCGGGGAGCCGGCAGGGGAAGAGGCACGTCATGTCGGCCGTGCACGCGGAGAGCCCGCTGCGATACGCGAGCGCGGTGAAGAGGCCGGAGAGCCCGCCGACCCTGAGCAGAGCATGAGGAGACGTCGAGCACCAATTTACAAGTGTACATAGCTGACAATGTGTCCATGGGTTCTTCTTTTGTTTTGGGGTTTAATTTCTTGGTGATGTTATTCTTGCTCCCAAGAATTTAGAGAGGGAGAGATCGATTTTTGTTCCTTTTTTTTCATTGTAGTGGTATACTATACTGCTGAGAATGCCTGAAATTGGTGCATTTGTATACTGATGGAAGTTTGAGGCAACACGTATCGCAAAAGATGTTCAATTTTAACATCATTTCCTCTGAATGTTCGGTATGCGTATACGAATGCGTTGAACTCGTGATTGGAGGTAGGTAGATAAGGAAAACACGAAGACTTCCGCTTTGACCAAGAAATGCAGTACCGCAGTGGTACAAGAAACACATGTGAAAGCGAGAGAGCACGAGAGCGGAAAGTTTGAACGCCATTTCAATGGCGTAACAGAAGTAGGGAACTACAACCACCACGAGAGAAATGCAACGAAGGTTGATCGATTTGGTCTACTCGTACATCCAGAAGAAACTTTACAACTAAACACAATGCGCAAGCACATCTAGATTTCAGGATAAGCTGATGAACAGGCAGCGGGTACTTTGGCCTCCACGGGATTCACCTTCAGGTGTATATCCGAAAATCATCTGGCGATCGATAGATATATCCAAAAGTTGCCGATTGGCCGTAGCATGGTGATATCTGTGTCGAGAGATCTCGTTCTACCGCAAGTTATTATAGTTACGGTGTTACCATGCGGAAAACGCCTAAAAAGGTCATTAAGTCATAAGCAACATGAATGTATATAGGATGAAAAGGGCGTATAAAAAATTCGTCTCAAAGTACGAATGAGAATAATCAACAGGGAATCCGTTCCTCTAAAGTTTGAGGATTGGAACTGATGCAAGAAAAAGAAAAAGAAAAACAGCATGTGAATGTTTCGGATTGCCATTCAGATCATACAGTGGAAGTGCGTAACAACATTATTTCAAAGCATGAATGAGAACAATCCACGGGGGAATCCGTTCGTCTAAAGTTTGAGGTTCGATCTGATTGCAAAGAAAAAAAGAAAAGAAAATTCAACACGTGAATTTCAATTCGGGCATACTTTGCTTCCTTAAAGCCCGGTTCACACTACAAGAATTCCGTACCTTCCCACTGGGCCAATCTGGGCTTACTCGTTACCAAGCATGACCCACCCACCCACCCACGGCCCACTCCATCGCTTACTTCCTGCTCCCCCTCTCGTCGGCAGGCCCTTCTGCCCGGCAGCCGGGGTGGTAGCGCCGTAGCCGTAGGTGATCACGGATAAGCAGGCGGCGGAGTTTTGATGGAAGAACAAGCGAGCGTGGACGGCATCGTCCGCGCGGGTTTGTTGCTGCATCGAGATCGCCACAGCCAACATGAGCACCGAGGCTGGCTGCTGGCATCTGTTGGGTCGCCGTGGGCGGTCGCTCAGATTGCCGCGCGATCGTTCGCTGCGTGGATACGCCGTTTTCGTCCCGCCGGCTTTGCGCGTGTGGATTTGTACTGCCGCAGGGATTCCGGATTCTGGCACAAGAACCTCATGTCGGCTGATTAGTCATATTTGCATTTCTCACGAGTCTAAGCGCTCATTGGCTGCCGTGCAAACAAGGTGCTTCGACCAAGTGTCGCTTTCATCGAATCAATTAAAACCATGTGGCGCCGGTCCTCAATAGCGATATATTCCTCAACTGACGAGTGACGCCTGCCTGAGGTAACGCCGAACCCTCCCTTCATATCTTTTCTCATCGCTTTGTAACTTTGGATGAATGGATTCTTGTGTATGTTGTTTCTCACAAGAATCTCCTCGAAATGCATAAAGGTCCTTGATACGTGACAATCTCATGTGTAGGTAGCAACTTGTTGGACGAGATCAATTATCAGTTACAGCCAAGTGCTATTGATATATATATTCTGCATCCATCGACAATTCGACAGTAAGTAATTGCTCCCAGGGTTTTGCTCTTAGTTTGCATCCAGTGACCGATCAGTTTTGCACTTACTAAATAAGTTTGCAACTTTCATTAAGCGGCCAATCAGGTGACAACCTCTGTACTCAATTTTTTAGAATTGAATTCCCCTCTGCTTTGCATAAAATGGTTCTTACACAGTTCGGTGAGAATCTGACTTTTTTTTGGTCCAGTTCATAAAATTCCGATAGTCCAATGGTGTCCCAGTAATGCTAACTTGGTGTCAATTTTTTTGATTGTTCTGTTTTAAAACATGCCTACATGAGATTCAACAAACACATCGTCACATATACTTGCTTGGTGCTTTCAGCCGTACAAGATTTGAAGATTTGAGTTAATTTCAAATAAGTCGACTGGTGAATCACATGTATATTATGTTTACAAAACTCAGAAATTACTGAAGTTCCTCCTTCCTTGTTGCATTGCAACCGGTATGCCTTACTCCACACATCTCCAGAACTGAGTTTATGCCCCTCAGTCATTGCAGTCTAAATGTTATAAATGCAAGAACGACTAAGACATGTGTTTATGTTCCATACTCCAAAGATTGCTTGTGTGCTATACTTTAAGATCCATGACAATGCTCCGCACCTCAACTAGTAAATATGAAACTACAGTTAACTACCATGTGAATCATACTTATGCCAGTAGAGATTTGTGTTCTAGTGAAGAAAGAGGCACTGATACTGAGCCTAAGAGGATACAAATACAAGAGCCATACTCCATAAATCCATCACATAACTTCAGTTTAACCAAATGCCAATCACAAATTTGACCGGCATTCTTCCGTGCCCACAATAAATGGTCTTACATGATATGGAGCTTTGTATTTGGTGAAATTATCTTATATGTTGTTTTCTGGCATTATACCAAGCCATTTATGTTGTTTGCAAATCATATTCTGTGTCTTAGCAAATATGTTTGTTGTATAGTCAGAACTTCCAGAACAGGGGCAGTTTCACACTGTGGATCAGAAATTCAAGTTCACCAATGCACCCCTTAAAGTCTAAAATACACATGTTCTTTAGATGTGCCTTAAATATGGATGATTTGAGGCATAGATTGTCAACTGCAACTAATAAGCAGAGTAATTCATTGAAGTTTTTTTTTCCTTCTAATTCTCAGATGAGTTGCGATATGGATGTAACTCGATCAAAGCATATATCTAGCACTCTGACACATTAAAATATTAATTAACATGTGAAATGTGTGCACAAACATCGCACTTATTACATACATGATGGTTCACAGGAAAGCCATGTAGATCCAGTTGACCATACATACATAGTCACCACAACCATATGTATGGTCAACCAAGCACACTGCTAAAGAAACACGTGTGAAATGGCAATACTAAGCATCCACATGCACACACTATCAGACACACCTGCACAAGTAGCAGATGGGCCGCACAACAGACATGCAGGATAAGCAAACACACAATGCAAGATCAAGCATCCACACACATAAATTCCATATATTCATGCATACATAGGCATTGAATTTGGTGATGAATTTATGGAATGAGAGTCCTTCCTTCTGCGTAGATCAATTCTGTGGCAGATTGTGTATAAGAACAGGAAAGTTTGGGTGTTCTGCAATGTCTTTACTCAACTGATCCGCAATGTCTTTACTCATCTGATCCAGGACAATGTTTTCATCACCCTTGAGCATTAGCTCCTTCAGAACAGGAAGGTTCTTGATTCCGGAGAGTGACTCCATCTTGGTGAAGGACCATACAATCTTCTCGAGCTTAGGAGCTGCGTCTGAATGGAATTTGATGCTGGTGATCGTGCTACACTCGACAATAAGAAATTTAAGCTTTGGGAGCACATGTGAGTTGAAGGTGAGCTCTCTCTGGGTATATGATCTGTACCTAAGCTTGATGCGCTGCAGACCTGACAGTGTTTTGAGGTATGCCTCCAGAGTGCTATTGTCTAGCAAGGTATCACGCAGAGTTACCTTGGCAATGAGTTTGTGATGGTCATCTTTGAAAAACAATGGAAGGAGCTCCCTGCTTGTGCTGCCGCTGATGCTTAGTCTCTCAAGAAGCTCAAGATGGAATGAAGTGTCTGGATTTATACGCTGTTCTTCTGCAGCTTGGGCCACATCTCTATCGCTTCTATTTTCAATGTGGATTGACAAAGACCGGAGGCATTCATTCAGATCACCGATTGCATTGAGCCAATCCTTTAGATTGCCATTAATAACTGCCCCAAGTTTCCTTAGCTGCCATAGGTGGCCAATGTGTTTCAGCACGTCAGCATCATACAAAGAGTTGACATGGGACAGAACCTCCATGTTTGGCATTGCACTGATTTTGCTAGGAATCTGGACAGAGGGAACATGTTTCTCAGCCATGCCGGTTGTTGCAGTTTGTGTGTGACCAGCTAACAAACACTTGAGCTTCGGGAGCATGATATCTTTTGTAGCATCAGAGGGCAACCTGGTTTGCCGGATGTCCAATATTTCTAGATGCAGAAGGTTGTTGATATTCTGGGGCAACTTGTCAACATCCGTGTTCCGTATGCTGAGATACTTGAGCAGAAGCATGTTGCTGCAGATGTTCTTGAGGTACAGGCGCATGTTCTTGGAGTCTTTTCTCGAAACAGGGTTCTTCAAGTATTTGCAATCTTCTAGGTCGATGACTTTGACCAGAGTGAGCTGAGCCCGGGATACCATTGATCTACGGCTCTTCTTTCCAAGATTTAGCATAAAATCTTCGATGGTGTTCGATCGACGGAGCTGCAAGTCACTGTGGACGGAGAAGTGCTGGGCCAAGTGGCGTGACAGGCGTGGATCCAGGAACTGCTCTTCTTTGGCACCGTCATTGATGAGCTCCTGAATTAGCTGGTGCTGTATAGTGCAAGTCCTCATCTCCCTGGCAGCAGTAATGTCAGCTGGGCAAACAAACCAACGGCTGACGAGAGTGTCAAAGCAGCGCTCAGCTCGGAGCACAGCTCGCCGCATGTCCCTTCCCGTGATGAGACCTTCAATGATCCACCGCATGACGAGCCTTGAGCGCCAGATTGTTCTGTCTGGAGGGAAGATTGCCAGGTACAACATGCAGTTCCGGTAGGCTCTTGGAAGATCATTGTAGCAAAACTTGAGCAGCATCTTGCCATTGGCTTCCCTGATCTCGGTGGCATCGCTGTCGTCCGGTGGTAAATTCCCAGTGGAAACCAGTGTCCTGATGAGCAGCTCGTCCAGCTCATCTTTGCTCCTGTTTGGGTTGGCAGAGAGGTAGTGGACAAACATCTTGATGCAGAAGCCTTGAGGCTTGCAGTGGTCCTGTATCTGGCGTAAGATGCTCCTTATGTTCTTCTGGAGATAGTCTGTTTTCAATCTGTTTCTAGTCCAGCACGGCCAGTGCTTTGGTAGACCAATAATCAACAAGAGAGTGGATGACAAGTGGCCAACTAGCGCTGATGCCTCGTTCGCGACGAAGCTCGTCGGCATTGGCCATGTCAGTGACGATCACTATCGCTGCGCTGCCAGGGGTGCAGCCAAATTTGCCCAAAGCCTCCTTTATCAGATCCCACAAGCGTCCGGTGGCAACACTGCCTTCAATGACAAAAAGTGATGCCGTGTCTTTCAGCCCCTTCCGTTTGCTGATCTCTTCGGCGATCTTGGCTTCGTCCCACTTATCTTTCTCCTTCATGTCCTTGCCAGCTTCCTTTGGAAACAGATCATCCAGCAAGAAACGGAGTATGAACCAGAGACCGCCCTTTTGCAGAATTTGCTCATAGAAATTGAGCAAGGCAAATAAAAAGCCAAAGTCCAGCCGGAGCCAGATCACCTTCTTGAACACCGTGCTCACTTTGGGATCACGAAGCACTTGTCGTACAAGGTCACCTCCATCCTCCTTTTCTGGAGCTGCAATGAAGATGATATTTTCAAGAGGAGGCGGCCATGGCCTATTCTGTTTTGCAGCTGCAGCTTCTTTTTGACGGTTGTCGGCATGGACCCCGGGTGGAACCGTGGAGCCATGCTGGGGTTGGCTTGTCAGCAACTCGACCAGCTTCTTTGTGTTCTCCTCCAGAATGTTAGGCTCAGAAAATCCTAGAGTTGCCCTTATGAAATCATGGCTCACCGCCATGATAGGCCTTGCTCCCCATTCATGATCTCCTCCTTCATCGTCGCCCGCACTTTGAGTGGACAACCTCGCCACCTCTGTTCCTCCAGGTCCTGCATCCTTGATGTCGCCCGCAGCAGCTGACACCGCTCCTTCCATTCCTCCTGATCCGGCATCAGTGTTACCGTCGGTCTTCTTGGACATGGGCAGTTGGATGATCAACGCAGGCTGCTGCTTCGGGACTTGGTTGGTCGATTTCACCTGCTGCTTGTCTTCGCTTTCCACCATTGCAGGGAGCTCGACGCCAGTACCTCTGGCGGCGCTCGCCAACGTCGCGAACCCGGGCCTTGAGCTGCTGTATCTGGGCAGCAGCGTCGCGCTGGGCGAGCAGCGCGGTCAGGAACGACGTCGACCACAGCGACCGCAGGAGTCCCGCGAGGCGGCCGCCACCGCTGTCGCGGGCCGCCAGCTGGCCGCGGCCTTGGCGCACGTAGAGGTCGACGCAGTTGCTGCAGTCGAAGGCGAGGTCCCGGACCTGCTTCATCCAGGTGCGCACGGGTGGCTTGTGTTCGCCGCTGGTGGGCGTCGTCTCAGCGAGGTACTGGAGGAAGCTCTCCATGCTCTCCATCTCCTCCTGGATGAAGCGCACATCGTCGCCGACGCGTGTCAGTTGCTGCGCTTCCTCCCGGAGGAGGCCCAGCAGGGAGCGGACGGCGCCGAAGGCGAGCTCAGCCATCGCTGACAGCTGATGCTCGCTCACCAGCAAGGATCTATCCTATTGATCTAATACAATCACCATATCTTTGCTGTCAGTAGGATGGAATGAGATGGGAGCGACCACGCGCCAACATGCTTGCATGCATGGGAACGGAAGAAAAGGAGCCGGTCACAATAAGGTCAGTGACAGTCTGACAGACTTTGATTATCTTAAACAACTTCATTTCCTTTCCTTTGTTCCTATGTCCCTTTGCGTGTGTTAGTTTCTAACGAGAAATTCTACACCTGCAAAAACGTTTTACAAACTCACTTGTATGCTAACTTTGACAAAAAACTACCATGAATGCTGACTTAACGATTGAAAGGTTTGTTCATGTCATGGTGGTACGGTTGTTAACTTGTCATCCAATGATAGTCTACTCTTTGTAGAACATTTTTTTGTAGGTGTAGCATTTCTGGTTTCTGCCATATGCATCTCGACAGAGTACAGACCATGCAGGAGGAAGGTACACATATCCTCATTTTTTTTGTTTGTTTCCAATGCATAGCCTTCATGCTTGCATGCCGTTTTTAAAGAAAAAAGGGCATGCATACGCTCGCCGTATCCAGCTTTGGAAACGAATCACTCTGACGTCTCTCCTTTAGCTTCTATCCATTCGTTGTCTGTTCTTTTTATAAAAAATAATGAAATCAAAGTATTGTTGTAGTACTAAGACGTACTTGTCAGCAAGAAGCTGTACAACTTGGCGTTTCAAGCAGATCGGGACGATCGCGTCTCAGTGTAAGCAAAGAACAAAGGAAGACAAAGCTAGAATAAGAAAACATCAAATCCTCTGTCACCGACAAATGTAAGAGACAGCAACCTCTGCCCTTTGGGAGTGAAGAGTCAGAGGTAGAGGGATGATTCATTACTTGCCTTTAATTTCAGGATATTGTAAGTTTATAGGACAAAGCTAAAAAGAAAATACTTCAACACCGTTTAGCATTTAGAGGATCTGGAGCCTGGAGTGCTCTTATACCAAACTCCAATCTTAACATGCTACTACCCTGAACTATTATTTTTTGCTTTTGACATTAATCGTAAATATTTCGAGACTTATTTTATTTATATACTGTACATACTACTCTTGACACTTTGACAGCATCAAGCTACCCTTTTTTTTCTGTTGAGAAAAACACCCCATGAGAACGTAGCGAACAAAGAAATGTGTCTGGGGCTATCCTGGGCCGCGTGCTACTCCATCGTGGGCTTGTGGCCCATGACGCCTTGGCTTTCTTCTTCTCGTGCAGTCATCTTCTGGGCGACTGGGCGAGCGAGTGTGCTGGGGAAGTGGGAACACACGTCTTTCTTCAGTATCACCGATGTGGGCGTGGGCGGTGTGGCCGTGCAGGGAGCGAATCTTCTTCGTGTCCTTGACCTGCTTCACTCGTGCTGTCAATGCTACTGTACACACAGGAACCGTGTTTTTTTCCCTGAAAAAAAATGGTTTTACTACCGGTGCTGTACATTCAGTTCAGTAGCAGTACGTGGTACCAGGCTAGGGTCTGCAAGACACGGCGGGCACCGATCCAGTGCTTTCTCCCGTGTTCCTTGGCGAGCAATCAACACTCGCTGATGGCAACACACTGATGCAGTTCATTTTTTCATCAGAAATTCCAATTGGTATCAGTGTATCACACTGTCAGTTGTCGCTGTCTCGGGCTCTCGGCGGCCCCTGAGGTAGGGCGAAGGATCAGGTGCAACCAGAGGTAAAAATTTGCCGATGCCAAAATCGAAATAAACAGAATGGCGATTGGTTTGCGACCAAGCCACACTTTGGCCGGCCAATACCCGTGCAGCCATTTTGAGCGCCTAATAACATGTGAGTATGATCCTTCTTATGATAAGAACTATCCGCATGCAACCATTGATCATAAGGTGCAGAGGCACCTTCAATTTTTCAGGCATAAATTCAAAGAAAAATCAATTTCAAATGAGCAATCTTTTTTATTGAAACGAACCAAGTAGGAGATGTGATAATAATTATATTAAAAAGAAGATAAAAATCCAGATTGAACAATACAGCAAACAGAAAAACAACAATTCCAACAACAAACTGAGCCCTAGCAACTCAAATAAGCACGTGCATCACCGCTCAAACACTAAAGTATCACGCCACTACTCCAACGCTACACACCGAACAGCCATCGCAAAATCCACAACTTAAACGTCACAATTGTTCGCTACTTGACCGCCACACATGGAAATAAGCAACAATAATTTAATTACAACGGGGCAAGACTTGGGGTGGGCGTTCGAATAATTCAGGAAAATCAGGTTGGGTATTTCGGGTAACCTAAAATTCGAGTAATGAGAATCGCTACCAGAGCTCCTCCCGAAACAATAGACTACCCGAATTTTCGGGTACCCGATATTTCGGGTACGGATTCGGGTACTCCCGAAACTACCTCCCAGTAGCGATGCAACATGTTCGGACAATTATTTATTTTTTATACTTTATTACTGTTCGGACAATTATTTTTTGCAGAACACTAAAAAAAAACTCCTGCTCTCCAACACTTTGAAAATCCAATGAGGGCAGCTGGTTAAAGAAAAGGCCCAGCAAGCGAGTAACAGCCCTGCACGCCTGATCGGAAAAGGGCTTCTGAAACTCTTCCATCAAATTCGTGTGCAAACGGTGCCAGTTTCTACTATGTTCATGTTCTCGAACGTTTGAAAAATCCAACTCCAGGTTGGTCGCTAGGTTGAGGGTCGAATCATCAAAGGTTTAAATTAAATCAAATAAAGCATACGTCCTGGTCCACAACCACAATCTAGCAGAGCAGGGATCCGAGCACGATCCAAGAGTTGCACATGAACAAAGAACACACATCCATCCAACTGCGACGTCACGACAGCATCCGGGCGAGACTTTCAGGGCCATGCATTCATCCGCCGTCTCAATCACTTGCCTTTTCTACGCCCAAAAGAGGAGCAGGCGTGAGAAGGAAGAAGGGACCAGCATCCACCTTTGTCGCGCATGATGAGACAAGACGCAAGCGCACGATATCCATCCAATTGTCCATGGTAAAGCCGCCGCCGCGTTGCCTTCGACGGCGGGCAAATTAGTTAAAGTCCGCGCATGACGATCGACGACTGACTTTGCCCGGCGACGAAAGTACAGCGAATTCGACTGACATTTGAGTTTTTTCATGATGGAAATGCAAAGTATGCATTTTGTCCGCATCGAATCCATCGATGCAAGCTGTCAGGACGTTACGCTCAGCAAAACTACTGCAGTATTCGGAGCGTTATTGTGCAGTGTTACGGTCTGCAGTTCGGAGATTTATCATGCATGTCATGGAATCATGGTACAGGTTTCCAGCCTTGAGTCAAGCACGCAAAGCAGCTGACGGCTGGGGCGCTTTGGAAGGTATCATTGACCGGACCATTAGTTTGGTTTGCCACAGGGATGCGAAAGACTTGATGGATGGCAATGGCCACGTTTCCACGTGAAGCACACGAATTTGAGGTCGGCCATGCACGCACAAAACCCTACCGGCCTGTCAGGCTCTCACGCGTGAAAGGCGCTGCCTTTGTATAAAGTGCAAAACGAGACAAAGGACAAGTCGCCAGCCAGGACCGGCAGTCTTGGCCCTGCGGCGTGCCGCGGCATGTGCCGGCGGCGGGTGTCATCCCAACTTCCGTTCCGATGATATAATCTTTTTGTTCTCAGCTTTGTACATCGTCCATCTTTGCGCCAAATCACAGGCAAAAAAATCTTCAGAACTTGGGATGATACATACATCATACATACGAGTACCAACTACAGGTTCATTTACTAATATGATGATGAGGAAATAGAGTGCCTAGATGCAACCCTGTCAATCATATTCCCATGGCTTACCAGTTACCACTATCTCCCATGATAGCATAATTGGACAGATACGTACTAGCCTCAATAATCAGGTTGCAGTAGAGCGACACAAGGTTGGATTAGCATGTAGCAACAAACAAATATGACACAAGATAGGCTAAATAATCCTTGCTAGTCTGAAAAATAAGACTACGTACGAGGTCAATGGTGCCCGTAGATATGTTTAGTGACCAAACGCATGGCAACATAAAGTACTTGATTAGCACTGTAAGATTTCTATTTTTACTAAATTGACTGTGGAGACGTTACACAAATAGGCCAGTTGATGAACTTGCGGCTGAAGAATAGGAAGAACTTACGATGGCAGAACCCATAAAACACATAGTAAGGGTTAGGATCATATTATCCCATTCTATACTTGATTGACAAAATATATCTCTGCGCATATCGCCTTTTGATTGTTTGATTAGTATTCCCAAATGCGGCACAATATTAGCACAGGCTTTTATACTAGTCCAAATAATCCCATGACGAGTGGATCAGTAGGACCATCATCAACAAAACAATAAGAGAGATATCAAGTGGTGGATAATAAAGGTCCACCACCATGGGCCATGGCCACCGAGAAAATTTTGCTACTGGACACTTCACTTTTGTGAAATTGGCTGTGGCATACTGAAATATTTTTTCTTTGCTGTAACACACTAATTTCTTTGCTTAAACACACCGCCTAGTGTGTTGTGGCTAATTTATTTTTTACGGTGTCCCACAGCAATATCGAAATCGAGTAGTGTCATGTAGCAAAATTCCCCCCCCCCCCCCCCCCCCCCAATCCCATATGAGAGACTACTCATAAGAGAACAGTGTATAAAAACCTTCAATCTCGCATGGCTATCACTGATCTAAAAAAACTATAATCATCGGGAACTCTAAATAATCCTTACAGGTCTCAGAACAAGATGGCGTCATTTATTTACCTGCCCAATTTGATGAAGATGGCGTTAAAGTTGCTGATCCCTATTTTCACATGACAAATATATGAGTAATCAAACAAGCCACGAACACATGGTGGAATATCAAATTTTGTAGCAAAGGGGATTTGCATTAACCCTCATCTTTACCAGAAGCTAGGAAAAATGCACTACAAAACTATATATAAGCTTTATCGGTAATCCCATTGATGAGGAGATCAATATAGTTAGCAAGAAAAATTATAACGAGAGATATATAGACCTGCAAACTCTCCCTGGCTCTACAAGACCAAACTGCAAATTAAAAGAGCTGCACAGAAGTTGTATAGCATGCAAAGATGGCACTAATTACAAGACTCAATGGATGACAAAATTGCAAAACTATGTGGATTGGCTAAAAGAAAAACACATGGCAATATGGCATGCATCATACCTTATCTCCTTGCCGTGATCGTGATCAAGATGAAGTTGAAAGAATATGGCTAGACAAACTTGCATATAACTAAAGGAGATATCCAATAATCAGTGAGATTCTCAGCTTGTAGATAAATCAGAGCAAAGTGGATACATTTGTATCAACAGGAGTTAGAGAAATTAATCAAAGACGTATACTAAAATGGGCGAAACAAATAATACATATGCTATGTATACGGTAGCAACCCAACAAAGTAGAACTAGATGTACCCGACTAGCCCTTGCAAAACGAGAACCAGCTGAAACACCAAAAGTGTGAAGCCTAAAAATGTAGGCGAGCCATAAAACCTGCATTAGCATTGAAGCTGTTGGTCACCTCAACCTGCAAATGAAAAAAAATGGTTCTGCAGAAGGCGAAAGCCAAGTCATTTGCACACACATCCATGTACAACATCTATGCAAGCATCAAAGATTAGTGAAATAAGCTATGATCAGGAACAGGCACCATATAAAAGACTGAATCATGCATATCAACCCGGCCAGCCCAGCCCTTCAGGCATTCACGTACTAGATTGTATCATCCAGAAACAAATTTCAATTGGGAATGAGCACACAAGCTCCAGTGAAGTCCTTGACTAGACTCCACTACTCTGAAGCAACCAGCATGGTCATGCTCAATACAATATTCATTTCCCAGTTACACGAAAAAAAATCCCTTCCTCGTTACATGATACTTTAGTTTCAATATCCACCACAATAATGCTGAACTGCATGTTGTTGTAGAGAGTAGAGCCAGCCTCACGGTCACCTGTTCCAGCTTGCCATTGTCTGATCATCTGCACAACAAGATTGCACACATTTTATCATCTGTAAGTGAAAAGGATTGGCTAAAATTTTCAAAAGAAAGCATGCCAACTGTCGAAATATCTGCATAAGCTCAACGGTGTCTCCTTAAAAGGTATGTTCTGGTCGATCCCCAGACCCCAACCTCACAATTTTTGGAGAAACCAAAAAGGTTAAAACTCGAAGAGGCCGCATGCGCCATGTGGTCAGCCGCCAATGGATGGCATCAGGTGGCCGGCCGCTGGACTGCTGCAATTGCAGCTAACTGCTCAGGCAACCGCACCAGCAAGCTCAGGTGGCCGGAACAGCGCGTCCAAGATGTCGCCGCACCCATGGCAGCCAAAGACGGCAAATAAGGTCTGTCTGCTCTGCTCCATGTCTAGCGACAACGTAAAGAAATAGCGAGTGTCTACCGTCTGCGTGTGTGGTGGGGGTGATGAGATTATGAGAATGAGACGGCTGTGATGGGGAGCACGAGTGCATGACAGGCGAGGCAGCGAGCTAGAGAAGTGGTGTAAGTAGCAGCAGATTTCAGTAGGTTGAGGGGCTTACAGGGTGCACACGGCCGTGACCATGATGCCGATCAGTGCTGCTGCTGCTTCGAGCGTCATCTCCGTCAGAATCCGCACGGCGGCGGGCTCCGGGACCGGTCGGTTGCCGCCGGCGAGGTGCGCGTAGAGGAGCGCCACGCCCAAGAAGAACGTCGCCGCCGCGGAAGCAGGTAAAGCGCGGAGTGCTGCCAGCCCGAGCGCGCGGCGAGCCTGCACCGCGCCGCCGTCCGCCGCCGCCGCGCCACCTGCACGCCGCGCGAAGAGGAAGTGCTCGAGGAGGGAAACCGCCACGCACGAGATGAAGGAGACGAGCTCCGAGAGGCGCAGGCGGCGCCTGTTGTTGCCGGCGCCAGCGCCGTCGGCGGCTGCGGCTGCGGCCGCGGCACGGCGGTAGAGGAATGGCACGGCGGCGAAGAGGGCCTCCATTACGGCGAACGGCAGCAAGATCTGGAGTACGGCGGCGTCGAGCGGCGGGGAAGTCTCCGCCGCCTTCGCGGATGTCGCGGTGGCCGTAGCCGACGGGTCGAGGAAGGATGGAAGTTGGACGGCGATGGTAGACGCGATCATCGCTGAGACGGCGATCTTGAGAGCTCTCGCCGCCATGGGGCTTGGTTTCTTGCAGGTGTGACCGGCGAAACTAAGCTGCCGCCGCGGCAAGGTTTCCCTTTCCCCGTGCCCGTACGACCGTACGGGGGATGCCCGGCCGCCGGCCCTAAGCGTGCTGGGGAAATGAAAGAGAGAAGGGTGGAGGGGATGGCGCTGAGAACTGCAGGTTGACACTTTTTATGGAGGTGCGGAGCGGAAATGAATCCTTTTTTTTTTCTTTTCAGAAAAGGAAGATAAACATGAGCTGCTAAGCTCATCTAGAAGCAGCATCTATGAGATTACGAGTCTATGAGCAGTCAGCTCTTGACTATTGACTTTGATGCAGGTACTTTAGTCTGTCTGTTAAAGGTACAATCAGTGATGGCGTGTTACTACATCAATGTAGAAATAATTTAGGAAAGATTTTGTCCGAAGGACAAAGGAAGAATGTGCCGATGTGGGAGCCAGCCAAGGACAAGGATGAAGGATAGCTTTGCCGGGGGGAAGCGCGACCCAGATCCCCAAATGTCCACTTCCAATCATACTTTCATATCACATCATCTCATTACTTTACTGTGGTTCCTAAACTAATAATCCTACTACTCCGCTAGAGATGTCTAATACTATGTAGTGTGCCACATTCCTGATATTAACAATAACATAATAACATGTACTATGTTTGAGTAGTTCAAACGAACTCGAAAATTTAGCATAGCGCTTACCTTCTGAAACTTGCGTACTGCCGGTGCATGAATCTGCCATTGGGACATCTTCAATTGGTCTCGAGTAGTGCCACACGTCTTTTGACAAGGCGTGTCCCCATTTGTTCAATGCATTTTTATTAAAAAAAACTATTTTTAGCTCTGCTCTATTAGGAAAAATTACTATTAGGACAAAAGAGAAACGCATGGTACCACCTCGCACTATAGGACAAATATATACTGAAAATGGACAAATCTATCTTTCTGGACATATCTAACTTATCCAAAGGACTAATTAAATCTATAATCTTTTTGTGCTCTAGAGAACCAAGCTAAAGTTGAACTTTTAATTTTTCTTTGATTGGAAAATTGGAACTAGTGTTTAGTTTTGTACTGGTTGAGTCCAAGCACTGCTGCCCTGGAGCAGCTCTGTGTACGCACAGACTACCAGGTAAGCAGACAAGGTGTACTACCGTTGTACTGAAAGCCTGGAAATTGAGTACACACATTGCATCTTCTCTCGCTTTCAATAAGAAATCAACACGCCTAGAGGACACAGGGAATTCCTCAGGAAAAATCATCCTAATCAGTCTCTATGTACGAGACGTCGAGGCCGGCCACGTACAACACAACTCCACGACCACAAGGACAAGACTTCTTTTTTTCCTCAAGAAAATAGCCAGATCTGCGCTTCTTTTCCACCCCCAATTTTTCACATTAGAGGCAGCCAGAGTGCTCTGTAGGAATCATGCATGAACGGACCTCACAATTACGCTAAGCAAGATTGGCAGGCGATGCAGATCAAAGGGAGGAACGAACGAGACTGACGACAGAGCAAAGAAAGGACACTACTAAACCTGCCGCGGCGCGTGCGCCAGCAATGGGAGCCGACCCGGCCGCGCCTCTGCTGCGGTCGGTGGAGCTTGCACATCGGCCGGTGAGCGCAGGACGCCGAGGCGAGAGGAGCGGACAAGCTGCTCAGTGCTCACTCATGACTCGTGAGGTGCATCCTGTGAGAGCCGGAGACCCGGAGTTGACTTGGGAGTTGTTTGGGAGTCGCCGTCTCCGGCCGGGCACCTCGGCTCCGAAAATTATAGGCCGGCAAGGCGAGTGGAGGGAAGAGCACCAAAACAAACACGTTACACGTGCTGCGCCTGACGCCTGTGTAGTGTACTGCGCCAAGCGCCACCACCAAGCACCAATATACCACTCCGTACTGCACAAAGAAAAATAATGCCGCATATATATTCACGAGGATGAGCAGGATCTAAGAAAAAAAAAAGTCTATATCACCCCTTCATCTATGGGTGGACGACATAACCTCAACCTACGAAACGGTCTATATCACCCCCGAACTTTTGAAAACCGGTCAAATTACCCCTTAAAGCAGTTTTGAAAAATCATAATAAATCACAGAAAAATCATAAAATGGAAAATCTAATTGCGTTGGACTCCAAATGAGCAGATCTACACAATGAACATATAATATGGTATGTTGTAGTATAATTTTTTACAGTTATGAAGAAAAACATAGATCTAAAGCTAAAAAAAAGCACGAAAGCATACTATATTATATGTTCACTGTGTAGATTTGCTCATTTGGAGTCCAACACAATTGGATTTTCTATTTTATGATTTTTCTGTGATTTACTATGATATTTCAAAACTGCTCTAGGGGGTAATTTGACCGGTTTTCGAAAGTTCAGGGGTGATATAAACCGTTTCATAGGTTGAGAGTTATGTAGTCCACCCCACATAGGTCGGGGTGTGATATAGACTTTTTCCCATGATCTAATCCGGAATCTAGTAAAGATTGCGGATATGTGACAGGGGTTAATTTTTTTTTTCCAACGGCCATTTTTTTGTCGTACTCACGATAACCAAGTACCCTACAGGCCTACACACATGACACACCATCATTGATGTCAATTGATGAACACGGGCCGTGCCAATCCAATCTGCTGATTGCTACCGTGGACCAGCAATCATGCGGCATTGATTGCAGGAAGTGAAACAAGGAGCAGAATTTCTCGCACTAGCAGTACGTCCTGCATGGATGCATGGCCTACTAGTCATCTGGAGATGATGATTTCTTTTCCTCTGTATTGATGGCATGGCTCGCTAGTGCAGTTCATCAGCTATCGATCTCTATAAACGAGGCGAGACCAGCCGGGCCGGGGCGGGCACATGACAACGACGGGCAACCACCTCGCATCCTCTAATCCGCTCGCCCATCTAAGAATTCCACTGTTGCGGTTAAACAAGCGAATGGAAACCCCTGCTCCTAGTAGCTGCTACTGCTACTACCACCGTCACCGCCTGTCATTGTCCAATATAATATCCAAAGTGTTCACACGCCCGGATGGGTCATGGGTGGGCATGGCCCATGTGGCAACAACCGATCAAACTGTACGGTGACTTGAGTAGAATTCCATGTAACCAAATCAACGACGAGCAACGGGAATTCTAGAAGCAGGACGTACGGGAGGAAAAAATATATATAATTGAGGACTTGAGGTACAAAAGAGTACGTACTTGTAATTGTAAGTAAAACTAATCATCGCCTATTCATTTGGATATATGCATCACTAGATTCTAAATTAATGTTCTTTTTTTTTCTTGAAGTCACTGTCAACTTTGAAAAAGATACGCAGTCTAAAGAGATGATCTCAGAACTTTCAACAACACGAGAGAACTTTTGCTGCTGTGTGTTGCGTCGTACTCCGTATCTATCTATCATCTCTGCAAGAATATGCTCCTGATGATTTCTAAGGAAAACAAAAGGCACCTTTGTTCTCATCAACACATCAAAGCCAAAACTATCCTCTCCTAGGCTTGCTGCATCTCACATAGGTAGGAGTATCAGGGGGTGTTTGGATCCAATTCCTAAACTTTAGTATGTGTCACATCGAAATATAAGAGAGATGTCGGACAAGATTTTTTGTTATCAATAAAAAACAAATTACAGATTCTATCAGTAATCTACGAGACAAATTAATTAAGTACAATTGATCCGTTATTAGCACATGTTTACCGTAGCACCACAATTGTTAAATCATAGACTAATTAAGCTTAAAAATTTTGTCTTGTAAAATAGCCGTAATCTGTGTAATTAGTTATTTTTAATTTATATTTAATACTTCATGCATATGTATTTTGTTTCGATGTGATAGGTGCTAAAATTTAGTAATGGGAACTAAAGTGCAAATGGTTCAATATCCATATGACACCCAAATCGGAGCACTAGTCCCTCCCCTCCACTATGTCTACAGTCTACTCTCGTCTCAAGCGGTTTCTTCAGGAGTGTTGATCACACTGTTCATGAAGAACACAACGGATACTGATATTCCTATCCCAGGATCAAGTTTTAGCGATGTAAGCAATTCAACGTACTTGGGACACAACCACAGTACCATATGGTAGATACTGGCCAGATTATCAGGAAATCAATAGAACGAGGAGGATTGCGGTAGCTTAATTCCTTTAGATATAAAAACAGCATAATCAACAAGATTAAGACATCCGTAGCCACAAACCCCACAATCATATTGCAATAGCAAGCAAGATGACAACCAGATACGACTAACTGCGCTTACTAGTCTCAAAAGAAATCAAGTGGTAAATCATGCATGCTCTTTTTGTAGCTAGATTTGGAGGCAAAACTTACAGTATCATCTTGTCTTATTTGCAGGCTGTGATATGACCAACATGGAGTTGAAGAATATCACTACCGTACCCCTTGAATTGTACCTGCAGGATGACAAATATGATTCATCAGAAACTTTCAGCATACAGACCAAAATCTTACAGAAGGATGAGGATTTGTATTACCCCCAGATTGAACATAAGCCAAAACCTTACAAAAAAGTATAAAAGGGGGAAAACTAAAACGCGACAGATTTTATGAGTGGCTCATACAGAAATCTGCAATCCCATGGAGATCTCTGATATCACCAAGTAGCATAATAAACAAGAAACTAGCCACGGCCAAATTGGCACATGACTGGACAGTAAGCATTACACCAGATGTGACTAGCTAGCTAAGGCGTGATTGGTTCACAGATGCATACTATAACAGTTTGTCACACCTAACTTAACAACTATCAGATGAAAAAAAACTCCTTAACAAGTGTCAAAAGACACCTTAGTGATCAAGGATGGTTTTTAGAAGGCAAAACTTACAAACTACATGCATATTTATGGGTCATGAACTTACGGTATGATCAGTATGTAGATGAAGGAATATGTTTGATCACTAGCTACCTGTACACTGTACACAGAAGAAGCAAAAGCAAATGATCAGTACTCATTTAAATCTTTTTAAGCAAAGAGGCTGTAACCAACTCTACAGCTTGAACAGAAGCCAGGGAAAATGTCTTATAGAAGTATAGTACAAAAAGTTTTAAGAACTAAAAAGGAACAGATACGATAGGAACTCAACAAACTACAAATAGATTGCTCCAACAAGCCCCCCAAACCCCGAGCCTACTTTCCAAGTCTGAGTCTAAGGTTCCCTTAAAAAACAAAATCAACCGTCTAAAGTAGGATGATCTCAACTTTTAACAACACGAGAACTGCTTTTAGTGCCGATGGCATATATCTAATTTCTTTAGAATATCCTCTGATTTGAAAGCCATCTTCGTCATCATCAACCCATCAAAGCCAAGCTACCATATGTTTGTTGCATCTCATCACAAATAAAGTCAGGTGTATTTTCTTTTAGATGAAAAGGTGATTTGTATAATTACCCCATGTGTTGAAGAGAAGCCAAATAAAGGATTGCAGGAGTACAAACTTTATCCAGATAATCCCATTGTGAGTAGATCAATAGGGTCATCAACAAAATGAAGAGAGCATTGTATAGAAATCTGCAATCTCACAATTTGTATAGCATGATCAACAAGAACCAGCCACAGCTAGATTTTTTATGGGAAATAGTATAGCCAACTGATTATTGAAATAGATCTACACAAGGTTTGATATCAAGCAAGGATGTGTAGCAAATGTTATATGACTACCTCCTTATAAGTTCCAAAGAAGCATAAATGGCGTTACTGTGTATAGTTAGGTTCAGAGGCAAAACTTACAGCTTTATGTCTTATTTTAGCGATGTGTATGATCAAAAGGGACTTAAAGAATATTGTTACGCCTTGACTGCTACCTGCACATGATAGAAACAAAAATTAAAGAATCAGAGAAATTTTCAGCATGCAACCAAAATTTTTTAAAGGAAAGGGGATTTGTATTACCGCCGCGTTGAGCATTAGCCAATGTCTGATAAAATTATTAAAAAAGGGGAAAAAACTAAGAGGAACCCACCAAATTTATATAGATAATGGCATTGAGTAAATCTGAAATTACATGGATATCTCTAATCTCACAAAATAGCATGATCAACAAGAACTATAGACACAACCAGATTGCAATAGAGCTACTCAAGGTTTACAAATTCCAACAAGCATGACAATTGACAATAGAAGAAAGCACCAACAAGGGCATGTTGGGTTCACTCAGCTGCAGATCACCACACTTTGCCATACCTCAAATAGTCAAATTAACTCCTTAAAAGGTACAGAAAACTCCCAAGTGATCAATCATGGCAACTTAGCAAGGATCCAGATACTTTAAAGTCAGAAATGATGCCTAAGTTTACAAGGAAAAGACTTACACAGCATCATGTTAATTAGTGGTTTTTTTTAGATCATGTTAATTAGTGGGTTGTGATATAACCAGGATGAAGCTGAAGGAATATGCTTAGGCTTCAATTGCTTCCTGCACAGAACAGAAAAAAGTAACCAGGTAAATTATCAGCACACATTCGAATCATTTTTAGAACAGCTTGAGCAAGTATAAAGCAAAAACAACAGTTACAATAGGAACCCAAGAAAGTAGAACTACATTAACTCCAGCATGCCCCTAAAATCCAGAGACAAATGAAAAATAACAGAAAAAAAATGAGGCTTGCAAATGTAGAGCCATAACCTCGACCTGCATAAGCTTCTCCATTTTCTCTGATACTCTTCAGTTCAGTTGGAACCTCCAGGTCTGAAGCTGTAAATGGAAAATAATGGTTCCATTCTAGCAGCCAAAAGCCAACCCAAATTTGATACTTGATTATTGTACCAGAACACCAATACATGCACCTCGGATTAGCAAAATAATCAATAACGACGTACATGCGCCAGATAGAAGATAGTAATGCATCACACACCCAATTTGACAGTATGAAATGGTGGCAGGAGCATAGAGATGTTGTCCAAATGTTCAAAAGTATCATAAATGATCCACACAAAGTTCAAGGTAACGAAGGTTACCAGCACAACCACATTCAGTACAGAATTCATCTGAAATAATATTATTACAAGCGATAAATTTCATAATGGATATGTAATTAAAATCTGGCAATAATGTCAGAACATCCCCATTGATAAACCCTTGATGGTGGTAGCCAGCCAGCGCCTCTTCTTGCTGCAGTTTATCTGTGTGCAACACCTGAACATTATTAGAAATAACAAAATTCATTATGGAAAGGCGATTAAATCTGGTAGTGTGACACGTACGGTATAAACCTTGATGGTGCCCACTGGCCAGCAAGAACCACTCTTCTTGCAGCAGCTTATCTGCATCACACAAAATCACCCACATTTTGTCATCAGGGCCACATTATGTCAATTGAGCAAGGCAAAAGGGAAACAAGTCGGCAACGGTTGTCTAACACCTAGCAACGTAATCATGCGAGCTCGATCGACCATGACGATTCTAGGAAAACCGAAAAGATTGAATTCCAGGAAGCACCGGAGCAGCATGCGGCAGTGAATCAACGCTAGTACGCTACTAGGCAAGCAGCAAGAGGCAAGAACTGGCTGGCACCGACCGCCGGGTGGGGCAGGGGGTTCGCGCTCGAGCGGGATCTCGTGGAAATTGGTGCTAGGCGGAAGACGGGGCCGCTGGAAAACTTACATCGTGAAGCAGACGGCGATGGCCGTCAGACAGAGGAGCGCTGCCGTCGCCGCCTTGGCGAGGATCCGCACCACGGGCGCCCCGATCGGACCGTCTCTGGCGACGGCGCCGCCGCCTCCCTCTCCTCCAGCTCGGATGTGGCCAACAATTACCAGCAGCATGCCGAGGAAGAAGGTGACCGCGGACACGGCCGGCACCGCACCCAGAGCCGCGAGGCCAACCGCGCGTGCCGCGGCGCGATCCACCACGCCACCTTGAGCCGGCGCGACGATCAGCAAGCCGGCCGACGCGCACAGCGGGAAGGCCACATACCCCGACACGCGCTGGTTTCCGGCGAGGCGGAGGTGGCGGAAGAGGAGCGCCACGGAGGCGAAGAAGCCCCCCGCCGCAGCAAGCGGGAGGAAGGCTCGCGCCGCGTCGCCGAGCGGCGGCGGGGCTTGAGCGGCCGCCGCGGCGCCGGCACCCGCCTGCCGCGTCGGGTCCAGGTGGTTGGCGAGCTCGTGGGCGCCGAGCGCGAAGCACAGGGCTGGAATGGCGGCGGCGGAAATTGAATTCCCCATTCGTACGCTGCCGTCGGGCGAGGAGGAGGAGGAGGATCTGGAGCTGAGGAGCGGGCGGCTTCAAGGATCGGGGAACAGGGATGGAGGTTTTGGGTTTAGAACTCGGGAGGTGGGAGATGCGGGTGCTTATGGCGTGGCCGCG
Organism: Urochloa ruziziensis; assembly: GCA_015476505.1. Lineage (NCBI taxonomy): Eukaryota > Viridiplantae > Streptophyta > Magnoliopsida > Poales > Poaceae > Urochloa > Urochloa ruziziensis. The sequence continues at coordinate 36,986,140 of CM027126.1, read as the reverse complement.
TGGGGAGTGGCGAGCAAACAAAGCTTTCTTGCGGAGAGAGAGAGGAGTGGAGGACCGGGGGGTGCCGCGTGAAAATGATTGGCTGCGTGAGAGCGTGTGCGTGTGATTCCGCGAGCAGGGTTCGTGATGAGTTCGGTTAACCAACCATGATGGGGTGCCGTGGTGAGAAGCAAGCAATGTATGTCTTTTCCTCCTCTTCTCCTCCTTTTTTTCTAATATAAGGGGACAGTGCTTAACATTTTCTTGCGAGATTATGAATATATCTAATCGCTTAAAGTTGAAAACGGGGACGCAATTTGAATGCTAGTTAGTTGAAGGCGACGGTGCCGACACGTGTCTGTGTGGTGGGGTGGGGGCTGCAAATCTCAGTGCAAATGCATGTGAAGTTTGATTCTTGAGCGGTTGGGCTCCAATTTTGTCTTTTTATTGACAGCCGTGGAATATAAACCGCTATACTTTACTTCGTACTCTTACCCTAATAATTTATCTGATCAAGCCTTTGTACTTTTTGTTTCTTTGGAGCTTCCAAACTCATATGCAGTTTTAGGTAAAAGCTTAATCCCTTTTTTAACTAAGAGCATCTCCAACCGTTCCCTTATCCCCTTTCCCGTTTCCACTTTTCAGCCATATAGGAAATTGGAGACAAAAAATCATCTCCAACAGATTGATTTTCCCCTTTTCCCTTTATTCCCCCTCCCTCTCCCCTTTCTTTTCTCAATCCACTCTCTCCTCCCTTTCCTCTCCCTTTCCACCAAACCAAACCAACCGTCCGATCCACTCCTGAACCACGTTGCCTGGCCGCCCGATCCCCCACCCACTTCTAGCCACCCGACGCACGTCGCCGCCACGAGCCGGTCCCTGCTCCGGTCGCCGTCGTGAGCCCCTACTCCGGCTTCCACCGCCGCGAGATCGTCCTGCTCCGGCTGCGCCGCCGGCCGCTATGCCAGACCTCAACGCCCTGCCATCTCGCACCAGCCACGAGCTCGCGTGTGCGCTGCCGCGCAGAGCCGCCAGCGCCGGCGTCGGCCGCGAGCGCGCCCACATGAGGGCCGTGGAGCGTCACCGCCTCTGGCCGCGGAGAGCCACCGCCGCCGGCTGCGAGCGCGCCCGCACAGGGCCGCGGAGCGTCGCCGCCTTCGGCCGCGGAGAGCCGCCGCCACCGGCCGCGAGCGCGCCCGCACTGGGGCCGCGGAGCGCCGCCGCCTCCGGCCGAGGGCCCGCCCGCGCGACGGCCGCGGAGCGTCAATGCCTCAGCTCACGAGCCCGCCCGCGCGACGGTCGTGGAGCCCGAGTCGGTCTCCATGGACTCTGTGTGGAATGCTCGGAGGGAGGAAGAAGAACGTACGGTGTCACTTACATGTGGGTCCCATTTGTCTGGTGGGGAAAAGGGGAAGGGGAAAATGAGAACTGATTTTGACACCTCTCCCCTAAATGATGAAAATGTGAAAGAGAATTCCCCTATAAGGTCAGAAAGGGGAAATGGGAAAGGAAAACTGTCGGAGATACTCTAAGCACGCCCAAATTTGTACTCCCTTTGGTTTTGGGACAGTAGCAACCTGGTTTGGTCACAACTCATATTTGCGTGTGGGCTGAGCATGAGCCTCGCACACAAGTCCAAATGGGCTCAAAGCCCTCTACGCCAAACTGGCCCGACCCAGTCCCACTTGTACACGTCATAGCTCACACACACACACTAAAAGTCTACTAAAGTGTTCTCGCACTCTAAAAGTCTAAACTTTAAACCCAATCAGGTAATAATCTTTATAACTAGATGGGGCAAGGTCGATGGATTCAGACTATTATCCATCCTGGCATAGTGGCGTCCTTGACCTTTTCTAGCAACTAGCGAGGAGTCAGATATATCTGCAGCGATTATCATGTTTCTTACCCATTTCAGAGGAGTTGCTTGGTTGCTCTCCGAAGGGAATTGCAGATTTACTAAAACAATCAAGTGAGCCTAGCTCAGGATGGTGTGTTGCTCGGCAGAAACTAGAAAACCACCTAGATTTGATCCAAAAATAAGGCAAGCCAAAAAAAAAAACGATAAAGAGCTCTGAAGATAGGTATAGACCAGACGAACCTGCCAGTGCAACGGCAACAATGGAAGCAGCTCACTCAGCTCGGCTCAGCAAAGGCCTTCATTGTGTGCGTGTCCAATCGCCTTGTCCATCTGCAGCGGCGACTGCAGCAGCGGGTCGGCGACTGAGAGGGGGCGGCGAGCTACATAGATGTGTAAGCTCTGCAGCTCATTTGGCGAGCCGCCGGAGCACATCTTGACTTCGTCTCCCCCTCCTCGCCGTCTAAACAACAAGTGGGACAGTGCATCACTCTGCACCACAGAGACCACTGTGTGGCTCAGTACAGCGCCTATCAAGTATCAACCTATCAGAGGGAAGAAAACATCTTACAATAATCCTGCTCGTGGTTTCATTAAAAAAATTACTATGCTCGTTTTGCGAGGGAATCTAACGGGGCGCGAGGCGCTAAACAATGCTAGTACTAGGAACAACCAGTAATTTTTCTTTTCCTCGAGGAACCACTAAACTTTTTTAGGCACCATCGGCCCAATCCGTTCTCTAGTTGGATTTCCTCCACTAAACTTTTACAGGCTCGGTCAGTCAGTCGTGAACATGCTGCTGCTACTTTGTCTAGAGCACAAACTGTAGCTGTAAACACTGACGTACCACATCAATCCACGTATGTAGCGCGCTACGACCGGCGCACATGTGTCTTTGTCGCCGCCACTCGTGCGGCGTCGCTTTCAGGTTGCGTGGTCCTGGACTCTTGGCGCTGGGGAGCCTGGACTGGGTCCCGTCGTGATCGTCGTGGGTTTAGACGCATTTGATTGGGTGATTTGGGCCTGTTTGTTTGGATTGAAGGGGTAAGTATTTATTTTAAGACAAATGTTTTGCCTCTTTTATTTGCCCCTAACAAATTTGTCTCATGGGGTGTTTGGATTGAGGGATAAATAGTTGCCCCAATTTAACACTCTTTAGGAGCAAATAAAATTTGAGGGGCAAAACATTTGTCCCACGCCATTTACTCCTACTGTTTGACACCTTTGAAGTAAATTAAGGTAAATTTGTCTATTTATCCTATTTACCTCACCATCCAAACATGCGCTTGGTACGCGTAGGTCCAACTGTGTAGTACGTGCACCTAATCTAATCGCACCGGCAGCACCGAAAGACCACACTGACCATGACTGTCTAGCCAATGCAGCGACGACGTGACAGCGCGATTCCTACATGTCAGATTACTCCAGGTTATAGCAATTCCTCGTGTGAATTTTAGTTTGAAAGGAACTGTTGGGGATGGTGAAACGCCCATGAGTTGAGCGATACTGCTTTCGAGAGTTTCCCCGACAAAGAAAAGAATCGGAGATAAATCCTTCCTGATGCTCTTCATCACTGTGTGGGAAAATTAAAAGAAGGCGAAAGAGAGTAAAATATTAGAGTTCTGGTGCCGGCTATTTTGACAAAACTTATCGCTCACGATGGACGCGTTGCCTTCGTCGCGTCACGAGCGAGAGCGATGCCCTGTTCTAATCCGGTCGTACTATAAATGCACGGTTTAGTGTCCATCGAAACGACCAAATAATCCCTAGCTACTACTCCCATGATAATTTGCATACCATCGCTGTCAACAAATTCTCGTCCCCTTCTTTATTTAGAAACCTCAATCCAGCCTTGAGCTTTCGGGCACCAGAACTTTTGGCGTCGTGGTGCATATCTGCTTGTTTGAATGTGCTCTAACCTCAAAGAGAGAAACAAAAAGGGTTTTACCTGTCCTCATCAACCTTTGTGGGGTGAGGGTTCCTTGGAAGAACCTCACAAAATTAAAACTCTTGCAATTCACATAGAAAAGGAGAATCACAGTGCAAAGTTTAATATTATGGAATTGGGTCCATCGTCAATGATATCACACACATAAACATACTGGAGTACCTTGATATATCCCCTACACTAAGTTTTATCCCCCCTTCTAAGAGCATGGTTAATAAATTTCACCGGCAGCAGGCGAAAAGAGAGACCACGTTGGTGAGGTGATGGTGGTGGGGCCTGCGGTCTTTAATATTTTACATGCAATCAGAAAGAGTCTAATTAACCAATAGGAGTCCAGCGTTTATGGGGTGGGAGCCCGAGTAAATGTGTATCCGCCCGCTTTTTTGTTGGGCCCACTTCTCGCCAACTATAATACTTGCTTTAATGATTCAATGTTTTCCTCACGTATCTGCTGTAGAAAATAGTTGCCGTGTATTCTTCCAACCCTAGAAGGGTGGACAATATACATGAAGTACATGGGCCTTTAGATGGGCCTTTTACACTACATGTGCTATATACACTAGCACTCCCCCGCAGTCTGTACTACCGGCGCAGCGGAGTAAAAGACTGGACAAGAAAGAAGACCAATAGCCCCCCCACAGTCTGAACTACCGGTGCAGCGGAGTTCAAGACTGAACAAAAAAGAAAACATATACACACAATCCCCCGCAGTCTCAACTAGCCACCAACGATGTTGAGACTGGAGCGGAACTCGGAGAATGTCGAGGAGGGGAGGCCCTTGGTGAAGATGTCCGCAAACTGGGAGGTAGTCGATACATGTAGAACCCGAACCTGGCCAATAACAACACGGTCCCGCACGAAGTGCAGGTCGATCTCCACATGCTTCGTCCGCTGATGCTGCACCGGGTTGGAGGAGAGGTACACGGCGGTGACGTTGTCGCAGTAGACGAGCGTGCTCTTGGCGAGCGGGCTGTGAAGCTCCGCCAAGAGCTGTCGCAGCCAGGACGCCTCAGCAATGCCGTTAGCAACAGCCCAGTACTCCGCCTCTGCACTAGAGCGGGAGATAATAGGCTGTCGCTTGGACGACCAGGAGACCAGGTTGCCGCCGAGGAAGACGGCGTACCCGGAAGTAGAGCGACGTGTGTCAGGACAGCCAGCCCAGTCAGCATCAGTGTAGACGACAAGCTCAGTGGTGGGAGACCGGTGAAGAGCAAGGTCGTAGTCAAAAGTGCCACGGAGGTAACGCATGAGCCGCTTCATAGCGGCAAGGTGGGGCTCCCGAGGGTCATGCATGTGGAGGCAAACCTGCTGAACTGCATATGTGATATCCGGCCTGGTGAAGGTGAGATACAGCAACGCACCAGCGATACGCTGGTAACCAGTCGGGTCAGCAACAGGAGCACCCTCAGCTGCAGGAAGCTTGGCCTGAGTGTCGACCGGAGGGGAACAGGGCTTGCAGTCAGTCATCCTAGCTCGCTCCAGAATCTCGAGTGCATACTGGCGCTGGTGAAGAAACAAGCCAGAAGGACGAGGCTCAACTGTAACACCCAAGAAGTGATGAAGCTGACCCAGATCCTTCATGGCAAACTCATGCTGCAGTGACTGGATGATGCACTGAAGTAGAAGCAACCAGAATAATGTCATCAATATAGAGCAGCAAATAGGCAGTCTCAGAGCCATGCCGGTAGACGAACAGAGAAGTGTCAGACTTGCACTCAGTGAACCCCAACGAGGCCACAAAGGAGGTGAAGCGAGAGTACCAAGCACGAGGAGCCTGCTTCAAACCATAGAGAGACTTGTTGAGGCGACAGACAAGATTCGGACGACTGGAATCCACAAACCCTGTCGGCTGGCTGCAATAACTGTCTCTGTCAAGGTGCCATGGAGAAAAGCATTCTTCACATCCAGCTGGTGGACTGGCCAAGACTGAGACTGGCACCGCGGAGGGAACTGGGGCCGCGCGTGGCGCTGGCACGGGCAGTGGCGCCAGGCGAGGCGCAGCGGAGGGCACCGGGGCCGCGCGTGGCGCGGGAGACGACGCCGGGGCTGCGCGTGGCACCGGCACAGGCAGTGGCGCCAGGCGAGGCGTAGTGGAAGGCCCCGCACCCGCGCGTGGCACGGTGGAGGGCGCGTGAGAACCTGTCGGAAAAGGGAACACAGAAACAGGTGGCTGGACCACCGGGTCAGTTAGAAACATGGAGTCCAACTCCGAGTCAGGAGTCAGGGTAGGGGAAGTGGAGTAGGGGAAATCCGACTCGTCAAACACAATGTGTCGGGAGATGAGAACTCGGCGAGAGGTGAGGTCGAAGCAGCGATAACCCTTATGGTCATGGGAGTACCCAAGAAACACACAATGAGTCGACCGAGGAGCCAGCTTATGCGGAGCGGTGGCAGAGATGTTAGGATAGCACGCACACCCGAAGACTCGAAGATGGTCATAACAGGGAGGGGTGCCAAAGAGGGCGTGGTGAGGGGTGGGAGCAGGAGAAGCCGTGAACGGAAGACGGCTAAGCAGATATGTGGCAGTCTGAAGTCCTTCAGCACAGAAACGGGGAGGGAGGGAGGCCTGGGGGAGAAGCATGCGAACGACATCGTTCGTGGTGCGAATCATCCGCTCAACCTTGCCGTTCTGAGGAGAGGTATACGGACAAGACATGCAGAGCTGAACACCCCGAGAGAGGAAGAAGTCACGAGAGGTGTGGTTGTCAAACTCACGGCCGTTGTCACACTGGACGGCCTTGACAGTGAGACCGAACTGCGTGGACACCCAGGCAAAGAAGTGAAGGAGGGTAGGAAAAGTGTCTAACTTAGCTCGCAAAGGAAAAGTCCAAGAGTAATGGGAGAAATCATCAACTACCACAGGATAGTACTTACAGCCAGAAATGCTGAGTACAGGTGAAGTCCACAGATCACAGTGGATAAGGTCAAACACATGGCTCGCATGCGAAGAAGAAGGAGAAAAAGGAAGTCTAACATGACGACCCAACTGGCACGCATGACAGAGGTGCTCATCAGGGGTCTTGGTACAAGGAACACCAGCACTCTAACTGAGCCGAGCCAAAGCGTCGCAGCCGGGATGGCCGAGCCGACGGTGCCAAGTGGTGGAAGAGGGAGTTGTGGCGAAAGCAACTAGCAGAGTGGCGGTGGAAGGGGAAGCAGCGGAAGTAGGAAGGCGAATGGTGTAAAGGGGCCCGTGCTGTCACACCGGAGAAGTGGACGTCGGGAAGCCAAGTCCTTCACCGTGAGACCAGAGGAGTCAAACTCAACGGAACAAGAATTGTTAGCGGTGAACTGGCGAATAGAGAGGAGATTATGAACCATCTGTGGGGCAACAAGAACATTAGGAAGATAAAAAGAACCAGGTGCAGTGCCCACAGAGGTGACAAGAAGACAAGACCCGTTCCCGACCATGATAGAAGAGGGATAGGACGGGTGTGGTGGGTAGATAGAAGAAAGGATACCGGCGTCCGGCGTGGTGTGGAACGAAGCGCCCGAGTCTGCAATCCACTCGGCGCTGACATGTGGTGCCAGCCACACGGTGCTGAAGGATTGTGCCGGCGTAGCTGTGTCCCACCAGCCATGCCAGGTCGGAGGCTGGCAGGGCGGAGCAGGTGGCGTCCAGGTCGTCAGGCACGGGGCGGCAGGGCCGACGAACATGGCCGCGAACTGGACCGGAAGATGAGGCCCCGTCCCCTGAGTTTGGAACGGCCCCATCGAGATGGGCCCTGGCCATAGGCTGGTGAATGATGGCCAGGGCGCACCTCCAAGAGCAGACGGAGGAGCCGAAGCCGGCGCTCCACCGGAGCCACCACCACGCCGCGCACGGCGACGGTGCCCGCCACGGGCTGCTCCACCCCTGCTTGGCCCGGGGTGAGAAGCGCCCAGAGGTGAGGTGGCAGGCGGGGCAGGGGAAGGTGGTGGCGGAGACACAAGCGCGGTGGAGGTGGACAAAGAGGATGAGCCGGGCGTGAACTCGTTCAAGGCGACGTCGTGCCAGACCGACGGGACGGGAGGGAGGGGCCGCTGACAGTGCAGGAGGGCAGAAGCGAGGGCGGCCTCGGCCGACATGGCGTGAACGATGGACTCGCACCCGAGCGTCGTGGCCTCGGTCTTCGCCGCGGCGAGGGCAGTGGCGAGAGCGGCCTCGGCCGACGTGGGCCCGGTGACAGCGGGCGACGGGGCCGCCGGATCAGCGGAGCGCTCCCGCTCCCAAGTAAGGGCGGCAGCGCGGACCCGCTCCTCAGCGGCGGCAGCCTCGGCTCGGGCCCCGTGGAGGGCAGACGCGAGGGCGGTCTCGGCCGAAGTGGTACAGGTGGCGGTGGAGACGGGCAACGGGTCCTGGGCCTGGCCCACGGGCTGGATCTAGGTCGTGACCAGATCTGGGCCTTGGGGCGGACCTAGGCCTCGGGCCAGATCTGGGCCGGGAGGACCCCTGCCGCAGGCTCCATACCCGCGGCCTCCAGACCCACGAGCGGGGAGAGAGCCGGGGCGGAGCGGATCGGGATGGGGGAGGCCTCCCCCGTGCCCGCGCCGGCGCCAGGAGACGCGCCTGCGCGCAGAGGATCCCCAGGGGCGGGCGTCGCGTCGGTGCGGAGAGGAGGGGCAGGCGGCGCGTCAGCGCGGAGAGGAGGAGAGGAGTCCGCGCCCGGCGGCGGCATCCCGAAGCCCCCGGCGCTCGCCGCGGCTACAGAAGAGGACGTGGGAGCCGCGGCCACGACCGCCCAGGCCGCTCGCGCAGAGAAGGATAGGGGAGGGAAGGAGGAGAGGGGGGGACCCCAGGGGCCGGCCGGCGGCCATCACTGGCGGCGGCGGCGGCGGCGCACGGGGTGAGCAGAGGAGGCGGCTGGGCAGAGGAGGTAGGAGGAAACCCTAGCCTGATACCATGCTGTAGGAAATAGTTGCTGTGTATTCTTCCAACCCTAGAAGGGTGGGCAATAAACATGAAGTACATGGGCCTTTTACACTACATGGGCTATATACACTAGCAGTATCCAGTAAACTCATCATGCGTGTAATATATGCAGTAGATTAGTAGGTAGCTAAAAAAACCATATTGCTAGGCGGTATGGAGTGGTTCAATGTACTTGGGGACCACCAACAATTCTGTGGTGGACAAATCATCAAGCTATCAACAAAATGAAAAAGTATGTATAACTAACCTCGAAGTCCCTACTAATCACCACCTCACAAGAGGAACTTGTTAGTATAACTTTTCATATTTCCTAATTTATAAGTAGACAAGGTTATATGCCAAGCAAAGATGACAATATATGTGATTAACTTCTTAAAACTCTCAAAAAAGTGTAAATGATCGATTATGGTTTTACTATAGTTGAATTTGGAGGCAACCTACACATCATGTCATATTTCAAGGCCTTGTAACGATCAAGATGGAGTAAGGAATATGCTTATGCATTGGCCGCTACCTATACATGACAAAATGGAAAAAAAAAAACAGAGAAATTTTTGGCATGCAATGAAATATTTTTGGGGGATTTCGTTATGCTACCCCCCACATTGATAAGGAACAATTTTATGTAGATAATACCATTACCAGCAAATTAAAAGAGAGGTGTAGAATTATGCAATCCCATAGCTATCAAATCACAGACTGCATGGTCAACAAGAACCGCCACAACTAGAATGCAATGGAGATACACAGCTAAATATTGCCATATTTTGCCGCACTATCTCCAGGACCCGATGCAACTGAGGTGTATTTGTTTCACAGCTAAATATTGCCACATTTTGCCGCACCACATCAAGCTAACTCATCATCAACAAGTCTGGATCAGGGTCCTACTATGGATTGGTTAAGAGGCAAAACTTACAGAATCATATCTTATCTCTGGGATGTGATAACATCAAAACGGAGCTGACCGTATGCTTAGGCCTTAATTTGCTACCACATGCACAAACAATTATAGAACCCCCCCCCCCCCCCCCCCCCCCCCCCCCCCCCCCCCAAACACACACACACGCACAGCTTGAACACATTCCAGGAAAAAAGTCTTACAGAAGCACAACCGAATGGAAAAAAGATCAAAAATAATAGGGAACCCAACAAACTGCAACTTGAAACTCCAAGAAGCCCCCAAAATACTGAACCAACTGAATGATAAAAAAGAAGTCTGAAGTTGTAGATAGCCGTAACCAGCACCAGCTCCTCCCACATGAACAAGTTTGACTTATGACAAATAAAATGCGACATGCATCATGTAAATAAAAATAGAGGGAGCATCTTCAAATAGTATGACTAAAAAGAAAAAAAACACAAAATTTTGGGAACCCAACAAACTTTATCTATATATTTGTGATCCCATGACTAAATCAATAAGGCTATCAACAAAATCAACAGTCTAAAGTAGGATGATCTCAACTTTTAACAGCACAAGAACTGCTTTTGGTACCGATGGCATATATCTATTTCTTTAGAATATCCTCTGATTTAAAAGCCATCTTTGTCATCATCAACCCATCAAAGCCAAGCTACCATATGTTTGTTGCATCTCATCACAAATAAACTAATAAAGTCATGTGTATTTTCTTTTAGATGAAAGGTGATTTGTATAATTAGCCAATGTGTTGAAGAGAAGCCAAATAATGTCTTACAGGAGTGCAAACTTTATCTAGATAATCCCATTCTGAGTAGATCAATAGGGTCATCAACAAAATGAAGAGAGCGTCGTATAGAAATCTGCAATCTCACAATATGTATAGCATGATCAACAAGAACCAGCCAGAGCTAGATTTTTTGTGGGAAATAGTATAGCCAGCTAGATTATTGAAATAGATCTCGCAAGGTTTGATAGCAAGCAAAGATATGTAGCAAATGTTATATGACTACCTCCTTATAAGTTCCAAAGAAGCATAAATGATGAACCATGGTGTTACTGTGTATAGTTAGGTTCAGAGGCAAAACTTACAACATTATGTCTTATTTTAGCGATGTGTATGATCAAAAGGGACTTAAAGAATATTGTTACTCCTTTGACTGCTACCTGCATGCGATGGAAACAAAAATAAAGAATCAGAGAAATTTTCAGCATGCAACCAAAACTTTTTAGAAGGGAATTTGTATTACCGCTGCGTTGAGCATTAGCCAAATCTGATATAATTATAAAAAAATGGAAAGCAAAACTAAGAGGAACCCAACAAATTTATATAGATAATGGCATTATGAGTAAATCTGAAATTACATGGATATCTCTAATCTCACAAAATAGCATGATCAACAAGAACTATAGACAACCAGATTGCAATAGAGCTACTCAAGGTTTACAAATTGCAACAAGCATGACAATAGAAGCACCGACTAGGGCATGTTGTGTTCACTCAGCTGCAGATCGCCAAACTTTACCATGCCTAAAATTAACTCCTTAAAAGGTAAAGAAAACTCTCAAGTGATCAATCATGGCAACTTGGCAAGGATCTAGATACCTTAAAGTCAGAAATGATGCCTAGTTTACAAGGAAAAAACTTACAGCATCATGTTTTAATTCTGGGTTGTGATATAGTCAAGATGAAGCTGAAGGAATATGCTTAGGCTTCAATTGCTTCCAGCACAGAACAGAAAAAAGTAACCATATAAATTGTCAGCACATATCCAAATCTTTTTAGAACAAAAAGAGTGTATACTAACTCACAGCTTGAACAGAAGCCATGAAAAAGGACTTACAAGTATAAAGCAAAAAACAACAGTTACAATAGGAATCCAACAAAAGTAGAACTACAATAACTCCAGCATGCCCCTAAAATCCAGAGACAACTGAAAAATAACAGAAATAAAAATGAAGCCTGCAACTGTAGAGCCATAACCTGCAGGAGCTTCTCCATTTCCTCTGATACTCCTTCAGTTCTATTGGAACCTCCAGGTCTGAACCTGTAAATGGAAAGTAATGGTTCCATTCCAGCAGCCACAAACCAACCCAATTTGATACTTGATTATTGTACCATGACACCAATACATGCACATCGGATTAGCAAAATAATCAATAATCACGTACATGCACCAGACAAAAGATAGTAGTGCATCACATTACCCCACCACACGCTCCCAATCTGACAGTATCAAATGGTGGCAGAAGCATAGAGATGTTGTCCAATAATAATAGCGTCACACAAGTTCAAAGGTATCATAAATGATCCACACAAAGTTCAAGGTAACCAAGGTTACCAGCACAACCACATTCAGTACAGAATTTGCTGAAATGATATTATTACAAGCCACAAATTTCATTATGGAGATATAATTAATATCAGGCAATGTCACAATTTCCCCACGATGAACCTTGATGGTAGTAGCCAGCCAACACTTCTTCCAGCAGCTTATCTGCATGAAACGCCTGAACATTATTAGAAATCACAAAATTCATAATGGAAAGGTGATTAAAATCTGGTAGTGTCACACAGTATCCACAGGATGAACCTTGATGGTGGCTACCAAGCACATCTTCTTCCAGCACCTTACCTGCATCACGCAACATCACCCACATTTTTTTTTTCATCAGCGTCATAATATTGTGCCAATTGAGCATCGCAGAAGTGAAACAATTCAGTGATGACTGTCTAATGCGAATCAATGCTAGCAAGCGACCGGTGCTCTTGCGCGATCCAATGCAAGCCTTGCAACAGATATTTGACTCCTCTCAGGCTCCACCGCACCAACAAGACAATAACAACAAATCAATGGCATGGACGCATGTCGCATGGCCTCCGGGGCAAGGAATTCCTTGTCAAGCTGCGCCGCGCCTCACAGTCTCACACCGGCGAGGCGTGAGCGTGACAACAAGAGGCAAGAACTGGCTGGTGCCGGGCGGGCTTGGCAGCTGTGGACGCGCGCGACCTCGTGGAATTTGGTGCTGGGCGGAAGATCGGGCCTCTGGAAAACTTACATCGTGAAGCAGACGGCGATGGCCGTCAGACAGAGGAGCACCGCCGTCGAAGCCGTCGCCGCCTTGGCGAGGATCCGCACAACGGGCGCCTCGATCGGTCCCTCTCCGGCGACGGCGCCGCCGCCGCCCTCGCCTCCGGCGCGGATGTGGCCGACGATTATCAGAAGCATGCCGAGGAAGAAGCTCACCGCGGACACCGCGGGGACCGCGCCGAGAGCCGCGAGGCCAGCCGCGCGTGCCGCGGCGCGATCCGCCACGCCCCCCGGACCACCCGGCGCGACGAACAGGAGGAGCTGGAGGAACCCGGCCGACGCGCACAGCGTGGCGAAGGCCACATGCCAAGGCAGGCGCCGGTCGGCGGCGCCCTCGGCGGAGCAGGCGCGGCGGCGGAGTTGGCGGTGAAGTTGCGCCACGGAGGCGCAGAGGCACCCCGCCGCGGCTACGGGGAGGAAGGCGCGCGCCGCGGTGCCGAGCGGCGGCGGGGCTTGATGAGCGGCCGCCGCACCCGCACCCGCCCGCTGCGTCGCGTCCAGGTGGTTGGCGAGCTCGAGAGCGCCGATCGCGGTGCAGAGGGCTGGGACGGCGGCGGTGGAGGAAATTGAATTCCCCATTCGAGGATCGGGGAGGACGAACGAGGCCGAGATCTTGAGCTGAGGAGCGCGGACCTTGGAGGATGGGGGAACAGCGGCGGCGGTTTTGGGTTTAAGAAGGAACTCGGGGGGTGGGGTGAGGTCTCGTAGGCTGGTAAGCAAGATGCAGATGCTTAATGGCGTGTGGCTACTGGCTGGTGGGGAGTGGGGCGGGGCGGCGGGCAGCTTTGGTTTGGTTGTAGAGTGAGGAGCCGATCGAGGACTGGGTCGCCCGCCGCGACCCGCGACAATGTGATGCTGCGAGCTGGGCTCGTGACGAGAGTTTCGGTGGGGTGCACCTACCCAATTCTTCCTTATGGTGGTGTTGCGTGAAAGGTGAGAAGCAATGTGCGTCTTCTCCTGCTCTTCTTCTCTTTTTTTCTAGTGAGCCAGCTACTTAAGAGTTTTCTACTCCGAATTTTTTTCCGAGATTATGAATGGCTAATCGCCTATTAAAGTTGAAAAACGGGAGGCGCTTGGGATGATGGTTGAATGCCACGCTGACACGTGTGGCGGGGGCCCTGCAGATCGCAGTGCAATGCCTGTGAACTTTCTTGAGCGGTTGGGTGGGGCCGGCCTGGGGGCGATCGGATTCTTTTTCCAATTTTTGAATTTAATATGAACAGCCGTGGAATATACTCGGCAGCTATACTTACTTAGTACTGTCCAATTATTTATCTGATCAAGCCCTCGTACATTTTGTTTCTTTCATGCTTCCAAGCAATACCTAGCTATGCAATGGAACCATCTCCCTTTAGTTAATTTTTATATTTCTACTGTATGCTCTGTGGTCGTTTGTGCGGTTAGGACAAGACAACAAATCGGTCAACAAAACTTAATTTGTTGGGAGGAGGTGTCATGAAATATTTGCGTATGGGTTGAGCCTGGGCTTCACAATAGGCATCTCAGTAGGCACAGTCCCAGTGGGCCCAAGCCCTCAATACGAAACTAGGGAAGCCCGGCCCGGCCCGGCCCAGTTCCACTTGTACACATCATTGCACGCGCTGCTCTGACAGTGCCAAAATTGTTCGCCAGATGAAGGAAGGTCAATGCATCCTTAACCTTTTCTAGCGGCCAGAACTGTCAGATCTGCTGCAATGCCATTTCAGAAGAACTGCTCGCTTGGTTGCTCTCTGAAAGGAATTGCAGATTTACTAAACACAGTCTCAAGTGAGCCTAGCACAGGATGGTGTGTTTGTGTTTCCTCGGCACAAACTAGAAAGCCAGCTAGATTTTATTCAAAAATAAGGCAACCAAAAAGGACAAGTAGCTTCCACAGCGAAACGATAAAGGAGCTCTGAAGATAGGGAGACCAGACGACGAACCTGCGAGAACCACTGCAATAGTGGAAGCAGCTCAAGATCGGCTCAGCTGAGGCCTTCATGGTGTCCAATCGCCTTCCCCATCTGCAGCAGCGGGTCGGCGACCATGGCGACGGAGAGATGTCGCGAGCTAGATGTGGAAGAAGCTCTGCAGCTCATTTGGCGGAGCACATCTTGACTTCAAGTCTTCCCCTCCTCGGCGTCTAAATAACAAGTGGACAATCCATCACTCTGCACCAGCACCACATACGCCTTACAATAACCCTGCTCGTTTTGCGAGGGAATCTGATTGGGCGGTAGGCGCTAAACAACGAAGTACTGGCACAGTTTAGTACTACAGTGGCTACTACTAGGAACAAGAAGTTCTTTTTCCCTCGAGGACCAGTAGTGCACGGCTGCACTGCACGCACCATCGACCCAATCCGTGCTCTATGGTTGCATATCCTCCTTTTCAACGGTGCAGAGAGTTTTCAGCTCATTCACAGGTAATGCTCCTGCTTTGTCTGGAGCACAAACTGAAACGGTAGCTGTAAGATTCAGAGACCACACGGCACACACAGGTGCTAGTGCCACACGGCACAACTAGTACTGTTGTCTGTGGTTCAGAAATACTACTGCCAGTCTACTATCAATAATGTTTTGCCTCTTTTATTTGTCCCTAACAAATTTGCCCCATGGGGTGTTTGGATTGAGGGGTAAATAGTTGCTCCAATTTGACACTCTTAAGGGACAAATGAAATTTGGGGAGCAAAACATTTGCCCCACCCCATTTATCCCTACATGTTTGACACCTTTGGGGTAAATTGAGACAAATTTGCCTCATTTACCCCATTTATCCCACCATCCAAACATGCCCATAGTAGGCTAGTAGCTAGCTAAAAAACCGAGTTACTAGGTTGACTGCCTATTATGCAAATATGTTGACTGCATTTATCCCGGATCAAGATACCACAAGAAGTAAAACAAGATGCTTATGTGTGAAGAAAGTTCCTAACTTTAAAAGGGAAAATATTCAGTGCAAACCACCCTTTCGATGGAAACGTAGAAACCCCTCTAAAAACTATACTTGCAAGTTTCTAAAAAATTTCAAATGATGCACAATCTATTATGTATGTATAGATTTACTTTGCTGCAAAAATTGATATGCAAACTCATTGTAGAAAAATTCATATAAAATGACAAAATAAAGGTGGGATGGACACCACAGGACAACATTTCTGGGTAGGTTTATTAGTGCACATGCACTTCAGTTTTGTCATTTCCATATGAATTTTTAAAAAGCAAGTTTGCATCTCAACTTTTGCAACAAAGTGCATATACATATGGATTATAGATGTACATTGTTTGATATTTTTTAGAAACTTACAAGTATAGTTTTTAGAGGTGTTTTCACGTTTTCACTGAAGGGGTGGTTTGCACTGAATATTTTCCCTTACAACTTTAAAAGGCAAGACTTACAGCATCATGCAAGGATCAAGATGAAGCTGAAGGACTATGCTTAGACCTGAATTACTACCTGCAGACAACAGAAAAAACTAAACAATCATAGAAATTATCAGGACTTATTCAAATCTTCTCATAACAAAAGGGGTGTACACTAAACCACAGCTTGAACAGAAAGCCACACGAAAATGTCTTAAAAGTGTACATAAAAAGATAAAAAAAAGAATAGGAACCAAACAACTAGAATAACACCAAGAAGCCCCTAAAAGCCAGAGCTAACTGAAAAAAGTAACATAAATATAAAATGAAGCATGCAAATGTAGAGAGACATAACCTGCATAATTAAGCTTCTCCCTTTTGGCTTCTTTTAATAACACTCTTCAATTTCTGCTGGAAGCACCAGCCCTCCAAGTCTAAACCTGTAAATGGAAAGTAATTGATGCATTCCAGAAGGCAAAAGCCACAAACCAATTCTATACATGCATATACCAAACACCAATACATGCGCGTCGGACGATTATAGTAAAATCAGCACTCAGCAATTATCACGTGCATGCACCAGACAGAAGATTATTACATCATATAACCCACCATACAAATAGTTCCATATCAGAGAAGGTATCAGATGCATGGTGGTAGAACCATATATATAAAGTTGTTGGATTATTATAGTCACACACAAGAGAATGCAAGTTCAAGGTATCATCCCTGACTTGACTCAGACAACCACAAGAAACCAGCACAACCATATTCAGTACAAATTCTGAATATTATTACAAATATCAATATTCATTTGGAAAGATAAAATCTGGGAATGTCAAGACATCCCCGTGATGACCCTTCACGGCTTCAAGCAGTTTTCTCTGCATCACACAAAATTGGTACATTTTATCATCAGTGTCATTTTTTTTGTTGATAAACATCAGTGTCAAATTAACTGAGCTTTGCAAAACGGAAACAATTAAGTGACGATTGTCTAATGTAACAGTTTTATTTTTTTCTGACCGAAAACGTAACAGTTTTATTGTACTCGCAACAAAAAAAACAGTTTTATTGTAGAAGACTTGTGATTGGCCAACCACTAAGCATCTATCGGCAACAATATTTTTGAGTCGTATAATAGAGCCTAGTCACCATGGCACCAATAAGTCCGATTAATTGTGACTAATCGTAACTAATTGGGCGATAAGTCTGACTAATCAGAATTTAACATAGTCGTGTCAACATCGATTAGGATGACTAATCATGATTTGAAAACATTGATCGGCAATCACGCGAGCCAATGGCAGTTCTAGGCGAAACAAAAAAAATGGAATTCCAGGAAGGACAGGAGGAGCAACACGGTCATAGAATTTTTTTCCCCCATTGTTTCGGTGCACCTATAGTTTTTCCGTTTAAGTGGAAATTGAATCCTCTCAGGCATGTCCACACCAACGAGGCAACACGACACAAGATCAGTATGACAAGGAATTCCTAATCCAAGACGCCGGCCAGCGTGCATGTGTGTGTCTGCCGCTGCTGAAAAAAGTCCTAGACGCCGTTCAATGCGAGTAGGACACCTGCTCAGCTCGAGTGGGCAAGCAAAAGAACAGCAGCCACTCACTCCCACACTTGTACACACCACCGAGTCACCAACTCATCGGGGATTGCGGTGGGGAGAAGGCGGGAATTAAACTTACTATGCGCCGTAAATAGCCACGGCCATGAGGCAGACGAGTCCAGCCGCCGCTCCCATGGCCATCTTGGCGAGGAGCTCCACCGCGGTGCCGCCGCCTTCGCCTCCGGCGCGGATGTGCCTGATGATTATCAGCAGCATCCCCAGATAGAAGGTCACCGTGGCCGCAGCGGGCAGGGCCCGGAGAGCAGCCAGGCCGACGAGCTCGCGAGCTGCTGCGCCGGCGGGATCGTCCACGCCGCCACCTGGAGCCTGCGCGACGAATAAAACGAAATAGAGCAAGCCAGCCGACACACATAGTAACAAGGTCAACATCTCCGACTGGCGCCGCTGGTTCCCGGCGGCCACGGCCGCCGCGGCTCGATGGAAGTGGCGGCGGTGGATGAGCGTCACGGCGGTGAAGAGGCCCCCCGCCGCAACCGGCGGCAGAAAGGCCCGGACCGCGCTGCCCAGCGCCTGGGCTTGAGTGGCTGCAGCAGTGGTGCCCCCACCGGGCTGCAGGTCCATGAGGCGGATGAGCTGCGCGGCGCTGATCGCCGTGCACAGGGCTGGAGCGGCGGCCATCGTACGGTGCTGGGAGGACGACGGGGATCTGAACTCCGGCGGTGGGAGGTCGGAGATGCTGGTGTGGCTGGTGAAGGAGTGGTGCTGTGTCCGACGTGGCGAGGTTGCTTGCGGAGGTGGAAGAAGACGGGAAGCTAAGGACGGACGGACCGAGGCGCCGCGTTATGCTGCGAATTGGGCTCGTGAATTTCTAGCTGATGAACCTACCGCTAAATAGTGCTGCCGCGTCTTGACTTGACTGGTGAGTAGGGTGGCAAATTCTGCTTTTTGCTTCTCTTCTCTTTTTTATTCACTCCTTTCTTTATGGATGACTTGTGGGAGGGGGAGGCACAATGATAGGATTGAACGATTTTATGATCTTACCAAAACTCTAGTCGCTCAAGGGTATTTCAGAGTAGCTGACATGGGTACGCATTAATTAAGGATCTAAATGAAGACAGGGGTAGAAAAATTCTAACATGGCCGGTGGCTCTGTGAGGATGATCCCATTTCTTATCCAGCTTTAACATTATTGGCAAGCATTGGACCATAAACCCCCTAGACTATCCAAATTTATGTGATCAGGACTTTGTACTTTTACTTACATACACGAAATGCCACGTGAGCATATTTTAGTATTGCGATTTTATTAGGAATACTTGGTGATACCAAACCAAAATCCGTGAAATCTATTTCAAAATGAGTTTAAATCAATTCATGAAAATGCAAAACCCTTCCCAGCAGATTCCCGAAAGCAACTCAGGCCCAATTCCCGCCTTTCCTCCTTTCCGGCCCACTCCTTCCCACTTCCTCCTCACTCACCTCTCTGCTACCGACGACCCATCTGAGCCGAGTCACAGGTACAACGGGCCCAAAGCCCATTATCCGAAACCAGCCCGACCAAGTCCTTGTCTCAAAAAAAAAAAGTCCTTGCTTTTCACACTTCATAGCAAATAGTTTCTTCTCAACGGCAAAAAAAAAAAAAAAAACCCTCATCATAGCAATAGAAATACACTGCCCTTCTTCTAACCTGTGCAGTGTTTCACAAAAACTGTTGGGCGTTGGCACTGACTCAAGTCCACCCACTACTCAAAGTAAACCCCTTTTGGTTTGGGACAGCTGCAACCATATTAGGCCAGACAAGACGCCTATTTATCGCCAGAAGAAGGAATAATCATGTATTCAGAAAAATCTTTATCTTCAACCCTTTCTAAGTGCAACGCCTTTTCTAGCGAGCAGTCAGATCTGTAGCAGTCAAGTTTTGTTTCTTGCCCATTTGGCCATTTCAGAGGAGCTGCTACTAGATTGCTCCCAGAAAGGAATTGCAGATTTACTGCCTTACTGGAACAGTTAACAGTGAGTACTGCCCAGGATCGAGCTGCTCACTTGCTCGGAACTAAAGCCCACAAGATTCTATCCGAAAGTAAGGCAAGCAAAACGGGCAAGTAGCTTTCATGGAAAATCGAACAATGATGGTAGGGAGACCGGACGCACCTGTCATCGCCACGGCAAACAGTGGAAACTGCTCAGCTCGGCTCAGCCGAGGCCATCACGGTGTGTGTCCAATCGGCCTTGCCCATCTACAGCGGAGACAGCAGCAGCAGATCGGCGACCATGGCGAGGGAGAGGGACGAGCTATAGAAGCCTAGATGTGCAAGCTCTGCATCTGCAGCAGCTCTTTGAGCCGGAGCTAGCACGTTGACTTCCAAGTCACCCCCTTCTCCCTCCCTTGCCATCTACTCCTAAATAGCAAATGGACAATGCGCTCGCCATCAGCCGGCACTACAGGCATCACACTGAGCTGTGGCTCAGCCGTTCAGGAATCAGGACAACACCTTCACCAATCAGAGGGAAGAAACTCATTACAATAATCCTGCTCGTTTGTTTTTCAAAAATTAATCATGCTCGTTCCGCGAGAGAATCCGCCGCTCGTCATTGGGCGCTAGGCGCTAAGCCGCTAAACAACGTTGCTGTGCTACTAGCCTACTACTAGGGGGAAAAAACTGGTAGTATTTTTTTTACTCTATCGACCGAATTTGTGGCAGGAAAAAAAATTCTTATGAAAAGGGAGTTTGTTTCAAAAAAAAAAGGAAAAAAAGAGTGACACGGTCAATCCATGTAGCTACTATTCTTCATCCAATGATCCCATGGGTCTTTTTGTGCGATCTTTTGTTTGTTACAAGCATGCTGCTGCTACTGCTGCTGCTTCTGAACGCCCAAAAGAGTTCAGAGATGCCACTGGTAGTCACTACTAGCAGTCCATAACTAATACTAAGTCGGAACTCTTTCGAATATATATATATATATTTAAAAAAAAACTCTTTTGAAAGTTCCCAAAAGAAAATGTCTCATTGTCATCAGCAGTTCATCGAATGTCCCATTCTGGCATATCTGTCTCTTTCTACAGCGAAAAAGAAGGCGACCGGAAAGAGTAAAATACTTGACGAGACGGGCTGCTACTTTCGCATGCACACGATGCGGACAAATTTCGCTCACGAGGCTAAGGAACTGCCGCGTTGCCTTGGTCGTGCGGCGAGGACGAGTCTGCGCGCTCGACGACTGATAGTGACAGTGACAGCCAAGTCCGCTAATGCGCACGCCTGGTGCTAATCCGGTCATACTGAAACTCTCACTACAAGCGTCATTCTAAAGGATCGAGTCCGTACCGTACTCCCATGATGATTTGTAGACTCTCGCTATTTAGTTATCACTAATAACTGTTGAGCTTTTGTTTTTTCCTTTGAGACCAGAGGATATATGCAAACAGAGCCAGATATACATGAGACGCCACAAGAATTCTCTGGTGGTACCGCTTAACAAAGATATCAGGACGAAAAATGCGTATGTACCTGCATCGAATCCACAGAAGACAGGCACAACCTTTGTTTGATGAGGGTCCTACCGCAGAATCTCTCAACATGTCTGCAGTTCACATGAAAAGGAGCATCAAACTACAGTCCTTGTGGTCAATTTCGAATATTATTAGTATATGGCCTTGAGTCCACAATGGCCAGAATAAAAGGCTCAGTGATCTGGTTTGATGTCTCGTTTCACAATTGCTCCTATCATACTTCCTTTTGTTTTGAAAAAAAAGATTAGTTGATTTAGTTATTTTCAATGCAAGCAATTACGGCTCGACTCATCAGTCATCAGCATTGGTTTGAAGTTATTGGACTTGTTGGAGCAGCATGCTTCATCCCCTCCACTACTTTAATCTGTCTTATGCTTGCTCAAAAATATATTTTCTTCACAAGTGCAAGCTCACAACTTAATAGCTACCCTAGAACCTCATAAGGCAAGCATTGTTGTGCAATGCTCTGTTGGTGCATCAGGCACTGACTTCTATTGCCAATTCCTAACAAATACGAGTTCCATGTATTTTGGTAAACAACTCGCGTTCCCTTGGTGTGGATAGATGGACAGGACATCAACAAAATGAGGAGAGTACCGACTGCGATACAATAGCTATTACCAATCTCACTAAATAGTACAGGGAACACAATCAGATTGTAATATAGCAAGCAATGCCCGAAAAAACCCACAGGGAAATTCGACACACACAGGGAAATTCCAGTTCTAGTAGTGAATGGTCAACCAGATTCGACAAACTCCGAACAAGTCTCAAAAGAAGCCTATGGGGTCAATCATGGTCATAATGTAGATAAGTTTAGAGGCATGCCTCAGAGGAAAGTTTAGGGGTTGTATTAACTACCACATTGAACAGAAACCGTGAAAAGATACCTTCAAAAAGTATAGCTAAAAGAAAAGAAACGCAAAATTTTGGGGGAACTTAACAAACTTTATCTACATATATGTGATCCCATGACTAGATCAATAAGTCTATCAACATAAAGAGAAGACCATTATAATCCTAGAATCCATGGCTTTAGTGTAATCAACAAGAACTAGCAACATCCATATTGGAGTAGAGCTACAGGTATTGGTAGCTAGCAAATATAACAACAAATGCAACTAGGGCATGTTTAGCGCACAGCAACGGTTGCTACATAGTTATCAACTCCTTGCAAGTGGTCGATCATGGATTCATGGTGTTAAGGTAACATATTTCAAGGCAAAACTTACAGCATCATGCCGTATTTGCGGGGTGTGATATGAACAAGATGGATCCAAACCAATATGCTTAGGCCTCAATTGCTACCTGCTCACAGTAGGGAAAAAATAGTAATCCATTCGACAGATTATCAGCATTTATTTAAATAGTGCAGACTGCAGAGCAAAAGGAATTTGTGGGAACCAACACGCTGGGAAAAGTATCTTACACAAGGATATAAAAAAAGGGAAAACTAGCTTAGCATGTCCCCAACAAACTAGAACTACTAGATAAATAATCCTAACAAGCGCTCAACATTCAGAGCAAACTGAAACAACAAAAGGAAAGAAAAAAAAAAAAGAAACGTGTAAATGCAGAGAGCCATACCCTGTCTCCTATTTGCCTCATGACACCGCCCTTCAAGTTCCACTTAGCTCCAAGTCTCAACCTGTAAATGGAAAGCAAAGGGATCCTTTCCAGCAGGCAACCAGGCCATTTGGACATTTGCACATACCAGAACACCAATACAAGCACTTCAGGTTATTTGCAAATCAGCAAATGCACATGCGCCAGGCAGAAACATTGCATCATTTTAGCCAACCACACATTCACATATCTGATAGTTCCGAATGGTGATAAAGGCATAGAGAGATCCCGGTCATAACAGCCACATGAGTTCAAAGTATCATCATCATCCCTGACATTCACACTACCCTCATAGTCACAAGCAAGCAGTACAAAAATATTCAGTACATTCATGATGCAATTACACACAACAAAATATAATGTGGAGACGATGTACGTAGTTAAGATAGCTCTGTTGACAACAATGCCGACACCCAGGATGATGAACCTTCGACAGTACCGCCCAACCTTCCAGCTTGCGTTTAGTATCTGCAGCAGTACACAAGATCGATTATCGTCCATGTTTGATCATCTGCAATGCAATCGAACTAATAATGTAACAGATCAAGTGTAAAGACAATTGCATTTGCATAACATAACGGCGCATCCTGTTAGGTCCTGTGACTGGCCGGTTTCTAATAACATACGGCTAATAGCAACTAATCGGACAGTGGTGACTGGGGTGCAGAAGGGGGCGTCGCCGCCGGAGAGGTTAGAGGCGGACGATCCGAAGGAGAAAAGGGAAGATGGGTTGCGGCGGCCGGCGGGTGCCCGTGGGGCGCGGGCACAGCGCGGCGGCGAGCTGGGTGCTGGGGCGCGCCGTGTGTCGCACAGATTTGAACGTTCGGGACGCCGTCGCCGCTGAGGCAGCAGGGCGGCGTCGTCGATATGCGAGAAGGGGACAACTTGAGGGGGGGAGTTTGATGGAGCTTACTACTTGGCGCACAGAGCAATCGCCATCATGCAGACAAGTCCTGCCGCAGCGGCGAACGCCGTCTTGGTGACGACCCAGACGGGCGCATCTCCGATGGCGACGGCGCCGCCGCCTCCTTCGCCGCCGGCGCGGATGTGGACGAGGATTATCAGAACCATCCCCAGAAAGAAGGTCGCTGTCGAAGCGACCGGGAGGACACGAGCAGCCGCCAGGCCGAGCGCACCGACATCGTCGGCGAATAAGAAAAGCTCGAGCAGGCCCGCGGCTGCATAGATGAAGCCGACGAGGTCCGACAAGCGCCGGTTACCGCCGCCGCCCGCGGCGGCCGCGGCTTCAGCTTCGGCTTGACGAAGGCTGCGGTGAACGAGCGTCACGGCGGCGTAGAGGCCACCCGCCGCCACCAGCGTCAGGAAGATAATAATCTGGAAGTCGCCGACAGACTCGGAGGCATGAGCAGCGGATGCCGTCGTAGTAGTACCCGCCTCCGGCTGCAGGTTGAGGGAGTAGTACAGGTTGATGGCGGTGATGGCCACCCACAGGTCGGCGAAGGCGGCGGCGAAAGCTTCAGTCAGCATGGTGGCCGGCCGGGGAGGATCGACTCGGGGTGTACGTGGTGGGAGGCTCCGGCTACTCACCTCGGCGGAGGGGCCCGTTAACCTGCTAGGGTTTACGCCTTTTGAGAAGGAGAGAGACCGGTGGTTGGGTTGGGTGATTTGATGACGGGAAGGAGGGGAAATATATCGTGGAGGCGCGAACCGCGCTGCCGCTTGTGAACGATGACCGTGTTTTCTCGTGTGAACGATTTCGGCGGGGTGCGTGAGGGGTGTCGTCACTGGAAATTGGAATGAAAGCAACTTGCCCAGCTATTCAGCTAATCAACCACTTGAACCTTGAAGGAAGCTTCCTTTCATCAGCAGCTTTCCTAGTTTAGAAGTGATGACAGTAACGCTGAAGGCAGGCATCTTTGCTAGAAAGGGGAAGAGATTTTAGCGGGGTCGGCGCTAAACAAGCATTGAACGGCGGACACGTGGGGTGGGGACGTAGTTGTTGTTTCGTTGCGCTGGGCATATACTCTGCCACTTTGCTCAATTGTTTGTGTGGAAACACATAATCCTCCTAGCTAGTATTTCCATTGCATCTTTTCAGAATTCAGACCCTTGTATTTGTACTACAATGATATGAGCTTGCACTCAACCAAATATTTATCTAAAACATTTCGTTAATCCTTGCATGATTGCTTCTACACCCTCGCAGAGAATGTTTTTGTGGTAGTTTCTGGGTTGTAAAATGGAATTGGCAACCGATACCGTTTTTTAGTTTCTGAAACGAATATGTCAACCAAAACTTTTCGTTGTTGGTTAGATTAGATTTCTTTGTACTGCAAATTTTCCACATGCACTCATTGTTTCTAGACTTAGTAATAGTGTTTTTTATTTCTATTTTTTTTAGTTACACGGGGATGAGCACACCTAGCCACCTAGGAAGCCTGAAACGGTAAGAGCAGCTGCCTGCCTTTTGTGGCTGAGCGCGTTTGGCTGTTCTTGGGCTATTACCCGGTGCACCCAGAGCGGCCCAGTCCTCTGGGCATATTTTTGTAGCCTGAAAAACTTGCTGAGGTGGGCCAAGAAGCGAGCAAACAGGCCGTGTCTTTCCTAAACCAAGCCTGGCCCGTGCTCAAGCTCTGTGTCAGCGCAGCTAGTGTGTAGAAGTAGAAGTAGAACCCAGCCACCTCCTTTTCTAAAAGAACTCCATAAATTTCCTCTTTTACCAGCAGATGAAGCAAAGATCATCCGGGGGTACCATATACGACTCTATGACAGGCACCTTTGTAGGGAGAAGTCAAATCTAAGGCAACTGTATGTTTGTTTTTCCTTTCCAAGACCTTGCTCGTCACAGATTTTTGTCCAAAACTGGCAAGCAACAGGAGCAGAGAACCCGCAGCTTTGCAAAGCATAACGGGCAATAATTTTAGAATTCAGAATCCAAAATCTAAAATGATTTAGTTCCAAAATCCAAAATGAATGTTTGGCGTACTAAATGTAGGTAAAAAACAAATCACATTATATAGATGGACTGGAATTTGCGAGACGAATCCAATGAGTCTAATTAGGCCGTGATTAGACACTAAATTGCTACAGTAATGCTACAGTAAACATGTGCTAATGATAGATTAATTAGGTTCATTAGATTCGCCTCGCGAATTCCGAACGTAATCTGCAATTACTTTTTTAATTAGTCTATATTTAATACTTCAAATGTGAAAAGATTTTGGTTAATGTAGCATTACTGTTGCAAATCCTGGATTAAGTAGGCTCATTAGATTCGTCTCGTGATTTAGAGCCTATCCATATAACTTTTCATTTTTTCGTCTACATTTAATACTTCATGCATCTAAAATTCTACTTTAATGTGATGGGTGAAAAAATTTTGGGTGGGAACCAAACACGGGGCTAACATAACAAGCGGACAAAGCGCCTATCGCTCCCCACCAGAGACTTCACTGTACGTCCGTACAGGAGGTGGGTCCACCTACCAGAGAAATGAAAACAACGGCTCCAGTGCCCCACGCCTCACAATAATCAGTAATCCAATACCTTTCTCGAGAGAGTACGGTTTCATGAATCATGATTGAGCACGAGATGCCAACGTTGTATGTTCCTTTTTTTTAAAAAAGACAATAGCCGGTAATTCCTTTTTTTAAGAAAAAAACTTTTAGTTCT
The DNA here is from genome assembly GCA_015476505.1 of Urochloa ruziziensis. Lineage (NCBI taxonomy): Eukaryota > Viridiplantae > Streptophyta > Magnoliopsida > Poales > Poaceae > Urochloa > Urochloa ruziziensis. Next base: position 36,959,739 of record CM027126.1, on the reverse strand, counting down.
CCATCGACCAATCTGTGCTCTAGTAGTCTAGTTTTGTTCCTTTGCCACACGGAGAAATAAATTAAACCACAATTAGTCCATGTGTTAGTAACTGCTGGAGGTGGTAAACATGCTGCACTGGATTTGTTCCAGTGCCTGTTGGGTAAACATGATCGGTTTGGAGAGCGAGAATCGTCAAATGACTAGAACGGTAGAATGGAGTGGTATACTGTACTGGGGCTCACAGGTAACTGTGAAAGTTCCACACAAAACGAATCGCACGCCCATTGGACTGCCACGTCACGGCACCATAGCATATCCACACTACTTTTCTCACATAAGACCCTGCCAAAAAAAAGAAAAGAAAAAGAAGACGGTAAGACTAATAAGACCCCGTCCCTCTCGGTGGTGAAAAAATAAGGAAGAAAGAAAGGTACTCGTAGGCGGCGGCGGCGGTAGAACAGTTGGTGAGTGTGACAGCCTGACAGGCAATGATGCCGCTAGCTTTCGAAGGATCGGAAACGCGTGTGAAGGCGATGCCGGCCCGCCGCGGCGTCCACTCGTCCTGCGGCGTACGTGAACGAGTCTGCGGTCAGCACTTGACTACTGACCACTGACAACCATCGCAAAGTGCAGGCAGAGTGTTCAATCAGCGTCAGAAAATTCTAAAAGCAAAACAGAGAAACCACCTAAATGGGGGCTCAGATGTTTTTAATCTGTGGCTGGATTGAAAGATTAATCCGTGATTGCTCATATGGTTTACTTAATTTTTGGCTCAATACTTAATAGCCATCCTATCCTAGGACCCAATGCAATAAGAACAGGCACCGTTGTGAAAATGCCATATTTGTGCATCAGGTACTTTTCAAGAGTTGTAGTATACCCAACAATCACATAATACCGATGTAAGGAGCTAAATGTTCTTGGATTAATCCCATGGCGTTGATACACAAATCAACAGGTCAACAAAATGGGGGAGGGGAGTGAATGCCTTTTTACTAACCTAACATAATAGGATAATGAACGAGAACTATTAACAATATTGAGAGTGCAAATTTACAATAGAGCTACATGCACAAAGGTTGGATAGCAAACATTAAACAAGATGCTATGAACTCCAAACAGCTCTCAAAATAAGTCATATGCGGTCATCATCCTGATCTAAAAGTATTAATAGGTCTAGAGAATAACCTTAGAGAAATCAAAAGGGGATTTGTATTTACCACAAGGCTGAAGAGAAATTAACAAGATGCTATGAACTCCAAACAACTCTCAAATGAAGTCTTATGTGGTCATCATCCTGATCTTACTGTAAAGTATTAATAAGTTTAGAGGCAAACCTTAGAGAAATCAAAAGGGAATTTGTATTGACCACCAGGCTGAATAGAAATTGAACCAGGAAAAAGAAAGTTTGATTCGCCTCCGCATATTGTCACATTTTACCACACACCTCAAGTTAACTCCTATATGTCTAAACAAAAGGGCTCAAGTGGTATACCGTGGTTTTAGAGTTGGATTAGAGGTAAAACTTACAACACCATGTTTTATTTCGGGCTGTGAGATATTGATCAAGATGAGCTGAAGAAGTTTTCTTAGACTTCAATAGTAACTACCTGCACACATCAGCAACAAAAAAGGAAAACCAAACAGACAGATTATCAGCATTTGCTCAAATTTTATATTAGAGCAAAAAGGAACCCATGGAAAATATCTTACAGAAGTATATAACGAAAGGGGTAAGACAAAATTTTAGGAACCCAACAAAGTAGAACTGATAATCCCAACAACCACCGAAAGTCAGAGCAATTTAGAAACCACAACATCATGTTTTATTTCGGTATGTGAGATATTGATCAAGCAAATGAGCTGAAGAAGTTTTCTTAGGCTTCAATAGTAACTACCTGCACACATTAACAAAAAAAAGGAAAAGCAAACAGACAAATTATCAGAATCTGTTCAAATCTTATATTAGAGCAAAAAGGAATTGTAGAAACATACACTACACCCATGGAAAATATCTTACGGAAGTATATAACGAAAAGCGCTAAAAATTTTAGGAACCCAACAAAGTATAACTGTATAATCCCAACAACCCCCAAAACTGAGAGCAATTTAAAAGCAAAAATAACCAAAAGAAGTAGTGTAAGAGCAAAGAACCATAACCTGCATGAGCACTTCTTTTCCTTATTTCACTCTTCAGGTTCTGCTAAATAGCTCCAAGTCTCAACCTGAAAAGTGAAAGGCATGGTTATTTGCATACACCAGGACACAAGTACAGGAACCTCAGATTAGTAAAATCAGCAATGATCAAGTACAAGCACCAGATCGAACATTGCACCATGCATATCACAACCTCATCAAAGCATTCACATATCAGATGTATCAAATTGCAACAGAGAAAAGTTTCTTCAGAATAGACTGACAAGCTCAATGTATCACCCCTAACTCGATGACTAGCATAATCACATATAACCAGCTCAACCAGGACGATATTCAGTACAACATTCATCTGAATAATACAAGTACACACAACTAAGTTCATTATGGATATGTAGTCAAATTTTGCACTGTAGATGGCAATCGCAGGATATCCCCCACGTTGAATTTTAACAGCAGGCAACCGGCACCTCTTCTTCCACTTTGGTTTTAATACCTGCATCACATAAGGTTTCCCAAATTTTATCATCGCTGTAGGTAAACCAATGAACAATTCGAAAGGAAACAAATCAATACTGACAGATGGATGCATTATGAAAGTCTGATCACCAAACATTATAAAAGGTCTCGGATAAAGATGTCAAATAGTCGATATATGGAAGAAGCAATATGCAGCCGCAGATCTACCGTATCCACAGCAAGATCAGTAGGCTGGCGCATCATCAGCAAGGGCCAAAGGGAGCATCGCCATATGCTGATACGCGATGGAGGAACGCGACCCTGACCCTAGCTCATCATGGGCGTGAGGAACAGCTGTCCGAGCGTGGTCCCACGGCGGAGTCGGGTCGGCGCATATGACAATCGGAGAGGGGCGAGTGGGGAGGAGCACGCAGCGAGCAAGGCCAGTAAGCACGCTGGTCGCTCCCGGTGGTGGAAAGGGGGACAGCTAGGGATGCAGCGAGCCGCCGTGCGCGCCGGCACCGACGGAGGCGCGGGCGCGCAGCGGGGAAAGTAGAGGGATTGAGGGCAGCAGCCAGCAAGTGAACACTTCTAGGTTACTGTGCTTCTTCTTCCTTGGGGTTTCTTCTTCCTCCCACTGTTACTTCTTTCTTTCCGCCACCGCCCGCCGCCAACCTCCACCACAGCCCCCGGCCGACGGCGAACTCGCCGCTGCGACGCTCCGCTAGTCGGCCCGCCGCCCGCCGCCAACCTCCACCACAGCCCACGGCCGACGGCGACCTCGCCGCTGCGCCGTTCCGCCGGTCGCCCGCACCCCGGCGGCCCCCGCCGCCCACCGCCAACCTCCACCACAGCCAGCGGCCGATGGCGACCTTGCCGCCGCACCGCTCCGCAGTCCGCCCGCACCCCGGCCGCCCCGCCGCCAACCTCCACCACAGCCTGCGGTCGACGGTGACCTCGCCGCCGCGCCGCTCCGCCAATCCGGCCGCCCCCGCCACGCTACCCCGCCCTTCCCTAACCACTTCTCTTCCTCACCCCGCCGCCGGCACCGCCCACCGGGGGTCCTCCACCACCAGTGCCTCGGACTACCTAAATATTTGGGAAACAAAGCAAGCTGAGTACTGTAGCACCCACTGTTTGCTACTGTATGCCTACCCAACGAAACCATCCTGCGTCCGCCGCTGTCCACCACCCGGCCCGCCTCGTCCGCTGGGCCGGCCGCCGTGGCCGGCCATCCCTCTAAGCACTGCGGCAATTGGAATCCGGCAACCCCGGCCACCAAATCGAGAAGGCCGGCGGCCTTCACCGCCTCCCACGGCCGGCGAGTGAGGCTGTTTTTTCCCCTTTATTCGCCGGGAGCCGCAGCGGCGGGCGAACGAGCGCCGTATATCATTTTGGTAGGGGAAGCTTACTTGATGGCACAGGCAACGATCGCGAGGAAGAAGAGCCCCGCCGCCGCTCCGAGCGCGATGTTGGTGAGGACGCGAATGCGCATGTGCCCCTGGATCGCCCCGAAGAACCCCGCTCCGGCGACGGCGCCTCCGCCACCTTCCCCGCCGGCGCGGACGTGCGCGACGATGATGAGCATGATGCCCCAAAAGAAGTTCGCCGCCGCCGCGGTGGGCAAGGCTCGAAGAGCGCCGTGACCAAGGGCGCGAGCTTGCGCACCGCGGTCCACGCCATCCGCCGGCTGCGCGACGAAGAAGAAGATGTCGAGGACGCCCACGGACACGCACAACAGGAAGATGACAACCTCCGAGAGCCGCCTGTTGGCGGCGGCGGCGCGGCTCATGATCAAGTGGTGGTAGATGAACGCGACGGAGGTGAGGAGAGTCCCTGCCGCGGCAAGCGGCAGCCAGAGCTCGACGGCGGTGCTGTCAAGCGGCGGGGCTTGCGCCGATGGTGGTGTTGTACCCGCACGCGCCGCGCCCGATTGGGGATGGAGGAAGAAGAAGATCTCCAGCGCCATGAACCCGGCGCACAGGTTGATGAAGCCCGCGGCGGAAGCAGAGTTCACCATGGTGATCGGTAGGAGACGATCTTGAGGTGTGGACCGAAGCGCCGGCTTGCCGTTGGCGGAGAAGCGCCGGAACCACTGCCTCTTTTTGGAGCAGGCAGTGGTGCCGTGGCGCGTGGTGGTGGCCTGGTGGGTGGCCTGGTGTGGTGGGGTGCCTGGCCGCCGCCCCCGGGGCCCCTATTTATACACGGATCGCGTCTCACGTCCAGTAACCAGTAGGGGACCTCTCACCAGCATCATGACATCATCTTCGGCTCAGCGCCGTCCCTATCGGCGACCGCGCTGCATCGGGTATTCGTACTCGAACACAAATGGACACTTCTGTCCCTGCCTCAGTGCCTCTTTAGTCCGGTGCCCGCGGTGTGGTCGCGCCACGTCCTGCCCCGCCGCCTCCTGCCGCGATGGGAACGGTAAAGCTAGGGGAGAGCAAGCGCGGGCTGCTACGCATACCAATCACAGGAGCAGGAAAAATACTAGAGTCGATGACATGTGGGTCGGTGGAAGGTGGGTCCGGATTAGTGGGACAAATGATACGATTGGATTAACACCAATGTACACTGTTTTTTCACCATGTACATAACTGATAATTAGATTTAACCCCTCTCGAAAACTATTTGCTACAATTTGGCTCTGCTTTTCAGTTTCGTCTGATAGTTGGCAAACAGAGTACACGCACACGGACAGCAGCTACGAGGAGTACAGCCGACGAATTTTGACGGAAGATCCCCTTTATTAACGGCTTGACTGACCTCGCACAAGACAATGGGACTGATGACGTAATGCTAATTTGTGCAGGTTCTTTGGGCCGTGTTTAGTTCCCGAAAAGATTTCGGTGAAAAGATTTCGAGTTTTGATTTTACTAATTTAGGAGTAGTAAATGTAGACGAAAAAGGTGGAAAGTTATATGGATAGGTTGGAAATCTCGAGACGAATCTAACGATGGTAATTAGAGGGTAATTAATCCATATTTAGCGGATGGTTACTATAGCATTACTGTTGCAAATCATGGATTAAGTAGGCTCGTTAGGTTCGTCTCGCGATTTACAGCACATCCATATAACTTTTCACCTTTTTTGTCTACGTTTAATACTCCATGCATCTAAGATTCTCCTTTGATGCGATGGGTGAAAAGATTTCGTTTTGGAACTAAACAAGGGCTTGGTACTCGTTTCTAGCAGGGGTAAAGTGTGGATGTTGCGAAAGTGCGTACGAAATTTCTTGGGACTGTTTGCTGTGTTCACACGCATAAACCCCTAAATTATTCCATTATTTGATCAGACCCTTGTACTTTAATTGAATTGAGATTCCACTAAAAAGAACACCGAGATGTTCTTGGGCCTTGCTAGTGCTGTGAATTCTGCCAGGCTCTTGCGTGGCCCCCCTTAAGCCCACTGACCAACCACCAGGCAGCTTAATTTCCTGAGGCGGGCCAATACGGCCCATTTTGTGACAACAATCCCAACCCACCCACAGTGTGTTGCTGGTACTGTTATACTCAGCTTAGCTCAACCTCTTGTGCTTGTTTGGATAAATCCGTTTGACCATTTCCCACGTGAATTGGAGGACAGGACACTGAGGAGTTAAGGGCTAAGGCCAGGGAGAAATTACCCCAATCCGCAAGGGGTATGTTTATCCAAACCAAGCCTTATTGGTTCCATTCCGTGATGCCCCTTTCGTTTGAGGTAGAAGCAACCAAACTAAGCCACAAAAAAATCCTATTAATGACCAAATGAAAAACTAATATATGCAAGTATGATATATCACACTTTTTTTTGTCGCTGAAAGGCAACAAGAAACTCTCCATCCGTACTCAGTTTATCTACAAGTGTGAAACATTTTTCTAGCGAAGAGTCAGAGATCTGTAGAGCACTAGAGCTGCTTGGTTGCTCTTCAATTCGGGAGGAATTCAGGAACTCCGAACACTACCAGTGAGCAAAAAGGATAGAACTAGCTTGGACAGCAAAACGAGCACAAAAGACGGGGAGCAGAATCGAGTCGAACCTGCCATTTCCATGACATGAAGGGAAGCAGCGAAGCTCCGCTGAGGCCATCGTGGTGCCCAGTTGCCTTGTGCCCATCTGCAGCGGCGAGAGCAGCAGATCGACGAGCAAGGCATGGGAGCGGAGAATGGAGAGCTATGAGATGTGGAAGCTCTGCATCTCATTTGATTTGAGCCGGAGTTGACTCGCAACTCGCAAGTCTCCCCCCACATCACTCTGCACCACCACTATAGGGATGTGGGTCAGTACAATTAGCGGGCTCCGGCCAATCAGAGAGAAGAAAAACAGAAGCGCGCGTCACACGCTGTGCTAGAAAACAAGAGGTAATTTTCAATTTTTGTTCGTGCTATGCCGAGTGCCGACCCAATCCGTGCTCTCGGATGAATCTCATTGAGCGAAAAGGAGAAGGAAAAGTTAAAAAATGTACCGGTTATTGCTGAAGGTAATAAGATCTGTTCCAGCACCTACTGGGTAAACATGGATCGGTTCCAGGAACTAGAATAGTTTTTTGTTGGAAGGAAGGCAAGAGATTTTAGGAACTAGAAAAGTCACAGCAAATGAGTGAGTAAAACTGTAGAGCTAAGTGGTACTGGATTTCACGTGTTTTCTGTTTGGATATGTCTTTGAAAATCAAGTGAAACCACCACATGAGTTGTCCTGGCGTCACAGTTTATGATCAGTTTGGTAGCTGAAAAGTGAAAGTTCTAGCTTCCACAGACTAAGCACGGAAGGTCCCAACCTTACGATCACTACAGATTCATGGTTCAGAACATTCTGCTATGAGCCTATGATTGAAATGCACGTTGGTCCAAGTCCAAGAAATGCTTGTGCTTCTTTTTAACATGCTCTGACTCACAGTGGCCTTGTTGTATTGTGACTCAAATCCTACTTGGATTAGAACTCAATAGGGGTGTGCTTTAGGACTTCTAGTTCTACTAGGACTTGAGCGATGAATCCTACTAGGAGTAGGACTCCTACTTGCATGTATGGGGCTTTGGAGGGGACTATATAAACAAGGGGTAGAGGCTCTATCAAATCAATCAAGCCAAGGGCAAACACCAAGGTCTCATCCAAGGCTTGTGAGAAGCAATTAGGAGCGCTCAAGAGGAATAGGCTAGATAGTTCTATAAGCACTAGATTCTTGTATGAGGCAAGAATCCGAGGGTCCTAGAGGGTCAAGTAGAGTTGTGAGGGAGCGGCAATCACTTGTACTCTTTCGGAGTTGTGCTTAAAGAATTTGCGGTCGGCTTCGCCAAATCCTATTCTCTTGTTGTGGTTGCTTCAACGTCGTCAACTAGGGTTTTCTACGAGATTCGTCTACTTCGTTCGTGATACTGTGCAAGCTCGTGTCGTACTCGCAATATCCTTTCAAGATCCGAGGGTTGCTGCGCATAACGAGGGGTATCAGATTCTAACAAGTGGTATCAGAGCTAAGGTCGGATTGAGCTGATTTTGTGAGAAGGTCGGCAGTGCTAGGGTGCACGAAATCAAGACGATGTCAGGGATGTGGAATCAAGTAGAAAAATTTGATGGCAAAGGGAATTTCAACGTGTGGCAGTGTGTGGTAACAGATGTGCTTGTCCAGCAAGGGTTAATTGATGCTCTTGAGGGGACCAAACCGGAAAGCACAACCGCTGAAGACTGGAAGGTGATGGAGCGGAAGGCTGTCAGCACAATTCGACTATGTCTCTCCGATGAGGTAAAGTACTCGGTAATCAAGGAGAATTCCCCGAAGAAATTATGGAAGAGCTTAGAAGAATTGTATATGGCAAAGTCGCTGACAAATCGGTGGGTGCTGAAGCGTCAACTATTCAGGTTGCGCATGGAGGAAGGCACACGATTCGTTGACCATCTAAATGTCTTCAACAAACTTGTCACGCAGCTGGTTAGTGTGGATGAGGAAATTGAGGAGAACGATAAAGTCGTCATACTGGCTTCATCCTTACCACCATCATGGGAGCAATTGGTGATGAATATTCTCGTCGGGAAAACTACTCTCAACTTCAACGAGACAGTTGCATACCTGTTGGAGGCGGAGTCCTTGAAGAAGCCACAGGAATCTTCATCCTTGGGTGATCAAGCATTGACTGTTTCAAGTGGAGCAGGCAAAGTCTTGAATCGTGGGAAGAAGAAAGGCAAGAGCAAGGGCAGCCGTACATGCTATCTTTGTGACAAAGAGGGTCACATGATAAAGGATTGTCCAAATTTGAAGAATATGAGAGGAGCATGCTCGGTGGCAAGTGAGGATGAAGGTGATATACTTATCGTCAGTCAACCAGGGACTATTCATGATTGGATATTAGATTCAGGGAGTTGTTTCCATGTATGTTCGGCAAGGGAGATGTTTGACGAAGGATCTCAACGCCCGGCGAATGGAATTGTTCACTTGGCGGATTGCAAGGAGTATGCTGTCACCAAGGTGGGAACAGTTACATTGGAGATGCATAATGGAACACATTGCACACTCACGGGAGTTCGGTATATCCCGGGTTTGAAAAAGAATCTAATATCTGTAAGGTCGCTAGAACTCCAAGGTTGTGGTTTATCACTTCGAGGTGGAGTTATGCGAGTTACTTGCAAAGGGCAGGTAATCATGAAAAGTATCTGGATTAATGGTGGATACCGAGTGATAGGAAATCTTAATAGCGGTGCAACCATTGGGAGATTTGGTAAAAATCCTGATCAGGAGAAGGAAGCTGTCTCGTCAACAGCAGGTACTCAAATCTCAGTTGCAGTCAAGTGCAAGGCGGCAAAGGTGGTTGCAAAATCTAACAGTCGTAGAGGTGAAGCTGGAAGCTGTTGGAAGAAGGAAGACGTGGTGGGACCGACGACCACGCAGTACCAGCGAGCAGGTGGAGCTCAGAGGCGGTACAAACTTATGGCATGGAGGGTCATAGGAGAAGGTGGTGTGGTTAACCAAACTACACAACGAAGGAGCTCTCAGGTGGAGGGTCCAAGCGCTCCAGCCGGGACACTCAAACGCATATCGTGGTGATGTGCATGAGCCTCTGTGGTGGGGGCACTCTTGTGGTGGGAGTATAAAAAAAAGAAGCCGATTTGGAGCAAATTCTTGGAGGAGCATGATGACTTCAATGGATTAGAGTCAAGGTGGAGATTGTTGTATTGTGACTCAAATCCTACTTGGATTAGAACTCAATAGGGGTGTGCTTTAGGACTTCTAGTTCTACTAGGACTTGAGCGATGAATCCTACTAGGAGTAGGACTCCTACTTGCATGTATGGGGCTTTGGAGGGGACTATATAAACAAGGGGTAGAGGCTCTATCAAATCAATCAAGCCAAGGGCAAACACCAAGGTCTCATCCAAGGCTTGTGAGAAGCAATTAGGAGCGCTCAAGAGGAATAGGCTAGATAGTTCTATAAGCACTAGATTCTTGTATGAGGCAAGAATCCGAGGGTCCTAGAGGGTCAAGTAGAGTTGTGAGGGAGCGGCAATCACTTGTACTCTTTCGGAGTTGTGCTTAAAGAATTTGCGGTCGGCTTCGCCAAATCCTATTCTCTTGTTGTGGTTGCTTCAACGTCGTCAACTAGGGTTTTCTACGAGATTCGTCTACTTCGTTCGTGATACTGTGCAAGCTCGTGTCGTACTCGCAATATCCTTTCAAGATCCGAGGGTTGCTGCGCATAACGAGGGGTATCAGATTCTAACAGGCCTGATTTTGGGGACCTAGATAAGATGCCCACTCCGCATTTGGGATGTGATGATCCATTCGCTGTGTATGATCGGGACGTCGTCCGTGTCGATTTGTTCGCACGATCGCCATGGAGCCATATGGTAAAGACACGAGAAACGAGATTATCCTCTGCTCATCAATTCGTGGGATGACACGCTAATCTGTTGTCGCTGGAGCTGGGAGCTCGGGACATGCGAGAGGTTCAGATCCTTTTCACTTTTTTTTCAGCAGAGATTTGGTGCGTTAAGATCGGAGAAACAGAGAGTGTCATATGCCGTGGTCATTGGAAACAAATGAGCGGCCTCTTCATCAGAAGTTGAAATTTCCTGCAAGACCAAATCGACGATAGCGGTTGGTTGGGTGCTTGCTGGTGCACGTGTGCTGAAAAAAAATGGACATTTGCTGTGCCGCTTGAAGGCTACTCTCTCTCCTTCATTATATGTTGTTTTCTTTTTTTTTGGCTAAAAGTTTGACTAGATTTAGAAAAAATGCATGCAACTTTATATTTCTAAATAAATTTATTAAAAAATTAGATTCAAATATCCATCTGATGTTACTATTACTAATTGGATGCTTCTTTTAAAGCCTTCACGTGAAGCCACCTAGTATTCTAGGTGGACACTTTAAAAAAAGAGAGAAATTAAAGTAGACTCCACCTAGGATAGTTTCCATAGCATTAATTAGATTGCCACGTAGGACTTTTAGCTTATGTGGCACTATATTAAATAAGAAAGAGAGTAGAGAGAGGAAGAAACCGGGTCTTGCATGAGACCCAATGTCTACACGAGAACATATGCACTAGACACTACCAAACTTTGCATTGGGGAGATGATGGTTTCTTCATGATAGATAAAGAGTAAACATGATTGGTAGAGAGGAGAGATGATGCATTTATTAACAGTCCACATTAAGAAATCATGGGTTGTGGAGTGTAGTTTCTATAGTGATTTCTTGCTTATGTGGCGACATGGAAACTACTCATAGACTCTATAGGTTGGGACTGCCCTAAGTGGACACTATAGAAACAGAGAGTAAAAATACTCACCTATGCCATTATGACAATTAACCTAAAATAACCCCCTATATGTATGTCTAAATTAAACACTTCTGCCACTATTGAAAAAAAAAACCAGCCTAACAATTTTCTACCGATCACATGATGCATGCCTAACAAATTCTGAAAAGTCGAAATATCCTATATATGTCACGTCTATCCAAGTCATCTGTTGCTCCGGTCCTTAACCTCTACGTGATTTGGCATAATTGGAGCATGTGATCTCAATATCCACGTGAAGTTGAGAATTTGAGATTAGAATTTATCTGTTATGCATAGTTAGGTACAACAATGAACCTTCTATGTTAGTTATACGGTCACATGCAAACATTTTAATATTGTATATCATATTTCTCTCTTCATCTATCTGCTACAATCTATACGGACATTTTACAAAAACAAATATATTTTTTTGTGCACGCACAATTTATTCCGCTATTCACCTTTTTTTCTCTCACAAGGCATATGCCGTCTCTTTGAGAAGGATCCTCTCAGCAAAATACCCATGACAAGATCCTAAGCACAATATGGTTTTCCTAAGTTTACATCGCCAACAAAAGGAACCAGAGTTGGTAGTGTATGAAGTGAAATTAAAAAGCAACAGCCTCGATAGGAGCACGTTTATGGTGGTGGCAGTGTCTATATATGATGATGCTTTGGGAAGAAGACTGACAGTTAGGCCATGGCTAACGGGCCGATAGGAGCTGTCGCTAGTAGTCCACGTCAGAGAGAGGGGAGGAGAGAGAGAAAAAGGGTCGCTAGATTAAGCGACATGCTTTAGCACGCGATTTCATGGCTGCGGGGACAACCAATACGTTGCACCCAATCAGAGGAGCCAGAGTTGAAGAAAATTGAGAATTTGTTAGATTAAAGTCTCTGAGTGTGTTTCATTGGGAATAGAGCTAAAAGACCCACTGTTGAGCATGTCATCGTTTCTACTTCCTATTGCTGACATGGAACCTGCTATAGAGGGCAAAGTGTCGTTATCACTAATGATGCCCTTAAAACATGATGCCTGCTCAATCTGCAGAAGTCCTTCAGCCTGATGATTTGCCACATTAATGAGGCCAGGTGATATCATTTGTTTCTCCTTCAACACAAGCAACCCATCCTATAAATTGATTAATTACACAGGAATATATATAGGCATGAGAAAATGTAAGTTATTACATCATGATAAAAATAATAAAAATAAAAATTTCTAGCCTTGTAGATGCACATAATAATTATTTTTTAAGAAGCGAGAATGACAAATACAATTAGGGATGAAATGAGTGCTCACCAATAATGGGATGTACGGCCTTTTTGTCAAGTCGTCAGGAGTTTTGACATATGGTGGTGCCATGCGTTGCAAGTGCAAGTGTGAAAGTCCCTACGCAATTCGGCGCTACGCCTACGCGGATCATGACCTTTCATCTCACCACGCTGATGTACACTAGGTACGGAATCTGACGACTAAATAAGAGGCCAATTTGACCAGCGATCTAGTAGGCAAAGCCAGCCCACATTATCGGGTGTGGTGTGGTGCTCGTGTGTTTTTCTTTCCACTTAGTAGAGCCCACATTTGTCTGCAGTGCGTGACAAGCACAAAGCAAGTAAAATCAGACCACGTGTAGCGGGTCCTTCTTTCAGAAAGTCTGCGTGTATCTAGAGTACAATCGTGATCGCGTCCACAAGAATCGAAACCAAAAGAAGATTGGATCCGGCCGGCGGCTAGTCCGTGGCGACCCGTGGTGGCCGGGCACTGGTCTCGTCCCCGCGACCGCGAAAGACGCGAGCAAATCGGCCGCGGCGGCCCCGCATGGACTGCCTGCAGTATAACGACGGAAGCCAAAGACGTCCCAACGTACGAATGGTTGCGAACGCTGCTGCTGCCTGCTGGCACTTGGCGGCCGGTCCACAGGCCAAGCATCACCCGCACCACGGTCGCAAGTCGTAAGCTAGAAACTCGTCGCGGTTGCGGAGGTGTGCTGTGGGCGTAGATGAACGTGACGACCGGTCTACAGGCCATATTCACATCACATGATATATGTAAAAGTGTCTTGAGCTAACATACCTATAACACTGCTCCTGTGCTCCGTAATTTCCATGGAAAAGTTGCACGCAAAAGAGTCTCAAGATATCCTGATATCCATGAACACACTTGGACTAAAAAACGGAGGCCATCGATTCCGGCATTGCGCAAAGAAAGCTAGCAACGACAAAAAGAATGCAATACCTGCCGTGGCCCGCACTAGAAGATGCTCGGCTCACCGCTCACGCCAGTTGATTCCCTCTGTGCTAGAAGATCGCCTTTCTCCTGCAACTGGCGCACCCACCGTTCCCAACTTCCCGTACTGGAGAAGATGATTGTTGCCTCTCCATTTTTCATGTCAAAAGGCAAATGCTATGTCTCGTTGATTGAGTTCATCGGGCATTACCTGCCACTACCAGTACCAGGCTACCATCATAGTATGAGATAACCGAAAAAGGAACATCGTCAATTTTCAATCTTGGCCTTCTTCTCCCTCACGAAACGTCCCCGCGTCGCTCCGTACGGAGCGGCTCGGGCGGAATACCCTCCGCCCCGCCGAACCGCCGCCCCCTCCCATCTCCGGCGGCCGCCGTCGCCCGGGCCACGGCGGCGGCGCCGAGTCGGCCCGCTGCGCGCTCCTCTTCCCTTCTTCCCTTAGGTCGCTGCAGCCCCCATCCAAACCCTAGGTCGCCTCTTCTCCAAGGTCGTCGTGGTCGTCCCAATGGCCGCCGGTCGCCGGAGCAGCCGATCACCCACCGGATCCGTCGCCCCCTACCCTGGATCCATCCTCTCCGAGCGAAGGAGGGTCCTCTCATCGCTACTGCCCCTCTCACCGAGCTTTGTCGGCACCGCAGTCCCCCCGGGCGTGAGGACGCGACGACCCTCCCTTCCCCGCCGTGGTTCCCATCGGCGCCATGGTCGCCGCCCCCGCCGAGGTGTGACGCTGGTTTTCACCGCCGCCGGATTTGGAGCGCGAGCCCCCCCCCCCCCCCCCTCGTGGCCGCCTCGCCACTGGGTCGCCTAGGGGCGCATGGGCGGCGGACCTCCCCTCCCCATCGATGGTCGTCGCCGCCATCCGGGCCTCGGGTCGCTGGGGCTTCGGCCCCTTCGCACCCCGTGGTCGCCCCACCTCCAGATCTGGCTCCCTGGGCTGTCAACGGTTGTTGCTGCGGACGCCGCCGGGGCACGGGCCCTACATCGTCGTCCGGTGCTGAGGTTCCACACGCTGCTGCCCATTGTCGCCATGGCCCGACGGCCCTTCCTGGCCGGCGAGCCCCTCTTCCTGCGGTCCGTTGCCTGATCTGGGCGGCTCCGCCCCTTGAAGCCAGCGTCTTGCTACGGCCGAAGTTTCGTGTGCCGGTGCTGCTCAAGGTTGCCTTCTTCGCAGGTCGCTGGAGCCGGGCTGTCGCCACCGGGATTGTCGCATCCCGCCACACTTGGGCCACCGCCGTCAGGACGGCCGCCTCTTCGCCGATACGGCCTTCTGCTGTCGGCTTCACTGGGACGACACGTTGGTCGTGATTGTCATGGTTACTTTCTGTTCCCATACTTCTGGGTCGTCAAGGTTGTTGATTGGTGCCCGCGGATGTCCCTTTAATCGTCTTCGCTAGGAATTACTTGCTGCCATCCCATCGATTTGGTTGTCATCCTAGCCTCGGCGGTCTGCAATGTGGAGTTGAGTTTGAGGGCCTTTGGCGAAAGCTATGGCTGGTGTTCACCGGTGCTGACAACGGTTGCGTTCTGTGTCGTAGTTTACCCTGCTGGGGGCGTTGTTGGCCTCCAAACCCATTTGGTTTGCCAAGTGAAAACTTGATCTGCTTCTCCGTGAACAGACGGTCGATGGCGGCATCGGCGTCGCTCCCTTCTTGAAGGCATCGTCTGGCATGAACCTCTCGCTCGACCTCCTCTGGCTTCGGGTTGTTAGTCAATCGGTGATGTGTGTGTTCTTAGTGCCTTTATCTCTTGCAGGTTCGGTCGTGTTAGTTTGTATTAGATCGGTTGTTGTCGTGTTTGGTGGTGGTGCTGTTTTTCTTTTATTTTTGTTGGTGTTGTATCTTTGGGGACTCTCTTGAAGTCGCGTCGTTATGCATGTCTAAAAAAATCTTGGCCTTAAAGGTGTGCAAAAAGGAACATATTTCTTTGAGGGAAAAATATCAGAAGGAACATTAGGTTCTACCCGAGGGCACTGGAACAAGCGGTGACGTATGAGAATCTATATAACCTATATAGGAGATCCCCACTAACTTATTTTCCTGCAATTTTGTGAAGCCACATCATCTAGAGGTCCCACCACAACAAAGTCCACTACGCAGATGTCTCAAGGCACTATGTCCGTTACACAAAACTGAAGAAGCATTGATGGGTTTACTCATGCTTCTCCTTCCGTCTGCAGCAAACGTGGTCTGGCCCCGAAAGGAAAAATGTCCACTAAAAAAGATCGATGCTGCCTGCCGCTCCAGTACTCCACGGAAGGCCCCAAATGTACCACTCACTGCCTTAGAGTTAATGAAGAGGCAACGGAAAAAATCAAACAGATACTGCACTTTCATCTAAAACTGATATCCACCAAACTGACTCATGGCTTTTCATATGGGCACACCATTGGCTAGGAGCTGACCCTACAAATAGATCATGTTTATGTCTCTCTCATGCCTTATCCCACCACAAGCATCACTGCTGCCAAGGCTAAACCCCCAAACAATATCAACCCAGACTACAGTTATGCTCGCATGGTGCCAGGGAAGGTTGCTCTAAAGATATGCAGCTAGAACGGGCCAAAGGGTTGGGTAGGGGTGGCGCTGATGCGGCTTGCTGCAGGTTGAGGTGGGCGGGCGGCGGCGAGGTCGGAGAAACCTACACCGAGGATCTATAGTGAGATGTCGGAGCTCGGAGGGGGATGAAAGCGGCTTTGGAAGGAACTGTCTCCGCCGACGAGTCATGCGACGCGGGAGTGCTGAGCTCGAGAACCTTCAAGCGGGAGAGGTGGGCCTCTAAGCCATGGCGTTAATTATTTTCATTGAGAGATTTCTTATATGCTTCCGGTGTAGTCTATATAAGTGCACCATTTTTACAACTAAACAACTTATTGATTCATAGTTATCCAAAAGCTCTCTCAAATCCCGTGGCAACGCGCGGGGAATCACCTAGTAATAATAATAAGCAGTTCTCCACCAAATCAATCTAGAACTTCACAGGAACAGGGGCGAATTTGTTGTGCCTGGTCCGAGCCCGTCAGCGTCGTCAGTGTTGGCTTGGAAGTTGGAACGTGTGGAAACATCACATGATAACAATCTTAGGACAACAAATGATAACATAAAAAGCACAGGATAAATCGATGGACAAAAGAGAGGGCAGGCTTTTCTATCGGCTGTGTGGGGACGAGGCGCTGGAGATGACAAAATGAGCCCCATGAAGCACGAAAAGGAGAATTTCAAAAGGAAGTGCGAAAAGGATG
Organism: Urochloa ruziziensis; assembly: GCA_015476505.1. NCBI lineage: Eukaryota > Viridiplantae > Streptophyta > Magnoliopsida > Poales > Poaceae > Urochloa > Urochloa ruziziensis. The sequence goes on along the minus strand of CM027126.1, from coordinate 36,942,912 downwards.
TCACCGAATTTTATTTGGGGTTTCACAAAAAAAGAGGATGTCACCGAATAAGCTTGCTTGTATTGTCCAAGCTAAAGAGGTTTGAGTTTTTTTTTCCTTTTACAAATACTGTAGAAGATTGAGTCCCTTTGTAACCATGATGGAAGCTATCTACAAATAGGCCAGATAAAGTGGCAGCATCGATAGCTGTACATGGGGCAAACGATGTGCATAATTCCCTTTTGGTGTGTGGTGACTAGTGACTGCTGCAGCAGCAGTTCGAAAGCGATGTTAGATAGTAGTGCTGTAAGCTCCCAGAGGTTGTTGGTGCTAAGCAAACATCCATTGGATATATACGAAGTATTTAGGCACAGTAAACATTTCGTTCTTGGTGGATTGCACTGGCAGTTGTAACAAGAGTACAAGCTAGAACTAGGCTTCCGGGAGTGGTAGGCCCACATGCAGGTAGGAAGAGATCTACGTGAGCGACAACTGCTTGCAGACAAAATTAAAGTAGCTTTCGTCAAAGAAAGAAAAAGCCCCCAGCCACAAAGGTTAGGGGTATCTGATTGCTGGCATTTTCTTTTCTCATTTTTTAAAAGCCTTGATTCCAAGGCCGACGCCGGCTTGAATAAACAAGGCTGGCCATAATCTCATGTGCAAGATGTCATGCACGGCTTCTGAAGCCATCATTATGCAAGCAGTGAACTGCGGGCACGTGTGAAGGTCCTAGCAGTTTGCTTCTTGCATACTATTGGACAACCATGACGAAATTTAGCATCTGCCCTCCTCTCTGCGTTGTGCGTGCGAAATTTCTGGTGATAATACAGGAGACGATTTGAGAAACACATGAGAAGCGTACGAAGGTTGAAACGATCTACTGTTTCGTAGAAACAAAAAAAAAAGGTTGAAACGATCAATAGCAGGTGACTGCCAACTGCCAAGTAGTAATACCTGAGTGCATTTGGGCTGTGGGCCTGTTGTTGAACCTACCAGTGAGCTGACCATGCTAGCGGCCCAGCGCAAGCCTAGTCGTCAATCCAACCCTAATATAGCCCATCCGGAGCTAAGGACCAGGGGAAACAGGCCCACATGCTCAAGCGCTCGGCTCTGCATGTACCCTTTAGAAGCACTCAGAGCGTCTCAAAGAGATTAGCTAAAAAGACTAGCTACATTAAAAATAGATTTGACAAATAAATAATACATTACTCCAACGAACTCTGTATGTATGTAAAAGTAGAGAGCGAATGAGGTGGGATGAAAAGTTACTAAATTTGAGAGACTTTTTTTAATAATAACTAAATTTATCTATAGGAAAAGGTTTGACTAATCTATTGAAGATGCTCTTAGCACTTCAATTTTTAGTCACCAAAATTTAAGATCTATGGCTCAGATTAGATCTAACTCTATGCTAAGGGGAAAAAACATGTGTTATTGTAGGTTCTAGCACCCTATTTTCTATTACAACATCTTTTAATAAATACACCCAAAGAGCTGTAATGTAACCACTAACTATAATTTTAGTTTAAAGTAGCTGTAACAAGGTATGTAAGGAAAGAAAATCATGTGTTGAGGGCTATAAAACCATGTCCATTTTTCATACCCTATATACTCACAATGAGACACGAATCTGAGCCATTAGAATCGCGTTGCAGACTTCCAAAACAATCAGGTGAAATTTAGTTTTTTTTTTCCTATAAAAGCCCCCATATAGGCGAAGCAAGATCATGAATGTAAAATACAAGACTCTTTCTTGAAGTGTCTCTAATAGTTTATTAACACGCTAGCACTAACACTAACACGCACCTTTTGTAGCGAGAAGTCAGATCTGAGGCAACTGTATGCTTATTCTTCTTTTCCAAGAGCTGCTTGGTTGCTCTCTGACAGAACTCCAGGTTTACTGACGAATGACGATTGCAGCAACCCTAGCTAGGGACTTCGTTGCTCAGTAGGAGTCCTTTGGATAATTAAATTTGTCCCCCAAAAGAGGCAAGCGAAGGGGCGGAGAAGAAAACCAGCAACTTTGCACCATAACAGTTATACAGGGATAACAGATCACAAACCTGCCGTTGCTCAGGCCAGAGTAGCAGCAGAGAAGCTCAGCTCATCAGCTCAGGCCAGGGCTGCAACCTGACGGATGGCGCTACGTCGACGGCGTAGAGAAGGCATACGTAATCGACGTCATCACTGTCTTGTATCGAGTTCTGCTTATGTAATCTTAGTTTAATCTACTGTATTGGTCTATGACTAGTGGACCCGTTTGGGCGTGGCGTGCGTGAGTCCTTGGCTTAAAGCCTGAGCGCGGAAGGCGTGTAAGACATGAACTCATTTTCATTTCAGAACAGAAAGCAAATCGGAGAAGGAGACCTCCTCCTTCTTCCTGCTACTCATCTCTCGAATTGATCTGTAATGCTCACGTCATTGGCGAATTGCCGGCGGCAAGGGGTGTGACAGGTGGTATCAGAGACTCCCATTCCTCGGCGTAGGGGTGGTGCTCACGGCGGCGCATCAGCGCTGACGGGTGGCGTGTGGCGGCGGTAGACCGGAGTTCTTCGTGGCGGCGGTAGACCGGAGTTGTTCCTGGCGGCGTGTGGCGGCGGTAGACCCGATTTCTTCGTGGCGACGTGTGGCGAGATCGAGCGGCTCCATCGCTTCGTCAACAGAATCGGTACTCTGTTTCGTCTCTTTGCTCGGCAATTGGTTTTCAGTCTTGCGAAATTGCTGGATCCGTTCTCCATTGGGTCGATCTCGGTCTAGTAGCAAGGTGTTCTTCACTGCACGCACGTGTGGGGGAATTTTCTTCTCTGTGGGGATTTTTGCGGGCGTTCAACCACGGCTCCTCCTAAACCATCACCGCAGACCCAATTTGTGCTCGATAGAATGTCTGCCTCAGAGGAACGAGATGATGCGCGTTGGGATAAGGTTATGGAGAGTCTGGATCTGTTATTTGCTGCAGTTTCGGATGTGACCAGATCTCAGGAGCATCTTCAGGCTCAACTGGATCACAATTCTCTCAGCATGGATCAGGTGATTCAGGAGCAGAAGGTGATGACACAGAAAATTGAAAATACAGGCAGAGCAGTAGCCAAACTGACACTGGACAAGATGAAGGAAAGGGAAGAATTCCAGGATACTCGTGAAGCATCAGGCTCCTATCATCAAGAGAATTCCGATCACAGAGGTTTTCATCAAAGGTCTGCTGGATTTCAACAACGGGAGAAGGAGGATAATACTGGATCCAGTCGACATCACACTCCTAAGATGTCATTTCCACAGTTCGATGGTGTGAATCCAGGAATATGGTTGGACAAATGTGAAGCCTATTTTGCCATCAGTAACATCAGGGAGTCAATGTGGGTAGCCTCAGCAGCTCTACACATGGACAGAACCTCTTCCAGGTGGTACCAGATGTACAGAAAGCAGAGAGGGACAGTCAATTGGCAAGAATTTTCAAAAGCAGTGAAAGAACAGTTTGGAGCATATGAGTACCAAACTGCTATCACTGATTTGTTGGAATTGCAACAAACTGGTTCAGTAGAAGACTATGTAGAATCATTTGAAGAGCTGCAATTTCAGATCACTATGCACAATGATGGGTTTGGAGAAGAATTCTTTATTTCTCAGTTTATCAAGGGCCTCAAGGATGATCTTGGAGCAGCTGTACAAGCTCAGGTGCCACACAAGATGACAAGAGCTATTATGTTAGCCAAAATACAACAAAGACTGGAAGAGAAGAGTAAGCACAAGTCACATAAACTTCCTGCCTTGAAACAACACTTTCACTCTGGTCAGAAACAAGAACCAAGATATTCCTCATCTACTAGCAACCTGACCAGAGAAAGAAGGGAGAGAGATTACAGAAGAGAAAATAATCTGTGCTTTTATTGTGCTGAACCCTATGACAGCAAACATGCTGAAAAGTGTACCAAGAGGCCTAAAGCTCATGTTAATGCTCTGGCTGTCAATGACTTGGATGTGGTGCTTACAGAGGAGATACTGGCTCAATTAGATGTAGAGGATGCTCTCACAAATGAATTCTGCACATTATCATTGAATGCTATTTCAGGCACTGATGAAGGGGAGGCCATGAAGATCAGAGCAATGGTCAAAAACAAGGTGATGCTGACTCTGGTGGATAGTGGAAGCTCTCACAGTTTTGTCAGTTCTTCCTTCTTGGCAAAGGTGGGACTTCAGGCAGTTCCAACTACTCCTAAACAAGTGCAAGTTGCTAATGGGGAAACTTTGATCTCTGATCATATGGTCCCTAAGATGGAATGGTGGTGTCAGGGATACACCTTTTACACTGATGTGAGAGTATTGGAACTTGGAGCTTATGATGCAATCCTAGGCTATGATTGGTTGAAGCCACACAGTCCAATGATATGTCATTGGGAGGACAGGACCATGGAGTTTGAGAACAATAATAGTAAAGTTAAATTGCAAGGTGTGCAACCTGCCAAGTTGGCTCTCTCTGAAATTGATGCCACAACATTGGTAAAATGGTGTGCTGGAAATGAGGTATGGGCTTTTGCCATTGTGGATTGTTCCCCTGATATTGAATCTAATTCTGTACCTCCTACTGTCCAACAAGTTCTTGACCAGTATAAAGATGTTTTTGAGGAACCTAAGAAATTACCCCCTGAGAGAATCTATGACCATCCAATACCTATAGTGCCTGGAGCTGTGCCTATCAATACTAGACCCTATAGGTATTCACCCTTTCACAAAACTGAGATTGAAAGGCAAGTAAAGGAACTTTTAGCTGCTGGTCTTATTGTTCATAGTAGCAGTCCTTATGCTTCTCCTGTCCTGTTAGTGCAAAAGAAAGATGGCACTTGGCGATTTTGTGTTGATTATAGGAAGTTGAATGATATTACCATAAAGAATAGGTTTCCTTTGCCAATAATTGATGAAATCCTGGATGAATTAGCTGGCACAAGATTCTTTACCAAGCTTGATATGAGATCAGGGTATCACCAAATTAGGATGAAATTACAAGATGAATTTAAGACAGCTTTCAAAACCCATCATGGTCATTATCACTTTAGGGTCATGCCATTTGGACTTACAAATGCCCCTGCAACTTTTCAATGCACTATGAATGAGATTCTGAGTCCCTACCTCAGAAAGTTTGTTATGGTTTTTCTGGACGATATACTCATCTATAGTCCTACCTTGGAGTTACACATTGAGCATCTGAAGCAAGTTTTAGACACATTGCGAGCTAATCAGTTTTATTTGAAGCCTAGTAAGTGCACCTTTGCTCAGTCACAAATAGAGTATCTTGGGCATATTATTTCTGCTGAGGGGGTCCTCACTGATCCCAGTAAGACAAAGGCAATGTTGCAATGGCCTACACCAAATTCAGTGACTGAATTAAGAGGTTTTCTGGGGTTGACTGGATACTATAGGAAATTTGTCAAGAATTATGGAATTCTAGCAAAACCTCTCACTCAGCTTCTGAAGAAGAAACAATTTCAGTGGTCTCCACAAGCTCAAGATGCTTTTCTGCAGTTAAAAAGAGTTATGAGTTCTACACCAGTTTTGGCTATTCCTGACTTTCAGAAACCATTCACTGTTGAGACAGACGCTTGTGATGTTGGCATTGGTGCTGTTCTCATGCAAGAAGGTCAACCTGTGGCATTTCTGAGCAAAGCATTGGGGGAAACTCAGAGACACTTGTCCATCTATGAAAAGGAGTTCCTGGCTTTGATCATGGCAGTAGAACAGTGGCGTCAGTACCTTCAGAGACAGGAATTTATTATACAAACTGACCATAAGAGTTTAGTTTATCTTACTGAGCAGAACTTGCATTCTGATTTGCAAAGAAAAGCCATGACTAGGCTGATGGGTCTGCAGTTCAAGGTGGTATATAAGAAAGGCAAAGACAATATTGCAGCAGATGCTCTTTCAAGAATGAGTCATTTAATGGCTATACAAGCTATTTCTGAAGCTAAACCTGTCTGGGTACAAGAAGTGCTGAACACATATGCCACTGATCCACAAGCTCAAGAGCTCATGGCAAGATTAGCTGTGCACAGTCCTGATGATCAAGGGTTTTCACTAGAACAAGGGCTCATTAGGCACAAGAACAGAATCTGGATTGCTAACAACTCAGGAATGCAAACCAAGCTTATTGCTGCTATGCATTCCAGTCCTATTGGGGGACATTCTGGTACTAAAGCAACTTATCAGAGATTGCATAGGTTATTTCACTGGAAAGGGATCAAAGCAGATGTGGAAGCTTTCATAAAACAGTGTGAGGTATGTCAACATGCCAAGCATGAGAATATTCACCCTCCAGGACTTTTGCAGCCATTACCTATTCCACAAGGTGCATGGCAGGACATCTCTCTAGACTTCATTGATGGTTTGCCAGTTTCAGAAGGATACACTGTCATTTTAGTCATTGTGGACCGTTTCACTAAATATGCTCATTTTGTGCCTCTCAAACATCCTTATATAGCATTGGGGGTAGCTAAAGTGATGTTGGACACAGTGGTGAAACTTCATGGTTTTCCTAAATCCATAGTATCTGATCGTGATAGGATCTTTACATCAACACTATGGACAGAGTTATTCAACCTCACTGAAACAACCCTGTTGATGAGCTCGGCATACCACCCACAAACCGATGGGCAAACAGAACGAGTTAACCAATGTTTGGAAATGTACCTTCGCTGCACTGTACATGAAGCTCCAAGGAAGTGGAAACTATGGTTACCTCTAGCAGAGTTGTGGTATAACTCTAGTTACCACACAGCTCTGGGTTGTACACCATTCAAAGCTTTGTATGGATATGAAGCTAATACTGGAACCAATATTCCATTGGACAACCAGCAACAAACTGATGCTAGTGCACTCCTTCAGGAGCGGGCCTTACAGACAGAACTACTGAGAGAGCAGCTCAGTCGTGCTCAGAACAGAACTAAAACACAGGCTGATAAGGGAAGAACAGAAAGAGCCTTTCAAGTGGGTGATCAGGTTTTGCTCAAACTCCAACCATATGCACAACATTCAGTGGTCAATCGTCCTTACCCCAAGCTTGCATTCAAATTCTTTGGCCCATACACTGCTCTAGAGAAGATTGGTCAGGCAGCTTATCGTCTGAATCTCCCTGAAGAAAGTTTGGTTCATCCAGTTTTCCACGTTTCACAACTTAAGCCTTTCACTCCTGATTACACTCCAGTTTATTCAGACCTCACCAAACTGGTAAACTTGGATGTTGTGGATCTTCAACCTGAAGCAGTGCTTGATCGTCGTCTCGTCAAGAAAGGAAACAGTGCAGTCCCTCAAGTCTTGGTGAAGTGGTCCCATCTGCCGGAAGCTTCGTCGACTTGGGAGGATTGGTACGTGATTACAAAGCGTTTTCCATCGGCTGTTGCTTGGGGACAAGCAACAACTTCGGCGGGGGGAAGTGTCAGGACTGCAACCTGACGGATGGCGCTACGTCGACGGCGTAGAGAAGGCATACGTAATCGACGTCATCACTGTCTTGTATCGAGTTCTGCTTATGTAATCTTAGTTTAATCTACTGTATTGGTCTATGACTAGTGGACCCGTTTGGGCGTGGCGTGCGTGAGTCCTTGGCTTAAAGCCTGAGCACGGAAGGCGTGTAAGACATGAACTCATTTTCATTTCAGAACAGAAAGCAAATCGGAGAAGGAGACCTCCTCCTTCTTCCTGCTACTCATCTCTCGAATTGATCTGTAATGCTCACGTCATTGGCGAATTGCCGGCGGCAAGGGGTGTGACAATCCGACCGCCTTGACGCCCATCTCCGTTGGGGGTAGCAGCTGATCGACGAGCATGGCGAGCAGATGCAGAAGCTCCGCTCGCTGGAGCGGGAGGAGGCCGTTGATTGACTTGTAATTGCAAGTCTCCTCGCTCAGCAATTCAGAATCCAATCCAACACCCACCCAAATAACAAGTGGGCATCCATATATCCAATGCTACTACTCGCACTCCGCGCCAGAGACGTCACTGTGTGCCCGTACAGAGGGCGGCCCCACCAGCCAGTGAGATGAAAGCAACGGTCCGTGCGGTTTCGTGATTGGGCAGTACTCCTAGGTGCCATTGTGCCAAAACAACATTGTCCAACCACTAGCGATTAAAAAAAAAATCGTTAGTGCGCCATGAACCAATTCGTGTTCATCTGAGGATTGAGCCAAACGGAGGAGTGGAGGACCACGAAATCCCTGTCTGGTAACTGCCGCAGTGCCTGTTGGGAAACCATATGATCGGTTTTAGAAGCTAGAGCAAGAAGCCTAGAACACCGTCAAATGGGAGGTGGTATTCCCCGCAAAAATAATACTAATAATGGGAGATGGTATTGGGTTCACATATTGAGTTCAAATATTCTAGGACTGAGATAGGAGAGTAGGAAATCAACCGAAGCCTCTGCACGAGTTGTCTACTTCCTCCAAATATGATTTAGATATTGTTTAGGACAAAATTATTTTAGCCGAACATTGAGAACATAAATCACGAATAACTTTTAAGTCGTGAGTTTGAAAATATGAAAACCATACGAATACATTTGTCTTGAAAAATTATTTTTATAAAATTATACATATATTAGTTTTTAATAAGTATTTTCGTAAAAATAAGACGTCAAAAGTTACTTTTTGAAAATTGTGTCGTTGTCTAAAACAACTGCTATTTCCTATATGGAGGGAGTACGCGCCACTAGTGCGGGTCGTGATCTTTAATGTCACGACCCTGATGTTACCTACACTGCGTACCAAATCAGATAACTGAATAAGGCCATTACCAGCCTTCCTAGTAGGATATTTTCATAGCATTAACGAAGGTGCTATGTAAAATGTTTGGTGATGTGGCAAGTGGTAAGAGAATTTATCCTAATTAAGGTAATTCTTATTTTGGTGGTTGTTATAGTAAGATAATGTACTTAAACCCAGCTGGGGGCGCGTGCCTCGTCACGTTTTGAGTGAGTTGGGTACGTAGATAAAAAGAATGTTAACACAGTCGTGAGAGGAATGAAAAAAGGTCGAGATAAGTCACGTCGTCACACATATACATGTCGATCGAGCTGCCTTTAGTTTTCCCAGCATCAAGCCTAGATTATGGGCGCTGCTTGCTATACTATTAAAGATGAATCCCCGGGAACAATAAAGCGGAAATCATTGAATTTTGCATGGTTTTGAAGTAGCCCAATCTAACGTGCAGCGCATTCTGTACATCAAGATTATGCTTTTCTTTAGATGCCTTTTATGTGCGAAAACTACGATCTTTCCCGTACCTTGGACATTTCACCGTTGACCTGGTCCAAGGCAGACGGGAAATGACGGCGCGCCCAGTGAGAGATCCGAGATCGGTCCCTTTCCATCCATGGTGGCCGGCGCCTGGGCGGACCCATCACCGTGTGCCATGGTCTATGGCTCCGTCTACGCGATCACCTAACTACAGCCAACCGAGTTGCAAACGCCTGCTAATTAACCGAACACGCAATCAAACGGTAGCTGATGCAACACGGTCCCGACGCGCTGCTGACACGGTGGCCGGGCCGGGGCACCACCCCCGCGCGCGCAGCCTGCCGGCGTCGAAGCCACCACGCGAGATCAGAGACGACCACGGGCACACGTGACACGCCACAGTCTTCTGTGGCACGCAACGTACAGTTCTGGCCCCACCACGACCGAACGTACGTCTCGTCTTCCCCCCTCTTCACGACGAGAACGAACCGCCGATTCTTGTGCATGGCTAGACCGCTAGAGACCGGGAACGGCGGTACGCGCGGCGCCGTTCCCGTTGGCAAAAAAAGGCACGCCGCCATGGCCGCAGCTAGGTGCGCCGCGCCCACACGTCTTGTGGCGGCCGGAGCAACGCCGGCCGGCCGGCACACACCTCCAAAACCCACGGCGCTCGCCTGCACGCCGCGCGCCAATAACCTCCAGCCCGGCCGCCGAATCGAAATGCCCTGATGATCTCCGCAAGCAATCCACGCCAACACAGCAGAGACCAGAGTCAATATGATGAGCACCCAAACACACCGCCCAGGCGCCCACACGAACGCCGGGCCTGCTCCGCCATGATCGCCCATCCGCCAAGCCTGCACGCAGCTAGCCCTCTATCTAAAGGACCAAAGGTATGAGCACACCTCTCTACAACAACCATAGTACTCCAGTGAACTCTTTCCGCCGCCGCTGCACCCTGGCAACCGGTTCCCCTGCAGGCTGCAGGTAGTTCCCATCTACCTCTTTCCGCGTCCTGTCCACAACTCCTCACTACGGATGGTGCCAGGCCCGGAGCATCTACAAGGCTGTGGCGGCGAGCGAACTACATGCGATCCCTCAAAAGTCAAAATAAATTAGCATGTGAATGCTGTACCGTAATCCAAGGACAAAAGATAGCCACAAAATCAGAGCTTGAGCTCTGGATCCCATGAAAAACCACATCCGATAAGGCCATATAAAAGACTGTCTCTTCTCATGATTCATGACCTCATCAATCAAAGTCTTGCCAATACCAATACTACCGGAGCCACAATTATTCACAGCAAAAGCGAGCCTCGATCCCAAGTTCCCTTGCGCTGGTACTAGTACATGTAGTGTGTCAGCCGGGAATACTCCGGCGAAAACAAATGGAACACGAACGTGAGAGAGTGGATTTGTGCTGCAAATTGTCTAGCAGCGTTTTCTGTTGTGTATTCCTCTTAATTGTAGCAACGAGTACAACGGACTCAAAACAAGGAAAGGCAGGGCTTGGTCCAAGCTCCTGCATGCGCGCGCCACGACCGCACTCTGCGTGCGCCATCTCGCACGCCGCGTTCATGCCGCGCGCCACGGCCGCGACGTGGACAAACACGTCTCCAGCCACGACGCACCCAGCCTTGACTATCTCAACGACCGGGCTCTGCTAACTGAAGCAAGAAAAACGGGAATGTAAACTACCCTATGACTAGATACACGAGCAACAAGTTTACAGGCAACATTTCACCCCCTAAGCTTGATGCTCCTTTTCAACTCTGACAATCCCAATCTTCTGGCGCTGCTCAAGAAACTTGTCACGCCCAAGTGGTTTCGTCAGGATGTCTGCAAGTTGCTCTTCAGTGCGGACATGAGACACATTCATCTTCCCGTCTCCAATGCATTCTCTGATAAAATGGAATCTGATGTCTATATGTTTGCTTCTTTCATGAAAAATGGGATTCTTACTTAGAGCAATAGCAGATTGGCTGTCCATCTTCAGGAGGAATGGCTAACGCTTTTCACTTCTGATCTCTGAGAGGAGCTGCGCTAGCCAAACACCTTGACAGGTTGCAGTAGTTGCCGCTATGTATTCTGCTTCACAAGAGGAGAGGGCAACTATCTTCTGTTTCTGTGACTGCCAGCTCACCGCACATGAACCAAAGAAGAACAGGGCACCGGTGGTACTCTTGCGAGAGTCAATATCACCACCTAGATCAGCATCACTGTATCCCAGCAACTCCAGTTCTGCTGCTGTTCTCTTGTAGTGGCAGCCAAAATCAATAGTCCCTGCTATGTAACGCAGGATCCGCTTCACTGCTACCAGATGTTCAGTGGTTGGCTTCTCCATGAACCTGCTGACATACCCAACTGCAAATGAGATGTCGGGTCGAGTCTCGAGTGTGAACCAAGTACCTCAAGCAACCAACTATACCACGGAACTCAGTTGCATCCACTGGCGGCGAAGTGTTGTGCTTGCTCAATTTCAGTCTTGGTTCCATGGGCGTGCTGCAGGGGTTACAACCAGACATTCCTGCTCGATCAAGGATCTTCCGAGGTATGTTGCCTGGGACAGTGTGATGCTGTGACAATCTGGGTGTTTAGTTAACTTAATCACCTGCTAAACAACTTGTCTTAGGTTAATTAAGTGTACCTTGGCCCCACCTAGATTTTCACTTAAGAAAAGTCCACCCAAAACCCTTTGAATCTCGGTGAACTTTGGACCTTTTCTGGCTGGCATGGTTTGAATTCAAATTTTCACTTAAGAACTTGAAAATTGACCAATACAAAAGTTGTTCACTTTGTAGTGGAACACATTTTTGTCAATTGGTTCATTTCAAGATTTTGAGTGGAAGGCACTTTAAATCGCAGACAAAGTCAGTCGAGTCTCAAAAGTTCATCACTGGCTGACACCAAAGTTCATCGATTTTCATCTCAATTTATCTAGTTGATCCACTCGCTTTTTCCTTGGTCATCCTTTACAAAAGTTGTAGCTGGTAACCTGGGACACAACTTTGCTTTTTGGAGATTTTGAACCTCAGATCAAAATTTCAGAGAAATTTGGGTTTGAATGGACGCCCGGCATGTGTTCGATGAAATGTCGGGGCTCTCCGGCGCCGCAGGTTCCAGCGCCCGACCGCGCCGCCACGCGGCAGCCGGTCTCTGACGCGGACGCCGAGGCCGCGCCCGCACATTAACTGCGCCGCGCCTTGTCCCCGTTGACCGCCCCGACAGCGCCGCTCTGCCCCCGTGCGCGGTTCCGACCGGACGCGACGCGCGTTCTCCGCGCGCCAGGTGGCCGCCGTCGATCCGCCGGCGACTCGCTGCGCCGCTGCCCCGACCAAGACCGGCGACAGGATCGCCGTGGACCCCAGCCGCTCGCCAACCGGCGCCAGAGCCTCCCCGACCGGCCACCGACCCGCTTCGCCCAGGCGTCGCCCCGCCGCGACAGGCCGCCGACCGGCGTGGCCTGTCCGCCAAGCCATGCGCCGCCCGAGCCTCCGCGTGGCTGCTTCGCCGCTCCGAGCCGCTGTCCAAACCTCACCCTGGCCGCCTGTAAAAGGCGCGGCTTGCCCTCGCCGCGGAACCCCTCCGCCCGCACCCCATCTCGCCGCCAGGCTGCCTCACCGGCGACCTTGCAGCTCCACACCGCGCCACTGCCTCCCGCACGCTCCATCGCCCTCACCTCACCCCGCTCGAGCTTCTCCAGGGTTCAGCCGAGCTTCCCTGCCAACGCCACCGCCGGCGTTGGGGAAGACAGAGCCACCGCCGCCCAGCTCCGCCGTCCGCCGCCGCCACGCCACCTCCGGCCGCCCTGCTTGCACGGAATCCACTCGAGGTGAGGCGGTGAGCCTTTCTAGCATGATCTCGTTGAGCCCCGTGGCCCCACTTCGCCGGAATCCGGCCAACCCGCCGCCGGCAATGGTCCAGGGACCGCATTGCAAAGCCACTAATCTTTCCAGGGGTCTTAGCGCAAGTTTCCAGGGGCTAATCTATAAATAGATTGTTCAGATCTAGAATTCAAATCCTGAAACTTTAAAAATCGGTTAAAAATCGTAGAAAAATCAGAAAAATGCAAATCCAATTTTGTTGTACTCCTGGTACTGTGATCTACATTTCCTAGAAAGCATATATAGATGTTTTCTGTGTAATCTGTTCAAACTTAAATTTGTGCATAGTTTAAAATGTGGTGCTTTTTTGTGCTAAGTTTTGGTTATGTTGTAGCTAATGCAATATTTAGGCTGCTGTAAAAAATTGGTAGAAATTTACCTACTAGATTTTGAGTTATTAATTGTTTAGACAGACTGTGCATGTTTAGTTCAACAATTATAATAATTTTGCTATGCAACTTCTGGGCTGAATCTTTTTGCAGTAACTATAACACAACCTGATGCATGTCAGGTAAATAACAGAGCTTAGTTTGAGCTGGTTAATTTGCACGTTTAATTCATACCATTTTAAATCTAGTAAATTCAAACAGCAAGATTCCTTGATCTTTTAAAGCTATCCTTTGGCATGTGAGCTTGTTTAGGCTAGTATAGGCTCTGGTAGAAATCTAAGGGCAAATTTCTGTTAGTGTGATTTATTAGGGTTTATTCTTAATGCTAGTGTGTTAAATTTGTGTGATTTTTCATGGTTGTTGTATAAATCTTTTGATCTAAGTTTTGGTCAGAAAATCCAGTAACATACCAAGAACGCACTGTAATTTTCTCACATTAAAATAACGTACCAAACGGCCAGAATAAATTATGGAAATTTCATTACTTAGAAGGGGCTAGATAAGAATAAGTCACTTCTTTAAATTATTAAGCAAGCTCAACACATCACACACACACCCTTGCTGTTTTATGATGAAATCAAAGTTAAATAATATATATGTGTACACAATCACCATCAACAAACCCCAAATACTTTAATGAGTAACTACAACCTTTGTTAAAAAAGGGAAGATCAGACAAAATTGTCCAGATGAATGTGTCACTAAATACACCCCGGGTCCATCATTATGCAACTGTGATGACTCGACATAAGATCATGTTCTTATTTGCATATGCATTCGTGTAGAACAAGCCCTCGCTGACGGAGATTGCGAACTTGTCCCCGCTGGAGGAGAAGGCCAAGCTGAAGGCGAGGAGAACGTCGTCCAGGTCGAGCAAGACCCGAACGTTGCTGCCGAGGATTCCCAAGCTAATACTGTGCCCGAAGGCAAGCCCCGGAGCATGTCCTATGTTTCGAAATCTTGCAACTATGTTTGTTAAGTTTTGCTTGTGCATTTACGTTTCAGGAGTTGAATTGAAACCCTAGTTGCATGATCCTAGGTACCTATGCTTTGCAATACTAGTATGATAGGTCGATAGCTGTCACAGCTATAAGGACCCGGTAAAAGTCGAGTGATCTCCTGTCACTCGCGAGATATAGGAATCAACTGCTTTACTTATGTTGGAATCATAAGGATGACGGGCGGGGATTTTTGGTCATGTAGATGCCCCGTCTGTTTATGAAAAGTTGCTAAGGTCGAAGAGTGACGGCGATGTTGGTTAAGTTTTTGAACGTACTAAGCACTTGTCGATTCTATGGGGTCGGTAAGTTTAGTACCTACATGACTTCAGGGTGCGGACTTTTTCCTGCTCCTTCCGGGAACTTCTTCGCCATGCCTCGAACATGTGGGTACGAGGGGCTTAAGTGTTGGTTCGGCCGGCCTTAGACCTCGTATGCCAGGGGGAGTTTGGTCCTGGACGCGACTGGGGGATTGATGGGAACTACCTGGTAGCGCTAGCCTTTGGCTAAGTGCGATGATCCGTGTGTTTAGGTCAACCTTGCAAGGTTAAAATCGGTTCGAACTGTCTGTTTCTCGCAGCTAATGAGACTACTTGACCTCTTGTCGCACCGAGTAATGAAAGTGGAACATGATGGTGATAAACTTGATGCTTGCTTAATTGCTTGCTCCATTTGCTTGGGTTAGTATAGGTTGCTTACCTAGAATGGGTAATTCAAACTAGAACTTGATGCTAAAATATTGAAAGCAAGGACCCACTCTTAGTCGCTCTTTGGCAAAACAAACCCACCGGCCAAAAGCCTTGCATGTCTAGGAGTTGGTGATGTAGCTGTCACCCGATGGTTAAGTCTTGCTGAGTATTAGTATACTCAGCCTTGCTTGTTGAATTGTTTTCAGGTAGTGCTCTTGAGGAGATGGTTGCAGGTCTTACCTGGCCAACCACCCTTCCTCCTGGCTGGACTGTCATGTGGGACGAGGATGCTTCCGAGTGATGTCACGACGGCTTCACGTGACGTCATTCCCGTCGAATAAATTAGTTTATTTTCCGCTGCTTTCGAAACTCTGAATAACGTTACTTCATGCACTGAACTCGGTTTGTAATAAGTTACCTCAAGTGGGACCTATTCAATACTTGTGGATTGTTGTAACCTCTGGGACCCACCTTCGAGTGGGTATTTGCACGGCTTGTTTCGATCGAGGTAACTGTTCGTGGTTGCATCGGGCTCGACCCGACAGACTGTTCAGATTACTCCGATTTAATTGTGTGACGACCAATGGAAGATTAGCGCACTTAAGCCGGATTAATTTGAGCGGTTCTGCCACAGATGCCATCCTTTCTCTGCTCAATGCCAAGATAAAAACGGAGAAGCCCGAGGTCGCTCATCTTGAACTTGGACTTCATTTCTAGCTTGAAGTTCTTGATCTCGCTTGCATCATTGCCAGTGATGACATGATCATCAACATAAACTCCCACAAGGAGCCGAGCAGACCCTCGTCCACGAGCATACACAGAGTGCTCGGATGCGTTGCGCTCAAAACCAAGAGCAGCTAGGGTCTGGTCCAACTTACAGTTCCAGGCACGCAGAGCTTGACGAAGTCCGTAGAGAGCCTTGTCCAGGCGAAGCACCTTCTCTTCTTGGCCGTCGACGATGAAACCCGGCGGTTGGCGTACATAGACCTCCTCCGCCAAGTCCCCGTTTAGGAAAGCGGACTTCACGTCCATGTGATGGACCTGCCACCCCTCCTGGGCAGCAAGAGCGAGCAGCAAACGAATGGATTCCATCCACGCCACGGGCGCGAACGCCTCGTCATAGTCCATGCCTGGTTGCTGAACATAGCCCTTTGCAACGAGCCTCTCCTTGTGCTTCACAATTTCCCTTGAGCTGTCCTTGTTGATCTTGCAGACCCACTTCAGCCCGATTGCTCGATGTCCGGGCGGAAGAGTCACAAGGCGCCAGGTCTTGTTCCCCTAGATGGAGTCCATCTCTTCAATCATCGCACATCGCCACGCCTGGTGCTGCTCTGCCTCTGCGAATGTGGCAGGTTCCTCTCCAACCTGAAGGTGGAGTTCCCCAGTAAGGTTGCGCCGGGGAAGACGCCTGAGATTCCGCTGGGCGAGACCAGGCGCTGTGACATCGCCGATGATGTTGTCAATGGCGCGGTATCGCGGTGTCACGTCGTTGTCGTCGTCGAGATACTCGTCGGCGTCGGGGGTCGGCGAGACGAAGACAGGTGAGGGCGTCGGCGTCGCTGGCGTTCCACCCCCATCATGTGGAGTGGGAGCGGAACTGGGTGCTTCGTGCTCAGGCTCGGCGATGTACACGGGATCCTGCTCCTCCTCAAGGTGCTCGACGAAGACCTCGGTGTAGCCATCTGCTGTGTTGACGTTTGCCACGGCATTCCAATCCCACGACGCGTGTTCCTCGAACACGGCATCACGTGACACCATGGCCCGTCGACTTGCTGGATCATAGAACCGCCAAGCCTTGGACCCCGGCTCATAGCCGATGAAGACTGCTGGCGTCGCGCGATCATCGAGTTTCTTCAGGTGTGGCTTGGAGTTCTTGATGAAAGCACGGCAGCCGAAGGTGCGGAGGAAGCTGACCTCCGGCTTGTGACAGTACCAGGCTTCGAACGGAGTCATGCCATCGAGGCTCTTCGTGGGCGCCCTATTCAACAGGAAGACTGCAGTCGCCACGGCTTCTCCCCAGAACGCGGCCGGCACGTCGCGGCCCTTGAGCAGACTCCGAGCCATGGTGACCACGGACTGATTCCTCCGCTCCACAACCCCGTTCTGCTGAGGAGTATATGGGGCTGAGTGTTGACGATGGACCCCATGGTCGGCGCAGTACTCTTCGAACTCCATCGAGGTGAACTCACCCCCGTGGTCTGTGCGGAGGACGCGCAGTCGTCGTCCCATCTCCACCTCCACCTTTGCCTGGAACTTGCGGATGGCTGCCAGCAGTGTCGCTCTTCGCGGCGAGGAGCGCAATCCACATAAAACGGCTCCGGTCATCAACCAGGAGCAGAAAGTAGCGCTTCCCACCAGGTGTGGCCGGCGAGATTGGTCCACAGAGGTCCCCGTGGACCAGATCGAGGAGCCCCTCTGCGCGGCGCTTGGCACGATCAGGGAATGGCTTCCGCTTGAGCTTGGTGGTGACGCAGTCGCCGCAGAGCTGGTTGACATGCTCTAGCACCGGCATCCCCTCGACCATCCCCTTCTGTGCCAGCTTGCACAAGGCATCAAAATGGAGATGACCGTACCGTTCGTGCCACAGCCACGCGCCATCGCCGCGGCGCGCAGCGAGACACAGCGGTCGCGCGATGTCGACGCGCAGGAGATAGAGCCGGTTCGCCGAGCGGCTCACCTTCACGAGCAGACGCCCCTTCTCATCGCGCATCTGGAGCAGGCCTTCCTTGATATGGACGTCGCAGCCCCCCTCGTCCAGCTGCCCAAGGCTCACTATGTTTGTAGTGAGTCTCGGGATGTAGTAGACGCCGGAGAGCGGCGTATGCTCGCCGTTCTTTCCTTGGAAGACCACCGTGCCGGAGCCCTCGATGGCGACCTCGGACCCATCCCCGAATCGGACGGATCCTTGGACTTGCTTGTCGATGTTGACGAAGGCGCTGCGGCAGCCGGACATATGGTTCGTGGCGCCGCTGTCAAGGTACCACAACCCCTCGTCCCGCCCCACGGCGCCATCAAGCTGCGCAAAGACCTTGGCCTCGACGATGCGTAGGGGGCGGCGCTCGTGTGGCAGATCGACGGCGGCAGCGGCGGCGGATGCAGGTGCGTTGGACTTGAGGTGTGCTGACGCCATCAGCAGGACAGGCTCCGTCTCCTCTTCACCTTGAGCGACATGGGCCTCGGCCGTCGCTTGGAGCGACAGTCCCGGGTCCAGTGGCCCGTGCGACTGCAGTGTTTGCAGTAAGGCCTATCTTCAGTCTGGGCCGGGCCTTTTCCATCACGGGAGGTCTGCTTGGAGTTTCCTCCACCACGGCCGCGACCGCGAGAGCGGCTGCCTTGTTTCTTGCCGCCGCCGGACTGACTGCCGGAGTTCCTCTCCGCCTCCCGGATCTTCAGCTTCGCGTTCCACTCCTCCTCGGTGAGAAGAAGCCGCCCTTGGGTGTCGACGACGGGCGGCGGCTTGCGGCGTTGCTCGACGGCGCGCAGGCGGCCCGTCACCTCCTCGACGGAGATCGTGTTCAGGTCAAGCAGCGTCTCAATGGAGATCGCTACCTGCGACAGGTGCTCGGGGACGACTTGGAGCATCTTGCGGACCACCTCGACGTCGCGGATGGTGTCGCCGAGGATCCGAAGGTTGTTGGCGATGCCGGTGATGCGGACGGAGAAGTCCTCCGCGGTCTCACCTTCCTTCCACACGAGAGCGGCGAACTCTCGTCGAAGTTGCTGGGCGTTGGATTCGCGAACGCGTTGTACGCCGACTCGGATCGTCTTCACCGCTTCCCACGCGGCTTGCGCGGTGTGCTTGCCACGCAGGGTGCTCAGCATCTCGGTTGGGACGGAGCGCAGGATCGCCGCCATCGCGAGGCGATCGTCGCGGTACTCGACGACGTCGTCTTCTTCAGGCTCGATCGCATACCAGATCCCCGCCGCCTCCATGTTGACCTGCATCAACATGGCCCACTCCTGGTAGTTGGTGCGGGTCAGCGTCGGGTACTGCACAGCTGCGCCAGTTTCCTTGATGGTCCTCCGAATGATCAGCTCGGCAGAACGGCGACCACGGCGCGGCGTTGGCGAGAGGGAGGGACGACGGCGGTGCGGCGGCGTGTGCGACCTTCCACCACGCGGCTCGGAGAACGCGTCCATCACAGCAGGTCCCTCAATTGAACAGGCTCTTGATACCAAATGTCAGCCGGGAACACTCCGGCGAAAACAAATGGAACACGAACGTGAGAGAGTGGATTTGTGCTGCAATTGTCTAGCAGCGTTTTCTGTTGTGTATTCCTCTTATTTGTAGCAACGAGTACAACGGACTCAAAACAAGGAAAGGCAGGGCTTGGTCCAAGCTCCTGCATGCGCGCGCCACGACTGCACTCTGCGTGCGCCATCCCGCACGCCGCGTTCATGCCGCACGCCACGGCCGCGACGTGGACAAACACGTCTCCAGCCACGACGCGCCCAGCCTTGACTATCTCAACGACCGGGCTCTGCTAACTGAAGCAAGAAAAACGGGAATGTAAACTACCCTATGACTAGATACACGAGCAACAAGTTTACAGGCAACATAGTGAAAGTTTTAGGAAGTTCACTTGGCGTTGAAGACGAGGGCGGCGGCGGCGATGGAGCTGAGCACGCCTGTGATCAGAGTAGCTGCAAGCGTCACCGTCTTCAGAACCTCCACGGCCGCCGGGTACAGCTCGTCCACAGCACCACCACCGGCGGCGGCGCGCACATGCACATAGGTCAGCACCAGGGATAGGTAGAACGTCGCCGCGCCGGCGTACGGGAGCAGCAGTTGAACGGCGGCCACTCTGAGTAGTACTGCTGGAGCTTGAATGGGACCTGGTTGCTGCATGCAGAAAAGATGCAGGAACCCCACCGACGCGCATAGGATGAAGAACATCACCTCGGGGATGCGCCGGCCGCCGCCGCCGCCGCCGGTGCGGAGGTGGACGTAGATGATGTAGATGGCGGTGAAGAAGGTGGCGGCCGCAGCTAGCATCCCATATGAAGCGGGGTCGAGCTGTGCAGCAGCAGCAGCTTGAGCGGCGCCGTCGAAGGCAGCCGCCGGCGACTGGCTGAGGGAGCAGAGAAGAACGGCGGCGCTGATCCCCACGCACAGGCCGCTGAAAGCGATGGCTGCGCTAGCCATGGAGCAGAGAACGGCTCACAGCTCGGTTCGGAGGGGTCCAGGGGAGGATGATGGAAGCTGGTACGCTTGGGCGAGCAGGGAAATGGTGTGGTTTGTGGGGGTGACGGTGTCTGTGTATTAATGGAAGGGCGGGTCTCTCTCTCTCTCTCTGCTTGTGACCCAGGAGCAGGATGAGCCTGCGTTGTTAAACGGCTCTCTCTCTCTCTCTATCTCTAGCTTTCTCTATCTGTACATCAAAGAGTCTCTCTCTCTATATATCTAGCCCCTCAAAAGCTTTATCTCTCTAGCCCATCAAAGTTTTCTCTCTCTACCAAGTTAATAAAGCACCCTCTTTCCCTGTCTCTAGCGTCTAGCCCGTCAAAGCTATTCTCTCTCTATCTCTAGTCCGTCAAAGCGCTCTCTCTCTCTCCTCTCTTTCAGATGCTAGTGCTTCGAGAATCTTTGGATCTTGGATCTTGGGTCTCGTCTGCACCCAGCCATCACCTTCCGGTGAGCCGTGAGCACTGTGTCTGCTCTACAAGACTACAACACGACAGTAACCAAACTGTCGGCGTGGGTCGTCGGGCCATATGGACGCACGCATACATTGTTCTGGCAGTAGAAATTGCGCTACAAAGACACCTCGCAGCTGAATAGGTTAGTAGAAACCCGGTCCGGTGGAATCAAATCAACCGATCGATGATTTCCATTTTTTTTTTGGAAAATACGACGACCTCTTTTTTTGAAATGAAAAAATACGACCGACGATATCGAAAATGCAAGGTGTAGTAGAGGAAGCGAAAAGAGTGGAAAAGGCGAGTGACCACGGAAAAAGGTGCAAACGACAATGCATCCACGCACATGCATATTGCATGCGCGTAGTACTCCGTTTTGGTTAAAAAAAAACGCACAGCTAGCTAGCACGTACAGCCTGAACAGTGCGTGGCACCTCCCCGTCAGAGAGAGGAAACGAGAGAACACGGCGGCACCGCCGGCACGGCGCATGTGTGATGTCTCGTGAGAGTCGAATAGGAGTGCCATGAGGAAGATGGGGAATGAAGAGGGCTAGTACACATCAGTAAACAAATACACGGAGTAACTATGTGTGCCACACCCTCTCTCTCCAATCTGTTCCTGTCAATTGCTGCAAGTTGCGGCAGGGACACCCTTTTCTCTTTGTTTCCGTTCCGTCCCTCTCGGGAGTCGCAGCCCCAGATGCGGCTCTGCCCCCATTCTCTCATCAGAGCTTGTCTGCTGTCTGCACTATGCCCCGGCGGCCCGGCCCCTCTCTCTCTCAGCTCCAACCACGGAACCACTCAACCACCCCTTTATTTCAAAAAAAAAAAACTCAACCACCCCTGATGAAATGGCTACTGGACAAACATCAGCAAAGTTCCACGACCTTGAGCACTGAATGTCTGCATAGTTACCAGAAAACAGTGGACATATGATGAGAGGAACCTCTCGATCTCTCGCTATCTTTCTCTCTCTCTTCTGATTATGGTTCTGAGCCCGCCGCCAAATCAAAGCTATCTTTCTCGCTTTCTTAGAAAAGATGCTACTTTAAGATCTTGACCCATCCGTCGACCTCCGCTTTATCCACACGATCGTAGTACAGGCCTACAGGGAGAGGTAGAGCACTTCGTTGGTGCGGAGGCCGAGGAAAGACACCTAGCAGAAAGCCCCGGAAAGGCCAAGCAGCGAAAGCAGCACCGCAGTCGGGGGGCAAGAGTGCAAGATGAGGACACTGCTGCCTGCACCACCGATCGACCTGTCATGTACCAAGGCATGTTTGCCACTAGTCCTTGCCATGCATGCACCAAGTGCGCTGGCCGGCGTTTTGGTCGATCGCAATGAACTTCCGGGCAATCACCGGTCTGCGACCCGCTGTGTGATCACAATGAAGTTCCTAGATAGGGAGGTCAGAATCATGTCACGTCAGGATCGACCACAAGGATCACAGCAGTCAAGGAGCAAAAGAACACACCAGGATCGACCTCAATGAGAGGAGTGAGGAGAGGGCTGGGGGGCGCTGTGTGGGCAGGCTTTCCAATCAACTAAGCACTCCGTACACATGAACGAGGCTGGATGGAAAAAGCAACGGCAAAACATACGCCCATAAAGGCTGTCACCACTCACCAAATCTAGTGGGGGAGCACACGCTGCTCTGGAGTCTGGAGAAGAAGCAAAGCAGCTTGCCCGCAATGCTAATTTTGCGGGTGACCGTAGCCACCGGTCGATTGTTTCTGTCCCGACACGCTGCTCTCCTTTTTTACCGTCTCTGCCTCACTCTCTTTTCTTTCTTCGCGATCCACGTGCCTTCAGCTCTCCTCGTCCCTCCTAGATCCGGGGGCGGCATTTCCGGCGAGCTCGTGGGTCGGAGGGCCCAGGCAAAGCGGTGTCGGGTGGAGCCGCGGCGTCGAAGATAGTGGGCTATGCCGACGGGGAAGGACGACGGGGCCGCACGGAGCTGCCGCGGGGAGCGGCGGCGGTCCGCTGTGAGTGGCGGCGACGACCCACGAGGAGTAGCCGCGACAGAGGCCGGCGGCAAGAGGCGGCACATGGCCGTCCCCGCCATGAGAGGCTCGCAGTGGCAGGTTTGTCATTTTTTTCTCAAAAAGATGTTTTGAAAATTTTTGTAAATCTTTTTTCTCCAGTTTTTGAAAAAAAATCAAAATTTTTCTGAAAAATCTTTCTTGATTTTTCAAAAACTTTTCTGATTTTTATCAAAAAATATTTCTTCTAATTTTTTTTTGAAAACTTTTCTGAAAAATCTTTCGTTACTTTTCTGATTCTTTTGAATTTTTTGAAAAACTTTTCTAAAATAGGCTCTCCAATCTTTTCTGAAAAGTTTTTTTTCCATTTTTTCTGCAACGACATTTTAAAACCTATTTTTTTAGCACAAATGGAAGTGGGGGACCAGTGCGACCAACGGGGTATCTGAAATCGCCCGGACGGAGGGACGGGGTGTGTGAAATCGCCCGGACGGAAGCCTCCGTCCAGACGACCGTAAATTAGCAACTCCCCAGCTTGCCTTGCTTGACTTGCTGACTTCTTGCACTAGATTCTAAGCTAATGAGGCTGAGACTGTCTCATTTCATCCTGCAGAAGACTTCAAATTAGGCCAGGGATCGAATGAAAACGGAAAGTGCTTCCTTGCTGAGCGAGCATGCCAGCACTACTCTTCTTTTTTAGAAAGGAAGCACTACTCTTCTTGGGCGTTAAATTCTGCTATGTACCAAACTGAATCTTGGCCACGTTCAGCTAGACTCGATAACAATATTCCGGAGGAACGGGTGCTGGCGCTACAACGTTTAATTTGTTCCTTAGCTTGCAGCGTTTCCGTCACTAGTTCAGCTTCAGCTAGCTTCGCTCCATATTCCGCGACCGCGAGCATACCCCTCTGAAAGAGCAACATCGGCGAGCATACCCCTGACAAAGAGCCTGCTTGTCGACGAAGAGACGAATCCATTCAAGTTCAGTTCATTAGTGATCCGAGCCGGTGTGTTGGCCGGCGGCGATTTCTTCTTCTGCGTAAGATCAGAAAGCGTCACTGAATGACGAACGATTGTTTTCCTAGTCGTGACTCGTGACGCTTCAATCGGATCGAATATATAAGCGCAAGCAGGCAAAGGAAAGGGACCTTGGAAAAGTCTATGGATGGTTTCTGAACTTCTGGCTGACAAAAAAAAAAAAAAAAAAAAATCCCGCCCTTTTTACTATTCACTGGTTACTGCCGCATGCCGGGAGTGGATGAAAACCTAAAGGTATCCATCACTTTGACCATAAGGAGTGATCTAATCTGATGTGGGCATGTGGCCACTATATCTAGCAAGGTCTCGTGCCGTACGTCATGACTCGCGACAAAGGAGAGGTCACGATGCCATTATTATTGCCGCTGAACGAGTCGCGGCATGTCCGTACTGCATCTGTTCCTCGACTCCCCTGTGTGGTACACGCTGCACCCTCTCTTCCATTGGCCATCGGCTCTTCTTCATGGTCTCCTGCCTCGTTCACTAGACTTTTCTCCGTCAGCCTTTCCACGCATATCCGGCTGCGACCAAGGTGGAGACGAACACGACGCGGCCGGTTGTTGGGCGCGCAGTTAGCCCAGGGCATAAGGGACCTACCGGATCAGTGCCTTGTTTGCTGTCCAACAACTTGCATAGCTTTACTAGCGCTAAAACATGTCTAGGTACCACTGTGGAAGAATGTGACTGTGAGACATGCGGGGAGCAGAAAGATCTTCACTATTTTTTCACTATGCTGCATGCTCTTTGCGGGTTGCGGGACACACCGAATTTTTACTATTTACTTTTTTAGTAAATATATCGTAGTGAGGTTTTTTTCGGTGCTCCATACTACCTTATACTGGTGTTCAAAAAGGACCAGTATAAAAGGATCTGACGGTCCAAATTAGTTGTATACTACTAGACCTTCACCTGTAGTATAAGGTAGTATAGGTCGAGTAGTACAGTACGTAGTATAGGGGTATTATGGAAAAAAATATTTTCAACATGTGATATAATGTGGTATAGATCGAGTAATATAGTGGTATAGGGGTATTATGAGAAAAATTATTTTTATTCTTATACTCATTTGGTCCGATATATTTATTTTTTTACACATATGTTCATTTAGGTTATGAGCTCCAATAAAAAAATTATATTACAGTCTAATTACAAAATTGCCCACCCCTCCATACTCCATACTATCACAGGGTAGCACGGAGCACCGAAGAAGACCTCTATGGTAAGTATATATCACACCTCTCATCCTGTGTTATAAGCCCATGGAAGCTACTGATGCCTTATTTTTATCTTTTTAAACGTATAGGAGCTTTCTGGTTAGTCGAGTCGAGTGGTAAATGCCACGCTAGCATAGCATCACATGGGAATGCTAGCTGAACGCGCAGCGAATGGAGAGACGACCAACATACCGTGATACCGTCGGACGCCCAATCCCGTTTCAGGACGAGATGCTAGCTGAACGCGCAGCGAATGGAGGAGAGACCAAACATATGCTAGCTGAACTGCCTTTGACCGCCGCCCGCCGGGGATGGTTTCCGTTTTTTCCCTTTCGCTCTGCGTCCCCGGAACTGAACGTGCACCGCGCCGTAGCAAGCAGTCGCTCTCCGGGGATCGAGGCCGGCCGGTTGGGTCGACATCTCGGCCGGCGGCGTCAGCCGTGACTCGATAGCAAAAGGCGTGGCTCCGGTGGTCCTGTGGACCGGCCAGGCCACTCACTAGTAGACAGGTGTCCCCCTTGCTGGCGCCTGTTCTGATTGTTACATCTGCAGCCGCCGCAGCCGTTCTTCAGAGAGAGAGAGAGAAACACAGCAGGAAAGCAAGGATCTTTCTTGGTTCAGAGCTGAAGTTCGATAGAGCAGAGTTGCAATAATGGACCTATGGTTAATGGCAAACAGCGTGCAAATCAACACACAGGAACAGGTTCTTGTTCTTCTTGCGGTTTACTCGTGTCGTGTAAAAGCAAATCTTTCTTCCACCGTGCTGTGCGGAACCAGCTGGTCATTGTCAAGAGAGGGTGTGGATGGAGCATTGTTTCCGGCATCACTTTGGCAGCCGGGGTAATTCTTGGTAATGAGGTTGCCTTTTCTAAATCAAAGGAAGCTTTAGGATCGGTCTCTTGTTGATTAGTGTGAGAGCATAGCAGCACTTGCTCGTTTCCTTGTTTCTCCAAGTAGATCCGGACTTGTGATTTCCTCATAGAACAGCTTAACTAACGCCTCAATAGCGTGACAAACAGGACAAATGACTAGGAGGAATTAAACTGCTGGAAAAGAAAAAAAGGAGATTGCCGCCAGACACTACTCGGAGTCTGCCCAAATTAGCGGTAGCTGCAGAGTGAATGATAGAAATGAAGAATAACCAAATGCTAATTTGGGGAAGTTTACCAAACTGAAACTGGGACCGCTCATCATCCATTCAGGGATCAGGATGAAACTCATCTGACGGTGCCTCACCAAAAGAAGTAAAAAATTCAGTCGCCCGAAATCAGACACAACCCTGCCGGTCTCGGCCTATCCACCACCATGCGTACATAGTACCAAAAGCAGCAAAAATCTAGAGCCCCTACCAAAACAGAGAAAGGCTGGTCGTCCGGTCCTCTCATCCGTTATGCTCAGATATTGGATTGTACAGAAGCAAGCATCATCGTTAAAATTCTCATCCAAATCCATGCTAAATGGACATCAGAATAACTACCCGATCGAGAACCTTGCTGCAAAAGTATAGTACAGTAGTCGGCTAATTTTACACAAGCTCTGACGACATACCGAAGTAGAACAGCTACTATCAGGATAACAGGAGGGAGAAGCCGAGAAGGTCACCGAGCAGAGCGGGTGCCTGTGCTTCCAAACATCCGCATCGAGCTTGGGCGGGGTGACGACGACCAGGAGGGAGACAAGTGAGACGACGGCGACGGCCATGGAAGTCACCTCGCGGAAGCGCCGCGCGTTCGCGGCGCGGGGGCAGCTACGGTGGCCGCATTACGCGCCCTGTAGTTGAAGAAGCGGACAAGAAGCGCGGCGCCCACGACGGCGGCGACGGCGACGGCCATGTCGGTGAAGCCGGGAGCGAGGCGCAGCGCCAGCGCGTCGAGGCCACCGCGCGCGCCGGAACGGGAGGCGACACCGAGGAGGGCGACGGCGGCGGCGAGGGGCAAGCCGGTGGAGCGCGCCGCGTAGGGGATCGTCGTGCCGCGTTCCGCATGGGCGGCGGCGCCGCGCGCGTTCCGCTGCTCCCGGAACGCGCGGCGCGGATGCATGGTGCGGAGGAGGGAGCCGGCGGCGGCGGCGCCGCCGATGACGACGACGGCGACGACGGTGTTCTTGGCGGCGAAGCCGATGAGCGGGCTGAGCGAGCCTAGGCCGCCGGCGACGAGGAGGGCGCAGGCGGCGGCGGCGGCGGTGGCGAGGGGTGGGCCGATGAGGCGCGCCGCGTTGTGGGTTGCCGTGGCTCGTTCGGGGTTCGCGCCGCGCGGATTCCGCGGCTGGCGGAACGCGACGCGGAGCAGGGGCGTGAAGTAGAGGAGGGCGGCACCGGCGGCCGCGCCGGCGACGACGGTGGTGTAGCAGTGCTCGGCGGCGAAGTCGACGAGTGGGCTGACGACCGATCCCGGGCCGCCGGAGACGAGGACGAGGCACGCGGCGACGGGGACCGCCGCGGCGAGGGACATGAGCAGGGTGATGCGGGCGAAGTAGTCCACCGCCGGCGCGCCTCCTGCGGGCGGCGCCTTGCGGACGAAGCGCACTAGCTGCAGGTTGCCCAGGAGCTGGACGGTGAAGATGGCGAAGAAGAAGACGCAGATTCCGATGTCGACGGCGGGGTTCCGCCCGGCAAGATCGATCAGGAGCAGCAGCGCGTCCGGCACGCCCAGCACCCCGGCGCCGAGTGCCAGGACGATGATCGCCGGCACAGCGCCCGCCCTCGCCATGGCCGCGCTCTGGCTCTCTCGGGGATTGACACTCTCTAGCTCTTAGCTTTATAGACGTATCGCGGCACGGCTAGTGAAGCTGCAAGTATCTGCCGGGAGGGAGTCCGGGATACCGCGGTTCCGTGTGCCCCGCCCAAAGCAATTTCCAGACGTGTTAGCGCGTACGTGCCGGGTGCCGACCTGCGACGAGTTTAGGAAGCGAGGGCGTTTCCGTCCGTTCGGCAATAGCAGGCAACAAAGACAACAGGAGAACGTAGGCGCAAAACCAGCAAAAGCGCTTGCCCGTGTCCGTACGGACGGCTCTGGTTGCTGTGGACGGCCTGTGGTAGCCAGGCGCGTGGTGTGGTCCACTGGGTCCAGCCAGGGGCCACGCCTGGCTTTCAAGGCGGACCGGACGGACATGCTTGGCACCGTCGGTCCAGGACTCCAGGGACGTGGGCGGTGCAGGAACCGGCGGCAGGACAAGGCAAACGTATCCATCAGGAACCATGATAAGATTGGAAGCATCGCACTAACAATGATACAAGAACGTTACAAGTTGCCAACAAGTGTTTATATTACCAGTAGTATATCTTAGCGTGCGCTACTTACGCGATCTGAACCCACGCTTTCATAATCTCTCAACGGGACCACCGTGTCCTTGTCATAAGGAGAATTGGAGATGGAGATGTGTCAGCTTGGCTCCTTTCCCCGGGTGGGTGGGTTCGCTCTCAGCGCGGGAGCATGGCATCGCCATCATCATCATCACATGCCGCCGGCGAACGGAGAGACAAGGGAAAGGAAAGGACACGAGAGTTGGGAGGCAGGGACAAGGATTCGGTGGAGCCGCAAGTTGCATGCAGCACGCTATCGCATCGGATCGCGTGGACTCGTCGTGCACCTCTCAGCGGTTCCGTGCGTGCCCGCTCTCATCAAAACGCAACAACTCGCAGACGTGTTAGTACGTGCCTGCTGCCGTGTGCCCGTGTACTACCGCGACCGATTCCGTCCGTTCGGCGCGTGGTCTGGTCCAGGGCTGGCTTCAGTGCGGACGGGCTTGCTCGCAAACGTGTCCACCAGGAGCCACGACAAGGTACTGAATATCTTAGTTGGAAGATTGGAACTGGAAGCATCGAACAACACAATATTGAAACAAGAACGTCACAGGTTGCCAACTTAAGAGTTAAGCTTATCTTAGCGTGCGCTAGTTACGCCGTCTGAAGCTGAACACGCGATTTCATAATCCCAACGGGGCCGTGTCCTTGGCATGGAGATGTGTCGGCTTTGACTCCTTTTTCCCCGGACGGGTGGGTTCGCTGAGATGTGTCGGCTTCGACTCCTTTTGCCGCGGGAGAGCATCACCACATGGCGCCGGCGGACAGAGACGAGGGAAGCAAAGGACACCAGAGTTGACAGGCCCAGAGAATTTTGGTGGTCACAGCCTCACAGGACAGGACTTGCAAGTTGCAGAAATGACACCGTCGGGTGGTCCAATGTTTCAGTCCTCGTCGACCACCTGGCAGTCTGGCACGCCGGCGCGTGTCCTTGTACCTAGTGGTCCTCGTCGAGTGGATTTTTTTTTTGTTTGATAAAGGCAAGGTGAAGTGGGGTTCGAATGTCAGCATCACATTCGCGTGCCTTGTCTCCCCATCCGGACTAGGCACACATGACGATGGATCCCCCAATTCTGATTGGACGCGGATAGAAAGAAAGAATCCCTTCCCCTTGTCGTCGTCCCGGTGCCCGTGTGGCCGGAGAGCCTCTGGGCAATGCATACGGCTCGAGTAGCAGGCAGGCTCCTTTGTGTTAACGATGATGTTTTTTGGAGCCAATTTTTTCGGATATCCTGCATTCTGCACGGGTTCCGTCTTCGTGCCTGCGCAGCTGATGCAAATTTGATTTTTCCCATCAGAAACTCAGTAGTAAACCAACCAAAGGACGATTCGAGCCTCGAGTTGTGGCGAGTCCCACAGGCACAAACGAAGGCACAAGTTTGAAGGAGTTCGAAATGAACACACGCATGTACCCTTGCCGGAAGAAAAAACAAAAAGAGAGCCGCCTCCTGAAGGTGGATACATATCCTTGCAGCGCAAGAACATCTTGAGTTCTCACCTCGTTCCCTCGCGTCGCCATCGATCTTGCGCTCTGGCAGTGGCACCGGCCAAACCCTCCGGCAACAGCTCACGCAACGCTTTCGGCGCTCCTTCCGACCAAGGTTGCCGACGATGGTTCCACCGCCCGGGAGAGGAAACTTTCAGACAAGCCATGGCCCACAAAGAAGCTTCCCGGAAATTTCTGCTGCTCCAAGGAAGGAAGCTTCGGCGATGCTTCATGGAGCATCGTTTTGCTCCGATCTGGAGCTGCCCGTCGTCGTCCTTCTCGGAACCTCTCGGTTCACACGCCTTTCTTCAGTGTGAACGCACGCCGACCTTGGGTGTTCACATGCTGCTATAAAATGGCGCTCATCTGCGCAATCGTGCCCTCGCCGGCCGGCCGGCAAAACTCAAGGAATCCCTCCCTGAGTGTGGTACGTTCACACCACGCACACAAACATAGCTTCATCTAGCTCATGTTTTGCTTCGTCGATCGATCACAAGTTGCAGGTGCCCAGGATGGGGCTTGACAAGTGCAGTTGGTTACATCAAGGGCTGGAGCAAGCAGGGTTGTTGATGCAGGACTGTGAAATTAAGCAGTTTGCGACGGGACCAATGGTCGCAACATGGCGCAAACTTGGATCATACTACCACATGGAGGCTACATGAACAAGGGAACAGTGGTGCATCACATCTAGTACCAAGGGTGGAACGGGTTTGAGCGCGATCGGACAAGTGCTGGACTCAGTTCCTCCCTTTTCCCTTCTTCAACTTTCCACTTGGTTGCTGCCTTATTGGTGGTCCAAGCATCTCCAATGGCTACCTCCGCCTTCGATATCAAGGGTTGTGCCGAAAGGGGGAAAAAAGGCGCCAAGTATCAGAATAAGTTTTTGGAAGATCCAAAATACTACACATACACAAGTGCAGAGTAGACAAAAGGGGATTGGTACGTTGATCAGCTGCCTTGTAACCTTTTACAAGCTCGCTCTCTTGTGCACATATATAAATCTCATCGTCTTGCCTGTTACTTTGCATTTGCGTGGACTTTTCTATTATTCCTTTTCTTGCGAATGACTTTTCTATTATTCCGACAATTGTTAGCAGTTACCACGCGTTCTTTCTTTCTTATTACGCCGCCAAAAAACTACACTTTGTTTGATATCCAACTCAAAGCACTGTGCAATCGGACTTTTGTCCTCGCCTTTATCCTTCCCCAGCCTTCTGATTGCTATGTGAAAAACCTTATACCAAAGAAAATGAACAGTTGTGTTTCTCTGTGCAACTTGGAAATACACAACTGGCGGAAGATAGTTTTACCTGTGCAGAGTTACCATTTACTATGCAATAATAATCATACCAAAAAGCCAAATTAATTCAATTTAACAAAGAGCAAGTGAAGTTTACAAACAGGATAGCATGACACACTTTGACACATACTACATGGGACTCAAACTGTAAGAAATTCTCTCAGGGGCTCGCCGACAGCGACAGCTGCTCATCTCCGTCATCCCATCCTCCACACGGAGTCACGGAGAGCAGGAAATGATCTGGAAAAGCCACCGGAACGTACCCCTTCCCGGACAGGGGATGAGCACACCACCGTGGCGGACTGATGAACTCGCCGTTAGTTCACCGGAGATTACAGCAAGCCTCTGCTGCCGACGACACTTATTACCAAGAAATCTCACACAACGTCGTAAAAGTAGTACAGCAAGTATTTGGACTTATTTGTAACTTGACCCACTGAAATTTTAAATTTCTGTCGAATCGATTTTGCTTTGTTTCCTCCCCACAGTGGTGTTAACGTCGTCACAACTCAAAAGCCGGC
Source organism: Urochloa ruziziensis (assembly GCA_015476505.1). Lineage (NCBI taxonomy): Eukaryota > Viridiplantae > Streptophyta > Magnoliopsida > Poales > Poaceae > Urochloa > Urochloa ruziziensis. Next base: position 36,911,278 of record CM027126.1, on the reverse strand, counting down.
ACCTAGGAACAGGACACGCACAAGAGGCGTGGCGAGGAGGAGAAGCAGGGCAGATGCAATGGCGCAGGCCAGCATAGCGAACAGCCTCCAAGCCGCCGGGGCGACTAGGAGGTAAACAAGGAGGACGCCCATGTTGTATGCGGTGGCGAAGGCGAGGGGCACGAAGAGGCCGGCGATGGAGGCGAGGACGGGGCTGTGGTTCAGGGAGACCGCGCGCTGCAGGAGCTCAAGCAGCAGGTTGAGAGCATGGAGGCCGGCGACGGCGACACAGAGCACGAACATGGTGATCTCGAAAAGGGTCATCGTCTGTAAACTTGTGGCGAGGTACGAGGGGAAACCGAAGTTGAGGTAGAAAGGTGTGGATGGACTGAAGGGAGCTCCCTCTGCGGTAGGGATACGAACAGCACGGATCACCGGAAAGCGGAAATGGTAGGTCGCTGTTGGAAGAAGATGGGCGTTTTTTTGCTCTCTCTCTCTCGGCAGTGGGTTTTCTCTCTCTCGGCAAAGGGTCTTGCACCCTAGCGCCGGTTCCTCACTTCCTCAGCCAATGGGTCCGGATTTTATAGGGAAACTTAACGGGCAAGAGGGTTAACGGGCCTGCCCAGTCGCTCCGGAGCCTACACGTATGAGTATGACCGATCCGCTTTGTTGTATAGTGCCGTCAATTACCTCACTAATTTGACATACACGATAGGCAAACAGTTTTGTTGGCCCCAACCCTGTCCTTCCATCCTGGCTCCGCCCCTTGATTGCATAGTTTCACTTCCAGCATTCACAGCGCATCTCTTGGCTGCTGCCGGCGCATCTCAAGAGAAGGTGCTCGTCTGGACGCACACTTTGGGCACACTCGAGTCGCAGGGGAAGGACCAGCCGCGGAGGTAAGAGAAGGAGGGTCTGGAGGAGCCGACGAGGATGTCGGCGCAGTTGGAGGAGGGGAGGGACGGGCGGATGGGTTCGGCCGTTCGGCCATGCCAGGGAAGGCGTGAGGGGGCCAGCGCGTGGTCGGGTCGTCGATGCCGCCGTCGCGCCACTGGAGCACGAAGGCCAGAGCAGCGAGCGTGAGCGGAAGGACCGTCAGGAGCATGCGCCGGCAGCATCGAGAAACGCCGATCTGCCGAGGCCCCCGGTGACCCGCCCTTGGACGTGGGGAGGGGAGGCAGCAAGTAGCGACGCGGGGCCAGAGCGGGCGCGCTGCGCTTGGGGGTTGGAGGATAGGTGCAGATGTGGGGTTGGAGGGCTATTCGCGTGGGGCTCCGACATGGGCAAGTGAGCGAGCTCGGGTGGAGCGACTAGTGAGAGACGGAAAGAGAGAGAGGTAGAAGAGGATAACGGCTGACATTTGAGACCCACATACATATTGCCACATAGGATGGATGACCTGGCACCATATCAGATAAAACCAGGGTGGATTCGCCTCAAGGAGGCCACGTGACCAGTTTCATGAGTATGAGGACTAGAATAGATGGTTTTCCAGTCTTAGGTGAAAATGTGAACTCAGCCCATTGTCGAGGGCGGTAAATATAACTTTTTCCTATAAGTATTGTCTCGCTGAAGGAATTTTTAATATTTATATATTTAGTATTTTGTAAAACTATATATGTCGAACAATAGCCTTCTCAATTGGCGGAAAGGATACTACCGCCAACTGAATTTGGCGGGTATGTCCCCTCACTATAGCATTGTTTTAAAAAATATATATGTACATATATGTATATATAGATACATACATATATATATACATACATATATATATATATATAACTTTTCCATATGATATGATCTTGGATGGAGATAAAAATTTATTTGAAATTATAGAGATCAAATTGATCTACAACTTTACAATTTAAACTTACTGAGCATCCAGCTATTGCACGACCAATTTCATTACCGCAGTCCACATCAACGAAATTACAGAACAGAGGACTATAAACTTTCTGAGCATACATGTATCGAAGTTCGCTTTATCGCTTGTTTACCTGCTGTTTTCCGTCTTCCAGTACCAGGTCAGAGCCTGCGTGGAGCAATTCCGCGACGTGTCCCATGTGGGCCCAGCCGGGGGATAGAGATACAAGCCGGTCGGCCGCCACCTGGACCACGCACGCGTCGACCATCCGCCACACGTGGCATGGCAACATCCAGGTCCAGGCGAGTTCCATTCTCTGCGTCAAAGCAGGTTTCTCGCTCACACTCGCACAGAGCCTCATCATCACACTTCAAAACGTTCTTCAGTAGTAGTGGTCAGTGGAGCTATCTCGAGGAGGAGGAGCAGCGCACAAGCGGCAATGGCGCAGGAGATCGAGCACACCCACCTCCCCATCCGCGGGCTCAACATCCACGTCGCGCAAGTAGGCAAAGGTGACGGATTAACCGATCCCAACAGAGCAAGCAGACCCCGGGTAAATTCACCATGCCTGTGATCTGTTCTTGGTCTCTTTGTGTTATTGCAGACGAGCTGGGGACGGTGGTGTTCCTGCACGGCTTCCCGGAGATATGGTACTCGTGGCGCCACCAGATGCGCGCCGTCGCCGCAGCCGGGTACCGCGCCGTCGCGCCGGACTGCCGCGGCTACGGCCTCTCGGACCGGCCCCCGGAGCACGAGGAGGCCGCCTGGGAGGATCTCGCCGCCGACGTGCTCGCCATCCTTGACGCCCTCGGCGTACCAAAGGTAAACTAACTAATCAACCACCAACACCGCATCAGACTGTTCCAAGCAGCATCCAACAACGCGTTCCCGCGCTGCGCGCGCACTGGGCAGGCGTTCTTGGTGGGCAAGGACTTCGGCGCGGCGCCGGCGTACGAGTTGGCGCTCCGGCACCCGGAACGCGCCCGCGGCGTCGTGTCGCTGGGCATCCCCTTCAGCCCCGGCCCCATGCCCTTGGACGACGCCATGCCCGAAGGCTTCTACATCAAGCGCTGGCGCGTACGTGCCTCCCACTGACATCAAAATATCTGCTCTGCAACTGGCGTTCTGTGTTTCAGATCACTGCTCGTGTTGGCCCTTTTTGTGTTTCTGCAGGAGCCTGGCAGGGCAGAGGCAGACTTTGGCCGGTACGACGTGAGGCGCGTGGTGCGCACAATCTACGTACTCTTCGCGCGCGCCGAGATCCCCGTGGCCAAGGAAGGGCAGGAGATCATGGACCTCGCCGACCTCTCCACGCCCCTGCCGGAGTGGTTCACCGAGGAGGACCTCGACGCATACGCCGAGCTCTACGAGAACTCCGGCTTCCGCTACCCTCTGCAGATGCCATACAGGTTAATTAGCAGTAACAGCCACATGGCACATTCTCTGTCTCTCTAAAATGTGAGGACACTTAGTGATTCAGGAAACTCGTCCGGCGTGTGTTCATGGAACTTGCTTCTTCCATGGATTGATTGGGCAGGGCTCTGCACAAGATACCGGACCGGAGGGACGCCAGGTTCCAGGTCCCCGTGTTCTTGGTGATGGGGGAGAAGGGCTACTGCCCCAAGTTCCCGGAGTTCGAGGCCGGCATGAAGAGCGGCATGATGGAGAGATTCGCGCCGGACCTGAGGATCGCAAACATCCCGGAGGGGACCCATTTCGTGCAGGAGCAGCTCCCGGAGGAGGTCAACGAGCTCCTCCTCGGCTTCTTCAAGGACCACCCCGTCGCCGCGTGAGACGGCACCAAGACCGTCAGAACTCATAATAACAGCTTCAGCAGTTGCTTTGATCAATATATTGCCGTGGGTTATGTAGCTCTGAATTTTCTCGGTAATAAAAAAATGCACGTTCCTAGTACGCGATCATGCATGCTTGCAGTTGTACGTTTGGTTCGTGCTGTTGGTCTGATTGTGGGGATGCTGCGTTTTCTCGGTGATGCATTGGAGTATGCTGCGGGATGATTATGCGAAGGTCGTGGTGATGCTTTCAGATTTCATATCAGTGCGAGCGAAAGACGTCATGTGTGTGAATGTTTCGCAATACGAATCTAACGTCGTCAATCTTGCATTATAAAAAGAAATGCGTTCCTTCGTTCAATGACGTTTGAGTTTTCCTAAGTCAAACTGTTGTAAATTTGAAAAATTCATCAAAAAAGGAGAGAGATGTTTACAGTCTTGCAGAAACTTGAAATGAGCAAGTATTTTCGAACGAAGGGCAATCCTCCTCTGTAAACTTTTTTTTTGTTTTGCGGGTACTCTGTAAACTTGTTTAACCTCATAATAGTTATACTTATAAACTTAGAACGAAGGATGTACCAATAAAAAGTCATTGGTACTACCTCCGTTCTAAATTATAGGTTATTTTGGCTTCTTCAGGTTCATCATCTTTGTTATGCACCTAGATAAACACTAGTCTAGATTCATAACAAAATCTATAAATCTAGAAAAGCCAAAACTACTTATAATTTGGAACGGAGGAAGTAAGAAAATTTACTGTAAAGCAAAGGGGCTCACGGTATAGTGGCAAAGGCCACCGGCTGAAGAGCTCCCACCCAAGGTTCAATTCCTGGGTGATGCACAATTTATGAAAAATAAAAAAAAATTCCTCGTTGATCCCGTGTGCCAAAGCACCAGTCAAGAGACGGCCTAGGTCGGCCTTAGGACCGTGTATGGCTCAGATAGGAGCCTCACGAGTTACGTCTCCCAGTGTCTGGATGGAGCCGAGGTTCAGAAATTTTCTCGACCAATGTGTTAGAAGTCCTTCTTTTGAATGCCCGCGGGCGGCTTCCGGTCGAGTTTTTAGAAACTTACCGTAACGAAACGAAATAATTGCGCCGACTGGTACAGTCAGTCATCTGACCCCTGAAAAACTCGGCTTTTGGCCCGTTAATTAGCACTAACCTTTAGGCCCATCGGATAGGCAGCCCAGGACTGCAAGGTCAAAGTGCGCAAGGCGGCCCACTAGCGCGAGTCGCTGTCGCCTGTGCTCGCGCATTGATCCGTCCGTCGGGTCAGCAGACCTGCCGCCGGCGGCCGGCGTCTCGTCTCTATCGTTTGGTGGGGCCGCGTGTGTGCGACCGCCCGCCCGAGCGTCTCGCGACTTTGCGAGCTCGCTCGATCGGTCCTCGGAATCGCGGCGGCGACGACGAATAGCGTGCGGGGGGGATGGGATGAGGAGTGGAGGACCTTTCTCAGGTGACGTTGTTCCCGTCGATTTCACCGTCCTCTGCGATCGTGGCGGTCAGACCACGTAGCCGGTTATGGATGAGGACGCGAGAAATGGAGGTGGAGGTAGACGCGTTCAACGTTGGGCGGAGGACGTCACCGTGACGACCCGGGCCTGACGCGAGGCCAGAGGCGGCGGCGGCATGGTAGATTAGATCCCAATTTAATAAGCCAACGAACCACCGTAATCCTTGTGGCCTAAGGCCAGTCGTTAATGGGAGTTTCATCAGCATTAAATAGGCTGCCATGTCAGCATTTTTGATGATGTGGCAGTGTATTAATGAAGAGAGATGTGAAATGAGTTTCATCCTCATGAAACTCTCTCTACACGGTACTCTAGACAGCTTGTGTCTTGCATGTTGTCTTGGAAACAACACGAGATGAAACTTTGCATTGAGGAGGTTTCATCGACACACTTACCTAGAGTGACACATCATCTAAGAGAAGTTTGAAACTATGATGAAACACCCTCCCTCGATGCAAAGTTTCATCTCGTGTTGTTCCCGAGACAACATGCAAGACACAAGCTGTCTAGAGTACCGTGTACAGAGAGTTTCATGAGGATGAAACCCATTTCACATTTCTCTTCATTAATACACTGCCACATCATCAAAAATGCTGACATGTCAGTCTATTTAATGCTGATGAAACTCCCACTGAGACCGGCCTAAGTAGCTCGCTAAGCAAGTCTTGGAACGGCGTCGCACATCGGTGTATCATGTACGTATTGGACTGTTTATTTAGACTTTAAAATTTATCTCATAAAGTGAAGACCATTTAATTAAAGCAACACCAAATATCAAGAAAAAAATTGTATAAAGAAGCAAATGAAGTTAATAAAATGCTTTATATGCTACTTTTTTTTTTTGTTCCGATACATGACTAATTATATCGTTCTTTATGCGCATGATACACCGGAGGATTCTATGCTATGCATGCCAGGCGGAGGATTTCCTTTCGATGGCGGCTCCGGTGACTGGCAGTGACAGATGGCGTGGTTGCATGATGGGGTGGCCTTTAATTTCGTCACTGTGCTTCATATTAATTTCCCCACTTTTCAAATGTTTCACAAAAAGTTAATCTTTTTCCAGAAACAAAGAAGCACGGCAGGGCTCCAGCGACCTTTAATTTGTCCTGTTCGTAGCACGCAGAGCACTCTGGCTGCGGCACAGGATCGGCGACCGCACGTGCAGTGCGCATGCAGGCGCGTCACTACTGTGCTCCGGTCTAGCTGGAGAATTGATGTGATCATGATCGTACATATTTTTCAAACTATTTTTTTGTTGTCGGTGAATGTGACGACGTAAATAACTTCCGTGACGTTCTTCCACACGTTTTGTTTGTTCAGGTCCAAAAGTCGTCTCCAAGATGAGAGACGGCAACGCGCGCATGCGTCACATCTTTTTGGATAGAAGGCTTTGAAATATACGGCGTAACAGCCATATCAGTCATCTCCCGTCTCTGAACCCACAACGTTGTTTAGACGTACAAATGGCGTCCTTGTGACGAAAACAAAGTACTTCCTATTTGCCTTTTATTATACCTCTCCTTTGGCGTGGAGGCTAACGATTTTTGTCTCTTTGTGAATTAATTTTACATGCGCAATGTGTGGAATTTCTCTAAGTAAATTGCAAAAAAAAAATTAATAACTTGCAATGATGGTACCCTTTTAGCACGAAAGTGTTTGTATAAAAATAATAAAAAGGAAGAAAAATAGAACACGCCGCTGCGAAGGCCAAGCCTGCCCCCAGAGGCCAGAGCTTTGTGTACCGCTTTTCTAATCTTTTTTATTTGATGACAATTACAGGCCCCACAATCTTTTGCGCTGTACTACTGGTCAACATAAAATTTCTGTGCTCCTGTATCATTCAGATGGGCTAAACAAAAGCTGGGATTCTAGATTATTCACAAAGTAGAAATGTTTGTCCAACTTGGCCAATATTTGTTGACTTTGACTGATGTACTGTAGCGAAATTCGCGGATACAATTTTTGAAAGCGTTATTGAGGGGAGAAAGTGTGGAAGATAGGCAAAAATATTTATCTTCGACCGCATGGATTCTAGTACACGAAAAAAAGGATTTAACCGAAAACTTCTAGTGGAAAATATCAAGTTGAAAAAGGGAAAGTAAAGTACCCGCAAAAGAAGAAATAGCAAGACTGAGACGCACACCTTTTTTTGTGCGAGGAACAGACGAGACACACACTTGTGCAGAGGAGAGTACTTTTGACATGGACTGCCGCACATGCTCCAACTGCTGAATGATAAGCACGAAACAAATCAAAGAATCCCGCTCTACGAGCACAGCAATAGAAAAAAAAAAAGAATCGCGCTCGGCTTTCAACGTCAACCGAAAAGGTGATTTATTAATAGCAAAAACAAATCAGCCAGCCTTCGTATAGCTTACAAGAACATAACTGAAAAATCTGTACAACAACAAGATCCAAGACCTGATCTCTCTTTCCGAACAGATAGGATGCAGCGAACAACACCATATATTGAGGGGGAAAACATCCTCTTTTGGCATCAATCATTTACTCGTTTACATGTGACTGGCAAGTAAGACGTGTGAGCTACAAACAGAGCAGAGGTCTAAGATGCCTGTGACCGAGTCTTTCTTTTTTTTTTTGAAATAAAACCTGTGGGCCTTATGCTACAGCACACTGTGCGGGACTTTTTACAGAGGTGAAGAGGGGATTAATTGGTTGTTCTTACTACTTCGCGTGGAGCCACCCGATGTCGTCGGCGCCGCCGAGATGCCCGTCGGCGACGAGCCGGAGCACCACGAGTCCTGCGAGGAAAGCCACCATGGTTGAGGCGAGCGCGGCTTTTTCAAGGCGCCCCACGAAACGGCGCCCGGGTTCGCCGCCGGCGGCGGCGTTGGCATGGCCGAGAGCGCGCACGTGCGCGAACAGCAGCAGGAGAGTGAGCCCGAAGGTGGTCACGAGTGCCGGGAGGAAAGCCGCTGCCGCGACCCCGGCAGCGTGACCCTGCTGCGGCTGGTTCTGGATCTCGCCGGCTTGGTGGAGCTGAAGGCACCAGAACACGACCCAGAACCCGAGGAGAATGACGAGTGCGGCGTGGGAAGCCATGGCAGCAGAGAGGAGATGCACCTTGGTCGGCTTCTCTGTTTGCTCAGTTTTTCTGAACCGGTTCGTGCCTTGTCGGAAGCGAACTTATAGTGCAGTGGACGGCCAGGATGAAATGGCCGATCCGAATCGCTTCATGATGGGGGATTTTTGTGAAATTTGGGTAAGAAATTGAAATGGATTAAGATCAACTTCATAGAGGAAGAAGAAGAGAGTGCCGGGCTGGCGGCCATTTTGCTCACTGTCGCCAGCTCATTTTTTAGAGCACACTTGGGTTATCCTGCAGATTTCTTACCAGCCACGGATGCGGGGTGCGCACGTGCCGCTGCGGCATGGGGTTGATTTCTGGGGACAGAAAGCGAGCAGCCCCGATGAGACATAATTCTCGCCACAAATATCTGGGGAAATCAGCCAAACGAACCAAACCAAGCCCAGAATAGATGCAAGCACGCTCTGAAACTGAAATCGTGATTGATTATCTGAAGAGTCAACATCCTTAGCCTTACATAGTTACATGTCCTTGTCCTTCTCTGTTTTTTTTTCTTTTATCTTAAACAGAGAGGAGAGTCCTCAATCATTATATTGAAATTTTAATAAGGTATCACAACGTAGTAAAATAGAAAGGAGGAGAAGAGGATGGAATTGGGTTACCGTACCCGTCTTCTTTTGGCAACTAGAAGTTGTCTGTCAAATGCTCAGCCATTCGTTGTCCTCCTAATTTCAGTATTTCACTACCCTAATCACCAAATCTTACAATCTTATCTCAGACAACCCTTCCGCAGCTGAAAATTTCTTGAGCGTGTCATGTGAGCGGCCTCAGCTGCTCAGCATCGACCAATGGGACCGCTTGTTCGTGGAAAACAACATTTTGCAACCGGCGCACGAGCTGTCGGCTGTCCTTGTCCATAGCGACGTCATATTGCGGGGTCGGGGCCACAGCAGCGGCCTGAGCTGCGGGCCGACGGGCTAGTGACTGTACATGTGCCACGTAGGCACATCGAACCCCTAGTAGCCAGACAGAATACAAGGTCCGACCAAATCCCCTGCCCACTCTGCCGCAATTTCTCCGAGACCATGTCGAGGCCAATTTGCACCCAACACGAGGATCTCCGACTTTTTTTTTTTTGATATTAGGATCTCCGACTTGAGTTCCATTTAAGCACGCCACATACATGGATCCCAGCCAACGAAAATTTCCAGATCGACCTGGCTCCAGCGCACGCAAAGTTTGACGAAAAATTTGCAAGGGGTGAACAAACGCCAAAAGTAATACTTGACAGCTTTGCGAACCCGCCTCGAAATTTCCTTTCGTTGAAACTTGGCAGGCGGAGACATTAAATTTCTCTCGTTCTCGCCCGTGGCTGTATGTCTGTCGCGTCGATAGCCATCGTGCAAACCATGCATTCCCATCCGAACAGCCTCTGCTGATGGGCGCCCTATAAATTCAGAGCACCCGCTTCGCAACCTCCTGACCGCCCTCCCGTGGAACACACACAATCAAGCTTCACCGAGGTGTCCATGGCCTCGTCTCAAAGAATGCCATCGACGTGCTCCGGTCGCTGCAGTTGCAGGCACAAGAGCCCAGCAACGATCTGGGTCAGAGCCATCGGGTTCAGAGATGTGCTACGTCTACGTCTTGGTCCAAGTGAGCAATGGTTGATTGGTTATCCGTGCAAGACTGCAAGGGCAAGGAATGGTTCAACGCTCAGCGAGCAACATGGATGGAGGATTCTGCAGGGATGATCAGGGGACAGGTGAACTGGTGAAGCAACAACGGTACGATGCCTGGGATGGATCAAGACAGTGTCGCCGTGTTATTCAGCTAGGACGATTGAGCATGCATTGATCACACTTCGTGCCGGCAACTCTAGCACTAGGTAGTAGGTACACAACTACACAAGGAACAGGGCCGTCATCCACGACGATATGGAGCTCAGCTAGTCCGGTACAGGGCTCAATCAAAGGACAAGAAGACGCAACACATTTCAAAAAATGTGCTACCGACACGAAGCTTTGATACAGGTGCGTGCTATTTAATTCTTTCTCTTTATTCCATATATAGCTGAGCTAGTCCGGTAAGATCATAATTTAGATGATGACTTAGCGTGTTATTTTATCTTATTTCGAATAATGATAGTAGTGGTGGATAGTTTATTAGATACTGTACAAATTTAGGGGGTTTTCTTCTCACTATCTTTCACAATAACATATATATTTAAGTTTATGAATGTTTATAGAGTTACTTTAGTTTATTCTTCGTAATAATACATGTAGGAAATTTATATATAGAGAATAGAGTTTTGTTAAGGAAATTTAGATATAGAATTAGGTATTCTTTTAGACAATTTTTCATACCGGAAGAAGTATGTCTAATATTTTCAATAATGATACAGACCACTAAATGAATGGTTGGATATGCTTCTATTTTTTGTGATAATTTCTAGGCATTTTCTTTCTCTTTCTAGTACACCTGGACACCTGGTAAGAATTAACGTGAAGGGCGTAAAAAGAATTTTCTAATTAATAATACCAAGATAGATTTTAGTTTTAGGCATGCCTACCTTGAATTTTGTATTTGTTTAAGCCACTTCCCCCCTTAGATTCCACTATTAGAAAAAAATACTACTGTGTTAGTGTTAGCATTTAGTAAAACGGAACTGATGCATTCGTGTCGGCTCTCAGTAAGAGCTTGCATGGATATTTTCCTGCCATTGTAATTTGAATTTTAACTTGTATTAGAAAAGTCATAACTTCTACGCACGAACTAGAATGTAGACAAACTTTATATAAGAACCATAGGTTTTCACAAGATCTACAACATTGCAGATGATTTTTTTATTTGAAGTCACTTAGATGTCAAATAATATATGTATCTACTATACCTATATAGCAGATCCCCGCTACATCATTTCTCTCAAACCTCGGTAAGCCACATCAGCACCTACGGCAGTTCAAGAGACCATTGCAGATCAAGAGTCATGGCAGATCAATAGTCACACATGAATGTAAGCCTCCCACCTCCCCACCCCCCTCCTCTTCTTTACTCAGCAAGGCGCACTAGCAGGATCGTGCCTCTTTACTCAGCAAAGCATCAGCAGGCTCGCTTGCCTCCATCGCTGCAGGACATGGCCGACACTTGCCTCCCTCGTCGAGCCTCGCCGTCCAGACGTCAAGGGCCCTTCACACCGCCGCCATAGCTGCTTCGGGAGCAGGTCGTCTACCTGCAGGTCCTGCCGGCGCACGCCGCGGAGGCGACGTGGACGACGACCACGATGGAGGTGAGGCGGCCGAGGTGGGAGGTGGCGGCGAGGGCAGCGTTGGCGTGGGAGAGTGCCGGCGTCGCTCTTGAGGCGGAGGAGCAGGTCGTAGAAGCACTTTCGACGAGCAGCTAGATACAACACCAACTCACTGGTATTTCACTTTGATCCTTGTGGTTTACCGTGAAGCAATGAAGCTGCAGTTTAATTTGACGAAGATAATAGTTCTAAGAAGAATCTGAATTCTCGCTATCCTTATGACATAATCCTGCCTAATTTGATTGACGATAGAATACCTTTTGTTTTTTATTGCTTTTTCAGATGATTATTCTATATTTTTCAGCAACTATACTCGATGCTTTTAGTCAATTAATAGCACCAAGCATGCAAGCAAGCGAGCCGACCAACCATGCGAGAGATGCGGGTTTAACCTCTCTGTTACAAAGGCCACACTCGCAGGCAGCCTGAAAGTTGCCAAAAAAAAATGTTTGGATTTCTATTAACACATTTTTCTGATTTATATAAATAAGTTTCATGCTCTCAACACATTTGATTTATTACATTTTGGATACTTTGCATATTTATAGGTTCATATAAATTGATTTCACCTCCAGAAATAGCAAGACCATTGGCCTCATTCAGTCCTTCAGGGTAGTAAACTACGCTCCAAATCTTAAAAAATTATTAAAAAAATTTCATAGCAACGCGCGGGGTATCATCTAGTATTCTTTATTACCCATCTCATTTCTCTCATTTATCCATAGGTTCTTCGAGTGATCATTCAAGTTGATGTGAAAATTGAAAAAAAAAACAATCATGACATAAACCAACTCCACAGACACTCAATTAAAAAAAAATACAAGCTCGCAATGAAATTCTAGGACACTTCGGTGATGAGGCATGCCACGTAGGACGAGGGATGAGACTGAACCTAAAACTAAAGTTTAAAGACTAAAATGGCCATATTTGAAGGATGAAAATGGCTATTCTGGCTTGATTTTTTGTCCGACTATCAATGCTAACTCATAATCGGTCTAGGTATGGATGATACTTGCATTTGTATCGGTATATGGATACATGCAAGTATTCTTAATCAATGTTTTAAATAGCTGGCTAAGGCCTCCGCTATAGCCGGCTATAGCTTGATTGAGGAGGACGCGGCTATTTGCTTCTACGTGTAATTTAGCCGCTATTTGCCGCTATAGCTCCATTTAGCCCGGCTATTAGCCGTTTTTAGAAGCTTGAAGCTAAATGGCTTAGCCAGCTATTTAAAACATTGTTCTTAATTAAGTACCTGTCAGATAAATGTGGGTTTCTGCACAAGATTTTGATACGAATACTTGTGTTTATATCAGCACAGATTTGCGCAAGTACACACATGGGTTTTTTTTCCTCAACTTCACAAAAACTTTTCATCTAGAGAACCGTGTCAGTACATTTCTTTTCTCTGTGCACGCAACCAAATACAAAATGTTTTCACCACTTTCTACTCATTTAAACAGGCCGGTAATGTTTAGACTCAAATACTACCTCTCCCGATCTTTGTTCATCTATTAGTCCCAGAAATGCCGGCCATCATCCCAGTTAAAGTCTGGCCTTCTCCATGGCTTATTTTTTTCTTCAACTCCATGAGCTCTTGTGTCTCTCCCTCCTCCTTCCCACAACAATGGCCTAGCAAATTAGCTAATCAACTAGCCAATAGTCTAGGGTTTACATGGACTTTGCCTATATTTGAGAGGATCCACCCATACCCCTAGACAAAACTGATAGTGAATCAAACATTCTTTTCTGCCTCGTGAAACGATTGTGAAGCTAGAACATAATTTCTAGTTTGGAATAAAATTGTGGCAATCAAGGAGAAGGAAAAAAAATCCCTAATGGAAAAAGAAGGGAAAAATGTTCCACGAGAGAAAGTATGTTTTTTTGATAAAATATGCTGCTGCAGCTTGCATTGGACATCCACGGAGAATATTAAAAAGAGTTCCTTGGACTCGCGGCCGCGAGTCATTCTCCGGCTGTCGGCAACGTCGCATGAGCGTAGTTGGGTGCGTCAATTTCAGCGATCGGATAGGTATCAGCCGCCTGCTTGCCCAAAGAAAGCTTGTTGGCAATCTATAGATGCGGTATGAGAAAAGGGAAAAGCACCAAACGCGTCATTGGTGACGTGCGGGCAGTGACAGCTTCCCCCTGAGTGAGGCCGTGACGTGTCCTCTGCCTTGGGACCGAAGGCATGCATGCACCTACCAGTAGGAATGTAGGGTGCATGTGAACGACCGGCCAACGGGCCAAGAACACGAACGGCATATTGGCATATAGGCGGCGACCGGGTGTGGTGGTGTTAGATCGCCGCCCGGTTTTCAGCCAGGGCTCTAGTCTCGGCCTGTGCTGTCCAAGTGCAGGACGTGCTTGCTTTCAGCTCCTCCTCCGATCCGATCAATTGCGCTGCAACGTGAAAGGAGATGGTTCATTCTACTTTGCTCTGCTCTCTTGAGAGTTGCTTGTGCTCTGTCAGCGCAGCAGAGCCAAGCATGAAGCTATAAGTTGCTCGTCAGGGCCGGTGTCGTGTTCTTTGGTTTCGCCTGCAGCAGGAAAAAAGGACAGCAACAGAGCTGTGCGGTCCGCAGCTGTCCCGTTCGTCGAGTTCGGTTGTGCGCCCAGTAGCCTGGTCACTGGTCAAACGGGTACAATCCATCGTAATCTCTGATCGATGCGCAGCGCATGTTGGGCAAGGCCGCAAGAGGGGGTGGGGGGGGGGGGGGGGGGGGGGGGGGGGGGGGGTGGGGGGGAGAAGAAAGAGGCAAAAGACCGAAAGGTTAGCTCAAAGGTTAAAGGTCATAGGCGCAGGCGCAAGAGCTAATCGCCGCATTAAGAAAAAGAAGACAAAGAAAGGTGCATGGCTGCTGTTGTTCTTTGGAAGCTTATCTGTTCACGCAGCGAGGAGGTTGCTGTTCTTATCTCATTGTTTATTGACATGTGCCCCTTTTTTTTTCTGAGAGTGAGACAGAGAGGACTGATACGCGCCCTTGCTCTTCAACATTTTATTTAACTCTGTAACTGTAATCGCGGTAGTTGAGGTGTTGAGCGTGCAGGAGTCTTGGTGAAAAATAAAATACTCCTACAAAATTAGAAGACCCCACAATCAGCTTGGTGCTGTACTGGTCAGCAAAAGCTTTTAGAGAGACCATCCAGATTTTATCCTCAAGAAGAATCATTGCTCACTTTTCCAACCACATACAAACACAGGTAATCCCGGGTTCTCTGCTCTTGAAAATTCTTGTCTCCAGCTCCAGACTGAAAAGAACCGTGCTAATGTCACGTACTTCAGTCCAACTCGCATGTTCTGGAAGTAGGTTCCCCACAGTCCTGGTTGCCAAGGACTCGAAGAAAACACGTTTTTTTTACTATAGCTAGCAGAAGAGCGCGTGCTACAGACATGTATTTTTAAAAATTACTAAATTACAAATGTAGTCCATATGAACTATTTTGATTAATCTAAATCGTTTGATCATCATAAAATCCAACGGTATAGGCTCAAAGGTGTAAGAGTTTTAAATTAGAGATGTAATCAACATGGACTCTTTCGTAATCTAAAGCGTTCGATCATCATAAAATTCGACGATGTAAGAGGTGTAAGAGTAAGATTTGTATGACCGTCAAATCTTTCACTCTTTTTATGGTACTAGCAGAAGGGCACGTGCCACAGGCACGTGTTTTAAGAAAAAATGCTAATTTAGAGGTGTAATCTACATGGGCTTTTTAGATTAATGTAGAGCGTTCGATCATGATAAAATCTGACGGTGTAGGCTTAAAGGTGAGATGTAGTCAATATGGACTCTTTAGATTAATGTAGAGCGTTCGATCATCATAATATCGGATGGTGTAGGCTAATTTTGACGATGGACGAAACAAAAATTCCGTCGTCCTTTATAGTATATTTATAGTATATATAGATAGATATGCAACGCAAGTATGAATTATGTGCAGCGTGGAGTTAGGAGTCCGCCCCCAAAGTGCTGTTTTTTTTTTATTTTTTCAAAAAAGTGCTGTTTTCAGTTATTTTTTTTCTTTGTCTACAATTTCTGGCTCCCTTTGTAGGCAGACCTTTCAATTCTCGACCAAGAAAAATGGGACAAAATATTTAGCACACAAAACCAAATCACGACAGGTGTTGAAAATACACGTGAAAAGGAAAAAAGAAAACTATGCAAATTAAGAAGGGAGCAAACCGCGGAAGGGAGCAACATATTTAAATGTGCAATATGAAAGTTATCCACACATGGAAAAGAAACTGAAAACTACAAGTGGAAAAATATCAAGTGTTGAAAAGGAAACAGAAGTACCAGCGAAAGGGGAAATGATAAGAATAAGATCAACTTTGGCATGTGCTGCTTGATTAGTCGGAGTGACCACAAGCCAAACACTCAAAGCATCCACAGTTCGCAGATAGGAAGCAAGAATCGAAATTGAAAGGGATCATGCCTCGTTTTCGATGATTGAGAGAAAAACCAAATTGATTATCTGTATGGCACAAGGAATGAAAGAACTGAAAGTCTGAAATAACAAAATCTGTACAACAAGATCCAAGATCTTTTCTCCAATTTTTTTTTTTTTTTTTGGGACCAAAGGCACTATGGCCCTGCTTTTAATATTGATATACCAAGAGATCATTCTCTGCCTTACAGAGTTTTCGAATATAGGCAACACTTGCCCGGCATCACCAAATGGCAATTACAGGACAAAAGTGAACCGACCAAAAACTCTACTTCTGATTTCTGAATACTACCTGATACTCTACCAGAAGATTCAGTGCAAGAGATCTCCGAAACGTAGTCGGAGGCTCGGAGCATGTGAGCTTGTTTCAGTGCAAGAGATTTACCTTCACTCCCCCCTCTTGAGATCAGACGCTGAGCTAGAAAACAGAGCAGAAATATGGAGGAAGAAGACTACTACAAAGCCTACCAGTCTTCGACTACTACTAGTTGCAGGAGGAGGCCCCGGGGCTGGAGAGACCGGTTCTTACTGCTTGTCGAACTACCAGACGTCGCAGGTATCAGTCGGCGACGAGACCCACCACAGCTCCGGCGAGCAGAGCCACCGTCGTTGCCGCGAGCGTCGCCTTCGCGAGACAGCCCAGCCCGGCTGCGTTCACACGGGCGAGAGCGCGCACGTGCCTCACCAGGAGAAGCAGAGTGAGCCCGAAGGTGATCGGCACGGCAGGGAGCAAGACGCTCGCTGCGACCCGTGCTAAGCCACTCTGCGAGGCCTTGATCTTGGTGGCGGCTTCGAGGGGTTGGAGGCAGAAGAAGGCGGCCGCGAAGCCAAGGAGGATTGTGAGTGCGGTGGGGGAAGCCATGGCAGATCCGTGGCGTAGTGGCTTCCCCTTTTGGATTCAAGGGAGGAGGCGGCGGCGAGGAGATGATGGTTTCTGAATCAAAATCTTTCAGGCTCCATGGCAGATGTGTTGGCCTGGTCTTATAGGCCAGCCTTGATCAGCGTCTGGTTCTTTTTTTTTTAGAATTACACAGTACAACGCAGACGCTCACAACACGCACGCACACTCACCCCTATAAATACACGTACGCAAATTCTACCCCTATGAGCACCCGACAGATCTGGAGATTTCCGAAGTCACTATTGACGCCTCGTTGTCGATGGGAACGCCGCTTACCACTTAACGCATAATGCCGGTAAATCTTGAAAAATCCTAGGAAAAGGTGCGAGCATCCGGATTTAAACCCTGATGGGTAGCGTCCCACTGGACCGTTCTACCATTGGACTACAAGCCAATTCGCAGCGACCGGTTCCTTTCGATGGAAAAGGTGTGGGACAATGGCACATTGCTGATGGGGCCAATGGCCATGACCACCAGCTAAGCTCATTTGGAACACACTTGTTTTCCCAAACGTTTCAAGGGACACGTATGCACTCGGAGGTGGGAAAGCGAAGATGGGAGAGATAATTTCCGCCACAAAATCTTTGCCCGAATCCAAAGCACCAGTGCACCACCGGTGCATATCATATGGGACCTCTGAATCATCAATCCCGAACCAAAACTCCAAAAGAGAGGCTTTGTTAAATGGAACCCGTTGGTTGTTTGTGGTGTGTGGCGAGCAGATGCTTTGCCAATTGTTTCTTTGCCTCAAGAGTCGACTTCCTTTGGCCCCACATTTCCTAGAGGCAGGATATAAATCAGTTCTTTTTTCCTAAGAAGGATTTGTCCAATGACAAGCGATCAGTTGGCATTTGATTCCTCTGTCCTCGTCACCTCATCTAGCAACCTGATCTTAATCCTCAGTACGGCTAATCCACCACTATGCCACTATCCAATTTCTCGTCGTGACCTGTGGGCAACATTTGTGAGGGCCCATTGGCCAGTGGAAGAGAGTGGAGTGGAGGACAACCAGGAATGGACGGAAAGCGCAGACGATAGGTACTTCCCGCCAAGAAAATAGGCCAACCAATGCATCGATGCATGCTCTGAAATCGGCGCTTGAATCTTCTTTTGCTTATTTGTCTATTCGTTTCAATTGTTTAGGCCGAGCCACTGATCCATCCTGCTGTGTTTCATATTGTCGGAAGCGCCAAGTAGCCCACATGTCAATCCTTTAAAAATGGTGGAGAAAGAATACGGACAGGATTGACAAATCCCGCGGAGGAAGCAATGCGACGTCCGTTGTTGTGGAACATTTAGAAAGAGCATTACTGAAAAATGGTGGACTATTTAATTTCACTGGACTAATCAGCTCACCGTACCTAACAATATGATGCCTGTACCAACCGTCAATGCGTCAACCCTCCCGCCCTCTCGGTTACGGGAATTAGGAAATTGAATTTCTTTCTCCGGCGGGTCACGTGCATGAGCATGAAACCGACGACCAGGGTGGATTAGAGAGGACAAGATAGGAGTAAGAAAGAAGGGGAAGCTGAGCCCTAATTATTACTTCATTCATTTCAAATTGTAGTTCGTTTGATTTTTCTAGACATATAGTATTTCATATGAATCTAGATATGATTCTCAAAAAAAAAGATATGAATCTAGATATATTCATAGTAAATACTATGTATTTAAAAAAATCTAAAGTTATCTACAATTTGAAACGGATGAAGTTTGTGCTCATGGTTGCGACTTGTTTTGGTACAAACTGTTGTGGTCGATTTGTTCAGTGGAGTGTTTTTTTTTTTTTCAAACCATTCTTTGTGAGCTCTCCAGAGCTTAGTTGTGTAGAAGTGCTAGTCTGTGCTCACTGAGTACTGCCCACTGTTACGTTATTTTTCTGAGAGAGCGGTGTACTGGTAGTTGCTACTGTGGGTGTGTAACACTCACCTTTTATGGTCTGGGGTTTCCAGGCAACTTTTTTCTTAAAACTCCGGGCATGTAGTTGTTTGAGTTTTTTTTCCTGCTAATAAATCTTACGGAAAATCTTTTGTCGTTCTTTTTGTGTGTGGGTGTGTGCGCGTATGTGTTTTTGGGGGATATCATTGGCACGGCAAACCAAAAATGGGTTTCATAAGGACTGAAAGGGTGCTGCTTAGTACTGTACTTGATAATACCCACAGATGCTGCTGTAACTGGTAAACGTTTCCTTTTATGCCTTGGTCGCTGCTAAACCTCTTGACCTGTCTTTTCCCTTCCCCCTCTCGATGATATTCTGCCGTCAACGTTCTTATCTTCAGACTTCAGTAGTACAACATGTCCCTCACTTTATTTAGCCGCACAACGTAGTACAGTCAGATTGATCTTCCGTGCTAACCAAGGCCATCTGGAAGCAGCTGATCCGACAAATTCAAAGGCCACATCATCGTCAATCAACAATTCAACGAGAACAAACGCCGGCCGGCCGGAGAAGGAGGACTGGAGCATGTCGAACCCTCAAACCACCCGGCCGGCTGAATTCCGTGTGAACAGACTGACAATGGAGCTCGTCTCGGTGCCCCCACATCCTAGACGGATTGCACGAGGATTCTCCACCTAATCCCAGCTGATCGCAGCAAAGGTAAAGACTTCTCAGAGTTCCGTTCGAGCAAGGAAGCGGAATGATTCCGCCGTTGCTCCGATATGCAGAGGTTCCAGGAAATTTCGTAAATTCCTTGCCGTTGGATCTTGATGGAGTGGGAGACACGTCGGACTGCGCCCATTCCGCTTTTTATTTTCGCTCACATTTCACATTGCTTGTCCGGTCAGTTGGAGCTCTATATAGCCTTCTCGCCTTCTCGTGTCCAATGTCCATGGCCACAATATTATCCAGCTCCAGCTTCTGCGGCAGGTGCACGACCTGACGAGCCAAGAAGCAAATGATGTGCTAGTTCAGAACCATCACCAGGTGAAGAGTTGTGTGGACCATGGAGGTGGAGGTCCCGTCGCGGCTGTTCAGTTCATGGGGAGAGTTACTGGCCTATCACCATGTATCGTCCAATCCTCCGAGGGCAAGGCATGAGCAACGATCAACAGTTCAACACTCAGCGTGCAACACCGAGGACTCTGAAGGGATGGTCACGGAGCAGGTGTGCTGGTGAAGCAACGACGGCACGGCGTGTTCAGTTAGGGCCATGGAGCATGCGTGCTTATGCTTGGCTCTGGGGGCAGGTGGCGCAAGGTACACAAGGAACAGGCAACGGAGATACTCTGTGTCTGATATCGAGGAAGATGTGGAACTGATGTGATCCGGCTACGCGTGCTTCAATCAATAACCAAAAGGGTAGAAGGTTGCGACGAATTTCCAAGGAACATTTCCAGTAAAAGTTTGGCAGCAAAGGCCCAAGGGATGTAAAGCTTTGCGACAGGTGTGTACCATTGCTTTGTCTCCGTTCCTACGCTTTCTTCTTCTTTCTTTCTTTTTTTATTACTCCCCGTTCGATCCCTTGTGCTTAGCTTTTCTAGCGCGTTCTGGTGAAGCCCTATTGAACGTGTAAAAAATAAAACAAATTCACTCATAAATCCCATATGAAACCTCAAAAACGGCTTACACTAGTGAGAAGAAGAAGAAAATTTGTTTCACTACCGTTTTCTCCCTCCACAAGCACTAAAGTAATCTTAAATTTACCATATTGCCATTGAGTATATGTTTAGCCAAATGTTTTCTAAAACGATTTTGGCCCCACCAAAAAAAGCAGACTCGCCAATGAACAAAATTCAAAGTCATATTTTTTACGAGTCGTTGTAGCCCTGCCCAACAAGTTCTCCTTTAGGCTTGGCTCCTCATGACGTGTGATGAACACGGCAGTTGATGTGGTGACAACTACAACACTGCCCAACTCGCACTTTTAGTCCATCCTCCAAACTTCACATTGAGCCCTGTTAGGCAGTTCATGTAACATTTTGTATATTCTTGAAATAAAATAAAAAATCCATAGAAATATAAAATCAGAATGGGGCATGTGCCCCCACATGAATCTAAGAGATTGTTTTTTAAGACCACCATTTTAAGACCACCATTTGGTTTTGCTAAACCTCTATATATGAATCAAATATTGTTCTAGCGACTGCAGCATACTAAAGTAGTATCGACATATGAGTTGAGACATTTGTGTTTTTGCCCTGACTTTGAAGTGTAATTATGATTTTGCCCTCATTTTTTTAACTTTGTGATTTTGCCCTTCACTATTTACAAGTCAATGCGATTTTGCCCCTAGTCAATGGTCAAAACAGGGGCAAATTCGGAAAAACCAAGGGTAAAATCGAAAAGACTTATAAAAATCTAAGAGCAAAATCATAAAGTTAAAAAAATGAGAGCAAAATCACAATTGCACTTTGAAGTTGGGAGTAAAAACACAAAAAGAAAACTAATGAGTTCCAGATCATCAGTTCCAGACCAGGTATGTTGTGTGGCACCCCTCAAATAATTTTATTTTTCCTTCTAAACACTTTTCGCTGCGTGGGATATTTTTTCTGCTATAATAAATAGTTTTTTCTACATTGTGATTTTTTTTTGTTCCGCGAGTGATGATGCAGACAGAATAAATAATTTTATTTTTCCTTCTAAACACCGCGGGATAGTTTTTCTGCTAGAATATATAGTTTTTCTACTTGTGATTTTTTTTTGTTCCGCGTGATGATAGAGTGAGAAATGTTCTGCTGCCATAGAAAAATGCCCTATCGGCTAAAAGAAAATTGTTAGTCCGTCCGCACCTCAAATACAACAAAACTGATGAACGAGGCGAGAGAATTGGATAATAAAACAACCACACTCACACACATACTCGACCAATTTGCTGATGGGTAAGTTCGTTGGTGTGGCCGATTTGACTATCTATTATCTTATTAAAACAGAAGCAAAAGGAGCCACCAGATTCGCCGAGAGGGGCTAGAAAATCCCACATTAATCTAAAAAAGAGAAGTATTTAGACCGTTGGATTTTATGAAGATCTAACGGTCTAGACTATCTCAAAGAGTCTGTATCTAATTCAATTAATAATTGCTAATTCAGAATTAAAAAATAGGGATAATAGCAATTGACAAAAGAGTCCATGCTTGATACGTTTGCTATATAGCAAAACTCGAAATTAAAAAAAATATAGAATTTGACCGTGTAAGTTGAATATGCTTAGTAACTAGCTTAATTCATAATTCTAAAATAAGAAAATTAGCACTTGAATAAAAAGTACATATCAAATATAGTTAGTATATACCATTAAATGTCATGATCATCTAACGGTTTGGAGTTCCAACTAACCCATTAATTAGTGAAAAGTAGTAAATATGAGTCATTGATTTTCATGAGTTAAGATTATAATATGTAGATCCCAAAAATCTAATATTCCTTAGGGGAAAGAGTTATACTAGAAGAAGGAAAAAGATAATAACCCGAGGACACTAAATCCATAAGGAAATAGACTTTTATAAGGTAACATATTTTAATGGAAGCTAAATAACAACACTAATTAATTGCTCATACGTTTCAACCTTGGACACATGCGTGAGAGATTAGAATATCTATTTGCTCCATTGATTTATCATAAAGAGTATGTGCCAAATGTGAGTAATAAATAAGTAAACCTATAATAAATAAATTAAAAATGTTTTCCATTCACTTGAAATTGGGAATCAAAATCCTCAAATAAAACCCACTAAAAATATTAGTTAAAATTATAACATTCTTTGTCAATTCAGAATTATGATAGGAGAAAAGAAAAATATGTATTACACTAAATAAAATGTGTGTGGCATATCCTTTGGTTGTGCATCCTCTCACCTTATATGTTCCTTTTCATGCAATCTCTTACCTCACGTGCACTGCCGTGGTGAGTACAATCAAATGCATATAATCTACTCATAAGTGTCTATATTAATATGATCTTGCCTTGAATCTAAGGATAGACCAAAAATATAAAGCCATACACCTTGCGCTTACATGAACAGAAGACCAAAAATCGTTGAGTTGGTGTTTCTTTAGTTACCCTCCCCTTTGTTCCTCCAAAAGCATAGAAATTGCACAAATCCCTAAGGCCACATCCAACAAGACTGGCGACTTTGCCAAGCAAACATGGAGAGAGGAGCTCTACACATTCTCAATATGCACTCGGGAAATGTACATGAGAGAGGGAGAGGCATCGGGGAGCGTTCAAGACATGCGAGGAGCAGATTACTAGCAAGACGATTTTTGCACTGTTCATCGATTTAAATTGTATTTTAGCCTGGCGATTTCAACCGCCATTGGAGGTGTCCTAATGTGTCCAAGGAGAAACCAAAAAAGTCATGAAAGCCAAGATATGATGATGACCATAGTGACATGTAAATTCTAGGTTGTTTTTCTAATATTGGAGCTAAGCAACACGTTATTAGGTGACCAGCGACTAAAGTAGCAATCGACCTACGTGTATAAGATGTTAGAAAGATTGTATGATCATCGGTGGCTATACAAAGTGAAGCGTCCGTACACGCATTAACAAATGTAACAGAGACAATGATAGGACCAACACAAATAATCAAAGTTGCATCTTCGATGATTGTAGTATAGCGGGTAGCACTCCTTCGGTCGGAGGAGAGAGAGAGAGAGACTTGCTATCCATAATAATGAAGACCCGGACACAATGTTTATATTGCAGAAAAAGTGCAACAATGATAAGACAATATGAGATCATGCATGCATGGTATGTAGCGAACGATGATAGGAGAACACCAAAGAAAGAAAAAGGAGATTTGACTGTACTAATAACTAAAAAGGTGTTTCAAACGATGATAGGAGAACAATGAAGAAAGAAAGAGGACAAGGTGTTTCAAATCAAGCTCAAAATTAAATCCTCATTCTTAGTTTTGGTAGTATATGTTAAACCACTCACCTAAATATTCTACTAAACTATAAGAATAATTTCACATCGTAACAAAAATACACAAAAAATATACATAGCCAATAAAAATTTCCAACAGTATATATATTTCTATTAAATATATATAAATTTTTATATTGCTTCAGACACAAAAAATAGGTTTCTATATAATATATTCTCTTTTCTCTTGAATTCATGTTTTAAAAAGATTAGTGCTAACAAAAAATGTTATCTTGGTCTATTACAAAGACATGACTAAAAAAACTATTTGCATCTACTCTATAATAAATTGTAATATTAGAGTAAAAGACTAGCTACCCGTGCAATTTGCGCAGGCCATCTTACTAGTTTCAATTGTATTCTGTGAGGGAAAAGAAAATAGAATAAACTAGAACAAGTTCACTGTGGCTGGAAAACAAATAAACACAACTAACTAAACTCACCACACGCTCACACCGCGCTCCACCCGCCCGTGCGGCTACCCGGCCAAGCTCCTCGGGTTCGGGCAGTTGTGTGCACCATTTTTTTTGGTGCAATGCGTAGACGCAGACGCGGGCTGTCGATTCCACCTTTCCCTGTCAATTTGCGTGGTAGATTGACAAACTACACTCTGTCAAACTCGTCCTATCTTGGGCTCTATTCTACCTCCTGCTTGGCCGCCCAAAGAAAGATCATCGTGCTGATCTAGCCAGTTTCCAGCTAGCTTTTCTGGATGGCTGAGAGAAAGGGAAAGCGGCACCAAACCAAGCGCGTCCCGCTCGTCGCTCTCGACGTTGGCGTCGTCCTGGACTGCGTGATGCATCAGCGTGACATACGAGGCAGTGACGTATTCTGTTCCTTGTGGCCCAAGGACTCTGCCTTGGATTGTACTTCGGAAACGGGGGCCATATGAACATGAACGCGGCATATTGGCATATATAGGTTATATAGATGAGCGGCTGGACCGATTTTTTTTTTTTTTTTGTAAAATGCATTTTATTCGTTAGTACAGTACATATCAAGAACGTGTCGAGAATCTCGGTTTCGCGATGTGGTTTAGAGCACAGTTTCGTGCGTTGTGGTTTGCCTGGAGGAGACAGCGACACCTGCAGGCTGCAGAGCAGATAGGTTTGTTTGCTACAAGTCACCACCAGAGACACAAGCTTTGAGTTTCTTATCAGGAAAAAAAAAGGGCACCATAGTTAAGACATTGATTGTGATGCTGCCTGGTGCTAGAATAAAATAAAGCACTCGAAGTAGAAAAATAAGCGTTGAAAAGAGAAAAAGAAGCCTTCACACACAAAAAGGGAAAAAGTAAGATGAACTTAGGCTAGATACTTATTAAGGAGAAAAAAAAATCGGAGGAATCCATTTACGCTTATGCAGTATTTGGCCATGACTGTTTCTGTTTTCAGTGATACCGTAAGCTATCGGTCCAATTTTGTCCATCTTCTCGTTCAAAGGGAAGAAAGGAAACACTTCCCTTTCAAACGAAACAAATATGGGCAAAATGAAACCGAAGCCAGCGTTCTGCGACTGCAGCACACAAGACGAAAAGAACAGAGCCGAAAGACTTTGCAACAGGAACCAAGATCAGTGGATTTAAACAGTTGATTTATTGTAGTTAGCACAGATCAAACAGCAGTACACCACCATGTATCGAGGGCCAAAAAAACGTCCTCTTTACTGGCGTCAAACGTTTAAACAGCAGTACCCGATTGATCATCCCCTTCACCGGACAGAGGACTGTCAGACGCGCTGAAGCTAGTACAAACAGAGCAGACGCCAGAGACAATCAGTTGTTACTTGCCGTTCAGCCAAGCCACCCGACATCGTCCGCGCCGCCGAGACGGGGAACCCCGTCGTCGCCGCCGCCGAGCTGCACCGCGGCGGCTGAAAGGAGAGCGACCACCGCCGCCAGAAGGGTCGCGTCGGCGAGGCGCGCCACGACGAAGCGAGCCCCAGCGCCGCCGTGGCGCGCGTTGGCGCGGCCGAGCGCCCACACGTGCGCGTACAGGAGCGCCACGGTGAGCGCGAGCGTGGTCAGGACGGCCGGGACGAGGGCGGCGGCGGCGAGGCGCGGGAGGCCGCCGCTCTGCGTGGTGGTCCCGGCCTTGGCGATGGCTTCTTCTTGGAGGAGGTGGAGGCAGCAGAGGACGGCGTAGAAGCCGAACAAGACGATGACGGTGGCGCGGGAAGCCATGGGCAGAGCAGCGGTGGAGTGTGAAGGGAGGACGAGGCGGGACGATCGGTGAACGGTGATGGTGAAGGATTACCAACCAGTTCCGGGACTCGATGGGAGTATGAACCCGGAGGCGGGTTCTTATAAAAGACAAGGGGCGGCACGGACGGACGGACGGACGGGATGGAGTGATCGTTGGTCGATGTAAATCGATCTCGCCCGTTCGTGCCCTCTGATCTCATTGGTCGTGGCTTCGAAAAGAGAGAATATGCGCCGGCCAATGTTCACGCCTCGGGGCCACCGGCTCAAGTGTGCTAGAGGCTCTAGAGGCTAGAGCACACTTTTGTGTACGTGTCCTCCTGAATCCTGATGCGTTGCTACCATCCACGTATGCGCCGCGTGCGCTTGCCGTGTGCCGACTTCGTTCCCCAACTCAGGGGGAGGGAGGAAGACGAACAGCTGGACTGGGAGAAGGGCAGTGCAGCCGCCACCGCCAGCTCATGAGAGGGAATTGGCGCCATAAAAAATCTGGACGAATGGGCCAAGGGAACCACACCCCCAAGCAAGCACATTGTTTAATGTAACCCGAAATAAAACATACTCCCTCCGTCCCTAAAAGAGTGTCGTTTTGGGTGTGCGTGTCACAAGTTTGACTCGATTTGTAGAAAATACGTACAACATTTGTATCTTCAAATAAATTTGTTAAAAAACTAGACTAAAAGATTTTCCCAATGGTACTAATTATGTATCATAAATATTAATATTTTTTAATATAAAATTAATTAAATTAACTTTTCGGAAAGTGAAAAAGACACTCTTCTAGGGACGGAGGGAGTACTCCTCATGGTGCGGAACCATGCCATGCCTCCAGATTAAACCCTAAATAATTTATTGGCAGCTATATCTTGTCGTGGGAAGATTCAACCAACCATGGTGCGGCCTAGTTTAGTGGCCCACATGGCCACATCCCCTCCCCCTTGGGGGATGGACACCGGACATCTTTTTCCAACAAGAAACTGTCAAGATGCCCGGCTATTCGTTGCCCTCCGAATAATGATGCTCGATCCCACATCTTGATCACGTGCCACCTCATCCACCACCGCTTTGCATCGATCGTCTCGTCAGTCACGCACGCCACCGTGGCACCGTGCATGTAATAAACATCCACCATCTCTCTGTCCATATATAGCAGCAAACAATCCATCGATAAGGCAGTCAATGGCTCAACGTACGCTTCCCTGATTGGCTAAAAAAAAAAAGCCAATCAAGCACCTATCCATGTAACTTTTTTCCTGATTGGCTCAATAATCCGCCGACTGTTAGATTCGTCTCGATATTTCCTGCCTATCCATTTAACTGTTCACTTTTTCGCCTATATTTACTACTTCTAAATCGGTAAAATCAAAATCCGAAATCTTTTCATCGAAAACATGTCAGAAACTAAACACGGTCTTTGTTTTCCGTCTGATGATAAAGGGTCAACATCCTTGGAGTTGGGGCCTACATTCCTCCCATGGGTTACCAGTAGTGTAGACACTACTCCCTCCGTTCCAAAATAGATGACGTTACGGGATGCGTGCCGGTCAAACTTTCTCAACTTTGACTAGATTTGTAGAAAAAGCGTGCAACATTTTCATCTCCAAATAAATTTGTTAAAAAACTAGACTTGAAGATCTTTCCAATGGTACTAATTACTTAGCATAAATATTTATATATTTTAATATATAATTGTCGGTATTTTGAAAATGTTGACTTTTCGGGAAGCGAGAATGACATCTATTTTGGAACGGAGGGAGTACTAGTTAACCCCCCTAGACTCCTGGTCAGTGCACAAAACAAATCGATAAATCATCTCAATTCTCACGGTTACAGGACGAACGCCTCCTAGGTGCTTTTCCTCTCTTTTTTTCTCGGGTTGTCATGTGTAGGGTTGGTAATGGAGCCTCCATCAATTGGACGGTATTCTTGTGGTGAAATTTGTCCACCAGGTTTTAAGTCCTCGACTTGACGTTGGTGCTCACATTTCCTGGATTTATTTCAGGATTTAACCGACGTATTCTTTCAGTGATAGACGACGTGCCCGACGATAGCGAGCCGCCGGTGGACGGTATATCAGTGGAGCCCGGCTTTGAAAGAGCCGCGCAGGAGCTTCGCAACGTCACCTCCTGTGACGGCATCACCTTCGGCCGGGCCACGGCAGCACCCACCAAGGCTGGGGTGCGGCGACGAGCCAGAGACTGTACGCGATGCCATTCCCCTGGTACAGTTTCTCTTTACTTATTTCTGTCCACTTTGTTTGCAAAACCCAAATGGGAACGCGATTTGATACTCTGCAACTGATAGGGTGCTGGTTACTTGACACTAACACGTTACCAACAGGCAACAAACACTGTTTAGTTCTCGGTATACGCTCCTGTTCTTGGTCGTCCACTCCCACCACAATCACCTCACTCTTGCTATAGTTGATTTTCATGGCTGACATCTCCTCAAAGCAAAAAAGAATAAACTTCAGCATTCCGATGTTGTCATCATTCTTTTCTAGAAATTAAGACAACTGGTTGCATTTTCTTATATTTATTCAGTAGCAAATAATGATGAATTCAGAGGGGCACAGGCCCATCTACCTCCCCACAAACAACAAACAATGGATCCTCTTGAGGCGCCTCTATTTTTTTAGAAGTAAGACGACATGCAGTACTTCCATGCATCGATTTACCTTTTTGTAAAATGCCGTTGCGAATTCCGCCATATTGGCGCGACAGTTATCATCACCGGAAATAAAAATACTTAGAGCTTCGTTTGGAGGGTAGGAGCTGTTGGATATGATCCGAATTATAACGTGTGTCTTGTGGGGACGCCTGGAGGGCCCACGGTTCGGGTTGTATGTTTAGCGGATTTGTTTCCGTATTTGACTGCAGTCAGTTTAGTCCACCCATATCTACATCTTGTAAGCCGCAAGGGATGAGTAGACGACTCAATGTATTCCCTGCGTTGTAACTCTCTCATTATAGTGAAGATCGCCGGTTGGCGCCTGTGGTTTTTTCCCGCAAGGGTTTTCCACGTTAAATCTGTGTCTCGTGTTCGATCTTGTTTACGCATTACTTGCTAACAAGTGGTATCAGAGCTTGGCACGAGATTGAGAAAAAAATTAGGGTTTCAGTCCCTGTTCGGTCGTGCGCCGCCGCCGTTCGCTTCTTCTGCGGGTCACCTACCGACGCGCTGTGCTGCCTTGGTCGTCGAGGCAGATTCGACGGTTTCAATCGCCGTCTCCGGATCGATCCTCTCGGCGAGTCATCGTCAAGTTCCAGGGGGAGTCGACTCGTGTCATCGAGTTGCCGCTCCTCCGAGTCGAAGTCGCCTGCTCCCATCTACAAAACCTGCTGCGCCGCTGCTGCCGTTCCCGTTTCCCTGCTGCAGGCTGCTGGAGCGATCGTCAGGTCAGGAAATCAATCCTGATTTTTTCCTGGCGGACAAACGGTTGTTCGTTCACGTGCATCATCGAGGTTGTGTGTGCCACATCATCGATCAGGCCACCAGAGCCGGTATTTCTTGCCGTTGAAAAAGGATTTTGGTGAAATTTTGCTTCGTGCACACGGGAAGTCTACCAGGAGATTCATTGTATCTTTGCTAATCGTACACGGGAGGTGTACACGTGCTGCAGGTTATTGCTAGGGTTTCACCTATACCTAGATTATTTACTGCAGATTATTTTCTTCTGGTTATTCTTCTCAATGGCTTCTATGAAGTATGATATTCCGCTGCTGGATCGAGATACAAGGTTCGCTCTATGGCAAGTCAAGATGCGAGCTGTTTTAGCGCAAGCTGATTTAGATGATGCGCTTGAGAAATTCGGGAACAAGGATTCAAAGACTTGGACCGATGATGAGAGGAGAAAAGATCGTAAGGCCTTGTCTCATATTCATCTTCATCTCTCAAATAATATTTTGCAAGAGGTTTTGCAGGAGAAAACTGCAGCTGCTCTATGGCTCAAGTTGGAGTCAATCTGCATGTCAAAAGATTTGACAAGCAAGATGCATATGAAGATGAAGTTATATACGCACAAGTTGCAAGAAGGTGGCTCTGTCCTTAACCATCTTTCGGTCTTTAAGGAGATCGTTGCTGACCTACAGTCTATGGAGGTAGTTTATGATGATGAAGATTTGGGTCTTATTCTTTTGTGCTCACTGCCTAGTTCTTTTGCAAACTTCAGAGATACTATTCTATATAGTCGTGATTCTCTAACCATCCATGATGTTTATGAGGCATTGCAAGCCAAAGAGAAGATGAAACTGATGGTGTCTTCTGAAGGTTCCGCTTCCACTGGAGAAGCTTTGTCTGTTCGTGGCAGGACACAAAAGAATTGTAATAATGGTTACAGAGGCAAGAGCTCGAATGGCTACAGCGGCCGTTCAAAGTCTAGAGGCAAGGATGACAAATTCTGCAAGTATTGCAAGAAAGACACTCATTTTATTTCTGAGTGTTATAAATTGAAGAACAAGGAAAAGAGAACTGGCACATACAGACCGAAAGGTAAATCTGATGATGAAGGTAATGCTTCTGTTGCTGCCACCAATGTTAATTCAGATGGAGATGTTCTTGTTGCTTTTGCTGGATGTGCAAATAGTGGTGATGAATGGATTCTTGATTCCGCTGCTTCCTTTCATATGTGCATTAATAGAGATTGGTTCATCACTTATGATTCTGTCCAAGGTGGTTCTGTTCGTATGGGTGATGATAGATCACATCACATTATAGGCATTGGATCTGTTCAGATTAAGATGCATGATGGTATTATCAGAACTTTGATAAATGTGAAACACATTCCAACTATGAGCAAGAATTTAATCTCTTTAAGTACTCTTGATGGCAAAGGGTACAAGTACTCCGGTGGAGATGGAGTTTTGAAAGTGTCAAAAGGTTCTCTTATTGCGATGAAAGGTGATTTGAAATCTGCCAATTTGTACCGTCTTCGTGGTACTACAATTACAGGTGATGCCGCTGTAATTTCTAATTCATTATCTACTTCTGATGCTACTAATCTTTGGCATATGCGTCTTGGGCATATGAGTGAGCTTGGCTTGGCAGTGTTAAGTAAGAGAGGTCTTCTCGATGGGCATAGCATCAGCAAGTTGAATTTCTGTGAGCATTGTGTGTTTGGCAAACACAAAAGGGTGAAATTTAATACCTCTACTCATTCAAGTAAAGGTATGCTTGATTATGTGCATTCTGATTTATGGGGACCATCTCGCAAGCCTTCTCTTGGTGGTGCTCATTATATGTTGACCATTATTGATGATTATTCTAGAAAGGTATGGCCTTATTTCTTGAAAGATAAATCAGAAGCATTTTCAGCATTTAAAGAGTGGAAGACTATGGTTGAAAACCAAACTGAAAAGAAGGTTAAAAAGCTTCGTACTGATAATGGTATGGAATTCTGTTCACACGAGTTTAAAGCATATTGCAAAGCTGAAGGCATTGTTAGGCATTACACCGTTCCTTATACACCTCAACAGAATGGTGTAGCCGAGCGTATGAACAGGACTATCATCTCTAAGGCTCGTTGCATGTTGTCTAATTCTGGCTTGAATAGACGTTTTTGGGCTGAAGCTGCTTCCACTGCTTGCTATCTTGTTAATCGTTCACCCAGCATTTCTATTGATAAGAAAACTCCAATTGAGGTATGGTCTGGTTCTCCTGCTGATTATTCGCAATTGAGAGTTTTTTGGCTGTACTGCTTATGCTCATGTTGATAATGGTAAATTAGAGCCTAGAGCTATTAAGTGCATCTTTCTTGGTTATCAACCTGGTGTTAAAGGTTATAAATTGTGGAATCCACAAACTCAGAAGGTTGTGATTAGCAGGAATGTTATCTTTAATGAATCTGTTATGTTGCCTGACAACCTATCTACTAGTGCTCCTGTTCAGCAGAAAACAAGTGTGCAGGTGGAGCATTTTATTGATTCTGATTATACATCAAAAAATGATAGTGTTGCTGTACAAGAAGCACCTATTGATGATAATTTACCAATTGTTGATGATTCTTCTGTTGTTGAGCATTCTTCTCCAGTTGTGCAGCCTCCACAACATTCTATTGCAGCCGATAAGCCCAAAAGGGTTTCTAAGCCAAGAAAAAAAAAGATTAATTGAAGAATGCAATATTGCTTATGCTTTAAGCGTTGCAGAAGAGATTGAAGGTGCAGAACCTTCTAATTATTTTGAGGCTATTACATCTGTTGATTCTAACAATTGGATGACCGCTATGCAAGATGAGATGGAGTCGCTTGAAAAGAATGGTACTTGGGATTTAGTAAAATTGCCCAAGAATAAAAAGCCTGTTCATTGCAAATGGATTTTCAAAATGAAGGAGGGTATTTCTCCGGTTGAGCCAGCAAGGTATAAGGCAAGGTTGGTTGCTAAAGGCTATAGCCAAATTCCAGGTATTGATTTTAATGATGTCTTTTCCCCAGTTGTGAAGCATAGTTCTATTCGCACTCTTTTGAGTATTGTTGCTATGCATGATTATGAGCTTGAGCAGTTAGATGTCAAAACCGCGTTCTTACATGGGGAGTTAGAAGAGGACATTTATATGGACCAACCTGAAGGTTTTATTGTTCCTGGAAAAGAAAACCTTGTGTGTAGATTAAAGAAATCCCTTTATGGCTTGAAACAAGCTCCTAGGCAATGGTATAAGAGATTTGACTCGTTTATGCTCTCTCATGGTTTTAAGCGGTCTGATTATGATAGCTGTGTCTATTTAAAGACAGTTAATGGTTCAGCTATTTATTTGCTTCTTTACGTTGATGATATGTTGATTGCTGCTAAAGATAAATCAGAAATAGTGAAATTGAAGGCACAATTGAGTAAAGCATTTGAGATGAAGGACTTGGGTGCAGCTAAGAAAATTCTTGGTATGGAAATTATCAGAGATAGAAAATCTGGTATGTTATACCTCTCTCAACGAGGTTATGTTGAAAAGGTTCTTCGTCGTTTTAATATGCATGATGCAAAACCAGTGAGTACTCCATTAGCTGTATATTTCAAATTATCCTCTGATTTATGTCCGGTGTCAGATGAAGAAATCGAATACATGTCTAAAGTCCCATATTCGAGTGGAGTTGGTTCACTTATGTATGCCATGGTTTGTTCTCGTCCTGATTTATCTCATGCATTGAGTGTTGTCAGTAGATACATGGCTAATCCTGGCAAAGAGCATTGGAGAGCTGTTCAGTGGATTTTCAGATATCTTCGAGGTACTTCTAGTGCTTGTTTGCAGTTTGGGAAATCTAGAGATGGACTTGTTGGTTATGTTGATTCTGATTTTGCTGGTGATTTGGATAAGAGGAGGTCTCTCACAGGTTATGTTTTCACCATTGGTGGTTGTGCTGTTAGTTGGAAAGCAAGTTTGCAGGCTACTGTTGCTTTGTCCACTACTGAAGCTGAGTATATGGCTGTTTCTGATTCTTGTAAGGAAGCTATTTGGTTGAGAGGTTTATACTCTGAACTTTGCGGGGTTTCTTCTTGCACTACTATACATTGTGATAGCCAAAGTGCTATTTGTCTCACTAAAGATCAGATGTTTCATGAAAGAACAAAGCACATTGCTGTGAGATATCATTTTATTCGAGACGTTATTGCTCAAGGTGAAGTTAAGGTATGCAAGATAAGTACTCATGACAATCCCGCTGATATGATGACTAAGCCTGTTCCTACAGCTAAGTTTGAGCTATGCTCACGCTTAGTTGGTATTAAAGTTTGAAGTCCTAGTGACTTTCGGCGTCGGTGATTAATTATTATTGAAGTGAGTTCATTGTTGATACTTCATTTGCTACAAGATGGAATTCGTCTCAAGGTGGAGTTTGTTGGATATGATCCGAATTATAACGTGTGTCTTGTGGGGACGCCTGGAGGGCCCACGGTTCGGGTTGTATGTTTAGCGGATTTGTTTCCGTATTTGACTGCAGTCAGTTTAGTCCACCCATATCTACATCTTGTAAGCCGCAAGGGATGAGTAGACGACTCAATGTATTCCCTGCGTTGTAACTCTCTCATTATAGTGAAGATCGCCGGTTGGCGCCTGTGGTTTTTTCCCGCAAGGGTTTTCCACGTTAAATCTGTGTCTCGTGTTCGATCTTGTTTACGCATTACTTGCTAACAGGAGCCCCATCAACCTCCTCCCCTGTTTTCAACCATCCAAGGAGAACAATTTGTATGCATATTGTTCATTAGTATGTTTTTCTTCCCCATTAAGCATTAAGGTCGATCTTCTCTTGGAATTATTTGGGAGGACTTGACCCAGATTGTATCAGAGCAAGCGTAGTAATACAGCTCGCTGGTGGGCGAATAAGCTCCAGCGTGGCTCCTATTTAGTGTGACCTCGGCAGCTGTGCAGCAAGCAGCAGCACATGCAGCCAGTACGCTGCGACGCAGCAGCACACCAGCAAATCAGAGCGCAGCGCGCGCGTATGCGCCCGCTTCAAGTGGCCATCTCGCCAGACGCCCATCTTGCATTCTCTCTCCTTTTGTCTCTCTCAACGGGGATTCAGTCTGTTTATAGGCAACCATGATACTTGCTCCATCCGCTCTGTTCCAAAGCAAAGCATGTGTGGACAGAACGGGGCGTCACAATTCGACAAGGAGTGGCCAATCGGCTATTTGCTTGTAGCACTTAGGCTATGATAGTACTAGTCTCCCCTTTGGTTATGTCGCCAATTTATTCTATCATCTTTGACTGATGAACTTGCATAGTTGCTACTAGTACCACTCTATTTGTTATGAATATGAAAATCTATCTAAATCTCCAATGCATTGTGCAACCAACTGGTGGAGGCAAGATAAATCATGCGGGGTAACTGAAGCTCAACTAGAAACGTTGAAACAAAATACTATTTGTGTGCGTATTGTTCATTACTTCCTTGCCTATTAAGCATTAAGGTTAATCTTCTCTTTGAATTATTTAGGAGGACTTTACCATCAGATTGTATCCTCCCATCCGTTCTGTTCCAGAACAAAGCAAAGCATGTGTGGACCGAACGGGGCGTCGATGCTGTTGCTACGCTTCTCTATTTATATTTTGGAATATGAAAAAACTATCTCCATCTCCAATTCATGACGCAGACAGATTAGGGAAAGAAGGCAGGTTAAATCATACGGTGGTAACTGAAACTCAACTAGAAATAGTCAATCAAATTACTATACACCAAAAGTCATAAAGGGGTTAGTTTTTTTTTATTACGGCCTCCGCTACTCCATCTGGAGTGCTTACATAGTTAACTGCAGATTAGCCATAACGTGACAACGGAGCACCCCAACAGGTACTAGGAGTAGCAGGAGATTAGCCACAAACAGGCGCTCTTGGATATTCATAATTCATCTGGCCATTAGGCCAAGCACAAGCATCGGGACACCGAGTTCGGTAGCTGACTGGAATTGGAACTATTCGTGGTCAAGCTGTCCAAAAAAATAGTATGATAAAATTGGTAAGGATCTACAGAGATATCACGACAAATCTAGCTCACCGCCGGGATATGGAAAGAAGATGTTGGCGCTAAAACGAGGCCAGCGCACGATCGCGCAGCGGGCACAAGTGCACCTTGCAGCACCTCTGCACCAGGGCGGTTTAACCACTATGATAAGGCGGTTAGACCGGTCTCGCCAGGAGTCCGGCAAGAGACCAACGAACGCTTGCCCGGGAGGGACCCCGTCGGGGCAGGCGCACGCTGGGTTGTCCTAGGCTCGGCAGGCCAGCTAGGACGTCCTCTCATACCATGGAGGTAGAAGAAGAACAGCACATGGGGTTGGAAGAGATTAGGGATTGAGAAACATAAAGGTAAAAGATGCAAAATAATAGATAAAAGTGTTTTTGATCGATTGGATGCCCTCAATCGGCCGTGGCCCTTTATATTTATAGGGAGGGGAGGTCTTGCCCCATTAGGAGTCGAAACCCTTACAAATTTCGTGCTAAAATACAACTCAACTCGGATTACACAGCCCAAAACCGGTCTAACCGCCCCTGGAAACCGGTCTAACCGCCCCTGGCAGGTGTAGATCTTCCCGGGGTCATATCTCTTTCATCCAGACTCCAAATTAGGCGATCCACATATGCATTTTGATCAGCTCGACGAGAGGAAGATGATGGTTCAGTCCAATTTAACTTTTGAGCAATTTGAAAATTCCGGTCTAACCGCCTTGACAAACAGGTTAGACCGCCCCTGGCCAGAACTGCCAAATTTGGGTGCGAACAGAAGAACGTGTTGCTGCGCCTGCGAGTCATCTCCACATATTCGAACCTTAATTTGGTTAGTGCCCAGTTGTGCTGTCTTGCTGATGTGTCCCCGCGCTCTCACCTCACTGGCCGCATCCCAGCGGCGAGCATCCACCGCCTACGGCGCCATTGAGGAACATGAACGCGACGAGTGGCACGGTGAGCGCGGCGAGCAAGGCGGACGCCACGGCGCAATCCAGGCGAGCGAGCCACCTGGGGGCACCCGGTGGAACGACCGCCGCCGGGCGGCCGGGGTCACGTGAAGGAAAACAAGGACGACGCCTAGGATGTACGTGATCGTGAGGGTGACGAGGACGACGGCGGCGGCGGCGTCGAGGACGTGCCTTGGCCTCTCCCTCGCCGTTGATCGGCACTTTGTTCGAGTTGCTTTGCTGCTGCCATTGTCTGGAGCAGAGGAGAGGAAGATGAACAA
Source organism: Urochloa ruziziensis (assembly GCA_015476505.1). Lineage (NCBI taxonomy): Eukaryota > Viridiplantae > Streptophyta > Magnoliopsida > Poales > Poaceae > Urochloa > Urochloa ruziziensis. The sequence goes on along the minus strand of CM027126.1, from coordinate 36,874,690 downwards.
GAAAAGTAAAGATGGGACTGGAGCGGTTTGAACCAAAGGATCGCCGACCCGAACCATCAAACCAGCCCCAATGGGCCCCTCTTGGATAGAACCTCAAAAACCATCGAACCAAAGGTTCGAGAGGTTCGATCCCCCTTCGAGCGGTTCACATCGCCGCCATCTCCTCTGGCTGCGAGGAGCGCTCAGCACGCCTGGTCCGTGACGCAGAAGGCGGGCTGACGAGCTCGCTGCATTGAGGTGGCAGGACTGGGACTAGACGAGCCGGCAGGCGGCGGAGCCATCTAGAGCAGCATGGAGGAGAGCGAGCCTTCTGCCTTGGCCGCCGTCCACGGTGCCTTCTTCTCCCTAGTTGCGGCAGCGACGCCGGGCATGACGACAGCTCTAGCGCTACCGGCGCGGCGGTGGCGGCAATGGAGAGTGATGCCCAACAGTCTACAGTGACACAGAACGAACTACGCCGTCAGCCAGACCTGTAGCTTGAGGAGTCGACGGAACTTGCTGTTGGCGAATCTCGCCGTCGCCGTGCTCCAGTAGCCCCGACGAGAGGGAGCGCGCGTCGGTGGTGCTAATGTGCGAGGTGGGGCCGCTCCGACCTGCCGGCGGGCGGTGGCAGCAGCAGCCCTGATGCGGCGACAATAGTACACGACGTCGGCGAGAGCGGACTCCTTGTCAGGTGGAGAACTGGAGATCGATGGTGGACTGTGTAATCTATGGTTCGACCCGCTAGAACTATTGGTCCAACCACGGATCGCGTGGTGCTCCTTGTCTCACTGAATGGATCATTGGATAGTTCCAGGGTCGCTTCGCGGTGCACCTACGCCCATCTTTAAAGAAAAGTGAACGCAAGGTAAACAAAGGAGGAGAATGGAATGCGAGACGCCAGCGCCAAGGCCGGCCCTGAGATTTCAGGGGCCCCGGTCGAAATTAAAAATGGGGCCTTCTTAGGTAGTAATAAAAAAATGAAAATTCTTTGTATATACAAGAAGTGTTATCAATATTTACTTCTATCAAACAATATCAATCTCGTGGAATTTTTGCTACTGGGTGCATAATTTCTAGACAATATGATGGCTAGATGAAATTAATAAAACAATCAGCAGCCAAAAGCTAGGACAAATCTACTGAGTACAGCTTTTCATAAAAGGAAATCTAAGGACTTGCATAATCAATTCAATGTAATCTCCAATCCAATCCATTGATTATCAATTGCCTACGGTAGTGTATATAGATTGATCATCGTTCATAGATTAAACATCAATTCCCAATTCATCGTTGAGCACTTTACGTTCCCGATCGTGTCTCCATTCCATGTGCCTTGGCCTCGCCCTCGCCGTAGGGACGGTCTCTTTGGGGTTTGGCCGTTTCAGCCGTCAGCCGTGGGGTCCATAGGCGTAGCACAAAACATCACAAGTTCAGAACAGTTGCTGCATCTGCAGCATCTGCTCAGGATACCTGACGATTAGTCTTCTGGAACAAAAGCAACCAACCCGGAGAAACGGTTTGGTTTCACTCTTGAAGCTCCATTCGCGGATGTGACCAGCGCAAAACCTGCACGGCTGCGCCATGACAGACAAGACCAACAGTGCAGGTGCGGGCAATAGGCACTTCAGGCAAATAGCCGGCCAGGCGTTGGCGTTGGATTCCTCTGGAATCGGTTCTCGACTTCTGGCTCGGCAAATGGAACCTTCTCTTGCTTTACCGCATTAATTATCAATAGACAATCACCATGCATGGATGGGATGGGAGAAACCGGCATCCACGGTCTCAAAAGGTTGATGTGGTTGATGATTTGATGCGGGTTTAGGGTTCTGATTAACTCCCGATTGTCAGTCAAGAATCACCATGCACTTAGAACGGTTTGTATCTACTAGTAGCGACTGCAACTTTTCTTTTCTTGCTTTTAACCACATCGTCAACCGACATGTCGGCACCGCTATAATGCAAATCGAGATTCTACTGAGGGCTCGTTCGTTCCACTCAGATTAGGGTAAATATAGCAAAAATTTATGATAGGTACAACAAGAAACCGTGATTTGTTCCGGGTCGTGAACCAATTTATTCGTGATAGGTACAACAAGAGACCGAGAAACAATCCACTAGTCAAGAGGTGTGGAACCAATCCGGTTCTTTTGTTGTACCTATTAAGAGCAAATTGGTTCACGACCCGAAATAAATCCGGGTCTCTTGTAGTACATATACATATTATAAATTTTTTGGTATATCTATCCAATCCGAGTGGAACGGTTCCAAAAGAACCGAATGGGGCCTAAAGCATTCCGTTTCGCTTGCTTTGGTCGCCGCTGACGACCTAATCCCACACGCACGGATGGCTCTGGTTCGTCTGAGCCTCTGAAGGAATTGTTTACGGCGACCTTGGAGTCCTTGACCTCCCCAAATCGCTGCAGGACGATCGATCTCACCTTGTCGTGCCATCATCTCTTCTCGAGCGTGCCAGCTTTTCTCGGTTTTTCCATCGTGCCTAATTTTCCCGTCCGACGTGTCCTGATCGGAATTGATGCTGCAAATTTAGAAAGGAACAGCGGCAACCCATGAGTACAACATACATTGGCAAGTTGCCAAGGGTCGCCTTCCGCCCCCACAAGGGCGGCCGATGAATTCGTCCGATCAGCCTCGCTCATCCCGTCGGAGAAAAGCGCCAATACTGATGTGAGATGCAAAGCAAACACAATAGCATGCACTGGTCTTTCCATTTCTTATCCAAGGCTGATGTGAGATTTTATTTCATAAAGCATTTTTTTCTAGAGCTATATTTTATCAGATATCAGGCTGTACCGCACATAAATCAAAATTCCAATTTCCCTCCGCATCTGGGTGCATGCAATCAGATTTATCATCATAACATGTACTAGCCATTTCAGAAAAGTGGGCAAGACAATTGTCATCGCCCTAAAAAATAACTTTAGAAGACACACCCCCCCCCCCCCCCCCCCCCCCCCAATCCATATGAAGAAAGAAATGTTACAGCCACATGGTTGGATGTTGGTACCCCTCAGCTCACGTCAAAGCTGAAACATACCACAAAGATTAAAAAAAAAACCATGTCGAAACAATCAACCACAGCCACCTCTCAGTTCTCATTAAGCGTTTCTTGTCCCTTAAGGCTTCTCTGATCTAACTTTTGGAGGTTTTAGGACTTGAGATATTCTTTTGACGGAAATTAGGAGGTGAAATTTGTATCATTCGCCCATCCCATATGCCAAAGCATCATCTGAAACGAACGGGAGGCATGAGCCAATGGCATGTTTTGCTTGTAGCTCTTCTCTTTCATGTTTCATTTTTTAAAAGTCTACCAACCTTATTATTGCTCCGTTTGTCTATGTTGGCAATGGTGGTATGCATGGTGAGCGCCGCTCATTTTTTTACCGTTGAAAAGAGAACAAACGTTCGATTTTGCATCTGAAAAGCCCGTCTCTAATTCCAGACACCCAAAATTCAGCCAAACGAACGGAGATTCAAAACAAGGAGGCACATCATGTGCAGTGCAGTGGTGGCACCGCTCATCTTTGGCTGTTGAAAAAGGCACAAACATTTGATTTTGTATTTGGAAAGCCCATTTCTAATTCAAGACACCCAAATTCAGCCAAATAAATGGGAGGTTCAAAACAAGGCACATCATGTGCAGTGCAGTGGTGGCACCGCTCATCTTTGACTGTTTGAAAAGGCACAAACATTTGATTTTGTATTTGGAAAGCCCATTTCTAATTCAACACACCCAAATTCAGCCAAATAAATGGAGGTTCAAAACAAGGCACATCATGTGCAGTGGAGTGGTGTGGAAATTTGTTTAACCTATTGCAGCAGATTATCTCTACAGAATCCTGTTGGCTCACCTAGCTCACAGACCACCACCTCGCGGCGGCGAGCCTCCAATGAGAAGCCAGAACGCGAGGAGAGGCACGGCGAGCACAACAAGCACCGCGGCCACCATGGTGCACGCGAGGCAGGCGAACCGCCTGGCCGGCGCTGGCGGGGCCGGTGGTGCGAGCCGGAGCTGGAGGAGCACGATGCTGGTGAGGTAGGCGAACGGGAGCGCGACGAGGAGGACGGCGACGGCGGCGTCGATGGCGGGGCTCGGCGGCGCGGCGCCGCGGAGGAACTCGAGCAACGGCTTGATGATGTAGGAGATGCCGAGCGCGACGCAGAGCGCGAACCGGGGGGCGTCGTTCAGCTCAGCCATTCAGCTGTAGCTCTGCTCCGCGAGAGCACCGAGAGATCTAACAAGAACAGAGAGAGTTGTCGGGCTCAATTGATTTTTCAGAGGAAAACTCGTACGATACGAACCTGGCGGTAGTGGATGGTGAGCACCTGGAACTTGAAGCTGGAGCAAGAACTCGATCAGCTCGAACACCCGCTTTCTGGAGCAGAGCAGAGGCTCAAAGCGAGAGCGGATGGCACATGGCAGCAGAGGAGGCGTGAGGTGGAAGAGCACCGGCCACGCTTATATAGGCCTCCAAAATCCCCGCCAGCGCAAGGAAAAAATTAGCAAGAAAAAGAAGACCCAAGCAAGGGTACAACATGGTCGTGGATGGATGATTGATGGAAACGGGGGAAGAGCAAAGAGGTGTCGAGGAGCAGTTGCGCACGGGTAAGCGAGGACAGGACATGGTGGATGGATTCGTCCGGTCCGAGAAAAGCAGGCCCGGCGAAAACGATCTGGCCAGCTGCTGCTAGCAGCCTAGTGCTGCACTTGAACGAGAACGATCTGATCGGCTGATCCTGGCAGGAATGCATGCATGTTTGCTGTATGCTACTGATCTGGCGCATGGAATAGGTCAAGCCAAAAGTTGTCCGGAGCACCAGCCTGATTATCTTCGGAGATGACTTCCGTTGGAGCACGTCAACGCCTCCCGCAGGGGGGAATGATGCGAAACCCGCGCGTGGAATACGAAAGCCATACATGCATGGATTCATGTTCGATCTTTGCAGGGTAGGAAAAGCAGCTGCGGCTAGCACTGGAAACGCGATCCGGTCGGCGATCGCCTAATCCTGACAGTACATACATGTCCCATGATCTCACCTGACGTGCGCATGGTCCGTACGATAACGCTTCACTGCAGCTGCAACGGCAACGGCGCGACGTGATCTTACCATTCAGATTTCTCTGTGCTCTTTCGTTCCTCGGCTTCCCTTACCGGCTTTTCCGTGCTCATAACGGTACGGTATAAAACGTGTGTCTGATCTGTATTTCGAAAAATAAAAAGAGATGGTGTTAGATACTAGATTATATCGGGCTATAAAGGTCAAAGCCTGCCTAGACAGATATTTGGCCCAGGCCTTTTGTTGCCTCGTCTTCGGGCTGAAACGCTACTGGGCTTCCAGCCACGTTCATCCGTAAAGCGCGTAGGCCCTCCTCGCGACAATGTTGCGCTAGGTTGCGCAATGATCCAGGCTGCATGGACTTCAGTGGAGTCACTCGTTTGGTCGCCTCCATCTCCCGCGCGACGTCGCCGAAGAAAGTGCGTCCGGCCGGAGGAGGAAGGAGACTAGGAGAGGGAGGGGAGCCAATGCTCGGGGATGGTCCTGCCGCCAGGGCCTACATGGTGGCGACGGCCCTCCGCGGCGGCTGTCAGGGCTGCGGGGGATTCCGGCATTCCGCCCGAAGAGAAGACCGCCACCGGCGACACGGCCGCGTCGACGATGCGGGCGCATCCGTCGGCGGCGACGCGGACGGCGAACGCGAAGGTGGCCGTGGCGAGGTAGGCAACGAGGACTGGGAGCGCGAGCGACGGGGCAGCGTCGCGTCGCCCTGCCGAGGGAGCCGAGGATGTGGGCGGAGCCGAAGGCGACGGATACGGCGAACTCGGACGGGCCTGGGAGGGAGTCCATCGGCGAGGCAGGTGAGCAAATGCGCGAGCACGAGCGGGGAATGGAGCTCTGTATTGCCAGATGATGGCAGAAGTTGAGTGCAGTAGTGCACTGGTGGTGTCAAAGCGAGGGGGAGAAGAGCGAGCTGTGTTTGTTGGGCTTTGCTGGGGCCGGGAAGAGTTCGTCTCACTCGCCTCCCCAGCTTAGCTGCTTATATAGAAGCCAAGATGTTTTAGTACTTTTAGAGTCACTGTTTTGGTCGCATCTATCTATATATATTCACCCTGTAACTTTTTTTTTTCATCTTTTGCGTGGCAATATAGTTTTTCCTGAGCTAGGGCACTTGTGCTTCCGCTGCATACTCTTTGCATACTACTCCGTATACTTGTAGCCGTTCTTTTCTTCCTCCAGCTTTAGGATTGTCCTGTCACTCGGGTGGTTCCCCGGACGACATCTGAAGCCAAAACTGCATGGCCCCCAAAAGAACAAGAAAAAGGAAAACGAAGCACAGTAGTTTCAGTACGTCACAACATGCCAGACATGTGGCACCCATGCATGCTACAAACGCGTGGAATGGTTAAGCAAGCCTTGTTTCGAAGGAGCAGGGGATGGATTCGGCACAAGTACTCCTGCTAATGATTAAAAAAAATTCTGCAGAAAAAAATCATTTACGCGCCATTGTGGAGCAGGTGCACGAATGATGATGACGGATGTGTTGGAGTGTGTGCGGTCATCGTCGTTCAGCAAGGACGAGATGAGCACGGGCACGGCTAGGCTCCGGGCGATGACGCTGAGACCATAACAGCACGTGGAGGTACAAGAGCATGACGCCGGCGAGGTAGGCCACCGGGACAGTGATGACGACGGCGGCGGCCGCAGCGTCGAGCACCGGGCTGCGCTCGTTGGCTGCAAGCACGAAGTCGAGGAGCGGCTTGAGGACCTCGGCGCAGCCGACGGCGATGTAGAGGGCCACCATGCCCAGCTCCGGGACCGGGATCTCGGCCGCCATGCCCGCTTCCGGGAGCTCGCGCGCCATGATGCTGGCTGGTGTTGCAGGAATGGATGGGGACAGAGGCCAGCTGCTGTGATATGAGCGGCTGTAGGTGGTGTTGCCTGTTTTGGAACGAGAGCGAATGATTGGGGACTGTGATGAGATATGAACGGGGAGGGATGGGGAGAGGGGGGTTTTAATGGCAGCAGACGAGGGCGCGGAGCCGTTGGTTTATGGATGCGGCGATCAACAGCCGTTGGATCTGAGCGGCATTGGTGGGGGCGGGTGACGTGATGGGGTGGCCGGTGGCATATGTGCGTGCACAACCTGTCATGCTATGCGGAGCATACAGATATAAATGCTTTACTATTTGTATAGTTTTGTACATAATGTATAATGTATAGTCCTTCCTTTACTATTTGAACATCCGGTCTGATAGAAATGCTTTTACTATTTGTAGTTTTGTACATAATGTATAGCCCTTTACTATTTGTACATCTGGTCTGCAGAAATGCTTTTACTATTTGTAGTTTTGTACATACTGTAGTTCTTTACTATTTGTACATATAAAAATGCTTTACTATTTGTACATCTGGCCTGAAAGAAATGTTTTACTTTTTGTACCTCGGGCGTCAAGGCTGCACTTGGTGAAAAAACTAGACCCGATGGGGTGAAGAGCCACACGGTTTTTCATTAAGCAGAAGAAACATCTTCCGGGTCTAGAAAAATCTCCGAGCCCCAGCAAGCCGTCGAGGGGATTTTTTTTTTAAACCAGCCTCATAAATTCGCTCCAACGAGGAATCAAACTTGGGTGTAGAGCGTGCATATTTGCTTCTTTTAGTTTTTTTATTTATCAAACAAAGTGACACGTTGCCCTCGACAAACAAAATGTTTTGGTAAGAAGAGAAAAGTGTCCAGGTTGCAGAAGTATTTCAGCCCGGCTACAGGTCTGATGTCTGAATCGAGAGTAAGCGGTGGTTTCAGTAGGTCGTCAGGACTTCCACATGTGTAGCGGTTGCCGTGGAGAGAGATGATTGCGCTTAGGCATAGGCATGGGCTTGATCTCAATTACGTAGAATCTTGTGGCCATCGGTCAAGAGGAGCTCGTATAGTCGTATATGTGGGAAAAGAGATCGATCAGCCGCATGAGGTAGCAGAACTATACTGCCACTGGTCAAGAGAAGGAATCGTTGACAGCCACCGCATGTGGCAGCCCGTACGTGGGGTACCACCGTACCACGGTACCAGTCAGTAGCACTCCCATCACTCGGGGCTCCGTACGTCTCTCCGTTCGGGGCCCACATCATTTTCTCTCGCTGACAACAAGAGTTGTGTCCTGTGGGGGCGCAGCAACAAGGAAAGACAGCAACAAAACGTGACATCGCGTGGGGACAGCACGAGCCGGCCGGACATGCTTCTGCGAACGTGAATCGATGGATCGTACAGTAATTCGTAAAGCGCACGATGCAAAAAGGGCCACGGCCGCGGTTGAGCCAGGACAAGCTAGCTAACATACGGCTTGCGGTGAAGTGTTCTTGGCCGGTCGCGGGATCCTTTGCTTACCTGAAAATCCTTCCGTTTACCGTTCTTTAAACGGATGGGATGCTAGCTGGAATGTCCAGGCGAGTGGTGAACCAGACCACTACTAGCTAGGTATGCAGCCTAGAGGTACTTACACACGTTGCATTAATTAGGAACCTTAATTGCCTAGTACTGATGGCACATGATGTCTTAACAGATCCAATTTACTAATAATTGCACATAACAGAACTGATGTTTGGGATAATTGCACATCCACTTGCACAGAATTTGATCTGAATCATTACTAATTGCTCATGAACAAGCATAACAGATCCAGTCTACACTAGTTACTCGTGAATAAATCAGCACTTAACGGAGGCTTAAACTTATGGCTCGCTTTGGATTAGGATCAAGTTAGAACTACGATGGCTCTGGATACCGATTGTTAGTTTTAATTAATCTAACATTAACTTAACCAGAATCTTAAACTTAGCCTAATCATGATCACTAATTAAACTTAATGCGGAATACTTAGATTAGACTAACCAGAGCTTGTCGATGCCATTAACCTCTGTGTAGTCGTTGCAGTGCTGATAATTTGCTTGGTCTTCACGAATCAGCAGCTTCTCGATCCTTCTTGATGTAGAATTCTTGATCAGTAAAGCACAGGGTGCGCCTGTGGACAGGAACTCGTGCTTCCAATCCCTTCAGTGCCCTAATTGACCGGAGTTTTGTCTAATTGCGAGATTAGATAGATTGAGGTGTGTTAGGTGTACGGGCACCCCCTCTAATTTATATATATAGCACTGCGGGACAGGGCCCGAGTCCTAAAAAGATACGTTTATGTGTGCTTACCGATCACAGCACCTGAGTCCTAATCACATACATTAGGTGGAGTTTGTACGTGATAAGGTGTTGGTTGTTAAGCCAAGATCACAAAATACTTCCCGCAGGGCCTAGTTACTGTTTTTGTCTTGAGTGGCCTGGTTTCAACCACCTCGAGTTACTGCTTGTCAGTTGAGTAATTGCGACATGATTATCGCAGATTGGAATCCACTTCAATTCGAAGTGACATTCCTGGGCCCCACCGTTGCATTAATTAGGAACCTTCATTGCAGCCGCGAGCAAGCGCGCCGCGCATGGCGCTGTGCCGCTGTGGGCAAGGTGGCAAAACCGGCAGCGACGGGAAGACAGGAGCTGATGAACGGGGTCACCTGTTGCCCCTGTTGGTGACTGAGGCAGGGGCGGCCGGTGGCGCCTTCGGTCGGGGCGCTTCTGGCCGGTGAAGGCCGCGGCCCAAGATGGGTGGTGAGGAGGGGTTTGGGCTCATGCGGGTTTCGACCCATCTTGGTGAATTGGGTGCCCAAAAAAAGGGGCCTGGTGGAGATGGTGAAGGCCGGAATTGGCCTGACTGTGGGGAAAAGCCTTGTAGTACATCACGAAAACGATCACCTTTTTTTCTGTGAACATGCAGTGGGAGTTTTCCATTCATGCTAGTGGAGCTTATTTTCCTTTTCATTTCCTTGCAATGTACACATTTGTGTTGGTTTTGCCTTAACTTTATTCTTCTAACCAACACAACCATTTTACACAATTGACATTTCGATCCTCAGTTATTAAATACGCCGTCACAACAAATTGAAGACTTTTCTCTCTTAGTTCATGATGTACAACATCATGGTATAATAACTTGAAACTGATGATACATGACCATGATGTTTTAATGGCATTTTTATTTTATTACATAGGTTACAACTTACTACAACTACTTTCGGGCTAGATTGGTGCAATGCAACTTAATGACATTTTTATGATGTGGTTGTTCTATGACCATATAATTTTATGACTTTCCTCCTCAGAACTCTAATGTCCTATGTTGCCAGTTTTATCTACGTAGCCCCTCATTATTGAAAATGAAACTAGCATACTCAAAACTATTATTGGATTAGCCATGTCTAATTGTCTATAAAAAGTGGACCCGAGATATTATATGTTATGCCCAAACATAAGATACTTTGCTGAAAATGTAGGTCCTTTCTGTTTTATTTAATTCTTTGACGTGCCAAGAAAAAGATTGTTATAAGCGTCGGCGAATAAACGATGAGAGTAAACGATCAAAGCAGTAAAGGGACATGAGATTTAACGTGTAAACCCTCCCGATGTGAGAGGGAAAAACCACGGGCGCCAGCCAGCAAGAACTTCACCATGTCGGGGTTCGAGTACAACGCCAACGGCGGCGGCTTACAAGAATACGAGAGAATCAAGTCTCCAATGTAAAACCCTAAACGGGATATATCATGACCCGTACCGCTCCGGCCCAAGCCTCTCGGCGACGGGCCTCCGTTACACTCCGTCAGAAGTTGGCCTTTAGATATGGACCAATGTTGGAAGTAGCGGGCTATAGATTTTAGTGGAGTCTTCTCTGAAACGCTATGTAAGCTATAGCGGCCGTTATAGCGCCGACATTTAGCGGAAATGAAAAAAACCAGCAGCATTTGGTCACTTTCAACAAATATTTCAGCAGCAAAAGTGCATAACATAAGAGTTCATAAGTATCATTATCATTAGTTCATTACACAAACAAGTCAACAGCATTGCCACAAATCCTGCAGATGAAGTTCATAACATGATAAATAAACTGATAATTAACAAGTTTTTGGGATCACTGCATCAGGCAACACGCCAACAGACATGCATCATGTGCTTCAGTTCGAGAAATCTTCCTGTTCTTCTTGTAGTTGCTAGCGGTGCAGGGTTCAGGCGGCACGAGGACAATGGCAGCCGGCGGCGCAACCCGTGTGGTGACACAGCTGCTGCCCCGTTGCTTGATGCCCCTCGCTGCCTCCAGTCCACGGCTTCTTCTCGTCACTCCTCAGTCGTCGTCGCCGTCGTAGTAGGAACTCGATTGAGTAGCTGCCGCCGCCAGATGTGTCGAGTGGGGAATACATGGAGTAGGGTTTCACAAGTTTAGAATTTTATTAGATGCATCGCGTGGGCCAATATTGGGCCAAAAAACATTGGATTGTTGTCTACCGATTTTTGGCCCGTAACCTTCATAGCGCCGCTATACGCTACGCAACGCTAACACAAATAGCGGCGCTATTCTGCGCTTTAGCGCGCGTAGCGGCGTTAGCGGTAATAACAGCCATATCGTTGCGGAGTCCTTCTCCAGCCGCTATAGCCCGCTACGGCCAACATTGATATGGACTGAATTTGGATCATTTTCAACAAAGATACTGTGACACCTAATCAATAATACACTGTATCTTAATTCTTTGATGAGACTCTAGCCTTACCATTGCTTCTCTTTTCTGTTTGATTGAATGATTGATGTAGCCTTAATTTTGATGTGTTGTAGACTCTGAACGCTAAACGATCGATCATCTACCGTTTTAGCTCATTATTTGTACTAAACGGACGATTAAACGGATCAAATGGCCACTAATTAGTCTAAATGTATGATGAAATAGACACCGTGAAGTGTTTGCACGGCGTGTAAATGGGCTAAATGGCCGTGTAGGCAAACAGTAGTGGTAACACTTATATTATCAATGCTCACTAACACAGGCTCGTTATGGAGATATTTTAATTTAAAGTTCACTAAGCTCTCACACCACCTACGCCAATGCTACGATAATGTTGTAATACCTGCAGGTGTATCTTCAGACTTGGTGTGGTCGGTTGAGCTGTTCTTTCTCCGGGCGCATGTGTCTTCCAAACTCACCGAGAGATCCTTTCCACCTCCATTCTGCACTCACTTCTCTCCTTTTCTTCCCTCTCTCCTTCGCTACCGTTAATTCCTTAGCCGAGTGGTTGTGCTTTCTATCTCGCATATTCTTCTATGTGTTTGTTGTTATGTGTAACTGTCTCTGTAATAGCGACAGGTGACAGATGGCACTGGAGATCCTGTGCTGCTGCTGGACTTGACACTTGATGGATGTTCATGTCCCAGGAGAAGGAGAGACAGAGACAGAGACAGGGGGACGGCCATGCACAGCATAAATAGAACTTCTGAAGTGCAAGCATGTGATTTCGTGGGGACAAAAGGTCTCATGTCTACGCAGCTCCTCCTCGGCTCCACGGCTCCACCACACTAGAAAAGAACACTTGAGCACTCCCAATGACTCAATGAGGACGATGTTCTGGTAGATTCTCTCTTTTTTTTCTCTGAAAGATGCTGAACTTTAACCAATGGTCAGGTACTCAAGTTAAAACAAATATATCAAGCAATGGCCGCAATTTTTTTTTAACTCTCTCTAACACAGGGGCCACATCCACCTTTTATCATGTGCATTTGCGGACTTCTTAGTCCACCAAGTGGGTAGTATCATTGCCATCTGTCCAAATAAAAAGACAGGGAAATAACAAAAAGGCACATGAGATGGGGTCATGGAGATCTTTTGCTATGGTCCGTATAGCAAAGTAGTCCTAGAAGAAGTGCGAGCCAAGGCTGAAACACCTGTACTTGTTCTTGCTTGTTTTACTTTTACTAATTGAAAACACTTACTTCTTCCAACTTCATTATGGAGGATGCTATGATCGGATTGTGGAGCATACCAATGTGACATGAAGATGGATTGTGTTTGCACAACTATATATTTCCATTTCTACAAATCTCTATGGGTAAATGATTCGTCAAAGTTAAATATGTAATTTTAAGGCTTGAAGATAATTATTTCTGAAGTGATGAATGGTTACAGTTGTTTTGAGGTACGTGCATTACAGCACACGGGCACCCTGCTTGTCCACATTGAGGCCACATTGTATCATGCATTCTTCTTGTGGACTTCTCTTCTTTTTGTGAATTTCTTTGCTTAGTTCCTCGTCAAGATCCATTGCAGGTGCAGCAAGGCCAGCAACACACATCAAGGAGGTTGGCCTGTGTAAGCAGACGTATGGAGGTGAGGTGGTGCCTTAGTTATTTAGAATTCGGTATATCCTTGTAATCAGAACTATGTAAAACTTGCCTGCCTTCCTCTCTTTAAATGGCATAGCAATGCTCCTGCTCTTCTTTCTTTGAAGAAAGAAAAAGAAAAACTGCAAGCAAATGCCAAGTTCAATGATCTAAAAAAACAAGGGACAAAGCCAGCTTCTCAAGCAGGCAGCCCCTGCTCTAGAGTCTAGCAAACAGTCCTGTCTCATTCCTTCCAACAGCTCGTGCACCAATATTTGCTTTCCATTGAATATTCTACCACCATTCTATTCCTTCAAAGCATGCAAACTAAAAAAAGCTACAACTAAACCAAACCATCTTACAAACTCCCTCATCAGATTGCTTTCGATGAGAAAGCCACCAATCCACTGAGACCAAAAAGAACCAGCAGTCCGCTATACCTAACTGCCCACCGGTTAACCAGATACCCACAGACGCAGACCCCCCCCCCCCCCCCCCCCCCCCCCCCCCCACAAAAAAAAAAAAGACAAAGGACTGAACGGTGTAGTAGCTCATAATAGAGAGACATACATACATTGCATTAACTTCTCCATTACAAAGTTATTACACTCATTTTACAAAATTACAACTTCACCTTCTACTTCTAGCATCCAGAAGAAGCCGCTCGCGGCCTCAGTTCTAGGCTGTCTGCTCTTTTGTTCCTGCGCGGACAGCCAGGCCAAGTAGTGAAGTTTGTAAGAAGGTGATAACTTAAACCATGGAAGCGTCCGGTACTCCGTCACCACTGCAGCTCACTGGAATGGTCCACATGTCGGCTTACGCCTACTGACGGCCGGAGAACATCGCCTCCAATATAATGCCGATGGACTCACTCGCAGTGTCACACCACAGAATCTTCAATCTTATATCAGCTGCCACAGCCAATGTAAAACTAAAGGCGTGGCCTTTATTTTCTCATAGTAAAACAGTAGCTAGTAAGTATTATTTTGCCTTTTTTGGATGCTTATTTTAGTGGGATCAAGCTTGGACTTAGCTCATTTTAAGCTGTATATCCTCACCCAATCCCTCACCAAAACAAGCATTCCCTCTCAGGCTACGCGCTGCCGGCAGTGAGGAACAGAAACGCCACCAGAGGCACGCCAACGAAGAGAAACAACAGTGTGAAGCCCAGGACGACGGACTTCCAGAACGCCGCTGGGGAGACGGGCACCGCCGGTGGCAGGGTGACGTGGAGGGTGACGGGGAGGATGACGCCGACAACGAAGAGGTAGGCCGTTGGGAGAGTGAGGAGGACAGCGGCAACCGCCATGTCAAGGACAGGGCCACGCGTGGCAGCAGCTCTGTCCAGGAAGTCCAGGACGGGCTTCAGGACCTCCCGGCAGCCGAGGGCGATGTACAGGGCCGCCATTGCCACCTCCGGGAGGTCCGCCGCCATGTTTGCACGGGAGGGGGCGGAGTGAGTGGTTGCTGTCAGCTGTGAGCAGGCAGCTGGCAAGAGGAGCAATGGGAGGAGCCGAGGAGAGCCAATGATTGGGAGCTAATGATCGGTTACCGTGGTCTAGGCTCTGCTTAAATAGAATTAGCTGATGGAGACATGGGGCGATGATGTGCTTAAGTAGAATAGAACTTCGGTACACTAACATTGTCAAAGACAAATCAACGGTGAGCCCAGTGGAACCAGCTCAAGTGTACCTGAACTAGATTGTCAATGCTGAACAGTTGCTCCTACATCATTGTAGCCCTTCAAGGCTGTAGAACCCAGGAACCCAGAAGATATTAACAAACTAGTATGCTTCAAACTCCAAGTACTGCTCGCATTGTCATATCAGTTTCCATCGACAATGAGAGAAGCCAGTTCATCTTCCTGTTGACTTCTCAATCTTGACAGCGTAGGGAGGCTGGGCTCCTTTTAATTCTATCAAGTAGGAACATGGAAAGTTTAGGAAATGACAGTCTTTATGGCTATCAATTATTTTCTGAGTTGTGGCCTAACTAGAGTTATTTTGTAGAAAAATATTTTGTCCTATGGCTATCAACTATGGATATTTTTGTCCTAACTATTTCTGAGTTCCAGGACAAAAGATATTTTGGCTCTCATTTCATCAGTCGAAAATATTACTTGGCTGGTGCCCTCGCCAAAATTAAAGTATGGTCACCAAACTAATGAACCAGAACAAATGCTGAGGGGCAAAAAAGAAAGAAAGAAATTG
The DNA here is from genome assembly GCA_015476505.1 of Urochloa ruziziensis. Taxonomy (NCBI): domain Eukaryota; kingdom Viridiplantae; phylum Streptophyta; class Magnoliopsida; order Poales; family Poaceae; genus Urochloa; species Urochloa ruziziensis. The sequence goes on along the minus strand of CM027126.1, from coordinate 36,859,248 downwards.
AATAGCGCTATCGTACAAGAGCGTTGAATTGTACATAAGTGGTTATACTTGCACACTGAAGAAACAAATTCTCAGGAAATACATCAGGATAGGGAGAGTAAAAGAATGCCAATCTCAAGGGAGAGAAAAAAAAAAGCTTGCCTATATGCTACAGATGAACATTAGAATATCTACCGAGTTTCTATCTCCTAACCTCCTATATATTATGCAACAATAAAACTTTGGCACAACAACAGCGTTAAAGACAATCAGCAATGAGTCCAGTGTACCTGAACCAGATTGTCAATGCTGAACAATTAATCCAACATCGATGTATACCTTCAGATTTTAGAACCCAAAAGATATTGACAAACTTAGTATGCCTCAAACTCCCAAGTATTGCTCGAATTGTCATATCAGTTTCCCTCAACAATGAGAGAAGTCAGTTCGTTTTCCTGTTGACTTCTCAATCTTGACAATGTAGGGAGGCTCCTTTTAATTCTCTCAGGTAAGAATCTGGAAAATTTAGGAAATAGAATTCTTTACAGCTAACAAATATTTTATGAATTGCAGCCTAACTAAGTGGTTACTGCATAGCACTGGAGGAACATATGGTTGCGAAAATTAAGTTGCAATGTAAACTTACGTGTCAATTCTTTCTGAAATAGCTTGGCGCACAGAAGAGTTGAGACCGTAAGCAATGGAATTAAAAAGGCCCTAGACGAAATGGGAAGCATCAGAATATCCACAAAAAAAGAAATAAGAAGGAAAAGGGGAATATACTAGAGTTGCAATCAAACAAAATGCTTCTATGCATAAGTCACAGTCTATAGGGAAATAAATGGACACAAAGTTCAAGTAAACCAAGCTAAAAAAGAGTACATAAGCCACACATGCACTGAAGAGGTCCAGATTGCATGATGAAAGATTTTTATCATATCCCTTATGACAATGGAGGATAAGTCACAAATCTATTTCATGTGCGGATTTCTATAAGCGGTCAGAATTCCAACACTCCCCATTTCTTAAGAGAAACTATGTTGGCCTTTGGCCACCTGAACTTTTATTGCACAAAAGAAATTCAGAAGGACCAGGTAGCAGAAAGAAATAAACAAACAAGGCACTAGAACTAAAACTAGACATAAATAGAGGGCAATAGCCAGCATCAAAAACAGGAGGCCACGAGGAAGCAAGACCTAGAACTACTGCTATCACTACAGCCTACAGGGACTGTCCAGCGAGGCGACAACTTCAGGCGAGAAGAGCAGAGCACAGCCCTCCCATTTAGAGCAAATTACTTATGGGGACAGAAGAAAAGGTGAAGCCATATTGAAGCCTCTTACTCAAGCCCCTTTATGATGAATTATCAATTATGATAATAAATATGTGAACAGATTTAGTTTATGCACAAATTTTCTATGTTTACTTTTTTTTATTCTTAAATAGCCTTCAGTAGCTAGTACTCCTGTGAAATAATTGGGTGCCACAGTATTTTAGTAATATCCAGGATCAAATACAAAAGCATTAAGATACTCACCATAAGTCCAGCAAACCCAACATCAAGAAAGGAGAGCCAAAATATCTTGTGTCCTGGACTGGTAAAGTCATAAAGTCGATTGATAGTTGCAAAAGCCCATGAACCGATCAAAATTAGAGGGTAATAACCCCATCGATTAAATGCCTGCAAAACACAACAAATCAATTAATCATGCATGTGCATGTGCTCAGATAAATTAACAGCCTGTTTTTGTACCATATAATGAACAGCTGTGTAGAGGTAATGTACAAAAGACAAGGAGCATATATAAAATGTCTCCTCCGTATTCAAGTAAGAGGAAATTTTATCAAGCTTCAGGACCAAGAAAGGGCCCCAAATCGGAGCCATGGTTGGCCATCACCATGACACAAGTGTGTAACAGTAAAGTAGTGCAGTAGGAAGAGGGGGGGGGGGGGGGGGGGGGGGGGGGAGATTCTCCAAACAATGGCAAATTACTGTACAGGATTCCGTACCTTCCTGCCTGACCTAATGTCAGATTGATTTGATCTTTCACTTATGCCAGCAGCCATCTACCAAAATTAAAAAGAGAGTTTATTAAAAATTCAGAGCATACAGGCTAGCAGAATGTGCCAAAGAGTTACAACAAAGTCCTTGATAACCTCCAATGTACAAGGGAGGTTGAGAGCAAGTATGCTTACCCGTGTTGCATTGTTCAGCATGCGGTTTACTTCATAGTATGTGAACCCATTGTACAGAATGGCACCCCAAAGTGGAATATAAAAAGTTATCAAGTGTAGGACCTGCAAGTAAGGGCATTTTAATGAAAGAATTGCTAATATGTTGACAAAATGAGAATTCCAGTTTCAATTCACTGTCTAGCTGAGGATAATAATGTTTCATAGTCCAAGCAAGATATGTTGGGAATTCCATATAAAAATTACTTCTTCCCTTAGGTGCATTCTGGTTTGACACCCTTGAGCAGATGCTGACAGCATTAAGTGGTAAAGAAAGCAGTAGCAAAGGTATATCAGCAACACTATTTGGATTGTTCAATATCATGGATGAGTTATGAAGGATTCGAGCATAGATGAGTTTATACAAAGGTTCCCTGTAACCAAATCTGCAAAACTTTACTTATAAATAATACTTCATTCATTAGCACGCTCTTAAAGAAGTAACGCATACTACTAAAGGTTGTGCAATAATCTACAGAAAGAAAAACTCATAAAGAGAACAAAAGATCACATGCCTTTGCCATGCTTCCTTGCTGGATCCAACACCAGGAACCTGGCCTTCCATTGTCACTTCCTATCGAACGTAACACAGTGGTAGATAGTGAAGTTCCTGGAGAAATAAAAAAATGATATCTTTTCAACTGATTCTGAAAGCTGGCACGTGACTTCCATAAGTCGGTAAATAATGATCTACTGCTAAAAATGGAGGATATATGCCTACAAGCAGTACCATTAGATAAAGCTTCAGTACAATAAGAGGAAACAGCTACGTATTGGTCCCAACTCCCAAGATGGTGCGACCAAATTATATTATTAACAGAAATATATATGTAAAATATGCAGATAAAGGCGAAAACAATAAAAATGAAAGACCATTTGAGCATGCTGTTAGTCTGATACAATTATATCAAGTCAACAGCTATCCACATGGGGCAGATTAACGGAAAGACAAATGAATTGGAACTTCATGCTTGGCTTCTTACAAGGCAGAAAAGGCCAAAAACACAATGGAAAAAAAAAAGCTATATGGTGTGGACCATTTTGGCTTTTCTAAAGCACACTGGTTCATACAGATGTAAGGATACAAAATTGTTCGTGTTTTCTGGCACAAGGTCTCTTGAAAAGTGTCATCCAAGTTGTCCAACAATTTGCTTAATTTGGAACATATAACTTCAAAGAAAGGCAGGGAGGTGATCAGCAGTTTCCGTACCCCACACATATAAGTGAAAAATAGGTCCAAATTCTTCAACATCAGTTTTGTGTTTGACAACCGTGCGATGCAGAGTGAATGCTATGGAGGTTGTCCATAGAAAAGAAGCCACACAGAAGAAATGAGCACTGTAGTCATGTGCAAAGCAGTAAAATGCATTTGATGGGCCCCTGCAACATAAAAAAATTAGTTACTAATATTTTACCACGAGCACGACAAATCTAAGCAGTCAGATGCAAAGTGTAACGGAAAAAAAATAGACTGATTCATTTTTCTTCAACAAAAACAAATATATATTTGGAATCCTGGCATTAATATTTCTTGGTAAGCAGAACGCAAGGTTGCCAGGTCAAGTACGCAGTTATGATTTGAAATAATGAGCTGATTCTGTATATGTTCATTTTGGTAGAGTGCTGCTAGAAGAAGTAGATAACACTGAGAAAGAAACCGAGCAAGTAATTATGTGCAGCAGAAGATATAACTTATTCATATAGTGCAGATGGCAACATACCCTAGTATGGTAAATAAGCTGCAAAACATATCCTGCAATTCAGGAAAAACTTATCAGAAAACATACACAGTTACAACAATCACAAGAATAAACAAACCCAGCTTCAGCTAATACTCCCAACCGTTTCAGCAAAGCAACTAGACATTTAGTATCATTTTTTCTCAAAAAGCAAACTGCAAGTCGTCACTCGTCATGGAAGTGACGATTGATGAACTGGGCTTGATAAGTAGGTGTTTATCATCCCCATTGGTTTCATGATTCAACAAAATAAATTATATGGACACCAGCTATTTCCATATTAAAGAACGAACTACGAAGTTTGTGGGGAAAGTATCCTCTCGTTTAGCTCTACCCAATTGGAGGCCAAGCAAATCCCACATGCCGCTGGAACTTTCATTCAGAGTTTCAGACTCATGATCTTAAACATCATACCCCAACAACTGGAATTTGTATGGTATTTAAAAAAAAAAGTGAAAACATGTACAAAGCCTATGACAAACACGTAATCACACGGTTGATCAACAGGTTGAGGGGAGTATATGGTTCCAACTTCCATAAAGAAACCTCCTGGTGGAGACTGGCGATAATGCACGCATTTCTCAAGATCAAGATCCCTAGTGTACTTCTTGGCACCCATTTCCCGAGAGCTACTTCAGCGTATGCATAAAGTGAAAGCACCCTTGTACCAAACTCAGAACATGAGCCAGCAATTACTCACAAATCACCACCCAAATTAACAAACCAAGCACAGATCTCACCACGAGCTCCTAATTTGAAACACCAACCGCGGCGCATCGCACGACTAGGATCTCAATCCCAAACCCCCTAAGGGCACTGAGGTACGAGCAGGCCACTCACCGAGACGGCGAGGTAGAAGACGAGCTTGAAGGAGAACTTGCGGAGCTCGCGGAAGAGGAGGTAGCACAGCACGATGAAGGAGGATCCCACCAGAGAGAGCGCCGCGGCGCCGGTTCCCACTGCGTCGAGGATCTGGTGGTCGCTCAGGGCCTGGCTCGCCGCCGCGGCCATGGCAGGAGCCATCGCCGTCACCGGCGGCGGTGATGAAGGGGGTGGAAGGGGAAAAACTGGAGTGAAACGGCCGGTGGGAAGGTCCGGAAGGAATCGTTGGTTGCTGGGCTGGGCTGGGCTGGGCTGGATTGGGTTGCGAAGAACTTGGGTTGGGCTTGATTGGTAGTTGCGCATATGGGCTGCAGCTTGTACATTATGGGCTTGTATTACGGGCCGTGGACCCAGTAGCACACAGATTTTAAGCTCCGCTTTTGTGAACATTTTTGTTTCTTCCACGAGCGCCGAAATGGCGAAATTGCTGAGATGATTGTTTCGTTGAGAGTTGACTAAGCCGAGGCACTTTAGAAACTCGCTAAGATCAGTCTTCATTGAGATAAAATGTGTTTGTTGAGAGGAGATATGGTTTGTTATAGAGAGTTTGGTAGACCATGATTCTTCCTGACGAGTTGCACAGAGCATATAAGCTCTTTGGAGCATAGTTAATTATATACCCAGTCCATTTTTTGAAATGTTCAGTCGGTTGCCAAATTTCAGATGAAAACAGTTGTTATTTCTACAGCATCACATGACTTTTCTCCATCTTCATAGATTCACGAAACGAATACCATCACCATTATTATTTGCTTTTATTTTTTGAAACTGACATGTCGCCGGTCTTCTGCTCACATCATCTTATCAGCTCGCACTGCACTGTCACGCCCCTGATCCACACACAGGTCCAAAACGTTCTCCTAATCCAATCACCCCGAGATCCATCTGTTTCATATAATCGTATCGTCATGGGTCCTGCATGCTTGCATTTCCGACTCTTCACATATTTGGCTCATGGCGAGCACCAGCAGCCTGCCGTTGACCAGACTTTTATTATTCGAAACTTCGTTGACCAAACTTCATCATCTTGCAGTATTTAACACGTTGACAGAGCACTGGATCAATGAAGAGAAATTCTTCAGATTATTACATATGTTCCCTCTGACAAATCATGATGAAGCTTGGAATTAGTTCAAATAACATGATTATATTTAGCCTATTCTCGTGCATTATGTTGTGGTGCTTATCTCTGACAAGAATAAAAGAAGGGTTTATCTTGGAAGACGTCGCCATTCTTCGTCCAACCCAGACTGTTCCAATCATATGCAGACATATGCAGCCAAAACCTCTCTGCGCTTGCTCTCTCATACAATAATATCATGACACACATATAACTCGTTGATCGATTGCATGACATCTCCTTCCACACAGACTTGACGAATGAAACCACCGAAGCCCTTTGTTTTAGACGAGTGAGACCATCTGACGCTCGTCATATAATACCTGCACCACCCATGATAGGAATAAAATTTTGCGACCCTTTAGCACTCCATTGGGCACTGCCCTTCCAAGGAAAGAAACGACTCGTCTTGGAAAATTAAACAGCAAATCGTCGTAAACTAACCATCTTTTTATATAATTGAAGTATTGAACTGAGACAGTTTGCACTCACCTGCACTACAGGAGGTCATCGCCAAGTACTATAACTAAACACACACCTGCAAGCAAAGCTACCTGCTACTAGCTTAGACGCCGAAAGCACCTCAGAGATAGCTTCTTCTTCTCGCAACATCGTAGCAACAAAATCGAGGCAGGAGCGATCCAGATCGTGATAAATCCTCATATTAGTTACTGCTAGCCAGCTAGACGTGTACATCTAGGCAGCGAGGAGACCACAAGCAGATCAGCCATGCAGTTCCGCCTGGCATCGTCGCGGCGGAGGGCAGCAGCGCCGCCGGGGGCGAAGCAGGCGAGCGGCGGCCGGAGGAAGAGGATGGCGGTGGTGAGGCTCGGCGGCGGCGGCGGCGGTGATGGCGGAGGGAGGAAGAGGAGGCTCTTTGGCGTGCTGCGGCTGCGGCTGAGGTGGCCGTGGCTGGCGGCGGCGTACCGGCGCGCGCTGCGGCGGCTGAGGGCCGGCTACGAGCAGGCCCTGCGCGAGCTCGTCGAGGGCACGGCGCTCGTCGGCGCGCTGCACGCGCCCGCCGGCGTCGACTGCGCCCACGCCGCCTCCTTCGGGCCCATGGCCACCATCGGCTTCTGATCTCTCAAATGGTCAAATCCGACGGACCTGGTGATCCACGACTGATCGTGCACGGCTTGATTATTACTCCCTCCGTCAATAAGTGCATTTGTACGTTTCAAATTGGTAAATTAATAGTAGAGCAAAATTACATTTATATCCCTATAAAGTTGCAATCATTACACGTCAGGAAGAAAAAAATAGAAAATGATAAATAAAGTTGGTTTGTCTTGTACTCTTATATGTATATGTGCACTTATTTTGGGACAAATTTTAAATTCACTAAATGCACTTATTATGGTACGGAGAAAGTAGTTACTACGTTTTTTACTCGCTTATATATGTGGACAAATCACAAATATTGGTTTGACGCCATGCATCTTTGTCCACGGACGTGTTCATCATGTACATATACAAACGTGATTTCTGAAATACGACGCACCTGGTGGTGTGCAACGGTGCTGGATTAGAGCATTTTCAGCAATAGTCTCTACTTCGAGCCCATAGTTTATTGAGTAGGGGCCGGTCCTAACTGTTTAGGGCTCAAATTTTGTGTCTAACTCCAACAACAGCCCCAACTCATCAGTTTCTACTTTATTAATGACAGAAGGACCCCACCTGGAAGTGTCTCTTATCACTTTCTTCTTTTTCTTCTTTTTCCTCTTACTCTCCCTTTCTTCCTCGGTTCCTCCCAATGCTTCGTGTCTCTTCCTCCGTGTCCTCTGTTCGCCCCCGGTGGGAATCGAGCGACGACAGAGATCTAGGCTGCGGTGGAGGAGGCACTCCGAGCTGTAGCGGCGGAGGAGATCCGGGCTACGGTACAGGAGGCGCTCCAAGCTGCGATGCGAAGGATGGGGAGCCCGACCGGCGCCGGCAGAGATGGGCGGCCGCACCTTCCCATGGGCGAGGATGGCCTGCAGAGGCAGCTAGAAGCGTGGAAGAGAAGGGGCCGCGTGCCCCGGGCGGAGCAGCGCACGGCCATAGCGGTCGCGGGGGAGCCCGAAGTCGTGGCGAGCGCTGAGCTCCGAGCGGCGGCATCCATGGGCGACGGGAGCACCGCCGCCGTCTCGATCTAGCCGTCGCTCGGCATCCAGAGATGGGGAGGCGCAAAGCTCTCGGTCATGGGAGCTCAGAAGGGAGGCGAGAAGATCTGGGTCATCGATTTGGAGGAGGGGATAGAACGCCGACAGCTAGAGCACGAGCGGCAGCGCAGCTTCGATTCATCAGAAGGCGGGGGGAGCGGGCTCCGCACACACACGCGTAGGGAAACCGAAGCAACCGCCGAGTAGGGGCTTCTCTCTCCACCTGTGGGAGATGGGGCTGAGAGGGAGGATTTGGGTGCCTCTTCCTAGAGTAGGGGCCTTGCTGGAGATGATTTTTTTCCTCTCAGCCTCAACTTTTTGAGTAGGGCTTTGCTGGAGTTGCTCTTGGTTACCGTTTTACTCGCCTATATATACACACGTCTAAACTTTAGCCTGGGTTAAACTTTTGTTTTAGTCCATTCAAATAGGCCCCATGGTTTAGAGCATCGCTTTTGTGTGGTTCAATTTTTCTAGAAAGACTCGGAGTAATTTAATGTTTATATTTCTACTCATTCCAAGTTAGTACTACCTCTCTTCTCATTTATATGACGCTGGCGAGCTCAACTTTGAGCTAAGAAGCGTCAAATAAAAATAACGAAGGGAGTAATCACATTAACCAACTGTCCAATGCTGTTGAAGCCACTACGCTTCGCTCCCGAACAATCAGATCCAATTCTATTTCTCCAACTCGTTGCCGCCAAATTGGTCCCTGTAATATGTTCATCCAAACAAAAAAGAACTAGTACAGGAAATTAATTATAAACACAAGTCCAGCCATAGCTTTTGTACAAAATTGGTATTTTGGTTTAGATTACGAATTTTGAAAATTCCCATAGAAAGAAAATGGGAGAGTAGCATCTTGCTTAACCCATGAAACTCATGCACCTTGGCAAAAGAAGAAAAAACTGACTGCATCCCTTATTTATTTTGTTCTTTTACAAAATCAGTGGACAGTGGAGTCATGCGTTTCAAAGGTGCGGCTGTTACTATGTTATAAAACCATCGAAGATTTATTTATACTCGGTTCCAAATTTTAGACGTTCAGGTTTTGTACTAAGTCAAACTTCTTTAGCATTGATTAAGTTTAAAGAAAAAAATCTATAAGTATCTAGAACATCAAACTGGTTTTACTAGGTACATCATGTAATATATGTTTGTTGCGTATTTATTTGATGTGTAAATATTAACAGATTTTTCTATAAATTGTCAATATCAGATAAGTCTCACTTATGATAGAGCTAAAACAACTAGGACACCCCTATGACACACAGCCCATTTGTTTCGGTCCAATAGTGGTCTATGAGCGCGGTGTGTACGAGTTTAATAACACATTATTAGTTGAGCAAGGGTGGAGCCAACTTATAAGAGCAAGTATAATAAGCGGAGCGCACGGTATCCTCCGTGGAAGGTGGAAGAGAGAAAAAAAGAGGAGAGAGATGAGCGCGGGCGTCTCAAGGTGCGCCCGCTCCACACAGGCGCAGAGGCACAAGCGCTCTAGTTATTGGCGGAGAAAGTTGTTGGCCATTAATTGTTCACTGGCTATTGGCGGATGGAACTGCTCTCCATTAATTGCTTGTGGGGTCTATGCATGTGCGAACTCAATGCTCGTCTCGGGCGAGATAATAAAACTTGCTCTAAGCCTTTGTCCTCAACCATAACATCTTCGGGTTAACCCTTTTATACGAAGCCAAGACGAAAGTGTAAACATGGTTGCTATATGTACACATGCCCGCCCTTCAAAACCGTACCACCCAACCTTTTATACAACACTAAGTTAGATTTTGGTCACCGACTAAAACTTGGCCATATATGGCTTCGAGCTGAATAGGAGAAAGCCGACTAGTTGCAGTGTTGCACAATGCAAATGTTTGTTCCTGCTACTTAGTGGTTGAACGAGAAAAGAAAAAACAGACACAAAACAGTTAAACACAAATGCATTTTTTATATAAGAACAACACAAATGTGCTTAACAAACTGTTATAGTAAGACAATTGGAATTCCCGTGCAGAACTTCCTCATGGCAAAAAAAGATGAGCGCATATCTTCAGGTACAGCGCGTCGTCGCCTCGTCGGCCTCCCCTCTCCATCCTCACTCGGCAACTCTCGACGCAGTCACGCAGGCAGCCTCGGTTGCTCCGTCCCCTCCAAGCTCTGAAGCTCAAACGGTCCAAACCCCAGGCGAGCACACGGCGACGAGGCCTCCCGCCGGTGCCTTTCCTCTGTAAGCCGCAGCTGCGCTGCCGCGGTGCTGCCCGGCTGCCCCTCCCTCTCTGTGGTCGAGTGGACCGGAGATCCGACTGATTTCTTCTTTTTGTTGGTGAGTAATCCTCCCTTCCTGCACTGAATTCCCTTGTCCCAAATCAAATCCAAACCAGCTCCATCTGTTCGTTTAGTAGTGGATCTGTGCGCTTCGTGGTGCCTTTGTGAGTCCAATTGTTGGTGCCCATACTTGCTACCGCTGAATTAGGGTTGGGGTGCGGTTTATTTCCAGGGATTGAATCCTCGTGCACATCGATTTGTCCGCCCCTGTGCTGAGCCTAATTTATTCCTTCGAACAAAAGGGGCCGTTTCATAGTCCGTTGCCCCAATGTTTGTGGAGAGTTTACCAACTGCTAAATTAATCTATCAAACAAACACGATCCTGTTGTGGTATACTCACACCTCCACCGACCACCGTTTGGGAAGGTTCATCTTCGAGTAAAAAATTGATTGGTCAGGCTCACTTGGGCAATTTAGGGACACTAACAGGAGGTCACTTTTGGGTTGTTCATTTCACTGGTTTAGTATTGACAGATTGCAGTAGAGGTCACCTTTATTTCTCTAGGCGTAACTTGTGTCCAAACTTCCAGAAGTGATGTATGATGTGAGTAGTGATAGAATGGGCTAGTGGAATGATCCAATTGTGGTGCCTGAACCCCATGGAATCCTTTATGTATACCTTTTGGCCGTGCTCATATCATGTTTGTGGCAGCAGTCAGAACATAAATCTTCACTGAATTCGTCTGTACAACCATCACAGTGTCTACTTTTGTCAAACTGTAAATTTGTGCCTAGCATAAAGAAAAGCACTTATTGTTGAAATTAGAACACACGGTTTTCCACAGCAACACTTACAGAGTTCTTAATGCAAACTTACCATTCCCTTAGCTACGCAAAGATAAAATTCATGGCAAGATGGAGTGATGCACAAAGTTTTTTTCTTTGCTTATTTAAAATGATATTTTTCCCTGTTTTTCAGTTATTTCATTCCAGACTTTGCATTGTTAGTCACATTTTCCTGTACCTGTACAGATTGTCTGACTTACTGTAATCCTATGCAGTTGAGCAGTTCAAGCAGAGCTGATGGCTACATCAGAGCCAGTACAAGAAAGTTTGATGCTGGACTACCCACAACCTAGTAAGCCTCGGGTCCTTCTTGCTGCTTCAGGAAGTGTAGCTGCCATAAAATTTGAGAGCCTTTGTCGTAGTTTCTCTGAGTGGGCGGATGTCCGAGCCGTGGCCACCAAATCATCTTTGCACTTTGTTGATAGATCATCTCTACCTAGTGGCATTGTCCTTTACACTGATGACGACGAATGGTCTACCTGGAAGAAGATAGGAGATGAAGTTTTACACATCGAGCTGCGGAAATGGGCTGATATTTTGGTGATTGCACCATTATCAGCAAATACCCTGGCTAAGGTATCTTTTTTCCTTTGTGTGAATAGCAAATTGGGTTCATTGCATACAAAGAGTAATGCTAGATTATTCTGTACAGATTGCTGGTGGCCTATGTGACAACCTCCTGACATGCATTGTGAGAGCATGGGACTACAGAAAACCACTCTTTGTTGCCCCAGCTATGAACACATTAATGTGGAACAACCCATTCACAGAGCGTCATCTTCAGATGATCAACCAACTGGGCATAATATTGATCCCCCCAGTTGTCAAAAGGTTGGCATGCGGTGATTACGGAAATGGTGCAATGGCTGAAACCTCTCAGATTTATACTTCTGTGAGGCTTGCATGCAAAACGCAACCCCATGATTCAAGCAGTTCAATTGTGATTCCTGTCAGTAACAATCGGCCATCTAGCTGATTCAGCGATCAACCTTGCCAACTGTTAAGCTTAGGAATTTATTTTCTCTGCAGTGTGCATGTGGATGTTATAAGTGAAGAGTGTTACTACCTCCATTTCAAATTATATGTCGTTTTGGCTTTTCTAGGTTCATCATCTTTGTTATGCATCTAGATAAACGCTATGTCTAGATTCATAGCAAAATATATGAACCTAGAAAAGCTAAAACGACATATAATTTGGAACGGAGGAAGTAGATATTGACCGGCGATGTTTGTTCCAACCAGAGCTGCAATGTTGTACCTTTGGATCGAAGTACTTCTGATCTGGGCATCTGGTAGATTGTTCAGATTGGGTGAAAGCTGTTGTTACAGCCATAACTTCCTCCCTAGTAATGATAGTGATTATGAGTCTGTTCTGTTTGTGTTGTCTGTTTAATTAGTCATACGCATTTGTATCCAGAGCTGCGGGGAACTTTCTATCATTGATATTCCTGCTACAAACACTGGAAGTTTGGAATGTTTGTCTGACCATACGTGTGCTTCCTACTGGATCTGTCATTGATGTGCTCCTGTCACCTTCTTGGTTCTCAAATTCTTGCCTCTCGATGTATATCTCAAATTACCTGGTGTCGCTGTCTCACTTGGACCCCATCGACGTATATCTCTTCAATTAATTCTGGTCATAGGAGCGTGTTGATAATATTTTCATGGAGCCGCACATTGTCAAGCTCATGATTGTGTATGCAAGCAACATAACCAGCTGCACAAAGATAGACATGATTGTGTCTACCTGTGGCTTCCTATGCAGCCATGTTTTCAGGCCCAGTGACTTCTGGGTCACTTCAAGCAGGTAGGAGACATGTGCATGGAGCATGGGCATTTGGCAGGTGCAGGGACAAAGTGAGAATGACATGGACAAGCGAAGGTATCTTTTCACAAAAATGGACAAGCGAAGGCCAGAAGACGCAAAAACTGGTGGCCAACAAAAGATAACGCCAACTCGCCAAGCTCCTGTGGAGATAAGCATCAGGTATGGAGGATCGATGGCAACAACCAGAACCAGGTCGGCGGTTGAGTCGTCGTCTCGTCTCCAGCTCACTAACAATGAAGCGACGTTTTCGTCTCACAAGGGTGGCGACTGGTGATGAATGGCTCGTCGAATGGGATCTGAAAAGTGAAAAGGAAAAATATAACTTTTGGTTATTTGGATAAGTATGTCCATTTCACCGCATAAAATTCAGAAATGCATGATAGTCAAAATACTCGCCACAACTTAAATAGAAGAGCCAAAGCCAATTATACATTTACGGATACGCAATACAGTGACTTGACAACATATTTGCGGTGCAGTTTCTTTTTTGATAACTGATTTGATTTCTCCTGAAATTTAACTGCACCCGGCAGTAGCACCTTGGGTCAATGTAATTCTCAGCCATCTCTTTCGGGGGACAAAATGTAAATCCAGCATAGATATTTTTGAAATAATGTAGGTAAAAAGGATAAAGTTCACCGGATAAAAGTATAAAAAATCGTCTCGCTTTTCTTTTTAAGATGGCGATAGCACGCAACGTGGGCATTTCCACTGCCTCAGAATAATCAAGGTGACAGACAATGTAAGTTATCTGCAAAAATTGTGGTGGATAATAAATCGGTGTCATGTCACCATTTCCCTATCGTATATTTGTGTTTTCCCTTAAAAGAAATGAGTAGTGTTTTTTTTTCCTGAACATACATGTGCGCTATTTCATTTTAAGATTTCGGGTTTTGATTTTATTGATCTAGGAGTAGTAAATGTAGACAAAAAATGTTAAAAGTTACATGGATAGCCTGAAAATCTCGAGACGAATCTAATGATGGTAGTTAATATTGTAAAACAGTCACTGGCCCACAACTGTAAAATCGTTACTAGAACTCAAAACAGATTTGGGTTTTTCGACATGCGAATCGCAGACCATGCACTGAGGTAGCATCCGTCGAACGAGAGGGATTCGTGGCCCTGAATCTGGTCATCCTAATGATTCAAAAAAAAAAGAATCTGGTCATCCTCCACCAATCTGAATTGCGACTGTGATCACGAAAATATCAACGGTGGGCGATGAGCCGATGAAATGTACTAGTTGGTATGAACCTCGCCAAGGGGGAGCATGTGTAGTCTACGTCGTCTCCGCCGTGTTTAGTTGGCCATCAAAATTTTTTCCACCCATCGCATCAAAGATAATCTTACATGCATTAAGTACTAAATGTAGACGAAAAAATAATCCATTACATGGATAGAGTGCACGATTTGCAACAGTAATGCTACAGTAACCGTCCGCTAATTCTTAATTAATTACCCTCTAATTATCCGTCATTAGATTTGTCTCGCGATTTGCTGGCTAGATCTGTAATTAGTTTTACCAATAGTTTATGTTTACTGCTTCTAAATGGTAAATTTCCTTTGATGTGACATCCAAAAAATTTTCACCCCTCCCATCTAAACACCACCCTTTAGCCTACAACCGCTACATTTACTGCTCCTAAAGGGTGAAAATTGATGCCGATAAGAACAGGCGTAGTAGGGTAGTACTAGTAGTAGTACCGTCAGCGTAGTAGTGCTAGTACTGTACCTGTCGTACCAGCTGCTCTCGTCCTGCGCCGGTCGTTACAGGCCCTGTCACGCTATTAGCCACTGTACCCGGTGTGGTGGGCCGGCCCCGGAGATTTACCTCCCAGGCTCCCACGAGCCCCCCGTCGCCCTCGCCTCACGCGTTTCACCGTTCGCATAGCGTCACCGTCTCTTGCCGCGGCCAGCAGCTAGCTGGGGCCTGGGGGGCAGCAGCGAGACGCACGCGCACGGCACCGTGCCGGCTGCCGCTGATGCGCGCCGGCGCGGGACCGGGCTGCCGGGCGCCTCTGTGCGCACGTCGCGTCTCTCCACGGAGAGGGCGAACGGGCGGGGGCCGCACACACGGGCCGCACGGATCGGATCGGATCGACCATACGGGCAGTACTGCACGTAGTACGACTCAGGCAGTACTGCAACCCCATGTATGTACTCCTCCTCTAATCTTCCACCAATCACCGTGCTCAATCTCCGTCGCGTTTGCTCAAATTTCCTTCCCACGGATGGTTTTTTTGTGAGTTGTGAATGGTGACGCATGCATCATGCATGGTCGTTGCCAGCTTACCCTGTCGTGATTATGGTTTGTGCTGAACTGGGAACGCCTGAAACCTCACAGCGTACGTGATTATGTGCTGAGCTCACACGATGAACCCGCCCCGTACCTGCTGTCATCGTACGCCCGTCATATGTGTTGCGTGTTGCGTACCATGATCGATTGGCCGGGCGTACGAGACGATCTGCGTCACATGATCCAGCCAGAGCATCTTTTTCTCCGGGGCGATGACCACAAGGCTCACACGACACGAATGGCGCTGGAAACAACTTTTGAAGTGGAAATGCCTGAAACGTCACAGGTGTGCAGTGCAGCGTGGTGCTAAACTGCTAATGATCGCAGATGGTGAAACTCCTTTTTTCTTTTCTTTACGTAGGAGTACGTGCCATCGAGAATGCGTATTGTAATTGGATATGTATAGCCCGTTTTTTTTTTTACTTTTGCAAAGCACAATCTAGAAGTCACTAGTTCACTCCGACCAAATACTTCCAAAAGTGAAAAGAAAAGGGGAAAAGAGTAATGCATGAAACTGACGACGCTTCACTTTCATTTGAATTCTCCAAGAGTGAAAAAAGAGTAATTTAGCTATATATACTATTAGGATTATGATTGGAGGCACCAACCCAAGAAAAAAACTATTTTACTCGTTTTATTAAAAACATGATGGAAAAAAGCTCGAAAGCAACAAGAAAATGGCAAGCGTGGGGGCCCATCGACAGTGACGGGCCAGCCGAACCTGCACCGAAACCACACAACCCCACCCTAACCGGGGAGAGAGAGAGTAGGAGGAGGCGCGGCGGCCGCCGCTCCCCTCCACTCGCTCGCTTCCGCGCGAGGGGTCCACCCTCCCACCCGGCGTCGCCAGCTGTCACGGGTCCACACAATGAAAAGGGCGGGCGCGCCTTCCAGCTCGGCGCCGTGACGTGGACCCTCCCCTTTCGCAGCCCCCGCCGCTCTCCCCTGCCAGATCGCGACCCGCACGGGGAGCCAAAGAGACCCACGCCTGCCGACCTGTGGGGTCCTGGGACCTCAAGTGGTCCGACGTGTCGCCGTCCGCGGTGGGGGGCGGGTCGATGGCGGCGTTGCTCTCCTGCCGGGCCCGGCCCCAAGGGTGCCACGGCGTCTACGGATAAATACACCTGGAGAGGAGACGCCACAGGTTGTAGAAGCAGAGCAAGAGATAGCGCGCGCCGCCGGGGGAGGTGAAGAGAAGCAGCAGCGGCGAGCCGGCGACAGGCCGAGGGAGGAAGAGAGGGAGACGTCTCCTGCGATGACACCGGCCTCATCCGCCGCCGACATCGCCATCATCTTCGCAAGCGTCCCCAGCGAGCAGAGCAACAGCCGCGTCCCGGCGCCGTCCGTCCCGTCGTCCTACGCCGTCTGGGAGAAGGAGCGGTAAGCTAGCAACAGAGCTGTACGTGTGCTGTCGTCTCGGAGAAGTTGCCGCTTGCTTGGAGAGAAGCTGCTGCAAAGGGAAGTGGAAGGAAGGAACGGCAGGCATCATGGAGGTGGAGAAGGCGAGGTGCGAGTGCTGCGGGTTCACGGAGGAGTGCACGCCGGCGTACATCGCGGCGGTGCGTGCGGAGTACCTGGGGCGGTGGGTCTGCGGGCTCTGCGCCGAGGCGGTGGGCGACGAGATCCGCCGCGAGGACGGCACGCTCACCACCGCCGAGGCGCTCGAGCGCCACCTGGCCTTCTTCGCGCGCGCGCCGCGGGGCCGGGCCAACACCGCCAGGAATAATAAGGCCGCCGCCTCCGACGACCTCGTCGCCGCCGTCGCGCGCCTGCTCCGGCGATGCCTCGTCGACTCGCCGCCCGCGTCCCCCGCCGCGCCCGCGCCGCAGGGACGGAAGGTGGCCGCGGGGCCAGGGTGCCCCGACGAAGCCGACGCCTGAGGCAAGCGGCAGGCTCCGCCGCGCAACCGCGCGCTCGCCGGCTGGCTAGCTGCTTGCTCGGCGGCGCCGGCGGCAATGGTTGGGGTAATTAGTTGGTCGGAGCTGGCGGTGGCGAATTGATTGCTTGTAGCTGTACAAGAATAAAACTCGATCTGGCGGCATGTGGGAGGGGTGCTCGTGTAGGTCGCCATCGTGGCGAAATAATGATTTGTGCCGTGATCGATTGATGATTGCTCGAGAGAGAGGAGCAAAATCAGGCTCCGTATGATCATCGAGCATGAAGTTATTACGTGTTGCGTCGTCTATCTAGCCTTGATGTTATTATATTACTGTGTTGGAAATTATGGTGGAGGACAGGGACTGTTCCATTAGCTCAGTACGAGATATTCAGCTAGTAGCTTAGATACTGTATTCAGGTTGCAAAGAACACTGTACTGCGCTGCTGGAGTTTCCCTGCTTGTGCTAGATAGCTTTCTTGAGTATAGATGCAGCTGTAACCATGTAAGTTCAGTAGTATCTTTGTGATTTGTAATTTGCTTGTGCCCTTTTTTTAATGATAATTCATGTTTCATGCTTTCTTTGAAGTAAAAAAAAAGATAATTCATTCATGCCTCGCATCGACATTAGTCGGTGTTGTTCGGACTGACTGAATGTTGCTGCTAGCGCTACTGTGCTAGCACAAAGCTTCGTGGGTGCAAACTTGTCCAATTCCACCGCTCCTACACGAGTTCAATATGCCTCAAGTAAAATCTGGAATCCCCTCCGTATCCTTCGGCCCAGTCAATCAGTTGACAAAGCAAACCAGCTTAGCTCCACAACTAGTGTTTCGCTCATCAACTCTGAATAAGAAGAAAATGTGTTACGTAAAGCCGTAAAGGTACTGAGCCTGCCCAAGCATGCCAACTGAAAAGCTAGTAATAAAAACAGCTCAAATCTCCAACGGAACATCGCATTGTTGAGCCGAGAAAACCACTTGCTAGCATGTTGCTATTCGTGTGCACGTGCTATCTACCTGGCCTTTCTCGATCGAACTGGGAAAGCTCTCTCTAGTCCGTCAGCTGGCCCTGAAAGTCGAAACAGAGCCAAGAAACTTTCAGCTAGCTGTATCACTACGGTTTGCTATTTCCGGTCACCCCATGTCCCCATCCACGGCTGTGTTCAGGACCTTTGCTCGCCCAAAGCCAAAGCAGAGGCGACCAGCATCTATTATCCAGCTGGTTAGCTACATATACCGTACTCAGGTTCCACAGAATGAACACAGCGCTGAGCTACTGGAGTTTATCCTTGCGCCAGCTTTCTTGTGTAGAACTATAGATGCAAATTGTATCAATGTAAATTACTCCGTTTCAAATTATAGGTCGTTTTGACTTTTCTAGATTCATTATCTTTGTTATGCACTTATATAAATGCTATGTCTAGATTCATAGCAAAATCTATTAATCTATACAAGTTAAAATGACCTATAATTTAAACGGAGGAAGTACATGTTGTAATTTGCTTATTATGGTTCTTTTACGATAATTCATGCGTCACCTCGACATTTGATGTTTGATCAGACTGACCGAAATGCGGCCGCCAGTGCTAAGTACTACCTCCGTTCCAAAATATAAGTCGTTTTGACATTTTTATATTTTGGAACGGAGATAGCACGTACAAAGGTTCCACATGCCTCATGTAAAATGTGGATTATAAGTGTTATCTGAAATCCCCTCTAGATCCTTCGGCCCAGACAAATCAGCTGACGAAGCAAACCAGCTTAGCTCCACTACTAGTGTAGCTTCCCTTATCAACTTCAAATAGAAAAAAAAACGCAACATCGCATTATTGAACCGTAAACCATTGCCAGAACGTTTGCTACTCGTGCATGCACTCTACCTGGCCTTCTCTCCATCTGAAAAAGCACCTGGAGATCGGCAGATTTCGAAACAGAAACGAGCAACTTTAGCTAGAGGCATCAGAAACACTACCGAACTTCGCTGCCCCTCGCTACGCCTTTGCTATTCTGAGTCACTGCGTGGTGGGTGCGTGCAGGACCTCGGCTCACCCAGCGCAGGAGAGCTGGAGAGGAGAGCGACCAGGCAGCACCCCCTGCACCAGAGAGGCAGAGACTCGAGGAAACACGGCGCACGGGCACCACCCGATGGAGAAGAGGTTCCTTCCAGAGATTTCCCAGCCCGGCAAGCGCATATTCGCATCGCACGCGCGCCCGCCTGCCAGGTGCGGCTGCGCGCGCCCGGATCCCGAGGCCGCCAGCCACCCACCGCGCCGCGCCCCGCCCCGCCCCGCCTCTGCCCTTCCCCTCCACGCCACCGCGCCCACCCCACAATGGCCGCGCGGGCCCCACCCCCCGCCGCGTCGGGTCAAACTCCACCACCCCCTCCCTCACCTCACCTCTCACGGCCTCCCCTCCTCCTCACGGCCTCACCCATCCACCCACCCACCAGCCAAGCCGCCTCCATCCACCAGCGGCCACCACCCCTCCCTTCCCCTCCTCCCCTCTCCTTCACCTCCTCTCCGTCTCCGCCCCGGACGCGGCTTGCCCGTCCGTCCGCATCCGACTCCCTTCCGTCCCCGATCCGGAGCGGACTCGACCTTGCTGAGGAGGAACGAGCCCGAGCTGCGACGGGAGGGGAGGTGGCGGCCTCCTTTTAGCTTCCCCCCGCCGCCCCATGGGCCGGTCGCCTGCGCGCGCTACGTATCAGCTCATCGACCGGCGGAAAGGTACCCTCGCCTGCCGCTCCCAGATCTGGCGGAATTCCGCGTAGATCTGGTCCGGATCTCCCGCTCTGTCCGGTGCACTGCGTTGGTCGGTCGGTAATTCGCCGGTGTCCTGTCGCGTGCGTGCGGTGAAAAAAAAAAGGGCCGGCGTCTTTTCCCGCCGCTTTAGCGTCGGCCGGCCGGCCGGAGAGCAATTAAGCAAGCAGGTGCGGTGTTCGCTCGCTTTAATTTTCTTGCTATTTTGGCTTAGCTAGAGCATAATAAGTGCGATTAGAGTTAGAGTTGCGAAGAATTGATGGGGGGAAGGTAGCTGGTTCTAGACCGGCTAGCAGAGCAGCTTTCCCGTTCGTTATTTCTTGTCTTCCTCGTTTGGTGACGGCAGGAAATAAAAATTCGTTCTTTTGTTATCTCTTGTCTGCGTCGTCGTCGTCCCATGCTGTTTATCTGGATTCAGCTTTAAAAGAATATTTTGTCGAGCAGAAGGGGGAAAAAATACTGCACAGTGATAAGTTTGGAGAGTGCAAACTTACACCATGATGGGAAGATGCTTCTTTTAGGTTGCGGTGCTACTTTTTAGTAAAGGAAGCATGCATATGAGTGATGGGCTACAGCTGCTTTTGTTGCAGCAGGGAACACTCTACCAGTTTTAGGAAAGGAGGCTGCGATTGTTTGGTCTTTTAGGTTTGTTGGAATTATTACCATTATAAGCTGTAAGCTAGGAGCTATAAGCTGTTGTGGGAATGCTTAAGAAAGTTCCTTTTGAAGCAATAGTGCGAGGCATTGCTCTTCTAGCAAAACCATGAATTGATTTGACTGGGCATTGCAGTTATAGGAACCAGGAAGTCAATTGGCATGTCCTGAATATTATCCTAATTTGAAGAGCTAATAATAGAGCTACGAGAATGCTTCGCAATTATCATAACCGTGTATGAAGGGTCCGTAAGTAGGATTTTAAAATTTGTCGAGTAGCACATTTCTTTTTAAGATTATTCTACTGGCAAAATTTGTATTTAGATTACGCTAGTCAATACTAGAAAAGTATACATTTAGTATTTATTTCAGTATTGGCAGCCCAGCAATACCTTTGCATAACCCTCCTTTTTTCTCATTTCTTTGCAGGGCTTGGGTAACTCTTTGTTGAAAGATCCTCTCTTGTACATGTACCATTGCATGTGATTTCTGTTAAAGATGAGTTCTCTGAATAAAGTTGTTCCAAATAGTGGAGATGCGTGTTCAGTGTTACCTAGTAAAGTCACGTCATTAAATCCCAATGCAGCAGAATTCGTACCTTCGTTTGTTAAACCCTCTCTTGGAAGTAGCACAGTTCCAGATGTAACTAAGTCAGATTTTAGGGGGTCTTCTGGAAAAACAATTCTAGATAGGTCCGAGTCTTCAAAGTCTAATAACTCGGATGATGAGGCGCACCAGTTTTGGCGCAAGCAGCTTCCAGATGACATTATTCCAGACTTCTCTTCCTTTGAGAAAATTGAACAAGGGCCTGAAGAATTGTCCCTTGCTGGATTATCCTTGAATGCGCCGCCCTTTTACGGGACAACTTCCAGCCGCTTCTCAAGAGAACATCAAGAGTTATCTTCTCCAGCTACCAAGGGCCTGGAACTGGAACATGGTAATCTACTGTATGAAGATAATTATTTGGGTTCAAGCAACTGGGAGCAAAATTATATTGGCGATCTTCATATTGCTAATGGAAATCAGGACCTTCATTATGACTCTGAAACCGCCACAGGCTTTTCTGACAGCTTTGCTAGCGAGTATGCTGCTGCATCTGATGGCGTTGTTGACCCCCTCGAGTACCTGGCATCTCAGTTCCCTGGATTTTCAGCCGAGAGCCTTGCTGAGTTATATTATGCAAATGGATGTGACTTCAACCATACCATTGAAATTCTCGCCCAGCTAGAGGTAATCTCCTGTCTCAGTTTACACGTTAAACATCCTTCTAGTATCCTTAAGTGAGGCTCATGATTTTTCAGATGCAAGTTGATCCTACACCCAATCACGCCATGAATTTGACCCCCAGAGCACCAACCTTTAGCACGGGGGATTTCCCTGCTCTGCCAACAGCAGAAGAACAGAATGGTTTCAGTAAAGGTAATGCGGATATCCTTGGCATCTTCAATGGGCGTGGTTCATCCACCATATCAGGTGGAGCTGGCGATTTTGTTTCAGCTGTTCGCAAACTTGCATCACAAAATTCAGGCCACTGGAAGTATAAGAAAGGTCCTGAATATGGAAATGGTGTTTCCTCTCATTCTGTACCCAAACAGTATGGTACTAGCACCAAACAATCGTCTGGGAACAAATTTCAGAGTGTTGGCGGTGCAAGAGTTGCTCCATGGCTTGAGACTGGTGATGCAGTGGGTAATACTCCTTTCACTATGCACTTGGATTAATAGTATTGGTAATTGTATTTTCATCATTCTACTTTCACTATGCACTTGGATTAGTAATTACCTGAAGAGAGAGATCCTTTGTGGGGTTTGGATGAGGGGGATCACTCCCGAAATATCATCAGTACAAATTTAGATCTGAGTCAATCATATATTTTATTTGCAAATGCTCCCTATCCAAAGAAACTGTAAGTTGGTTATGCTTTGCAAATCACAACTCGGTGTGGACACTTGGAGGGTCTGTCATAAATCTTCCATTTTGGTAGTATGACTGGGGGAAGCTGTGGGGGGGGGGGGGGGGGGGGGAGGGGAGAACTAAAAATAGATTGGAGTATTCAGCATTTGATGTTCGTTTATCTTGGCTCTGCTCCAATTGGAAACTGATCAACTATCTTTGTATTCAATCTACCAGCTAATATGTACTCTGAATCAAGGGGGGAAGCTCGTGATTTTGCTAGGGTCAGAAATGCTTGCTTTGAGCAGGTAATTTTTTTTTAATTGTTTCCTTACAAGTATGACATGTGCATTTTTCTTTGCTTGTGCCGGTAGTACATGTTGCTTGTGCGTGAGGTAGAGTTTGATGGCATAAAATCTACCATCCTATACTTGTCAGATGGATATTTCACGAGTTTATCAAAGCATTCACATAAAGATATACCTGACAGGCTAGGCAGGCTTACTTGATTGGCAACAAAGCTCTGGCCAAGGAACTGAGCATGAAAGGTCAGGCGTACAATGCACAAATGAAAGCAGCTCATGAGAAAGCCAGAGAAGCTATATATCGACAAAGGTCTCTTATCCTTAACCTTCACCAGATTTAGATTGAAATTTCTTATTTTTATGTTACCAGTTACCTAGTATAGCCTTTCATCACATTCTCTTCTGAGTTCCAAAGTTTAATTGTTTGGGATCATGATCAACTGTTTTTGGTTGTGTTCCAAAGAGTACTTGGAATCATGACATGTTAAAGCCTAACTCAGTTGTGTCCTGAGCTTGTTAATTGTACAGGAATCCTGTGTCTCAGCGGGGAGGCGATGGTCTGATTGATTTACATGGACTACATGTGAATGAAGCAATCCACATCCTAAAGGTTGAGCTTGCTGCTATCAAGAGCGCAGCAAGGGTTGCGGGGGAGAGAATGCAGGTCATGGTATGTGTCGGGACAGGCCACCACACCAAGGGTTCTCGCACCGCAAGATTGCCCATTGCTGTGGAACAATTCCTCCTGGACCAAGGCCTCCAGTACACACAGCCTCAACCAGGTCTTCTCCGCGTCATGGTGTACTAACATCTCTTAGGTAAGACACCGTGGAGAGAAAAAGGACCGCCCAAAAAAAAGGAGAAAAGAAATGTACGAAAAACCAAAAAAAAGCGTCGCTGGAGCACGCGCTGTAATTTTCTTGTAGCTGTATATTAAAAGAGGCAGCAGGAGAATAGCCTGACAACAGAATACAGTGTAAAATTATACATAGCTTCATTCAATTCACATTCCATTCCCATATGCATTGCCGTGCGGTTGAGGTAAGTCTGTATCTTCTATTGCTCGGTGCTGAACATTGATGCGTGCGCATGTGCTCATTTGATGCGACTGAAGTTGACAACGACCGCCTTTAAAAGATTTGACCGAATCCATGAAATATGATCCAAATTCGAAGTGCCTGGCTGAAAAGCTGTTGAAAATAGTTGATTTTCTTTGGACCTTTGTTCAGACAACGTATTGTTCGCATTTGCGCTTACTACGCATCATTAGAGCACCGAAGCAGCAGAGGATGTGGACTGTGTTTTCTAGTGTCATGGATTGAAGCAGCAGAGGACGTTGAAATCATTATGCAGACGGTCATTTTATTCTTTTACAACGTGTTTTCATCAAGAGAGCATACTCTCAAAATCTCCGCGACGTGTGGTTCCGATTACACATGCTCATGTACTATAAGTGCAAACCCTTGAATTACTACATCCATGCAATCTAAAATATTGTTGATCATGAGATTATACGCATCTACTAAGATCGTGTTCATGTAATCAATCAAATATTCAAATGCACCTTTAGGAAGTGGGGTTTTCTGTCGTAGGGAGACCTTATCAGTGGCGGGATTTTCCACTTCCTTTGCAAAAACTAGAAATCCTAAGTTTTAGCTTACGAGGTACATGGACAAACAACCACCATATTTTCTCACATTCCTCTTCCTCCACATAAGAAGAAATATATAAAATTGCAGGAGAATATATGAGACCGACTACCTATGCAAAGAGCATCTCCAGCGAATACTCCAAAGTCCAATCTCCGTATTTGTATTTGACTATCCAATCTAAAAGATTACTTCTCCATATTATTTCACACTCCATCAGACAAGCTAAATTTTATACTCCGTATTCTATTGGTCTATATTTTATTATTAGTATTTAAATTATTTATCATGTTAGTGACCAATGGGCATGGAGACGGTACCTGTTAGTGCAAGAGGGCGAGAATGGCCATCCGCTTGGCAAGGACCAAATTTGGCCGCTCGTTGGAGATATATAGCCATTGCTACAAGAACGCACATAGTGACAGGACGCAACACTTAGATGTAGCGGGGGCTGCTTTCTTCTTCCTCCTTCATCTCCACCATTTTCCCTCTATTTCTTCTCATTTTTTCTCTCATCTCTTCACCTTCCTCACTTCCGTTAAGTGGAGATGATGAGTGGTAGGGGGGCTAGAGCCCCCCTGCGCCCCTCTAGATCCACCCCTGAGGATGCATGCGTACCCAAATAGCTACTCCCCGCTAGAGTTTTTTTATAGCTAAATATGGCTTTGACTATCAAATAGTCATGCCGCTGGAGCTGCTCTAATGTATTTGCCTAGTTGCCGGTCTTTTTATCGCACAATTAATTATGTGTTTCCATATAGTATAACTCATGTCAACTATTAAAGAACTGCACAATTACTGTGAGGATATTAATAGAGAACCGAAACCTTCTTATCATTACAGGATAATTTACGACTAACATCGCTAATGTACCCGGGAGGGTTAATTTCAGGCTACTCTCTCTCATTTTTCTGATTCTTTTTCAGACAATACCGTTGGACCGACTCTTTCTAAAAATACACACAATTCAAGCACCGCTGCGCACATAGTCAGAAAAATCTCTCTGCTTGAAATATCTTCCTCACAATTACCCGCTCGAACTGACCAACGTTATCGTCT
This sequence comes from Urochloa ruziziensis, assembly GCA_015476505.1. Lineage (NCBI taxonomy): Eukaryota > Viridiplantae > Streptophyta > Magnoliopsida > Poales > Poaceae > Urochloa > Urochloa ruziziensis. The sequence continues at coordinate 36,833,729 of CM027126.1, read as the reverse complement.
CCACGGCCATCGGGACGGGAGCTCTGAGCTCCCCTCCACACTCGTACGGTCTCACCTCCGCCGTTCCGCCGCTGGCGCCACACGACACGGCAGCCACCCACAACCGCAATCCCACCTCCACGGCTCCACCTCTTCCCCCGTCCTCCATGCACGCCTAGCTCCCTCCCTTTCCTTCCCACCAAAGCCCATGTCTCTGATGGCCGTCGCCTCTCCACCATTCCCCTTCCCCTCCTCGTCCTCCACCACGCGCCATCTCCGCCGTGCGGCCACTACCACCGTCTCAGCGACTCCATCTCCCTCCGACGACTTCGACTACCCCCTCGCCGACCCCTCCGTCCGGTGGCCCCACCTCCGCTTCCCGCACCTCTCCGCGCCGCGCTTCCCCGCCACCGTCACCGCCGCGCCACCGTACCCCGCGAGGCCGCCCCAAGGGGAGCACGACGACGACGACCCCGCGGAGACCTCCACCTCCGCGCTCGTCGTCGAGCCGCTGGACGCGCGCGCCCACCGCGGGAGGGTGAAGCGGCTGAGCAAGCTCGCGCTGCGGCGGGCGCGGGACTGGCGCGCGCGCGTGGCGGGGCTCGCGGACGCCGTCCTCTCTCTTCCCCCCGGGGCGCCCGTCGACGACGTGCTCGACGGCGCGCGTGCCGCGCCCGACGAGGTCGCCTTCGTCGTGCGCGCCGTCGGGGAGAGCTCCTGGCGGCGCGCGGTGGACGTCTTCGAGTGGCTCGCGCGGGGCGGCGGCGCCCCGCCTCCCCGCGCCGTCGCCGTCGTCCTCGGCGTTCTCGGGCGCGCGCGCCAGGACGCGGCCGCGGAGGAGCTCTTCCTCCGCTTCGCGGGTGACGGCGCCACCGTCCAGGTGTTCAACGCCATGATGGGCGTGTACGCGCGCTCCGGCCGGTTCGACGACGCGCGGCAGCTGCTTGACACAATGCGCGACCGGGGAATCGAGCCTGACCTTGTGAGCTTCAACACGCTCATCAACGCCAGGGCCAAGTCCGGGTGTTTGGCTGCCGGCGTCGCCCTTGACCTCCTGTTCGAAGTCCGGCAAGCTGGGCTGAGGCCGGATGTTATCACTTACAACACGCTCATAAGTGCTTGCTCGCAGAGCTCGAATCTAGAAGATGCCGTGACTGTGTTTGAGGAGATGGTGAATTCGGAGTGCAGGCCGGATTTGTGGACGTACAATGCAATGGTTTCGGTGCATGGCCGGTGTGGGAAGGCTGAGGAGGCTGAGCGACTGTTTAGGGAGCTGGTGGAGAAGGGTTTTGTGCCGGATGCAGTTACTTACAATTCTCTTCTCCATGCTTTTGCAAAGGAAGGGGATATTGAGAAGGTGGAGCGCACGTGTGAGGATTTGGTTAAGGCTGGGTTCAAGAAGAACGAGATAACTTATAACACCATGATTCATATGTATGGGAAGATGGGCAGGCTGGATTTAGCGATTGGTCTGTATCATGAGATGAGGTCTATGGGCTGTACTCCAGATGCTGTGACATACACTGTCTTGATTGATTCTTTGGGTAAGATGGATAGGATTGCTGAGGCAGGGAAGGTGCTGGAGGAGATGGCAGCTGCAGGATTGAAGCCAACTTTAGTAACTTTCAGTGCTTTGATTTGTGCATACGCCAAAGGTGGGAGGCGGGCTGAGGCAGAGAAGGCGTTTGATTGCATGGTTGCATCCGGTGTCAAACCTGACCGCTTAGCGTATTTGGTTATGCTGGATGTTTTTGCTAGGTCAGGTGAGACGGAAAAGTTGTTGGATCTGTATCGGACAATGATGAAGGATAGTTATAGACCCGATGATGGCATGTACCATGTCTTGCTTGCTGCACTTGCAAAGGAAGATAGGTGTGAGGAGATTGAAGAAGTTATCCAAGACATGGAATTGCTTTGTCAAATGAATCCAGGAATAATATCTACAATACTCATCAAGGCAAGGTGCATTTCTCAAGGCGCTGAACTATTAAAGAAGGCATGTCTCCAGGGATACGAGCCTGATATTAAGAGCTTAAGGTCCATTGTGGATGCATATGTAACAACAGAAAAACATGAAGAAGGTCTCTCATTGCTCGAGTGCATCCGGGAGCATGTATCCAGTTCCCACGATCTGATATCTGAATGTTCCATCATGCTTCTATGCAGAAAACAGACAAGCATTGCTGCCTATGAAGGGTACAGTAGGACGCGAATGTTGAAATATGAATCTTTTGGTCGAAACTGTAACTTGTATGAGTACTTGATTACATGCCTTGAGGAAGCTGAGTTCTTTTCTGAAGCTTGTCAAGTGTTCTGTGACATGCAGTTTATCGGCATAAAGGCTTCTAAAAATGTTTACGAGAGTATGATTTCTGCCTATTGCAAAATGGGATTCCCAGAAACAGCACATAGGTTGATGGATGATGCTTTGCAATCTGGTATTCCACTAAACGTTCTCTGCTCTAGAGTACTTATAATTGAAGCATATGGGAAGGTAAAACTCTGGCAGCAAGCAGAAATCTTGGTGAAAGGGCTGAGGCAAGCATCAGGTATTGATAGAAGGATCTGGAATGCTTTGATACATGCATATGCAGAGAGTGGACTTTATGAGCAAGCAAGGGCAGTATTTGATAATATGATTAAAGCAGGTCCTTTACCAACTGTTGATTCTATTAATGGAATGATGAGGGCATTGATAGTTGATGGCAGATTGGATGAGTTGTACGTGGTTGTGCAAGAGCTTCAAGATATGGACTTCAAGATCAGCAAAAGTACTGTACTACTCATGCTTGATGCTTTTGCAAGACATGGTGATGTATTCGAGGTAATGAAAATCTATAATGGAATGAAGGCAGCAGGATACTTGCCAAATATGCACCTCTACAGAAGTATGATTTCCTTGCTCTGCCGTCACAACCGATTCAGGGACGTTGAGTTGATGATTGCAGAGATGGAGGGAGCAGGGTTCAAGCCAGATATTGCAATACTTAATGCTCTTCTTATGATGTATACCGCCACTGGGAACTTTGATAGGACAATCCAAGTATATCAAAGTATTCTGGAAGCTGGCTTAGAGCCTGACGAGGACACATACAATACATTGATAGTCATGTACTGTAGAAACCTGAGGCCAGAAGAAGGTTTTACACTGTTGAATGAAATGGGAAAACGAGGTCTGGTACCAAAGTTGCAATCCTACAAAAGCTTGCTTGCTGCATCTGCAAAAGCGGAACTCAGGGAGCAAGCTGAGCAGCTTTTTGAAGAAATGCGATCAAAGGGTTATGAATTAAATAGATCAATATATCACATGATGATGAAAATTTACAGGAATGCTGGCAACCACACCAAAGCTGAGAACTTGGTAGCTGCAATGAAAGAGTATGGCATTGAGCCAACAATTGCCACTATGCATATCCTCATGACTTCTTATGGGACTTCTGGGCACCCACGTGAAGCTGAGAATGTACTGAACAGCTTGAAATCTTCCAGTTTGGAAGTCAGCACGTTACCATACAGTACTGTCTTTGATGCTTACCTGAAAAATGGTGACTACGAGCTTGGCATCACAAAACTGCTGGAAATGAAAAGAGATGGTGTAGAACCAGATCATCAAGTTTGGACATGTTTCATTAGGGCTGCTAGTTTGTGCGAGCAAACTGATGATGCTATTCTTCTTCTAAACTCTTTACAGGATTGCGGATTTGACCTCCCCATCAGGTTAATACTGTACTTTATTATGTTGAAGAGATGGGCACTTCACATGACATTTTTTTCCCCTTCATTCATATTTAGGTATTTGGTTGTTAGTTCTTGAATCTTTTGCAGGCTCCTGACTGAGAGGACACCATCAGTTTTAAGTGAGGTCGACAGTTATCTGGAAGAGCTAGGAACATTAGAAGATTCCGCTGCTTTGAACTTCGTAAATGCACTAGAAGATCTGTTGTGGGCATTTGAATGTCGAGCAACTGCTTCATGGATTTTCCAATTGGCAGTAAAGAGAAACATATACCGCGATAATGTCTTTCGGTATCTATGGCAATCTCTATCTGTGCAAAATTCATTTGTTGCTGTTTATGATTCCTTGGTGTTAGCGAGATGGATAGGGTAATGGTCTAGAGGCCCATTGGGCCTAGTGTGGCCGGCGCCCAAGCCTCCCTGGCTTGGGCGCCGCCCCCCCCCCGGTAGATGTGGCGGCAGGGACCCCTCCTAGGGTTCCCTGCCTATATATGTACATGTATTGTGCCCTCTATCAATTCAATCCATTATTTCCCTGCAATACCTATTGCTTACATGGTATCACGAGTTAGGGTTTTACCCCGGCTCGCTTCCGCTGCCATCCTGCGCCGCCCCTAGGCCGCGCCGCGCGCCCTCTAGCGCGCCATCCCTCGGGCACCATGCCCGACACCCCTACTCCCTCCCAGGCCGGCGACCCCAAGGGCCACGACGCCCTGGCTGCCTCCATCTCCGGCGCCAAGCTGCCGCAGGAGACGGACGCCGAGCGCAACGCTCGTGTCCAGGCCGCCAAGGACAAGCGCGATGCTGCGCTTGCCCTAGCCGCCGAAGCGGAGCAGGAAGCCGCCGCGGCCGCGCGTGAGCGTGACGCCGCGGCTGATCGCGTACGCGCCGCTCACGAACGAGCAGCCCGTGCGCGTGCCGACGCCGAGGCCCTCCTCGACGACCAGGAGAAGAAGGAGGACGGCCCCAAGCCCGACGGCGTCGGCCGCGACATCCACTTCGGCAACGACGGCGACGACATGCACTTCGCCATCCTCACGCATGAGGCCGCTGCCCTCGTCAATCTGCACGCCCAGGCGATCAGCGTGCAGAACATCCGGAGTCTCGTCCCCGTCGTCCTCGACATCGCTGCTAGCAACTACACACGCTGGCGCGATCAGATCCTCCTCGTCATCGGCAAGTACTCCCTCGAGTCCCATGTCCTCGCCGACCTCCCCGCGCCTGAATTTGCGGACTGGACGCGCATGGACTGCGTGGTCAAGTCCTGGATCGCCGGAACGATCTCCTCCGACCTCGCTGAGATGGTGATCGACCGTGACGGCACCGCCAGGACCGTGTGGCTCGCCCTTGAAGACCAGTTCCTGGGCAACAAGGCGACACGCGCCCTTCACCTCGACATCCAGTTTCGTAACTTTGTTCAAGGTGATCTTTCCATTACCGACTATTGCAGGCGGCTGAAAGGCATGGCGCAGCAGCTCACGGCCCTCGGGGAGACGATCACCGACCACACGCTCACGCTGAACCTTATTCGAGGTCTCAACGAGCGCTTCCGCGACATCGGTCGCCACCTCCGTCGCAGCACCCCCTTCCCCAAGTTCAAGCAGGCCGTCGACGACCTGCTCCTCGAGGAGCTCACCATGGCGCACCAAGCTCCACCTACAGCACTCCTCGCAGCCGCCGGGAAGACCACGCCACCAGCCGGATCGTCGTCCCATGCGCCGTCCTCCCGTCCCCCTCCACAGCCGCGTTCCAGGAGTAGCAACTCCGGGGGCGGGTCGGGCGGCAACTCACGGTCTTCCAAGGACCGTCGCAGCAGCAAGCGGAGCGGCAGCAAGCCGCGCCCCTCCGGCGGCGCACCTCACGCCTCCTCCGAGGCGTCCGGGGGCGGAAAGGGGGCCTCGACGCCCAGCACAGGCGGTGCTGGGGGCACTGCAGGCTGGCCTTCCTTCCTCCACCCCTGGGCTGGCGCCATTCAGATGTGGCCCGGCCCCAGGCCGGGCGCACCTCTCCCTCCGGCGCCACAACAGCAGCAGCAGGCTCTCGTCGCACAGCAGGCCCAGGCGCAGGCCCTGCTCGCGCATCAGGCGCAGGCCCACGCCATCCAGGCGGCCCAGGCACAGGCCATGGCGCAGGCCCAGGCCGCCCAGGCGCAGACCTCCCAGGGGCAGCAGGCGCACTTCCCCTGGGCGCCCGGGTTCTACAACCCCGTCGTCTCTCCGACCGGCTGGGATCAGCAGTCTCTCGCATCCGCGTTCAGCACCGTCTCCCTGAACCAGCCTCCTTCCCAAGACTGGTGCTTCGACTCAGGTGCTACCTCTCACATGACTTCTGATCCTTCAATTATTTCACATCATTTTACCCAGCGGTATCCCTCATCCATTGTTGTTGGCAACGGATCGTTGCTTCCTGTCACTTCTACTGGCTCAGCTTCCCTACCGGGTCCCTTTTCTCTTAATAATGTTCTAGTTTCCCCTAGCCTTATTAAGAATTTGATATCTGTACGCCAGTTTACCTCTGACAACAACTATTCTGTTGAGTTTGACCCTGCTGGTTGTTCTGTGAAGGATCTGCAGTCTCGGAGACTCCTCGCCCGATGTGATAGCGTCGGGCCGCTTTACCCCCTGCGCCTCCCTGCTGCCACCGCCCTCGTCGCTGGTTCCTCCCCTCTGTGGCATCGCCGTCTCGGTCACCCTGGTCATGAAGTTATGTCCAAGCTAGTTTCAGTCATACCTTCATGTAATAAAGAACTTAGCACATCTCTTTGTCATGCGTGTCAACTTGGTCGCCATATTCGGTCACCATTTTCTCAGTCCACTTCGCGAGCTAATAATAATTTTGATCTTGTTCATTGTGATCTCTGGACGTCACCTGTCGCCAGTGTCTCTGGGTTCAAGTACTACTTGGTCATCATTGACGATTGCTCGCATCATCTATGGACGTTTCCTTTGCGCCTTAAATCCGACACGTTTTCGACTCTTGCTAACTTCTTTGCCTTTGTGACAACCCAGTTCGGCGCCACCATCAAGGCAGTCCAGTGCGACAATGGCCGCGAGTTCGATAACTCCAGCGCCCGCACGTTCTTCCTCACTCACGGGACTCACCTGCGCATGTCTTGCCCCTATACCTCCTCCCAGAATGGTAAAGCTGAGCGTGTGATTCGTTCTGTTAACAACATCATTCGCTCACTTCTTTTTCAGGCCAGCATGTCTCCATCATACTGGGTTGAGGCTTTAGGGACGGCGACATATTTGTTTAACTTGCTCCCTACCAAAACCTTAGGTTTCGTGACGCCCCACTTTGCCCTTCACGGGGTGCTGCCGTCTTACGATCACCTTCGAGTTTTCGGTTGTGCTTGTTATCCGAATCTCGCCGCCACTGCTGCTCACAAGCTCGCGCCTCGCTCCTCTCTTTGCGTCTTCCTTGGATACTCACCTCACCATAAGGGATACCGCTGTCTTGATTTATCCACAAATAAAATCATCATCTCTCGTCATGTGTCCTTTGACGAGTCACATTTTCCCTTTGCTGCGCCGGACCACACACCCAGTGTGGCGGATTTTGAGTTCCTGGATGACTATACTACTAATGTGCCGGCCCCCATTGGACCGACATGTTTTTCTTCACCTGCAGGACTCAGTGGCGACCCTCCCGCGCTGCCACGCGCGGCCCCCGACGCTGTGATGCTCCCACCAGGGGGTACCCCGGTCACTCGGAGCATGACCGGGCCACCCCCAGGTTTCCCACCGCTTCACCAGCCGGCACCGGCCGGCTCGTCGCCGTCGCCAGCCAGGCCCCGGCCGGCCATGGCTGCCTCTCCTCCTGCAGCATCGACACCCGGCCGGTCGCAGCCGGCTCCTGCAGTCTCCCGGTCGCCCACAGCCAGCCCCGGCTGCCTCCAGCCGGCCACAGCCGGCCACGGCCGCCTCCAGCCGACCGCAGCCGGCTCCAGCGTCGCCCAGCCAGCCGCCGCTGGCCGCGGCCCCTTCCAGCCAGCAGCAGTTGGCCGCGGCTGGCTCCTCGCTGGCCCCCGTTGGGCCGGCTGCTCTTCACCGACCACTCTCGGCGTTCCCCCACGTGTACACTCGTCGGCAGCCTTCTCCTGCTCGTCCTCCGCCCTTGCCAAAGGGCGCCGTGCCCGTTCCTCCAGTGACGAACGCACACGGCATGACCACCAGGGCCAAGGCTGGTATTCGCCTCCCAGCGCTCTACCACGCCGCGCAGCTGTCGCCGATCCCGAAGACCTTCCGTAGCGCCCTCGCCGATCCCAACTGGCGGGCTGCTATGGAGGATGAGTACGGCGCCCTTCTACAGAACGAGACCTGGTCTCTCGTTCCTCGACCTCCTCGCGCCAACATCGTCACCGGCAAATGGATTTTCAAGCACAAGTTCAACGCTGATGGCACCCTTGAGCGGTACAAGGCTCGCTGGGTTCTTCGTGGCTTCACCCAGCGTCCCGGCGTCGACTTCGATGAGACCTTCAGTCCGGTTGTCAAACCGGCCACAGTGCGCACTGTGCTGTCCCTGGCCCTCTCCCGCAGCTGGCCCATTCACCAGCTCGATGTGAAGAACGCCTTTCTTCACGGGACACTCTCCGAGACAGTCTACTGCGTTCAGCCCTCTGGTTTTGAAGATACTGCTCATCCAGACTTCGTCTGCCGCCTGAACAAGTCCCTGTATGGACTTAAACAGGCGCCCCGTGCTTGGTACAGTCGTTTTGCTTCATATCTGCTGTCTTTGGGGTTTGTTGAAGCCAAGACCGACACGTCGCTGTTCATTTTTCGCCGCGGCAATGACATGATCTATCTCCTGCTCTACGTCGATGACATCGTCCTCACGGCCTCCTCTTCGGCTCTTCTCCAGCGCACCATTGCTGCTCTTCAGACCGAGTTCGCCATGAAGGACCTGGGTGAGCTCCATCACTTTCTGGGGATGCATGTTCAGCGTCACGGTTCCGGTCTGCTTCTCTCCCAGCGCCAGTACATGTTGGAGATCCTGGACCGCGCAGGCATGGCTGAGTGCAAGCCGTCCTCCACGCCGGTCAACATCAACGCCAAGTTACCAGCTGATGGGCAGCCTGTTCAGGATCCTACTGATTATCGGAGTATTGCCGGTGCTCTCCAGTGGCTCACATTCACTCGACCAGACATCGCCTTTGCCGTTCAGCAGGTGTGCCTCTATATGCATGATCCACGGGAACCTCATCTTGCTGCTCTGAAGCGGATCCTTCGCTACGTGCGCGGCACCTTGGACCTTGGTCTCGTCCTCCAGCCTTCTTCCAGCAGCGACTTGATTGTCTATACGGATGCTGATTGGGCTGGCTGCCCTGATACTCGGCGTTCCACATCAGGGTACGCTGTCTTCCTCGGGGACAACTTGGTTTCGTGGTCTTCGAAGCGGCAGAATACGGTCTCCCGCTCCAGTGCAGAAGCTGAGTACCGCGCCGTGGCCAACGGCGTCGCCGAGTCCACTTGGCTTCGGCAGCTCCTCCTCGAGTTGCACGCTCCACCTCGCCGAGCTACGCTGGTGTACTGCGACAACATCAGCACGGTCTACATGTCCTCCAACCCAGTTCAGCATCAGCGCACCAAACATATTGAGATTGATCTCCACTTTGTTCGGGAGCGCGTTGCCATTGGTGATGTCCGCGTCGTCCATGTTCCGACATCAGCTCAGTACGCCGACATCTTCACCAAAGGACTGCCTACATCTCTTTTTCAGGAGTTTAGGTCCAGTCTTAACGTCCGAGGCATCGACGTTGCGACTGCGGGGGCGTGTTAGCGAGATGGATAGGTAATGGTCTAGAGGCCCATTGGGCCTAGTGTGGCCGGCGCCCAAGCCTCCCTGGCTTGGGCGCCGCCCCCCCCTGGTAGATGTGGCGGCAGGGACCCCTCCTAGGGTTCCCTGCCTATATATGTACATGTATTGTGCCCTCTATCAATTCAATCCATTATTTCCCTGCAATACCTATTGCTTACACTTGGGTTGAAACATCTGTATTTCATGTCCAAATATAAAATCATGTCATCAGTGTAGTATTACAAAAATTGCACATTAAGCTTTGGCTCAAACAAACAAAAGAGTTTTCGAAAAACAAATTGATAAACTAATTTCTACTATGGATGACATTAACAGAAAAATGTACATGACATTAACAAAAAAAAAAAAAAAAAAAAAAAAAAACCCTGAGGAGCCATGTTCTGGTGATGTTTTAGAACTTTATTCTGACCATAAATGGGGCAGTCCAGAAGTATCTATGGACAAACAATTAATTTGTGATAAAAAAATTCTCCCTTTAGTCGCCCAAGAAAGGCCAGTAGTGTGGCCCTAGGCTTGAGCTTAAGTCTGCCAAAGATCCTGATTTTTTATTTACAATACTACAAGAGTTACATATTTGAGTAATGATCTTTAATGTTTTTTCTATTTTTATTTAATTTCATCTATTCATCTCTAAACATATTTATGACACATTATTTCATCTTGGCAATATTGTTTTAAGATTTTCTATTTCTGATAAAGATAAACTGCAAAGTAGCAATACAAAATTAATTTTATCCATCGTTTAACTTTTTATTGGTGAATGGCTCAGTGTGGCAGAAAAGGAATGGGGAGCTGACTTCCGGAAGCTGTCTGCTGGGGCTGCACTTGTCGGTCTTACATTGTGGCTTGATCACATGCAAGTATGTGCTTAATTTTTTTTGCATTGTGATAATGATACATCTTTGCCTTACTCTTCAACAAATAATTATTGACAGTACAGTAACCGGATACACTTATAATCCCACTAAAATTGCATGTGTCTATTTTTTGCCCAATTGAATTTTCAGCTTTCACTTCAGTGTTGCGACATGAGTTCCAAAGCAAGAGGAATGAAATGAACAAACTGAAGTTTAAAATGAGGATGGACACATGCCACTTATTTTCTTTGTTAGTTCCTATTAAGCTAGCACTGGTGATTTCCTCCTTGCGACCATGTAAATATGCTAAACTGCTGTAGGTGTTAGTAATTCCTTCAATATATATCTAGGAAATATAGTGGGCAGAAGATGCATTTATTTGACATTTTGATATATTTTTCTATATCGCATGTGATTATAGGTTTTGTAGTCTATCAGCTGTAGCTCAAATGTAATTGGAGACGTCAATTAATAACACCTAAAAATGTGCCATAAAGAAGTTTGAAAAGGACATCTTTGAATGTTTGCAATAGGTTTCTGAACTTCATTGAATTTTCTTAGTCCTGGTATGATGGTATAGCCAAATTTTTGTTCGAATGGACTTGAGTTTCATCTGTTTATAACATGCCACCTGACCTACTCTAGTTTTAATTCAGGATGCTTCACTCCAGGGTTCACCAGAGTCACCCAAATCTGTTGTACTGGTCACAGGGGAGGGAGAATATAACATGGTATCCTTGCGTAAAACCATCAGAGCCTACCTTTTGGAAATGGGCTCCCCATTCTTGCCATGTAGAGCCCGGTCAGGTCGCTTTGTGGTAAAGGCCTACTCTCTTAAGATGTGGCTGAAAGATTCTCCTTTCTGCATGGACCTTGAGTTGAAAGACGTTCCAGCTCTTCCTAAATTAAACTCAATGAAGCTGATTGATGGATATTTCATGAGAGCTGGCCTTGTATCAACATTTAAAGATATACATGAGCGACTTGGGGAAGTGTGGCCAAAGAAGTTTTCCAAGTTAGCTCTGTTGTCAGAAGAAAGTAGGGACGAGGCTATCAAGGCTGATATACAAGGAAGGAAAGAAAAACTGGAGAGAATGAAAAAGAAGGGTCTTGTCACAGCAAGAAAATCTAACGGAAGACCACGAAGAACAAAATTTGTTAGGGAACAAGAACAAAGCATGAAAGCAGTATTGAGGTAGCTGATTGGGGAGAAGGAGAGTGACTTCTGCTTCACTAGTGTGCCCTCGGCATTCAGCACCCTTGCGAATCTGGACTCTGGACCATGGCAAGGTGATGCATTGTTGCGCTGTGAAGGATGGGTTTTGTTTCGCTATGATCCTTGGGAACGCCCTTGTTGACGTGTACTTCAAGTGTGGCAGCTCTGCAGATGCTCAATTTTGTCTTTTGACACAATATGCTGTTGGGTATGGCTATGGCTGTCGTGGACAGCTATGGCTGTTGGGTATGGATGGCATGCTGATGCCTGAAAACCTGTTGACTGCTTCAGAGCAATGGTGGATGGTGGATTTAGACCTGGAAGCATAACATTTCTTGCTGTCCTTTCTGCCTGTAGTCCAGGAGGTATTGCGGATAAAGGGATTAGCATTTTTCACTTCATGCCTGAGGATCATGGCATGAAGCCAGAAAGATAGCATTGTGCATGCTTGGTGTATCTGTTGGGCCATGCTGGCAGGCTAAGTGAAGCATAAATGCTGATCAGGAAGATGGGATTGCAACTTGATTCGTTTGCATCACTTCTTGGTGCTTGTGGAATACATGGAGAAGTTGGAGCTGGGGAAGAGGTCAGCAGGGAAGGTCATGGAGCTAGAGCCATGGAAGGTCGGGCCTTTATATTTTACTGTCTGAAACTGTCTGAAGTGTCGAACATGTAGATGATGAGAGGGAGGCTTCACCGCTTCAGTACAGCAATGTCAGGAAGGGTGCTGCTCTCAGGTGGTTTCCAGTTTCAGAAGTAGACTAAGAAGCTCTTATGGTTCTGCGTGGTTAAGACAATTCGTGGAAAAATGACAAAACAGAGGGTATGAAATCCGTATATATTTGCTGAATTTACACAAGACTAGAGCATCAGAAATCGTCTGTCAGTCAGTCAGCTCGCGAGGATTCGCAGATGCAAGTGCACATCAATCTGCAGGTATGAAGAAACAAAAGTTACAGTGATCAGGTAACGATGCTATTCCCTTCTACATGAAGATCAGACGGTAAACAGGTCACAAATCTTTCATGCAACCCATCCCACACATGGAGTTATATTACAACCGCGCCCACATACAAGTGATGAAATGCGCCTCTGGTGTGATGAAATTAAGATCCGAAGGGACAATTAGATCTGCTTAATCCTATGGATTCCCCCCTGCTGTCAGGATTACCCCCCTATTTCTCCTTTATGCACAAAGCTTTTCCTGTCCTACCTTCCTTGTGTCCTCCTCGTCGATGTTCATACATATGTGCAGTGTTCTATTTACGCTGCTGAGCGGCTGTTCCTCCGCAGCCTACATGAACAAGATAAGGCCGCATTGTTAGAGAGCAGCTAATATGTTTTGGAATCTCAGGTGGCCTGGTTCAGCTTCCAGGTATTTATTGCCAATTGTTGATTCGGATACACAACACAAGCATGTAAATTTTGCTTTTTAGTTGTTGATTCACAACAACAATGTGAATATTTTGATTAAAACATGCGCATTTTAGTGAATGTATGTACTTGTTTTATGAAGATTTACTGAATACATATCACTCTTATGGAAATATCTACACGAAAATCTGAATCTCTTCCGTGCAATATTCAAACTTCTGTTTGTTGATTGAACATTTTTGAAAAGCTACATTCGCAGTACTTTACCAACAACTAGTAAGCTGTATACACAGGTTGAAGGAATAGCGGCAGATGGTTGAACTTACAAAATCTGACTGATTCTGGCCAGCTAGCTGCCCTCCTCCCTGCCGTCTCACGAGATGCCGTACGAGAAGTCGTCGCTGTCTCGCCGCGCCGACCGCTCGCCGACGCTGGTGAGCCGCTGTATCGACGCGGCTCGCACGTACGCGGCGTGCGAGGAGCTTCGGCCGGCGGGGTCTTCGCCGCCTGCCGGTCTCCTCCTGCCTCTCCCTCACCGTGGCGAGCGCCGCCGCCACCACCTCCTCCACCCTCGCGGCGGCCGCCTTCATGTCCGGCCGCTTCTCTGGGTCCTCCTCGACGCAGCCCACCGCCACGTGCACCAGCCGCACCATGTCGTTGGCGGCGAACTTCCACCTGGCCATGAGCGCCGGGTCGAGCAGGTCGCGCTCGAAGCCGTCGGCCATGGCGGACGTCGCCCACATGACGAGGTCCGTGCCGCCCTTGGCGTTCTGCAGGTACTGCGCCGGGAACTTCCCCGTGAGGAGCTCGAGGAGCACGACGCCGAGGCAGTACACGTCTGCCTTGGCTGTCACCGGGTGCCCCGCCACGCACTCGGGCGCCCGGCGCGCGAACATGGATGATGACTGGGTGTCGTGGTTGACCAGGCTCGAGTACCCGTAGTCGGCGAGGAGCGGCTCGAAGTCCGGCGCGAGGAGCACGTTTGCCGACTTGAGGTTCCCGTGGGGCGGCGCCTCGTGGCTGGCGAACTCGGCGTGTAGGAACGCGGCGCCGCGCGCGACGCCGGCGGCGACCTTGAGGCGGGCCGGCCAGTCGGCGAGCGCGGCGTAGTCCATGCCCCTGTCGCCGTGGAGCACGTAGAGGAGGCTGCCCTTGGGGATGTACTCGTGGACGATGAGCTTCTCGTCGCTGCGGTAGTGGTATGCGAGCGGCGGGAGCAGGTTGGCATGGCGCGCCGCGCCGAGCCGCCGCATCTCGGCCTCGAACGCGTCCCTGGGCGCACGGTTCATGTCGCGGGCGCGCTTCACCACCACCGCCACCCCGCTCGCCATCACTGCCTTGTACGACGACGACGAACCGAGCCCCCCGCCGCCGCCGCTGCCGATCACCTCCGCCGCCGCCTTCATCAGGTCGGCGAGGCCGAACGCGCCCTTGCTGTCGTTCACCATGACAAGGTCACCGCCGGACCGGCTGCTCAGGTCGTCCACCTTCGCCGCAGACGCCGACCGCCGGTGCCCGAACCCCGATGACCCTATCCTCCTCCCGAGCCACGACGCGCTACGCCGCTGCGGCGTCGCCTGCTTCGCCATGTACACCGGCGGCTTCTCCTCTTCCTTGTCGTCAAGGCTGCGGGCGCGGCTGCTGCTGGCCGGCTCGCCGCCGTCGCCGCTGCACGCGCAGAGGACGATGACCATCACGACGACGAGACGAGCAGCGTGGCGAGCACCGTGACTGCGCGCGAGCTGGACGGCGCTGCCGCCGGCGGCTGCTCGCGCTTGCAGGGCTTGGCGTCGGTCGGCACGAAGCAGAGGTACTCGTTTCCGGCGAACCTGCTGGCGTCGAACTTGCGGAAGGCCTCGGGCACGACGCCCTCGAGGTCGTTGTTGGACACGTTGATCGACTTGAGCGACGGCGGCGGTGCCGGGGGGAGCTCGCCGGTGAGGGCGTTGCCGTCGAGGTGGAGCTCGAGGAGCGACGTGGCCTGGGTGATGGACGCCGGGATGGAGCCGTTGAGGCGGTTGCCGTCGAGCCAGAGCTTCTTGAGGTGGCTGAGGTTGCCGAAGAAGCCGTCGGGGATGGCGCCGGAGAAGTCGTTGTCGGAGAGGTACATGGACTTGAGCGCCTTGAGCTGGTGGAACGCCGGGAGCGGGCCAGAGAAGTTGTTGCCGGCGAAGGAGACGGACCGGAGCCGAGGGAAGCTGGACAGCGCGTCCACGTCGATGGTGCCGCCCAGCTCGAGCCCGCTCAGGCGGAGGCCCGTGACCTCGCCGCCGGCGCACACCACGCCGTGCCACTCGTGGGATCCCGGAGCGCAGGGGGACTTGTCGCCGTCGGTGTCGGTGATGAGCCACGACGAGAGGGAGGAGGAGTTGGTGAAGGATTTCTTCAGCTGCACCAGCGCCTCCGCGACGGCCGTATTGCTGTTACTGTTCTCCGCGGCGAGGATGGCCGCCGGGAGCGCTGCCGCGGCGGCGGCAATGGCGAGGAGGAGGAAGAGGCGGCGGCGAGGGGACGGGGCCATCGCGTGAGGAGGGGGGCGCCCGGGACGGGGGAGGCCGCCGTGTCGGGCGCGCGAGCCTAAGGTTGGGGAAGATGGTTGCGCGGGTGGTTTTGCTTTCTCGGGGGCTCGGCTTGCCCGGAATAGGCTGCCGAGGATGGCGGGAAGGCGCGCACGCGCGTACGAGAGCCGGGTTTGACCAGGTCAAAAATGTGGTAAAATCTTGAAATTCCTTTTTTTTCAACAAAAAAGATCTTGGAATTCCAGAATTTAAGAGGTACTATTATCTGACCATAGACGTCGCGGGTCTGGTGCTAGTTTCATCAGTAATTAATGAGCTACCATATAAGCATTTTAGATGACATGACACAAGATTAATGAGAAGAGAGAAGAGCCGTTTCATCCTTATTTCATCATCAATTAATGAGCTGCCATATAGCCATTTTAAATGACATGGCGCAAGATTAATGAGAAGACGTTTCATCCTTATGGCACCCGCTGGCTCGGTACTTAAGACGGATGACACTACATTGAGGCGGTGGGCGTTTCATCCTTGGCACACTTGATCATAGCCAAATAAAAAAAGTAAATGTTCTATATTGTCTATGAAATTGTGCCATGACACTGTGCAATAAGAGTCGCAATTTCATCCTATTCAAAAGCATGATGTGGCTGTCTATAAAACCGTGCCCATGACTGAGACTGGACAGTCTCAGTGGGAGTTTCATGGACATTAAATAGGTTGTCGTGTCAGCAATTTCGATGATGTGCTAGTATATTAATGAAGAGATATGTGAAATGGGTTTTATGATGATGATGAAACCATCTCTACACAATTACCTAGACACCTTGTGTCTTGTATGTAACATAGGAAACAACAAAAGATGAAATTACATTGAGAGATGAATATTTTATCATAATTTTAAACATTTTTAGATGATGTGTCACTCGGTAACCGTGTCCATAAAACTACCGATGAGAATTACGTAAGACGGTGATCATACGACCCTGAACCCATCCTGATGGCGTCGCCCAAGTCGTGATGGTGCTTCTGACTTGGGTGTGGGGGAGCGGTCTAAGCTTTCTCGGTTGATCCTCTTGTCTGAAGGTCGCAGCACCTTGGACTTTCACGGCCAAGGTTGCCGCGCGGTGCGTGCGTATCGTGTTATGCACAACCTATCGTCAATGGAGAATGAGCAAGCTCCGGTGAGTTGTGCACAACGGCGATGGAGCTAGCAAAGCTTAAACGCATACTCCATCCGTCTCAAATATTTCGTCGTTTTAGAAGTTAGGCATAGGAATTAATAAAGTGAAAAAGTAGAGTTTTCAGGAGGCGTGGAGGGACAGAGAAGGAGAGAGATAGAAATAAAGTTGTATTGGAAACCGAAAATGACACTTTTTTGATAAATTTTAAACTCTATAATGACATTTTTTTGGACAGAGGGAGTACGTTACGAGCCTAATACAATATAATTTTCTTTAATAGGATTTCACTGTCATCGACGCCGCACGAGGGGACGTGAAAGTGAGTTACAAAGTGGTAACGCATCATGACGTCCGCAATGACGTTGGAGATTTCGACAACTGAGGTGGATATGCATGCGCGTGTGCCCACAAGCCAAGTAAATTTAATGCCATCACTCATCCGTTTTGATTGGCCACGGAGCAAAAGTTGCAGCGTAGGCCCACTCCGTACGCGCGTTGCTGCCTCCGCGCTAGCGCCGAGTGACTAGCCAACGAGTTGTTTTTCTCTCCTTCTCTCTCCTGTCCTCTTCGGTAGCTTCTAAGGACGTCCGCAGCAATACTGGCGAAGCCGTCAGCAACGTGAACGATCAAGAAAAATTACACAGGCCTAGGAGAAGCCCATGGTTCCCGCGCATGTGAGAGGAAAAGTCTAGAAAAGTGTGCGAAATAGTCGTGGAGGCCAGCGATAGCAACAGAATCTTTCCAACCTTCTCTCCTCTACGTATAATTTTCGATCCTACTCATTGTCAAATCGCTAGCCCAAAATACCTTGCTGCGGACGCCCTAACTTTAGGCAGCTTGCTATACGTAGATAACTGTCGGAAATGCTTTGTGTATTTCTGCTGCGTGGTTGTGTTAATGATATGTGGTGTACGTACGTACTACCATATTTTGTCACAAGTATTTACTAGAATAGTAATAATGCATGACTTTTATTTTCGCTCGCATTCGAGATTTCAGGTGCCTCCTGTAATTCTAATGGACTCCCTCCATTCTAAATTATTAGTCATTTTAACTTTTTTAGATTAATAGATTTTGCTATTTATCTAGATATATATTTTGTCTAAATGCATAGTAAACTATACGAACCTCGAAAATTCAAAATAACTAATAGTTTGGGACGGACAGAGTAATAACACTTATTATTACGTGATGGCAAAAGCAACAAAACTGCTCGTAGTAGAGAACGCGAGATAGGTCATGAGAGGGGTGATTTGGGTTTGGATGTGCTCTCTATTAACAGACTTAGGCCTCAGTTTAGATGGGACTAAAAGTAAGGGGCTAAAAATTTGCTCTAGATGTGAATAGCAATATTTTCTAGGAAAACAAAAGAAAGGGATTTAATCCCATCTATCCCTTTGGAAATCCACAAGTGTATATATAGATGGGGAGATCATACAAAATTGTAAAAAAGAGAGAGAAAAAACCCGAATTGAAAAAGCTCTATCAGAAGGACCTAAGGATGGAGAAATATGGGCGCAAGTTTCTCACTCAGCAGCTTGCTGACATGAGAGGTCAAAAATAGCCATGGGAGAATTCCAACCTGCACGACAACATGACGGATTAGGGGAAGATAAAGCATTCATATTTCCTGCAAAAGGAAAATGCTGGCCGGCCCAATCCAGGAAAACTGAAGGTCATCCACAAAAATTACACAACTAGCACTACGAGAAAACCGGCCTTTGCCGTGTGCACCGGCCTTTTCCGTATGCCGGGCCGCAGGCATACGGCAAAGGGTCTTCTTTGCCGTGTGCCGTACATAAGGCACACGGCAAAGAGGCAGCACACAGCGTCAACCCCTTTGCGTGTGCCTACAGTCAGACACACGGGAAAGGCAAAAAAACACGGCATAGATACCCCTTTGCCGTGTGCCTACAGTCAGACACACGGCAAAGGGGCCACACACGGCAAAGTGGTTCCCTTTGCCGTGTGCTTGACGGTTGGCACACAGTTGCCTGCAGACACACCGTACCACCCTTGGCCTCAAATGCGTCCCGGCATGCTGTTGCACCCTCACAGCTCGCCGTTCCCACCCCCTCCACCCTCACGGCTCGCCCTTCTCACATGAGCCTCCGCGCCCACCGTCGTCTCTGTGAGTTTTATAAACTTGCATGGACTTGTATCATGGACTTGTATTTGTTTAGTATGGATTTGCATGGACTTGAATGGATTTGCATGGACTTGTATGGATTTGCATGAGCTTGTATGGACCAGTTAGAACTTCTATGCCTTTGTGGACGACTTTATATGCATATGTGGATGATTCGACTATATAAACTGCCTGTGATGGTCGTTGTGATATATGAACTGTCTGTGATGGTTATTGATATATAAACTGGCTGTGATTGCTTTGTTTGGGGGTTATAATTGACAATAAACCGGTGGGGTGGGGGGGGGGGGGGGGTGAGCGGCCTTTGCCATGTGCATTTGCCACGACACATGGCAAATGGCCCCTTTGTGGGCCAAACTTTGCCGTGTGCCCTTTGCCGTGGGTAACGGGCAGACGGCAAAGGCCTGGGATCCGATAGTGTAGCAAAGAGGGTTAACATTTGTTAGAACTTAGAAATAAGGCATCACTGTTTTTTTTTCTCTAGCATACCCATTTTCCTAATTACCTTATAATAGTAGTAACCCAAGAGAGACTTCTCAATGGGTAAAACAAAAATTAAAATAGTCATGCATTGTTTCAACATGATGTTTATCTGAGCCAATCTATATACATGGGGTCCCTTAAGAGTTTGATGAACCTTACCACAACACGACCTGTAGCAGCATCTACACCTCTCCAAGAAAACAACCTTCCTGTGAATCATTTGAAATTATTAATTTGTAGATTATTCTTGAACCAGTAAAAGAAAAGATGATAAAAAAATACAGTCCTAGCCCCAAGACCAAGACTATAAACAACCATGCAATTACAAAGGAGCTAGAATTATTAGTGAAAAGAAAACCCCAAAAATTTCATCATGTGAAAACTCTCTTCTGCTTATTAATATACGCCGAACACCAAGGTGTTCTGGGTCTTTCGAAAAAAGAAGAAGTTCGATAACCATTGTTAAGTCGTGCTCTTAAAATTATTAGTTGCACTAAGTGTTCTCAGCACTTTATTGTTGAAGACTTTGCAGTTGCTAACCGACAAACTGAGTTGATTTTAAACTTCTCAAATGTTTGAAATAATTTAGGGGAAAGAGGGATGAATGATGAGATTATTCTGGTGAAGGAACATTTATTTTTTTAAAAAAATACAATTGTCACCACTACATGAAAGCAAAGATCGATTTGTATGCAAATGGGGAAATGGACTAATTGACCAAGTGCAGTGTGCAAGCATACGCATAGATGCAGAATTCGATGTTTTGGAACAAGATATCTGACAAATGCCAACAACATACCGAAGGGCTGGAGAAGGTGCTTAGGAACAGTAGTTACAGGACTACTCCAAAACCACAAAATGAGCGAAGCATAGATTAGAACCTAGGAGGTAAATTTGATGAGACACTCCTGAAATTATACATACAAAAAGGAATGCTAGAAAATAAAAAGAACATGAACAATCACCTTGGTGATCAACAAAACTTTGCCATATTGTTCGTATAAGGATTGCTTCCCTTTAATGTTCAGATCTTGCACTGTAAATTGGACAAAAGAAAAATAGTTCTAAAAGGTTGTAAATTGCAACTGTACTTCGGACCAACTATTTCCAATAATGGGTACTGCCTAATATGAGTGAGAGCATGTGAATATGGTTGATGGAGATTTCATCATTCCTCATGCTAGAGCAAGGCATCGTATCATTTTCTTAATTATAAATACTTATACATAATCATTAGGGGACGATCCTATTGTTTCTTAAGAAAAGCTGAACCACCACACGCCAAACTTTAAGAATTCAAGTGGTTTCTGAAGCATTTCTAGGAATTGAACTCTTACTCTTTGCCAGCTCCTTCTCTTTAGCAGCAGCCAATCTCTTGAGTTTTGCGGCCTGTGCAAACGTTGAGGGCCTAGAAACAAAATCTTTGAAGGAATCAGAGATAGGGAAGAGAGAAAAGAATTTGGAGAAGAGCTATACTAAAATTGCTAAATCAGCAGACAAGTGTATCCAAATTGCCTACGTGGATAGTGTACTAGCCTCCTTGAGAATTTGCGTGATCTCCATCCGTAGTTTGAGCTGCTCATCAGAAATTGACCCTCTCTGGAACATCATCAGGTCAGGGCAACATTACCAGAACAGAACTACTGAAAACAATAGGAATTGTAGCCGGTAACAGATCCAATAATCACGGGATGCAACATCCTTTGATACAGAATAATATTTCTTCTCAATTCGCTGAAAAATCTAATCTTTTCTTTGCAAAAGAATAATCTGGAACAGGAAAGGGAAAGAACATTTCTGGCACCGACCCTTCTCGCGAGATCAAGGACGCCTTCGAGCATCTGCAGCGCGGAGACAAGGAGGAAGGTGAAGATAGCCGCTAGGGACATTGTTGCCGGCTGCGAGCTGGGCAGCGGTGCGGCTAGGCGTCACCGAAGACAACAAATTCCCAACCATCACCTGGAGAAGGAAGCATGACCACTAATTAAGTTACGATGGGCCATATTTCAGCCTAGCTACTAGTTGGACTTTTTCTGCTCCATTGCCGTGCATGCAATAATTAGTGGAGAGAGATTTTATGCATGCATGTAAAAAGGAACATCACCCATATGCATGCAATTTGAAACTAAAAATAATTCACAAAATGAGCATTAAAATTAAATTTCAATTGCACCATTATTTTTTATGAATAAGATTTCACTTTATTATGTTTTGATAAATATTGTTGAAAAATATTTTTAATATAAAAGATTAATTTTAATTACTACCGATAAAAAATATGACGAATAAATGATTATATATGGTAAATAAAATATTAAATATCAAATAAAGTTATTGTATAATGCAACAAAAGATTAAATGACATCATCTCACTTGCAAAGAATTTTTTAATACTTCTTTGCATGTTTGTTCGTCATGTTTAATTTGTATCCATGGTAATTCGTAACAAACAAAGCAAAAAGATAGACAATAATTAGTTCTGAACACGACGAACAATTATTTTTTGATGAACAAAAGATTAAAACAAAAAATGGCAACAGAAGATTGAACATCACAGACATTTGATTGTAGATGATAAAAATAAAAATTGGACATCACGTATAAATAAATCCACACCACCCTACAAATTAGTCTAAAAGACCGAACAAATAATTTAGTATTATGAATAAATTAATCCACAAAAGAAACATGGATCCACAAGGGAACTGATTATTTTTAAAATTAAATAATTTAGTTTATGAATGAATGAATAATATAACATTGAGGTCGGATCGATTCTGTCCTTTGTCTCTTGTGCGTGGCCAGAGCCCCAAGAGAAAGGTCCATTTACCCGTCTGGATATATCCTGATCGTTGGTTCTGGAGCCTGGTTGCAGAACGACGGCTCAGATGAAACTAACTGGGTAGTTAATCAGACACCTGGGCTGAGCAACGAAGCCAGTGAGCAGTGCGGCACCAACCAAATCCATGGCGCTCGCGAGCACGGAGGAGAAGAAGACCGCGGCGGAGATCGTCGCCGCGCTGGATCTGCAGCGTCACCCCGACGGCGGGTTCTACCTGGAGACCTTCCGCGACCCCTCCATCTCTCTCCCCACGTCCGCCCTCCCGCCCAGCTGTAAGCTTCACGCGTTTCCCTAGCTTTATTGCCTTTTTGCTCTCGCGTTTCCTTCGTTTAGATCTAGTTCTAGCGGCAGGGAAAGATATTAGAGAACGGTATAATATCATTGCAACTTTTCAAGTGGCTCCTTGCTGTAAGTAGTTGTAATTGGTGGCTATTTCATGAATTTGGGGTGACAATTTGGTCGATTGCGGATTTGTTCCTGCAGCTCCGTGCTTCAGAGTTGGTTTAATTTAGATAAGGAAATAGGCGTAAAAGCTGTGGGGAAACAGGTAAATGCATGATTTGGTTATCAGGAGTGATTAATAGCACTTTGACATCATCATCATGGATTCATGGCCTTGGAACAGCTGCAGTTTCTCAAATACTTTAACCATTTTTTAAGAAAAATGTTGAGATGGTAAAATTTTTAGAAGCTAAGGCAGCTATTGCTGCGCTCAGGGACTCAGATTCTCCCAACTGATTGGGAAGTGCAACCTGCTGCTATTGGCTTCAAGATGGTTCTTTTTTTTTTTCCGAGGAGCAGAAAGGAACATCAAGCTGGTACCTGACCCTCTGGCTTGTTTGGAATAACTCTTAATCCTAACTTTAAAATTCAGCCATGGCCTCTTGTTACAGTGTAGTTCAGGAGGTACGGCTATTATGGCTTAGCTGTTATTCTGATCAAAAAGATATCCTGAATATGTGTCAATGCGCTTTTAGCTTATGGGAGATAACATGTCTGATTTCCAAGCCCCAAAACCGGATGGATAATTTCGTTTTTAAGGGCAGGATGGTTATAAATATTGCTAGAGTTCCATCAACCATTAGTAACTCGCTGTATCTGCACTAGTTTTGTGAAACTTGCCATTAGGCCCTACTGATTTCAGAACTATGAACTTGAGTGCTTCATCATATCTAAAAACCAACATAAAACCTTTAGTCCCAAGTAAGTTGGGGTAGGCTTGAGTTGAGACCCATCATGAACCACCAAATAAGAAGGGAAAAGAAAGAGGAAAGGAAAATTTATTTAGATGTAAGACAACAATAGTAGTGATATTATTGGGGTATCTAGGGCACATTGTTCAGGAATGTGAATAGCTGATCTCCACGTGCTCCTATCCAAGGGGAAATCTCTAGGTACATTCCCCCCTTTAAACTTCCTTTTTACTGCCTCCTCCCAAGTCCCATGTCAAGTTCAGCCGACCCCTATCTCTTCTTACATTATTGTCCCGCCTTTGGATTACGCTATGCACTTTTTTTTTGAACGAACCAGCATGAGATTGTGCTAATTTCATTGATAGAGAAGAGTTTTGAAATTACAAGCGGCTAGCCACCGATTACAGAAAGCTATTCTCGCGCTAGAAGAGACGCAAGTCCTTTAGCCCCAGCGGTAGCCCATGCCGATGCCTCTCCTTTTATTTTTGCGACTAGAGATGTAGAGGAGCACTCCCTACGGTTAAAAACTCTCGCGTTCCTTTCTAGCCAGATTTCCCAGATGTCGAGCAGTGTCAGGCTGGTGAGTGCTTTCTTCGGAATTGAGCGGGTGGCTGTTATCGGTGCCCACCAATTGGCCACTGAGTCTGTGTGTACCCAAGTGATAGGTCTCAAGTTTGGCTGTGCAAGCCATGCGGCAACTGGGTCCCAAACCCTTTTGGTGTATCTACATTCGACAAAAAGGTGATGGGCCGTCTCTGGTGCGTTTCGGCAGAGTTGGCATGTCGGTGTGTGCGGCCAGCCGCGCTTGGCCAGGCGGTCCGCCGTCCAGGCTCTGTTTTGTGTGATTATCCAAGTGAAGAATTTGCACTTTGGTGGCGCTCAGGTGCGCCATATCCTGACGGTTTGGGGCTTCGGGATCGTACCGATGAATTGCGCTTTGTAGGCAGATGCTGTGGAGTATACTCCATCGGTGGTAAGCTTCCAGACAATGCGGTCCTGTGTGTGTGGTTGTAGCTGGACGTCGTTTAGTTGCCTCCATAGGTCGACGAATTACGCTATGCACTGGTGCTATTGGGGGTCTCCGTTGGACATATCCAAACTACCTCAACTGTTACTGGACAAGCTTTTTCTTGGATTGGAGCTACCCCTAGCCTATCCGCTGCGACTGTGACATATGCATTTCTATGGCACTTACTGTTGAACATTTCACCAGTTAGTAGGCCAACATTCTGCACCATTCAACATGGCGGGTCTAATACACTGTCCTATTGAACTTACCTTTTAGCTTCTGAGGCACCTTCTTGTCACAGAGACTGCCACATACTTGGCACCATTTCATCCACCCTGCTTTAATTCTATGGTTACATCTTTTATTGATACACCATCTCCCTATAGTGTTGATCCAACTATCAAAAGGTTAATAACACTCATGGTTAGCCTGGGTAGTTAGCAATGTTTTTCCTAATTCATCAATTCTGTTTTTTCATATGTTGTAGATAAGGTGGACCGAGCTGTGAGCAGTGCCATCTATTTTCTACTGCCTGCTGGGGAGATTGCTCGATTGCACCGCATCCCTTGTGCTGAAACCTGGCACTACTACCTAGGAGAACCTCTCACGGTCTGCAAACTTATCTGGAAAAAAAAATTCACATGTTTGATTCTTTAAGAACGCTGCTCATATCATCCATTCACCCAGGTATTTGAGGTGCACGATGATGGACACATCAAGATAACTGTGGTTGGTCCTGATCTACGACTTGGCCAGAGACCACAGTACACGGTTCCTCCAAATGTATGGTTCGGTGCCTTCTTGACTTGCGACATCGAGTCCTTTACTGAAGATGGAAGTGTCTTTGTCAAGACTCCTGGAAGAGACCCTGCTGTGCATTATTCCTTTGTTGGTGTAACCTGTGCTCCAGCGTTCCAGTTTGAGGACAACGAACTGGCAACACGTGAGGACATGAAAGCCTTGGCTCCAAAGGCTGAAGCTTTCATCAATTACCTTGTACCCTCTTAGACTATCTTGCCAGTGCAAGCAGTTTGCTCTTCACGATGAGCTTCATGTACCAACTTCTCTAGTAGCTACTGAAAATCACTGTATGATACCAAAACAGCTTAGGACCCAGTGAATCATTTCTGTACGGATTATGGAAGTTGATGCTGCTGCTATGCTCGCACTAGCGCTGAACACTGAATGTTCCTATATGGTTTTGAGCTTTTGGCCATGTAGCCTGTGGAGAAGATTTCATTAGCTGAGAATCTGGGTAGACGGTGGATGAAACGCCATGTTTAACCAGCTTTATCCATTACTTTTGCAAGACTCCATCTGTGAGCCCTGTTTGTTGTAATGCTGCAACTGTAATCTGAAGCGGTGCCAGTATATTGACATGGTCCATATATCAACAAGGATTTCATTCTTTTTAAAATGAAAAACGTTCGATTGATATTTGTTTCTCTACAAATATTAAATCAATTGAGCTGGAAACTACAAAATTGAGCACGCACCCTCTTCATCTGTTTCCTGTCAAAACCTTCTTTTCCTGAGTTTGCCAAGAACGACCTCCCTAAAAGATAGTCATCTTTTCTTTTGAAAAAAAAAGAGGAAAAAGGAAAGTTTCCACTAAACGAAAAGGATGCATGCATGACTAATTGACTGGTGGCAACGTCATGAGAAGGAAACTGACAAACAAGTGGCCGTCTACCTCATCTATCGCATGAAAGTTCCAGAAAACATTTTTCGAAAAGCTAGTTCCAGAAAATATCACCAGGAGCCTAGACAATTATTAACTAGGTGTCCTGATCGTTGGATGTATATGTCACAAAAAAATAGCGTTTTCCCGGTTTCGTCGTCGACGTGATCAGTGACGTACGACAGCCACCAGCAGAGAATCAAAATCCCAGGTAACGATCAAGCAATGGCTTCACCACAAGCAGCTGCACGACGCAGGTGAGGTCACTACTGAGGTGAGCAGACAGCTCCCAGGCCTCCAACCTCTCCAGTCGCAGTCTACAGGGTTGCTGCTCGAGGCCGGCCGGGTTCGCGCGCAACGTCGCGCCGGACCGAATTTATACGGTTCTTCGGTTTGGCGCGATCAACCCGGGGGTTGCCGAGTAGGACAGTGACGTGAACAGGTGCTTGCCTAGCTGTAAGCCTGTAACGTGTGCGGCCGGGCACACGATGACGGTGCCAATGCAAGTACGTGAACTACACCACTTGGTCAGTTTTATTTTAGAACCACAGGACAGATAGAGATGTGAGCAACTGATGAGTGTATCTATCAAGATTGAAGAGTACTGGTAGAGATCGACCCTGGCGCCGCATTGTTCATTTGGCGAACACTTGCAACATGTGAGGGCATCCATGAAAGCCATGCATTGCCGCCTCTCTTGAAGCTTCCATCAATTACCTTGTGCCATCTTATAAGTTAGAAAACTTATTAGAACGGCTTGCTCTAGCTTGTACCCCTACAGTCCAACGTAGTAGTTGATGAAAAACACTACTGTAAGATATAAGACCCGTTTATGACTTGCAAAACCAATTTAGTATATTGTACAACAAACCCTAGTGATATTTTCTAGGCTCCTAGACTTGGGTTGTTTAATTAGTTTGTTGTACTTTTATTTGGAAGCTAATTGATATTGGGAAAGGAATTCACTGAAGCCTTATTCATTGTTGTGCTCGAACTGTGTGAACTCCTGGAGCACCGTGTGAATGTGAGTATATATATGGACATCGCCTATATCAACTGATTTTTTTAACGAAAAGAACACCTGAGCAAGGTTTACAATTCCGGCATGGAAAAAATTTCGGAGGTCACTGAAAAACCCGAAATTTCGGGAATTTCAGATTACTGTAGCATTTTCTTTTTTAAAAAATAATCAAATTTGTGATAAAACAAAAAATGGCATATCGTCATTTTTTTCGTTTCGCTACCCACCGAAAAAAACCGAAATTTCGGCCGAAATTGTGAACCATGCACCTGAGTATCTGACATTTCTTTTTACAAATCTACTGAATGGAAGCTACAATACTGAACAGTTACCACTGTTCTACTCGATCTCCGCCAGCTATTCCGATCCGTGGGGCAATACCTAATTTTGCCAAGACCCCCTCTCTATAAAAGGAAACTGTCTTATCTAGAAATGGTGGAAAGGAAAAAGTTTTCACCAAATCTATTGTCAGCCACACCAAATAATCTATTGTCTTATCTATAAATGGATTGACTGGTGACAGAAAATATCACTTGTCGCTATAGTTCGGGGTTGCCAAAATTTGAGCTATTTGTCCGGTCTCGTCGTCGACGTGATCAGTACGTGACGAGGTCACGAGGAGCCAGCAGCATCGAAACTCCAAAGGCCAGGGCAGCATGGACGGCCATCGTTCTCGTCCATGTCATCCGGTGGCGCCGCCACCGAGCTGATCGGCAGCAGGTACTCATGGCTTCCCGTCACGGTTGGCGAGTAGAGCGGCGCGCGGCGGGTCGGCCAGCTCCGACCAGTCCAGCCTCTCGCCCGACAGCTCCAGCGGGGCCGGCACGGCGGCCACACTTCCCGCTGGCGGCGCTGGCACACCGCCGCCGTCGTGCGCGGGCGTCACGGTATCGGCCGTCGTCGTCGTATCCTCCGGCGCAGCAGCAGCAGCGGGCGGGCACGCGTTCCATGGCGGCGCGGTTGGCGTGCCACGACGCGGCGGTGCAGACCTCGAGCGGGTCGCTGGTGCGGGCGACGGCGGGCGGCGAGGCGGGGAAGTTGAGCCGCCCGTCGGCGCCGCCGCCGAGGCCGCGAAGGCAAACGAGCGCGGCGTCGAAGGTGCGCGCCGCCTTCTCGGGCGTGTCGAAGGAGCCGAGCCATATCCGCTGCCGGCTGTTGGGCAGCCGGATCTCCGACACCCACCTCCCCCACCGTCGCCGCCGCAGCCGCACGCCCCTGTACCTCCTCTGCCCCGGCGCGTTCCGTTCCCTCGCCGGCGCCGGCGAAGCCACCGACGGTCCCCGTCGCCGGCATTATTACCTGTACTCAGATCACGAGCTCAGCACACCGATCGAGCAATGGCGGCTGCATGCATCGGAGAAGCCGCTGCGCATGGCAGGTAGTACGTAGCTTCTTGACAGGCGACAGCTCCAGTCGCAGGTATGCTCGAGGCTGGCCGTCGCGACTTCGGCCGGGTTTATATACGGTTCGGTTCGGCGCGGCGAAACCGGCGGCCCTGAGTGGGACTGTGACGTGTACAGGGTTTTTGCCTTGCTGGACGCTCAACTTGTGCGGGCGGGGGTAGTACGAGGACGGGACCACACGTTGTCTGCTGACCTCTTGGCTGTATTGTTTCGTGTACTTGCGTGCATGCATACGTGGATGGCCGTCGACTGCACGGCCTCCGGGCCGCCGTCGTGATCGTGAATCTTTTCCTGGAACGAGAGGAGGGCCATGGTGATCTATCGGATGATGGATATTCTTTTTTTTTTCAGGCGGCGTGGCCGCGTGGCCACAACTTGCATTTATGGCTACACGATGAGCATCTCCAGCCGGGCCCCTAAATGATCCTCTAGTCCCTTGTTTTAGCCTCCCAGTAGAAAAAAACAACTCTAGCGGAGCCTCTAAATAGGCTACCATTTAGTGGAGACCTCCACTGGAGTTGTTCTACGCCCTTAAAAGTGAAGGCCCTCTATTTCTACCAAATAGGGGCTTAAATTTAGAGACTTCACTGGAGTTGCTCTGAGCTCGGATTTGCGTTACGTGGAAGCATCGATTGGTCCCCCCATGCCGTAGGAAATACTCCTTCCATATTGATATTAGATGATGTTAGGAGAAGGTTTTAGTCAAACATTAGGAATATAAATACGAATAACTTTTAAATCATTTTTTTGATGAGGAGAGGTTTCCCCCTACTGGTTATATATTAATTAAAAGGACCGAAACGAACAAGTTTACAAGTTTACTTTTAAATTGTTGAGTTTGAAAATACGAAAACCATATAAATATATTTGTCTTGACAAGTATTTTAAAAAAGTATACATAAATCATTTTTTAATAAATATATTTGTAAAAATAAGAGGTCAAAGTTACGTTTTGAAGACCGTGTCATTGTCCAAAATATCATCTATTTTCTATACGGAGGGAGTAAACGAGAGCAGGAGTAAGACGTTTCGGCTCCAATGGCTTCCAAGAAAGAAAGGTACGGTGCTCTTTGGAGTGTTTTGCACTTTTTGGCATTGCCACTCATAGTGATACTGTACTACCCGAACGTGCTCCCTGGTTGCACGCGCGTATTCGATGCTACCCATACAGATGCGTTGTGTTACAATGAAAAACACGTGACGAAATTCTATAGCCGGCGATATGTGTTCTTGTCCAAACGGGACGTGTCAGTCCACCTCATGTCGTATATATGAATCAAACACCAATGCCGTCATATGCTCAAGGGACTACGGTGTGTGTCATCTATATCTTTACCTTAATAATAAAGCTTAATAATAAAGTAAGGCTCATGAGATTCAAACCGCGGCCACCTAGCTAAACAGGTGAGGCTTCCAACCGGTCGGACTACATTCACATCTGTTTAGGTGTACGTTGTAATTTATTTGTACTTATAATTTGAATAACCAAGTCCCATCACTAAATAGGCTATTAAGGAAAAATACATCTATAATATAATAATGTAGTTTTGGGCTACTGATCTATCATGATACGTTATTTTGCTAAGACTCCTCGACATCAGTTATCGTAAAAGAGAAGTGAGGGCAACATCGTAATGCAACCGTGACATGGTGGAGGAGGACATTGCAGTGGCGCCCGAGGTGTATTGGATAAAGCCTTGGGCAATTGGACGGGTGCAATGGCTTGGACGTGCATATGTGACAGTGGTTCCTAATGCCTAGCTATTTTGCTCGGATCTCAATTGTTGACAAATTTGGTCGTATGTTTTGATGTGGCATGGCTCAAATGGGTCCGGTGATATTTTAGTGGATCAATTAAAAATTATTAGCTAAGGCAATGTTGTCTTGAAGTCTACACCATTTAATTTTTTTATAACTATTACATTATCTATACGGATATCACCCGGAGGAACGCACGGGCATGTTGGCTAGTGTAATCATTAATCGTTATACAGTTACTTAGAACACAGTCTGTTGCTTGAGCTGTTGATATTGTTGTGTTAATGTGACAATGGCAAAAACTTGTATGCGATATCAATCTAACTGTTGCACCCTTATGATTTCATACAATAATTAATAATGTTCAGAAATCATGTTGCATACTTGCATAGGCTTACCACGGTCCCCTAGGTAATATACTAGGAAGGGCGGCGCGCTACCGTCGCGCCTGTTAGAATTACTTGTTATCGTCGTGGTTGGTTTTTTATTTTATCTATTTTTTATTTTTTCTAATCACTAAGAGTACAAAATGCTTACATGGATGAAACAAAACACACACATATTGAATGAAGTAGACAATATGCATGGAATGTACGTACACAGTAGCAATCATGAACAGTGATGGTGTCATGCTGGCATGACTCCTCAACAAACTCGATGACGGTAAGGCATATGTTATCGACCATAGAGAGCATGGTTGTCTTGACATAGAGTGCGCAGTTAGGAGGGCCTTTTGCCATTACCGCGCTAGAGCTTGTAGGAACTGAGGACTGAAGCGGCGCGATGTGACGTTGTTGGCCTGCTGGTCGACGAATAAGAAAGAGAGGGGAGAGGACAACTTGAGAACAGGAACTACGGTTCGGCGAACTCGTCTCACGAAAAACGGTGGTCGTGAGCTTCACATGTAAGGTCGGTAAGCCCGTGGTGGACGGTATGTCCCTCCGAGGCAGCTGCACCACCTCAGATCCAAACTGGGGCTCAAGAGCAGGGAAAAAGGTGGCGAGTTGACACATGATGCGAGAGATTGTGCGAGCAGCCGAGGAGCGCAATATTTGTGTCACGTTCTAAACTTTGTGAGGAGGCAACGACAGCTCCAATGCATGAAGGGCACCACAATTTCATTTGGAATCATGTGGCGAGGACGCACCGACTCTGGTTGGACGCATTTTTTTACTGGTATGGATGCATAACGGTGGTCGTGAGCTTCACATGTAAGGTCGGTAAGCCCGTGGTGGACGGTATGTCCCTCCGAGGCAGCTGCACCACCTCTGATTCAAATTGGGGCTCAAGAGCAGGGAAAAAGGTGGCGAGTTGACACGTGATGCGAGAGATTGTGCGAGCAGCCGAGGAGCGCAATATTTGTGTCACGTTCTAAACTTCGTGAGGAGGCAACAACAGCTCTAATGCATGAAGGGCACCACAATTTCATTTGAAATCATGTGGCGAGGACGCACCGACTCTGGTTGGATGCATTTTTTTTACCGGTATGGATGCATGTATTTCTTCTAGAGATAATACTGAGGTACCACCAGACGTGATACTCGTGTGAAAAAAATAGACATACTGTAGCGAAAGAAATATGTTGTAAAAAAATTTTAAAAGGCAAAAAAATAGTGCACTGTAGCGCACTATAGCTGACTGCAGCGCTATAGTGCGCTACAGTGCCAGAGGCACTGGGGAGTGCGCAAACCTCCCCTTCTGGAGACAATGCTAAGAAGCAACACGTAAAGCGCAACGTTGAAAGTTTGAAACCACGTGGCAGGCAAAGATGTGCCAACTATAGGTGACGATACTTTTTTTACATAGATGTACTTATTTTTGCTAGTGACAAAATTAAAGTAGTACTCATATATGAAAAGGAAAAAAACCAAAAAAAGAAATGAAAAAAGAGGAAAACAAAAAATAAAAAAAATTGCTACAGTGCTCGACTCGCCGGGAGGGCGCCAATCCTCCCGGCGTTATAGAGTTACTTATTATTATATATGAAGACAACGCTTGTATCTGGTGCCATTTTGACTGAATTATATTCTATAAAAAATAATAAGAACGGCATAGACAGTTGGGCCGGTCTGGCAGACGTTGGGCCTTTTCCCGTAGCCCAACAACATGGTCACACTCATACATACTGCATCACAACGATTGGTTTGCACTATTTTGCTTTCATTCATACTGGGTAGTAGTAGGAACACAACCGGCCTACATCACTACACTGACGGGCGCGCCCGAACAACCGGACATGATGCGATCGAGCAAACAATGAATGGTCAGATTATAAGAGCACAACTTGTATTATAATCTCAGCTATGGGGTTTCGTCGTATTGCTTTCCAGATGGCCCAACACAACATATGCCTATGAGTTGATCATAATATTCCCATAAATATAAATCAATACAAGATTTGTATTATAATCTCAGCTATGGGGTTTCGTCGTATTGCTTTCCAGATGGTCAGACATTTGTTCATATAGGTGCAGTAAGAGTTTCATGTTTCTTGCATAGTCCAAGTCATCTTTCAGACAGACATATATAAGTAATAAAAGAGGCGCCGCATTGTTCATTTTTGGCGAACACTGGTAACATGTGAGGACGACATAAAAGGTGTGCCTCTCTTGAAGCTTCCATCAATTTCCTTGTGTCATCTTATAGGTTAGAACAGCTTGCTCTAGCTAGCTTGTACTCCTACGAAGTACGGAGTAGTTGATGAAAAACACTGTAAGATATGATAGATACAGCTTCACCAAATCTGTTTGCTGCCGTGCGATGTCAGCCACATGTAACAGTGCATGGAGATGGAGTGACCAACTGTTGACAATGACTAATTAAGTGCGTGGGGTGACAATATTGTGAAAAGAAAATTGATGATAATAAGCAGGCGTCAATATTATCCGGTACGGTGCACGAAAGGTCCAGAAAATATCAGTAGTCGCTATATAGTTCAGGGTTGCCAAAATTTGAGCTTCTTCTTTTGTCCGGTCTCGTTGTCGACGTGATCAGTGACGGCAGCACCAATCAAAACTCCAGAGGCCAGGGCATGGACGGTCGTCGTTCTCGTCCACCTCTTCCGGTTGCGCTGCCGCCGTCGACGAGCTGATCGGCAGGTACGCATGGCTTCTCATCACGGTTGGCGAGTAGAGCGGCGGCGGGTTGGCCACAAGTTGCGACCAGTCGAGCCTCTCGGCGGACAGCTCCAGCGGGGCCGCCGGCGGCACCGGCACGACGCCGCTTTCGTGCGGCGTCGTCGGCGTCGCACCCTCCGGCGTACTGGCGGCGGCGGCGGCTGCTTGGTTGGCGTGGGACACCGCGGCGGCGCACACCTCGAGCGAGTCGCTGGTGCGGCCGACGGTGGGCGGCGAGGCTGGGAAGTTGAGGGCGTGCAGGGCGGCGGGGCCGCGGAGGCAGACGAGCGCGGCGTCGAACGCTCGCGCCGCCTCCTCCGGGGTGTCGAAGGAGCCGAGCCAGATCCGGCGGCGGCTGTTGGGCAGCCTGATCTCCGACACCCACCGACCCCACCGGCGCCGCCGCACGCCCCTGTACCTCCTCTGTCCCGAAGCCACCGCCGGCGGCGGCGCGTTCCGCTCCCTCGCCGGCATTATTATTGGTATATATTCACGAGCAATGGCGGCTGCACCTGCACGTACTGCACCACAGAAGCCGCTGCGCATCGCAGGTCAGGTAGCTTGACAGCTCCAGTGGCAGTCTGCTGCTCGAGGCTGGCCGTCGCGACTTCGCCGGGTTTATATACGGTTCGGTCCGGCACGGCGAAACCGGCTGCTCCGAGTGGGACAGTGACGTGTGCCTTGCTGGACGTCCAACTTGTGCGGGGCTGTACGAGGACGTCGACGGGAGTACGTGGAGTCGCGGACCGGCCACGTTGACTGCTGACTTGTTCCGTGTCACCGTGTGGCTCCCTCTGGGCGTGTGCGTGAATCTTTTCCTGGAAGGCTGGAACGAGAGCGCGGGTGGGCCCACTCCGGGTGATGTGCATGGGCCGCCATGGTGGTCACCTTGATGATCTTGTGGCTACGACGAATGGACTGCTCAGCCTGATTGGTGTTTACACTGTGGCGTGTTTGCACTTTTTTGCCAATGATAGTTATACCCCTGCTACTCCCAGCTGCTTGCATGCGCGTATTCTATATGCTACTAGCATACACATGCGTGTTCATGTTACAATGAAAAACACGTGATGAAATCCCGATCTCTATTGCCGGCGATGGCAGTTATATTCTTGTCCAAACGGGAGGTGTCAGTCCACCATTCATCATCTCGTATGAATCAAACTTCAAGCATCAATAAGGCCATTTACAAGTCAAATGTTCAGGTGCCATATCTTACCCCTTGCACGATTCTTGCACGTCAGTGTTAACCGCTATCGGGGGCGGACCCAGAACGAGCTACGGACCCGAGCTGAATTCTTGATCTGTACTTAAATGAACTTGGGAATTGAAACAAACAAAGCAGCTCAGTGACCTGACGTCAGGAGCTGGGCAAACGCTGGCCTTCTGAGGCTCTTTTTCATTAGCTTGGATCATTATCGCAGTGTTGGACTAGAGAAACGCTACACATATAACAGAGGAGTACGTGAGCTGGACCCGGGCTGCAGCCCTCCCAGCCCGGGTCCTAGACCCGCCCCTGACCGCTATGCCGTTATCTCCCCACGCCACCCCTCCCACATGGATTTGTTGCTTATGTGGCATGCAGAAGAGGCAAAAGACTAGGCCCACTAGGGCCATGGTAGGCACGGACTGGTATTTTTCATATTATAGCTATTGTAGCTTAAAGGACCAGGTCCAACTAGCTCCAAGTAGCGCATTACTGACATAAGCGTCAATTTGGCCCAGCTCCACCCCCACATGGCGAAGTAAATGAAATAGAGGAAAACCATTTCTTCATGAAGAGACGGTTCGGCACAATATATGATGGCCAACACAACCAACAATATATTATACACTGTCATTCTAATTGTCGTATATATAAAATCATTATATTACTGACTCCAACAGGCCCTCTAAACAACTCCTTATCCCAAGTTTAGAGAGTAAAAAAAAAAACCATTCCAACAGACCCTCTATTAGGTCCTCTCTCTTTTTAGTTCTAAATTCTTGCCTCCCCTCTCCATTCATTGTAGGTCTCTAGGGAGACCTCTAATACAATTTAGATTTGAGGACTATAGCTGGAGTTAGAGCAAATTTGAAGCCGCTAAAAAATAGGGAGACCTCTATTAGGTCCTCTGTTTTTTTCTTACATAATATTTTGTTCCTTCCAATTTTTTCATGATCATTCATCTTTGCAATATGTTCCCATACCTATTTTTGGTTGATTTTTTCATGCATATTTTGATGTATTTTAGAAAGTGGGTATATGGGAGTATGCGACGAGGTGGGAGCATGGGAGATGTTCTCCCCTTCTCTACCCGACGAGCCCTCCCTCTTGAATGCGCTCCCTCTCTCCCGCACCTCGAGCACGCCGGCCCGCTCCCTGCTCCCTCTTTCCCACGTCATCTGCTCGCCGGCGCCCTCCTCCGGCCCCTCACAACAACGCCGCCCGGCGCCCTCCTCCCTCCCCGATGGCCGGCGCCGCCCACCTGTCTCTCTCCTCGCTTCAGATCCAGTTCCTCTCCGCATCCCTCCCTCACGGTCAACTTTCTCGCTCAATATCAAGAGTGGCGCCGTGATATGCAGGCGCGGGAGGCCATCCGCGGTGGCCCATCTCCTCGCCCTCCTCCCCGAGTCCATCTCCTCCCAGCGCAGGACGGCGGCCCCTACGGCGGGCAGAGGTCGCCGCGTGCGCCACCGCTCCGGCCCGAGCGACCGCCACCACCCTCACGCGCACATGCGCCCGCACGGCTGCGCTGCCAACTCGCCTCCCCGACCTCCTCCGGCCACTCTCGCGCGACTCGGGCTGCCAGCTCGCCTCGACGACCCCCTCCGGCCAAGCTGCCCTGCAACAAGGCGAGGTGGATCTTGGCGGACGTGGATCCAGTGACGGCGGTCCTCCCTTGCTCGTTCTCCTCGGCAATCGACCTTCGCGGGGAAGGAAAGGGGCCCGTCCATCTCTGCCACACC
This sequence comes from Urochloa ruziziensis, assembly GCA_015476505.1. Taxonomy (NCBI): domain Eukaryota; kingdom Viridiplantae; phylum Streptophyta; class Magnoliopsida; order Poales; family Poaceae; genus Urochloa; species Urochloa ruziziensis. Next base: position 36,797,444 of record CM027126.1, on the reverse strand, counting down.
CTCCTCCTTCCCGCGCTGCCTCTGCTCCATCGTCGGCAGCAGGAGGAGCTTCACGGGCAGGCGCCCATGGCGCTTGGGGGAGGAGAGGGGCAGTGTCAGGAGGACCAGATCAACAACAGCGCCTCCATCTCCGGCCGGCGGCTCGACCTCGAACTCTCTCTCCATCCGGGTGGTTAGGGAAGCCCGCCAGTGCACAGGCCCCACACCCGACGTGGCTCGTAGCGTGCGGGGTGGCCGCACTCTGGGTTTTCTGTGCGGAGGGAGCCCTTGATATTTTACTGGGGCTTTACAGGCCCCGCTGCAGGTAGCCTCGATAAATGGTACGCTATGCGGAGGACGTGGCGCATAGCGTGTACGTTTACCGGCCCCGGTGCGGGTAGCCTAACGACGCCATATCCGTACCATATGCTTGTGGGACGTTCTCGACTGAAATGCTACATCGCTCTACCTGAACAGTTAAGAAAATGGCCGGCAGATCGAAGTACAGAAAGAGATTGTTGAGGCGTAGACTCACCAGTCCCCAGCTAAGAAAATGGCCGGCAAAATGAGCTAGGTCGATTCGCCATTGTCAATTTGATGTGACACTCTATTTAACCGCCTATAGTCCTTGACGTCAAGGCAGTGCATTGATAGGCACTTTGCACTGGGAACTGAGTTTACCGGTCGTTTATGGAATGAAGTAAGGAGCGAGTAATAGGGTACGGTGCGTCACAAGGATACCTACTAGGAGAGGCAATCTTGAAGCATTTGCTTTTCCGCATCGGTGCAGCCAGAGAAGCTTATGCCTCGTCTTATGCTACTCCCAGTGGAGAGTTTCATGTAGTTTTATGCACATTAATTAGCATGCCACATAACATTTCTTGATGACATGACACCCAATTTAATAAGAGAGATGAAACATCCTCTACACGGATATCAACTCTCTTTGCGTCATGAAATTAAATGTTATTTGAAACCTATAAACCACGCCATAAAATTTTGCATTGGAAGAAGTGGTTTCAAACCCGTTTTATTTTCTTGTTGCTTGGCTATCTTGAAAACATCACTATGAAATCTCCCATTGGAATTAGCCTTAGCACTATTCCAGCTGCGTTTTGCCACGCGCGAAAGTGTGGCTGGTCATAAAAAATAAGGTTGGTGTTCGATTCGTATAAAAGATGAGGCTGCCACAGGTGCAAATTTGTGCTGTGGGATCGGTGCTTCGTCGAGTTGTTTCAGAGTGGATAAAGACACCACTACTAGAGAGGCCATCGTTCATATCGACTCATTCGTGCCGGCCATAATGAGCTGGCATCAATAAGTCATTCGCATCGATATATAATAGAGCCAGCACGAACAACCTACTATGTGTCCGGTCTAAATTGAGCCGACATGAATAACACACAATTCACACAGGCTCTATTATTTAGAGCTGACACGAATAGTCATCGGGAATATTTACGCCAGCTCACGTAATTCGAAAATTCAAATATTTGTAACTTTTTTATTTATCAACTTGGGTGGAGACAAACTTTATACGAAAAATGTTCATTTGAGTAGATATAAAATTTTATAGTTGACTTTTCAAAATTTGAAGGTATCTGTATGTAAAATATTGTAATGTTTATATATATTTTTTTGTCTATATAATTTGAAGCTCATATTTTACCTAGAAATTCGTAACTTGTTTATATAGAATTGCTTGAAGACAATTTCTACATGAAGGTTGTACTTTCCAACCTGACCTTCAACTTTACAGTTTCAGGTTTACTATTCCACTCTATTTCCTGCCCTTCTTTCCGTAATTTAAATTTCAGATTGTATAAGTTTTGCATATAGTCCGAATGGAGATAGACTTTTATATAAAAAATTTGTAACTTTATACACTACAAAGATGCATAAGTAACATGGAAGTTAGAGTAAACCGAAACAAGCTTGTATTGGGAAGTGCGATCTGGCCGGAGAGTTCGGCGAAATACTCAGCAATTGTGTAAAAAATTTCATGTAAATAAACATTTGCATAATTTCGTGACAGAACTTGGTGAAAATTTACATAGGTAGATTATCTAAAAGGAACATCTTTGTATTAGGCTCTGATGCATATGCACTTTAACTTTGGAAACACAATTTGAATTTAACCGAAGACTTGCCGGGCTCCAAGTGGCGCTGCCATTATTGTCACTTAACAGTAGACAGGCATCTCAGCTCACGTTTCACGCGCATCTGCCAATCTGCCATGCTCCTCCCCATGCGGAGTATTTGCTAGCAGGTGCAAATTAACACTAACAGAAACAGCCAATGACAAGATGAAACACTCACAATATATAGGCACGGAAAATTGAAGATTTTTCCTGTTTAAATCCTTGTTGCCGCCGGGATCAATGCCGCGAGCTCGAGTCACCGGAATCAAAGCTCCAAAGCTCATAGCACGAGCCACTGTCGTTGTCCTCCATGTCGATGTCTTCCGCCGCAGCCGTTGGCGACACAGGGATGCAGGCATGGCTCTCCATTCTGGTCGGCGAGGAGATAGGCGGCAGGTTGGCCAACCAGTCTGTTGTGCTCTCAGGAGACACCCAAAGCTCGGCACCTTCCATGGGCGGCGCGCCGTCATCAGCTGCCAACAAGGGGCTCTCGGTAGCCGCCGCCGCCGACCGGTTCGCGTGCGCCAGTGCGGCGATGAGCACCTCGTTCCGGTCACTGGTGCGGCGGCCGACGGCGGGCGGCGAGCCCGGGAAGTTGAGCCCGTCCGTGCCGCTGCCGGGGCCACGGAGGCAGACGAACGCCGCGTCGAACGCCCGCGCCGCCTTCTCCGGCGTGTCATGGGAGCCGAGCCATATCCGCTCGCGGCTGTTGGGCAGCCGGATCTCCGACACCCAACTCCCCGACTTGCGCCGCCGCACGCCCTTGTAATTTATCATCGCCTCCCCTGACGGGGGCGGCCGCTCGTGCGGCTGCTCCGGCGGCAGCGACATGTCACGCACGAGCTGACAGGACGAGAGTCATTAATTAATGGCTGCGTGTGCATGGGAAATAAAGTCGAGCCGTTCCGTATATATAGGCGTATATCAGCACCTTTCTAATACGGGCAGGCCGCCGAACCGCCGAACAGTGGCAGAATGAAAATATCTTGGAGGCCGTCCAACATGCATGGTCACCAAGCAAGCCATTACAATGCAATCAGTCTAACTCAACTGTCAGTGACGACAACTGGAGACTGACCTATAGCTAGTACGGAGTAACATGGAAGAGAGGAATAATAGAACATATTTTCAAATTATATACGATGAATGATGACTGGCGCCGCGTGCCACGCGGCTTGGCAGAATTATAGGGGGAAGCCGGGAAAAAAAGAGTGTTTTTTTCTTTATTTTTGGGCAAAAAGAAAGAGAGTGTTCCTTGACCTTGACCAGTTCTTTTTAATAAATTAAAGTCAATCAGCGATCCTCTTAAATTGCATATTTGTGGCTTCTTGTTAAATTTAGCTTCGGATGTCATCTCAGTTTGCTTCAAATGCATGTCATCTAGGTCAACAATTAGTTTTCACCATCAATTTTAATACTTGACAATCTAAATTGAAATTATTAGATCCCTCGTGGAAAAACTTCCACAATTGTTATGAACAACGTAACATCATACAAATAGTTTGTTAACCTATCATTATCTCAATGACTATGTAATGTCTTGAATGGCTTTATCTTTATATGGAACACAATATATATAATACTACTACAAATATGATGATACAGTAGAATAATTCAATTTGTTAATTCAAAAGACGTGAACTTTTGCAGCTAAAAAATAGCATTATATACAGGAAGATCGAGCTAGCCCTTAATCACTTAGGTGTTATATAGACATTCTTATATCTGAGGAAGGTTATATAGTGTTATTATCTGTCAAGTTGGTTCTGAGTGGGATAATCACATTTACGTTTGGTTTGATTTGATGAGCTGTTCACCTAATGTGCATTATTTTTTTTTTGAACGGAAGAGAGAACTCATTATATTTAACCAAGGGTGCCTACATTGCGCCTACATTGTGCATTACTATTCGTTGATACGGAGAACCTGTCAGAGACGCAGACTCGACATGATGTACGTGCTTGATTTGCTTCGTCTCCAATCCTAGGCCGTTTAATTACACGTATTTGAGGAACATTTTTCTTGGATGGTGCGGGCGATCACAACAGATGTACAGTACCAGTTAAGGATATCTTTAGTTCTTGACCGTGTAAAAACGCGTTTGGAAAGGTTCTTGGCCGACCTAGGTCTTGTTTTCATGTAAGGCATTCTGTGATCCTACGTGCGTCTCAGGTGTGATGCAATTTTGGCATTTTGCCTTGATCCGCGGGAACATATGTCTCTCTCATATATTCCGTCATTAGGTCACACGTCATCAGTGTACTACAATAATAATTAAGCATGTAGCTGGTCATATAGCTTCGTTCTCACTATATACATGTTGCCGTCTAGTGTGAGCATGTGATTGTCAGCGAATGACACCGGGGATCCAGATCAGCGTTAGATCTCGTGTCATGAGCCTCCAGAGAAACAGTAGGAGCAGCTGCCGGTAGCGGCGCCATGGCCCGCCTCTGACGGAGACACGAACAGCACCGTATACACGTTGGCCGCCGCCGCGCACTCGAATATTTCGCACGCAGACGATTCTTTCACAAATGCACTGGTAGCTAGTATGCACGTTTTTTCACTGTTGTCCAGTTTTCTCCGGCTGAGCGGCAAATTCAAACTCATCATCAGCAAAGTTTACACAATTCAGGAACCACTAGGATTTGCCAGCAAGCCTCATCATCTGGGCGCCACTGCATGCTTCCTAGGCTTGCCTCACTACCTTGGCCTGCTTAGAACGAAGTGGGCTGTGAACCTGAACAGCTGTGGGTGTACGACTTTGGGCTGCAACCTGAGGGGTGCAGCCATTTCAGCGCACCAACCTTCTCACGGCGGAAGTCATTTTATTTTATTTTTACACTTGATTCAACAATATATAAATTTGTGTCAACATTTCAGATACTCCTAGATCACTTTAATATTTTATGGGGTTAGCTTACAGACTAGAAGAAGTACATTGCTTCCAGTACAGTACATACAGAGATGCTCCTATATATGCATGTACACTTACCCGATTTACCCGATATGAATACACACAAGCAAATTAAACCCTATATCCCTATATGAGCATCTTTAATTTGAAATACTAATCCGCCTATCTTGAAATTGGCAAAGTCATCACAGATGTTCAACGCACACATCGCATACTATTGAAAAGCGTAACGCTATTAATTTCTAAAATAAATTCAGAAAAAATGAACCTAATCAGGATGTTCACTGTTTTGTGAAAATGAGTATCGTGAAGTATCTCTCCTCCCTGCGCATGAGTGTATTTATTAGAACAAAAATAAACCTTGTGTGGCTTACATCCGAGATAGTTTTTATTAGACAAATATATGGAGACCAGCCCGTGCGTTGCTACGGTCAATACATATAGGCATATAGCACAATGCGGTAGCACTCCCTCATCGACAAATCCGCTAGTGCCCCTTCCGCCTGCTATGGGAGAAGCATCTGGCACGAGCTCGTGCTCGTAGACTTCGCCACAAAGGCGGCGTGCGCTTTCGTCCTGCCCGTCCTCGCTCTCCTACGCATCTGGGGGCGAGAGACGTCACCGTGGGAGGGTGTGACAGGTGGCGGAGCCCATGTAGATGGTCTAGCTCCACCACGCGGTCCACCTGCTCGGCACCACGACGTTAGCCGCGATCTTCTTTGCCTACGCAGCGAGTTAGCGATAGCGGCGAGGTGCCCCCCTGGGGCCCTCTTGCATGGCGTCGGCAACGGGGCGACGAGGTGGCTGGTGCGGCTCTCCTCTCTCCGCGGTGTCTCCCTCCTTTGCGGCGGCGATGACGGAGGCATGGTGGTCCTTGCAGCCCTCCTATGCGGCATCAGCAATGACGATGACGTCTCCAACGAACAATGACAAGATACTTGGATTGGATTAGCACAATGGGTCAGCTGGGCCATCTTATTAGCCTGGCAGTTTGGCACGTGGTGCAACCTGGCACGAGAAAGCCATTAGGCCTAATAGTGTCAGGCCTAGCCGGGCCGGCCAAATCGGGCCAGTGCCTGGTAGCCCATCTGGACATCTATACATAGAAATCTAATGTTATTGATTAGTTCTTATGGTATACGTTTAATGTCCGTCCGTCAATGATACAAGTTAGAATAAGCCAAAAAATTAGGAAAAACAATATCTGCTTTAGAAAATAACTAGCCCATCAACGCGTGCTCCTGCACAGCTAGATATAAATTTTATTTATTCTAAAAAATAGAAATTTATGAAAGTTTAGGGATCATAATTAACCATTAAAATTTCTTAGCTCGTTTCTCTCATTTCTTAAATATTCTAATATAATACCTTATCTACTTATCTTTTGTCCACATATGTTAGTAAATTTTATTTGAATAGAAGTAAACTAAACATGTTCCTATATTAATTTTTTCTTCAGTTGCAGACTGTGGGTAATTTAGATGTAGATATCAGGAGTTATTTTAGGTTAACTCTTTATAATAATAATAGCATAATTTAGCAAAATAATGACATTTCAATATTAAACAACATAACATGTATTAATATAGAATAAGAAAAAATTCAAAATACTCCTGTTAAGTATATCCAAATTGAAAATCGAGAGAATCCTCTAAATCATTTCTTGGTTCAATTTACCTACTAAAAATGTCATTTGATTCAATTTACTCTAATATAATTTATCTTTTTTTCTTCATACAAAAATTAAATTTTACTTTAAATTTAGCAGGATGATAGTGGACATCATAAATGTATGTCAAAAAATACACTATGTATTTCTGACATTATTTTCCGTATCATATTTTATCTCAAGGATTAGTTTATTGCTAAACGTCCTACCTTATCAAAATAATAATAATAAATGATGGTACATATTTTTAATATTTCTTATGTAGTCTGTTATCATCTCATGAAATTTTAACTTAAAAACTTTACTTGCGCATTTTGGAAAATAAAAACAGCAAACTGTATTGGAGTAAATTGAACAAAATATTACGGTTTAAGGGGTTATGAGTATTTGGTTATAAAATAAAAACTGCAAACTATATTGGAGTAAGTTGAACAAAATATTACGGTTTAAGGGTTTATGAGTATTTGGTTATACTTGAGTCGAGAAATTTAAACTTTTTTCTTATAATTAACCAATGAGCGAACTACACAATTCTTTTTTATGCAAGATGCATGCTTACTCCTGGTGTTTTCCTATGTTAATTTAGGCAGCTAGCAGCAGATTAGCTCGTCATCTCTTGCTGTGCATCCCCTTTGAATAAATTGATGACTGAACACGCGATTCTTTTTAAGCAAGATGCTTAGTCCTAGTCCTTACATCTTGCTGTACATTATTGCCAGCGGAGTGGATTTCGTGGGTACGGAAAGTGTCTTGCACGTAAGCCCTTTTAAATCATGATGCTTAATGGTAGCTTAGATGATCGTGCATATATACCTACGTTAACCGGTCAGAGATTAACAGTCGAGCTGGCTCTTCATCTACATGTATGTTCTTGCCGGCAGAGTGGGCATCGTCGAGACGGAGAATAGATCCAAAGGGTGTATCAAAATTTTGATATATTGAGCGTCTAGATTTATTTTTTTTCAGTGGCAGACGTTGGTAATTTAAACATAGATATAAGGGGTTATTTTAGACTAACTCTTCGTAATGACATAGGTGGATAATTTTACTCTATTTTTCTAGAGTATCCACCTAGGATCCTAGGTGGTTTCACGTGGGGGCTCCTTTCATTTTTCTCTTTTTCTAGACTGTCTATCTAGGATCCTATGTGGCTTCACGTGGAGGCTTCAAAAGGAGCATCTAATGAGTAATAGTAATATAAAGATAAAGGTACACAACAATGGTCCTAGTACACGATATAGTTCAGAACCAACCTCGGTTGATAAGTTGAGGATTCTAGAAGTTACTTGACTCGCGATCATTACAAACTCTTAACACGTTACTTGAATTTGGTCTCAAGTCATCGAGAGACAACCAAGCAAGAGACCAACATTTTCTTTTGCTATAGGAAGGAAACTGGCGAGGATTTGGAAATCTTTGAAGAAGCCAATTATTGCTAGTAGTATTGCCTCATTGTTGGAGTTCTCTGTCAGTGTCGTCCAGATATATATAGGATCCAAATTCAAACAAACCTTTACTTGCTGCTATAAAAGTGCATGCAGCAGCTATATGTAACCCGTTGACGACTGCCGTCAACGCGGAGAGGGACGTACTTGTTACTTACTCCGTTCGGTTTAGTAAAAGAAGTCGTTTAGGACAGCGATATGGTCTTCAAAGTACAACTTTGACTTCTTATTTTTGTAAAGATATTTATTAAAAACTAACATATGTATACTTTTATGAAAATATTTTGCAAGACAAATCTATTCATTTAGTTTTCACACTTCCAAACTCAACGACTTAAAAGTTATTCACGATTTATATTCCCAATGTTTGACTCAAATCTTGTCCAAAACGACTTCTTTTACCAAACCGGAGGAGCATGTACGGATGGCCGGCCAGCTGAAATGACCGAGTGTCGCGATCATTATTAGACAATGTCACGAAATTCAGGAGCTTGTCTGCTTTCGCTGTGATCATTATTGATCAGTGCCGGGAGGGACCCCCAACAGGATCAAAACTCCAAAGGCCCGGGAACGAGCAACTTTCGCTTTCCTCCACCATGTCGACGTCCGCCGCCGCCGCCGTCGGTGACAACACCGGCAGCAGGTACGGCGCATCGTCGCTCCACGTCTCAGTCGTCGGAGAGAAGAGCGGTGGTAGGCAACAGTCGACTAGAAACTGCGACCAGTCGGAGGTCGGGACGGACACATGCAGCGCCGCCGCCGGCACTAGGACCGGGGGCGGCGCATTTTCCATTGGTGGCGCACCGCTGTCGCTTGCATTCGGCGGCGGCGCAGGCGCGGCGGTCCGGTTGGCATGGGACGCTGCGGCGGCGCACACCTCCTCGGGGTCGCTGGTGCGGCCGACGTCGGGCGGCGGCGAGCTCGGGAAGTTGAGTCCGTCGCCGCCGCCGGGGCCGCGGAGGCAGACGTACGCCGCGTCGAACGCCCGCGCCGCTTTCTCCGGCGTGTCGAAGGAGCCGAGCCATATCCTTTCGCGGCTGTTGGGCAGGCGGATCTCCGACACCCACTTGCCCCACTTGCGCCGCCGTACGCCCTTGTACTTCCTCATCTCTCCCGGCGACGGCGACGCGGCCTTGTTGGGCGCCTGCATGTCACCGTACGCCGGGGGGCTCTCCGAGCAATGGCTGCGCTTACCGTCGCGTCGCTGTACGTTTGTAGCTTGCCAGGTAGGCCGCTGGTGACGATAAGTGCATGGAACAAAAGAAGCTGGGGGAACTTGGAGGCGGCTCGTTTTATGCCCGTCGGATTGCAGACGTCGGAGGAATATAATCTGGGGACACGCGGCCGGAACGACGTCGATCGACGAGTGGGATGTGACGCGTAGTACGGGGACTTGGCTTTAGTTGTCCGACGGTCCGCGACCAACCTGTGCCCAGCGCGCGAGATGGGCAACACGCAAAAACTCGGACTTCTATCTAAGTTCTAACCGTACGATTCAGTGCTTTTACATTGGAAGGTAGTAAACACACTAGTCCCCAAATTTAGCGTTTGGACTTTTCCATTTCGAGCCCTTCAGTTTTTCTTCTAGAAACTGTCTGATGGTCTGAAAATGTATTCATCAGGAAGATAATTTGAATATTGAGATTTACTCCTCTTCAAATGCTTGAAATTTAGCTATCTCTTAATCACTAAAAAAACTAACCTCCTTCTCTTCCATCCTCTCTTCTTCTCCAACTTCGGCGAGATTCTGGCGAGGTTAGGGTTCGGGTTAGGATTCCGGGGTTACCAGGGGGCGGTGCTCACCGTCGGCCATAGAAGGAGGGCCGGAGGCGGCAGGCGGCCCGGCGGTGGTGGTGGTCGGCGGCGGCGGCGCCGCGGGCCCGAGCGGTGGGAGCAGGCGGTTGGGCCAGGGAGGGGCGGGGACGACAGTGCGCGACCGGCAGCGCGGAACTCCCACGGGCGGCGGGAAGGGCCGGCGTGACGTTCGGCGCGGGCGGGCTAGGGCCCCGCAGGAGCTCCGCTCCGGTGGGGCCGGCCGGCGCGAAGCTCCTGCGGGGCCCTAGCCCGCCCGCGCCGGAGGGGTGGGGAAGGGGCTGGGCGGCGGTGGGTGGAGGCGGTCTTGTGGTGGTGGCGGCGGGGTGTCGGGAAGAGGATGGACCGGAGGTTGAAGAAAGGAGGAGGAAAGAGAGAGGGCTGATCTAGATGGTTGGATCTTGGATCCAATGTTTTGGCAAGGTGATTGAAGCATTTGAGAAGGAGACACTTCTTTAAATATTTCAAGTTTTGATAGCTTGAAAACTGTTGTGGATGAGATTCTCGAGACATCTAAGGGTCCGTTTGGTTCCTAGATGAGCTTTCCTGACTTAGTCCAAGCACGAGGCTATTTTAGAAGAGCTTGCCAGTTTAGAAGAGCCAATTTGACTCTCTCGTATTTCAGCAGTTTTAGTGATATGACAGGATAATAATGGAGTGTGAGAGAGCTAGAGGGCATGATTCTTGAAACCTCTTGAAATTGGCATTGGGAGCTAACGAGTTTCATTTCATCGCTAACCGCGTCCAATCTCGTGCCTTCGAATAATTAAATGCCATGTTCGGCATATGAAACTATAAAATGAAATTGTGCACTGGAGAGCATAGTCTCATTCATCAACTCAAACATCTTCCGATAATATATATAGCGCTAGGAAACGGTAAAAATGAAACTTTCCACGAAAAATGACCTGAAAGCAAGATAAAAGCTAGCACAAGCCCTTAAGTGGCCTTGCCCCTCATCCTAACGCCCAAGTGCCCAACATACTTGTTGTCCTCCCTGAGCAAGGCAACACAGTGATGTGGAAAGGAACCAGACATGCCCTGAGATGATCCTATGTGTAACAACGGTAATGGTTTTCGGTCGTGCATTCGGCTAGCTAGAATTTATGGCACAAGCTAGTTTTTTGTTCTTGGGACGACGGACGAGGAGTTCCACCGGCCCAACAAAGTTGGAACACACTAGTCCATTTTTTTGGAAATGGATTTTAAGACGCATACCACAGGGTCATCTACCCCTAAAAATGACCCTCATTTCCAGGGACGGATGGAAACATCACGCGAGCCCCTAGAAACAAGGAATTTCTAGGTGTGGGTTGAGGGGCAAAAAAAACCCCTGCAAATTAATGGGAACCGTTCCTAGGATCGACTGATTGCATCATCTGTTTCTGAAAATTGAAGTCAAATTGATTTCTTTTGCTGAGCATTTTGAAATCTTCCTTAGAAGTGATGCATATAGTACTGCATATTATTGTAGGAGCCGTGCCAAACTCGTCAAGACAGAATTCATGTTCAAACACTATATTATTGTAGTAGATGTCGTGTCGTCACCGTTCTCATCATAAGCATGATAGCATGCAAATGAGTCGCTGTTGAATTTCGTAGTCCAGCACTAATGACGCGTGTGGAGGTACATCGTACGTGGTGGAGGAGTAAAAACAAACCTCTACTTCCTATAAACTTGCATGCGGTAGCAGACCCATTGACGACTGGCGTCAACGTACGCGCTAGCTATAAGAGGACAAAGACCGACGCCGCCCGGTGTGAATGAACAACGAGAACTGTTGTTCAGGTGTCGCTATCATTGGATGTCAGCAAAATCCAGAGCATTTGTATGTCTGCTTTCGTCATGTCATCAACGTGATCGGTGAGAGGATACTAGAATCAAAGCTCCAAAGCCCCGGGCACGAGCCCATTTTTCCTTGTCGTCCATGCTGACGTCGTCGTCCTCCGCCGTCAGCGACACACATGAGTTGGAGCGAGTTGGAGAGAAGAGCGGCGGCGGCAGGCCGGCCAGCAGCTGCAACCAGTTGAAGCTCAGCACCGGGGCCAGCGCCGGAGGCGTACCGTCATCATGCGCCTGCGTGGGCGGCTCGGCGGCGGAAATGTTGGCGTCGGATATTGCGGCGGCGTACACCTCCACGGGGTCGCTGGTGCGGCCGACGTCGGGCGGCGAGCCGGGGAAGTTGAGCCGACGTCGGCGCCGCCTCCGGGGCCGCGGAGGCAGAGGTAAGCGGCGTCCAAGGCCCGCGCCGCCTTCTCCGGCGAGTTGTAGGAGCCGAGCAATATCCGATCGCGGCTGTTGGGCAAGCGGATTTCCGACACCCACTTGCCCCACTTCCGCTGCTGCACGCCCTTGTACTTCCTCTCCCCTGACGGCGACGGTGAATGCCGCTCCGGCGCCGCCGCATTGGGCTGCATCTTGTCACGAGCTAACGACCAGCTAGCTAACTAGTGCAACGGGGCAATAATGGCTGCGCCAACCGTCCTTTGTACACGTTGTAGAAGGTATGGGCAATAATATATAGCTACGGTCCGTTTGGTTCCTAGATGATGAGCTTTCTTGACCTGGCGTCCTCCTGCCTTAGAGAATCTTCAAGAGACTCTTTATTTTTTTCTTTTGACTAAAAAAATCTAAAAAACGCATCCAACAGCTTTTGTATCCAACTCGCCATCCGTTCAGGCTCACTATCTGCCTGACCTCCCTCGCTTTTTTCCCCAGGGCCTCCCGTTCGCTATAAGTGTTACCGCGGTGATTTCGGCGCTCCTGCGCACGCGCCTCCTCTTCCCGAGCTTCCCGCCCTTCCTGCAGAAGGACGCAGACTGATCAAATCGATTTCCAACACACGGCTGATCAAATCAAATAACGGGCGATGGATGATGCAGGGTCAAATCAAAAAACAGCGTTGATGCAAGGTGTACCTCAAATCGATTTGCTTATATTTGATTAGCCGGCGTTGATGCAAAGATGATGCTTGCAGGGTGTGACAACCCAGAGCTTAATAAGATTGATAGGATGCTCATATCAACAAGTTGCAGCTTATTTTCCGGAAGCTCATCTCGAAAGAACTTCGGGTTTAAGCATGCTTGGCCCGGAGTAATTCCAGGATGGGTGACCGACCAAGAAGTCGTTCCTGGGTGCGCATGAGTGAGGACAAAATGCGCAGAAAAGACGTGTGTTGGTCTGTGAGACATTCTAGAGATCTTAGAGAGTTGCCAGGTGTAAGCGGGCCCGACCTCGGAGAGGCGGGACGTTACACAGGGCGTCGATTGCATAGAGTTCTCGTGCTGGCGGTGTCTCACAGGCAGCGGCGGTCGCAAGAATATCGCGATTAGGAAACCCGAGAGGGTCAAGAGATGACATGGACCGTTTTGAATATATCTAGCCATCATGCTTTACCTAGTCTCCTGGATCACCCCATATAATTAGGTGGTTTTCTATTTTTACAAAGAAGGTTCCATCTCCAAATTTAGCTAACACGATACAAGAGCTCTTGGAGATGCTCTTAGCCCGAGTACAAGGCCACACCATTGATGAGCTTGCCAGTTTAGAAGAGCCAATTTGGCTCTCTCGTAAGGCTATTTTTCAGTGGAGGTTTCAAAAGCGAGTTTTATTCCCAATTAGTGATGTGACACATCAACAATTTTAGTGATATATATAGCATGATAATAATGATATGGAGAGTGAGAGAGAGGGGAATGAGTCATGAAACCTCTTGAAACTGGCACGCTAACGAGTTTCATTTCATCTAACCACGTCTAGTACTGTGCCCTTGAATAATTAAATGTTATATTCAGCATACGAAACTATTAAATGAAACTGTGCACTGGAGAGCATAGTTTCATTCATCAACTCGAACATCTTCCAATAATATACATGGCACTCTAAGAAACGGCAAATAAAAATGAAACTTTCCACCGAACATGACCTGAAGCAAGATGAAAGCTAGCACAAACCCTTAAGTGGCCTTGTCCCTCAAATCTAACGCCTAGGATACTTGTTGTCCTCCCTGAGCAAGGCAACACAGTGACGTGGAAAGGAACCAGACATACCCTAAGATGATCCTATGTGTAACAATGCAAAATGGTTTTTGGTCGTGCATTCTGCTAGTTAGAATTTATGACCCAAGCTACTATAGTTTTCTGTGCTTGGGACGGACGAGGAGTTCCACCGGTCCAACAAAGTTTGTGCCACACTAGTCCATTTTTCTGGAAATGGATTTTAAGGCGCATACCACAGGGTCATATACCCCTGGAAATGGCCTTCATTCACTTCTAGGGACAACGGAAACAACATCACCCGCGCCCCCCTAGAAACAAGAATTTCTAGGTGTGGGCTGAGGGGCAAACAACCTCTGCAAACGGACTGATGGCATCATCTGCTTCTAAAAATGATTTCTAAGAGAGGATGATGACATGGCCCACCACTAGTTGAATTGAAGTTAGATAACCAATAGAAGAATATTTTTCTTTTGCTAGAAAAGTGTTGAATCCTACCTAGAAGTCGATGCATATATACAGTACTGCATACTTCCTCCATTCTGAACTATAGGTCGTTTTGGCTTTTCTAGGTTCATAGTTTTTGTTACGAATCTAGACATAGCGTTTATCTAGATGCATAACAAAGATTATGAATCTAATAAAGCCAAAACGATCTATAATTTGAAACGGAGGTAGTATTTACTAGTCAAACTCGTCAAGACAGAATTCATGTTCCAACAATGTAGATGTCGTGTCGTCACCGCTCTCATCATAAGCATGATAGCATGCGTGCTCAAAAAAAAAAGCATGATAGCATGCAAATGAGTAGCTGTTGAATTTCGTAGTCCAGCACTAATGACGCGTGTGGAGGACTGGAGGTACATCGTGGTGGAGGAGTAAAAACAAACCTCTACTTCCTATAAACATGCATGTAGTAACTAGCTATGACCCAATGACGACGACTGGCGTCAACGTACGCTAGCTATAAAAGGACAAAGACCGACGCCCGGTGTGAATGAACAACGAACGGTTGTTCAGGTGTCGCGATCATTGGATGTTAGCAAAATCCAGAGCATTTGTATGTCTGCTTTCGTTATCAACGTGATCGGTGAGGGGATAATTCTCACTAGTTGAATCAAAGCTCCAAAGCCCCGGGCACAAGCCCCTTTCGTTGTCGTCCATGCTGACGTCGTCGTCCTCCGCCGTAAACGACACATGAGTTGGAGAGAAGAGCGGCGGCAGACCGGCCAGCAGCTGCGACCAGTAGTCGATGCTCTCCGCAGACACCTGCACCGGCGCCGGCGCCGGAGCAGCTTCCACTGGAGGCGGCTGATCGGTGATTGCATCATCCACGGTGGCGGCGGCCCGGTTGGCATGGGACATTGCGGCGGCGTACACCTCCACGGGGTCGCTGGTGCGACCGACGTCGGGCGGCGGCGAGCCGGGGAAGTTGAGCCCGTCGGCGCCGCCGCCGGGGCCGCGGAGGCAGAGGTAGGCGGCGTCAAAGGCCCGCGCCGCCTTCTCTGCCGTGTCGTAGGAGCCGAGCCATATCCGCTCGCGGCTGTTGGGCAGGCGGATCTCCGACACCCACTTGCCCCACTTGCGCCACCGCACGCCCTTGTACTTCCTCTCCCCCGACGACGGCGACGGCGAATTATGCCTCTCCGGCGGCATCTGCGCCGCCGCGTTGGGTTGCATGTCACGAGCTAATGACAACCAGCTACTGCAATGGGCAATGGCTGCGCCAGCCGTCCCTTCTACGTTGTAGAAGGTAATAGGCAGGCGATGATCCGCGTGAGTTCTGAGTTCTGACTTGCAGTCTTGCAGAGTGGATGATAAGTGCATGGGAAACTGGGGAAGAAGCTCGATTTATACGTTTCAGTTGCAGACGTCGTCAGAGGAAGCTGGGGACGCGGCCAAGAACGAGTGGGATGGTGACCCCATGCCATGCATAGCCCAACCTGTACACAGAGTCACAGAGAGACTGGGAAACACGTAGACTCAAGACTTTTAACCGTACGGTCCCGTGCTTTACCATTTGGACGGCACTAGTGAACAAAACATCGTCGCCAAAGTTTGCGTTAGGGACTTTTGCAGTTTCTAGTTTTTCCTTCTTTTCCTTTTGAAGATAGCCTTTCCGTTTCATACCACTAGCGTAGAAAGCAAAAGCTCTCTCTGACCGTCTGATGGTTTGGGAATGGTTTCTATTTCTGTATTTTAACGCTAGTGAGACGGCTTGGAAATCGTTTCGAATTCGGATTAGGGGCCTGTTTGGATCTACCAGCTAATTGTTAGTTAGCTAATTTTAACTGGTGTTTGATCCAAACGGGATCAGCTAATTCTCAGCTAATCTCCTTCTAACTAGTTAAATAGCAATTATCAAATTAGCTGCTCCAACCAAGCTAATTGCAGCTAACCAGCTAATGGATTAGCTGCGTGGATCCAAACGGGGCCTAGGTCCTCTGAGACACCTGAGATGCATGCTCCTATTTGTAACAGCGCTACCGGTTGTAATGATCTGTAGGCAGCATTCATTTTGTTCTCAGGCCATTTCACGACAATTACACGTAGAATTGTCTCTACCCCTGTTCTATCTTCAGGTTCAGGACACGCATAGATGGAGCGAGTCTGCTTCTTCGGTAGTGTGAGATGGCAGAAGGAGATTGAGTCTCACTCCCATTTTATTTAAAAAAATAGAATTACACACGTTAGAACAATTTTCGATAGAATAATAGAAAACAAAGTAACCTATTGTAGGAGAAAATATAGAACAAGAAGCAATATTCATTGGGTAAAGTGTTAATCAACTCACCTGTACGAAAGTGGCAATAAAAGCTTCTATCTATTACTTATCGACAGATCGAACAAATAAACCTAAAGGATTTAGTGTGGTCAGATTATGTAATTGTAAGATTACTAATCATGGGATATGGATCTAGTTCTAGGGCTACGCGCGCATAGCTATAGTCTTGAAGATATGTCTTGAAATGTTTGATGGACGTGAAAGTAAGAATTCTTTTATTTAGCAAGAATTTACCTACTTTAGAGGACAAGCTACTATTCCTATTGGACCCTTGGGATTGGAGACAACCTCAGGTTCACTATCTTCTTTAGAGTACTTAGACTATGGGTACCATATGATGATTGTTAGCTAACTTCACTAACCAATGACACTATTTTGCATACAAGAAATTCTAGCCTTGCGATCTCGAACACTACTTATGATAATAAATCTACACCATGTTCTTCATTGACTAGGAAAAAATAGCGATAAAGATCAAGCTCTACTTCATCTACATCAACACTGCTACTACTAGGGAATCCATGATGATTATAGGTTCTGGTTAGACTCTAAGCGTCGAATTTCACCATGGCTTCATGATTAAGCTAAGCTAAGATCTTTCTAAATTAATGACAACTGCCACAACGCTACTTGAGATTGGTTGCGAATCTAGGGCCATGGAGGCAACACCGTATTGAACACTGGCAAGGAGGCCTTAATTCTTCTGCTTGTCGTCGGGTCCAAGGTATCCCTTCTAGATTGAATTTGGGTGCTTATTTTTTTCTTATTAATGAAAAGCCCCCGTCTAGTTCCTCCTAGGTTGGATTTTTTTTCCCCCCGAATAAGGAGAGGTTCTATTAATTTGAAGACATTAAGTCATGGAAGTTTTACATGATAAGTGGGATGTTGACATGTGCGATGGCTTTCTTAGTACTTACCTGTCTGACATGTGCACGCCGAGATGGGATCATGGGACCACATAGATGAAACACTTCCTGTCGCTATAGTATGGTCTCCTCACCTCGTGATAACAGTGTTTAAGAATCTTTTTCAGGGTTGTGTGATAGCATACGGGTAATACTAGTAGACAAAACAGCAGCGTGGTCACTGGATTTTAGTGAAAAGAAGTGTGGACATGTATTCTCATCACTACAAAGTACAAACACACACCCATGAGGATACTGCTCAAAGAAATATTGTCACCAAAGCAACAATAACACCTCTCTTGCCATCTTTTGTTGGTTGCAAAGTTCAAATTGGGATGAAACTCACCTCAAGAGGTCTGCCATCGGGTTTGGAGCTCTACAAAGTTTTGAGGTAAAAGCCGAAGATGTGAGAGACATGATGAAGAAAGAGTTTAAGATGGATATGTTTTGCGCTGATTCAGGTCATACGATGAGTAACAGAATCTCTAAACATAAAAACGAAGATAAAACTCTACATTAGAGATCTTCGTCACTGAATTTTAGTGAAAAAAAGTCTCTCAGAAATTTACAGCTTTAATTATTAAGTAAGTACTATCTCCGGCTATAAATACTTTATAGACGAAGATCTGTTAAATTTTGTTCGTTCAAAAAAAGATCTGTTAATTTTTCAGTACTTGATCACCAACAGAGCTTTAAAATTGTTGATTCGGGAAACTAAAAAAAATCATATATTTGCCTTAAAATTTGATTTAATAGATCCGGTGCATTTATCTACAATATGAACTACTAGGACCCACAAATTATTGGAAGTTGACTGAGGAGTGACGTATTTGTACTCTAGTACTGCACTGCACGTGGACGGATGGATGTCGTTGCGTGTTTAGGTCCAAGAAAAGTGGTGAAAGAACGAAAAAAGTATCGTTTCTACAAAAATGTGCATAGAAATATAAATAAACTGATACGGTTCTTTAGATGGATAACTTTTCATGAAAAGGAGACATTTTTCATGGATAACAGCGTCTTGGCCTTCCCGAATCCCTATAGCGAGAGTGGCAGGTGACATTTTGCGTCTTTGATCCACTAGTACCTATCTTTGCCCAAGGTTTCTCGTAGGTGTGAGCATGTGACACCGCGGAAGCGGAAATTAAATTAGCCGATCCAAATCGGAATTCAGGTCACGCTGATCGTGATGAGCACCGTATCATCGGCGAGATTGGAAGGTTCTTGAGCGCCGCCAAAAGAGTTAGATATATTTATACGCTCGGTTGCCTATTTTGGAGCAGCATATTGAACGATCACGCGGCGTCGTTGATACTAACAGGGTTTTGGCCGTGTACTTTTCTCTGGCGGACTAGCAAGTTTGCATGGACTTGCAGAGGATTTTGGCTAGTGCTCCTAATAAGCAGCAAAACAAAACTGCACAACGTTACAAGGTCCACAAATCTGCCTTTTTCTTCAGTGAGAATTGTGACACTGATATGAAGCAAGATGTTCGATCATCACTCCAAATTCAAACTGAAGCCTTGGGAGAAAGATACTTGGGACTGCCGACTGCAGTAGGGAAGGTCTCTGAGGGGACGTTTGATTACTCTGCAGATAGAATCAGGAGCTTCATTCATGGCTGGGGTGAAAACACCATGAGTTGTGCTGGCCGTGAGGTGCTCTTAAAGGCTAATGCCCAAGCTGTTCCGACGTACCCAATGAGCTGTTTCAAGTTGCCAATGCCGGTGTGTAAGAACATGAAGACATACATGTCTAATTATTACTGGTGGGACAGTGCGGTTGACAGCCATAAAATCCATTGGCAGCGATGGTCAAATTAAGCTGACTACCCCGAAATGTGAAGGTGGTATGGGCTTTCGTGATATGCCGCTGTTCAACAAGGCAATGCTTGGAAAGCAAGGCTGGCGGCTACTTACGAGGCCTAACTCTTTGTGTACAAGGGTGATCAAGGGGAAATACTACCCACACGGTGAATTTCTTGACAGCCACTAGGAGGAAAAGATCATCGGAGACAAGGCGAGCAATGTTGTATGGGCGTGACATCCTTTGTAGAGGATTGATTAAGAGAGTTGGTCCTGGGAACACAATCAGTATATGGCATGACAATTGGATTCCAGGAGCCTTAAAATTGAAACCTCTGCTGAGACGTGAGGGTGTGGAGGTTGAACAGGTGGAGGAACTGTTTATCCCGGGCACAAGGATATGGAACGAGGAGTTTATCCGTGACTCCTTTGTCGCTTGGGACGCAGATGAAATTCTGAAGATTAAACCCGGTGTACGGATGGGGGAAGACAGTATAGCTTGGAATTATGAGAGATCTGGAGTTTACTCAGTGCGTTCAGCATACCGGCTTCTGAAAGCTGAGCAGCGACAGGAGGAGGCGAGTGCTGGTAATGAATCTGGTACATCGGATGCAGATGCTATATGGACCAAGCTGTGGAAGCTAAAAATCCCACCAAAGATACGGATCTTCTGGTGGCGTGCGATTAACAATTTTCTGCCCACTAAGAAAGAACTGAAAAGGAGACATGTGGAGCGAGAGGATTTTTGTGAAACTTGTGGAACAGAAGGTGAATCATTGTTTCATGTGGCTTTTGAATGTTCAATGTCAAGGACCTTTTGGCAGGCGGCCAAAGAGATGGTGGGCATCAGAATACCAGCTTTGCATCCAACGACATGGACCAAAGATCTACTGTCTGCAGATCGTGTGCGTTCAGCAGATGCTGCCCTGATCATCTGTGGTGTCTGGTCCCTCTGGTCCGGGAGGAATGCACGGAAGCATGGAAGGGAGAGATGGGATCCGAGGGTAGCAGTCCGACATGTCTCAAGCATGCTGGAGGTCCTGGTGTACTCGAGAATGCCCCAGGAGGTCAGGGTGCCGACGCCTTGACGCCGATGGAGACGACCACCGGATGACTGGCTCAAGATCAACACGGATGCTTCTTTTTCTAGATTGACAGCAGGGGGTGCTAGCGGTGCAGTGCTGAGGAATCCCCAGGGCGAGATCCTGGCAGCAACGGCTCGCACACACACAAATGTAGCAGACGTGCTAATGGCAGAAGCTTTGGCAGCAAGGGATGGGATGCTGCTTGCTACCGAGAGGGGAGCGTCAAAGCTGATACTGGAGGTAGATAACCTGCAGGTGGCAAATCTTCTTCGCTCGGATGATGGGATTCGAAGCACTATCTCCGGAATTTGGCATGAAATCAGAGAGCTTAGTAAAGTGTTTGTTGCTTTTGATATTTCTTTTGTCCATAGAGAAGGTAATGTGGCAGCTCATATGTGTGCGAGTATGCCATCAGAAACATGTCCGTCTCTTTGTTGGCTCGACTCTCTCCCTGACTGGCTTACGGAGATTGCGAGCAGCGATTGTAACGATTCCCTGAATCAATAGAAGTTCTCTTGATTTGCCCTAAAAAAAACGTTACAAGGTCCACCAGGAGTTCTGAAGTCTGAACCAGGTCGTCAATTCAGGATCCGCATTAACGTGTGTGACTGTAACCAGGTCTCCAGTTCAGGATCCACAACTTACATTTCTGAGATCTCTTCTTTTGATTTCCTTTATTAGACTCGTGTTGTTAGCATTTCAGCCACCCTCGAAGAAAATGACAGTTGGGAGTTGGGACTACGCTGCAGGTAGAAGAGATTCACGCTCATCATGAAACTAAGAGACAAGGGAGCACAACTTCGGCAAGTCGGGAAAAGATTGTTGAACAGGAAGAGATGAAAGATTGTTGAACAGGAAGAGATGGGTACCTTGAAATAGAGGAATCAAACACAAGAAGCAACACTAGTTTGGGCTGAACCGTCTGTTTCTTGTCAATCTCCATTGCAGGACTGGACTTATCTGGTTTTTTCTACTGTTTCGGGGACAAGGTGGGTTGCCAATTTGTAGAATTTAGTAGTGAAGCATTGTTGTTTTCTGTTGGTTTATTCTACTGTTTCAGGGACAGGGCGGTTATCAATTTGTAGAATTTATTAGTGGACGTGGAACATTGTTGTCTTCTGTTCGTTTATTCGTTGTCTGCTCAACATTGGCCTACAATTGTTTGAATGGGTTTCAAAGAATTATTATGACTGCCGAGTGCCAAAGTAAAGCAAAATAGTCGAGGTTCAAGCAATGCAAATATGTGGTGAGTCAAATTACTGGAGTTTACATCGTGATATCGCACTTACTGTATATAGGACATTGATACTGACATGTATTCTATTACTCATCTACAGTGGTAAAATTCAGATGTTGAAGAACGTGATAAGAAACTTCAGTTAAGATTCAACTTATAGATGCATGAAATGATCTTTAGAAACTGAAATAAAAAAGGGTTGACAAGCTTTTAATAGTATCACATCGCATTTTTTTCCAAATTTCCAAGTATATATTGTTCACTTATCCATAGTCAAAAGTGAATTAAATGGAGTAAAGGTCTGAAGTATATGCTTGTTAATGCTATAATATATATAAAAAAGTTAACAAATTTCAGAGAGCTTTCCCAATGCCAAAGGCTGCTCTTAAGTTTCAAGCTCTTCTACGAAGTAGATAAGACAATTTTATTACCACAAACTGACATTTAGGAAAACCCATGGTTCATGAAAATTCATGTCAGAAGAACTTGTTTGGTGTTACCAGACCTAAAAGCTGGTGAGAGGTAAATAACCATAATCAGCACACAATGATTTAGATACAAACAAATTGGTTTGATTCTAAGAATATCTTTACAGGTATCTGATTCTGGAGGTTATAATTGGACTACCATCAACATGAATGTTAAAATTGGTCACAAAACCAATTTTCCCACTTGACAATTAGAAAACATAACTGATTTTATATACTCAACAATTAACTTAAAATCATGGATTCTATTCAAATTATAGTTTTTCTTAAGATCCATTGTGCCTAATTTTCATCAAAATATACAAAAGTTGGCATAAAAGATTATTTTGCCCAAAAAGCTCATATGCAAATGGCAATTCCATCTTGAGTTTAGTTGTGTCATGTTTGCCTCAGATTTGGTGAAACGTAGATCTGTATGTTACTGCCTACTGATATGCTTGCAAGTGAACTTCCAAATCTAAAAAGGGCTTGGGCACTGATACTGCAGAATAACATACGAAGCAGAACCACATTCATACAAGGGAAGACAATGGTCGATAACTAGGAAGGGCTAGTGAAACTAAGATTTGTGAGTTCTACATGTTCTATCATACCCAACTCCACACTTCAACAACAATCACCTCCTGAGCCAAGGTCTGAAATTGTTACCCACCAAAGAAGGAGGCCACGCCATGATGTAGGGATGGACATGGCTGTCATTTCTCTTGCGAAAAATCTTTTCCAGCTTCTTTGTTACCAGGCAGAAGGATAGGAACCAACAAGGTTGAGTATAATATCTAAACGTCTCAAAAGTCGACATGTACACAACACCATCCAGAATTGCCCACACTTTGAGTTTGATTGCACCATGATCAGCCCGTGAGCTCTCGGTGGCCCGAAGAACCTCTCCCTCCAATGGGATCACGCTGTCAAGCATCCACTTCTGCACATCATCATCGGCATCTGCTCTGCACAACCAAACGAACAGTGTGAATTCAACAACCGAGACAATAGAGAGCTTCCCATCGTTGGTCTCCCCGGCCATGTAGAGGTAGCCTTTCCCCTTCAGGTGCTCTGGCAGATCAATGAAGGAGAATTGCAATGTCGCGGTGTCCAGCACCACCTTGTAGGCTTTTCTCGCGTGTGACCAGCACAGCAAACCACCGGCCTGCGTGCCCCCGCGAAGCCAGTGCTTTTCACCCGACGGCTGCGCTGGCACGTCCTCGGTCCAGGGAAGAATCTGCCACTCCCTGGTGGTAGACAAGAAGACGGCGGCCCGCAGGCGCGACTCGTCGTGGCATAGCGAGACCACGCGGAACGAACCGGGGGGCTCCTCGGAGAAGATCAAGAAGAAATCCGTGTAGACGAACTCGCCACGGCAGTCATCGGAGATCTCGTCGGGCGGCATGGGGATGACATCCAGGGCCCGCGTGAGGGGATTGTAGGCGGCGATCTGCTCGGACCTCCAGTTGAGGAGCAGCAGGTAGCCGCCGCGGCACTCCGTGACCTGCCACACGGGGAAGGCGTCGTCCTGGTCAGGGACGCGTGTGAGGAAGACATCGGCGCCGCGCACGACGGCGGCGAGGTCTGGATCGGAGCGGCGGCGGATGGGGGTGAAGGTGGGCATCTCGGTGCCGTCGGAGTCGAAGAAGATTCCGAGGAGAGGGGGAGGGTGGAGCGCGCGGAAGCGACGACGGAATGACGGGGAGGAGCGGACGGCAGCGAGGAAGGCGCGGCAGGCGGCGGCGGCGCGGACGAGGCTCGGGAGGGACGGGAGGCGGACGAAGATCTCGCAGAGGAGGTCCTCGCCGAGGGCTGTTATTGTGGTGGGCGCAGGTGATTGGGGTTTCGCCGCCGGCGCAGGTTGCTGCTGGGAAGCCATGGCGGCGGCGGCGGCTGGCGAGGGAAAACCGGCGGAGAGAGTTGGGGAGCTGGAGAGGAAGAGACTTTCCTTTTGCAGTAGATTTTGGGCCTTTGCTGTAGTTGGCTGTTTTGGGCCGTTTGGCTCTTCCCCCGTAAGCCCAAAGATTTTTTTTCCTGTTTTAATCTCCCCCCGTGGTGTTTTGGCTCTTTGATCCTGAGCTCTCCATCTTGAACAAGAAAAATTTAGGTTTTCTACTTGTGATCATACGGAGTATCAATTATTATTGTCCGGTGAAATATGGCTTCTGCTGAGTGACGGGCAACCACAGCTGCACGATGTCTAGCTAGGCTTCATCTTT
Source organism: Urochloa ruziziensis (assembly GCA_015476505.1). NCBI lineage: Eukaryota > Viridiplantae > Streptophyta > Magnoliopsida > Poales > Poaceae > Urochloa > Urochloa ruziziensis. Next base: position 36,772,979 of record CM027126.1, on the reverse strand, counting down.
CTCTTGGCTTGCTTCATTAGCTAATCGAGTTTCATTTTCTCATCAGTAAACATTATCTGGACCCTGGTGCTCAATTTACTGAAACCTTTTGAATGACAGCATCTTGGTTGTGCTTTTGCAACGGATGATTAGTTAGTCTTTTCTATTGATTGTTTTCTGCATGACTAATGAAAGCATATGCCTTATCCTGGTTAATGCATAGCAAGTTATCTTATTGTCGCAAGCATTTAGAGCAACTCCAGCAAGGCCCCTACTCAAGCCCCTAGTCAAAAAGTAGGGGCCGAGGGGCAAAAAACCAGCTCCAGCAGGGCCTCTACCCGGGTCCCTACTATAGGGAGGCACCCAAATCTCCTCCACTAGCCCCATCTCCCACGGGTAGCTAGGGAGGCCCCTACTCTTCGGTTGTGGCCGTTTTCCCTCCCGCGCGCCCGTGGAAGACAGCGTCGGTCGCCGCCACCGCTCGGGCTCCGCCGTCCCTGCCCGGCCGAGGCGCCCCTTCCCCTCCTCGCGCGACCGCGCCGTCGGGCCGAGGCGTCGCGCGCCACCACGCCGCCGTCTCGAGGTCCTTCAGCGTCGTTCGGGCTCCTTCACCACCGCCGCCGTTGAAGCTTCCCACCGCCGCCGCCGCTCAAGCTTCTCCATTGCCACGGAGGCGGGCAATCGATTCCTCCACGGCGCTCTCTCTCCTTCGCCCCGGAGCCGCAGCAAATCGAGCACTGATCGATGGAAATCGGAGAGAAGCGCACCTGGATCCGCCCAAGGTTCCTCGCCTCGTCGACCTCACCGAGCTCCGGCTCCCCCACCGCCACAGCGCAAGCCTCTCCGCCGCTCCTCACGCGGTCCAGCCGCGTCGCCCTGCTTCGTCGCGAGCTGCGCGAGCCCGATCCTAACCGCCGCCCGGTCCTGCACCTTCCCCACCGCCGCCCGGACCTCCGTCTCCTCCGATGCTAGCTCCACGGCCGCCTCCGCCTCTTGGGCTCCCCCGTCTCCCCGGCATGGAGCTCCACGGCTCTGGATCGAGACGGGGAGCGCCGCCCCTTCCTTGCGCTTCTAGATCGGGACGGGACGGGAAGGGAGGGAGAGAGGGGCGGGCCCCACATGTCATAAGAGGGAAAAAAAAGGATTGGAGGCTGACATGTAGGTCCCATCTGTCAGAGTAAAAGTAGGGGCTCAAATACAGGGGCCATTGCTAGAGTTGAGAACAGAATTACAACCCCAGAAAGTTGGGGCCGGCCCCTACTCAATAAAGTAGGGGCCTTAAGTAGGGGCCATTGCTGGAGATGCTCTTAGTAATTGCTAGCTGCTTGTCTGGTTGCTAAATCTTTTGCTTTGAGTATCTCTCTTTCACGGGGTGTTTAGTTCCCCCAATTTTTGCAAAGTTTGCAAAAAAAAAATGCATTGGAAAGCGTGCTCGAGAGAGGGAACACATTTCCCAATGCAAAAACTTTTTGTAAACTTTGCAAACTTTACGAATTTAAACAACTCCTCAGTTTATTGAAACTCGTTGCTTTGAGATAAAATTTGAATGTTGGGTCTTACTCCTGATTATAACAAAAGCAATGCCCACTCCATTTGTTCAGCTGTAGTCTATTTTAAGTGTTAAGTGCAGTAGCACATGAGTGAGCAAGTGAGCATGTTTCAGACTGCTAGCACCTAAAATTGATGCCTATCCTTGTGGATTTATTCACATACCATTTGTTCTTGGTCTGCATACATCATGGCTGCATGTGCATGTTCTCAAATATTGCTTCCTCTATTAAATAGTTATTCAAATTTTGTTTTATATCCAGGTTTCGTAAAAGCCAATTGAGAGAGGTGTCTGGATGACATGGTACCTTGTAGAAATTTCACATTGTCGATACCCTGGAGAAGTTAAGAGTGTTTGGGGTCTCAGTTACTTGCTTTGCATCATATTGAAAAATACTCAAGCCGTCATGTCTTGTATCATTCTGACCATCTGGATGTTGAAATAATGTGTTTTTCCACTTGGTTTGTAAGTTACACTAAGCTGTCAGAGTGGCCTAGAAGGCCCCCAAAAGTATTGGGTACAAAAATTCCTTTGCAAACTGGTGCATGTAAATAAGTATGTCAAAGATACGTTTGCAGCAACCAGCTATTTTTTTTAGCTTATGTAGAATTAGAAATGAGCTTGTGTGATGTACCATCAATAGTAACGTTTAGTGTATAGACATTGGAGATTCCCGGTCCAACTTGAATCCCTGCCCAACTGAACAGCAATTGGACACAGGGATTAAGAAAATGAAGAGGAAAATGAAAACCGCACATGGATTGAGTGAAACAGGGGTTTCCCTTGATCCTCCTAGCCTGAAATAAATCTTTGTGCTGATCTATCCGAACGAGCCCTAATTGGGCCAACACAGAAGACTGGCTTAGGCCTAAGTTCAATCCTGTGAAGGCCATACAACTTGTTTGGGCTGAAATGAATATAATTCGGCCCAGTTACTGGTATACTCAAATGTATATACTGTACATACTAATTAGAATTTTCAGAAGCGAATTGGCTTGTAGTCCAATGGTATGACGGTCCAGTGGGACGCTATCTACCAGGGTTCAAATCCTGGTGCTCGCACCTTTTCCTGGAATCTTCTCAGGATTTACCGGTGTTATGCGTTAAGGGGTAAGCGGCATTCCCGTCGACAACAAGGCGCCAATGGTGACTTCGGGAATCTCCAGATCTGTCGGGTGCTCAGTCCTTCTAAAGTGCTCATAGGGGTAGGGTTTTTGTATGTGTGTTCATAGGGGTGAGTGTGCATGCGTGTTGTGAGCGTCTGCGTTGTACTGTGTAATTCTAAAAAATAGAATTTTTAGAAAAAAAATATTTAACCCCTTTGGAACATAGGATTCACAAAATGTAGGAATAGGAAAAATAGAGGATTAGAGTTGCACTAAACTTGTAGTCCTATAGGAATTCCAAATGCAAAATATAGCCTTTGGATGCAATACAAAAAAGCCATGGGAAGTGAAAGAGAGAGATAGACACGAAGGAAAATTTCCAAGAGGTCCAACCTTATGTTAGTTTTCCTCCAAAATTCCTAAGGATTCATGCATTCCATAAGAATCCTAAGGAATTTTGTAGGATGCAATCCTTTATTCCAAAGAGATTCATATGAAATTTTCCTAAAGGATTAAAATCCTTCAAAATTCCTATGGTTTTCCTTTGTTCCAAAGAGGGCCTAAAATTATTGGGTGTACAGGCACCTCTACTATGATGGAGCCGTATCCACAGTAAGAAGCACGCGTGGTTTAATTTTGTTTTGAATCTAGTTTTAGTTTGTCTTTTCATCAGTTGTAATTACAAATTATATTGTAGTACTAACTCTGTTCCAAATTAAATTATTATATGCTTGCTCTATTATCTCTTAAAAATAATAAATCAACATTGAAATAAAATATTTTACCAGCCATGCATCCAAGGTGTTCGTGTCATGTATAGCACTTAATTATACCGGCTCCTCTACACTAATGCATGATATTGCCTAGTATGTCCGCAATCTCAAAGTGTACTCATATACGTTCATGACCTCAGGAGTACCTAGTCCAGAATTTATATCCACCCGATGGCCGGGAGAGTATGGATCGAATGGCACCAAAAGGATAAATTTAAAATTCAATGGTGTCGAAAGAATTTCATGAAATTCTATGGAATTGAGGAAAGCCATGTAAACTTTGATGGTAGCTAGTGAGAGAACTGACTTTACGTTGAATGTAGATTTTAGCTGGAAAATTGAGCGTTCATATGTCGTTGTCAACCTGATCAGCGACAGGGAGCATCACCAGAATCAAAATTCCAAAGGCCCGGGCACACGTCACCTTCGTTCTCGTCCTCCATCTCCACGTCCGTCGCTGGCGTCAGTGACGCCTCCGGCAGGTGCGCGTGGCTTCCCATCACCGCTGGCGAGTAGAGCGGCGGCGGGTTGGCCATGAGCTCCGACCAGTCGAAGGTCTCGGCGGACACCTGCAGCGGCGCCGGCGCAGGCACCACCGGCGCTCCGCCGTACGCCGGCATGGGAGGACCTTCGGCGGCGGAGCTGGTAGGGATCCGGTTGGCGTGTGACATTGCGGCGGCGCGCACCTCATCGGGGTCGGTGGTGAGGCCGGCGAAAGCCGGCGGCGAGCCTGGGAAGTTGAGCCCGTCGGCGCCTCCGGTGCCGCGGAGGCAGACGAACGCCGCGTCGAACGCCCGCGCCGCCTTCTCCGGCGTGTCGTGGGAGCCGAGCCATATCCGCTCGCGGCTGTTGGGCAGCCGGATCTCCGACACCCAACTCCCCGATGACTTACGCCGCCGCACGCCCTTGTACTTGGTCTCCGCCTCCCCCAACGACGGCGACCTTGCACGTGGCTGCTCCGGCGGCGGCAACGACGACATGCTAGCTATCACGCGAACTTTTTACAGAGCGCGAGTGATGGCCGCGCGCATTGGCCGGATCATGGGATATGCTAAAGTGCAACTTTCATATCCTTTATATACACCTTGTCGGTGAGCAATGAGCATATGCCAAACAGATATGACTCGACGAAAATACCTCGTAATGCTGTCACGCGCAAAAATACTTGGAATGCCGTCCAACATTCTCAGCACCCTTGAGCCTAGTCACGCAATCATCAGGCCGATGCTTAGGGCTCGTTTGGATCCATCAACTAAACTTTATCTAGCTGAATTTAGCTGAGATGGATCCAAACACCCCAGCTAAAATCCAGCTAAACTTCTCCTAGCTAATGAAAAAGGTCATTTTTCTTTAGACGGTTGGGAGTAGCTAAACCCAGCTAAAACTGTTTAAAGACCGAAATGTTTTTAAGCCCCGTTTGGATCCACCAACTAAACTTTAGCCAGCTAAATTTAGCTGAGATGGATCCAAACACCCCAGCTAAAATCCAGCTAAACTTCTCCTAGCTAACGGAAAGGCCATTTTTCTTTAGCCGGTTGAGAGTAGCTAAACCTAGCAAAAACTGTTTAAAGACTGAAATGCCCTTAATGGTTTGATGAAATTACACCCACTATCACTGTAATCTTCATCTCCTCTTGCACCTGGGAGGATATTATAGTCAATAAACTAGCATTTAGCTAGGGGATCCAAACATCCCAGCTAAAGTTTAGTTGGCTAAAGTTTAGCTAGCTAAAAGAAGTCATTACATTTTAGCTAGCTAAATTTTAGTTAGAGTGGATCCAAACAGAGCCTTAATGGTTTGACGAAATTACACCCACTACCACCGCAATCTTCATCTCCTCTTGCACCCAAGAGGGTATTATAGTCAATAAACTAGCATCTAGCTAGGGGATCCAAACATCCTAGCTAAAATTAGCTGGCTAAAGTTTAGCTAGCTAAAAGAAGTCATTACATTTTAACTAGATAAAATTTAGTTGGAGTGGATCCAAACAGGGCCTTAGTTGACTTGTACTTATAATGGGTGCTTTAACGTGTTAAAGTGGGTGTTTTACAATGAAAGAGTGAAACAAAGGAAGACACAGATTGTAAACGTGTTAAAGAGTGGATGTTTTAACAAGAGAGCAATGTTTTAGTTTTGTAGTTCTTTTTTGTTAAAAAAACAAAGTGACGCAATGGAGTCAAAAAGATGTGACGCAATGGATCGACGCGAGCATCTTGGAAGCCGGCCATCCTACGTGGTCAACTCTAGTATTATAGTGTACTTAGGTATAACTGAATGAACTTGCAAGTCAGTGGCTGGAAAACGACCCAGAGAGACAACTATACTATACTAGTGGTACTTAGAACAAATAATCTATTTTCCTTTAAAAAAATCTATGATGAAATAACGTAAGAATATATTTCACACATATCATGTTAAAATAAGTGAGTGTTACAATAAAAAAGGATGTTTATTTCGTTTTGGTAAAAAGGAAAAAAAAAAGAAATTAGCAGCATAAGCCTTGTGTCTACATTCGAGATTTCGAGGCATGTACATACTGCTTGGCTTAAGGAGGCAGAAATTCTTCGATACGTATACCTCGTTGACAGCGATTTGGTTACGGGTCATTGAATCTACAAACTGAATGAACTGTCCAAAGCAGTTCGTTTCACGTACGGGCAATGAATCGGGATGATGAGCCGCCACAGAAACAGTGGTCGTGGAGTCGTGGTCGCTTCGAGTTAGCTTCACGCTATTGCGCGCCGCCAAAGGATGGAGAGGCAGCACACGATGACAGGATCCATTCTTGGTTTCGGATGGAAATGGAATATGCTTACGCGGTTTCGTTGATAGTTATAGGCGTATAGCACTAGAAGCTAGAAGATACTCCAGGTGCTATCAGAGATCTGTCAGGTACAGCCGATGGCAGCTTGCCCACTACCACAGAACAATCGGACTCCAGTATCATGTCACGATCTTGCCAACTGGAGGCCAACCTAATTCCTTCAAGACGTACGGACCACTACCAGGGCCTCCTCCTCCACCGCGTTGCTGCAGAAACTGAACCAGCGCCAACCTGATTATTGGAGGTGGGACTGTGGGAGCCCCTACTGTCCCTGATTATGACCCCAACAGCTGCCTTTCATGTCTCCTTGATGTAAGCACCATCCACGTTTATCTTCAAAGTTTCTCCGTCCGGCGGTGACCATCTGCATGCCTGCCTTTGTGTAGATGAACCATCGTCAGCACACTGTTCTTTGATGAGTTTTCTGCTTTCCCTTCGCATCCTCTCCTATCGCCTGTTGTCGGATGTGTAACAGTGCATCGATATATCTGAGCAGGAAAGAGAACCGACCCAGCGATGGAGACCTGGCCACCCCTCTAGAGTACACTGTTCCTAACATCCCAACAGCGCCAGATTAGCATAGGAAAATTTCAATTGATCTTCACAACATACCTGTCGAGGATCGCAAGAAGCCATTCAGGGCCCGTATACCGCAGGATCTCCTCCTCTGGCAAGGCTAGCTTGTGTCGCAGCGCTTGTCTCAATGCCTTTGAAAGATTGGGTAGAACGCGTTGCCCGTCCCATGGTCGCGGCTGCATGTTATATAGGTCAGGAACAACCCCTAACATGGTGTTACAACTTGAGGTACAAGTTACAATTGATAAGATCAAATCTACAACAAACTATAGATTACACAGATCACAAACAACCTAGATATATCCGACTAGCAAGAAGGCATTTTGAACATCAAGTTGACAAAGACACCAACCACAAGAAACTGCAACAGACAAAACCAAACGAATAGTGGTTGTCTTGACAACAGGACTAAAAGTGTCCTCATGATCAATACCATACCGTTACTTAAAACCCTTAGCAACTAGACGAGCTTTGTATCTGTCAACCGCGTCGTCTGCTTTCTTCTTAATTTATACACCCACTTTCCAGGCAACTAGACGGCATCCTAGGTCTTTTGTGCCGTGATCACTTTCCAGGCCAGGTGCACTTTAAAGGGAGGTACGAGCCGGCCTGGATGTGGGAGCACTACGCCCACGCCTCTGGTGGCTTCGATGCGGAAAACGTGCCCGTCGCCAACATGCAGGACCGGGTGGCGGTCGAGCTTTGGGTAAGTCTATCTCGTGGATACCAGTTTGACTCATCGCATTCATTGGACATTTTTATAGTACTAACTATATACATCGTGTTATATATAGTATATCTATACGTGTGAGCCCGGTTTCGAAGCTATCGCGTCGACTGTGATTCACACTTGATGCGTTAAGCTGGTCAAGGATATGTATTACGAGACGCAAATCCAGTGTGTGGTTAACTATAGCGCCATCTTCCTCCACCAGAAGATCACCAAAAAAGAGGCAAGAAATTTCAGGTTAACCGAAGAGCAATACTTGCAGGTAAATTTACTTTTACAAAAAGATTAAGTACATCGCTCACTTGATCTTAATACATGCCATTCACTTGATCGCTTTGCGTGTAGGTGCCTGCGTGGTGGGCCGTAACAACGCGGCTTCTTGGGAGCGCCATTTGCCTATGGGAGGTCCGTCGCACCATCAAGGCAGCATGAGCAACGAGGAGTACAGGGCTAGATGGGTATGCGGTTTCATTTTTTTATTTTAACTGTCAATTCTGCTTCATTTTGTAATTCACTTGTTGTTTTTTTCGCAATCTGCGGCACATGGAGGCGCTGAGTGCCCCGAGTTCATGGGATGGGCTTTGGCTCGCAAGGGCAAGGCGTCCGAGGTCATGTACAACCCGGACGATCCGCCATTGGCGTACAGCAATCCCTCCGTCCACTCCCGCATGACCATCTACACAGAGGTGGGAAGGCAGCTCCATGGGCCAGACTGGGATCCGGTAACCCATTCTATTGATCCAGAGGTCGTCATGCGGGCGGGTCAAGGCAGGAAGCATGGCCGGTTCGTCATAGTCGAGGGCACTATAGACACGGACAGTGCTCCTACTCTCACCCAGGTTCGAGCAAGGACCACAGAGCGTACCGGGCCTGTACGCCCACGACAACCTGCGACAGTGCTTCAAGTGCATGCACTTCAGGTAATTTCTGATTTATTCATCATTCATTCAATTTCTACATATATTTGTTTTGCATTGTAACATAAGGATGAAAAATTGTAGGCATAGCTGGAGGAAGAGAGGAGGCTCCTGGAGCAACGGGAGGCTGAGGCGGCGTGGCATCAGGCCAAGGCGGTGGCCCAGCAGCAGGCGGTTCAAGCGCATGTCGCTCACATGTTCAGTTATATTCAAAACCTTTCTATAAAGTTTGGTGAGGCGATTCCACCCCTGCCACTGGTGCCACCGATCATGTACACGCCGGTTGCTGCTCCTCCTGCACTGCAACTCCTCATGTGAGCCAATTGACAGCCTTAGAGACTATAACTTAGAGAACTTATTCTTGTCTCACATTTTTCTTTGTGCAGAATGAATCAGCGGCCTCAAATACGCTGGAGTTGTCGCCAGGCGCCTCGGCGACCTTCCCCGCTCAGCAATTGTTCCCACCTCCACCAACTCTCTGAATTTGTGAACTTGTGTTTTGTCATGTGAATTTGTGAACTTGTGGTACAATAATGTGATGGTTGAACTTGATGCTTGCTAGTTTATTATATATATTATGCCTGTGATGTTATATATATTGTTATATTTATTATGTCTCTGATGTTTATTTGATTGGAGAACATTAACCATGAAATTAATTAAAAACAGAAAATATATTGTAATTTTACCACGTGTGACACACGGCAAGTGACCAATTCTGTCATTTTGTATAAAACTTTGTCGTGTGCCAGGACCAGACACACGGCAACGTGACCAACTTTGTCGTGTGCTTTGGCCAAGACACACAGCAACGTGACCCATCTTTACCGTGTGTGCAGCAACAAGCACACGGCAAAGCTGCCGTCTGTCCTCGCCGTTCCCGTCGCCACGGAGGCAGACGTAGGCCGCGTCGAACGCGCGCGCCGCCTTCTCCGGCGTGTCGTAGGAGCCGAGCCATATCCGCTCGCGGCTGTTGGGCAGGCGGATCTCCGACACCCAGCCGCCCCACCTGCGCCGCCGCACGCCCTTGTACTTCCTCTCCCCCGACGGCGGCGGCAACGACGAGGCCGCGTCGGGAAGCATGTCACGAGCAAACTGCATGAGCCGTGTCGTCCGGCCTCGTGCGTGGCGCAGCAGGTAGGCGGCTTATATATGCTGCTTCTCCTGTCCTGAGACCTGAGTGCATGCGTGTGCATGGGAAACTGGAAGAGCTGAGCTCGTGTAGTGGCCGCTTGGTTTAAACGGATAGGTTTCACACACTGTAGGATGCTGGGGAGGCGGCCGAAACGGCGAAAACGATGGGTTGGATGGTGATGATGTGCGTGCTTGGTTCATCGTGGTTGTCACCATTTACTACTACAAAGATTGCCAAACTTGACTACCTTTTAGAGCATCTCCAAGAGAATTGGTAAATTTAGATTGCTAAAATCAGTTTCAGGTATAGGAGAGAGAAGATTTAGGTATTGATTTTGTACTCCTCTCCAACAGATTTGGTAAAACTGAATACCTATATTTCGTTCGAGGACTACTTTGTGAACTTCAGGGTCCAATCTGCAAAATGACACACCTCTCTCCTTCTTCCCCTCGCTAGCCACCACCACCACATTCTCCCATCCCGTCCGCCTCCTCCTGCTCCACCGGCGCTCAACCTCGCCGCGCCGCCGCTCCTTCCCTCCTCCACCCGCGCCGCCGCTCCTTCTCTCCCCAAGCCAGCCGCTTCCCCCTCAGCCGGTCGCGTTGCGCCACTCCTCGCCCGCGCCAAGGCGGGGCCTGCTCGCCGCTCCTCAAGCGGCCCGCCGCTCCTCCATCTACACCACCTCCGCCCCATCCGCACTGCCCATCGCTCCTCCCCTCCGCCGCCCATGCGCCCCACCGTGCCGCCTCCCATGGATCCGACGCCGGTGACCTGCGTGGTGCGTGATCCGGCGGCTCAACGCGCGGAGTCACCATTGGTGACTCCAATCGTGGGTTCACGGCCGAGCGGGGTCAAATCGCAGGCGGAGCATCACCGCCGGCGGCCGGAGATGCAGCGAGAACCTTCCTGGAAGTGACAGTTGGAAGGTCCCGCCAGAGAGAAGTGGGAGTAGAGAGAATATAGCAATCCAGTGTTGGATTGCTATATTTACCAATCCAAGAGAACAGTTTAGGTAATTTGCTATAATAGAAATCCATATAGCAAATCTGTTGGAGCTGTGTTTTGGGTGTTTTTTAGCAATCCTAACAGTTTTTAGGTATAGCAATTCTCTGGGAGATGCTCTAGGTGCTCAAAATCATCGCCACACTATATGCTTCTATACAGAGTGACAATTGTAGAAGGTATTTAAGATATAACAATCGTTACAAGTTCGTTGACAAATTTAGAATCTCACTTTGCGCACACACTTATCCCCCATTTCTTCTTTAATACAATATCCACGAAGATACCGCCTGCGATTCTTTGATCGTGTTTACCAATTAATTTCTCTATAAGCTCTTCCAATTTCTATGCCCTGTTTTTCTTTCTTTTTTTTTCGAGACGAGGCCTTGCCCCATTTCCATTTCATCAACGGAAATACCAGAAAGTTTTGAAAACAGACAGGGAGGCGAAAGGTAAAGGCAGCAAAAGACAACTGCAGCTAAGCTAGACCTGATTCAGGCTAGACCTGCTACACCAGCATGCCCAGGGTTCCCAGGCCAAGTTCCTTACATGAGACAAACTTCAAATTATTACATCGGGGGAGTTTTTTTTTTTTTGTTAATACCAGAAAGTTTTTTTGTTTTTCTTTCCTTTTGGCATTGCATCTCCATGTGTTCAACATACTTTTAGAGAAATTACCTTCTGTGTCACTACGCGACGACCGTGGCACGCGGCGTCATTTTGCCGAGTGTTTTTGTTTTGGCACTCGGAAGCTCTTGACAAAGAGCCTGTTTGTCGAGTGCCCGACGGGTTGCACTCGGCAAACTTCGGATTTCCGGTAGTTTGTGTCATGATTTCAGAATCCACATTTTGGCTTCCCAGTTCCCTTACTACCTGTTACAAGTGCAGAAAACTTTTTCCCTCTACATAATATGTTGAAACCCTATCTCTGTTGTACCTCTCATTCTACTCCTTCTATTTGGATTTTATATTATTAAAAGTATGAATTCTAACTCTTACACTTTATTCTTAGTTGCTACAATGACATATTTATATGCTTCAGGCTGGCAACGCGCTTAAGGTGCTAGATTTCATTAAAAATACACTTGAGTATTTTAAATAGTAAGACTAGAGTGCTTACAATTATTACTATCGATACGGATATACATATGTTATAATGTTTGAATCAAAATATAAATAATTATCCAAAAGTACAAATTTGTACAGTTCTCTTGTTACAGGGCATTAACATGATATGTTGTTACTGTTGTTGGTATATGATGTGATTCCATAATGAGAAGATTTCTTTTATGATTGCTAAAGTACAAAAAAATTATATTACATTCACAAGAAGTATGAATATAAATTAATATGCTTATGACAGCTCACATGCCTATATGCGTGGCCTACAGGGTAGCATGATCATGCGTGTATAATTTGAGCTAGCTTTTTCATAGTGGCAAAGATTGGTAATCTAAGCATATTCTATAGTAGTACTTTGGGTGGTTGATTTAGAAGAAAATTAGGGTGTGCTCTTGTTACTTTGTTTCCCTGACCACTTGATACCATACATTATGAACTCAATGTTGAAGAGCTCAAGCTCTTGAGTGATCACTACACGATTTCTATGATTCCGTGAGTATTTTAGCCTATTATTTTTGTTTGTTTTCAAATAGCCAATTCATTTTTAGCCTAGCTAATCAATTCAAGTTAAAATGATGGCATATTTGGCATTCTTGTCCCACATGTTGGGTTTCTTGGTATTGATGTAAAGGAGGTGCGCCAAGTGTCATATGGCATTGAAAGACACTTAGAAAGAGTTTAGGCCTTTATTTATTTGGCTGTACTACTATAAAAGGAGGATCAAGAGTAGTAGTTTGACCTACAATAAGCTTAGAGGTTAGGTGTCGTACACTTTTTGTGAAATATATAGCTCTGGAGAGCTGAAATGAAGCCCAGTGTTTTGTGAAGAATGGAAGGCGAAACGCAAGATGATCGAAATAGAGTGTTTCAGAGTAAAGAACACCCATCGGAAGCTCAAGTATAAGCACTAGAGGCACACACCAGAGCTAAGATGCACTGTGATTGGATTTTGGGTTGCGCACTTAAAACTCAGGAGAAGTTGTGTTTGGATGGATGGTTCTGTTTACTGTGCTCACTGGATGGTCTGGTGACGTCACCGGGCGCTTCACCAGATGAGTTGCAAATCTTGAACAGTGTTTTTAAGTTTGATTCGGATTTGCAATAGCTTGTTTCGGGATTCGGCCATTCGGGGATATATATGACATATGAGATGACGCCAAAGACCGGCCCAAATGAGAGCGGCCGGAATCAGCAAAAAGAACACATGATAGTGACCGGTAACGACGCCTGCATGGCTGCACGCACGACTTTAGATTGACAAGGCTTGCCCAGACAGGTCACAGAAAGGCCGGCATGGCGCCGCACACTATTTTTCAACAGCAAGAGTGCGCGAGGGTGGCAGACAGAGACATGCATCCACACGGTCGACCAGCGCCGCCGAAGGGCGAAATGCCGGCGGCCGTTCGAGCGATTCTTGTGCTGTGGTCCAGGTCCAGCCGTCTGCCGTCCAGTTGCCGACTCCGTTTGTGCACGCCCAGTCACTCACGCCTCTCTGGATTCCACATTCCTGGATTCTCACACGTCGATTATGTTACCACTCTGTAGGTCGCGGTCATTATTCAGAGCAAACCACCACGTGTTTCGCGAGCAGAGCGCCCGTATCGGCAAGATACTCTGGCAATGGTTTGACGATAGGAATGTTTCAACTGGAAGGTTTTCCTTCTACTTGAGCTTCCTTGGTCAGACGAGCTAGTTGCATTGCAAAGCAGGGTCTTCCACGACAGCAGAACAGCATAGCTTGTCCGCAACAAAACAGACCCCGAGTTCACAACATTCCGTGACAAGAAGCTGCTCCAAGTCATCGCATCGCGGCCAGAACCACACGTGCAAGTTTCCCTGCATGTGGCTCGTCCGTGCTTTTATCCGAGGCGCTGCCTGCGACTCTGCATGGGAGAAGAGGGCTGAACTGCAAACTTTCGTGTTCAGAGCATTGCATTGTCTAAGGGAGTAGGGTGAGTAAGCAGCGCCTACCAGGCTAAGCTTTCGTCGAAAAGGCGTCACTGCTTCCTTTTCGGCGCCCGCCCTTTATTTAGATGTTGGGGCAAGGCAAGCCCAAGGAAAGTCTAGGTTGGTGCTCCATCTCGGCCGGCATCCTGCCAATCAATTCGTTAAACGCGTACAGCACCAGAAGTCCAGAATGAATGTGAATAAAAGACAGCAAACAATTGAAGGGTGTTTTCCACCCCCAAAATGTCCTTTGTAAATCAACTCAGTGCTCTCACTATCAGATGTCGACGTCTATACCCCCCACACACGTAGCTCGTGACTACACCCGATTGTCCGGAACCGAATATGCAAGGAGTGATGATCACCACAAAGCGATCATTTCATACTTTCATACCACTTCACAGTTCACACATCTATGGGTTGCCAACTAAAAACCAGGAAACGAAATGCTCAAGAGAGGACAGCCATCACGTCCGACGCTCTCAACACGATGTAGCCTGTGCCGTCCGCACCCTTGAACTCGCTCCCAGCATACTTGGAGTACAGCACAGTGCTGCCAGCCGGCGCTGACAGCGGCTGCCTCTTGCCATCCTCATCCAGAGAGCCTGGGCCGACAGCTACAACCTGCACCAGTGGGGTAGGGTTTTAGCTCATGTATCCATATGGTAATGATCTTAACACCTGTAACTTCGCTAGTGCTATACTCATATCCTAGTATCAAATCCTGCAAGCTACAACTGGCACAACCAAAGATAATAGCATATGGTCCTGGCAATTTTTAGGTTGCAGCTATAGAATAAAGACATTATATAATTCCTAAAAGCAAACTGGTGCTAAGAACTCACTGTTCCAATGGATGGCTTCTCTTTTGTTGTTTCAGTGAGGATAAGGCCCCCAGGAGTTGTGTCTTCAGCTTCTGCAACCTGCCATAGCATGCCAGGAGAAATGTATTTAATTCCGTACAAGAGCAGGGAATAAGATCAATTCACAAATCTCCAAACTTACTATCCACAATCAAAACATCTCTGACAAAATTCATACAACTAATAGGGAACATATGAATACCTTGATGAGAACACGGTCATTGAGAGGCTTCATATCCTTCACATCGTCAGTCTCAAGAATACCGATGATATCGTCCTCTTTTAGAATGAGATGCTTCGAGTCATTGAATTCAACCTCAGTTCCGGCATACTTCGAGTACACAACTTCTGCCCCCGTCTAAAAGACAAAACAGACATATTACTGCAAAGTAAGTTCATGGGCAACCAGTGGTAGGAGTATGCCAAATTATGGCATATAGGCAGTAGGGCACATGAAAACAACTGGATTAACAGCATTATTGCATCCAACTTCTCTGCTAGTACATTAGACATAATTGGTTGATACATTAAAGGAGTCCAGCTCCAGCAGGACTGTGCAGGAAGCAAGTTTGATAAAGACAAACATCTTATATACCCTGAGCACATTTGTCCTAATTTCATTATGTCAATGTAACTTAATTGTGAAGCAGAAGATGACTGATTGGAGATCGTATTTGATTGAAAATTCAAGTAGTAAGCAACCAAATATGCATTTGTATATGTCCAGATTCGCCTCATTTCCCTTCAATTAGATGACGGGCCCAACCTCGCATTATTCAGGAACATTAACTTGCCCACTGCAATTATAAACACTAACAGAATAGGATGCAGAGCTTTTTATTTCTGTATCAACACATGTAGTTGACTCATGCATCACAACCGGTTCCATAAGAGAATTACAACTCCCCAAGATGTAATGAATTGATCCTAATTATGCAAGGTCGATTTGACTAGACCAGCCTGGAGATCAAACCCTAGATCTTGTGGGACCCAAACTCATTTGTGTTCCCAAATACCATTTACCAGATTAGCCCAAACTCGATTGTATTCCCTACACCAGTTACCAGGCAAAATATACAAGCTAAGTGCGCCTCTAGACTTCAATCAAGTAACCAAGCCAAATTTTAACACTGGCAGGTACAGGGTATCGCTAAAAAAATAGACCTCAAACTATACTATAGACAAAGATTGGTAAACCAAAACCTGGTAATCAACGGATGGTCACAACTCCACATGCTATTGTGGGATAGGCTGAAAGTCCAAAACTATATTGAATCAAAAGGAGTTCTTCGAATGTTCATATTTTGTCGCACTTTGCTACTCCTAAATCTGATCGGTATTTTCTGGGCATTGTTTGTATGAGGACAAAATTGAGCTTGCTCGTAAAGTTATGGGAAGTTTGGGCTTGACATCAAGCGGATCCAGTGCATCCACAGGCAGGTGCAGTTCTATCTATGAAGTTCATGTATCGATTTTGTAAAGATCTGGAGGGTTCCAATATGCAAACCATACATTTGAAAGCTAGAAATGTTATTTCCATACACAACAAATGGCGTGGTATTTCAAGCTGTGTAGAAAAAAAATGTCAGCAATTCATTGCAGACTGTACAGGTACTAATTGATTTGTACCTGCAATTTAGTACAGTTGAGATAGTCCCAGTTTCGTTGCTAGTTTCTACTAACACTTGAGCTGCTTGTGAGAGGAACATCAGCTATAAATAGGAGAACGGGTGGTTAACCTTCACGACTTGAGCGAGAAGGTAGTGATAACTAGCTATAATAAACATTAAACAAGTTAACTTACAAGGCTGCTAACTCGATTGCTAATCTAGCAGTCTAGCACAAAAACTTAAGGGCTACTCTAGCTCAGTTATAATAGCTTGCAGATACAGCACGTACCAATACACCATGTAATTTATTAGCAACATCTTCTGCTTTGCACTTCCAAAGACTAATACAGGTACAACTTGGATATAGACAACATTTAACAAATTAGCTAATACTTTTTACCCTACACCATCAGTACTCTTAACACAATTTCAGTAGCTAACAGGTACAACTTGTACATATACAGCATGCAACAAAAAGACATCTTTTGCATATGACCACAACTCTAAATTGTAAACCGCTTGGAACGTATCAAAACAGACACAGAACAGTGTATCATTTGCGCACTAGACAACTCCAGATCAATTAAAATTCAACCGTGAACTTGATAGACAGACCACAAATATGCCTACTTCATCAACGTTTAACAAGGAAACAAAACTGCAAGAGAAGGCAAGTGTCCTATTCATGCTGGTGATTAACATCTAATTAACTGAACCATTTTGTCTTGTTTTTAGTAGAACATGTATATATGAGGAAACCAATAACACTGTTGTACAATCCTCAGGTGCATAGAAGAATTAGTCACAATAAGAGACATAGGATTTTTATAGGTTTCCCACATGACTTTTCTCACACAACCACTTTTTGACTTCAATTTTGTTACTTCATTGACAATTCACCATTAAAACTTAACAGTGTGTTCTTGTTTGGGCAGTGTGAAGCCTACAAATGGCATCAATCCTTGCATCAGCACGTCACATTAACATAAGTTATGGCTACGAGCATCAAACCTGATATCACCAAACCCATAGTTACCAGCAACCCAGACATGTATAGTTTAGCAATTTAGAACACATCATCCATACGAGTTACTAGACCGACTACCACTGGGAACAAGAATTTACCTGAATGCCAACCTCTATTTTCTTATCCCCAATGGTCCTTCCTGCTCCAACGGCAACAACCTCACCTCCTTGTGGTTTAGTCTGCGCAGTCGATGGAAGCAAAATGCCACCAGCTGTCTTCTCCTCAGAAGCGCCAAGCTTCACGAGCACCCTGTCTCCCAGAGGCTTAAGTGAAGTGTACTGCAATGTAACATGACATCATCATACTAACTCAATGATGCATGCCATACTACACAAAGCATACCTACATTCTACCATAACAAATTCAAGCAAATGGCCTACATTTTGCCAAAAATGGGACGAATTCAGTGAGGCCCATATCCACGGGTCACGGTCGTATACCTTTGGGGCGACGACAGTGGCAGCCTTGACGACAAGGCTACGGCCCAAGCGCCTCGACGAGCACACCCTGAGAGTCGCCGGCGGCGAGGCTAGGCTCTTGTTCGTGAAGGCCACGGCCGCGACTCCGGCACCGGTGAGCTGCACCGACGACATTCTCGTATGCTCGCGGAACGACAACTACCTGCGAATTCAGACAGACAGGGACAGCCTAACGAATCAAGGTGAATGTCATAGCCATCCAAATCTCAACTGTAACGCGAGAAATGGGAATTATATAGAACAAATAAGCGCAAATTTCATCTAGATTCAGCAGCACAAAAAGAAAAACAGATGCAGTAGTAGTCATTTGTCAACCAGTCCCCCTCCCTCGCTCGGTCCCTCAAACGAAACGGAGCCCACCCAATCCACAAGGGGAAACTCAATCGAATCAAACCAGCCTGTTGCAGCACCAAACCCCCCACCAAATCTGCACCCCCATCCGCCAAACAGACCAAAGAGGAACCCCCGTCGGATCGGAGGCTCGAAGGACACCAAGCTGACCCCCAATCCCACTCCCAAACCCGCCAAATCCAACCCCAACAAGCGGGAATCCCAGCGGGGCGGTTGGTACCTTCGGGGCTGAGGCCTGGCCGCCTGGGTCTGCGCTGAATCCGGCTGCCGTGTGCGAGAAGCGAGTCGGAGGGAGGAGGGGGAGGAGATAAACCCTATGCGAGAGAGCAGAGCAGCGGCCAAAAGCGCCGCCGAGCTAAAGCCCAGCACCACTTTATCCCCAGGGCCCCCGGTCCGCTGCCCCGCGGGCTCGGGTTACCCCTGCTACGATTTGGCGAATTTGGGCTGAACACGAGGAAATTCGAACGGATTTGGGAGGAATTTGGGTGGGTATACACTGCTCCGGAGGCGTACCGTACCGTGCGGGTTTAACCGTTTCGCTTTTGGTTGGTTGGTGGTGCGATTAGACAGGGATCAGGATTATTCTAGAACGTTGTGGCTGCGCTGCAAATGGGCCGGACGCTGATTTGAGTATTTGATCCGTTGGCATTTTGTATCGTGCACCACAAGTTGATATCTCTTTTTTTTTCTCTTGCACAAGTTTTAGATGGAACTTAAATTTTTCATGATGGTAGATGATCAAACGCTTTATCCATCAATATTTTTATTGCAGTTTTTCGCACACATGTAATGGTGTTTCTTTTTTTTTTCAACAGGAGTATACGAATGGTTGAGAGTACTGGAATGTCTGTAGAGTCTAGACTCTAGAGAGTGGCAGGGTTCAGGTCTGAGTAAATCTGGAGCGGAATAGATGTGTTCACTACCCCCATTTTATTCTAACTGTCGGTAGTTATTTTATCAAAAAATTATCTATGATTAAAAGATAAAATTGTCTGAGAGTATGTTGCAGTATAAAAATTAACATTTCGAAAGCGTTTTAGTATATCTAGAGCAGAGCATGTAGGAGAAACTAACCAGTTTAATTTTGAAACTTCTGTTCACTGTCATATTTTTGTAAATTTGTTTGTTCCCAGCATGGGCCGTTCGGATCGTGCATTCGAGTTATACAGTGTGATTTGCACTCGCGCGCGCCCGAGCTTGCATCATCATTGAGAATCAGCCCACTAAGCTGCAAGTTGTTTGTATAGAGTCTTCTTTTAGTCCGTACACCCAGTTCTAAGAAAAAAACATCATATCCCAGCCAGAATGCAGCAAGTCTGCATTCCACCTGCGTGACTACTGAGTGCAAATACGAAGATGGTTCCAGAGTAAAATTTTCAGGTGTTGTTAGAGGCCCATCTAAACTGCAAAAAAATAACAAGACACTGTACTACGATCGACATTGGATCCAGTTCTCTGTTACATATAGTCAATACAACTTCTACTAGCTACTTTAGCAGTGAAGCAGTGCACTGGAACAGTTACATGGGGCTTGCGAGTTGCAAAGCCAGAAGTTACATGTTTACAGCACATATATACACTCAGACAATTGAACAATTTGTAGGATTATAATGAACGTAAGTCCCAAACTCCCAATACACAGAGGTAGCTTCTCAACTTAAAAGAAGTCTAGTATCCAAAAAGAAAAGAAACTAATCTCATTATGTTGAGTAATTACCCGATTTCAGTGGAACAAAGCGTCAGGACCTCCAAAATAAGGCAGTCTGCTGAACAAGTTCTGCCACAAGTATTTTCCCTTGGTTCTGTCAGTCAGTTGACTCTAAGTAATGCCTCAGTAATAACATTAGACATGTGTATTCCAATCCTTTATCCGTGACTCAATATCCTTTAAATAATGGTAAGATGCACATTAGTATTACGTCAGGCCCTCCACGCAATCGCATCATCGGAAGCGCTACAGGCTTGCCCTTGTGGAGGGATGCAACCAAGGTCGCCATCCAAGCTCATTTGCTGTACTTCAACAGATGATAATATTTTGATGCTCTTCACACAGCTTACAAACTCCCTGCAGGTCAGGAGTTTCAAATCATCAGAAAGCGGATAGGTTAGATAAAACATCATGGTAGGATGGCACCAAAGAGATGAAAGGAAGAGAAGAACTTACTCCCAGGGTCATCCCCAACAAGGAGGATGTCATTTTCATGATCAACATAGACCAGCTTCCAATCCGTTCTATAGGGATCTTCAAGCTGCCCTTGAATGCCAAACATGCATGCAAGATCATGCCGAAGATCCTCATAACCTCGATATCGTGTTATATCAATTGATCTCCCCACAGATCCCCGCTTTTGAACCTTCAAATCAAGATGATTGGCCATGCAATAAAGTTAAGGTAGTTATAGAAGGTCATTGCAGAATTATTGGTATGCATCCTTAGGTACCAGTTTGGCACATAGAAATAACCGAGTCAAATATAATGAGCATAGTATTGAGCCTAAGACCAAAACAGGGTTGGAGACAAAATATTATTGCAAACTTAACTAGCATGCACACTTCTCACCGTGCATCAGGGAACAATTTATCTCATTTATTATAAGTAGACTTTTCCAGGATAACATATATATTCCTTAATGTCACGAAAACAGTTTTTTGTGCCAAACTAAATACTACATCAAGTATTCATTTGTCATATGTCTCTATATTAATTGATAGAAGCAGATTTTCTCGTGAATATGCAGGAAAATATCCAAATTACAGTTATTCTATAAAAAATATGCATAATAAGATCAACTTCTATGACTGCACCAAAAAGTACTTCTAAATAAATAACATATTAAACTACTTGACGGTTTTGAGAGCATGGACACAAAATATAGGTCCGCACAATACGCGCATCTTAGGCAAGTGTTATCAAGTAACTAACCTTAGTAAAAGTTCTCATCCGTTGTGTTTGACTATTCCACAAACCTTGGCCTGCCATTCCACCATCAGCAACAGCAACATCACTTGAGCATCCAGGCTTAAAAGACATGTCAGGCACACCAAATGACTGGGAGCTAAATGCAGCAGAGGATAGCTCGTTCTCCACATCCCTATGATCCCTTTGTCCAGAAGGTAGATTGCATATGCCCTTTCCTGAAGACATCCCTCTTGACAACAGGGCATCGGGCATTAACGTATCCACATTTTCCGCATAAGAAAGTTTTCTCTTGGATCGACTTGAGCATTGCTATCCAAACAAACTGGAGGGAAGGAAAAGCCTTCTCGTGGGCTCTCATCTAACAAAAGGAGGTTGCAGATGATGCGTCAAGTTGATCTGAAACCGGATGCCGACTAGGTGCATGGAGTGTTTCTTTACTACCTTGTATATCATTCTTGATTCGATTATCTGACTTACTTTGAATTTCCTGAAGCAAGTGTTCTATGTGTGGTGTTGATGGGATCTCAGGCAAATTTCTGCTTCCTTGTTGTGCCCTACTCAGTGAATTTATTGGAGAGACACGGCTGCCAGATGGAGCTGTTGAGCTGGATGGTTCTTCGCTCTCAGCAAGCGCTGAGTGTGATCTTACAAGTTGCTGGGGTGTCATGGATCCTGTCATGTGGTTCATAGGTGTTTGCTGCAAATGCTTGAGCTGGCCCATAGCATCAGCACCACCTAACTGATGTTGAAGAACTTGTTGTTGGAGAATTTCCTGGCTTTTCTGAGATAATTGCTGGATCAGCTGGGACTGATGCTGTGGGTTCAGCTGAGACAACAAATTTTGTTGTTGAATCTTTTGAAGCAGCTGCAGCTGCAGTTCTGATTGTGATAGTTGTTGTAATTGGGGTTGTTGACTTTGTAGGAGTGCCTGCTGGTATTCTGCTGTTTGTTGCAGCTGTGGCGTCTGAGTTAATTGTGGTTGCGGCAAAGAACCCATGGTTGTTAAACCTGGTAAACCTGGCCGTTGGGTAGGTGACTTTGGTAAACCCAACTGTTGTAGCTGAGAGGACGATGGTTGCAAAATCTGGTTTAACAATTGTGCTTGCGAGACAGCTTGTCCGCTTGAAGGCTGTTGCTCTTTCAGCTTGTGCTGGTCCATTGGCTGAAGAGTTGCGGTAGCCTTCAACTGCTGTGGTGGCTGTGACTGTTGCTGTTGCCGTTGGAGTTGTTCTTGCTGCTGCTGCAAGTGAAGGGCATTCTGCTGCAACAGCTGGGCTTGCTGTTGCTGTAGAATCGCAGAACTTTGCTGCAGTGGTTGGACCTGCTGTTGTTGCAATACATGGTGTGGCTGCTGCTGCTGTTGGGCTAAGGAGGTAATTGAAGGGTGATCCACCTTTGAACCCGCCTGTAAATTAGGTAAGCCAATATTTGGGGCCTGCATAGTCAATCTTTTTGCTGGATCTTCATTGACACTGCCAATCCCATCCTGCATACCCAGTGCATTAGGGGTCAAGTATTGAGACTGTACAGCAGGGGTGGCAGCTGTTAGCATCTGAGGATTTTGCTGCATGGCCATCCATTGAACTAGGCTCAGGCCTGGAAACAATGCATTTTGGACATCTTTCAGAGCAAAGTCATCAGCAAGCCATGGCATCGCTCTTTTGAAAGCGCTCTCAACCTCATTCTCATCATCTGCAAGATTCGTTTTATACAAGGACAAACATATGTTCAGAAAAATGGAACAGCCGATACAATAGGTTCATGAACCAATAAATAAGTCCACACAAGGCTCAAGATAAGGCCACTATTCTTGCTCGCAGTTAAAGTCTAGTTTATACATAAGCAAGACAAACTAAGTTCAGGGAAGGGGATTTCCATTTCTATGCAAGTTCTATCGATGATCATCAACAAGCAGCTCACACTTAGCTGATTGTTGATGTGTCAATACACAAGAAAAAGAGTATGAACTAATTCAGGAAATAATTTTTTCTCCAACTTAAATATACAATATAGCACATGACAGTCAATCGCCTTAAATGCAGGAAAACAAAGCTAAAAAGGATCAGAAGGCCAAGACTGTCTACATATTGCATTATTTTCCTGTATTGTAGAAACCATAACATTGCAGTATCTGTACCTGGCATTCCTGGCTGTTTAGGAATCTTTGGCCTGAAAAATGGTGGTGGGCATATATAAAATGGTGTAGCAACTGGTTCAATCTCCCATATTGAAACACGGGTGCGCCTCTCAGATGCAGTTGATTCATCCCAACCAACCTAAAGTGGAAAAGGTAGATGAAATCAGATGAAGCTACCATCCTCCATGCTAGTCTTTGAATGCTATCAGGGTTGACTTGTGTAAGTGCAACTTAATTTCTTTTGACACGATGTGCAACTTAATTTGTTGACACAGCTTTTACAGAGTGTAGCTGAATTAAATGGATATGACTGAGGAGTAAAAAAATGATGAATGACAAACCTGAAGGTTTCGCCAATGAGAATTCTTCCATCGGATTGGATCTAAGTCGCCAATGCCTGTGATTGTGCCCATATATCTTCTTACCCCTGAATCCTCTGTCTCAAAGAGCATTCTGAATCGCATTCCAAGTGACACTTGTGTATACAGAGCCTTATTGTATTTTGCTAAAGGGATGACAAATTCTGAAGGACTTGCCCTATCATAGGAAAGTGCGACTCATTAGCCTAATTATTGGTAAGAGCTTATAAGGTACAAGCAACAGCTAAATTACCTTGGATTATAGAAAATAGTAAAGGGACTACTGTTTGCGGCGGCATGGGCTGCTGCTGCCAGAATTCCAATGTGCATGCTATCACTTGACAAAACTGATGATGACAGAGCTGGTTGGGGTCTGCTAGCACGTCGTATGCCTAAGAGAAGCTGAGATTCTCATCCCTGAAAAAAAAATGTTGGATCCATGTTTTTTGTAATCAGATACACATACTGTTTATTGCCTGAAATTGATGATGTTACCTTATAAAGAGAACTGAATCACCAGCTAAAAGCCTTTTTGTACTGACGAAGACACTCCAACCAGTTGTCAAAGATGCCTCTTTGGTTGACCTGCATGTGCAGATACAGTAGTGATAAGTACAGAAGGCTTCTGATTGAAAAGTTTCATGAATAAAAAAATGAAACTCCAATAGCTGCAAAGGGCCAAATATGAATGATGGATTCACAAAAATTCTGGCAGTGAATTCTCGCTTAACAATTTGCATTCATATACAGCAGCAGAGTTCTTGCACATGTATTATTTGAGTAAAAAAACGGCGTACCCAGTGCCGTAGGCTCCCGCACTATACGGGGTCTGGGGGCATGTTGTTTAGCACACAGCCTTTCCTGCACATAAATGTGCAGAGGCTGGGCTTGAATCCTGGACCTTCCGGTCACAGGCGGTGAAGCTCTACCACTGCACCAAAGGCCGCCCTTTTACATGTATTATTTGAGTGCTTGGCAATTTTCTGTACCTCGATAAATGTGTCGAAACTTCCATGAAATATCATGAAGATCCTTCGCTATGATTTCTTGCGCTGGTGGTTGCATGGTAAAGTCCTATCGAACATGTTACCCTGGTAAGGGAGGTACTTATCGCTGATAAATTCATAAATCCATAAAAAATATTTCAATGTTATGAAGAAATTTTGCATACTAGTGGTGGAAATATCTTCTCAGCTGCACGGCGTGGCACGGAGAACCCCCCGTGTGTACTTGTGTCGCTGGCTGTCAACGTCTTGCAAAAGAATTCTGTTGGTTGTTTGTTTTGCTTCAGACCCAATTCGGATGCCAACATTGCATCTCGATCATACTGCTCGCATTCAGAAAGAAATATGTCACTGCCATGGAAGAAATCAACAATGAAAATAACTTTTTTTTTCCAAAAAAAAACAGAACTCACATACTTTGTTAACAGGCTGAAGTGTCATCTGTGCATAAACTTCATCGGTTTCAGAATCTGCCTGCAAAGGAAATATGTTTCATGTGCCCGGTTAGTAAAAAAAAAAAGGAGGAGAAAAGGAAGATACAGGCATACAGCTAGACTACAAGAGGGGTAAATAAGCATCAACATACATGTAAGGTGAGGCTTAGAAGTTTGCAGATCAGCTTAGAAGGCAGAGATGGGTAGCTGGGGATGGTGTCCAGCTCCTTATGCATTGAAGCAGCAACCTAACAAAGAGTTACCGGAAGAAGAAAAATTTTCAGAAAATATTCCCTGAATCAGCTTATTCCTCCAGTTAACTGAAAAAATCCTGCACCTGCTCGCTATGGCCCTGCGGGAAGTACACGACGAGGCTGCCAACCGGCGGCAACGCACCAGGGGCCCGGCGCAAGCATGCCACAGCTCCGAGTTGATGGGTTTCTTATCCCCTGCTTTGCAAATAGACATTGAGAGCAAATTATTACAACGTACTGCATCCCAAATCCGGAAAGAAGATTGATGAAGTAAATTTCACTGCAATTAGCCGCAAAGGACAAATTGAGATCGCCAGACACCTAAGTGGTGATGATGGCTCATGAATCACGACGAGGTGCTGAATTCAGCAATGCTGAAGCTGAATGAGGTAAATGCACGCGAAATTGGACGGCAACTGCAAGCAAAGTGTAGCAGACATGGGCAACTGGGCAAGGAAATCTCACCTTCAGACGGGCTGGGCGTGACGCCGCCCGATCCCTGATCCTTCATCTCGCCGAGATCCTGATCCGAATCCCCGCGTCTGGACACGCGAATATCCACCCCCGACCTTCTCCCAAGTCCCACACTCCCACCAGCAGTCCTCCACCTTTTACGAACTGGAAGGCGTCGCTCTCCTTTCCGGCGAAAGTGAAGCGGGCACGAGGCAATTCGGAGTATAAAATTCGGGACCAGCGCAGGCGCTAGTAGGCGAGCACCCGTGTGAATCCGGGGAGCGAGTCTCCGCCGCCCACCGCAACACCGTCGCCGACGTGCCGGGGCGCCAGCTCATAAGCAGCGCCGCCTAGACTCGGGCGCTCTCCGAAGCCTCCGCCGCCGCTGCCTCTCCAGCGCAGCAGCGGTTACCAAGGCCTCCGCGTCCCGGCTCCCTCTCGCCGGGGCAAGGAGGTGGTCGAGCGCGCGCGTTGGACGTGGGGGCAGCTCGCGGAGCTGGGACTGGAGCGCGAGGGTGGGAAGAGGGAGGGGGAAGAGAAGGCGGAGGAGGGAGACAAGCGGGGTTTAAAAAATGGGGAACGGGGCGGGGCCGCGCCGCGCCGCGCGGAGCCGGGGTGGTGGGGCGGGCTGGCGCTGTGCCGCGGCGGCAGTGGCGGAGTAAATTAATGGCCGCGGGGCGGGGAGGAGAAGCAAGTAGTAGCGGCAAGCAGGCCAGCAGGGTCGGGACTCGGGAGTGCTCGTGGGAGCTGCCGTGCCGCGCGCGCCGCGGCTTGCGGGCAGGGGCAGGGGCGGGGCGAGCACACGCGCCGGGTTGGAGCGCGCGACCGGGACGGCGACGGGTGTGGGGTGGTGCCGGGCGGCGGAGGCGGGCGTGTCGGGGCCGTGCCGCGCCGAGGAGGTGCCGACGGCGACGGGGGGTTTTGTCGGCTCGTGCCGGCGCGAGGGGCAGCGAGGGCGATGCCGATGCGTGCGCGCGCGTCCCGTGGGAACCCGCGACGGCGACGCGGGGGACGGGGACGGTGGGGAAGGAAGGAAGGGAGGGAGGTCGGTCGCGGCAAGTCACGCCCGGCCCGGGGCGGACACGGCGAAAGCGTGGGCGGGGGCCGGGAGCGAGAGCGTGCGTGCTCCAGCGGCGCACGGAACGGGCGTGGCGGCGATGCGGTTGTTTTCTGTCTAGCGCAGGCGTATCGTATCCGGTTCGTTTCGTTTCGTTTGTCTGGGCGGCCGGGTCCTTTCCGGAGGATTACGTGTCGGTATTGCCGGAAGGAGTCTACGAGTAGCTGAGATTACTTGAGGCATCCGGCTGCTGGCTGAGATGTTGGACAAGGCCACATGCTAAGCGCCGTCGCACATGCGACAAGCGATATGGATCGATCATTTTTATTTACGGCCGTGGTTGCTTTGGCTAACCGAAATCATGCCATGATGATAATGTTGCGGCAGTAATAATTAGTAGTAGTAAGTCACTCCTGATTAAGACAGGACTCGTCGGTACGTGTCGTGAGGCGGCGGCTGATTCTTCCGTGGCGGGTACAGCAGACTTGCTAACCTCAGGTTACTAGTCAGGTCAGGTGCGGTACCCCGAAAGGGAGGATCTCCTTTGGATCTGTCCCCAGGCAGATGCAGATCGGGCGGGGCCAGGGAAAGGAGGGACGGCGCGGCGGGCGCTCGTCATCCGCCCCGTACGGCGCTGCAGCCTCGGGAACCCACGCGCCGTGGCCCCCCCGTGCCGCGCCTCGTGAACTGGCCCGGGTCAGCGCGTCCCGCGCCTGACCCCGCCTCGCCGTGGGCCGCCCATGGCGTGCCGGCCGCCGCCCCCCGTGCGCGCCGGAACACGCGAGCGGAGCGCATGGGCGCATCATGGCGGCGACGTTGGCGTGCTGCGTCCGCGCGCGGCGGCGCCCTGACGCGCGGGGCCGCGTGCAAGCCCCTGGAGCCCGTGACGTCCGGTACGTACGTAGCGCGATCGCGGATCTGCACCATCTGATACGACAGACTCCCGAGTGGTTTCTTGGCTAAAAGTCTAAAACACGTACGGAGTACTACACTTGCTGAACTCTCAATAATTGGATGGCCTCTTGCCGTTTTCACCCGTGCCGAGAATTACCTTTGGTAGCTTTGTTCTGTATGGGTCTGTCGATTCTCAATGTTGACATGGTATGGAGCATCTACGTACTACCACGGTAATTCATGTCTCGCTCTCGCCTAATATTACCCTCGCAACTTGGCTTGCTATATTTTTCTGTGAGATTTAGACTTCCAGTTTGTGTAGTAACGCACATCTTTTTTTGCTCCTATATATCTAGGAAACCCGAGTGGAAATAGGCGTAGACTGATTTGATTGTACCATGTGGGAAGAGATTAACCACAATCATTGAAATCTTTAACAAGCAAGTGTATTTTTCTTTTTGTTAGGTGCAAATACAAAGCGACAAATGTGACTCCCTCCATTTCAATATGCAGAGCACATTTTTTATTTTTGAGAATACACTTAATTGATCATCAGTTACAATTTATATGATGGTATATGTCCCATAACAATAAAAAAGTTATAATAAGAGGAAAGTACTTATATCGACACGAACATAACTGTAATGAAAATTTGAATCTTGAAATGTTTTTTTTTTGTGTCTTGTAAAAAGAAATGGAAGCAATACCATTACAAAACACACAGGCACAAACTCGGTCTATAACCTTGCTGAACTGGAAGAGACGAAGTGACATGAAACATACATCAGGTATGTCAATCATTGGCCCCACAATTTGGCCATACACTTGACCACAAAAAAAATGCCCATATATGAAAAAAAAGATCTTAGACCTGCTGGCCGGGGGGCTCCTTCCTCGGAGCTTCTCCTCACATGCCCAACTCGATCTAGCTATAGCCTAGCTGGACAACACAACAAATGACTACACATGGTTACTCCAATAAATCAACTACACGTACGTACGTATACGTAATGGAAGACCAACAAATCCAGGGTCTTTGGTGCCTCCTAACTCCAAACCCCTGCTCTTGGGGAGCAATTTCGCGCAATCTGCAAGACAGGATGGTAACAACGCACACCGTGCATGCGTTAACTAATCCATGCATGTTGTCCAAATCATCACCATCATCATAGAGGTAACCCGACACATGATGATAATTATAGTCACCCCTGTACCGCGCCTGTAGTGGAATCTACGTACACACCCACAAAAGGAGCTGAGGGCCTTTAATCTCTGCCCAAAGCTACCCCTGATTGTTTAATTAGTTGTCCAGCCAGCCCCAAAATGGCTAAACTTTCAGCGCAGTCTGTCCCCGAGTCAAGAGCCTCTGCATGCCTGGCATAGGGCACACGTCCATGACACATGCAACGATTCCTTCCTGCCGGGTGCCGGCTACATACGCACTGTGCACGTCCGAGGAGGATCTCTCGTTAATTTCAGTAGCGAATGAAAATCAGCGAGAGCTCGCATGCAGATATGCCCGTGTCCGGCCACGAGCCCGCAGGCGCTCGGAGCCCGGAGGGCCATGTTCCGTCCGTCCCCGTCACGTCCGTGCAAATCATTGCCTCGTTGTTCCACGGCAGAAGCTGTGCTGTGCAAGTGTGCATGCATTTGGAGCTCGCTTTGGACGGCCCTGATTGGGCAGGCATCCGGTTTCGCCCGGGCCGGGGAAGGCGAGCCGCGAGCTGCTGCCGAGGCAGGGCCGGTCTAGCGGCGGTGGAGCAGGGCCCCGGCAGCGCATGTGCGGCGGCGTCAGAGGCCAGGCCAGAGGGATCGCCGATAGATATAGATCGATGGGGGCGCGCCATCGTCGCCATGTGCTGCGCGCGGACAGATACGAGAGCTCGTGCGTGGGTTAAGCCACTTGGACCACGGGGCGGTTAGCTTAATTGGGGAGGCTTTGGTTGCTGGTCCATACGCTGTCCCGCGGCTGCTACGCGCTCCCACGACCTCTCGTGCCGCCGGCTGGCCGGCCGGTTGCTGCAAAAGCCAGGCCGGGCTAGTAGCTTTTGCATTGCAAGGGTCCCCTAAATATCATCCTTTAAAGGAATATTTTTATCCTCCCCTAAAAGATTTCATTCTCTAAATAACATCATGCTGCAACGGTGTCCCCTATTTCCCTCCTCTATTCCACTTTTTTGCTGGTCCTACATGTCAGCGCGGGACCCACGAGCTTCAACCTTATCTTCAACCTATCCTCCCCGGGACCCCTCCGCTCGGCCGCCGCTCTCCCCTGCTCTCTACCTACTCTTCTCCCCTCAGCTCCTCCGCCTCCCGGGCTCCCGGCGTCCTCTCCCTCCGGCCTCGCCCGCCGGCCTCGCTGCGTCCTCGCCCTCGTCTCGCCCGCCCAGCCACTGGCATGGCCCGCCTCCGACGACGGCAATCGGGTGGAGCGCGCCTGCGCGGGCCTCGTCGCCAGCCGCCACTCGATCAGGCCGGAGCTCACGCGTCCGGCCGGATCTCGAGCTCGCGAGGCGGATCTCACACGTCCGGCCAGAGCTCGGTCGGATCTCGAGCTCGTGAGGCCAGGCCACGGCGGCGGAGCTGGCGAGGTAGGGCTGCGGCTCCCGCACCACCTCCTGGGCGCCGTCTCTGCCACCGCCGGCGAGCTCTCCCCCACGTCAACTGCACGCGCAACTGCTCCGCCTACATCCGCGGCGGCGGCGGGAGCTCCGAAGGACCGCCGGCAAGAATGGGGGCGCGATGAAATACTGCGCGAAGCTGGCTCGAGACGCGGAGAAGCAGCTCCGGCAGTTGGCGGCGGAGAAAGGGGAGCTCCGGCGGCGGAGGAAGCGCGAAGCTGTGTACTGCACCCACAGCTTGTTCTGGGCCAGCGCCGCGCTCACAGACACATCCACCTGCCTCGACTCCCTCGCGGCGGCGGCGAAAGGGGCCAAGAAGGCTGGCGCGCTGCGGTGCGGTGCGGCCGCGAGATGGCGAGGGGCGGCGCGGCGGGGGCGGCCTTGGCGGCGTCGGCGAGGAAGGCGGTGAAGCTGTGGAGGACGTCGGGGATGGCGTCGAGGAGCGCCGCCGCTTGCGACACGACGGCGCTGCGTTTGTCGCTGCCGCCAGATGAGCCAAATCCGACGAGGAGGTCGAGGAGAGCGTCGCAGACGTCGGGGAAGGCAGCGTCGCGATTTGGCGGAGGAGGAGAAGTCCCCGAAATTTGGGGGAGGGGACGGCGTCCCTGGACAATAGAGGAAGGGATAGAGGATGCCGCTGCACCCGTTTTTTCTAGAAAGGATCGGTAAAGTACCGGTTCAGGGTCGTTTACCGGTCACCGTTGCAAACAGTTTGTTGAACGCCTTGTTGGCTTTAGTTGTGACATCGCTCGCATCTGGATGGGGATCCGGCCGTTTATTTCTCCGTACGCAAAAGCGGGTCGTACGGCTGTACGTGCGGGCACGTGCTCATGTACGTACCCTGGCTTTTTATGTAGCGTGCGTGCGTACGTATGCCTTTTCCCCCTTCGTTGCATACGGGGACGTACTGTACGTTGTTTCAGGGCTTTCTGCTGCGGAGCTGGGTCCTCGGTCGACACGCTAAAACTGTTCGCCGTGTTATCCAGAGCCTAGAGCTCAATCTACCAACCTTCAGCCGGGGTCCTGGCCAAACACAACAACGCCAACCGAATGGTAGACGATGATAAAAATGCAAGGGTTTTCAACCGCAGATAGTGCTCCGTCACGACCCTAATCGCAAAAATCAAATCGGAAGCATCGGCATGGGCCGCTGCCGGGGCAAAGGGCTTAGCGACCCTAATAGCGCGAGAGTAGCACCCCCTGAGTACGACGCCCTGGGTGTAACACGGCTTGCCGCCGTATTTTTTGGGCTTGTTTATTGTGTAAAAACTCTTCTCTATCAATGAAATTAACACAATCTCGTGCTGGTACGTTCAAAAAAGAGCCCAATCTACCGTACGTAGTTTACGTCTCATTAGTAACGTTGGAATAATATAATAATCCCGTTGAAGCGCATGTTATAAAAATTAAAATGCGGCAAGTTTTAACAACAGAGAAACTGCAGTGCGCAGACACAGGAAGCAGCATGATATGATTCACGGGAAAATCGTATAAAATCTCTGCAATCCAATCCTATATATCAGTACCCTGCAATCGTATAAAACCTACTAAGATCTCAACAGCGTGCCGATGAGTTAGCTAGCTGTGTACTCCTATTTTGCATCGGCGAGACGGACAAGAACCCTGCGCCGTTAGCTGTTGACTTTGACCGGATCGATCGGAGATCGGCATGCATGCATGCATGATTCGATCCTCTGACATGATGAGCAGTAGCACACAGGGCGAAGGTCGTCAGGTGCTAGCAGTAGCTAATTAAGCCATCATCATGAATTCATGATTCATGCACCATGTTGCCATGTCGACGAGGCAACGTACGTGGGTCCGTACGCTGTGTAGTTCCTGCCCATCCATGATCCATCCGCTGGCGTGCCGGAGCTAGCTTCCGGCAGATCGAACGGTCGGACCGACACGACGGAAAATGCAAGCACACACGTCTGCAACTGCATGCAAGCAAGCGCGCGGCCTCTAGCTAGATGGAATGGGCCTTTCTTTGTCCTAAACTCGATCGATCTGGGGACCTTTTCTGTTAAATCTCTGGCTGGCATCATCTACTCCATAGCTCGATTGGTCGATCGATCGTGTAGCCAGGTCCCAAGTGAATTGCCTTTTGAGTCCGTCCGGGACCGGGACCTCTAGCTCCTTCGTGCATGCATGCATGGGCTGTCGCCTGTTGGGATCGAGAAGACTTGTGCGCGGTCGCGCGGACGAAGCCGACGTCTGAGCTACTCTCGATCGCTCTCCGGACGCGTCCGTGTCCGTGGTGTAAACGCTAAAAAGCTACTCCTTCCGAAATACTCGTCGCCGTTGACTTTTTTTTTAACAAAGTTTGACCATTCGTCTTATTCAAAAAATTATTATAAATATACGAAAAGATAAGTCAAACTCAAAATTCATTTGATAATAAAGTAGGTCATAAATAAAACAAATGATATTTGTATGATTTTTTGAATAAAACGAATGGTCAAACATTACGAAAAAAAGACAGTGGCGACCAGAATTTCGACACGGAGGTAGTACTCGAGCCAGGTAGAGCGGACCCGCAGTAGCACCGGTCGCCGGCTGAAATCTTAAAGTGTCACGGAACGCAACTGGCCAACTGTCCCAGTTTGTGTTGCTTTCGTCCCGTAGGGGCTAGGGGCTAGGAGCGACCGATCCAGGTGCGGCGAACAGACACGATCGTGAGAGGGCGAAAGCTGCTGCTTCGGGTCCCGGCCGGAGATCTCTCAAGTCCTGTCCAAGTCGTTTTTGGTTTTGAGTGTGTGCAGATGGACGCTTCCTCCGTCGCTGAAAACATGAAAGAGAGACAGCTGAGAGTAGTACTTGGGTCCAATTTCGCTCAACAACGTTTTGAGAAGACATATCGCAACATTTCCAGCCCGCAAAGACGGTATTGTAGGCCTCCATTCTCTTCGTGGAATGAGCCCAAGAAGTGATCGTGGCGCGCATTGGGCGGCAAGCAGGAGCCCCCCCCCCCCCCCCCCCCCCCCGCTGCAGCCCACAAGTTAACGGGCTCGCTTGCTTGGTGGGCCCTGTCAAACAAATGAAAAGAAAAGGCCTGCAAGGCGCTGACAGGCAGCAGCAGATAGATCGAGCGGCATTACCCGAAATTTTTGGTCCGCGAAATTATTCAAAGCACAAAAATATTTGTCCGCGGCTATCACGTGCTGGAGATCCAAACTGCAACACTGTTCTTCTGGATCGGTGATATGTGGCAATTCCCTCGGGCCCGGTTTAGATGAAACGCGGAATTTTTTTCGAGTATGTTCCTTCACATGACATATTAAATGTAGTCTAAAAAAAACCCATTATATGGATGGAGTGTACTTCGCGAGACGAATCTAATGAGCCTAGTTAGGTCGTGATTAGACAATAAATTGCTACAGTAAACATGTGCTACTGACGGATTAATTAGACTCATTAGGTTCGTCTTGCGATTTACTGACAGAATCTGTAATTAGTTTGTAATTAGTCTATATTTAATACTTCAAATGTGTGTCCAGGGCCTCTGTCCCATTGAAAACTATAACTTATCTCTTCTATGTCATTAGAAAATAGCTCTTCGTGTGGGCGGACGACTACAGCCGGGCACGGCGGCAAGCGCTTCGCTCCTTCTCGAGCTCCCGTTGCAGAGGATGCCAACGACTAGCGGCAAGGTCTGGCCGAGGATGGAGAGGATGAGAGGCCAGGTAGGGGTATTATTGTATTTTCATCCTTCAAGCTAAGTTACTCCTTTTTGACAGCAATGGCTCTTAGAGGATGAGAAATTATAACCAATGATATAAAAAGGTTAAGCTATTTTTTTAATGACACAGAGAGGACATGTTATAATTTTGAATGGGAATTGCCTCTTGTTTCATTGAGCTTCTTCGATCGTTCCAGACGTCCAACACCCACAACTACCACTTTCAGCTCGTTCGTTCCACCGAGCTCCGTTAACGGCTTTAACGCTGCCCGTGTAGTCTCTACCACTATTAAGAACGGGAGGTCAGCGTCCACCCCGTGGGTCTGCCGGCAGGAGCCACATGGGGCCAGCAGATTCACGAGCGCTCTTCCAGCGCGCTGACGGGTGGGCCCTACTCCCTCCTTCCGCGTCCGTCCTCGACCACTCGAGTGCTCCTCTGCCGAGTCCCGACTGGACAGTCCAAACCGGCCGTGGCAGCGTCTTGCCCGCCCAGCCGGCCGCTCCTCGGGCTGCACGCCTGCTTCGTTGAGCCGCCGGCCACGCCGCCGCCGCGTGGGGTTGCGCGAACCCTGCCCGCCACCAGGTAGAGGGTCTCCGACGTCCGCCGGCCCGAGCACCGCCAGCCACTGGCCGGGGGAAGTGACGAGGGGCGTCAGGGGTTGCCGGTGCGCCGTCGGGCCTGCTCATCCAGGGTGTCGTGCCCTCGGCCTCGAGCCAAGGCTGCTGACTGTGTCCGCCCGCACCGCCGGGTCCTGCCGCGCCGGAGCTCTGTCTGCGTGCCCGTCCCGGGAGCCAGGCTGCCCGCGTCGCTGGGCCCCGCCGCGATGCAGCTCTGCGAGCCGCCGGCGGGCTGGATCCGCGCGCCACCGGTGCGCCGGAGCTCTGCGCGCCGTCTCAAGTGAACCGCGCTAGACGGTGCGGCCGGCCGAGCCCGCTTCAAGATTTAGCCTCCCGTAAGCGCGCCTGTCAACCTGCATCAATTCCCCTGTACCGACGCGGCTGCAGCATACGGGGACTCCCCTGCCTTGGTGATGACAATCCCCCGCGGCGAGCGGCGCATCTGATTCGGCAGGGGATTCTTCTGGGATGTGGATTGATGCGGAATTCAACAGGAGACTGCTGCCTGCGATGAGAAATCGAGATGGGAGAGGGGGAGATGCAGGCCTGGTGGGAATGTGAGATAAATCAAGCTAGCACTAGCACTGATTTGTTATTGCTGTTGGTTTGAATCAAGAGGAAAAGAAGGATGAAGGTGAGAGTTGCTGCTCTCATTTGCATCAGGCAGAGATAGATTAGCAAGGAGAAATGGCGGATTACTGAGTTGTTTGCTAACTTTTCCATGGCGGAGAAGTGGAGTTGGTTGGTGCGTTGCTTGCGTCCTGACTCCTCAATGAGAGATGAGCTGTTGCTGTTTTGCTTGCCGATAGATAGAGAAGCATCCAGAGTCGACAGAGGAGGCGCGTGTGAGAGAAAGCCAGAAGAAGAGCATTCATGTAATTGCGTAAACCATTTAGCCATTTACTCTTTTTTATGCGTACTTGGTACAGATATTTTTAGACTAGATCTTGTAATGTAAAATTGAATGATCTTGTAGACAAATTAGAGCTCATGGACCAAGGCCATAGACAGATATATTCAGATTAATCGGGTCATTTGTTTTGAAGTTACTTCAATTTAAGTTTTTAGACAACCACATTCTATGAGCCTGATTGGTTGGGTGTCAAAGCGTTGACATAACAAAATAAAACTTATCAATTTTTGGACACTATTTTTCTATCAAAATGTTGGCACGTCTCTTTTTTTTAGAATAACACAGTACAGACGTAGACACTCATAAACACGCACGCACACTCGCCCCTACGAACACACGCACACAACCCTACCCTTATGAGCACCTCTGAAAGACCGAGCCGTCAAATTCTCGAGATTGACGAAGCCACCACTAGCATCTCGCTATCGACGGGCACGTCGCCTACCATTGAAAGAATAGCGCCGGTCAAATCCTGAAATAAATCTAGAAAAATGCGAGCAAGTTGAGGACTTGAACTCTGGTGGAAAAAAGTTGCCAATCCAAAATACGATGTTGACATGCCAAATATTTTGGCCAAAACTTGGGTCGGTTAGAGTAGCACTCGATTTGATGTCAATATATAATAGCTTAAATTATGTCACCGAATGATTGTGATGCCCAAATACTAATGCTAATGTCTATTATTTATGCACGTACACATGTGGAGAATTGATTGGTTGTCAAAATATAAACGAGTTTAACATTGTCACCTTGCTAAGAAATTTTGGCAAAAAGAATTGGCTTCCAATCAACTGAATGCCAAAAGTTTATGGGCTTGTCCGCATTTTGGTTTGGCACATTTTGGTAACCAACCAATCAAGCCTTTATTTTGCCAAAATATTGGCTACATTTTTACCCAAACTTTGACATGTCAAAATTTTGACACTTAACCAATCAGGCGGCATGTACCTCGGCTCCGACCCACGACCAATCGGTCTGAGTATAAAAACTCATATCCTTTCCTAACGCACAACTGCTGATGGTGTGATTAGTATCTTAACATACGAGATTGACTAAAT
This sequence comes from Urochloa ruziziensis, assembly GCA_015476505.1. Lineage (NCBI taxonomy): Eukaryota > Viridiplantae > Streptophyta > Magnoliopsida > Poales > Poaceae > Urochloa > Urochloa ruziziensis. The sequence continues at coordinate 36,736,584 of CM027126.1, read as the reverse complement.
AAGATGGTCAATGTCGTGTTTTATAATTTTCACATGTTTATCATTTTTATAATATTGTTTTGATGGTGGTATTTTCTATTACAGCGCATAAGCACTCATCTATAAGTACATAAATATTTGTTAATCATAGTACTGTATCTATTTAAATACATGGTATTCAAAATAATACTATTTCTTAAAAAGTCTTGTTTAAAGGGACTACTATATCCCTTTATAACAATCTATGACATTAAAACTAATTAGTTTGCCTAAAATATTAGCAAGTATCAAATTAATTTAATTCACGACAATTCAATGTCTTTTACCATGACATTAGCCCGTAGCAACGCACGGGCTCCTACCTAGTAAACTAGTAATAGCGCGGAGGGGCCGTGCTGGGCGCTGGCCCCGCTAGATTCATCCCGTACTTTGTCCCTCTGACAAATTCCTGCCGAACCCACCCAACATTTCCTGCTGGTCATGACGCGCCGCCGCCCCGGATCCCCCTGGGCCTGCTAGCCAGGTGGCCGGCCCAAATTGAATGCCGCAGCGGCGCATCGACGCGAGTCGGGAGGCGGCAGCTCACCGGCTCCGCTCACGGTCACGGCTCTCGTCACCTACCAGACGCGGCAGGGCCGTCGATATGCTTTGAGGTTTCCAATTGCGGAGAAACCGAGGGGGACTCACACATGCGCCCGTGGCGTCACGACAGCGGTCTTCTGAGAAAGCTGGAACTACGTTAAACAAGAAGCAGAGCCGGTACGTGCACTCCGAGTCTCCGATCCACTGTGGAGATCTGGGATTCTCGATCAACGAGTTTGAACTCAAAGCACACATTGCATTTGCTTACAGGCGATTCTCTCTGTGAAGTTTGAACTCTGAGCCAGAGTTTGGCAAAAGTTTCGAGTTTATGGACATGATCGAAACGATATATACGAACTAGAATGCTTCAGGTTGGAGTACGTGGCGCCATAGAGATCGTGTCAAAGTCGGACATTCTCACATTCAGCCTTGCATATTCACGTATCTAACAAAAAATACACTTTATTTCTAATGGTCACGACGAAATTTTCGTTTCGTCCGTCGTCATCTATATCCTACACCGCCGGATTTTATGATGATCGAACGCTCTAGATTAATCTAAAGAGTCCATGTTGACTACAACTCACCCTTGAGCCTATGCCGTCGGATTTTATGATGATCGAACGCTCTAGATTAATCTAAAGAGTCCATATAGACTACGTCTCTAAATTAGTATTTTTTTCTAAAACACGTGCCTGCGGCACGTGCTCTTTTGCTAGTAACTATAAAATACATGCATCGGCGCTCAATACAAGATGTAAAAAGATTTTTAGCCTCTGTGTTTTTAACTTTTTATTGCAACCCCCATGTGGCGAGTACGCGTACAATGAGAATAAAAAAAAACTCGCAACTTGTCCTTTCTACTACGAACTCGCGTAAGTATACAACTTTCAACTAAAGAGTCAAAAATTGCAACTTCAAATGATAAAAGAAAACCGGGCTTAAAATTCAAACATTCCCGTGAGAAAAGCAGATGCAATGCATGCCAACATTTTGACTAGTGTTTTCCTACGTTTTCAAAGCGTTCTATCCTATTGGACAATGGTCAAAATAGTGTGGAGCACCACGACACTAGATTATATGAATTCATTTGTGTAGTGGCATTGGTAGTTTGGTACAACGGTACCGGCCGCAGATAGAGTTGGTTTCTTTGCGGGTTAAAGTGAATACATTACCATATAATTTGAAAAGTAGACTTAAGTATTCAACAACTAGATATTTCTCTCATCGCAGGGACAAAATAGGATTAAGAGGAATGTCAATTAGTTTCAACCTTTAACTTATAAAGATTCAGTTCCAGTGGCTGCATTTTACTCGAGTCATAATATCATTAACTCTTGCTAATAAGATTGATCCGACAGGAAATTCAAGAAAAAGACTTAATTATATCATTGTTATAAAAAAGCATTGAGGAAAAAAAGAGAGAGGGGCTCGAGCATACCGTTTTTTTTTTTCGCTAAAGCCAACAATGAACTTGAAGCATTCATTGATCGCAAGGTATACTTGTTCTCAAGGCAGAAAAACGTTGATCACAACACAACTACACAAGCGCAAACAAGAAGTTCCCATTGCAAAATCCGCCCCCGTTCCGTTGGGAAAGAGGTAAAACCCGTTGCCCGACTTGCCCCCCGTCTCCGGCGCCTCCAAAGCCCCACAACACCCCAAACCCCCTTGCGGGCCCCACGACCCCACCCTCCATACATACACGCGGACACGGGCACCTCTCCGCCTCGCAGCCGAGCCACTCGAACCCCTTCTTCTCCCCTCCCTCCCCTCCCCCCGCCTCGTTTCCATCGCCGCCACCCTCCCCCCTCGCCGCCACCACCGCCACCGCCCGCCGCAGCCATGCAGAGCCTCCTCCTCCCCACCGCCGCGGCGGCCCCGGTGGCGGCGGCTCCGCGGGGGCGGCGGCAGCCCCCCGGGCGCGTCTCCGTCCGCGCCTCGGCCTCCGCGACGGCGGCGGCCCCGCGGCGGGAGACGGATCCCAAGAAGCGGGTGGTGATCACGGGGATGGGCCTCGTGTCCGTGTTCGGGAACGACGTCGACGCCTACTACGACCGCCTCCTCGCCGGGGAGAGCGGCATCGGCCCCATCGACCGCTTCGACGCCTCCAAGTTCCCCACCCGCTTCGCCGGCCAGATCCGGGGGTTCTCATCCGAGGGATACATCGACGGCAAGAACGACCGCCGCCTCGATGACTGCCTCCGGTACTGCATCGTCAGCGGCAAGAAGGCGCTCGAGTCCGCCGGGATCGGCAACGGCTCCAAGGCCATGGAAAAGGTACTAGCTAGCTCTGCAACACACATCTCGGTTTTTTGTTTAAAATGCCGCGCCTTTTCTGGCAAGTAAAGTTGTCAATTGGCAAGTAAAGCTGGGAGCTTTCGGTCAGATACATGTTTTTGGGGTGTTCTTTAGATAGATCAGGGGGACGTTGGTTGGTTGATTGTGTGATGGTGACCACATTTTCCTTTCTTTTTTAAATAATTGAGATGCGATCTCTGGTGATACTGAGAGTGATTACCTTAACGGGATATAGAGACGTGAGCAGTGGTAGGATATGCCATCTTAGCTTGGCCAGAGGAGGAACACTAGTGCTTGCCTAGATTCTAGAGATTAATGATCTCAATGACACTGGTAGATCTTGAGTGGCAAGAAAGTAAAAGTGGCATCCTGGATTATTGATTGTGGTTGGAAGTGGATGTGGTTCTTCTGGTTGTGCTCTTTGATGGAGAACAGAGGATGCAATTTTCTTATGCATTGAAGCGGGTGAATATTAGTATTGGTTTGGTAGTATGTTTTGCCATAATCAGGCTTTCTGGCTTTGTATGGAGTTGTTGAATTCAGTCTTGCTTGCGACATAGGAACTCCTGAACTAGGACACATTGCTTAATTTAGAGAGAGTGGATGTCAATTTTTGTCAGAGTTATGTGTCAGGATTTCTTTCAACAGTACAAATGTATGGTACGTTGTCTGTACTGGCAGAATCATGCATCGATTTATATTGCAACTGTTGTGGATTAGAGGCTAAAAGGTCTTCAATTAGAATGGCGTTACGTCTGCTTTATTCTTTGGTGTATACGATTAAAAAACTTAGTGATTCTTGAACTTGAATGGCATAGATAACAAAGGTGTGCTTTGATACGAGTCAAAACTAGCTGTGATGTATTGGGGAAGTTATGCTTGTGAGAGTAACACGCTTTGTGTTAGTTCAAGGTTCTATAAATGGAAGCTCACATAGATTTAGTTGGGCTCATCCTGTAACTGGTTTGAATTGGGCCAAAGGAGTACTTTACTAAAAAAATAGTTTTGCATAACTGGTTAGATTGTAGTAACAAATGAGGTTTGCAAAAACCTGTTGTTTCATTTGATGATTCCCCATTATTGTGACTTAGATAGCAAAGCAGTATTTTCCGAATAAATTATATTGCCTTTCAGCATGTGAAACTTCTTCAGCTTGTACTTTTTTACAGTGTTTATAGTTGTTTCATCAGCTAGTTTAAGTATTTTTACTTATCCTAAAAGATTTTCTTTTGCCACTGATACTATCTTTGGTGAAAAAAGGGATATCTGGTGCTAATTGGTAAAACGTTCTCTCTGGCAGGTTGACAAGGCCCGGGCTGGCGTGCTTGTGGGCACTGGTATGGGTGGCCTCACAGTATTTTCTGATGGTGTTCAGAATCTTATTGAGAAGGGGCACAGAAAAATAACCCCTTTCTTCATCCCGTATGCTATAACAAACATGGCATCCGCCCTGCTTGGAATGGACATTGGTTTCATGGGTCCAAACTACTCCATCTCAACTGCCTGTGCTACATCGAACTACTGTTTTATGCTGCAGCAAACCATATTCGCAGAGGCGAAGCTGATATAATGATTGCTGGTGGCACCGAAGCTGCAATTATTCCAATTGGTGTTGGTGGCTTTGTTGCATGTAGAGCACTGTCACAAAGGAATGATGACCCTAAAACAGCATCCAGGCCTTGGGACAAGGCCCGTGATGGTTTTGTCATGGTGAAGGAGCTGGAGTGCTGGTATGATCAATTAACATCTTATCTTTTTGTGCAGCCTATGACCTGTAAAATAGTTTATCTTTCTCAACAGTTACCAATTTTCATATGTTCAGGATCAATTTTTAGCTAATGTAATCCTTCTTTTTGTGATAAATATTCTGGCATTTGATTTATCACATTTTCACTTTGTTAGACATCTGTCACCCCTGAATGCGACATGGTGATAACGTGATAGTCATTTTTTTTATGGAATTACGAATTTACGGTTCAGTGATATTCTAATTCCCAGTTCTGTAAAATTGAAAAAGGTCATGGAGAGCCTAGACCATGCAATGAAACGTGATGCACCAATAATTGCGGAGTATTTAGGAGGTGCTGTGAATTGTGATGCTTACCATATGACTGACCCAAGATCTGATGGCCTTGGTGTTTCATCGTGCATTAAGCAAAGTCTTGAAGATGCTGGAGTGGCGCCAGAGGAGGTAATTCAAATTCTTGGCCCTTAAAAGACATTCCTGTTCATATTTGTTTGCATAAACTTTTCTGTAATTCTAGTGTAGCAGTTTGTGATCCTTCAAATATCTGTTCATAGTTGATTTACTCTTTTTGTATTAGGATTGTCACCTTTTTAACCCAATTATAATTTATACTTATTGAGCTTGTGCATATTTGTACGCTATAAAAAGCTAATTCCTGATCCATTTCGTAGTTTACAATGTTATTAAGGTTGATAAGTTTTTTTTAAGGTATACAATTAAAATTCTTCTTTGGTCAGAATTCCAATCTTTTAACAATAAACTAAAATTGTATTTTTGAATTTGATGTACGTGTCAAAGTGACGGTTTTGAGTTTTGACGTTGCTTTGCTCTGAAGAAATCCTAATTAAATGGATTATTTACAAACTATTTGCAGGTCAACTATATCAATGCTCATGCCACATCCACACTTGCTGGTGATCTGGCAGAGGTGAATGCCATCAAGCAAGTCTTTAAGGACCCATCTGGGATCAAAATTAATGCAACCAAGGTACTTGGTCGTCCCATACTCCCATCAATTTCACCTCAGATTGCTTCATCACCCATCCTGATCTGATGTTCCATTTGCAGTCCATGATAGGACACTGCCTTGGTGCAGCAGGTGGTTTGGAAGCCATTGCTACTGTTAAAGCAATAACTACTGGATGGGTGCATCCAAGCATAAACCAATTTGTAAGTGTCGGTTTGGCAAGTCGCAGTGAATTTAGATGTCAAACTAGAAGAATCTCCAGGCAAATCGCTAGAAAAACTGACCACATTCTCTGTTGATTACAGAACCCAGAGGAAGCGGTTGAATTTGATACTGTACCTAATGTAAAAAAGCAGCATGAGGTGAATGTTGGTGAGTATCAATTTCCACCCAAACTACCTCCCAACCAGCCTCTTTCTGTAACTCCTCTCCTTATGTTTGTTGGAATTGCTATGCAGGTATCTCAAATTCCTTTGGATTCGGAGGTCACAATTCGGTGGTAGTACTTTGCCCCATTTAAGCCATAAGATTTGGTGGTAGCATTTGCACCAGTGAAGCCATAAGGTGCTACTTGCTTCACAAACTGCAAAGGTCGTTCTAGGAATTTCCGCCTTCAATTTTCATGTGTTTTGTTTGGGGAAGATTTGTTAGCCAGCAACGTTACAAATGAACAGAGTACTGAGATACATTCCATTTTAGATAACTGCATGTTCATTTAGATTGAGAGAGGCTGTATAACGTTTGAGTCATTTGTAACTGGTTGTACTCTTTTTCATGTAATGGAAGAGGTGTCCTGTAGAATCACATTTGAGTCACCCAGTTCAATACCATACAGATGTATTCGAGGGCAGGAATTATGTTTTACAACGGGATCTGTACTGTGTTACCAGAATTTGTCCCACCAAATCAGCCCTCATTTTCAACTTTTTTTTTTCATACAGTTCAACTCGATTGCCTTGACAGTGACTAATAGAAGCGGTCTAGGCGGTCTGCTCAGATAGCCGCCTGTGTAAAATCAGGCAGGAGAGGTAATATCTGAGGTGAAATGCCTACGAAATTGGCGGCCGAAATCCACAACATTATGATGCAAGTCATATTGCATTCCTAGTTACTATTTCCTCCATTCTCAAATATATATCCTTTTAAGACAAGCAAATTAGTTCATTTTTAAACTAAATGGTTTGTACTAAACGACATATATTTAAAGACAGAGGGAGTACTGCTACGACGTGTAATCCGTGACACGCGGTTCTGAACTTTTTGTACAATCATCAAAATATGGTAACTGGTTTATGTATCTATTTCTTTCGACATAGAAGTGAGAGATGGGTTAGCATGTATTTCGTGTGACCCTTTTGTCAGTTTGTGTATCAACTATGATGAGATCAAGACGCAAAGTTTATCTTCACGATGGACTTTAAAGATGATACGTATGTTTATGGATCATGTGGAAGAAGCTGAAATGTGAACAAGATCTATCATGCAGTACGATTCTCACTTGTGTCTACGCCACATTTTTTCTGTCACGTTGCGTTTATGACACTTAATTTACTACGAGATGTGCATCGCCCTCTTTGGTCACATTTTTTTTCTTTTGTCGGGGTAGATGATGGTAAAAATATACTTTCCTCGGTCTAGGTTACTTTGTGTTAAATGCTGGTAATTGGATTCGATTTTTGGAAGAAGATAAATGTTTGGGAGTCAACCAAAATTAAATATAAATATCCATGTCTTTATATAGTCCATCAGAAGCAACGGTTGTTTGCTTCTTCTCCCACAACATTTGAATGCCGTTGCCTGAAGGCCGTCATAAATTCGAGTAGATCCTGCCAAAAAAAAAAGGCGCCTGAAAGCTGCGAGGAGTACTGCTAAATGTGATAGACTAGTAGTGTCACTGCTACAACACCTTCGCGTTCCAATCTGCAGCTTCGATCAAGTTGGCGGATAGGTCCATCCTAATTCTACTCCGTAATTTGCATCTTTATTACTTCCTACCACGAGCAAAAAAAAAAAAAGGTTGTTCACAAATACTAGGTGCGGCCCAGTCATCATTCCCACAGAAGCCCATTCTGTAGACTAGGAGCAAACGGCCCACCAACAAACAGAAGCGCGGCCGACCGACCGACCCACTACGCGCCACTTGGCGACGGACGGACCCAAGAAGACGAACGCGCTCGGCGTGTTCCGCCCGCCCCCGGCCGGCTCGACACGCCTCGCCGTGCGCGCCCACGACCACGACCGGGTCCAACTCCAAGGCACAAAACCGACTCCTCTCCAGATGCCCTCGTCACGTCGCACGTATAGCCAGCCCGTCCCGCGCGCTGCCTCGCGCCACCGGTCCACGACGATGTTGTCGTCGCGGGAGCCACCGCCAACAGCGACCGCGGCGGCGGGGACGGGGACGGACCACCTGTGGGCGAAGGCGGCGGAGCTGGAGCGCGACTTCGAAGGGTACAAGCGCCGGCTCGCGGAGCGGAGGGCACAGGCCGCCGCCGGTGACCGAGCCGAGGGAGAGGAGGAGCGAGGCGGCGGCGGGGACGACGACGCGGCGGCCGGGGGGAGGGGGAGGAGGTACGAGGAGTACGTGAGGAGGAGGGACGAGCGGCTGCGGCACGAGTGGCGCGCGCGCATGGAGCGCAAGGAAGCCGAGGTGCAGGCGCTCTGGGCACGCCTCGACCGCACCGGCAGCTCGCGCGGCCACGCCACCAGGGAGGTAATTAACCTCTCCGACGCTTTCGCTTCCTTGCTTGCAGTTGCAGGCTTGCAGCTGACATCATCGGATTATTTTCCCATCATAACGGTCCCTTTTTCTTGTGGCACTCAAATAAAAACTCCGAAAAGTTTTTTATGATCCGATACCAAAATGCTAAAAAATTGGCACGTCTTTTATTTTTCCTCCGAACACGCAAAGACAATTTTTGGAGGACCAAGAAATGGTCAAGTTTTTGCTGCGCCGTTGGCCTAGCACAGCAGCCTTATACGCGTATATATGCCGTGATCACAAAGAAGGATTAAAGAAAATGGTACACTGTAGGCATGTACACATGTTTTTAATACGTCGAGAACGTTTGTTCTGTAAACCTTTAGGAAGATGCAGTTAACAAACTGTCACATTTTCAGCTTCTTCTTAATCCTTGTGCATGCTGTGGGCACGCTTTTGTGCCTTTCTTGTGATCCGTTGTTTAGTTGAGCTATCGTATTTCACAAGACTTTTAGGTGAGAGCCATAACATGTTCCACGGCTTCCACATCGTCTTTTAGTTGATCTATGATTATCTAGTATTTAAAATTTAGTGCCATACTCGAATATAATTTAGTTTATTTTTCAACTAATAAATCTATCCTGACATCGTATATACAAGAACGGATGTAGTACTTGCTTGGTTAGTCTTATACTATTTTTATCTTTCAAAAGTTGTGATGGTGAAGTTTACTTCAACCTTCTCCAATATATTTCAAATAAATCATGCTTACGGGTGCCCTCCTTTTTTTTGTGGTAAATGGTGAAGAAGTAACCTCGTAATAAATCAATTACATGCATATATGTCACACAAGTTCTTGAAAAAAAATACAGTATTAAGTACTTCCGCCGTTTCAAAATATAAGTCATTCCAACTTTCTTGGAGAGTCAAACATTTTATTTTTATCAAAATTATAGAGATGACTTCAAAGATTTATGATACCGAATAGCTATACTATAAAAATATATCTAATGAAAAATCTAATGATACTTATTTGATATCATAAATGTTAGTACTTTATTATATAAATTTGATCAAAGTTGAGAAAATTTGACTACCAAAGTTGAAAGGACATATATTTATGAACGGGAGGAGTATTAACTAAAGCGTTGTGTATTCGCTTGTTCAGGATCAGGATCATGGCAATCTGCGGCTAAAGCCCGGGAACGGCCTGGAGGTGAAAGTGAAACCAACCGCCCCAGTCACGCCAAGATGCAGCGTGCCATCATCGCCGGCCACGAAGCTCTCGCGCCCGCGGACGAGCGTGCCGCCGTCACCGGCAGCGGCCAGTTCGAGGCTGTTCACCCCTGACCCCAGGCGGCGTCCGCCGCACCTGCACCGGGAACAACATCCAAAGGAGCCGCCCGCCACGCCACGGAAGGGGAACAGGCTGCCGCCGCCGCCGCTGCCGTCAACCGCTGGCAGCGGCATCACCGGCGACCCCAAGACCGAGGACGATGCTGTCACGGAGCAGGAGCTTGTTCAAGGACCGAGGCTTCTCGTCCGTCGCCGCCGCCGGGGAGAGCCCCCGGCCGCCGCGAGTCCAGCCACCTCGGCCGAGCTACGACAGTGTCAGCAAGGTCGTCAGAGAAGCGGCTCCGTCGCCGCACGCCGACCCTGTTGCCATGACGCGGAGCAAATCCTGTTCCAATGGGCGAGCAGTTCTCGCCGGTCTCAAGAAGGCTTCTGCCGTTGCTCCCGAGCCGTTTCGTTCAGGAAATGGCGTCGAGACCGTGTCGCCGCCACCGGTGATTCGGAGGTACGAACCTGACAGCAGCGAGATTGCTCCGGCCAGTGGTGGAAATGCTGACAAGAAAATTAACCACGAACGTGTCGATCAGTCTTCGGACAAGGCCGGGAGTGTAGAGATCACCGGTGACTCTGACACGGAGCCGAGCTACGTGTACATCAAGAAGGACAGAGATGAGCAAGCTCCAAGGCCCTGTCAGGCACCGGCTGATCTTGGGAAATCTCCAGTGGCCGAACCGTGGCCTGACAACAAGGACAACGACAATGTCGACGACGCCATGGAATCAACTGGCAGCAACGACGTCTCGGGAGAAACCGCGGTGACTGACGCGGAAGAAGCTTCCCGGAGGGAGAGCTCTGAATCTCTGTACTCAAACGTTCAGTCTTCGCTCTCCCCAAGATCGGAGCTCGACACATCGGCCACCGAACAATCGCTGGAATCTGACGCTTCACCACGGGTAAGGAAGAACCCGGAAGTGGAGGATGACGGGAAGAGCCTACCGTTCCCGACCACTCCGAGGAGCAGCGTCACCGTGCAGTCACCAATGGACGCAATCACTGGGCTCAAGAGGCTCCTGACGTTCGGCAGGAAGAACAGCAAGGGAAGTGAGGCCGACGCTGCCGTTGTCGAGCGCACTCCGTGTTCCACGGCCTCGGCTGCTGATGGTTGCATGAGTGGTGACCCGTCGGCAGGTGATTCCGTCAACGCACGATTGGACTGCTCCGATGTTGCTTCGGCAGATGATCTGGACGACAGTTATGTCATCTCTCCACAAGGTAATCCTTCTGGCCTCTCAGGTAATAATAGAAGCACCGTGCAGATCCGATTCAGATACTGTTTATCTCAACAAGTGAGCATCTTTGGATAGTAACTGAATAATTTCCATGGTCAAACAAAAGAGAGTAGCTGAAAATTTTGATACCGTAAAATTTAAGAACTACTACTACTAGTTTCCAAAATGTTCTACTTGTATCTGCTTAATAGGCATGTTCATCACCATTGCACATAGCAGCAGGTTATCAGTCTTTCACTACCACTTGGTGATAATCTTTGGTTATATAAGAAACAAGGAATACGTGTGTATTTACCTGAAACTAGAAACCTAGGAAATTGTGATGCTCCCGTTTGTCAATTTTCTAGTACCAACACAAGCTTATAGGTGTGATGTACGCAGTTGGGTCTTTGCAAAGCTTTGTGCCATCTGATCCTAGCAAACCCTGAACAGAAGGAACCGATTCTGCACGCCAAATCACCAAGAGGTTAAGCATGAATTTGTCATTCATCCATCTTATTATGCTAGTGAAAGATTACGCACCTTGGTTCATTTCACCGTCCCTCTAATTATGCCCTCTTTGTTTTTGCGATTGCAGTACATCGATCGTTTTTCTCATTTTCATCGTTCAAGTCCAGAGCAATTTGATTCCAGATTCGAGGATTTGCTGCTACACATTTCACATTCCAAAGCACCTGATACGGCAATCATGTGTTGTTCAGAATTTAATTTGTTAGTTCATAGCGTCGGGGGTAGTAGAGCAATCTGCGCTATATATGAAGCTTGAATACTGAGCGCCATGCCTCACTTTACTTGCATGATGCAGATTATCAGATTTTGTGGGTTGCAAGCACAGCATTATTAACCACATCAATTACTAGTATATTTCTGGTAGCATATAGCACACCTCAAAATTTGGTTTCTTAGGGCTCGAACCAAATGGCAGTGTCAGGTATTCCGGGCCGTCGCTTGTGTTTTGGAGGAGGATCCGTTCGCCTGACTCGTATCGACGCTCCTATGTCCATGAAGCTGTCATCGGCGGTGGCGATGTCGCCGTGCATCCACAGGCTGCCGTCGGCTCCTCGCGTGGGGCCATAGAGCGGCGACTCGCTGGACGGAGCGAATAGCCGGGTGGCTGGTAGAAGGGTAGACCCATAGTCCTCCTCCTGCGGTACCGGAACTCGAACCACGGCAACGGCAACGCCTCCGGCGGCGGCGGCGGCGTGCATGGCTCCGGAGGAATCGGCGATTCCGGCATTATCTGTTCAAGATTGAATTCATCGAAGCTTAGTACTACTGTTTGATACAGAAGGGACTTGAATAAAAAGCATGATAAATCAATGCCTGATGGCTAAATAGGAAATCGCACCTTGAGGTCGGTAGGGCCGATGAAGAAGGGGATCTTGACGCCCAGGTGGAGAGGCGGCACGGCGTGGCAGGACCTCCGCGCGGGCCCACGCAGCGCGGCCTCGGCGCCGGCCGCGGTGCGGAACACGACCACCGCCGCGACGAAGTACCCGCAGAGCGCGACGGCCGGCCTCGATGTCGGCGGCGCAGACCTCGTCGACGCGTACCCGCGACGGCGCGCAGTCGAACACGACGCACCGGCGGTGGAGGTCGGTTCTGGAACACGTGTGCCGTCGCGACGGTTCTGGATCGCGATGCGGCGGCAAGGCATATATAGGAAGGGTCGAAGAGAAACCACAAAAGTTCACGAGCGTCTGGGAGGTGAGCAAGGAAAATCTGAACAAACATGACTTCAGGTCAGACACACACACACACCAGTGCAGGCAGGCAGGATAGCAGAACTACGAGGGCTTCAACGAAATGGCCGTGTCAAGTACTCCGGCCCGTCGCTTTTCCGGCGGCGGAGGATCGGTCATTCGCGTGGCCCGTATCGAGTCTCCGTGCTCCATGCGCATGCCGGCGCCCGCCATGTCGCCGTGCATCCACATGGAGGACGACTCCGAGGGCGGACGACATCGCTTGGTGCCTCGCGGCGGAGAGACCGACGGGTCCCGGAACTCCATCCACGCCGCCCCTCCCGGCGGACACGGCGGCGTGCACGCTCCTCCTGCTGGTAACGGCGTAGCACACCCCGGGATCCGTGAATCTGACATGATCTGATCGACATATTGAAATCATGCAAACGTTAGCACTACCTACCGAGAGATATCAATCGACGGCATGTAGAAATGCACGGTTTTTTTAATTTATTTATTACGCGCGTATCATGGACACAATCATTTCCTGCCATGAACAAAAAATGAACACAACCAATGCCAAGTCGCCCAACAGAATCGAGAGATCACCTTGAAATCCGTAGGCCGGATGACGGCGGGCATCTCGGCGCCGAGCTCGAGAGGCAGCATGACGGCGTGGCACGATCCCCCGCGCCGGCCCACGCAGCGCGCTCTCGGCGCTGGCGGGGGTCGTGAAGACGACCACCGCGGCGGCCATGTGCTCGCAGAGCGCGACCGGCCTCGATGGCTGCGCGCCGCGGCGCGAGCGCGGCGCACACATCGTCGGCGCGCGCGCAAGGCGTGGCGCAGTCGAACAGGACGCACCGGCGGTGGAGGTCGCCGCCGCCGCCGGAGGCGAAGGAGAGATGGGGCGCGACGGGGGCGAGGAGGTTGCGCGCCAGGGTCACGTTGGCGCCGTCGTCGCCGATGGCGCGCCGCATCTGCGCCACGACCTCGCTCATGTCACGCCCCCGCCCCGCCGATCCGGTCTCGTTCGGTTGCTCGGTGCCGGCGTCACGTACTAGTTGCAGAGCACAGAGGCGTCGCGTTGGAGGCTGCGTTTTCTTTTGCTGCTGCCCCGTCGTTCCTTCTTCCCTTTCGTGGTATTGTTGAGTGTTAGACGAATCGTTGATGTCATGGGCCGGGCGTTTGGGCCTAGCTAGTAGTCCTTGATGGGAATAAAAATGGGCCTAGTAGTCCTTAATTATATTGTTTGCCACTGTCATAGTTTTTTTTAGTGTTGCCACTGTTATAGCTTATCCAATGAAGTTGCAGGCTTGCAGCTGAATTGCAATCCGCCAAGTAAAAAAAAAAAAAAACACTAAGCACGCAGGACAATCTTGTCCGACAAAATTCAGATAATCAAACTGAGTAGTAGAAAGACACCTTTATTATAGAGCAAAGCACACAGGAGTGCATGCAATCTTGTCCATTGAACATGCAGATAATCAAATTATTGGAATTAGGTGCTAACAATCACCTAATGCATTCTTTCACCTAGCCTGTTTGCAAATCGAGGTCAAAAGGAATATGATTATATGAATGCCACTATATCTCTACTACTTCTAAAACTGTAATTCCGCGTAGCCACCCGTCCGGAACGCTATCAAACGCACATGCGGTGTTAAGCCGTCGTCGCACACCTCACGACCCATGCGCTGCCCTTTCTGACTTTTTCTTTCTGCCTAGTTGCAGGTTACAATCCACCATGGAAGATGAAGAGACTGCCATCTTTTCTTTGGGCTGGCCCACAAGCGACGACGACGGTCGACAACACATGCGCCCAGGTAAGTTTCGTAACTTTTTTTCCTTTTTTTCCAATCGGTTGAATTCTTTGGAGTCTTTTTCCTTTTTCATTTTCTTCTTTTTTTTCAACCGCACTTCTTCATGTTTGTTTCTCTATTCTTATTTAATTTTTATTTATTTATTTATTAATTGTAGGCTATATTTTGAAAACTTCTCTTTCAGAAAATATTTTGGAGTCATATGATATTTTGTTTCACGTGTTAAAATTTATGTTTTTTTTCGTATAATATTTTGTTCCTTTCGTATGGTATTTTGTTCCATGTGTTAAGATTTATGTTCCTTTCGTACAATATTTTGTTCTTTTCGTATGATATTTTGTTCCACGTGCTAAGATTTATGTTCCTTTGGTACAATATTTGTTTCACAGGTTTGGATGATTTCCCTTTTAACTTACTTCTGTACGATAATATTTTATTCTACTAGATGATTTGTTCCACATGTTAAAATTTATGTTCTTTCTATACGACTTTTTGTTCCTCACAGTCGCATGATTTGTTCTGATTGTTAAAATCAGATGAATTGTTCCTTCTTTGAAAAAATGTTCCATATTTTTTTAATCTAAAACGAAGGCAAATGTGGTCTAGTTTTAAAGATTTTGTCAAAACAAATACAATGGTGCGATTGGATTTTAATTTGGAGTCTCGGCTCATGAGCTATGAATTGTTTTCAAAGTTTCCTTTGGTGGGACCCGTACCTGGAAAAAGGGTCATGAGAAAGACGTCGGAGGCAGCTAGCGCGCAGACGGTGGCGCGTGCCCAGCTAAGTGCGGGGACGCGCGTCCCACCATAGGCCCCCTCGCCACCCGTGCCCCCGCCTCCCCGCGCCCTCGCCTCTCCCGCATATGGTTGGGACCCACAACCTCCACGCCTAGAGATTCTCATGCCCTCCTCCGCCCACGCGCCTCACTCTGCGGCTCGGCCTGGCGTCACAGCAGGTGGGCCCCGGGAAGGGGATGAGGGAGAGAGAAGGGGATGGCCGGCCGGAGAGGAGCCGCCGGCTCCTACGGGCGAGGACGACAGCGACGCCGGGCCCTATGGGCGAGGAGGACGCCACCGCCGCCCGGAGCTCCGCCACGGCCGGCGCGGGCAGGCGGGAGGGGCCCCGAAAGGCCGCGCGCAGAGAGGCGCAGGGACGCCGCCTGCAGCTGGAATCCGCGCCGGCCCGCCGGCTCCCTGCCGCAGCAGTCGTCGTCCGTGGAGGTGGAGCACTGGGGCCGCGCGGGCAGGCAGAGGCCGCCGCACGAGGATCGCCCGCCGTCGCAGGATCTGGGAGACGGCGAGGTCGTGGCGGCGGACGACGAGTTGGAGAGAGAGATAGAGAGAGAGAGCCGCCCAAGCTCGAGGACGACACTCCCCGCAGGGGAGCTTGCCCCGGGGGCCGCGCGCCGCCGCTCCCGGCGAGTCGAGCTCGCTCCGGCATGTAGATGAGCTTGCCGCACGCCGGAGGAGATGCTCTGCCGCAAGCTGCTGCTTGTGCTGCTCTGGATCTGAAGCGTGGGGAAGAAAGAAAAGAAAGGGAAAGAGAAGCGGTGGGTCAGGGAAAAAGTCTACATCACCCCTCCACCTATGGGGGTGGACTACATAACCCCCCAACCTATGAAACGATCTATATCACCCCCTGAACTTTCGAAAACCGGTCAAATTACCCCCTAAAGCAATTTTGAAAAATCATAGTAAATCACAGAAAAATCATAAAATGAAAAATCCAATTGTGTTGGACTCCAAATGAGCAGATCTACACAGTGAACATATAATGTGGTATGTTGTAGTACAATTTTTTACAGTTATGAAGAAAAACATAGATTTAAAGCTACAGCAAAAAAAATGTACTAAACCATACCATATTATATGTTCACTATGTAGATCTACTCATTTGGAGTCCAACACAATTGGATTTTCCATTTTATGATTTTTCTATGATTTACTATGATTTTTCAAAATTGATTTAGGGGGTAATTTGACTGGTTTCTGAAAGTTCAGGGGTGATATAGACCATTTCATAAGTTAGGGGGTTACGTAGTCCACCCCCATAGGTTGCGGGGTGATATAGACTTTTTCCGTGGGTCAGTGGGTGGGAGCGGAGACCCGGAGGGAAGGCGGTCCTCGACGCCGGCAGCCGGCTGGCGAGGCGGCGGGGCAGGGGAGCGGCACGCGGAGGAAGGCGGAGAAATCAGGTGTCATCGTGTTTTTTTTTAATTGTGCGGTCCAGGTCTCGATCTCAGGGCCGTCCCTATGGGCGTGCGACCCGTGCGACCGTACAGGGCCTCCAATTTTTTGGGGCCTCCAATTCCGAGCACTTAAACCTATAACACCCTTATTCCTTAGCCTAAATATCCTGACAACAAGCAGCAAATCAAAAGAGAAGCGATTGTTATTGATGTTTTGTTTCCTCCCCTCGCATCTGTGCACGTTCACCCCCAATCGCGAAGGCTGGGATGACAGGATATGCACAGTGCATTGGCTCCAGCTCGTGGCTGCCGGTTGCTGCAAATGCGCGATGCACGCCTTGTGTGTGTTTGCAGCACCTGATCTTTATAGCTTCAGTCCAATCTCTTCGTTCTTGCTGCTGTGCTTCAACGAGTTAGAAAAACAAGTTCGCCGTGGGCTAGGGGCCAACTGCTCGTTGCTCAATCTCAACGCAAGGTATAGGCAGATTCCTTTCATCATTTTAGCATAGGTATAAGAACTGACACCTAATAATTTTGTTCTTTTCATTTTTTGTGTAAATATGTATCAA
This sequence comes from Urochloa ruziziensis, assembly GCA_015476505.1. Lineage (NCBI taxonomy): Eukaryota > Viridiplantae > Streptophyta > Magnoliopsida > Poales > Poaceae > Urochloa > Urochloa ruziziensis. The sequence goes on along the minus strand of CM027126.1, from coordinate 36,719,462 downwards.
CTGATTTAGGCGTATAGTATTTCAAGATTCAAGCTATGTCTGCTACATATTCTTTAGTTGGAGAATTGATTTCAAAAACATTAGACACATGCTTCTCTTGGAGTAGAGATTATATGCAACCAGAAGCTCATTATAAATACAATTCTTGATATATCTCCGGGTATGTAATGCACTACAGTATATATAGTTCTTTTTTTTGTACTTTGTTAGGCCTATTTTTTTTAGTTTTGTACAGGGCCTTCGATTTTTCCGGGACGGCCCTGTCGATCTCGTCAAGAAGCGAGTGGTTATGGGAGGGGTGGGGAATGGCCGAAATGCATCTATGGTGAAGGAGAAGGATTGCTGCTCTTGATTTTTGTCGGCGGTGCTATTTGCCGGAGAGAGAGAAACGACGGTGGGATGGGGAGTTGGGGAAGAAGATGAGTACGCCGGGATTCTGTACCTGACGGGATCCCCATCTGGCCATCCCGACGCCAGAGATGTCGCCATGGAATAGATAGGGAAAAATCGCAAAATCAACAGAGAAAAAACTGCTCGCCCCTCATTTTTCCCTCGCCGGCACGAGAGCTCAGTCTGTGAATCCTCAATTGCCGGTTTGCTACTCGATCAGTGGAGCCGGAGATGCTACTATTTTGCTCTACGAGTATTGATTTTGCAGAGGGGAGTAGAGGAAGATCGTGAGATGCAGCCTGCTGTGTACAGTGCTTGACCATGGGAGAGAAGAGGTGTAGGCGTGCTTGCTTGCTGAGCTTTGCTGCTCGAAGCTCGGTGGAGGCTTGGGTGGTGATGGGCTCTGGTGGGCCATTTGCACTTGAGTCTTGGACTCTGTTGTCACAACGGCTGCTCAGGCCGAAAACAATCTACAATTCCCACGGTAGCAAAGGAATCTAATTTAATTACTCATTGTTTTTCTTTCCTCCGGTGACTACGTTAAACGATCTTCCCTGCCTCGCGGACAGGAAAAATGAGCCAAGAATTGCTAGGATGCCTTTGCATTTAAAGATGGAGGGAGTAAATAAGTACTAGCATTCAACATAACGATTTCCAAGTTAAGCTTCAAAGATAAAAATATTTTCAAGTTATTTTCTGTTCATACAACAAAACAATTCTGTATTTTCAGCCGTAGCTTAGCAACATGGAATGTTGAGTTAGAGTTGAAAATGTCCAACTAAGCTTTAGTTGTTTTAACAAATTGTATAGGCCCGTAACAACGTACGGGCTATTACCTTGAGTACAAGGGAAAAAACACCTAGCCACCGTGAGAATGGCAGAAATCGATGTAGCAAAAGCAAGGCACAGCACACAGTGCTGCCTCAAGAACCACCGAAAGAGCAGTCAACAATTATGTGCATATTCCAAATAATATCAATATACTGAAGCTAAAGAAAAAAGGATTTTGAAACAACATAAGCACCCTGGGCTTGAGACAAAACCAATGCTAAGTACGGAGTACCATCCTTACCAAATCAACAGCAGGCAATTTGAAGCTGCTACTCACAGCCATCAATAACACCTAATAGAAAAAATACTGAGATTAATAATGATTAAGTCAAGCAAACATAAACTAAAGTATTCGGATGCTAAAGCTACCCTAGGTGTTGCCATCAACCATCGATTATTTTTGGATACTAAGCTGATACTCTTCAGCACAAGCCTACAACTACAATCTGATCACAACATCCTGGCATGACCAAACAGCTTCTGTAAGAGTTAATAACTAACAGAGACAAATCATTTACAACCTAAAGTAATTTCCTTGAACATTTTATCCATTCAATCACAAATTTCCTGCCTAAAACCAGGCCCATGGCAGCCTATACTTCTTCAAAATCGCATCGGTCGGTGACAAGGGACCAAGCAATCGAACCGAATTAAATAGGAGACAAGCAATATTGCATTTCAAACACTGATTAAACCAGACTGGAATCCCAGGAAACCAGTTGAGAACAAAAAGACTTCAACAGCTCAACAAAATTAACGACACAGCTAAGAGTTATTAACCAAACCAATTCACCAATAGCAAAACTATGCCTCAAGAGGTCCACGAGACAGCAAACATAAATAGCAGTAGTTCATAGGTGCCGGTTGGACACTGAGGTACAAAGCTTTTTTATTGCCCAATTGCCCGCACCAAAATTTCGCCAGTCCTGTATTTCCTGCAGCACCAGGCATGGAGCAAACTCAATATCATCACACAGCAGAAGCATGGAAAAACAACACAGACAACATTTGGTTGCAAGAATGACCCACCTGATCAAGTGAAGTGAAGTGCTTATCGCCTGCTTGTCTTCCCAAGGGTACGTTTCCCAGAGAACAGATGCTTCGGCTTCAAAGTGGGAATGACACGGTCAGCCTCTCCACGGCGAGCATCCTTGTTCCTATTCCTCGTGGCGTCGTGGGATTTCTTGATCGCCTTCTTCTTCTGTGCAGAGTCCTTGAATCCTTCACCTGGAAGGACTTCCTCAGGAGCTCGTGACTTCGACCTAGACCTAGACCTTAGTCGCAGTTTCTTGTTGGATTGCTGGCCATCAATCTCCATGTCTTCACCATCAGCAGCAACTCTGCTCAGTGACCTCTCACGCTTGCGGCCTCTTGACTTGCTTCGAGCAATGGCTGCACTAGGATCCACACCCATAGACGTAAGCTGCCTCCCCATCCTGTTGGTTGTGAATTTTCTATCTTTGTCAAACTTCCTGGGAACAATAGGACGGCTTTCTGCAGTTCTCTTCTTCATTCTATGCTCTTGGATGAGTAGCGCCTTCTTCTTCCTAATCTGAGACAAAATCTCCTTCTGTTCCTCAGTCAATTCATGGCCATCAATCTCAAAAGCATCTTGTGTAGCTTGCTCTTCCAGACGAAGCCCCTCCTCTCGTTCCAACTCTTCACACCTTTCCAGGATATCCGGATCCAGAAAATCAGCAACATTATGGCCATCCAATATCTCAGGTAGAATATCCTCCTTCCATTCATCATTGGCCAATATATAATGCTTCTTGAGGCTGGCAGAATAGACCCCAGCACCTCCATTCTCCTGCTCAAAGTCTTTCTCAAGCTTCTTCTTTTCCTTGGCAGCAGCATTTGCCCTAGCTTCCAGGACAGCTGGAGGGATGCAGACAGGCCTTTCCTTGTTGTCACGAGGCTTTGGAATAGCAACATGGAACCTGTTCAGGCAGTCAACCATCTTCTTTGATTTCATTTTCACATCGACCCGCTGTTCAAGAAGCCTCTCACATGCAGCATTTTTAACAGCCATTACACCATCATCTGTTAATGTGCTCATAGTCAACAAAACACCCTCTTCATTTGGATCGCCAGCTTGGGTTATAGTCTTCATAGCCTCTGCCTTCATCTCCATTACTAGCTTCATGTCATCCTCAGAAAGCCCTTCAAGAGGCTGCAGGTCCGTCTTGTTGCACACAATGACCAGAGGCTTATTCATGAACAGAGACTTGATACTGTGGAAGAGTGCAGCTTGCTGGGCGATGCTGTATCCACAAGATCCAGAAATGTCCAGAAAGAACAGCACTGCAGCCCTCAAGTGCGCCAGAGCAGTGATGCTGCACATTTCTATGATGTTCCTGTCCTCAAAAGGCCGATCAAGGATACCTGGTGTGTCAATCACTTGGTAGCGCAGGTACTTGTAATCTGTATGACCAACGAACAGGGATTTTGTTGTGAAGGCATATGGCTGGACATCCACATCAGCCCTTGTAACCTTGTTCATGAAAGAACTCTTTCCCACATTTGGATAGCCACAAATCAGCACAGTACGGGTGTTTGGGTCTATGGAGGGAAGCCTGGCCATGTGCTGCCTGATCTGCTCCAAGTATGCCAAACTAGGACTGATCCTCTTCACAACAGTACACATACGACCCAGTGCAGCCACCTTCAGACACTTGCACCGGTACAGGGAGTCTCCATACTTCAGCAGCCTCAGGTAGTCCTTAGATATCTTTGCAATGATGTTCCTAGCTGTGTTGATCTGACCCAAGGCAAGTTTGTAGTGATCCTTGTTGTAGAGCACATGGAGGAGATCACCATAGAAAGGATGGATGTCATCCAGACGAGGGAACTCATCGATGATGGTGGACAGCTTTTCATAGAAGTTCTGCTGGGAATACCTAACCTTGCGCATATAAAACTGGCGGATGCGATTGATAGCATAACCCTTGTGGACAACAGTTGGTGTCTGCCTCTGAGTGCGAGACAGGATTATGTCAATGAAGTCCTTCCCAGGAGGGACGACAGTGATCTTCTTGAAATTGTACTGCACCATCTTGTTGATACAAAGATCAGCTGCCTATTCCTGTAAACCAAGAACGCATGTGAGTGCTTATTACAGCTTAATAACAATGAACAAGAAAAATCTAATATCTGGCAACCCTTCGTCTGAAATCATGATCATAAAGCATAAAAAATATCTTCACAGGAGACCAGTGGCGGAGCTAGTGTCTAATCTAAGGAGGGGCTAATTGGTTCACGTGCTTGTGCGCTCCTGCATCTCCTGCTGGTAGTAGCTCCTACAGCATAGATGACAGTGAAATGAGCACTAAGGAAGGGGGGGCGGCTGCCCAGGTTTGCCTAGACTACGCTCCGCCAGTGCACAGGACATTACAGATCAAGTCAATAGCATGAAAATAGACCAGAGTCAATCAGATTTTTCATATTAAACTTGAACAAATGACTAAGTGAGCAACTGCAGCTTTATAGAACACTAAAAGGCCATGGATATCAACAAACCACTCCAGCAGCTTGCTATATTGCAGAGCAACAATACAATCACAAAGCCAAAGGAGATAATACGAAGCAGGGCATCACAAAACCTAACATATCAATAGATTCGAGAAAATCTTCAGGAGGCAAGCTCGAATTCCCGTTTGAAGCATATAAGAAAAGCAAGATGACTACAAGCATGAACCTGCAAAGAACTACTGCCTTGATAGGCTGCATATATCCAAACACAGGAAAAGCGACACGGCAATATTTGTGGCACAGTTGCAGTGATGGTGCTGGAACTACCATACCATCCCGATCTAGACCTTAATTCGCAAGCAACACCCACGCGGCAGGCTAAAACAATCAAACAGCTCTCGCGCACAAAACCAACAGTAACTATCTAGCTGGGCACTAGTCGCTACGTATCGCAGAGAACAGTACAGAACAATCACGGAACAGGAAGAAACCAGATTCCTCAGACCTAAGCAAAATTTCCAGCTCCGATGGATAAGCACAGGCACAAGCCGAGACGGAAGGTACACGGACGAAGGGCGCTACTCACCTTGAGAGGAGGCCGGAGGAGGAAGCCCCGATATGCCGGCGGGAGGTGCTGGTGGCGGCCGGTAGCGAGAGGTGCTTGTGGAGGCGGCGCAGGCGTCCCCGTGTGGCGGCGGACGGGGAGAAGGGAGGGTTTGGGGGTTTCTCCAAGGCTCTTATAGCCAGCAGCGGTGATGGGCCGGGCCTTCGTTTTCCCCCATTAGATATTTTTCTTAGTGGGCTGCGCGGCCCACTTGTTGCAGCGGCGGGCGGGTGGTTGGGCGCGTCTCCTCCATTCTCCAGACTCCTCCACGGCATGGCGGCTCACGGCCTCACCTGAGTACCTGACTCGTTGTCTTCCCCCTTGCCCCCTCCTTCCCGCCGTCGTGGAGAACAGGTCTCCCCGGCCGGCGCCCGCCGCTTCCGGACGGTTCGGCCCTTCAGCTTCCCCTTGAGTTCACCTCGGTCTGTGACGGCGCCCAATCCCAACTGAACCCTTGCTGTTTTTGCTCGCCCGGTGCGAGGTGGTTGTTAGCGCTGATTGCCTGATTCGTTTGTCTCGTAGGGTTCGGAGGGAGCAGGGCCGGCTGCCGCAATGCTCTCGAGGATCTCCCGGCTCGGGGTGCGGCTCCTGCGCGAGGGTAGGGCCGAGACAAGAGCTGGTCGGTGCCTTCGCTTGCCCTCTCGGTCCTTTCCCCCCTCTATTATACTGATTGTTGCTCATAAATGGGGTGTGGAAATTCGCCAATTTCGCTCAGCTCTGTGGTTTGGCAGAATGCTGATCTTCTAGCTGGGAATCGTGTTTCCTGAATTTTGGCTTTGGAACACTCGCCTGTGTTAGTGCATGGCTAATGTAGCAGAACTGAAGGATTTTGTTGATTGCTGTTACTTTTGTATGGCAGGAAATTTGCTCGGTAGTCGAGGCAGCTTGTATCAAGGTCATGTCAACCGGCATTCATCTCCAGTTGTTACTCCTACTGTACTATCATTGGTAAGAACTAAAGATTGGTTGCTAGTGAAGAATTTAATTTGGATGAACATGTCCTGCTCCTGCTGTTACCCTTTGTCTCTGCTACCCCTGACGATATACTCCGTACTTAGTAACTCGACACCTTTGTGCGCTTATCTCATGTTTTCATGATTTGGTTGTATTCTATTAATCAATCTATGCGTTTGCCATTCTGAAATGGTGTTTTGTGAAAAAAAATACTTCTCATTCCTTTTCCTTAGGCAGTTAGCTTTATGAGAAAACTGCGAGCAACTAGCCTTTTGTACCTGCAGAGGCGCTGATTTATCATTCTAGTTAATTTGTATTCACTGCTTGTATGTATTTTATTTTTTTCAGAAGAACATCCTATTTTCAACTGCAACAAGTGGTGATCAGGATGAAAGCAATCAGGAGAAGGAAAAGTAAGTGTATTTGTCTGTTTATTTTCATCCTTTAATCATTTAATGTATCATTAAATTAGAGTGCACAGTCTTGCTTGCATCTTGGAATCAGGTAGTAGCTTAGTGGCTTAGTGCCCTAGTCCACATCCTTCTCGAAAATGAAATTCTTTTGAGCTACTCTGCACGACCGCACACACACACAATATTCAGCTAAACTGATGAGTACTTTTTTCTCTAAACTGCACAGAATCTCTGTGACATTTGTCAACAAGGATGGCTCAGAGCAGACGATTAGTGTGCCAGTTGGAATGTCCATGTTAGAAGCTGCTCATGAAAACGATATAGAGCTTGAAGGTACGAATTCATATTTCGAACTTTGCAATTTTTCCTCCAGTGTGATTGCTTTACTGCTTTATTATATTACTTATAGTAGAACTAGTTATGCTCAGTCGCCTGGTTCCCCATTAATATCTAGCTCATTGTCTCCTCCATGATTTTACCCGTTTTCATGAACAAAAGCATTTCAATCAGTCTTTTTTATGTTCTATCAATTGATTTTTCAGCTGCAGTTAATGACCTTATATTTTGGGTACTGCAGGGGCATGTGAAGGCTCACTTGCTTGTTCCACTTGTCATGTAATAGTTATGGTATGATCTGTATATACTTATGCAGATTTAGTACTGTTATAGATATTGAAGTTCCACTGCGGACTATGATTTCCAATCTTATCCAGGATGTAAATTATTATAACAAGCTAGAAGACCCAACAGATGAAGAAAATGATATGCTTGACCTGGCATTTGGGCTCACAGAAACGTAAGTAGAGATCCCCTTATGGATTTTTTTTCCTCTTGACGTCTCACTCTCCGTGTTGTGCAAACAAGAAGTTAAAACATTTTACTATCCCACCTATGAGTTGGCCGTGCCCTGGAAGGCATTGTCAGAAACTCTTCTATATTTCACAACCTTGAGGATTGAATTGAGATTTAAAAAGCGGCATACTTGGGGGCGTCCAAGTAGAGGGAGGAAGAGAACTGATATGCGGCTCAGTTGATTCCATTATAACGTTCAATTATCTGGGTAGTCTTTATGAAATAGCTGGCAAGTGATATCTAGGCCTGATACTTATGTGCATGAAGAACTGAAATTAAGTGAACTTAAGCTTGTGTTACAGAATAGCTGATTGGGATGTCCAAATACAAGTATATGTGCAGATACCATACTTCTTTTTACTAATACAAATATAAAGATCCACACAAATTTCCTAGTGTTATTTGAGATGGATTGTACTAGTTTCATCAGACTTCTAATTTGGGAGCTTTTTCAGATCGCGTCTTGGCTGCCAAGTGATCGCGAGGCCTGAACTTGATGGCATGCGGCTGGCGTTACCTGCAGCCACAAGGAACTTTGCTGTAGACGGCTACGTACCAAAACCACACTGAAGAGGCTGTCACCTACGGGGACACGGATTCTTACAGCAGGGTCAATTTTGTAGCCTACAAATCTGTAAACTAAAGCTTTGTTACCTGTAGTCCTGGTGGCTTCGGACTCTCCTGTTGAGCGAGGATTTGTTTGTTGACGAGCACCTCAGATTACCTGCAGAGACCAACCAGTGTTTCATCTGGTTGAATAATAAACGTCTTCGTTCTGTATGAGTGTACTCAGAAACGTTTGCACCATATTACTTCCCAATATTTGGTCCTCTAGAGGAATGGACATACCGTGTTTGTACAGGCGAGTTTTTGACTTGCAGTGAAGGTCTGGCTGTGGTCTGTGGTGCATCGAATACCTTTTCTCTGAACTAGGCAAATAGTAAATCAAATCGAGTATTTTTCAGGCGTGAGCGGTAGCTAGACACATGCCGTTATCACCACTCCATTATCTACATGAGCAGTAGCTCTGGACTGACCATGTACGGTTGTGTCATGGCTATGATGCAAGTTTGTCTTTTCTTTGTGTCGACTGAAAACTTATGAAATCGAACCAATCCGGATTATGGGACGAAAGAAAATTAAACTGAAGTGATGACTCAAAACTACCCGTTGCTTATCCACTTGCATCTCATGGCAAGAACCTCATTCCAAAAGCGAGACACACATGACATACTGTAGGATAGTAGAGAGGGATGCGTATAATGTTGTGGATGTATTGCATTGAGGCCTCGGCCGGTATATATGAGAGTACAAGACTTGGTGGGCAAGGCTCCTTCGGATACATATGGTAGTCTACGATAGGATATATCTACAACTACCAAATATACTCTAACACTCCCCCGCAGTCACAGCGGGAGCACCGCAGACGGTGAGACTGGAGAAGAAGCCGAAGGCGGGAGCCGACGGACTTACAACCCCCCGCAGTCACAACGTGGGCGCGGTGCGGATGCTGCGACCGGAGAGAAAACCGGCGAGTATCTCATGCGGATGGTAGCCCTTTGTGCCGATGTCGATGTAGCCGAGCTGGAGAGCGAGGAGCCATGGTCGAAGATGCCGTGCGTAGGATAGCCGTGGTCGACGTAGAGCTGTCGAGGTTGCCGAAGACGAAGAAGCCGCACATGAAGCCGCGGGCGCACGAGGAGGCGCCACGGTGGAGGCGTGATGGAGAAGACGCCGAAGACGAAGATGGTGACGCGTCGAGGCAGTCGTAGAGGGAGCGATGCCGAAGTCGATGCAGTCAGGCCATCGGCGAGGCATGCCCGGGTTTGCCAGGCCCGGGAACGCGTCGGGGACGATGGGCACGCACCGGTGTTGCCAATACCGGACGTGCAAGAGAGAAGTGCACAACCAGACGCCGTCACCGAAGGGGACCAGCAGAGAAGGCCTCCAAAGCGGTCGCAGGCGCTGAAGACGGCGAGGTAGAAGATGCCGACGCCCGCTGTTGCTTGGAGTAGAGGAGGTGGCGACGCTGGCAACGTGGTTGTGCTAGACGAAGCGAGGAGGAGAGCCTGGATTTCCAGCGCAAGGCTAGACAATCTAGGCGACGCGGCGGCGGCGCTCGAAGGAGACGACGAAGAACTCGAACGGCTTGATGAAGACCATGCGCGAAGGGCGCAGCGACGCGTAGTCAACGATGAGGTCGTGGACATGGTCGGCGGCGGTGAGGAAGCAACAGCGGAGAAGACCACGGGTGGCTCCACTGCTGCCCGAAGAGGCGAAGCAGCGGCAGCCCTCCGTACTCAGTGAAGAAGCGCACACGCCGAGGACGGACGTCACGGGAGCCGGGTGGATCACGCACATCGGCTGATCAGACCGAGCATGCGCGAGGCGAGAAGACGGTGGACGAAGTCGGTGAAGGCGTTCCGATCGGTGGAGGCGAAGACGAGCCGGCGAAGGTCGACGTGCGGAAGAAGCGGCGATGTAGGCGGCGGCGCAAACAAGCGCCCCCGGGTGCCGGCCATCTCGCCATGTCGCACGGTCGTAGAGGAAGAAGAGGCCGGTGATGTCGATGCCGATGTCGAAGTCGTGACGCTGGGTCGATGGGCGGTGGGCGACTCAATCCCGAATCAGTGATCGGGTAAAAAAGAAATTGATGCAGCAGCTTCTTGTGTAGTACTTCTTGGGTGCGCATAGCAAAAGAGACCCCTCACCCTTAGCTTCTTCCTGTCCACCGAGGTCAAGGACCAGAGCCGTGACCCGTGAGACAAGAAACAAAACAGAGGGATAGAGGAGCAGGGTGCCCTGTCGGGCCTGCAGCCTGGGCGGCCAGCGCAAGGCCGGACCGGCAGCTGATGGCCCAGGGAGGCACCCCTCCCTGCTGCTAGGGCGGGTGGTGCGGTAGGGCGGATCCCGCCGGGTCGAGCGGGCGTCCTCGATCCGCGGCGGCGGAAGAAATCCCGCGCGAGCGGATCCCATCATGGCAGGGGCTCCCGCGGTCCCGCCTAGAGCGGCGGCGGCGGATCCCGCCAGGGCGGGCGGCGAGCCGCGGCCCGATGGGGGTGGCGAAGGGGCGAGGTGAAGCGGTGGCGCCACCACGGAGACGACCCGCCGGTGATGAGGTCGATGCACCGCGCAGTGGCCCCTGCTACCACCACGGCAGCACGGGGTAGAGCGCAGGCAGCGGAGGGAGACCGCGGCTGTCACCACGACAGCGCACGATGAGGTTGACGGCGACGGCTTCCGTGGCGGGTGACGAGGTACGACCCGATGGACTGCTGCTTGACGCAGGGTCGGCGGATTAAACTGATCCGCCGACGAGAAGGGCGCTGCCCCGGCGGAAGTCATGGGCGACCTCCCCAGGGGCGCGCTAGGAGGCCGTCGAGGCGGCGCGCTGGAGGCGTGCCGTGGTGGACGACCGGCGGCGCGAGGAAGGCAGGGTGCCGGCGGCGCCGGCGGCAGCGGAAGATTTAGCCTAGGATCTCAAACCCTAATCTCGTGATACCATGTAGGATAGTAGAGAGGGATGCGTATAATGTTGTGGATGTATTGCATTGAGGCTTCGGCCGGTATATATGAGAGTACAAGACTTGAGGGGCAAGGCTCCACCGGATACATATGGTAGTCTACGATAGGATATATCTACAACTACCAAATATACTAACACATACAAATGCCCGAAATACGGAGGCGAGTACTGCAAAATTGTCCGTGGCCACGGAGGAAATTCAGGAACTAGCACACGTACTACTAGTTGGCGTCGATCGTGCGCTCCGAGTCGCAAGCGAGGCAGTTGGCATTGCATTGTTCCCTTGTCACATAACACATCCGTTTCGGCAGTCGAAATTAAACGCGATCTTACACTATTTTCAGAGAATGCAAAACAAATCCAGCAAGGGTAACCAAATGGCTATCAAGAGTTATTAGCTTTCTAATTCGAAAGCAGAATAACTAGAAAAACAGTGCAACACTTTTTTTTTTTTGGAAAAAGTTCATTTTACTTCCTCACCTGTTCACCTTGTCCGCTTAAACCCTAAGCAAAATTTAGACTCAATTTACTCCCCCAAACTCATTTTGATTGGTCCAATCTACCACCTAATGTGTTTCTACGTTTTTGTTTCTCTATGTACGAGTTGACCTAATGTGTTTCTACGTTTTTTTTTCTCTATGTATGTATGAGTTGAGTTTGAATTTTAAATTTTGTGAGCAGGTACATAGCATGATGCCTTATGTTAAAAAATTATTGTAAAAATTTCTCATGGTTATTTTCATATTTTAGAATATTTAATACAAAATTGATCTTAAATACACCAAAACGTATGAAAAGTCTTAATCTATTTTTCTAACATATGGCATCATCTAATAAAATTTGGAATTAGAACTCAACTTGTACATGATGAAATAAAAAATAGAAACCTAATTAAGAGTAGATTGGACTGATTGAAATAGCTCGAGCAAAGTGAACCTAAACTTTTGTTTGGAGGGCCTGCGGGCCTGTGGCCTGATGGGCCCTGCCGGCGGATCGGACATGGCGAGCCGACCCAGGGGGAAACGGACAGTGAGGCTGTGCCGGTGGCCGCCGCGCCGTCGTCCAAACAACGTGGTTTCTACTTGCGTGATATACGCGCGCTTCTCGTTCCTCGCGTTTGGGGGCAACGAACAACTTGCGACGTGCGGCCGCGCTTGGCGTCGGTCAGCGCCCAGCTCCAGCACGTGCTCCACATCCGGGGCGGCCGGCAACCGCGCCATGTCCGCCGTCTGCAGGCTTGCTTAGGCACGGTGGCGTATACGAAACCGAGCCACATAGGCCTGCCCCCGCTTGCATAGACGCCGAGATGGGCTCCGACATCGCGACCCATCCTGAATTCACCGGAGATTATGGACTAGCTACGCATTTGAGAATTGAGACCACCGCATGCATTTCTTTAATTTTCCTCGACCGCTGCAAGTAAACACAGAGTATACTAGCGCAGGCGCAGCACGGGTATGTGCACGCACGTCCCGACACGAACGACAGCGACGTGTCGCGCCGGCCTTTACCCACCACTCCACTACAGTGAAGCTGCGACGGCGACATCTATGGAAGGCGCCGGCGCCGGCGTCGACCGACCGACCGACCGACCTGCCTCACCACGTTACGAGAGTCAAGAGCCACAAGCGTACTCTCTCCGTACCAAAATAAATACAATTCTACGTTTAGACACGTAAATCAATGTCATGTGTAAAACTACCAAACTACCCTTTGTCTTTCATAACTAGACATGACATTTGTTTGTCTTTTATACTAGAAGCTAAGCTTTCGAAGACCATTGTCTTTTATGGTTGGTAGAGAGCATGCACGTACGGCCCGCCCGGCGGCGACTGGCCGGTCCACGCCGCGATGCTCCTCCGGCGCCATAAAGAATTTACCAGCAGCGGCAGCGCCGTGCGCCAGGGGTTGTACTAAAAAAAATGCAAGCAAACGAGCGGCGGGCGATCCAGTCGATTTCTCAAGTCTGAAGCGGCTCGACCGCTGCCGCCACCTGTCGATTGGATTGCCCGCCCTGGCTCGCGGTCACAGGTGTGCCGAGCTCAGAGATCGCCGGACAATTGCCAGCGAACGGGACGGGACATGTGGCGCCTCACCGCGTACTACAAGCTGCCACCGTGCCGGGAGAGAGGAAAGGCGAGAGCGAGACACCTTCTGGAAGCCTGCAAAGGTAGGTGAGGTGAAGCACGTTGAGGCGCGTGAAAGCGAGTCCTGCTCCTGCTGGGGAGCTTTTGTTTGTCCGTCTCGTCTTCGTCTCCTCTCCTCTCGCTCGGTGGCCATCAAAGGAGCGTCACGCTGACAGTGCTCTCAGCTCAGCCCCCATCACCACTCACCTCACCCAGCACCTGGTGATCAAGACAAGTACTACTAGTAGAAAACATGGGCACTACGTAGTATGTGATGTCGTTTGATTGTAAGCGGCCGGAGAATTGAGTTTGATGAAATGAAACTTTAGGCGAATGCTGGATCATATTTACATGTTGGCAGTTCAAGCTTATAGCTAGACGACTGCAGGATCTCATTGATTTCTCCCCCCTCACTAAAAATGCCAAATTTATTTGCTACTTACTACTCCGTACTTTGCATGGCTTCAGAAGGCCGGCACGGTGGCCACCACTCGGCCCCTCCGTCGCGGGCTCGCCGTCGGCGTCAGGCCACCCCCGGCGACCTGGTCCCACAGCTGCACCACGCTGCCGCCTATCGCCGCCCTCGGGCTCCGGTACCGACCCAGCCGCATCTCCATCTCCGGCGCTGTCGGGCTGAGGGGCAGCGTCCTCACCACCTCCTCCCATCCGACGAAATGCTCCGTCGTCGCCTCCGGCGCGGTCCGATACGCGAAGGCATCGTCGCCGTCGTGCTCCTCTGCGTCATCCTCCTGGTCTTCGCCGCCCGCGTCGTCGCAGCAGCACCCGACGCGGGCGGTGTCGTTGAAGTACGCCGTGTACCGCTCCTTGGGCGAGGGCGCCGCCGACGCCGCGGCCGGCTCCGGCCACCGCTCCGGCGCTCTGGACGGCGCCGCCGGAGCCACCTCCGCGGGTATCGGATCCAGCACCATAGGCTTCGTGGCGGCGGCGGCGGCGGTGACGGCGGAGGAGGCACGGAGGCGCCAGAGTCCCGCGGCCGCGGCGGCGGCGAGGACCGCGGCGAGGCAGGTCCACGCGGCGGCGCCGGTGGCCGCGGAGGAATCCGGGAGGGAGTAGAGGCGGAACGCGACGGCCTCGAACGGGTGCTCGAGGATGTCCATCGATCTCGGCCTGGCGTACAGCGTAGGACAGCGTACTCGCGCTTGCGGCGGACGCTGCTCTGCTTTCTGGCTGGGCTTTGCTTAGTGGAATGGAGTAAGCAGAGGAGCAAGTGACGCGGGAGTATTTAATGGCTGAGAGGAGGGGGATGGGGCGGTGATTGAATCTGAGCCGTTGGATGGTGAGAACGCAAGGGGATCAAAAGGGGAAGATGCTTCGCATTGGGAGATGCTGAGATGGATACCGGATTTTGCAGTTTTGCTTACCGCATTTTGTTTTGTCTTAATCCGGTCTTGGTCTGATGGTCTCCCAAGAGAAAATATTCTATTCAGCAGGAGAGCACAATTTGCCCTTATTCCCTTGTTTGGAGAAAAAAAAAATGAAAGTTAGTTAATGAGAAGTCTTGGCAACCTAAGATTAAAACATTTGAACTGGATTTGAAAATTTTGGATAGGGTTTTCTGTTCATGTATCATTGCATGCGCAAGTATGCAGCTCCGAATCAAACTCCAGTGGGAGTGCGAAACACCGAACCAAATTTCGACATTTTAGTACAAATTTGAGCATAGTTTTTTCACACTGGTAATGTTCCGGGGGTTTGTCGTGCGATGACGATGGGGAGCACACTTTGGACTGTTTGGATTCGACCTCACAGGGGAAGCGGTGAGGAATCTGTATGGAGTTTCCGACTGGAAGGCGCTGCACGACGGTGAATCGGTGAACTGTGTCCGAGTCTCTGGTGCTTGTGCCCTGCCGCCCCTAAACAATTCTGGTAGCCACCAGCCCACCACCAAGTGCGGATGCTGATGGCTTTCGGTGATCCGGCGTGTCCGCTTGTGCCGAGCGCGGAGAATAGTGACACGAGGGCGTGAGGTCCAAACGAGGTTGCCGGCGGCGGCGGCTACCGCCAAAGCGACGGCCGCGGCGTCGGCGGCGCCCTCACGCACGCACGGTTGGTAGCAGTAGCAGGCTTTTACCGTCCGTCAAGGCCCAAGGGGGGCATGTGGCGTGCACGATTCTAACTGACTGCTTTGGCTGATGATGCCAGCGTCTGTGCACTCGTGCTTGCGCCGATTCGGCCATTTCCCAAGTGGCGCCAAGGTAAAAACACCAGATGTAGGGAGGTGAATTTCATTCAGACGTGCCTTGTAACATCGTCATGATCGTTACGTAGCGTACGTGTTCGCCTGGGTTCAGTGGATTCAGACTCTGGTGTTGACACCAGAAATGACCAGGTTTCGTCGAGGTAGACGTCCGATTCGGAAGTGACGTTCAGTTTACACACGTTGCAAAAAAGAGAAGTGGATACCCCATACCTGAATATTTTCACCAGTACAAGCTGGGCAGGACTTCTACTTGAGACTTAAGTTTCTATTTGCAGGCTACTTGCTCAAATTACACGGTAGAAATGGCTTGGTTAAAAGATACAAGTCTTTCCCAAAACTACGACACCATTTCCACGTGTTTGCAGTATGATAGTACAGCTGTCATGATCAAGCTAAAAAGGGGGGAAATTGTATTTAATTGTTAGAGAAGTGTTGCAGTATCAACCGATCATGAAATGCAGCATTGTTCTCTTTCAGATTTATGGTGTGAACACAGCAGAAACAATGGAGCTATTGGAACACTTCTTGGCCATGAATCCAGATAGCGAATAAGACTACTCGTCCTTAATTGAGAACTTGCATTGTGCTTTACCAGGTAGGTCTACGTGTGGTCCCGTTGTTTCATAAATACATGATAAGTGACGCTAACCATGGCAGTGGATGTGTGAAAGCACAAGACTTTTGCGCTCATTTTGGTCTGGACAAGAAAGTACTAATAACGAAGTTTCTACGAATGCTACCTTTGCTTAACGGGATTGCCCACTTTGCTGAACTTACACTCTTTTCCAAATATTTCACTACTTCGATTCTAGCATTAACAATTCAATTACATTCTGTCAGGTATCAACTTCAATCCTGTTATATTTTCCAACAGCCTTGCTGTTTCACATAAAGAATTCCCGTTACCATATATTTCGTCAGTGCTAAGGGCTGTTGGTGTATTTGTGGAGTTCTTGGTTGGGTGTGCACAACCGAAGGAGCAACCGTGTTGTTCCAGGGTGTCTGTGAGACCGCCTTTGATAAGTGCAGGGATCCTGAAACAGAGGGCAGCTAGCTGACATCATGTGGTTAAGCAATAGAAACATCTGTTTTTTTTGAACCGAAATAGAAACATCTGTTAGCCATTTAACTTCTTTGTAAATCAAAGAATAGTGCCGTTATAGTTGCTACTGGCTTAGCATCCAGCTGTCTAATGCATATATTTGATTGTTGATATGATCGCAGGCCTGATGGATATGATAGTCATGGTGCCTCTGGTGCTCGACTGCTTGGATTTGTTGTAATGTGTATGATTTAAACGCCGGACACAGTATCATTAAAAAAAAACGCCAGACACACCTGTGAGGATTTTGTGATGGATATGTATGTTTTTCGATAGAACAAGTGAATATTTTCTAATTTTTATATTTATTATTCGAAACTTAACTATATTTAATTGTTAATATGACGAGGTGTGCAACGCGCACCAAATGTTCTAGTATACTGAATATCTGAATCCACTGATGAACTACCGCAACATCTGAGACCGGACCGCCCAACACAAACAACAACATATGCTGGTCGATCAAGCAAGACGAGCCAGAGTCTGATAGATTGAAAACGCCGAACAAATAATTTATCAGCTCTTCACATGTACTCTGATGGTTACAGTCAGAGTCTGCAGGTTTACAACAACAAAGATGGTAACATTCAGAGGCTCTGCAGGATCTTGAGGGTCTCGCCGATGTGCTTCTCGGGCTGGAACTGGTTGTTGTAGATGTACTGGACGACGCCGTTCTTGTCGAGCACGTAGGTCTGCCTCCCCGGCAGTGTCCCGAAGAGATCCCCCGGGACGCCCCACTCCTTGCGCACCCGGTTGCCCTCGTCGGCTAGCAGCGTGAAGGGCAGCCTGTACTTCTGCGCGAACGCCTTGTGCGACGCCGCGTCGTCGCCGCTGATGCCGATCACCTCCGCCCCAGCCTTCTTGAACTTCTCGTACGAGTCACGGAACGCGCACGCCTGCGATGAACACAGAGGCAATGCAGGACAGATTATTGCAGGCTCAAGCTCAAGCAATTGCTCTTCAGTCAGTTGTGTCAAGGAGCGAGAAGCCGCTCGCAGAGCAATGGCTAATTGCGAATGCGAAGGCACCTATTTCAGTTTTCCACTGTGACTATTGTCGGTGCTGGCGTGCTGCTACAAACTAAGAAAAATCTCAAGCCTTTGCAAGAACATATGGGTATCGCTCCATCATCACATTACTACTACTACATAGCTTTCTGAACAAGGATCATACTGATACCACACAATTCGCCTCATCGGAATGGTTTCAGAGTTTCAGAAGTTCCTCTGTTTTTCTGTCTGGGGACAAAATTAAACCTGTGGTTTCAGAGCATTTGCGCAAGAATTGATGAAGCTGACCTGCTTGGTGCATCCGGGCGTCTCATCGGCGGGGTAGAAGTAGACCACGACGGGCTTCCCCTTGAACTTGTTGAGCGATACGGGCTTGCCGTTCTGGTCCTTGAGGGTGAAGTTGGGCGGCACGCTACCTTTGGACACCTGCAACCCCAAACCACACGCCTTACCAATCACCACGAATCCGCAGCCATTTCCGGGAGGAACCGAGCTACGAAGCTACCGCGCGTACCTTGCCGCAGACGATGGCCGTAGACGCGGCGGCGGCGCGGCGCCACCGTGGCGCCGGCACGGCGGCGGCGGGCGCACGGAGGCCGTGGAACGCCGAGGTGGAGGGCGTGCAGAGGAGCTGCGCCTGCGCGCGGGAGGACGACGCCCTGGGCGCCAGCAGCAGGGAAGGGTTGCAGCAGGCCGTGGCGGGGGTGAATGCCATGGCGGATGGAGCGTCAGGTGCGGCCTCTGTTGCTGCTCGCTGCTACCAAAATGGCCGGCCTCTCTTCCTTCGATCTCGTGCTGCCCGTGATGGTTGGCTGGTAGGGGATAATCAGGATGAGATGGGAGAGGGAGGGGTTTCTGCCGACGTGGCACGCCTTGCTGCCCTTTGCTGCTGCTCTGTTGCTTGCCTCTGCTTTGAAAAGAACAAAAAACCTCCCAAGTCACCTAGAAATTTAAAATTGTGGCTTTGAAATCATAATTTTATTAGATTAAAAAAAGTCAACTCAACTTTCTACAGAACCTGAAGTGTTTAACTCACAAATCAGTCACAACTCACAAACCAAGAACTGTGTAGGTTGTCTAAGGTGCAAAAGGGAAGTCACTCGTGACTTTCGCCTACTATAAAACAAAAAAATATGATTTATCCATTACCCATCCAATGGATGCTACAGAAGTTGGCTTTTCTCAATGCAAATGCATAGTAAACTTAGGCCGTCTGTAATTATCATTTATCGATCCAAATAAGGCTTAGTTCATGCGGCAAACACTAAACAAATAGACATTTCTCATTACAGAAAAGTACCTCACGTTTTTAAAAAAAATATTTCAAGTGTTTTGAACAGTTACATACCCCCAAACGATCACAATAATAATCTTCATTAAAAGACACTATAACAATAGATATATTTGTATGGTTAGCCATATAAATTTCATGACCATGGAATCTAAAAAAAAGCAATCAATTATATTGTACGAACCATGGTCACAGTTAGCCACGTATTCATCTGTTATAATGATGGCCAATTATATTGTACGAACCATGGCCACAGTTAGCCACGTATTCATCTGTTATAGTGCTGGATTTTAGTAAAGATTATTTTATTATTTGGAACATGGACCTATTTAAAATGCTTAAGTGAAATATTTTTTAAAAGTAAAATGCTTTTTCATACTAAGAAATATCTTTGTTAGACATGCTTACTGTTTCACTCATGAACTGGATTTTCTTTGATTGATAAATGCAGGATGCAGCTAGGCTAACTTGTGCATTGAGAAAATATAACTGTTGTTGGGTGGTGGGATGAATTGGCACCCCCAAAGGGGAAAGTCTCACTGGCTACTTCACACTTGTGCACGTTTGAGAATCCACGCATTAATCGTACTCCACACTTGCTTCACCCCATTAATCATGTTGTATTTTAAGTTGAATTGGTTGTAAACTCATAAAACAAAAAAATATACTTTTAGAACAAACTATACTACTTAAGAAACAAAAATATATACATGTGTAATAACATAAATCGTACTACTAAAAAATACTCCCAACGTTTTATAAAGAGTGTAATTCTAACATTTTTAAGACAGATTACTGATGGCGTGAAAAAACTCTCATGCCCTCATTTATTTGCCATATTGAGTTAGCTTTGGGGGTGCAAATCAAATATGACCACTTAATTAGGAACATAGTTCAGATCTAACTTTTAGAATTGGACTATGCAAGATTTTTTTGAAACGCTAGAGTTGCACTTTTTATGGGACGAAGGGAGTAGAGCTTCACCGCCTGTGACCGGAATGTCCAGGGTTCAAGCCCCAGCCTCTGCACATTTATGTGTAGGAAAGACTGTGCGCTGAAAAACTTGCCCCCAGATCCTGCATAGTGCGGGAGCTACGACACTGGGTACGCCTCCCATGGGACGGAGGGAGTATACACACAGAATAAGTGATAGAGCTTTATGCAACAGGAAAAAAATTAAAATTAAGAATGTAAAAAGATAAAAACAAGAAGCAAAGACGATGAAAACGAGAAAGAGAAAATAGAAATAAATTAACTAGACTAGTGCTATGGCTGAAAGAAAAAAATAAAAATAAAACAATGCCACGAAAAAGAAAGAAAAAGAAAAAACAAATGTTGCTCATGTTAACCCATATTTCTAAAATGTTAGGCCGCGTAGCAGGCCAGCTGGACTAAACAAATGTTCATACTGATGATAACTGGAATGAGTAAATGTTCCCAAAAACAGTCCAACAGTAAGCTACGATCGAGTAATAGGGAGAGGAGAACCAATTCCAGTGCCTAGTAAAACATCGATTTCTCTTTTGAGATAGAGTTCGATCCTGTGACTATAGTTCTAGTCGGAAACGCCACGCCGTCCAAGTTCGATCTGGCCCGGGCCTAAACGGCTAATTAAACCGCATACGAGCAGGCGTGCACGAACACGAACCAACAAGCAACAGTGTGATCCATCCAAGCATCAGTTTCTCCTCCAAGACTCCAACAATGAAGATCTACGGCCTCCACTCGAACTCCCTGCGCCCGCCGGCGCTCTCTGCCGCCGACGAAGCGGCTGCCGCCGGTCAAGAGAAGCTCCCCTGCATCCTCGTCGAGCTGGAGGCCTACGTCGCTGATCGCGTCAACGCCACCACCGCCTTCGCCACGACCTGCGACGGCATGGATGTGATTTACTTCACGACCAAGCGAAACCGCGGAGATGCCAATGGATGGGTTGTGAGTGTGGACCTAGAGAAGAAAGAGCTACTTAGATGTGGCTTCCTTTGTCTCACAAATAAACGTAGGCATTAACTTGGCCCTTGTTTAGTTCCAAAATGAAATATTTTCACCCATTACATTAAAGGAAAATTTTAGATGCATGGAGTATTAAACGTATACGAAAAAGGTGAAAAATTATATGGATAGGCTGTAAATCGCGAGACGAATCTAATGAACCTACTTAATCCATGATTTGCAACAGTAGTGCTACAGTAATCATCTGCTAATTATGGATTAATTACCATCGTTAGATTCGTCTCGAGATTTCCAACTTATCCATATAACTTTCCACCTTTTTCGTCTACATTTACTACTCCTAAATTGGTAAAATCTAAACCCGAAATCTTTTCACGAAATCTTTTCGGGAACTAAACACGGGCTTGGCCTACATATACAGTAGAATATCTTCGCATCTCTAAAGAGTGACCCAGCTGGTAATTATTTGATCGCATGGCTTACATAGGTGTGTTTTGTTTTTAACATGTATTATTGATTATTTGTATTACTGTTTTGTCCTAATCTCTGTTTATCACTGGTCCCGGCCAGACATACAAGCTCTCGTGTCTGGTACACTTTGCCCTGTTCTGCTGGTAGAAATGCCGACTGATTTCAATAATATTTTGTGAGCGAGAATATATAAGTCAGAACAAATCAGAATAAGCAATCTAGACTTCATTCACTTGTAGCATGAGAACCCCTATCAAACGTACGACATGTAAGTCCAACTTGGACGCCATGAGTTTTTGTTTTGTTTACTTTTCCACCTCTAGTGTGGCCATCAGCCTATCACACCTCCAAATTAAAGGGGAGGAGAGTTCTCTTCTGTTTTTTTTGAGAAGGAATATATATTGATCTTAGCACAGTGCACCGGCTCTTTTACAAACAAGAACAAAAAAAAGGAAAATTACACAGAAGTTTAAAACTCCTAATCATCTTTTTTTTAATTAAAACTGTGGGGGAGATCCCCACAACGCTCCATTCAAAAAAGGCACCAAAAATATGTACAGAGTTTAAGGAAACTTACAAAGGAAAAGAAAAAAGCATAATTAAACAAGGGTGTCTAGCCATTGTCTAATGGGTCTGATATCATCCCTAACTCTATGAAGCTGAAGGGTGACCTGTTCTTTGAACCTTAAGATCCAAAGATTGATGCTTGCTGTCCTTTGCTTCAAAAATTTTCCCATTCCTCATCTTCCAAAGTTCCCACACAGCTATCATGAATATCTCCATGAAGTATGGGTGGTGCGCTGCTGTCTTTGCACGGCTCAGTTTAATATGTATGCTAGCTATATTGTCCCAATGTAGGCCAATCTTCAGCCAGCATGCTATAGCAAATGGGCAGTCGAAAAATAGGTGTTCTATGTCCTCTGTCACGTTGTCATTGCATAACACGCAGTTTATGTTCGGCTGAACGTGAAAATTCCTTCTCTGCAACATAGACTTGGTGTTGAGCCTATCCATCAGAACCAGCCATGCAAAGAACTTGATTCTCGGTGTACATTTCGACTTCCATACCCATGAGAAGGTCGGTGGTGCTTGCATGTGCCTAAATGCAAGCTGATAAAATCTCCTCGATGTATAATTCTGATTTCCCCATAAGAAGGTCCACTGATCATTGACACCACTAGAATATTGTGTCGATTGCAACTGTATTTGGAGGTCATAGTACTCTTGCAATGCTTCTGTTGACAGTGGCAAGGAGAAGATAGAGTCCAAGTCATTGGCTTCCATGATTTGTTTCAGAGAAATGTGCTTGTTTCGTGCAAAGGAAAACAATCTTGGATATTGGCCGGAGAGTATGTTATCAGACCAAAGATCTTCCCAGAAGAGGATCGTTGACCCATCACCAACTGTACATCGTGCAATGCCTCTGTATAAAACATTAAGTCTGAATATGTCTTTCCACCAGAAAGATCCAACCTCTCTCGAACCATGAGGCACTTTGTTTTGGTAGTATTTGAACCATATCAGTCTGACCCGCGGGATTGCAGATTTTTTGTAGAACTTGTGCACTTGCTTCATGAGAAGAGCATCATTTTGTAGCCTAAGGTTTAGAACTCCAAGCCCCCCTTTGGATTTTGGCCTTTGGACAGCCTGCCATGCAACAAGATTTCCTCCTTTTTTCTCACGATTAGACCTGATGGGAACTAGGGTGCCCGATCTTCCGTCAGGTGAAAGATAACTCATTTTGGGCGGAGCACGACACACCGATCCAGCTTCAAGTCAGCCGTAGTCACAATCCGGTTGACCTCGCCCAGAAGGCTAATCCCTACCTGCGAAATGGAGAACACAAGCAAGAGCTCGAAAGAACGCAGCACTCAATAATAGTGACAACTGCAGATGAATGATTAAAGCACACGAGTTGGGATTTCACAAACCGACGAACCGACGACACTGTCTCAAACAGAATAATCTAAACAAAACCCGAGTCTAAACGGCGGCTACTGCTGAGTTTATTACCCTAGGGGCGTCCTAGGGTTGGGGGCGCACCAGGTGGGGTGTCCTCAACTTGGGCCAAAGGCCTGACACGATACAAAGCCTGAAAAGGCCCAAAACAGGTGATGTAGCACGTTGTTGTGGTCACACAGTGTGATCCACGAACCTTTTGGAGCTAGTACCAGAACCAAACGACGGCGTTGTCATCCCCTTTCCAACGCATACTTATATGCCTCGTTTCGATGTCGTATGAGGGAGATATCGCCGAAACCGTGTAGGGGTGTCAGCTGAATCCGAACCGAACGTGGCGGCTGAGTTGGAGACGAGTTGTAACTTGGGGAAGCCTGTAGCATGTACGTGTTCAGCGTGGCGATGTCCTCATCAAGACCCTCTCCAGAGACATTGCTTGCATGCTCTATCTATATTATTAATGGCTCCAAATGGAAACTTGATAGTGCACATTGCATAGGTGGTTGTGGGTATGATTGTTGAGTTTACCATCTCCAATCTTCCCGAGTAAGAAAGGAAGGTCGAGCAAGCATTCAATCTCCTCTCTATTCTATCCATAATGGGTGTTAGGTCTTGCAATCTTGGCTTTGTTGTGCCCATTGGCAGTCCTAAATAGGTGAAAGGCAGACTTCCAGTTTGGCAACCAAGAGAAACAGCTAGGATAGGCAATCTTGAGTGCGGGGCATTAATTGGAATCATTTGCGACTTATGAAAATTGACCTTTAGACTTGTTGATTCTCCAAAATCAGAGAGGATATCTTTCAAACATAATAGCTGGGCGACGTCTGCTTGCATTATAAGTAGTGTATCATCAGCATATTGAATGATCGGGAAATCATTATTGGGTTGGGGGATTGGTATGCGGATCTGTCCCCTTGTGCAAGCGTCTTTGATCACATATTGCAAGAGCTCAGCAGCTAAGGCAAATAGTAATGGAGATAAAGGATCACCTTGGCGTACCCCTCTTTTGCATTTGAATTGTTTTCCCGGCACCCCATTCAAAAGTATAGATGATGTTCCTGTTGACAGAATCATTTGAATCCATGTAATCCAGAGGCTTGGGAATCCCATATGTTCCATCATTGTGAGGATAGTACTATGCTCGACAGTGTCAAATGCTTTTGCAAAGTCTAGTTTGACAATTATGATCTCTTTCTTACTCTGGTGGCACTGATGAATATATTCAAAACTCCAAGCGAGACAGTCTTGTATGGTTCGAGACCGAATGAAACCATATTGATTTTCATGCAACAAACACAGGATCAGTGATTGAAGCCTGTCTGCCAGTAACTTGGTAAGAAGCTTGAGACTACAATTAAGGAGAGAAATCGGTCAGAAGTTGTTCACCGTTTCAGGACTGTTGATCTTAGGCACAAGTGTTATAAAAGAGCTATTTACACTTTCCAAATTGAGCCGGCAGTTGAAAAAAGTCTAGACAAAGTGCATAAAAATCACCTTTTATCAAGTGCCAATATTTCTTTAGAAAGAGACCATTAAAACCATCTGGGCCTAGGGCCTTGTCATTGGGCATGCTCTTAACTATTCTATCAATTTCCTCATGGGTGAATGGAGCTACTAGACTTGAAAGATCAGTATCACGTGCTATGAGGTTTTGTAAATTAAATCTCATGTGTGGCTGATTAGAAATGCCCATTCTATTTTGTATGCTGTCCATAGCAGGGCAGCTTTCCCTTCATGGTCCATTACTATATGTCCACTGTCATCTTTGAGTTGAGAGATTGTGTTTTTCCTGAATGAAATAGTTGCCATCGCATGGAAATATTTGGAGCACTCATCTCCCAATTTTACTCTATTTACAGTGTGTCTCTTTTTCTAGTAAATATTCTGGGATCTCAGTAGTTTCTCCATTTGCAGCTTGATGAGGGCTCTGAAATTCCACTCCTGTGCAAACAGAGGTCTATGATCTTCTAAGGTGTCTAGGTGCAAGATGACTTTGTTGCAATTGCCAATCAATAGCTTCAGATTTGAAAGATTTTTACTCCATGCCTTTAACTCATATCTAACATTCTTCAGTTTGCCAGCTAAGATAGCAGCAGAGTCTCTGGTATTTCTCACATTTTTCTCCCATCCTCTCTCCACAGCATCAATGAATCCTAGATGATTCGGCCAGAAATTCTCAAATCTGAAAATACTTGATCTCGGGATTTTTGTTTCAATTTGCACCTTACACGGGATATGATCAGAGGTGATCTTTGCTAAAGGATAGACCATTGTGTTGGGAAAATCCAGTGTCCAATTGACTGACGTGAAGAACCAATCGAGCTGTTCAAGTAAGGGGTCATTTTGCATATTACTCCATGTGTAAGCACGGCATTTCAGTGGCAGCTCAATCAGGCCGAGATGTCCTATGACATCATTGAAATGAGGGTATCTTGCAGGTTGCCACCAGGCTTGTTGCGGTCATCTAGATAGCGATAGAAGTTGAAATCCCCAAGAAAGAGCCAATTCTCATCATCATTTATAGTCTGACTTCTCAACGACTGCACGAACTCAGTTCTACCCGGCTCTTGGCATGGTCCATAGACCGTTGTCAATTTCCATGTGTTGAGGTTATGTGCAGATGTGAACTGAATGGTCATACCAAATGACTTTGTATCCAAAACATTACCAACAAAGATAGAGCTATTCCAGATTATCAAGATACTACCTGAAGCACCTACAGACGATATATATTCGAATTTATCAAACCTTCTTGGTGCAAACTTTCTAATGAATTGGATGTCGAAATGATCCCTCTTTGTTTCTTGCAGACAAATAATCGAACAAGAGCTTTCATCTATTTTGTTTCGAACCGCATCCCATTTGCCAGTGGCATTAAGTCCCCTAATGTTCCAACACAATATACTCCAGCTTCGTTTATTCATGGTAAACAATGGTAATTGTGGGACTTCTGTCATATCTAGTATAACAAAATGAAATAAGGGACAGAAAGACTTGGACAGGACCAGGTCCATTTGTGCACGACAAACAGAGATATAAGAGCATATTCAACTGCAGCAGTAATGTCCACCATAGCAAAGAGCATTCCACACAGAGCAAATAGGATTCCACACATGGTTCCACAAAAGAAATAAGTAAAGTCTTCATAATGGAAAAACATAAAAACCATAGGCAGAAGGCAAAGCATTCGAAGGCAGACTGAGCCACCACATCTGCACATCAACATCAATTGTCTTCAACATTTGTTGTGCCATCATCTGGAACATCCTTTGAAATCTTCTGCAGAAGCAGATCATTAGTGATCTCACTAGGAGAAACACCACAACAGACTCCCCTGCCCTTCAGAACCTCCATCGGAATAGGGCCATTCACTTCATTTTGAGACACAGCTAGGTCTGTCAATTCTTGCACATGTGCAATGTTGTTCTCAGCCTGCACAACGTTGCTACCAGTGCCCTTACGCCTCTTGCGAGGAGGATCAATCAACTGACAATGTTTATAGCCACCTGTATTGTTGTTCAGCCTTGGGCTTCTTCTCACTGAGCTAGTTGCTAAAGGGATGGATTTCGTGGCTTCAGATACCATTACTGGCAGGCTCACCACAGACTTTGTTGGCCTGGGTGGTAAACCATGTGTTGAGATCTCTGAACCTTTGGCAACATCATCAAAAGCTGAAAGGAGACATTTCTTTGCCATGGCATCATGCTGTTCAGTGGAAGTTCCCTGTAGAATATTTGACTCAGAACTGCCCTCTGCTACTGACATATCATCAACTTGTGTACCAGTGCTCATGTTTCCCATGCCCTGATCAGTAGGCTGTTCTGCCTGAGAAGTGATTTCTAACTCGCCTTCAAACACTGGGTTATTGGTCGATCCATTGTGCTCATCAATTTTCTGTGCCCAGATCTGCATCAAAACTGAATGTAGCACTGGCTGGTAGGGAACAATAGCCTTAGATAGATCTTCAGCTTGGCCACTAGAGTTGTTGCCTATTTCAAAAGCTTTAAGCCAGTTTCTCTTCAATGGATTGATGTCTGATGGGCTTCTCTGTATCTTTGTTTCCGCGAAAACGAAAGACTGCCAATGAATGGAGAAAGAGGAGCTATGGTCATCAGAAAGCAAATCACCCTGTACCCTTGAGGTAACTTCACTTGATGATGAGGAGGAAGAAGAACCAGTAGCAAGCTTTCCTTTCATGACCATTTCCACAGTCAAAAGTATGTCAGGACCATTTGGAGCCAAGTCATCCATTGCTTGTTGCATCTGATTCTGGTTTACCCCATAATCATGTAACATTGCATTTGCTGCCCCAATTAATTCTTGCCCCCAATTCTGATCCACATCAGGATTGGCATGTGCAATGTGACCATGAACCGGGTGGGGGTTGCCATCTACTGGAACCAGATCTTCATTAGCAGGGAACACATCCGGGAACTGGCCTCCAATAAGTAGACAGGTGCTGTCCATGAGTAACCATTGCCCCCAAGAAGAGAGCCTTGGGAGACTACCACACTGTGAAGAATCCGATCAGGAGAGAGCACTAGGCAATCTAGGAAGGTCCTTGATTTGTTTGCACTCTCATACCAGGTAATCAAACGACCAAAAGGGGCGACAACAGCTTTGAAGAAATCCATCGTCTGATGATCTAACACTACTGCAGAAAAGGTTTTTAGCGCCGGGCGCTTTAGCATTTGCAGGCGCGGGTGCTCCGCCCGTTGCTGCTTTTTGCTGCTAGAAATAGGGCATTAGCAGCAACGGGTGGACGCCCGGTGCTGAAAATCCATTTTTAGGGTCGGACGACACCACCGTCCGTGGCTGAAAACAACTTTGCAGCAGCGGATGGAAACATCGTCCGTTCCAGAAAATACAATTTACAGGATCGGCTGATGGCCTCGCCCGTCTCTACAAATGTGACAAAAAATTAAAAAAAAAGACGCCGCCAGTCGCTTTAGGCCGCCGCCACCGCGCGTGCCGTGGCCGGCGGTGCGCTGCCCGCAGCTGCACGACGGGGGCACGCGACCCCGCCGCTGCAGGCCGAGGTCATTTGAGAATTTTAAAAAATCAAGATTTCAAATTAGATAACATATAATGATATTTTCAAGTATTAAACAATCTCAAATAAAAAAGTTATTAACTACAAAGTTTTAGATCTTATGGAAATGTACAACTTTGATTTAATGTTTATCTTAATACGATATATTATTGAGCTTTACATTTTTGATATAACGTTTGTCTTCTTTTAAAATAATTTTTTGAGCATTTAAATGATCTCTAGTCCAAAAATTAACAACTACAAAGTTTCCTATCTCAGAGCTGTACAACTTTGTTATAAAGCTTATATACATCCGAGAAAAAATAAAAAAGTTTGTATTCAAAAAATACATCTCTTACACTAGTTCATGTAACTTCATGTAACACTTAGAGTATAGCTTCAAATTTTGTACACATTTTATCATTACACTGACTCAAATATTCTAAACACGCTTTCTCTATGTAATATACTTCAATACAAGTTAAGTGTATAGGTTTAAAATATTTTAAACGTGTTTTGCTATTTTTTCTAATTAAAATAGCACTAGCTTTCAAGACTAAAAAGTTTGTCATGATATTTTAAAGTATTAAACCATGTCAAATGAAAAACTTGTCAACTATAAAGTTTTAGGATTCGTCGAGATCTAAAATTTTCATATAAACTTTATTTCCATCCAAGATCATATTTAATTAATTTTATTTTTATTCTTTCTCGTGGGCTATCTACAACGGCCCAAAGTCCAACGACGTTATACGGTCCATTTCTCCAATCTTATTCGGGCCGGCCAAAAAACTCAGCCAGCCCAAAACTCAACTGGCCCGAAATCTATTTCCAGGCGCTGGTCATCCCACGACCCGCGCCTAAAAATAGAGACCATTTTTAGGTGCGGACGATGGGATGACCCGCACCTACAAATGATAATTTTTCGGTGCGGGTGATCCCATCGCCCGCGCCTAAAAATGGCCTCTATTTTTAGGCACGGGTCATCCTATCGTCCGCGCCTACAAATTCATCTCTAGCAACGGACCAAATGCTACAGTGCATCCCGAGCTTTGTGGGTGCGGCTTGACTTTCCGTCCGTGCCTGAAAAAAAAATGGCTGGCCTCTACAAATCGTTTTTGTAGTAGTGTAATGGAAAAGCCAGGACCATCAATCTACAGAACCGTGAATAATTGCAAGCTCTCTGGTTCCTGGCTTCATCATGCTTTATTACTCTAATGGTGGAATTGTTGATGAAGGGGATTGGAGACACATCTAGCAGAGACTGCCTCTAGATTACAGATTGGAACTGAACCGGCCCCAAACCCAAGGGAGAACGAAAACGAGATATGATTCTTACAGGGTACACATGCTCCAGATGCTCCACAACATCCTGCAGAGCTTCCATGACGAACTCCTCCGCTGGTTCCGGGTGCAGCGTGATGATTGCATAGTCTTCATGGCGCCTCGGTGGCTCTCCTCCGAGAGCAACACGACCACGAGCGGGGCGCTGCCACCCATGCTCAACATGAGCACCAGGTGGCAAGTAGGGGGTAGGGTTGCAGTGGAAATTGGCCATTGCCTCATCTCGCAGCTGCGGCGGCGATTGGGTCGAAGCTGTGGTTTTTCTTGCTGGGGATTGACAGGGAGTCTCTGTTCGTTGGGAAGACGAAACGCCCAGGGTTTTAGTAGCGAGATTGTTATGATCTTCTCTACTCTTTCCATCCATCATCTTGGACCGCCAGGCTATTCTGGGCTTTGTGTTTGTAAAACAGAGACGAGCCCGATGACCATAATTAAAACAGACCTTGCATCTGATCTGTTGCTGGCAAAAAGGCGCAATGTGGCCGAGGCCTAGACATTTTGAACAGCACTGGGCTTGAGTCGCCATAGCACTCCAATTTTCAATATTCAAGACCCCATCAGAACGTTCTTCCTCCGTCAATTCCGGCTGAGACTTAGCATCTGGAGGGTGCTGCTGCGATGAACACGCCGAGAAATCCAAATCCGAAAAAATTCTATTGAAAGCCTGATTGACTGGGATATTCTGAGAATTCATCGATCTTGAGAAAGAGCCAAAACAAGTCTTAAAACCATCTGTCTGGATTAGGGATGAAAACGGAAACGAGAATTCCCGGTTATCGGGAATCGTTTCCGAGATTTTACCGACTTTTTGGACAAAACGAAAACGATAACGGTTATTGGAAAAACGAAAACGAAAACGATAAAAAAATCCGGAAACGAAAACGAAAACGATTTCAGCCTCTTCCGACCGTTTTCACAAAATATCGTATTTTGCCGGTAGTTTACCGCAGGTAATATCGAATTCAAGGACCTCTTCACTTGATCACTTCTATCTATGTCAGCCCAGCCCCCTAGGAACAACCTTAATCGGCCCAGCCGCACTCATCTCATGCCAAATACCAAGGAAAAGCTGTTGTGTGCGTGTTCATGGGCTGCCAGATCACTAATCCATGCATGGAAACCCAGGTAAGTCCATAATTTTTTAATTTTTTTATTTCTATATTTCTTTCATTGTCAATTAATTCTTGATTATAGAAAATAAGTAAAAGCAAACCACTAAACCCTTGTCAAACTTCGGTTTCTTTATCAATATTCGATACGTTAGGTGTCCAAAAGATATTGACTTAGATACGCCATGGTAATGCAACTTGGTAATTGGTATATCATTTATTGTTAATTTGCTCCTTTAAGCATAAATTAGTTGTAATTTGGAGTCATAGAGAGATTGAACGGTTACGATAGTTGGATTAATGCCTTAATCGCTATTACTTGGACTAATGTCTTAATGGAGTTATATGGCTAGTGTTATGCTATATGGTTTGACGTGTTCATCGTTTTGAAATATCGTTTTGATGGGTTTCGATCGTTATCGATGTGTTGTCGATCAAAGTCTTTTCTCACGTTCCCAATGTGCAACTCCATTGTTCCACAAATGGAAATATACATCAAAAGATTGACCAATAAATCGACGAAGAGCATAGATATGAAATCCAACTTTCTTGCATAAGACTGATATGCGAAAATGCTGATCACTGAGGAAAGTAACATGAAAATCAGCCGGCGTTCCTCCCAGACAAGAAGCCAAAGCAAAACCAACAGATTCCTCCAAGAGACGAAAAGTGTATCTCCGGAAAGTGACCAACAAGAAGAAAGAACCAGTGACATCAGAGGAGGGATGGTGGACAGATGCCTTGAAGAGCTGAAGAACTTCATCTTGAAACCGACGACCCGGTTTGAAATCCAACTTTCCCTCAAGATCCGTCAGGAGATCCATCCCGAAGGGGGAGAAAAATCGCAGAAGATTAAGAAGGGGACACACCTGTCGCAGGAGGAATACAAATCGCAGGGGTTTGTAGGCTAAATCACCGTAGGATGATCACCAAGTTCGGTCGCCCGAGAGCCATCCCACCAACCAACCTTGCTGTTGTATGTTGTACTCCTAATCATCTTCCTCGACGATTTTTGGGATCCGTTCGTCACCGCCGTCCGAACCGCTGCCCAATCGTCACCGGACGTCAGAGTCAAACTTCAAAAAGTAGAGGCCGTAGATGAGGGCTTACTGCTAGGCGCAGATGCCGAGTACACTGCCTCTCAAGCGCATCGGCCAACTCCGGCACCCACGATGCAACCTTCAAATCCAACGCCGGCAACCCGAGCAAAAACTCGGATTTCCACCAAAAATCATATTCCTCAGGATCAAACAGGTCAGCAACATCATCACCAGAAGAAGACAACAATGCGTCAGCCCTAGACTCCAACACAGTTCTCTCCGACCTATTCATTGGAATCAGAGTAGATCGTCACCGGAGAACGGAAGAAGCCGGGAGAAATTATTTCCCTGCAACACCGTCGCTTCCGCATCGCCAACGCCGCCAGGAACAAGAAGCCGCATAGAAGCCGCGCTCCTCCGACAAACCCTAGTTCCGCCGCCAAACATCGATGGTGAACAAACTCTAGACCTAAGACTCGATTAAGGACTCGATCTACTAAAGGATGGACCCCTGCTTCCCTGGCCACCGACTAAAGGCCAGCGACTGAGGGAAATGGGGGCCAGGAGTGGTGGTGGCGGCGGCGGCGCGCCCTATGCGTGGGAGGCAATTCCGCCGAGTCGCCTGATACAGGAATAGAGGAGCTATGGGAGTTCTCTTCTGTCGAACCGGTATCTTCAGTTGGGAGTGGCAGGTGGGTAATATTCTCCAACTTTCCAATCTCACAGCTGGGGAAAGCAACTCGAGAGGGGCTGTGGATTTCCGAATTTGCACTATGCAAAAAGCATCTTTGGGAGAAAGTAGATGGACCGTTCCATGGCCTTTGGTTGACTTTTTACATTTTTTTTTTGGAAGCAAAAGCACTTTGAGAAGTGGAACCAAAGGGACCTTAGAGCAAGGCTTATAATACAGCCAGCTGCTGGGTGCAAGGATTCTTTTTAGCCTTCTCTTAGAGCAAGGTTTATGAATTCGTTCGCTTGCGGGCGTCTCGGTCGCCAGGTCATGCGAGCTGCTGCTGGCTGGTTGGGGTCCCCACCTCAATAAATGCGCTAGTTTGTTCCCGCATGCCATGCGAACGAATGAGTGGCTGAAGCTTTAGCTTAATAAATGCATACGCCCGCCTTCATTAGCGCACGATGAGTCGTCCGTTCCCTCGTTCTTTCTCCGCCAGCGGTGTTTTTTTCTTACGTGGCTAGCGAGTCGCCGGTTCATGTAGGACCATAATACTTGCTCTTAGTCCACTCATATAATGGTTTAGCTTTTTACAATTAATGCATGGCCTATTTGTTTCTCTCACAAAGTTTCTTGGTTCTTGTGCATAAGCGGGCTGTAAGCTTACAACCCACTTCTCTTCTCTTTCCTCTTCTCTCTCATCCACCTCACCATTTAGCCAACTTACAACCCATTATAATACTTGCTCTTGGTGTACTACAGACCAAATTCAACAATTCAGCCGTGTCCTAAAGCCATCGTCCTACCAAATTGCTCATGTTGAATCGATCCTGAAATTAAGCAAACCCACTTGTTGGTCTGTTTTCCGCACAGCGAAAGGACAATGGAAATATAACTTGTCTCGGTTCAGGAAAGGGAGGTGTCGTGGTCTACAAATCTGCAATGCAGTAAGGTAGGAGTAATTTCTCTAGTCGGAAAAACCAGACCGTCCGTCCAAGTTCGATCTGACCCGGTTATCCTAAGGGCTTCTCCATCGAGCTATTTGCACCAGCTATTTGCAGACGTGGAAAAGAGATGAATGAAAAAAATGAAGCAGTTGCAGATTATTTCGTCACTAGCTAGGAGCACGTGAAGCGAGAAAAGTGGGCTGCATGCTTCCCTGGTTATTGGTTGCCGGATAGAGTGGAGATTAAATTTTGTAGGTCCCGCTAAAGAGAGAGGTACTTCAGGATGATGTCTTATAAGAATCAAATGTCTTATAAGTGGGGACTTCAGGATGACGTGGAATCCTTCTAACTAATACCAGCTAGATTTGTTGGAGACGGCCTAAATCGAATAGGAGTAATATTGTTGTTGGAGGAAAACTGCTTCGCGTCGCCCGACAGTTGGATGGCCAATCTGTTGCTTCATGTACGTGCACGCGTGGTACGTGGAGATGCAGCCGCACTACAGGGAGAGCGATTTCTTCTACAACAAGTTTGTCAGAAACGGTTGGATGGCCGTTACGTGGAGCATGTCGGCCGCGGCTCTTCGCCGGAAGGTTGGCGCGCAACTACACAGCAAGATCATGAATTCCCAGACGCTCAAGGTCGACCAAGGACGCACTTTGGCTCCTCTCGTGATAGATAATTTTGTCAGCCAGTGCTCAGCTTAGGCGATGGCGTGAATGCACTACTGCAAAAATTATTAATCTAAGCACCGTGAAAATTTCATCCGAAACGGTTTTTTTCACCGCTTCTCATTTTTATTAGAATATAACCACTTCGTTTGACAAGCTATTCTAACCGGCTCAATGCACGCCGGTTAGAATGATCAAAAATAGGAATTCATAAATAAAAATGGCAAAAATATTTTCCGTAGCCTAGGAGGCCACTATAGATG
This sequence comes from Urochloa ruziziensis, assembly GCA_015476505.1. NCBI lineage: Eukaryota > Viridiplantae > Streptophyta > Magnoliopsida > Poales > Poaceae > Urochloa > Urochloa ruziziensis. The sequence continues at coordinate 36,685,215 of CM027126.1, read as the reverse complement.
GCCAAATGGGCCGGACACGACGGGCGGCACGACGCACGACACTAAAAACACGACACGAACACGACACGAACACGATGCCACCGTTTCCGTGTTGATACGACACGATGGCCGTGTTGTGTTGTGTTTCGAAATCGACACGTAGTGTCAACACGAACACGACACGAAAAGTACCCTGACACGACTAAAACACGACTAATGTTGTGATGTTCTGTGATTGTTGTGATGTTCTGTGATTGAAAAACATGTTGATCAAACTTGAAAAATATTTGAAGTTTGAATGTATGTTTATAACTTGTGTTTGTTCATTGTTCTGTAAGCTGCCGTGTTTGTGCTGACACGACACGGTGGGTTGGCCATGTTGGCGTGTTGGCACGACACGACACGACGGCCTTCGTGTCGTGTTCGTGTCGATGGTTTTGCACGCCTGCAAACACGACACGACACGACACCTAACCGTGTTTAGTCGTGTTCGTGTTCAGCCGTGTCGTGTTGAGCCGTGTTCGTGTCGTGTCGTGTCGTGTCGTGTGACACGTTTGGCCATCTATAGAGGCCACCCACACTCGTGCCCAGCATTCGAACTCACGACCTCCTGCCTCGCGCGAGCCTTACTTACCATCTCATCCAGACGTCGTTCCTACACGCATGAGGGACTTATATTCCTTTTGATCCTTGTTGCCTAAAGCTTAGTTCTATTATTTGAGCATCTAAACGACTTTAAATAGAAAAACTTTTAACTACAAAGTTGTAGATCTCGCCGAAACATACAAATTTCTTATAAAGCTTCTCTCTATCTGAGACCATATGCAAAAGTTACAAAATTCAGAATACAATATGAAATTCAAGTTACAAGAGCGGGAACTGTTTTGAGCATCTAAACGACTTTAAATCGAAAAAATTTCAACTACAAAGTTGTAGATCTCATAGAAACGTACAAATTTCGTATAAGGTTTCTCTCCATCTGAGATTTACAAAATTCAGAATGCAACTTGAAATTCATCAAATTATAAGAGCGGGAATGAGAACACGAATTGTTTTGGATAACTAAATGATTTCAAATCGAAAAACTTTCAACCACAAAGTTGTAGATCTCGTCAAAACCTAGAAATTTCATATAAAGTTTCTCTCCATCTGAGACCTTATGCAAAAGTTATGAATTTTTGAAGCAAAACAATTCGTGCTAACCAGTTATTGAAAGCGGCGCGAATTGAGCCGGTTAGAATAGCTATTGGAAGCGGCGCGTTTTGAGTCGCTTATGATAACTATTCAAAGCGGAAATACTGTAGCGTTGTCTATTTCACCGCTTCCAATGACTTAAACAAAGCGAGACATTTTGGGTCGGTTTGCATGGTCCGATTAGGATAATGGTGTGACACCCTCAAAATTAAGTAGGAATTAATTAGGATTTGTTTAGATTAATCCTTAGATTTATTGGAATAATAATGGAATTAAAGGAGTAAATGTAAATAATAAACCATAAATAAATATGGGGAAAATATGAGGGATGCTATACAACTTGAGTGCCGAAACAAGTCTCTAAAACCCTAGATTTAAACTAGAGAAGATCAGGTTCAAATTCGAATTCAAATTCCTTTCAAAACCCTTTCAAATAAATAGGAAACTATTTAAAATGTTAAATGGGCCGCAAACCCCATTCCGGCCCAACTCCTCTTCAAGCCCAGCGCCAAAAGTCCCGTTTCCCTCCCCCAGTTCCCGGCCTCACCCGCTTTTCCTCCCTTAGCCAACCGACCGCGGCCCAGCTCGCCTCTGCCGGCCCAGCCTCCTTCCCCGCCCGCTCGGCCCACGGCAGCCCACGCCCCGCCCCTTTTCCCTTGGGCCGCAGCTCCCCTTTCCGCAGCCCAGCTGGCCCTCCGCGCACGTGCGGCCCACGCCCGCCGGGGCGACGTCACACATGACGTCACCGCCTCCCCCTTACGTCACCCTCCTCCTCCCCCTCCGAGCGCCACCGCAACCCGCCGTCGCCGCTCGATCCGCGGCCGTCGGCCGGGATCGACCCCAGGAGGGCGCACGTGCCGCGTGTCCGCGCCTCCGCGCTCCACCGCGACGCGGGTGCGGCGCCGACCACCCCTCGAACGCCCAAAGTGGAGACCGCCGCCGCCGCCGTGACGCCATCGCCGGCGCCACGCGTCTCCACCCCGCCGGCCGCCCTCCTCCCCTCCCGGCGACGTGGCTGCGCCCCGCGCACCCATTCCGCCTATAAAAGGCACCCCCGGGCCTTGCTCTGGGGCACCCCAAGCTCAACCGAGCTCATTTCCGCCCCCAAGCACTGCCACGCCGCTCCGCTCCTCCTCCGCCCTTCCACTCCCCACCGGCGAGTTCGCCGTGTTTCCCTCATCCGCCTGGGCCAAACCGCATGGCCGGCGGCGAGCCGTAGCGCCGCCCCGGCGCTTTTCCAGCGAACCCCGCGGCGGCGCGTATGGCGCCGGCGGCGGCGCCGCCTGACCCCGGCGTAACGCCCCGCCGCCGTCGCCAGCCGTCGCCTCGCCGTTTCCCTCTCTCCCTTCTCTTAACCCGACGAGTGGGCCCAGGCGCTAACGCCGTCACCCCACCCCGTCGCACCCTCGGCCGTCCGTCGCATGCTCCCGGTCCGCATGGACCCAAGACCCTGCGGCCGCCTCGGTTCACGGCCGGTCTATGGCACGGCAGCCGCGCCCGTGGAGTGGACGCGGTCCACTGGGCCGTCGGCCCAGCGGCCGCGGTCCACCACGCCCACGGCGCTGGCGCACAGAACAGTGCGCGCCGTGGGTCCCACCGGCCCACGTTAGCCGGCCCACCCCGTCAGCCCCTAGCAAATTGCTAGGTACACCCGGGTAAGTGTACACGCAAGTGTATCTAGAGCCCCTCCCTTCTTCCAAAAATTCCCCGAAAATACCCAAAAATCCTAGGAATATTTCTAAGCCTATTAGTGCCATCCAATCCTTTTTAGCACATCATTAGAGCCTAAATCCCATTAAGCTAAGTTCTAGCCTATAAGAGCCATCCCCGGTGTACCCCGGAAATTCCCCTTTCCATATCTTAGCCCCATAAAATCCCCAAGAATTTTCACAAATACTAGGGATTATTCTAAGCATTTTCATATGCTTATTAACCTGTTATCCACCCCCTGACTCCAAAACCCAGTCGCACACTTCCGATGCCCCGCCAAAACCCCGTCTAAGCTCCACGGACGTCATTTCGCCGTCCGATCGAAACCCCGGAGTTTGGGTAAAACCCTAGCCGACATGCTGCCCACAAACACATAAGGATTTCTAGAAATCCATATCAATTACTCGGGGTTTATTCCTTAGAAATCTATATAAATCCCGGAACACTGATGATCATCGTTTCAGCCACCGTCCGGGGAATTATTTAATAATTCTCTTATTCTTATCCTTTAATCCATTAATTATTTTATATAATAAATGTGTTATTAATCCAATCTCTAGCCATTACTCCTTAACCCTTAGCCAATCCTTCAATCCCCGTCTTCCTTTCTATTCCTCTTTTCCCTTTTGCGAATTGATTGATGTATTGTTATACTGATTGTTATTTTATGTGTTTTATCGATAGCATGACTGGGCCAGCCGAGACGACGAGACGTCGAAGCTCCAGAAGACCCGAAGCCCAAGCCCGGTCACCCTACGGAATACGCTCGCGTAAGAATCGTCTAAGGGCGACAATGAAGGCAAGTCTCACCAATAATATCACTTTAATCACTAAAATCTACCTTATGTGCAGCATAAGCTACAGGGTGGGCATGACCGGAGAGTATGCCCAGCATCGCTGTAGGCTTAGGATGCTGATTGGGAGTGGAAGGAAATCCCAAGGAAGGGGATTCCGAGCCGCTCTGATCCCAGCTAAGGACCGGTTCACGGGAGAGTCTTTCTAGTGCCCAGTACAACCTCGCATGCCAAAAAGGCATAGCCTTCGGGAATGCCTATTTATGTGAGGCCTTGATTCACACCCCACCAGCTGAACCTAGTAATCCATCCCAAGGAAGCCGTATGATTGGCGTAGAGTGCTGACCGGCGAACTGGGACCGCCTGGTGCCGGGTCGAGCAACCGCCAAGTCGGGAAACAGGCATACTGGAGACAGCCCCAGACAGAGGGCTGGGACTGGGCGGCACGGGTTGACTAGGATACAGGGTCAGAGACCCTGAGGGCCAGAGGCCCGATGAGCTCATCAGAAAACCCGGGTTGATATCCGCGAGGCGGATGATTAGTAGCCCCTGTTTAGCCCCCAGTATGCACGTGGCTGGACCTAGGGAATGCTGACCAGCGATGGTCACCGGTGGGTACGAGTCTCGTAGGTCGGCTCCGCCGAGGTACCTGGCACGGGCCTACCGAATGCGAGGTAGATAAGTACGACCTCTGTAGAGTGTAGAATCTATCTGGATAGCCGCGACTCCGGCAAGAGTCCACTTAGTCAAAGCCCCCGATGATTAGTTTTATTATTTCTGTACGGGGAACCTGAGACGGCGAAGGTACCGTTGGTCAGGTTCGGGGTTTGTATACTGGGACTGGCAGGGAGGAAATGCCCCTCCAGGACCAACCCTTAACTTTAATTTAATTTGACATATTATTGAATTTGTGGGATTTGCTGGGTATTCTTTTCAAGAATACTCACCCTTGCTTTCATTGTCTTACAGGTTTAGACCATCAGGGCGAGAAGGTGCTGCAGCCCATTCCGACGGGGGAATGAAGTGCCTGCCCGCTCTCCGTTACTTAAAACGGTGTTAAAATCTGTTTCAAATATACGTTATTTACCTTTCTGATACTAATCTGTGACAAGATCTGTATCAGCGACCGATCCAGGACCTGATACAGGTGATTAGGGAACCTCAGGATACGGGGTCCCCACAAATGGTTTCTGCAGTAGTGATGTGATTTACTTCACGACAAAGTGGAGCCGTGGAGATGCCGATGGATGGGTTGTCAGGGTGGACCTAGAGAAGAAAGAGTTACTGGATGATGCTTCCTTTGTGTCACAAAGGAATGTGAGGGGATAGGAAGGTGAGGCGAGGGAGAGAAATTTCTGGGCGGATTAATAACGGGAAAAGGGAAAGCTGCTGTTGTAATTAATAGACCCGATTAATTTCTATGAAAAATTTCCAGGATGCCTTTTATTTGGAGACAAATTTTAAAGGCTAGAATGTCTTGTATTGTATTTCAGGACGGAGGGAGTAGGCATTAACTTGGCCTACATGTACAATAGGATATCTTAGCATCTCTAGTCTAGACTCTAAAGAGTGGTCCAGCTGCGCGCTAATGTTGTGGTGTGATTTCACACATTGGATAGGATAAAGTTCAATTTTTATAGGTGTGTTAATTTGGATGGATTTTACATCTTTCATTGATGGAGGGCACTACTACAGTTGCTGATTATATATTTGATGGCATGGCTTGAATAGCATAGGTATGTTTTTAACATGTGTTACTGATTTTTTGTATAACTGTTTTGTCCTTATCACTGGCCCTGGCGACATACAAGCTCCTCCGTCTTTTACACAATAAGGCTTCATTCACCTGTAGCATGAGAACTCCTACCAAACATATGACATGTAATTCCAACTTGGAGGCCATGAAGTTCTTGTTTTTTTTTTGTTTGGCCAACCTATCCATAGACTATAGGCACCTGCTAGGAATTTATACCCAGGATTGAGGACAATTCAGGATTGAAGGAGATGAACTAGGACTCTAGCAATTCGAAATGAGAAGGATACTTGCGCGAGTATGCCCGATAGCTCACGATCCTACTGCTCGTGATGGTTGGCTGGTAGGGGAATCAGGATGAGAGGGGAGGAGGGGGGTTTTGTGCCGACGTAGCACACGCCTTGCTGGCCTTTGCTCTACTGCTTTGCCTGGTGGGTGGTGAACTTTTTGAGGTTTTTCCTTTCCTACGCCAGGCCGCCAAGGTATACGTAACGCAAAAAAGGGAAAAAAAACTCCCTAGTCACCTAAAAAAAATTAAAAGTGTGGCTTTTAAATCAGAATTTTAAAAGCGTGGCTTTGAAGCGTTTAACTCACATAAGTCAGAAAAGCTATATATATGTATGCCAAAGCAGACTGCTTTTCGGATGCAATCACCATTTATCTATCCAAATAAGGGTTAGCTTATGCGAAACAGATAGACATTTTTCATTACAGAAAAGTACCCTCACGTGTTTAAAAAAAAACATATTTCAAGTGTTTTGAACCGTTACATACCCCGAAGGATCAAAATAATCTTCACTAAAAGACACTATAACAATAGATATATTTGTATGGTTAGTCATATGAATTTCATGAGCATAGAATAAAAAAAACATCAATTATATTGTACGAACGATGGCCACAGTTAGCCACGTATTCATCTCTTATAGTGTTGGCTTCTAGTGAAGATTATTATTTTTATTTGGAGCATGGACCTATTTGAAATACTTAAGTGAAATATCTTTTAAAGGTAAAGTGCTTGTTCATACGAAGAAATATCTTTGTTAGCCACCTACTAAGCAAGCATCAGCCTAGGACTCGAGAGGTTACGTGAATGGCCGCATGGTTAAAGATTTTTCTTCTTCTCGGCAATGCTAATACAAAGCTTCACCCCATCAATCATGTTGCCTTTTAAGTTGAATTAGTTGCAAACTCATGAAAATAAAAATATACTCTTAGAACATACTATATGACTCAAGAAACAAAAATATATGCATGTGTAACAAATTGTACTACCAAAAAAATGCATATAGAATAAGTGATAGAGATTTACGCAACAAAAAAGAAAAATTAAGAAAAAAAGATAAAAAGAAGAAGCAAAGAGTATGAAAAATGACAAAGAAAAAATAAAAATAAATTAACTAGAAAATAGCGCTATGATTTCACTTGTTTTATTTTTCTTATTCGCATGGTATAGGTCTAAACCAAGCTGAAAATTAGCACCAACATGCGAGAACATACCATTCGAGAACAAACCTCTTAGTTAGTTTCATTTAAAACAACTCCTACCAAGAAATCTAAATCAATCATGGGTGAATCTAGGATTTAGACATGCTACATATTGATATGAGAATAAAAATAAGAGGATTCTATGTACAACTTGACAAATAAAACACTTTCCAATATCCAAAATGTAAAGTACAAATAACAAAGAAAACAATTTGGTCTCCTGGAAATAATAAAATTGAAACCTACTGAATAAGCAATGGAAATGCACGTTACATTGACAACATGGGTCCATTAAGTAAATGCAATAAAGTTTCTTGTAGGTTTCAGAGAAACTGCAATCAGCTCTAGGTTACAACATCGATAGGGAAGTCTGTCTAATTTAGGATTTCAGCTGATAGCATATATGAACACAAAAAGGTATACAATACAGCAGCACGTATAGAATTTCAGCTGATAGCATATAGGAATACAAAAAATATATATACAACACATGTAGGATTTTATTTGTTCCCAAGCTGAAATTTAGCACCGACATGGCATGCCAAGCATACACACGACGAACACTCAAAATAATAGAGAAAGCACTATCACAACACAACCAACTAGTTCCATTCAGTCAGACCATGGCCATTTTGTAAACTAAACTACTAGTACTTCTAAAAGATTAAAATGGTTAGTACCTTTCAGGCTTGTTGATAAAATGTGGTGATATCTTTTGAGCAGCATATCCATTCTCCCTAGCAAACTTTTCCATAGCTGATGTAAGCCATGGCTTGCTCCTACATTTATTCAAGTGCAGAAATGAGCGATCTTATAAAAAAATACAGATTCACAAATCCTAAATAAGAAGACGATTAGATAAGATCTAACCAGCTTTCCTCATTGCATATAAGAAAAGCAAGCTCTTCATTCTTGGCAAGTTGATCCATGAAATCAATAAACACTGTCTCTGTCGAAAGAGCTTCATTACAACTGCAACTCGAAAGCAAAATCAACATTAGAATAGAACGGGCAGCAGAAGACAATATATACAACCAGAAATAGTGATGCATGTGTAGAAAATTACACACCCTTGAAGAAAATGGCAAAATTGTTCCTCCAGGTCATCAGGACTATGTTCTGCCTCACTAGACTCTGGCCATTTGAAGGGTGTAGGAGGCAGGGGCGGTGGCCCGTGCGCCTTTTTCTTCTCCTCCTTCAGCAGCCTCTTTCCTCTTTCAGAAGCCTCTTTGCCTGCTTCTTCTCCCACCTATCGCGTTTCGACGAGGGCTGCAACTCATGCGATCCAGAGCTGGTAGTTGACGTCCCTCTGGCCGCGGAAGATGCAGCATGAGGAGCGGGCGACGGGCTGATGGCGGGCGGTGGTGACAGAGAAGGCAGCCTCGAAGCTAGATCCTCCAGATTCGGATCGAGGGCGGGGGGAAGTGACGCAGAAGGAGACGTCGCTATTGGATCCGCCAAATTCGGATCGGAAATCCTCTTCTTCTTCCGGGGTGAAGCCGAAGCCATCTCCTTCTCCCGGAAAAACTCCTTCCAATATGGGGTAGTAGACGAGAGGTTCTTTCGGGTTGAGGGCAGGGGACTCACCATGGAAAGGTATTTTCGAGAAATCGTGCATGGAGGGTGCAGCGCTCGCGGACAGCTCGTCAGAAGGCGGAGGCTCATCATGGAAAGGCATCGCCGAGAGCTCGAGCGTGGATGCAGCCAACAGGTCGCGGGTTGGTTGCGGCTCCCCTTCCGCGGTAGCCTCGTCTTCTATCACCTCGGCCGGCAGCGCCGCCGCTTCCTTGCCTTCTATCATCTCGGCCGGCTGTGCTGTGGTTGCGGGTTGCGGCCGCAGCGAGAGGAGGGGAGAAGGGGAAAGCCGAGAGGGTGAGAGACGGCGGCGGGTTTAGGGTTTGCATTCCTGGTATACCTCATTGGGCTTGGGCTTGCGCTTGGCCTTTTAGTCGAAGCAAATGCAGTTGTGGGCTGGACTCAAGTTACGTAACCCCAATTAAACTATCCAAAAAGTTTTGAAAAAAATTGCGAAAATATTTTCAGAAAAAGTTTTGCAAATAAGATTTTCAGAAAAGTTTTGCAAAAGGCTTTTAGAAAAGTTTTGCAAAATTGCAATAAAAAATTGAAAAAAACCACCTACCGGCGCTGCTGCTCGGCTCCCTGGGAGATCCGGCCAGCGCCGCGCCTTGCGCCCTCCCCGGCCGCCGTCGCCACTCGGCTCGCCGGGGAGGTACGTCGCTCCCTAGAGCATGGATGCTCGCCGGGCTTGTCGCCGGGCGTCGACGTCGAGGGCCACCGCCTCCCGACGCGCATCACGTCCGTGCCGGCAACGTCGACCACACACGCGGCTTGTAGTTAAGCGAAGGGCAATGGAACAGTACTGTCTCGCAGTTCACTAGTTCAGGAAAGAGAGGTACTCTAAAACGCAGTAAGCTACGATCGAGTAATAGTTCTAGTCGGAAACGCCACACTGTCCAAGTTCGATCTGGCCCGAGTATATCCTAAACCGCGTACGAGCGGCATACCAAGGGAGGAGCATCGGGTGCCTCCTGGGCTGAAACGAGTAAAATGTGCCGAAAAACAGTCCTACAGTAAGCTACGGTCGAGTATCCTAAACCGCATACGAGCGGCATGCCAAGGCAGTATATATCCATATACACGACGCGTGCACGAACATGAACCAACAGAGACCCATACATCCAAGGCTCCAACAATGAAGATCGGCGGTCTCCACTCGAACTCGCTGCACCCGCCAGCGCTCTCCGCCGCCGACGATGCCGCCGCCGCCGGCGAAGAGAAGCTCCGCTACATCCTCCTGGAGCTGGAGGCCTACGTCGCCGACCGCGTCAACGCCACCACCGCGTCCTGCACGACCTGCGACGGCAAGCGCGTCCAGGTGACCCTGTGCCCGCCGCCCGCCGCGCGTCTCATACCTGTGCGTCCACAGCCCCGACGCCGCCGAGATCAACATGGAGCCCAACGTCCTCGCCACGGACGGCAACCTCGTCCTACTCCGCCTCACCGTCGGGGCTATAGGGCGCCGCATAGATGACAACACCGACTACTACATCTACCGGGCCGCCGCCGGCAGCGCGGAGGGCCCGTCGCTCATTCTCCTCCCCCGACCCTCAACAGGCGACTTCTTCAATTCCTGGAACATCGGCATCCTGCGATACTGCCCCGGCGGCGCCGGCGCCGACGATGAAGCCTACGTCCTCGCCGCACTAAACGAAAGAAGGCGGTGGCGGCGGCCGGACGGAGAGCTCGACCTCAGCCTCTACGATTCCGAGCAGGGGCTCTGGAAGACCGTAGAGGCATCGTTGAAGACAAGGAGCTCAAGCAGCACGGCGGCGAGGACTTCTGCCATGACAACCGCAAGGTGATAGCGGTGGGCGGGGACGCCGGCACCGTCGCCTTCGTTGACCTCTGGCGGGGGATCATCTTCTGCGACGTGCTTCCTGCGGTAAAAGAAGACGACGTCACCCCAACGCTGCGTTACGTCAAGCTGCCACGGACACTTCGACGAAGAAACAGGGACCGAGAGCGCGACAGTGACTCGCGGCTATACCGGGACATCGCCGTCGTCGGCGACCGCATCAGGTACGTGGAAATGCAGGCGCATTACACGGAGAGCACTTTCTTCTGTAACAAGTTCGTCGCGGATGGTTGGATGGCTATTACGTGGAGCATGCCGGCTTGTGTCGACTCTTCGCCGCCGGAAGGTTGGCAACTACACAGCAAGGTCATGAATTCCCGGACGCTGAAGGTCGACCAAGGAAACACTTCGGCTCCTGATAAGTTTTGTCAGCCGGTGCTCAGCCTAGGTGATGGCGTGAATGTGATTTACTTCACGACCAAGTGGAGCTGCAGAGATGCCGATGGATGGGTTGTCAGTGTGGACCTAGAGAAGAAAGAGCTAATGGATGAGGCTTCCTTTGTCTCACAAAGAAATGTAGGCATTAACTTGGCCTACATACACAGTAGAATATCTTCGTATCTGTAAAGAGCTGTGATTCTACGCGTGGAAAGTTCCTTGTGTACTAGGTTGTTTGGGTGGATTGTATAACTTTCATTGATGGAGGGCACTATTGGTTGTTGATTATTTGAAGGCATGGCTTACATAGGGGTGTGTGTTTTACTTTTAACATGTATTACTGATTATTTGTATAACTGTTTTGTCCTTGTTCTATGTTTAACATTGTTCAAGTTTGGTATCGCAAAAAAAATTATTTTTCAAACTTGAATTCGATCGTACTTTGTATTGAATTTCTGCTGCTATCTGAAACCTGCCTTGCCTAAAATAACTGCACTCCATGGAACACTTGGAAGAGGGTGCGGCAAGGCAGACACTTAGGTAAAGGCTCGCCGTGATTTGAATAGCAGCATCAATTCGAATCGTGGCAACCACGATTTTTACAGTCTCTCCATGCTTTACGGTGCTCTGTGACCCTTTGTTTCCTGCTAGCTCCCTGCAGTCCTACTCCACAGTGTGCTTGCCTACACGTACGGTGACTACAAGGCTTGTCATGATGCGCATTCTGAAATGAACATGACATTCTAATAACTTGTGCTCTCTTGACCTTATTATTATTTCTTCCTCAAGGCCTCAAGTATATAAGCTGGCTTATCTGAAACTTTTAAATGCCTCTGCTAGGCTGCTCCCTTCCCTCTTATAGAGGACTGAGTGGTATCTCTAGTTCACTTTTGTGCTCATACCCGGCAAATTAAATGGCTTACTGAAAACTCCAACTACAGACCAACTTTGTCCTTGTAAGCTGTCCTGCCAGCCAATGTTGCTAAGCTGGTGACCTTTTCCTCAATAAAAAGCTATCTTACATCCTCCTCGTGGCCAGTAGGACATCTCACACCCTTCACGTCATGATGCCGTACTGTCGTATGGGCTAGGCGGCAATTTAGAGGCCGATAGGCCCCTTCACGACCATTTTAGGGCCGACATGTATGCATTTTCACAATTCCTTAAATTTTCCAACTGTTTTGGCGATTTATCAATCGATTTATCAATGAAATGATATTATTTTAAAAAATATGGATATTTGATATGGCCTTTTATCTCCAACACGGACACTTTACCCATTTTTTGTTTTATAACCGAGATATGCATTTGATATGGTCGAGAAGGGACCTATAGGCCTAAAAAAAGATGCCTAAACTATATGGGAATACTATATCATGACGTGGAGGGTGTGAGATAACCTACTGGCCAAGAAGTGACGTGAGATGGCTTTTTGGCGAGGAAAAGGACCTGTCGGCCCTTCAACGGCCGGCATGTCCTTTTGTTTTTTATTTTCTTTTTTAGATGATATCTCAACTGTTTTTGGCCATGGTAAATGTATATATTCGGTTATATAACAAAGTGCTCTGTTGGTGAAAAAAAGTCACATCAAAGATCAATATTTTAAAATAATATTATTTCATTGGAAAATCGCAACAATAGGTGGAAAAATTTAGAAATTGTGAAAATAGATATATATCGGCCCTAAAATGGTCGTGAAGGGACCTATAGGCCTCAAAATAGATGCCTAAACTACATGGCAATACTATATCATGACGTGGAGGGTGTGAGATAACCTACTGGCCAAGAGGTTGACGTGAGATGGCTTTTTGGCGAGGAAAGGACCTGTCGGCCCTTCAATGGCCGACGGGTCCTTTTGTTTTTTATTTTCTTTTTTAGATGATATCTCAACGTTTTTGGCCATGGTAAATGCATATATTCAGGTTATATAACAAAGTGCTCGTGTTGGTGAAAAAAAATCACATCAAAGATCAATATTTTAAAATAATATTATTTCATTGGAAAATCGCAAAAATAGGTGAAAAAATTTAGGAATTGTGAAAATAGATATATATCGGCCCTAGAATGGTCGTGAAGGGACCTATCGGCCTCTAAATAGACGCCTAAACTACATGGCAATACTATATCATGACATGGAGGGTGTGAGATAACCTACTGTCCAAGAGGTTGACGTGAGATGGCTTTTTGTGAGGAAATGGACCTGTCGTCCCTTCAACGGCCGACAGGTCCTTTTGTTTTCTATTTTCTTTTTTGAGATGATATCTCAACGTTTTTTGCCATGGTAAATGCATATATTCGGTTATATAACAAATACTCGTGTTGGTGAAAAAAAATCACATCAAAGATCAATATTTAAAATAATATTATTTCATTAGAAAATAGCAAAAATAGGTGGAAAAATTTAGGAATTGTGAAAATAGATATATATCGGCACTAGAATGGTCGTGAAGGGACCTATCGGCCTCTAAATAGACGCCTAAACTACATGGCAATACTATATCATAACGTGGAGGGTGTGAGATAACCTACTGGCCAAGAGGTTGACGTGAGATGGCTTTTTGGCAAGGAAGAGGACCTGTCGGCCCTTCAAAGGCCGACAGGTCCTTTTGTTTTTTTTTTGAGATAATATCTCAACGTTTTTTGCCATGGTAAATATATATATTCGGTTATATAACAAAGTGCTCGTGTTGGTGAAAAAAAGTCACATCAAAGATCAATATTTCAAAATAATAATATTTCATTGGAAAATCGAAACAATAGGTGGAAAATATTTAGAAATTGTGAAAATAGATATATATCGGCACTAGAATGGTCGTGAAGGGACCTATCGGCCTCTAAATAGACGCCTAACCTACATGGCAATACTATATCATGACGTGGAGGGTGTGAGATAACCTACTGGCCAAGAGGTTGACGTGAGATGGCTTTTTGGCAAGGAAGAGGACCTGTCGGCCCTTCAAAGGCCGACAGGTCCTTTTGTTTTTTATTTTTTGAGATAACATCTCAACGTTTTTTGCCATGGCAAATATATATATTCAGTTATATAACAAGTGCTCGTGTTGGTGAAAAAAAGTCACATCAAAGATCAATATTTCAAAAATAATAATATTTCATTGGAAAATCGAAACAATAGGTGGAATATTTAGAAATTGTGAAAATAGATATATCGGCCCTAGAATGGTCGTGAAGAGACCTATAGGCCTCAATAAGATGCCTAAACTACATGGCAATACTGTATCATGTGTCAAATTATTACAGAAAATGGATAAACAAATTACCAGAAAACCAATAGCTTGTCTAATATGTTTAAGCTCATCCCAAGCTGAACCTGCATACTATAAGTAGAAAAAGTACTGGTGAGAAATAAATGTTGATGCTCAAAGCATTCAAACAATATGTAACCCTAAAAACACATATTATTATGCTTTTGTTCTGTATTGAGATAAAAATATCTTATCTTTATTTCCTTTTGCTCTTGTAAAAAAAGTGTGAATATAAACATTGACATATGGATGTATGGTCTATATTCTTGAACAAATTTTGTGCAATCTTCCTTCATGAATATCTTTATATTATCTAGAATCGAGACATGTAGCTAATGATACCTCATCAGTAGCCCTATAGCACCAATGTTCAAGTTCAGCTAATCCCGCTTTTACATACTCGCCATTACTGAACGAACAACACTCCCTTCTCAATAGCAAACTGAAGACATATAGAGGGATATATGGACCATCAAATAAAGCTCAATAAGACATTTTTGGAGTTTCTCATGACAAAAGCTAAGTAGGTGTTTTGTTTTGTACATATTTTACCTGTTAAATAGTTGTACGTTGATAAATGAGAATATCTGAGTGAATACTTTTCGGACCAAGAAAGGAGGAACCTGCAGCATAGACATACATAAACAGGGTGCGGTAAATATTCAGCTTTGATCAAGTTTATAAAGATTCATGCAAAGTAATATATAAGCAATGGTCTGAAGCTGTTCAATTGGTTCATCCTAATAAACGAAGAAAAATGAAACTTTATACTGACATTGTTCACTTTCAGTATGTTCAAGAAATTTCCTAGGCTCTTCACAATCCCTTGCCAGTGAGCAATTAAAGCTTGTTGGGCGGCAGTATTAGTGTTTGAACGTGAAGATCCTTTCATTAAGCTTGCTCTTGATGTTCTTGGGGCCTGTAGTGTATGTACTCATATCACCAATTCCACAACACACAAGAAAATGGCCAACAATATGGCTATCGTTCTTGGATTCAGAAACCATAAATACCTGAATGCACAAACCAAGCAAGGGGGAGATCTCTTTCTTCAAATTATCCCGAATCATTCCATATATCTTCTCCACGTATGCCGTAAGTTGTTGTTTAAACAGTAAAGCAGGATACTTGGCTTCAACTTGTCTCAGTGTCTCAACTCCACTAACCATGCTTCCATTTATGAGAGAAAGATTTACACCTTGTGGAGTTCCCCTGAAGCTCTGAAATTAGAAAGGAAGTAGGCTCATTCACTACCAATGAAACTTTAGTTAAAGAAGAACAAAATGAAATGATGACGAAATATGAACATATACCTGCGTCATTCGTCCAAAAAGTGTAGCAGAAGATGACCGACGACGTTGTGGAGCCATACCAGTCGATCCACTCGCCTTTAATGTCCTCTGAAGCAATAGCAATAGTGTTGAAGCATTTGAAAGCCAGTATGCTAGGACTTCGTTGTTGTCTTGTGTCTGCAAACACAATAAAAATATATGATGATACGCATCAGTGTAGATAATGGTAAAAAAGTTACATCACATGACTGGAACCTCAATTGCATGTCCTATGGTTTGAATGATGCGATCAAAAACACTTGTCCGCTCTACTTCAAATGATCTCCAATGAAGAAGGCATTTGTATATAATACAAGCTGCAACTGGCCGATTCCCAGCATAGCCTAAATGTTGTGCGATGCACCTAATTAATAGATCTTGATTTTCCTGCAAAGGTTCCAAACATATCAGTAGAGCAACATAAATCTAAAGAGTCTATTCAGTGATCATAAGAAAGGCATGAACACCTGCTGCTTCTCATTAAGAGATTTCTGTGGCTTATCATCAATGTCGTATTCCTTTTTAGGAGATGACGTATTATTGGATTCCTGAAAAACCAATAGAGAAACAAAAGTTATTTTTATGTTTTTAATGTGATTTGATATACATCATTAACCTATAGAAAGGAACTCACTAGAGTTACTTTTGGATCATTGCTTGATACTTGGACATTTTCAGAACTCCTCTGTAAAACAAGCAACAGTACACATAATTGGTTCAATCTTCAAAAATGAAAAAAAGATATAAACAATAACACTCACTTGTAAATTGGACTTGGAGCGGCCAGACAGAATTTTGCTTGGAGCCATTGAGACAGCTTGCTGACGAAGGACTTTATTCTCAGATTCTACGTTAGCGAGTTTCTCCTCTAGCCTGAATGAGAATATGCAGATCACATACACATAAGGTGAGAATTCAATGTTGGATAACATATCAACAATTCAGTTAGATTATAAAATGAAAGCACTTATACAAATTATTTTCAAACTCTACGTAATAGTTTAACCAAGGTAAACTTGCCCTAGGTAGAAGAGTGAATAGACATAAGAGCTAGAATGTTTCCTACAGAAGGAGAATCTGGACATGGTGCGTGCAGAATAGGAAAAAAACATAGAAGTATCGGTTACAACCGCATCAAAGGAAAAAATGAGCATGTGAATAGCATAACCTTCTCAGGTAGTCCTGAAATTGACGCATTTTTATTTCAGTCTCTTCCATTTTCTTTTGCTTTTCTTCATTTGATTGTTCTTCTTCATAGCGTTTCTTTTCTAGATCATCAGCTCTTTGTTTTTCTGATTGCAATGAGGTCTACATCAAAATGAAGTCCAATGTCACAAAATGAGTACACGTGTTTAATCAATTAAATACGAACTGCTTCGGTTTGTCAGGTAGTGTGCTGTTGTTGAAAATGGTCACACAAGAAAATGATTAGAAGATCACAGATAATAATGTCTGCAAACTACAAACCTTAAGTTCTTGCACCTCTGTTGTCAAGGAATCAATCTTTTCTGTGTCTTGGACCATAACTTGAGTTTCCTGCACTACAGGAGGTGCTTCTACAATAGTCTTAGCAGCTTCTCGTTCCTTGACAAGCATTGTGTTTGCCTCTTCCAGTTTAGCTTGCAGTGCTTCCATGGAGCTCTGTAGTTTTGACAACTCCTGAGCTTTTGCTTCTTCCAAGTCTGTCTGTATACAGATACATTGATTTGTGTCAAATAGTTGTTATAATAGATACATGCTAATACTTGAGTACATGTACTAAACTACATGATAAAATATGTTTTACTGCTTATAAGTGTTTACAGAGTGGAAGATATTAGAAGAAACAAATAAGTTTACAATTATACCCTTAGTCGTTTCTCTAACTGTACACGCCATGTAAGTTCTTCCACTTTCTTTTCAAGTTTGTCCTTTGCTTCTTTGAGGGCACCTGTTTCTCTTGCTTCCTGAAGTAAAGATGATAGCAAATTGCAATGTATTAGATATAGCAAGCATTTACATTCTCTAATGGTCCTACCTCATTCCCAACTTTATGATCTACTCCACAGATAATATTTCTAACGGTAACATTTACTCTCTTCTGCCATGTAGCCAAAGGGATCATATGCATAGTAATGCATTTATTGGGATAGAATGCATACCATTTTGAGTTTCTTAAGTTCTTTCCTTGCAATTCTTCCTCTCCATCTGCATTGTGCAACAATGGCTGCACATTTCAACTTGCTATGGTATGATTGAGCCCTATGGCACCTATAATGAGCCTGCCATAGAGAGTCAAGGCATTCAGCTACAAATTATATTTTAAAAAATAGCACGGATGAGTTGTATTATTGTTTACTAGTGACTCAAAACCACCTGAATTGTAACTGCTGCCTTAGATTGCTTCTTATATCGGAACTGATTTCTTGCTGCCATTGCTCGCAGTGCAGTTTGCACTACAAGAACAGAAGCATATTTGTTTTTGTAGGACCTTCTTGCCTGATGCCTACGTTGACTTTTCTGAACTTTGATGGCAGCTGCTTCCCTTCGCATATTGTCATATAGTTTACAAGCCAATCTTCCTAAAACATAAAGCATGCATGGTATCGTTAATTGGTTAGTAAGATGAAATATGGTAAGGGTTACAATTAGTTATATGCAAAACATACCTCTCCATATTGCCTGAACACATACAGATGCCTTCCTTAAAGAAAGGAACTTCTTCCGCATGATATGTGTTCGCATTTTCCCCTGAATTGTTTTTGCCGCGGCACTGAGTACTTCAGTCCTCCTAGCATCTAATTCAGCCATCTGGCCGGCTCTCAGAAAAACTTTTGTTTTCCCTATCTGCAAAATATAGATCAACATTAATGTTATGAAAATTAGTAAATGATTATCAATATCCTCTATTCATCTTGTTTCTAGTCATATGATTGCAAAATGAGGTTGCTCTGCATGTAAACATACAAGCAGGCACTGCATAAGTACACAAATATTAATCAGAAAATGTTCCTTTGACATATCATTAATGAATCTCCAATGTAGGTTAGGAATTAATTTTTCTTTGAGAAACAAGATTATATGACTGATAAGATGAGTGTGGATTCGAGTTCATGTTACCTGAAAGCCCGCAAGCCCCTTTTTTTCCAAAATTTTCTTGCACGCAACCTTTTCATCGCTACTATTGACATTGAAAATACAGTAGATATATTAGAACTTAGAACCAATGTGAAATTACAAATCTGCACAGTTTCAACAAAGAACTTACTTCCCTTCAAGGGCCTCAGGTGCAAGTATTCCGAAGCGATGCAAAAACTCATAAAATGTGCGACGAGTAGGATACCCAGCACAACTGATCCTGATTGCCTCAAGTACACCCTGATGGCGGCATGCAATTTAGTCAAAGTAATTTTTATATATAAAAGGACTCCAATTTATACGCCATAAATCATTGTTTAGAATCACTTACGCCGCAACGCAACTGTTGCATAACATTGACATTCTCAAAAATAGCTGGTTTCAAAACATTATTTGGCTTCACACATCTAATATAGTGAGGCTCTGTAGAATTCAACGTGTCCATAAGGGCTTGAAGTTGTTGCTGCCATATGGGAAAAGCATAAATAACAAAAATCAATTGTGCATAATAGAAAACTAGAGGGAAAAAGGAAATGTGATAGGTGGAGGTAGATCTAACCTTAAAGCGAGCTCCAATGGAAGAGAACTTGGAAGATTTAGATGTCTCCTCTGGCAGAGGTGGAAATAATCCAGAGATGAATGAGCATTTAGAAGCACTTAGTAGCTCTTGGTGCTCTGCCACAACGTAGTCTTTATTTTTATCAAGGAATTGATCAGACTGGTACAACACCTGAATATGCCACAATTCAACAAGCATTAGCTCACACCAAGATAGGTAATAATATCCTAATGTAATTGAATTTGATGAGCAAAAGCTACCTCTCCAGCATAGTGACAAATTGTAAAGTCAGTGCGAGATAGCTTTGGTTTGACAAAACGTTTGTGCTTTTGAAAAGTTTGGTAAAGCTTCTGGGCAAACGTCTCGTGTGTTGACTTGGGAAACATGCTGAATGAAGTAAAAAAAAAAAAAAAAAAAAAAGAGATGCAGAGAAAGCATGTTACCATCTAGTCAGTGGTCATAAACTCAAACACTCAACTGCATCACACAGGAAGGACAAGAAAGATTATCGTAATCATACCATGCCTCATCAAGAAGTGCAATAACGCCCCCAGGTTTCTGCAAACAGACAATTAAAGAAAACAAAACTCATTCTTGTTTATCATTAAACCAGGTAATGTATGCAAGGAAACACTGGAAAACTGGCTGTTAGAGATTTTCGAGATCTTAAACAAGTACAAGAGGGTGCAGCATCTTTCCCAGGCAAAAACAAGGATCCTTAGCCTTGCTTGGGCTTTCCCAATGGATTACCTTACTGGGGCATCAATTTATTAGTATTAGATGCCCCTTCGAGTGTATTCAACTTTGTTGGAGAGCGAAAGGGTGTTGGCTTCTAAATAAAGAAGATATGTAAATTATTTTACCTTTCCTTTTTTGAGCTTATAGGTCCAACGGTAAAGCCTAAGTTCATAAGAATATCCTTGATTGGAAATAGCTGAATTGAATTCTATAGCAGCACATGTACCATTAAGCATGATTGATGCCCACAAAGTAATATAATGAAAAACGTCCAATTTATATATTACAACACTGGGAATGTTCAGTCTCAAAATTCTTTAGATTAAACTGCTAATTAAGTTTAGAGGTTTTTTATGTATAATGGATATGCAACTATGCGTACCTTCTCAATGAGGTCAAGAACATCTTGATTATCAACGAACTCAATATAGCTCCAATCAATTTGTTCTTTAGTGTACTCCTCTTGTTCCATCTTGAAAACGTGCTGAAAAAAAATAGAGAAATACTTGACACATCAATGTGTTTTCTTTTGGTTGATAAATGACTAGTGGATTTGGTGCACGTGAAGCATTCCTTATGAACAAATATTACCTGATTGAAATGTTGTTGCAATTTCTCATTTGTATAATTAATACAGAATTGTTCAAAACTGCAGAAAATATGTTTCGTTAGTTTTTTTCCAAACAGAACATAGTGGATTGTATATACATGATTAAACTACAGTAAAACTTACCTATTTGACTTGAAGCTCTCAAAACCATAGATGTCCAGAACACCAATAAGACATTTAGAGCTAGCATCTTGCCCAATAGAACTATTTATTTTATCAACAAGCCTGATAGATAGTGAAAAGTCACAATGGTGAATGCAATGCTTTTTTTTTCTATGTTGCACTCATAATGCTATGGACACATGTAACAAAAAACAAAATAGCATAATCGTGTTACCAGTCAAATAAGCGAGAATATATGGTCTTTGCCAATCCATCCCTGCTAATAGTAGCATTGTAAGGATCAAGACTCCGTTTTATAACCTCTTCTGGGGTTACCATGACACGCTTACAAAGAGCATCTTCCAAGGCTCCAGGATTACACCTGACACAGAGTACACCTCAACAGTCGATACACGATGCACATATATCTCATGAACTATGAAACAAAACCAAAGACAAGTAGTTACATAAGAAGCTCAGCAGTTGTTTCAAGATGAAACTTAGACTTTTCATCTTTCAAGACTGAGGAATCTACTTCTTTCCCCTTGGAAAATTCAATGTTGCCAATATGAAGAATAGCAGCAACAACCCTGAAAATAGCATCCTGGATAGAAATTAAATTATAGACAAGTGAGAAAATAGATTCAATTGAGTAAGCTATAAATCAAATAAAAAAAATATGGAAATAATCCAGCTACCTGTTCCTGAGTACTGATGCCAACAATATCCATTGCTCTTCTAGTAGCCAAATATTCATGGGCATCGCTTACTCCAACCAACTCATAACAATTTGATTGGTTGAGATAGTGAAAACTCTTAGGATTTCCTAATTTGTACTTTTCAACCTCCTAAAAGTTCAACACCAAATGTTGTAGTAATAACCAAATATATTTTAAATAATGTAAAGAAATTTAAATAGGTATAAAGGACACCAGACACAAGTGCACTAAGGCTCATAATAGACACACAAGGAGAATATAAATCATTACCTCTTGAGGTGCTGAACAAAGAAGATAAAAGCAGTGATAATTGCGCTCTGGATCAGATACTTGGCATACACGTGACCTTTCTAGAAGATAAGTTCTGATCGCAGCACCAGAGATTCTCCCATGCTTATCAAACTGAATCTCGACAAACTTACCAAATCGACTGCACCAAGAATTACGAAGAGGAAAAAATGAGACCCAAACATACATGCAACTCTAGGATTTGGGATAGTTCTGTTAGAGTCCCTTTACCTAGAATTATTATTCCTGACTGTTTTTGCATTGCCAAAAGCTTCAAGAACTGGATTTGACTGCAGACACAAGAATGAAATGTACATTTTCAATTGAAGTACAAATAACTTAGCACTAAAATTATCTTGCAAGGGAAAGCACTGTCTATCTTACCTCAAGTACTTGTTGCTCTACTGTTCTTCCTTCAGTTGCAGCCCGACCACCCAAATAGGCAAGATACCTCATAAGCATTTTTGTTGTTTCTGTTTTTCCAGCACCACTCTCACCACTCACAAGAATGGCATTGCTCTTATTTTCATTAATCATAGCCCTAATAATAGACAAGAATGAGACATCTCGTACTCTATGAATGAAAATGGTGAAATGGTTCAGGCTACCCTTTTTTAGTTCACTAGAGGTTTTAGTATACAAAACTATAGAAGTTTTTTTTAAAAAAAAAAACGGAAGAAACAGTAGGCTAGAGAAAACACTTAACAGTTGCCATGTAAGGGATAACACTCCAACTGATATATGAGTTACAGAGGTTTTTCTAAAAGAAATATAGGATGCTGGAAAAAAGGAGATGAAAACACGTAACAGTTGTAATGCAAGGAACAACTATCCAACCTCATCTAGCTATTAGAGTTACCTGTATGCAACATCTGCCACAGCAAAAACGTGTGGACTTAACTCTCCAAATGGTGCTCCCTTATACTGTTGCATCATATGTGGGTCGTATAAATGGGGCAATCTTTGAAAAGGATTGACAGCAATAAGAATATTGCCCGTGTATGTCTGCAAACATGAGAAAAATACAACCATAAGAAATATAGTCAATTTAAAACTGATAGTGCAGCAGACACAATAACACATCTATATTAGGCGATCATGCAGCAATGTGTGATAAATAATCAACATACATATATTTCGTTAAGCTCATATCTGATAGCCAAATTCTGCAGCACTCCTGGTTCATGGAGATAGGAAAGCTTTGTCATGTCATCAACTCCACCAGCAGCTGCTTCCATATCTTTGGGATATAGTTTCGACAAATTTGCAATGATCTAAAAATGTGGCAGCACGCTAATTAGCCGCAATACAAAAGCCCAGAGCAGTTTACAAGACCCAAATATTATTTGTCAATGAAAGCTGACAAAATTCCAATGCCTTACCTTTTTCCCATTGATTGCCTGGATCTCAGCCTCTTCGCCATTGATCTTAACCACCTCTCCATCGACCCAGCATATACCAGGGTCCTCAGCCCACACATGAGAGCCCACAATTATATTAACTTTAGTCCCCTGCAACGGAAATGGGCGTCTCAATGATCTCAGGTATCGTTCAGAAGAGTTTATATATTAATAAACAACTCATTCACAAAGCATATACAATTTTGCATTCCGCCAATCCATTGCAAGCAAAAGCATCGGCTCACACCAGAATCCTACCAAACCAGGCAGCACCAACACAACCCAAATCGGTGACACCATCATTAATTGCCTATGGATGCATCATGCAAAAGAAGAAGGAACTCACCATTTCGCCGGATCCCGCTGTAAGATGATTAGTCGAATGACACCGCTATGAGAAAAGGGGAAGGCGGACACATATCTCTCTATCCCCCCACCGTCGTCGTCGTCTCAGGGGGATGGGATGTGGCGCGGTGCAAAAGCGGGGGAGTGGAGAGGGAGATTGCGATGTGTAGAATGTGGTGTGGAGAGGGGGGAGGAGGTGAGGTGGAGTACGTGGAGCGGCCATGGCCGGCCCCATCCTCGATATCTGCGGGGCTCCATGCAATCTGCCCCAGTTTGCTCGCTCGCTGGTTCCTTGCACATGCGCCACTCGCAGAGGCCGCATCACAGGGGGTGCGTGTACACGTCAGAAATAGAATGACCTAAAGTAATGGGACATTTTCCATGATGTGCAGGTGCATGTAAAATAAGTGGAGAGAGGATACATGCATGCAAAAAAAAAAACAATGATGGCATCACCCACACGCATTTAAAATTCAAAATTAAAAAGGCCATAAATCTCAATCGAAACATTACAATTAAATTTCAATTACAGTATATTTTTTATGACAATATCTTCAAAACAAGACCGGACTTAACTATATTTCGATAGTATTTCTATGAAGTACTTTTTAATATGGAACAACTAGTCCCTTTTCTCGAACAGGAATAATTACTCCTAACTAATACGAGCAAATGTTCGAACACAAAAAAAATGCAAATAAAAGATTAAAAATAGTACAATGCGAATAGAAAAATTAAACATGACAAACAAAGCAGCGTTCTCACGTCAAAAAAAAAAACATGTGACATTTCATATTTCTTGCCATGCCACCTTGTGTGATATGACAAGATAATTATATCACAGCACTATGACAAAATGGTTTCAACATTACTCATTTCAAAATTTTAATGGTGTCAGCCAATTTGAGTTGTGTGACAGAATTATCATACAAGCTAGGGTTTTGGACGAGCATAGCTACTTTGTCGAATGATACAACATATAAAACAACAATTAAATGTACACAGACCATTCGAACAATGAAGAAACACTAGAAACGTGGAAATCACAAGCTACACAGTACATTTCTAAAATACAAGCCTTTTGGCAGAAGAAGGTAAAATGCCTCAAGAGAAAACAGCATCCTTTGCTTTCACGGTATGCCTGAAGAGTGCAATAGGTTATTAGTCATCACGAGTTCATGATCTAACTTGAACAATTTCTTCCTTTGAATCAGTCCTAACTGTATATATCGCTATGAGTTGGAGCCGGATGTTCCGCAGAAACCAGTGCCGACAATAAGAAATGTTATAGCCTGTAGATAAATGTAAACAAAATAGAAATCGCCTCCATAAACCAAGTTGTAGGTCGCACAAAAGAAGAGAAAGATGGCAACCAAGATCTCTGATATGGTGCATCTGCAATGAGCATGAAAACAATGCACAAATTAGTCAGCTAAAACTAAATCTTGATGAAAATTCTCAGGAACATATACAGAACGCCCATGCTACCTGTCCCAACAAGACCGACAGGGAGGCTTTTCAAGTACTTGCATCACAGGCTTGCAGCTTGAATTACCAAGCTTCTCAGTGACAACCCACTCATTTACGCTCCCGAGCTCAAGCAAACCGATGAATGTCGCCTTCGTCCGGTGAAAAGACATAACATTCTCAAAGAGGATCCAGAATGGTATGAAGTGGAGCGAACTGAAAGGAAAGCAGTCGTTAGAAACACTAACAAACATCTTATCCGGTGTGGATAATTCTTGAAGATACAAACCTTGGATTTCTGACAGCGTATAGAAGTGTTATTGTTGTTGGGATATAAACCACCCCCCATATAGGAATGGTGACCTCAGGAATCAGGACGGACAACGGGATTACTACACAGTAGAGCATGAAAGGTACCACATGGGCAACAATCTTCCTAATGAAAAAGAAGCTGTAGAACAAATAAAGCTTCCTCCAAAGCGACACCTCCTGCTCCAGGATTAAGAGGACATCAGACAAATATCACAAGTGAAACAGACAGCAATGGAATGGTCGGATCACCCACTTGGATAGAGTAATACTCATGCTCTTTCAGAGGACTTGATACTCGTGCTTACCAGACAAGAAATCACCATGTCTCCAAGACTCCAAATGCATGACGTACCTTATTCAGAATTATCTCTGCTCCCGTCTTCCGGAATAAATTTGCTGCCCCACACGTCCACCGATGTTGTTGACGGCGATATGCCTTCAGATTGCTCGGCAGTTCACTTTTAACCTAATGATTCCAACAATGTTCAAATAGGATTGCACTTAACAAAAATAAAAAGGATTTCTGGCTGTAAGACTTCAGAATTATGAAAAAGGACTTGCTTTGTACAGGCCCTTGTACAAATCCGACGTTGCTTAAATATACTGCGTTAATCACATTCAACATTTTATCATGCTGCCTTCTGAGTTCTGACAGTAATATCTTTTCTTCTATTGTATTACTTTAGGGCCTATTAAGTATAGTTGTGGAGGAAAGGATGTAAATTAACTAGATAATTGAATCCAGGGTGCACATTAGTACTATCTTACCTTAACATCTCCGACATAGAGGAATTTCCATCCTTTGAGACCTGCTCTGACTGCTAAATCCATGTCTTCCACTGTGGTTCGATCCTCCCAGCCCCCGGCTTCCTTGATGGAAGAAATTCTCCAGACACCAGCAGTTCCTGAAGTCAAATATGTTAATGCTACAGAACTAGGTATGATTCTCGTTAAAAAAAAACAGAATTAGGTATGATTGAATTCTGACTGAGATTTTCTGTTATTTACCGTTAAAACCAAAGAAAGCAAAGGTTGATGAACCTGCTTCCTGCTCTACTTTGAAGTGATAATCTAATGTCATCCTTTGTATCCTTGTCATCAGGAATTCATTGGGATTAACTGCAAAACCGTCCCGAAATGCCAGTCAGCAACTTCCTGTCAATTGGAACAAGAAATGCATCAGACAGATACAGCCTACTCATCAGCACACAAAAGGGACAAAAATTCTGTTCCGGTCAGCATGTTTTTCTTTTTGTTTTTTTAGATAAGATGTTTTTCTTTTTGTACCACAACCAGAGGTGTGAGTGTCAGCCAACTACATTTTCAATGACGGTGTGTGTGTACTACTTTCAAATATTTTGGTAGCTGTTGGGCTACTTTTTCTAAACCAGTTTACAGGAGTCGATACTGTTGCACTAATAACAGAAAAGGTGTTAGCAGTTGCTAAAAGAAATATCCACTTTAGAGAACATAGGGAAAGATCACTTATTAGATGACATGATCTAATGGAAGCTGCAATCTAGTATTGCCAACCCCCGCATTTGGAATTCCAAGTCAATTTTTAGAACAAGCTTAGCACAACACAGCATAACAACCACAAATTAAAAGGCCCCTAGACAAGGAAACGCATGACCGGCGTAGATGGGTAGAGTCAAGTGGTTTCTATGCATGCTTACCAAATTCCCATCGTGCTTGAACAAGTGCAATTCGTGGGTTATGCACAAGATACGGGACAGTCCTTGTGAGGAAGTCAGGTTCGGGTTGGAAATCGGCGTCGAACACCACGACAAAGTCACACTGCTGAACATAGTCATACAGCATCCCTTGTTTCAGAGCACCGGCCTTGTACCCTCTCCGATTGTCTCTCACCTCATATTTCACGTTCTTGCCTTTGCTAGCCCAGAACTTGCATTCAAGCTCCACCAGATCCTGTTGAGAACACACTACATATATATGTGACATATCTTTGATGGGGGCAAAGGCAAAATTCAGTATTGCTAGAAGTTCATCAGATTGACCTAATGTATATGCAGTAACTGTTGAAACGTTTGCAAGTCCATTTGCAACTGATATATGCACCTTCTATTACCCACTTACTCTTGTGCTCAGTGCTTATCTAGTCATCTGTAGCAGTAATTGTTTTGAGCCATTTGCATCTTTATACAAACATGCATATTACTGCCACTTGCATTGGTTTAACATCAGCAGCAGCTCATTTGCCCACTACTACCTGACCACTCACTACGACCCACCCCGCTACCGAAGACGCTAATTGTTGGACGCCAAATTAATTTCACAAACTACCAACAACTCCACTATGGGCAGCTTAGCTAGAGTGAACTGGGCTCATCACTCACTCTGGCACTCAGTCTTGACGCGCCGAGAGCCCGAGACACGGAACGCACGGTTCAGCTACTGGAGAAGGGCAAGAAGATTCAAGGTTACCTTGATCGTTGGATCAGTGGAATCGTCAAGAACCTGCACGATGACCCTATCCGACGGCCATGCCAGCCCGCACGCCGCTCCAATGGAAAGCTTGTACACCTGTGTGCCGCGCCCAAACAAAAAAAAAAAAAGGGAGACCGTATTATACGCGTGAATTGAAGAACCGTAGTATATCGCAATGTGTAGTTGTACTTGTACAGCGAGTAAATGCGCCGTGCACCTCCCGCTCGTTGTACATGGGGATTTGGACGAGCACCATGGGGTAGGCGCCGGCGGCGCGGCCGCCACCGGCCTCCTCGTCCCCCACGTCCTCCTCGTTGGCGGGGCCGGCGGCGAGTGGGCCCGGCCGGTAACGCCGCCGCCGCCGCGGCGCGAGGAGGCTGGCGGCGGCCAGGAACACGGCGTCGGCGAGCAGCATGGCCGACAGGGCGAGGCACGCCCACGACGCGGCGGCCAGCGCCGGCGCCACGGCCGCCGCGCGCGCGGCGTCCCACGCGGCCCGCAGCGCCTCGGCGGCGCCCGGCCACGACGCCGCCGTCCACCAGCCAAGCAGCAGGGACGACGGCTCGGCGACGCTCGACGGCGGCGGCCACCACCGGCGCGGGAGCAGCAGGGTCGTCGTCGTCTTCGTCGCCGTCGAGCCGTGGAGGTCGAGCCACCCCGCCGCCACCGCGGCCAGGGAGGCCACCGCCGCTGCGCCGGCCATTGCCCGCTCGTGCGGTACGCCTCCGCCTGGCGCCTTGTCCTCTCCCGAGTCCCGACCCCTGCGCGGGGCTGCAGCTTTTGAGGAGGGAGACGTTGCTTTTCGCGGGTCTCGTCTCGTCGGTGCGGGGAGGGAGGACGCGTTTTGCACTGGCTTATAACACAGTGATGAGCCAGTGGACCGCGGGCAAGGCAACAGCTAGTTGGCCACACTGCAGCTTGTATCTCTGACATGTGGGCCAGCGCACACGGGCTCGGCATCTGACTGGTGTGGTGCGCCCTGCGCTGCGTACACCGCAAGCTTGTCTCCTCCGTTTACGAGCATCACGTTCCGGTGGGCTACTGCTATGGCATCACGTACCGATACTGTTCTGTGGGGCCAGTCTTCATCTACGGCCCACCTGTCATTTCGCGACGAGAGAGACAACAGTAGTAGGCCTCGTGGGCTCGCGCTAGACTCTGCTACTACGGAGTAGCTCGCTAGCCCACCAAAGGGAAATGCCAAAAGCGAACGTCGCGGAGGTGGACGCGGAAGGATTCGTTCGTTGGCTTGGCTGCCGCGCGCGGTGCCGCCCGGCGAAGTGTCGCCGTCGTGGCCGCGCCCACCGCGGCCGCCCCGGCCGGCCCGCCAGGAAGGAATAGCTTTGGCCTTTGGGTGGACTGGACGCGCCGGCCGCATATGAGAGCTTTTCTGCCCGCGGTTTTGGATGCTCTCTCCGTCGTGTTTCTCGTGCTCCGCTACAGGACGCACGGGCACAGGCAGCTCGAATCGGCCACACCTCCACTTGGATGCATGGTTGGGTCGCGCACGGATGCATGGGCATGCCGATGCATGGCGCGCGGCACAGTTCAGCATGACGCATCCGTGCGCGCCCGTGGCGTGGGGACGACGATCGAACGTGCAGTGCAGGTCGGGCAGCGTTTATGTGCTGAAACGGGTACGAGTTCTCTGAAAGCGATGCAGGCAAGTGTACACTGTTACAGGAACGTACAATTTCCCTTGTTCATCTAGCAAATGAGATATTTGTCTTTTGAAAATTATACAGAAGATGGCGTCAGAGTTTACAGAAGATGGCGCTTCTCTCTCTGCCAAGCTTGCAGAAGAAACAGAAAAGCTTGTCAGCGTTATCAAAAGAGGATGGTATATACGTAAATTGATGCAGGAGAAAAGCTTGTCAGAGTTCACAGGAGCTTTCAAGCTTGTTTTTCCTTGTCCAAATCGTCATCTTAACGATCGGAGGTAGTAGGATATAAGTTGCTACATGATGCTGTCGCTGCATCGTGTAGTTGGTAGTGTGCATGGTACATGTAAACATTCAGCTTAATACTTGAATGTTTAACGAACTGTATCAATCTTGCATTCATTAGATCAAGGACTCCATATGTCTCTATCTAACAAGAACAAGAACGTGACTCGGTTGATAAGGTAACAGCTATCCCATACCTCATCGAACATTCCATCACAGAAGATAGGAGCAATCAACACAATGCATACAAACCACATCCCAAAATATCCCATACTCATATCCAATGCAACATTCCATCCTAGAAGATGACAACAGCACGCCGGCGCTTTGAAGAAGTAACATTTTTATCGACTGATGTAACAGCTAGTACACGCCTACACTTATTAACTTGGCATCCCAAATCTGTTAAAATTGCATTCTTCCATACAACCTCCACTACAGCGCCTACCAAGTATGAACCAGTCGAAAGCACACAGCTAAAGCTCAGCCCACTACCATGCATACTACCAGCTACCACTATTTTCCCCCTTGTATGGCCACAGCACCGCGGCGTTGCATATGAAGCTCTTCACCGAGACCGATGAATATGCGGAATGTACAATGGATCAAGCCGGAGAAATTTAAAATCAAAACAACACGATCGAGCGGCAGAATTTGCGCGACCGACCGATGGATCCATCGATCGGCGCGGAGGAGGAGGGCGCTTTCACCAATCACCACTGGTACTTGGCCTTGACGAGGACCTCCTCGTAGAGCTCGGCGGCGTGGTCCCAGCTGAGGTCCTGCGCCATGCCGCGCTCCTGGATGCCCCTCCAGCTCTCCTTGTATTTCCTGTACGTGTCGAGGCAGTGCCCGAGCGCCTCGATCAGCTTGTGCGACTCGGCGCGGTCGAACGTCCACCCGAGCCCGGCGCCGGCGAACGGGTCGAACGGCGCCACCGTGTCCCTGAGCCCGCCCACGGCGTGCACCACGGGCACCGTCCCGTACGCCATGGCGTAGAGCTGGTTCAGCCCGCACGGCTCGAACCGGGACGGCATCAGCAGCACGTCGGCGCCGGCCGTGATCCGGTGCGCCATGGGCACCGAGAACCCGACCCACGCGCGCACCTTGTCGTGGTGCGACCGCTCCAGGTGCTGCAGCATCCGCTCCAGGTCCCCGCGCCCGGAGCCCAGCATCACCAGCTGCACGTCCTGCCCGGCCAGCCACGGCATCGCGTCGCCGATGATGTCCACGCCCTTCTGCCCGTCGAGCCGCCCGATGAACCCGAGCAGCGGCACGTCGTCGCGGACCTCGAGGCCGAGCTCACGCTGCAGGGCCGCCTTGCACTGGCGCTTGCCAGAGTCCAGCGTTTGGATGTTGTAGTTGGTGTAGCCGTCGGAGCGCAGATGCACGTCCACCTCGGGGTTCCACTCCTGGTGGTCGATGCCGTTCACGATGCCGTTGATCTTCCAGTCGTTGGACCGGATGATGTCATGGAGGCCCCACCCACCTTCCACCGTCTTCAGCTCCCACAGGTAGCCGCGGCTCACGGTGATCACACGGTCCGCCATCTTCAGGCCTGCCGCGAAGATGTTGGAGTGCTCGCCGCCGACGGGGTCGTACAGCTCGAAGTGCTGGAGGTAGTGCTCAGGCAGGTCCATGTACGGGTATTCATCTACAGGCCCACGTCCCTGCAAACAAGAGGGATTGTCAGGATCAGGATCCAGAAAGTGAAATCTTTAAGAACTGACCGAAACAAATAATTGACTGAAGAAAATTCTGAAACAAGCAATTGACAAATTGCAGAAGTGCGTGCCATCGTTCAGTAACCTTAAATGTCCACTGATCATAATTGAACCATTTTAAAATCTGGAAAAGAAAGGCAGCACAGTACAAAAGAAGTATGATCATGAGAAGGAAAATACCTGGTGAGCGATGTTATGTATGACAAGAACGGAGCGAGTGTACTGCATCTGGCCATTATCTCTGTAATATGCTTTCAGATAAACAGGCAGGAGTGCAGTGTGCCAGTCATTAGCAATGAACACCAAATTGCCGTCACCATAGCACACACCGCCGCATGGAACGTGCCAAGGAACCTGAAGATTGTGGAGGAACATAACAGATAGTGCAGTTTTCTTAGTCACATATCCAACAGAACAATATTCAGAAACAGCTTATGGAGGAACGTGCCAATGAAATGAAGATAATAAAATTATCATGAGCAATAGATCAGAGAGAGTCAAGATGAAAATATCATTTGTTTGTGCAAAAGGCGAATCTAGCAGTCCAATAATTTGACATCATGCTGGATTTGGGTTTGTATATGACCAGGCTATTCATAAGTGTGAAATCCAAAAAATTCAGAATTTTTGAATATGGTCGGCAGTGGAGTTCACGGGGGTACCTCAACAGCAACCTTGCAGAACAAAATCATGCGCTTCATAATTTCCTGAAGTAAAATGGGAAACACTATTTCAATCGAAAGCACTTCGGCAAGATCTTAGATAACCAGTGCAGTGAAAGTGCATTGTGATTATTTCAAAAAAAAAAAAGAAGTGCATTGTGAAGCTTCACCTGTCTATTCCCCCCATATATGTCACCTTGACGGTGTCGGAAGAGAGGCGCATCGATGAACACAAAGTCCACTCCATCGATAAATGCATGGAAATATTTCACTTCCAAGTCCTGCAAGCCAAAACAAATGCCAATGAAAATATCAAATTGAATATATTGTGATCTTAGGCCTTGGCATTTTCTATGTTGAGCCCCCATTTGACCAGGAGGTTTACACATACCTGTCCTGCAGCTTTGTAGTATTTCGTGATCCCCATGTCGATGGCTTCCTCGTAGTCCCCATACCTTGGTACCACAACCTTAGATTGAAACAAGCATTCCCTCAAAATGTTAGATAAGCCATCCAAGTCTACTCAGGGTACCAGAGTTAAAATATCAGAGTATGCGATTGAATAGTTTGTATCACTATCTTAATTACATAATACAACGTACTCATTGATAATAAGATGATCATTCGTACTCTGATATTTCAATATCAGAGTAGTAGCGCTATCTTAAGCATTAGTTTCTGACAAGATGACCATTCGTGCAACACAAATATTTCAAAATAAAACCATTATAAGGGAGTCATGCTAGTGCTCTGTATCACAAATATGATCAAGGTTTCAGATGCTTGTAACATAAGAACCAGAAAATCACTTTCAGGTCATGTTGTTCATGTGCAATCTACCTACCTTGCATTTCATCAAAAACATCGTTATTTACATCTCAAGTTACCAAAGCATTGATTTAACCAGATGACGAAATATTGAAGATGGTAAAAAAAAGAGAGGAAATGTGACCAAATGAAAAAAAAAAGAGAAGCCTGAGAGTACTACCATAACACGATGTCCCCTTCTCGCCAAAGCCTTGGGCAGTGCTCCGGCAACATCTCCAAGACCACCTATAATATTCAATCAATTGATCAAGCAACCTGGAATATGAACAGCTGCTCTAGAAGAAACCACAAACAGTAATGTCCTTGCCTGTTTTGCACCACGGAGAACATTCAGCAGCCACCACGATCACATTCATGACATTCTCCCCAGCCAAAGGGCCAGGATCATCGTTCTCGTTATTTTCAAAAGAACCATCAGCATCTGCTGCACCAAACCCGGCCTCATCCTTCATCTCGGCAGGATCATCGAACCCGATATACTTCTTGAAATCCCAAGCCTCCTCTTGTGCCTCAGGCGCAGGTGGCGGCGGCATAGGAGGTGGGACAGCTTTTGGTTCTGGAACTCGGGCTGGGATTGGACTTGGAACTCCTCCGACGACACCCACCGGTGCGCGTTTCTTCTTTGGAAGTTCAGCATTGCCACCGATGTCAACCTTGGGAATAATGGAAGCTGGCGGCGGCACGAAATCTTCCTCGGACGGTGGTGGCGGCGGCGGCTTCGGGGCTGGGGCGGCAGCCCTCGGCAGCGCCACGTCGTCTTGGGTGGGAAGGATCTCGGTGTATCCCGGGCCTTCGAACTTCACTATGCTCACCGGCGGCGCGGCGACGATGGACTTATTGGTCTCGCCGCCGCCCGCCAGCGCGGCGTTCCGGGGGGCGGACGCGGCGGCGCCCCTGGAGCCGTAACGGCCGACCGGCTGGACGGGATCCCTCCGTTTGGAGACCTGCACGCACGCGAGCACACACGTCGGTTTCCAAAAAAACAAGCGGCGATCCTACATCGAGGGCGGGCAGGTAGGCGTGGACCGAGACCAACTAACCGCCTTGCGCCGCGCGCGGGGCTGCGGCTGCCTGCTGCTGGCGTCGGCGGCGCCGGCGCCGGAGCCGGCCCTCCGCTCCGGCTGCGGCGCGTCGTCGTTGCCCCCGGGCCCGGCCTCCGCGCGCGCCACCACCGCCGCGGCGTCCCGGCGCGCGCGCGGCGGCGCCCAGAAGGGGAAGTTCAGGTGGAACGGCGGGGCGCCCCGCCTGCGGCCCCCGGGGGTGGCGGAGGAGAGCGCGAGGATGAAGGCGGAGGAAGCGGCCGACGCGGCCGCCGCCGACGACATGGATGGCACCGTACCGCAGCGGGATCGATCGTCGTCGTCGTCGGGCGCCGGCGCACGCGCGCGGTGGGGGCAGCGGTGGAGTGCCGGACGAGTGAGGAGGAGTGGAGGACTGAGGAGGGGGTGGAGTGTACGGCGCGGCGCGGCCGCGGCTTTGTTGCGGTGTCTGGCGAGTGGGGCCAAACGGGATCACGGCGCGGGCGGCGAGCACCCCGAGCTGGCGCCTGGCGGTGTGACGGGGCGACGCCAACCGGGCCTCGCGCGCGCGGCTCACGAGTTTGGTGGGAGTGGCGGGCGCGCGAACGGCCTCGCGTCGTTTGCTCGCGCTTTTGCGGCTGCGGCGCGCGCGTGGGGGGAGGAGGGAGGGGAGCAACTGGCTGCCGCAGATGCGGCACTCCACCATCGCCGCACACCCTTATTTTGTGCGCTGAGCTGCCTTCCGGAGGAGCGACTAGCCATCCCCTTTTCCAACTGTGCGCCAGCACATGGGACCCATAAGAAAAATTGTAAAAAACAATCCGTATTTCATAAACCGAGTAGCCAAATTAAAATCCGATTGCACCATTACATTTATTATGACGAGATCTACAAAACTAGACCACACTTGACTATATTTTGATTAAATTTTTTCTGGAACATATTTTCATGAAGACGGAACAATTCCGTTAAGAGCTGGAACAAATCCACCATGAACAGGGTGCAATTGTTCCAGCTTTACGATAAAATGTTTCAACTTCAGAAAAAGTTGTTCCATTAAAAAGAGCATCCAAGTATAGTTGAGTGTAGTCTAGTTTCGTAGATCTCATCGTAAGAAATACAATGGTACAATCAGAATTTGGTTTGGACATTTCGTCTAGAATATATGAATTGTTTTCGCATCCATCTATTACATGCGTTGGTGGGTCCACGGCTTGCATACTCATGTTGTGCAGGTGCATGCAGGACTGTGCAGGGACCATGCTCGTGGGGCCACATGCTGACGCAGTTTGACGTTGCAAGCATGCGATTCAGGGGCAGTTGCGGTAAACGCTGTCCTGCCGCATATGCGGTGTACAGCAAAAGCGAGGAGGGAGCACGAGCCGTTTCCTCCTGGGTTCGTTTCGGCTGGGGGCAGCGCGGCGATTGGCGGTGGTCTGCCCATGACAGGCGGGCCCGGAGTGTGTTTGGTCCCACCAGTCGGCTGCACGGGTGGGCGTGGAAATGTGGATTTGCGAATACGATCAACGGAAAACGGCGTGCTCCGGGGTTTCGCCTTTATTACAGATCCTTCTGGAACCTGGTTTACTTGCTGTGGGCTCCACTTTCTGCGAGAGGGCGATAGAATGGCGTGATGGGCGCTGTTGGGCCGTGTCTTGGACGCGAGACTGATCGATCGACGGATGCAAGATGAGATCGAAGCGGGTTCGGCCATTCTGGCCGCGTTTAGATGTTTCTCGAAAAAAATTACAGTATGTCGGGCACACATTTAAAGTATTAAATATAGACTAATTACAAAACTAATTACAGATTCTGTCAGTAAATCGCAAGACGAACCTAATGAGTCTAATTAATCCGTCATTAGCACATGTTTACTGTATCAATTTATTGTCTAATCACGACCTAACTAGACTCATTAGATTCGTCTTGCGAAGTACACTCCATCCATATAATGGGTTATTTTTTTCGACTACATTTAATATGACATGCATGTGAGGGAACATACTCGAAAAAAAATTCGCGAAACATCTAAACAGGGCCTCTTTCTGCTGAAAGCCTGAAACTTGAAAGGGCACACCTGCACGTCCACACGTCCTCCAGTGCGGAGGCACTCAGGTATACCTAATCATGGATCGAGTTGTGTCGGGTTCGGGTCGGGTTGGCGGGTCGAAATTGTTGACCCGCGCGGCCGCGCTCGACCCGTGACATGGTTGGGTTTCGAGTTTAACGTGTAATTTTTTGGGTCACGTCGGGTTGGGTCGGGTTTTTTGGTGTTTCGGGTTAAAAAGCTGGCCATGCTCGACCCGTCACGCGCTCGGGTCGGGTCGGATCGGGTTTTTTTCGGACGGGTCGGGTCGGGTTTATCAGGTCAGGCAGCCCATAATCAGGTATACTCGCGGGTGGGGAGACGCCGTGTTCGCCTGTTCGGGCCGGGGATCGAGGCGGCACACGGACACGGAGCCCCGTCTGCATGCAGTAGCAGTTTCCTTCGTTCCACGGACACGGACACGGAACGGTTCCTGGTTGGCACGCAGTTTTTTTTTTTTTTTTTAGCTCAAGGTTGGCACGCAGACGCAGTACTAGTGTGCCTGTCTGGAGAGGTTGGAGAGCGCATTTTTGAGGCGTTTGTTCGACAACCAGCAGGGCCACAGCTCCGTAAACGTGGCGCTGGCCCACGTAACAAAGGCCTTCCCGGGATAAATTCCAAGCCTGGTCAGGTAGGACTTAGGAGCACTCACTCACTGCTCACTTCTAGCTTGTTTTCCAGCCCAGCAAATGCCTCGGAGTTTTATCTCCTGGTAGCGACCACCAAATGAAAGGAGACGATCTCAGGTAGATGTAGCCATCCGGAAAAATATTCGGTACAAATCAATTTTTTTTTGGTCGAAACGTGAAAGTCCTAAAAATCATACTTAAAAAAATTCAAAATATTTGAGACGAAGCAAGTCCGTTGTGTATTGATTCACTATATTGCAAAAGCTGAGAAACAAATTCATAGTAGAAAAATTCGTACAAAAATAAATAAAAGTTTTAAGTACATGTGCGCTAGAATATTTTGTCTTCTAGTACACATGCACTTCAGCTTGGTCATTTTTGTATGAATTTTTACAAATGAATTTGCATCTCTACTTTTGCAATAAAGTACATCTTTGGATGGATTGTATGGACATCTCAAAAAAAAATTGAAACTTTTAAATATGAATTTAGAAGACTTTTCACTGTTTCCACCGAATATTTTTCGGTCATGTTAGGCCAACTCCTGCACTTGCCATCAGAAAAGCTCCTTCCCACGCTTCGCGGGCTGGTAGGTGCATCAAACGCCAAACCACGTCCAATCCCTATGTTCGCCGCTCCAAAACCCAAGAACCGATCACCGTCCCTAACCTCCAAACCTGCCCATGCAAATCCAGTAGTCAAGCCCCGGTAAACTACTACAAGTAGCATCGGGCGGCAGATCATCTCGCCTCGCGGTTAAAAGAGGAAGGCATTCCCTGCAGAGCTGAGCATTTGCAAGACCGACGACCGATCCATGATGGCAACGGCTCGTGACGAGAGGACGAAGCCGCTGGCCGCAGCCCTGGCCGTGGCGCTGCTCCTGGGGCTGTGCCGCGGCGACGTGGTGCAGTTCATCTTCGGCGACTCGCTGTCGGACGTGGGCAACAACCAGTACCTGACCAAGAGCCTCGCCCGCGCCGCGACGCCGTGGTACGGCATCGACTTCGGCACCGGCATGCCCAACGGCCGCTTCTGCAACGGCCGCACCGTCGCCGACATCGTCGGCGACAAGATGGGCCTCCCCCGCCCACCCGCCTTCCTCGACCCCTCCCTCGACGCCGACACCATCTTCAGGAGCGGCGTCAACTACGCCTCCGGCGGCGGCGGCATCCTCAACGAGACCTCCTCCCTCTTCGTAAGCAAAATCATTATTCCCTTTTTCATTTAGTATTTTCGAACTGAATTGTCGCAATTCAAATTCCAACCGAGACGGAACGGTGTCGTACGTACGTGTGCAGATCCAGAGGTTCTCGCTGTACAAGCAGATCGAGCTATTCCAGGGGACGCAGGAGTTCATGCGTCAGAAGCTCGGGAAGGCGGCGGCGGACAGGTTCTTCGGCCATGCCTACTACGTGGTGGCGCTGGGCGCCAACGACTTCATCAACAACTACCTCCTGCCCGTCTACTCCGACTCGTGGACCTACAACGGGGACACCTTCGTGAGGCACATGGTGAGCACGCTGGAGTCCCAGCTGCGGCTCCTCCACGCGCTGGGCGCAAGGAGGCTCACCTTCTTCGGGCTGGGGCCCATGGGCTGCATCCCGCTGCAGCGGTACCTGACGTCCTCGGGCGGGTGCCAGGAGTCCACCAACAAGCTGGCGCGGAGCTTCAACGACCAGGCCGGGGCCATGGTGGCGCGGCTCTCGTCGGCGCTGCCCAACGCCACGTTCCGGTTCGGGGAGGCGTACGACTACTTCCAGGACATCATCGACCGGCCCTACATGTACGGGTTCAACAACTCCCGGGCGCCATGCTGCACGCTGGGGAGGATCAGGCCCACGCTCACCTGCACGCCGCTGTCGACGCTGTGCAAGGACAGGAGCAAGTACGTGTTCTGGGACGAGTACCACCCCACGGACAAGGCTAACGAGCTCATCGCGCTCGAGACGCTCAGGAAGCTCAACATCACCGTCAGCGTCAGCAACGGGCCAACGGCACCTCCACCGAGCTAGCGAGCGAATAATGGCCGTGTGTGCGTGCGTTTTGTCTGAGACTCTAGCTGTGGAAAGCAAAGTCGATCGTCGTCACTGCTATGCACATGAACAGATTATACACATGGTATGTGTATGAATGTAATCGTAGAAACAAATTTTGTGCACTCTCTCTGGTCAGCTTAAGATTGTCGAGGTCATATATGAACCTAGCTGCCAAGCGTCTGAAGGAAACTGCGAAGCTTTTGGTGGGCAGGTAGACTTTGGTAGAGGAGTTGACCTAACATCTTCAGACAAAAAGAGATGCTCTTTCTCCGACGGCAAAAAACAATATACTTACATAGAAAATTAAGTAACCATGACAGTGTTAGACAAGATAATTAAGTAACCATGATCAGACATAAGACAAGGAGGTAGGCAATAATTTAATGACTACTGAAAGGACATGAACTAATCCTCATTCAAAGGTGTTTTTTGTTAAGACAAACCACTGACATGCTCAATACGTGCAAGACAACAGCGAGCACCTCTGCTTAATTGCTCTGTTTCTGTAGTTGAAGCAACCTTAATAAACTTACTGTTGTTGTTGTTGTCTGCTACACCCTCCAAATTCATTAACTGCAACAATTTTACATTCAGTACAAAGAATGACGTCGCAAAAGCTAACTTGTGAACTCATGTCTCAATGATGTTTCAACACACAACTATCTACAAATACATGTCACAAAATTTAGCACCCTGATTATACTTCAGAATAGCACTTATAATTTCCGGACCATCAGGAAAGTTATAACTTGATAAAAATATAAATCCCCACCGTAGGTGTCTCTTGCTACAATGTGAGTGCAAACAAAACTCGCCCAAGCTTCAATGCCTCATTTTGCATTGTGAAACAAGAGAAATAATCTAGTTTGGACATAACTAACACAGAATAAGATAGGCAAGAATTACTCGTGGAAGCAACATAACCGTTGTATCAAACAAAACTCAGCCCAGTCTCAAAAGGTACAATCCGAATCACATTTGAAGAGATCAGCTTTAGACAAATCGCGGACATGACTGATACGTGGAAGGAAGTGGTAGCATGTGCTACTTGTGAAGTGAAACTGAGCTCCTCTTGAAGCTCTCTTCTCCAGCTGAAGCAGCGTCTTCTGATCTTTAATAAACCTCCTCCTGCCACTGTGGCGACCATCACATATCATCAACTCGAGCATCTTGGCATTCAACACAAAGAATGTTGCAAGGTTGACTTGTGACCATGTGGCTATATACGTTCTCAACACAACTGTCTTCATACGCATGTCAAGGTGCTCTCCTTCGTCGACGTCGTGCACGCCGCCATGTCGGTGCTCGTCTTCGCCGCCGTCGCGCTCGCCGACTACAGGGTCTCCGGGTGCCTCTTTCCCGGACACCGCAAGGAGATGGACGAGGTGATGGAGAGCCTCCCGCTCATGGTCGGGGCCGTGTGCAGCGGCCTCTTCCTCGTGTTCCCCAACACCCGCTACGGCGTCGGCTGCTTGGCTGCCTGAAAACAGCAGGAGATTCATCCCTCAGACCAGAGCGACATGGTAGCCTAACTTTATTCAGCACCAGTGATCAAATGATGACTTCACCTTACCGTTTTCATGCTTCGTGTTTTCTCAGCACCTGTAAAAACTTGGATGTGATGTAATGTAATCCTATCTTATATATTCAGTACCAATTTGAATATCTTCACAATGCATCATAAAGGGACTGGCAGTGTATAACTTCAAAAATTTCAGGTGTGGGGTGAATAGAGGATGGATATATAAGGAGTATAGCCGCCACATTGCTTTACACCAGATGCAAAATGCATTGCTTTCAAAGAATGGTAACACTGCCTCTCAATCTATCCTAACAACATAACCTGCCTCCGCTGTATCCTACATTCTAACAAAGATATTTTACAAGAAGCCACACTATAACTAAAGCAACACCCTCCTACCTACGCCAAAAAAATTTGTGGCCTACATTGTCTACAATGCGTATTCCCTAATCCCTAGTTAGATGGAGACAGTCTGTCTCGTGATTGTCCTAGCATGAAGGTGTCTTCGGTCAGCTGCCAACAGCAGCCACCATTTCATCAGCTCCGTTTACTCTTTGCAACATGTTCCTCGTTTTGTTTTCAGAAATTTGTCCCAGAGGCACATCATATCCCTCGGTT
Organism: Urochloa ruziziensis; assembly: GCA_015476505.1. NCBI lineage: Eukaryota > Viridiplantae > Streptophyta > Magnoliopsida > Poales > Poaceae > Urochloa > Urochloa ruziziensis. The sequence continues at coordinate 36,644,714 of CM027126.1, read as the reverse complement.
CTTGGTAGTGGGCAATCACATACCCATCTTCACATCCTTCGACCAAGATCCTCCCATCATTCTCGTACTTGACATCCAAGCCATCCTTCTTCATCTCATTGATCCATATCCCCATTGCCACATCCTCCAGCTTGAACATCTGAAAGCGTCAAGATGACAAAATTGTAATTAGCATAGAGGTAGAATTCACAATACCATGAGCACAGTGGTAAAACCAGCAGGTAACTTTTATATCTGACTTGAAATGCTGTCCAAACTGACGCAACTAAACCTTTACAATTACTCCATACAACAGCACAAAAAGAGAATTTTACATAAGTTGGCAGTACAGCCAGTACCTTTAACTCCCCGCTTCTGTGCTTCCTGTAAACTTCCTTTGCTATATCCTTTGAAACAATGTATCCTGGTCCATGTGCCCATGGAGGATAACTCTCCTCTGGCCATTCCTAGTTCAAAGTAAAGCATTAATTGCAAATTTTGATCTACCATAGAAATGGCAGGAACATGGAAATTAAATTATTGAAAATAGCAGCAAAAGTGTATGCCTAAAAACAGTTGTACTGAAGCAGAAAGTGACAAACAAGTACTAATAATTAGTGCTTAAACAGTATGCAGGTAATTAACCAGCTTTGTTTCAGAAGCATGTGATCAATTCAAAACAAAGGATACCTTACTTGGCAGTTCAACTATATATGTTTAATGTTTATAATAATAAAAAGAGGGAATACAAAAGAAAGTTCTGTATTCACACCTGAAGCAGGCAAGCATTCTGTAGAGGTGCCTTTTCATATCAACTGGTTAAAGAAAAAAAAACTTGACCAACATAGGAGTAACTAGGTCAACTTTAGTTCTCGCAAAAAAGGCTAAAGCATGTCCTCCTTTTTTTCCTTTCAAAAGTTTGAGCTATTTCACCTATTTGGCTGCTTATAGATCTATGTAAGTACCTCTAACCTCCTAGTACTGCCCTTCATACAAAGCTTGAGCTGCTTAAGCGAGTGCATAGGCAGTGGCTCAATCCAACTTTTAGAACGTTAGAGAAAACACGTGACAGAGCTATGTTCTAAATGCACAGTCTTTCATATGCCAAAATAATAACAATCGCATAATCTCGTAATATAAAAATACATAGTTTAACACAACTTACCTCAGGGGTTATGTACCACTTGCTATATGGATCTCGATGAGGCTGAGAATCAGAATTGACACGACCATACAGAAGCCCATGGGTGATATTTGTACGGTCTAGAGAAGAAAGTATCTCATCTACTCGAACAAAAGCATCATCATCTGTTTTCATCACATACTTGGCTGAGAGGACATTTGTCTGTAAAGAATAATTGCTTAGAAAATGCAAACATATGACTGAGTGTCATCTAAATTAAATTAAACACTCAATAAACTATGCATACCCCATAGATGCAGATCGCTATTGTCTTCCAGAGAATTAGGCTATAGTAATCCACAAATGGCATCAACTGGATGTCTCCATATGTCCGTGCTTCATTCCAGAGTTCTTCATTCACCACCTCATTTTTGTGCTTTTAAAAATGGAAGAAAGATGAGTACTCTGAAGTTGGTAAAGGGGGGAAAGCATAACAAATAGAAGACTGGTAAACTACTATGTCAAATTTCTATTTAACCACAGTACTGATGAAAGAGTACTATGATAATTTGCAAGCAACTACATACAGAATGATATGAATACAGGCAGAAATACCATCAATGGAGTGGTAATGGCATTCATAAGATGTGTGTGATTGACAATAATAATGCACTTAAACATATTGTTTAGGATGTATTAACATGAGTGATGCCTTCTAGTATGCTGTTGTCCTTCTACATATACAATTTAGTCTCATGCATACGTTACTCCTAAGCATTAATAAAAAACAACAATGCAGCTACTGTATGGTCAAAGTACCATGATATAGCTGTCCTCTTTCAGATTTTCATTCTTACCAGGCCAACAAAGAATCGAACTGCAACTTTCGCTGAGCGGACAGCATCGTATTGCATCCAAGTTCTGCGAACTGCCATCCTGCGTTTGAAATTGTTTGCTGTAGAGAAGACCCCTATGAAAAGATCAACAGATTTATCTACGGGAACAGGTGGAGCCTTCAACGTTTCCAAGTCCATGACGTGCTCAAAATCCTCGGTTGTAGGCAGACCACTTGCTATCACAGATAACAATTTAATGTCTCCTGCAATTCTTACTTCACCAACAAACCCTGGCTCCAAATCCTGGAGAAATCAGAGTATGATGTGTAATTTTAATAACAAAATAAAGCACGCATAACATATTGTGATAACACTATAATAGCGTATATGTAATGAAAACAGTTTCATGTTGATGTGTATGAAATAGAAAATATTTAAACATGCAGGGAAAATAATTTTGACTGTACATTGCTATAGATGCAGAGGCATGGTGGATTACTTGTATTTAAGCAAAAGACTTACCTCTCGGAATGCAAAGGAAGTGACATGTTTGCCATCTACAGTCATATGAATCCCATGTGCCCCAACGCGAAGAATTGCTACAGCAAGATATCCTTGTTTGAAGGGGAAATACTTTCTAGGTTCTGCAGTCTTTTTCCTTGCAGGTGGCTTGGTCGAAGCATTGGAATGTAACTTAGAGGCCAACATTTCTTTCTGGTCCTTGCCTACCATGCCACTACATTTTTCTAGATCATCCACTGTAAACCAAGAAAGGTAAAGAACCAATGTCAATCGTGAGACCACTACATTTTCCAATATATTGTTGCGAAGATCCAAACCATTTTGTTGAAAAAAATCATAAGAGACAAAAAAATGAACAAAAGAAATCCATATATAGATCAAAGCAGCAGAAATTTCGATCTCGGATGCATTACCTCAGAGCAGTGTATAATTACAGAAATGTATAAAAGCTAAAACACACTAAAGAATGTTTTCGTCTAGTTTTGTTTGTAAATTCCTAGCTTTGATACTTCAACAAGTGGATATAAATATAGAGACCTCATAAATATAATGCAATTGCAAGCCAATATTTTACTAGCTATTACTCTAGTATAACTAAATACTCTATCATCATGGTGCTTGCATAGCCTGAATAAGATAAGAAGAGTACCTTTTGCGCTATCCTTAGCATCCGGTTCAGAAGGTGGGCAGCGGTCTTCAGAACCCCAATCGTCAGCTACAGTCCATGTATTTTGGACGATCACAGGATCTTCTGTAAGTTTATCACCAAGAAGGCGGACATTATAATGAAGCACAATGGGAGGGTCTGGTTCACCAGGAACTGCGGCTCCAGTTAATTCTATCTTAAAATTACCCAGAAGACCACCAGGAGTACCAATGATAGTTATCGAAGAGCCTTGAATCAATCCACAGGGGATCTTTAAAGCAAACCTATCCCCTAACCTTGTGGCATTCATTCTTCGTATAGAATATGGGCATTGTTTTCCTTTGTCCTTTTGCTGAATGCTGCCGTTAACAGAAGCAATTGAATCATCATATGCCAGGGCTGTATTTAGTTCTCTCCATGCAACTCCAGCTTCCTTGATCGCATCCACTCCATCTGGTAGGATATGGGCATGAGATACTAGATCCCTCAGATGATTCCAAGAATGCAAAGACAGTAGTTCTCTATCAGAGAGATTTCTGGTGATGGAAAGGTTGGATGCCAAGAGTTTGGTTGATATTACTTCAGAAGAGTTCTGTGGATTCTGGATTGCAGGTGGGTTTGGAACATCCAACCAATGTAGTTCTGCCGTTCTGTTTTGCTGGAAGACATACTGAAGGGATTTTTCAGCGAGTGGGCTATCCAATATCACATATCTTAACATCAAGATGATGAACAAAGATACTACGACAAAGCCACCATGCCATTTCTTCATCACTGAAAAACCTTGTGAGTAAGTTGGTCCTGGGTTTGCATTCACTATATCTTCACTCTAAAGCATCGCATGATTCAGAAGAAAAAAAAATCAGAACAAAACCATCTGATTAGAAAGTTGAACAATTCCTGCTGAACTGTCACCCTGATGTGGCACATCCAACAACTCCAAAGTAACCAAACGTTCCCAGGTGTATCCCGAAAGCTTTATAACCCCAAGGAAACTTGAGGTAGGTTGATGTGCCCTACTAACCAGAAGAAGACACCAAACAAGAATGAACCTTATCCTGTATAAGAAGAAGATACATGCACATTAATGTTTTGTCACAGCACTTTTGAGATGTTGATTGCATAACAGCATTCAAATGCAGCATATATGTGTACTTGCTTGTGTACATATCAGAATATATCATAAATGTCATACTCACAAAAGAACCCACGGCTAGAGGGACTAAAACACCCAAGCAAACTACCCACTCTCATGGCAATACAGTACCTACGGGTGGTAATGGCCCAACTTTTTATACTAGCAAATTTAAGGATCGGGCATTAAACGGATCGGATTGAAATTGTATATAAATTTGGCCTACAGATGATTAGGGCCGAGTTGGATCGTGAAGAGGGCATAAGGGTCATGGCCCATTACCACCCCTACCACGTACAACACTATTATCTCGGCAAGTCAATCCATCACGTGCCGAATCCAAGTGCGAGCATCGGAGCATGCTACCCGCTTCAAATGAGGAAGAATTCAGGCTCATTATGAGTAACATCAAGAAAAAAATGAGGAAAAATCAGATGCAGTAGCAAAATTATCACAAACTTGTAAGATAGGATCACGCGTAGCAATAACCGAGCTATATACTATGAGGGGGGAAATCGAAGATCACACTGCACGAAACAGGTGACGTTCAACCTATGCAGATCACGAGAAGCTTCAAATACAGAATCACAAAACAGCCAAAGGGGGAGCAATTACAGGGGAGAAAAAAAAACACCAGTATACATTTCGCAAAAAAAAACCCTGGAAAAATAGACACCGCGAATCTAGCGTCAAGACAACCCACGAACCCCACCGACAAATTCCTAAGATTTTTTTTTAAAAAAAAGGAAAAAGCGCCACTGCCTTTGCAAATGCGCAGATCACCATAATAACCCCCAACGAAATCTGGCGCCCGCCGCAAGCGAGAATGCGAGATTAGAGAACGAATCAGACAGGACAGCAGCAAGGCCAGCAAGCTCACGAGCACGCGCGAACCCGAAATTCCGCAGGGGATCGCCACGCCACAGCGCCAGCCTCCACACGAACCCCTCCTCCCCCATCTCGCAATGCGACTCGAAGCCCGCGAAAAAACAAGCCCAATGCCAGAGCCACTCACCAGGAATCACCGCCGCGGCCGCCACCACCAGGCTGCTCCGGCCCCGCGGAGGTCCTCGGCTCCTCACGCGCGCGGGGACTCTCCCGGGGGCGACGAGTCCCGCCCAGCCCGCCGCCGCGGGCGCCCGGGGCGAGGTTGGAGGCGGCGGAGCTAGCGAGCGGCGAGGCTCGGAGAAGCCACGCCAGCGGGAGCGAGCTGCCGCGGAGGCAGGCTTGGCGGAAGGGAGGGAGGACAGAAGCGAAGCGAAGCGAAGCGCGGCGCAGGACAGCAGGGAGAAGCGGAGTCGAAGCCTCGAAGGCGGTGTGGTGTGACCGTGTGAGCAGAGCACGGGAGGGGGCTGCTTCAGGTTGACGCCACGAACCGACCGACCGCGACCGGGCCGAATAGGAAGGCGCCGTCCGGCGTCCGGTGGTGTCGCGGACTCGCGGGGCCGGGGCCGGGGGGTGCTTCTCTTTTCCTTTCCCTGCCGTGGCGGAGAAGAGAAGAGTCGCGGTCGTGTCCTGTGGTGTGGCCGGGTGGGTGGGTTGGGGGCTGGGTTGGTGTGGTGTGAGTGTGACCGGGTCGGGCTCGCTGCGCTTGGCGGCTGCTCCGGCCTTCGACTCCGAGCACGAGCTTGACCTCGCGCTCGTTCCTCTGCTGCCGTGCTGCGGCCGCGCGCGGACTTGGGGACTTGGGAGTCCTGGGATCTGGCTCGGTCTTGCGGTGCGGATGCGGCGCGGCGCGGCGTGGCTCGGCGAGCGAGCCGGACGGGTTTCTTTCTCGGTCGGAGAGCACAAGCGGCGGAGCGAGCGGGCAGACCGGGGGACCCGCGTTTGGGGGACCGAGGCTTCTTTTCTACGGCAATCGTCCGTGCCGGACTGCCGATCACGCTGCCTCGCGTGCGAGGTAGGAGCCGCGATTGCTCCTTTTTTTTGGATGCAGATTTGGCCGTAGAGATTTTTGGGTACATTCACAGCTGTTTTCTTTTAACAAAACATTCACATCCACAGCTGGTTTGGTGTTCAAAAGTTCACCAAAGCTTCGCTTGTGAAGATCATAAGTAACTCTATATAGCGAGGAGGTTTCGCTCCCATCCGGAGCTTGGCTCGTCGTCGCCCGACGCGTGGTCCTGCCGCTCAATCCGACCGTGTGCGCTGCATTTTTTTACCACCGTCTGCTGCGTCGCGTGTCCATAGAGGCCCAACACCTGCCTTGTGCATCTGATTCACGCGATGGGCAGTGGGCTTCGTCGTTGTCTCTTCAACAAATCGAACAACCGCGCTGGCCCACACAACCAGGTTCGCATGCGCTCCTGTCGCCGCCGCTGCCGCCGTCATTCTCTTAGTCGGCCACCGCGCCCTCGTGCACCGACCCGGCCATGACGGCGGCCACAAGAGCCCGTGCGCCGCGCCGACCCCTGCGGCACCGCGTCCCGCCGGCCGCCGCAAACTCCGTGTACCGCCGTGGGGCCGTGCGCTGTGTCGGTCGCGTCTCCACCTGTGCACCACGCCGGCCGCCGTGGGGTCCGTGCGCTACGCCTGGCCATGCCGGCCTCGCGCTCCTGTGCGCGACGTCGACCGCCCGCGAGCCCCGTGCGCTGTCACAGAGGCCAGGCCGCTTTGGCTGCAGCACCACCACCGGTCGTCGACCCCTGGGCGCCGGCCACCGAACGGCGCGGCTGGTGCCGTTGCGGTCGGGGTCATGGGCATGGTGAAAACTAAAGAGAAAAGCGAGCTTTGACCGGCAGCTCCGACCGTGTGGTTGTGCTCGTGTCCTCACCTTCCCTTTTTTGTTTCGATCCTCTCTCTTTCATGCATTTGTCTAGTTGATTCAACTCACGATGTGCGTCCAGCTGCGCGCGTAGCCATGGGCCCTGTTTGGATCCATGGGTTAGAGTTAGTTTGAGCTAGTTGGAGCTCAACTAACCCTAAAGGATCCAAACGGGAGGGTTAGAGTGGAGTTAGTTGCATCTAACCCACCCAAAAAACTATCCCAAGCAAGGGGTGCTAATTGGAGCTAGTTGAGGCCCGCTGAAAAAATCCATCCGCACCGGTCCTCCCATCCATCCGCTTGACTCGTTTCGGAAAAAAAAAATCCATCCGCAGCTCGCGATGCGCCGCCGCCCCTAGCTTCCATGCGTCGCCGCGTCCTAGCCTCCATGCGCCGCCGCTTCCTCTAGCTCGGCCACCTCCGTCCACAGCTACACTCGGGAGCTATGGTCGCCATCCACAGCTCTGGTCGCCATCCACAGCTCTGGTCGCTATGCTTGATTGAGAACTTGTATGTTTAATTGGGACATCTCATTTGTATGGACAAAATTATGATATCTCCAATTGCACATTTTTGAATTTATTGGTCAAAATTATGTCGATTCTGCTCGTGAACTTGTTCCAATTGCACATTTTTGAATTTATTGGTCAGAATTTATTTTTCTTGTATCCCGGACTCCCTTTGGTACCCCGGACAGGGAGCACGGCGAGTGAAGGAGTGGAACTGTTTGTCCAAGATGATCAAGATAAACAATCTAACCCTGTCATCCAAACACCACTTTGGCTAGAGTTAGTTTAGGGTTAGTCATGAGCTAGAAACTAACTCTAACCTCTAGCAGAGTTAGAGTATCCAAACAGGGCCATGGAGTGCGTCAATTCATTGTGCACTTGTGCCGCCAGTGCGTTGTTGCCGGCTGTGCTGACCGCCCGTCGACGTAGACATGGTTGTTGTGGGTGAGTTTTTTTTGTTCTTGCCACTGTGCATGGTGCCATTTACTCGCATCGCAGGTGCTCGATGAAATGCCCATTCAACATGATTATACATTGATTGCATCTCTTCTCAATATATTTTTACTTGCCTTGGTAATTGATATTTATGAGACTACCATTGCTACTACCAGCAATCCAGCATGATTATTTTCAACCTTACTTGGCTTAGGCCTACACGGGAGATGGTGCATGAATTTTATGGTTCCTTCAAAAGGTAGGCTTCATCAACAATAAATCTAATTTTGTTTTAATCTTGCTGAGGAAGTGCTGATGCTGCACATAATATATTGTTATGTGTTGCCATTGACCGAGTACATGTCGAACGATTCACTCCTGTTTTGAGTTCAAGATAGAGCGTTAACAATTTCAGATTTCATTCCTGCATAATAGATGTTCATGTAGTATCACTAGTGTCACATTTTGTTCTGTCAGTATTCCTGCCCAAAGTTAAAGATATCTTCCTTTGTGCTTTTAACTAATAGTATGCATATGTTAAAAAAATAATAATCTCATAGCGCCTTAGCTGTTGCTCAAGCATCAGACATGATCATGTTACCATATTGTTTCCTATGTTTTATTTAAGAGGTGATATGGTTGGGCATTGGTTGTATTAACTATTTCTATATTCTATATCAACCATGTTACTATCAGTTCTTTTTAGTGTTCCTTCAATTACCTTGGGCATATTTTAGCTACTAAATATGATGAAAAGATTTCCATGCACCATTAAGGGCCATTGAGGCAAACAAGCTGAATGAAAAGTAGCTTATCTTTTTTTTTCGCTAAACATGCAAAAAGAGCTTTATCCTTTGTGTTACTCTTATTAGATTGGTTACTTTCTCAATTACGTATGTTTACATATTACTCCTACGTTATGTGTTTCCAGTTTGGTTATATGTAACATCATGTGAAGTGTTCCATACTTCTGCGGAGCTACAGATAAGAAGTCAACATGTAAGCCTGAACTTGGGTGGGAGGCAACTTGGAGCATGCTTCAAACGCACATATGTACATGTACGAGGTGTCGTCTCTGAAATTTATAAAAAGTATTTGACTAATCATGACAGTACTAAATGATCGAACGTATCTAAGGCATTTGTATTTCCATTTCCTTCTTCATCAAAGAAAAAATTAGCGTCTGGTGTGGCCACACAAAGAGCATGGCACACGTCAGGATCAAATCCATTGAGTCCTCACGCCACACAAAATAACCTCAGACAAAATGTATTATTTAAAAATTTGAAATGTATTTCAGTCTGCGCAAACAACAGCCGGTACCCAAGTTCTACAGGCGCGACGTAGTGCGCCCACCTTCCTAGTTACCCTACTCTATACTCCAAAGTGGAGTCCTAACGAATGCTTGACAACCGATTTGGTTGTTGAAAACTTCACCAAAGTTTCGCCGTGAAGTCCTGACAGATGTTCGATTTGGTGTTACAAAGCTTCACGAAAACCAATTTGATGTTCCCGTTTTGATTGAACCAATCTCTCCCCACTTCTACAGTTCTACTCAGAGCACCATATGATGAACTTATCTAGTTGTCTCTAGAAATCATTGGTAGTTCAGCACAGCGAAGCGAACATAGTGACGTTGAAAAGTTGTCCTGCTACCTACCCGTACCATCATCGTTGCAACCTTATGTTTATCAATGATCATGGTCAAATGTTTTGAAAACCGGAGAAGATCTTATCCAAAAATGTATCAGCTCCACAAAATCATCCCTCGTGACCCGCTTGCCATTTGTCACGCAGTACTACTATTCTCTTCGAGCCTTCCGCTTTTCATCCATGATCCATATCCTAACTTTTCACACCACCCCCTTGTGCCGGTCAAAAACCGGTGCCCATGCCGCGTGGCGCCACACTTTAGAAAGCCCTCGTCCGCAGGGGGTTGCATCGCACAATTAACGGTCAGACACGGAACTGCTAGCTCGTACAATAATTCGTCCTGCCTCGTGCATGCTCTCCCGTGGACGGCCTCTTGTCGTGTCCCTTTCAGGCTTACTACTACGAAAACAGGCCGGGAAGTGGAGAGACATTGACAGTTCCAGGTGCGGGACGGCACCGTGTGGCGCCGCGCGTGTAAACCTCGGTGGTTTGGCTTTGGTGGGCAAGGAGGGCAGCTGGTCCATGCCTTGCCAAGATCAAAGGAGCCGAACAACACAAGCTCCCGGCCGTCTCCAACCTCCAAGTCCCGACTCCCAAGCAAAGTGATTATCTTTGCCCTTTCCTTTTGCTTTTCAGAGAAATTCTTTTCTAAAGAAGCTAGTGTTCCGCTTTCGGGTGGAAGCACAAGCCAGTTATAATATGTGAAAGTATGTACTATTTTGATTGTTGATATAAGTATATTTGGTAGATGCAAACCATCTTAATTAGTAATGTGTGTTGGCACGAGATATACGTGTTATTTTGGTAATGGCAACCACTACTACTGTGCTACAAAACCTGTTGCTTTGAGGATGCCACACATGAACATTTTTCATGATTGATAGATTTTATTTTTGAAGCCATAGATGTATAGTTCCATTAGGTTGATCCAAATAACGATCTTCATCCGTGTGTTAGTACACAAGGGATATGGTAGTGGTAGGTGTGATTTGCTAATGACTACCACAGCTGCTGCAAAACTGATTCCTTCAAGTTTCAAGATGCAAACACGAACTTTTCGATGTTTTGCTTCTCTCTTCTTGTGATAATTAGCACAATAGAGGTATTGTGGTTATCTTCCTCCTCCTTATTAGCCATTTTTTGTGATTGGACTACTACTTGTCATGCCAAGACTGGATCGAAGACTTCTCACACATTTAGCCATTTTCTATTTTTGTTTTAGGAAGCTGTCATATATACGACTTCTCTTTTGAAAATGGACCTGGCATACCATTTCAACTTCATAGGCACAGTACATCAACCAGTGGCACTACCATTGGTGTTGGCCGTTGGGTAGGTGCATCAACTAGACAGCTAGTACATGCATCTCCCCAAGTTTTCTATGCATGCTTGCATCACACGTTGATTCGTCAAAAGAAAATATCCACACATCAGCTGGCATTTTCAAGGGAGAAAGAGGTTGCAATTTCTGGGCCCTCATCTCAACTGATCGCCTGACACCAGCAACAATCAGCTAATTTGATGTTAATAGTCCATCTTATGTTTTTTGTCTCTAACAAAAAAGTTAGAGAACAATCACCACACATCAGGCACGACTAGTCCCTAGACTGAATGTCTGATGCTACTTGCGCACACATTTACGGTTTTGCCCCTCGGACCCAAGAATGTTGAATACTTTACTTGCATGCTGATTTGGGGGCAATTGCAGTGATTTTGATAGCACTTGTTTTAACACTAAGTTGCTGCGAAAAGTCACCCGGGCTGTTCTGAGTGCCTCAGCATCTACGTCAGATGTAGCCTAAACAACACATCCGTTGCATATGTAACCGCAAATGAAATTTCTAAAGCTGTAGCACATCAAGGTCAACTTAATTTGCTTTACTTTAGAAAAGGTCAATGGTCGAGCGCTATATTATTTGAAACGAAACAGAGCACGAAAATTCGTCTTCCGATCATCTTCTAATTAAGCCCTTTGATGGGGAACCGAATGACCGTTAAGATTCAATCAAATATTTAAAAGAAGAAGGCTGCGCTCAGCTCAGAATAAGATTATATTCAAATGTTCAAATATGCCGACGTCACCTTTAGAACCAAAGGGCGTGTACCGACTGAACGTTGGTTTATTCCAGAATCTCAGGCTTTATTAAGATATCATTAAAAAAATTCTAGGCCGTTCAAAAAAATATTCTGAGATTCTATTGATAGCTCTAGGCCGACTAAAAACATAAGAACATTGGTTTTTCCCCCTCAACTATGACTTTTTTTTACGATCTCCTGTAACATATATAAGACTATCTCCAACAAGTGACCCAAAAGGAGATCCAAACCCAAAATGGGTCTTTCATGGCACTATTTCAGCCTCCAACAGAGTACCCATACCCAAACCCAAAATGGGTTTTTAGGGGAGAGAGAACCTAAAAATGGGTATCCTCTCTCCTGGTAACCCATTCGCAGAAAGGATTCTCTTTTGGGTCTTCTGTTGGAGAAGAAAGTTTATGGATCGCAGACTTTTTTACTGTAGGTAACCTAAAGTAGTAAATGGGTCTCCGATTTAGGTCTCCATTGTTGGAGATAGTCTAACACAATAACACAATAGTTAATCGGATTTTTTCTCTGGGATTTTTCTGCTTCGTGCGAGGTTATCATCAGCTTTGTTGGGCTCTGGCTTTATCTTAAGTAGTGTGGAGGATAAACATGCGCTGATGCATATGCAAATGGTAACCATACGTCTACATGGAGCACTAGTGTCAGCGTGAGTGCTGCTTGATTTTTCTTTTTAGAAAACCGGGCTGTATTCATTGATAATTTGGATAGATACAACTCCTATTACAAGAACACCCTTGAAAGATGCAAAAATTACAACCAAGTCCTTGTAACATCTTCCGGTCGTCTTCGCCACCGGCGGCTAGAATCCGCTCCTGGAGCCGACCTCCTCCTCCGGCGAAGAACAGTTTTTTTGACGCCGTCTTGAACAGCACATCAAGGACGTGCTTTGTTGACGCTGAACGACCCGGCATAAGAAGATGACCGATGGTCATCAATACGCCGGAGCTTGAGGAATCTGACGCACCACAAACCAGACCAGAATCCTCAAAAGCACCGGACAGCGAAGAACCCAAAAGAGAAGTTGTACCATCCAAACAGATGGTAGGCACAACCAGTCCAGTTGAACAAGCTGGTAGAAATTCTTCCTCCCTTCCTTCGCAGCCTTGTCAGTAATTGCAGGGCCAGCAGCGTCTTGGGGAAGAAGAGCACAACCAGCACAAAGCAGAACAAGGCAGATTTGAGCAGCAACGCATAAGCCAGAGACAAATAAAAACATCGCCGCTGCCAAATCGCCTACAAATAACGCCGCCGAGCTCAACCTCCCAAACCACCACCAGCAGACCTCAAATCCACCAACAAAACCCGCAAAAGAACTCGTGGAGGAAGCAAAAGATCCCCTGTAGAGACATCACCACTACGGGCTCGTTCGCTTTCATTGGAATGGTTCCACCCGGATCGAGATAAATATAGTACAAACTTTATGATACTTACAATGAGAGACCGGGATTTAATCCAGATGAAGAACCAATTTACTCATGATAGGGACAAGAAGAGACCGGGAATTAATCTACTAGTCAAGAGGTGGGGAACCAATCCAGGTCTTTTGTTGTCCATATCATAAGTAAATTGGTTCTTCACCTGGAATAAATCTCGGTCTCTCATTGTAATTATCATAAAGTTTGTACTATATTGATCTCAATCCGGGTGGAACCATTCCAATGAAACCGAACGAGCCCTACAGGGGCAGAAACACAACTCCCAAACCCAACGTCGAATCGATCTCCGACGAAGACAAAAGAGCAGCAAAAGAACCCTGGAACTCCAGATCCAGGGTGCCCACCACCCGCCGGCTCACCGCTGGTAAGCAAGAACTCACCAGCGAGGCGGAGAAGAAGCCGACGGCTCTTATTCCACACTTGCCGATCTGCCTCCACCTCGCGAGATCCGCCTGATCTGAAACTACCTATAATAGATAGGTATATGTACACCGGCCACCTCAATCCCCGTTTCCCGTCCTCTCCGGCACCGAGCCGGCCGCCGGAGCGGACGGGGAATGAAGGAAATCGGCGCCGGAACTCGTTCACCTCTGCTTCGCCCTCTCTCAACCGTAGCAGGGAAGGAGCGAGAAGGCTCTCGGGCCTCAGCATCGAGTGCTGCTTGATTAAGGCCAGATGTTTCGCCGCTACAGGCCGCTATATGGAATCCTTTTGTACTGGGCCAGCTACGGGCCTTGTTCGAAGCTTAGGATGGGCCAAAGCCCGGAGCACAAAAAGAAAAGGGAACCCCCCTCAAAAAAAAAAAAACCAAAAAGAAAAGGGAACCCCAGCGGGTGTAAAAACGGACGCCGATCGTTTCCGCCGACCGAAAGCCCCCGTCTGTCCACGCCAACACGGACTTCTTCTTGTACACGTGAGCTGGCGACAGCACACCAGTCAGACAGACAGCCGGACATGTGTCCACGCCCAGACGCCGCTACGCGTGCAGCTGCCCCCGCAGGGCGCGACGCGCGGGCGCGGCGAGCCCAGATGTGCGGGCCGAGCGCCGCCACCGCGGCACGGCGAGCAAAAACGCCACCGGACGCCGCTAGAGCCTACTACTGTTCGCTGGCCCGGTGGCCCCGCCCTGTCCGGGAGCCGGCGGACTCGAGCCACGCGATGCAATTGGCTGCTTGGATTTCGGCCCGGGACGAGGGGATTATCCGCGCGGCGACGGGGTTCCAGACGCTACGCGAAGCGGAACCGGACAAATTAACCCGGCCTCCACCCACTCACGAAACTACGGGAAGAAACCGTCTCAGATCACCGGCCGCGAATTCCTTGTCACGGCCACGGGCGAACTCAAACACCCACTTGAACACTGTTGTGTCTCTCGCATGGCGACGTGAAAAAGCTATTTAAACCAGAGGCTCGCCGGCCCCGTTGCCTCCAAAATCCCCAAGGACTGAACACGCACGCGACACCACCCGGCACGAACACGAAGCTGCAGTGCTGTAGTCAGTCGTAGTACGTCGTACAGTACTAGCTTTGAAGTTCTGATCGCACAAGCAGCGCTTCAGTAGAGTACTCGTAGGAGCAAACCGCCGATGTCACCGACGGCCATGTCGCTGACCACGACGAGCCGCCTGCCCATCTGCCGGGCGCAGGACGTGTCCAGCAAACATGCCGCGCCCCCGCACAAGCGCGCGCCTCCCACCCCGGACGCCGCCACCACAAGGAGACGGCTGCTCCAGTCCGCCGGTCTGGGCCTCGGCCTCGGCCTCGCCGCAGCCAAAAACCCAGCCCGCGCGCGCGCCGAGACGGCGGCGCCGCCCGCGCTGGCGGCGCCGGAGGACGCGACGTCGAACCGGATGTCCTACTCGCGGTTCCTCGACTACCTCGACGCCGGCGCGGTGCGGAAGGTGGACATCTTCGAGAACGGCACGGTGGCCGTCGTGGAGCTCGACGACCCGGCGCTGGCCTCGAGAACGCACCGCGTGCGCGTGCAGCTCCCGCCGGGCCTCCCCGCCGAGCTCCTCCGGAAGCTCCGTGACAAGGGGGTCGACTTCGCGGCCCACCCCGTGGAGCCCAACCCGGGTCTCGTGCTCCTCGACTTCCTCCTCAACTTCGGCTTCCCTCTCCTCTTCGTCGTCGCCCTCATCTGGCGCTCAATCACCATGAACAATCCCCCCGGCGCCGGTGGACCCAACCTGCCGTTCGGGCTGGGGAAATCCAAGGCCAAGTTCCAGATGGAGCCCAACACGGGGATCACGTTCGACGACGTCGCGGGCGTGGACGAAGCCAAGCAGGACTTCCAGGAGATCGTGCAGTTCCTACGGTCCCCGGAGAAGTTCGCTGCCCTGGGCGCACGGATCCCCAGGGGCGTGCTCCTGGTGGGGCCTCCCGGGACGGGGAAGACGCTGCTGGCGAAAGCCATCGCGGGGGAGGCCGGCGTGCCGTTCTTCTCGCTGTCGGGCTCCGAGTTCATCGAGATGTTCGTCGGCGTGGGCGCGTCGCGGGTGCGCGACCTCTTCGCGAAAGGCCAAGGCCAACGCGCCATGCCTCGTCTTCATCGACGAGGTCGACGCCGTGGGGCGGCAGCGCGGGACGGGCATCGGCGGCGGGAACGACGAGAGGGAGCAGACGCTGAACCAGCTGCTGACGGAGATGGACGGGTTCGCCGGCGACAGCGGCGTCATCGTGATCGCCGCCACGAACCGGCCGGAGATCCTCGACGCGGCGCTGCTCCGCCCCGGGAGGTTCGACAGGCAGGTCAGCGTGGCGCTCCCCGACGTGCGCGGCCGGGAGGAGATCCTGAAGGTGCACGCCGCTAACAAGAGGCTCGACGCCGACGTGTCGCTCGCCGTGGTGGCCATGCGCACCCCAGGGTTCAGCGGCGCCGACCTCGCTAACCTCATGAACGAGGCTGCTATCCTCGCTGGACGCCGCGGGAAAGACCGCATCACCGTCAAGGAGATCGACGACTCCATCGACCGCATCGTCGCTGGCCTTGAGGGCACCGCCATGACCGATGGCAAGACCAAGTTGCTCGTCGCCTACCACGAGATCGGCCACGCCCTCTGCGCGTAAGCACACCAATCCAAATGATTAATGTTAATTCCCATCATTGCCAATTTGTCATGATCATACCACATGCTAATCGATGGATTTAATTTGATTTGATGCCACCAGGACGCTGACGCCGGGGCACGACGAGGTGCAGAAGGTGACGCTGATCCCGCGGGGACAAGCACGGGGCTTGACATGGTTCCTACCGGGGAAGGAGGACCCGACGCTGGTGTCGAAGCAGCAGATCTTCGCGCGGATCGTGGGCGGGCTGGGCGGGCGCGCGGCGGAGGAGGTGATCTTCGGGGAGGCGGAGGTGACGACGGGCGGCGCGGGGGACCTGCAGCAGGTGACGCAGGTGGCGAGGCAGATGGTGACGGCGTTCGGGATGTCGGAGATCGGGCCGTGGTCGCTCGTCGAGCCGGCGGCGCAGAGCGGGGACGTCGTGATGCGGATGCTGGCCAGGAACTCCATGTCCGAGAGGCTCGCCGCCGACATCGACGCCGCCGTGAAGGGCATCGTCGACCGGGCGTACGAGGTCGCCAAGGAGCATGTGAGGAGGAACCGCGCGGCGATTGACAGCCTGGTGGATGTGCTCATGGAGAAGGAGACGCTGTCTGGGGACGAGTTCAGGGCTATCTTGTCGGAGTACGTGGATATTGGTAAGGAGCAGAGGGAGACGGCGGCCAGGACAGAGCTGGTCACCGCGTGAAGCTTTGGCAAGAGTAGTACTCTAGTGTAGAAATATAGCGATAGCATAGCGTAGTGTGAATATGCAAATGTCATTGTACTACTAAGATACTTCTCCGTAGTTGATAGTACTGTACAAGGTTAAACTTTTTTACGCCTCCTCAAAGACAGGAATTCCATTCCACAGGAATACAAACCTAGCAGACATTCACCATGATAAGGAGACACAGGATAAGCTGGAATCCCGTCATGACGCTTGCTAAAGGACATCATTACTAGCTCGTATATAGGTTGATTGGTGGTGATCAGTACTTGTGGGTTCTTGGTGCCTCCCCAGCTTCAAGAGCCATAGCCGCCTCTTCTTGTAGTTGGCCTTGAAGCAAGCCTGCCGGAGCCTCTTCGTCTTCTCCTCAAGCTGAACATACGGCCTCTGCTCCAGGAGCTGCTTCTCCTGCTGCAGCATCTCCACCATCTCCCTCAGCTGTTCCTCCCCCGTCGCCTTGCCGGCCTCCTGCAGGACCTGCATTGCAATCAATCAATCAATCTCGTAGCTCCAAGCACCGATCGAAATTTGCAAAATTCTATCAAATGCAGAGCATTGCAAAATTGAAATTGAGAAGACAATTGGGGACCTGGACATTGTTGATGAGGGACTGCAAGCTCTTCATCTTGCGGTGGGGCCACCGCGGGATGCCGAGCTCCCGGCACCGCTTCTTGAGGAGGGTGAGGCCGACGTTGAGCTCGCGCGCCGCCTGCATGATCGGCATGTAGAAGTACTGCGACACGAGCTCGAACGTCAGGGCCGACTCCTCTGGCCTCACTCGCTGCTGCTCTGCTGCTCTGACGACCTGCTTGGTATCGGAGTTGGACGAGATCTCCTTCTCTTCACCGTAGCAGAGCAGCGGCAACCTCTTGTCGTGGCCGTGGCTGTCCTCTGTCTTGCTCTCAACTTGCTCCATCTCGTCCCAATGCTTCAGCACATCGTCCTTGAAGATGGCGTCAAGCTCATCTGCGCCACAGGGAACAAAGACACTGAAGATGATCATCCCTTGCATTTGAATTTTGAATATGAAATTCCAGAATGGAAAGAAAGAAGTATACCTTGCAGAATGTTGCTCGGGGTAATGATCGAGCAGGATGGCTGGAAGTGCAAGCTCGGGAAGGAGAGGCTGGAGAGGAGCGCGTCCTCTTCGAGCAGGTAGCTATCAGGCCAAGCGCCTGTCCAATACGGCCACAAGCTGCTGCAAAGAAAGCTACCAGTACACTGAAATCATTCGGTACAGCCAAGAATTTGGATAGAAATGAGCAGCACGAGAGAGCTGCGAGTTTACCTCTCTTCATGGTTGGCCTCCATTGCTCCGGGAGAGATGATGGAATGGCTTGCAGGCCAGTAATATGGAGGAGGTGGATGGCAAATGCGGCCCTCTTAAACCCTGGGATCATTGGGCAAATGGAAACGGCCATTTAAAACCACGCAAGGAATTAAATGCTAGGGGTGGTGGATTGGGAGTTACAGAGATAATTAGTTCTTGGTAATTGCAGAGCATGCCTTTGGGGCTCGTGCATTAGAGAGCATGCATAGTGCCCAATCAAAGCCTTTCGGCTAGATTCAGTCCAAGATTTTGTTTCTACACTTGCAGGGACGTGGAGCACTAGTGCACGGTACTAGGCTTTCACCATTTATCCATGGCAGTTTTCGGCTGGAATTTGCTAGGAACCTAAAACTTTACCGTATAGTAGATCTTCTGGAAGATAATTTTTGTTCACCTCTGAATGGACTGGTGCTACTCAATAAAGTTTTCCTTTCTTGGATGTCATGTTTTTGGGTTTATGGTGTTATGCTAGTAAGTTTTTACTTATCTATACCAATCTAAAAAGAACGATTGGGAGAATGGCGACCAGTGTCACGCACATGCCGCTGCGATTGCGACGATGGTGTCGCTTAAAGCGTTGCTCCCTCTGCAAAATACGGCGCCGGTAGGTGGGCCTTCTCCCTCTGCAAAATACGGCGACGGCAGGTGGGCCTTCTCCCTCTGCGAACAACGGCCACGGCAGGGTGGGCCTTCTCCAGGTTTACAATCGCGGGAGGACCGATTTTATCGCAACTGATGATCGTGGGAGGACCCTCCTCCTTTCGCGCAGCTCGGTCTCGCGCAGGCAGGTGAGCCTACTCCATCGCGCGATCGTGGGAGAAGCGGTTTTTTTCGCTGGTCACGCTAACTCCGCCTCGGCAGCCTCCTGTCACGCAGCTCGGCCTCGACCCGCATACAGGCAGTCTTCCTGCGGTGTGATCGTCATCTGGCATGGGTACCGCCTCGCTCATCGTCCTCGCCCTGCTCCCGGCATCCCAGCGCAGCGTCTCCCTCTGCGTGCGACGATCTCGCATCGCAATGCATCCCTCTTTCCAGCGCCGAAAGTCCGCAACCCTACTCCGCGGCGATCTCTCTCAGTACACAGCATCGCCGTCAACACGCCACTGGGAGCCTCACGCCGCCAGGAGGCTCAAAGCCTCAAACCTGCCACCTCCAGTCTAGGCGTTGCCACTTGCTCTTTCCGTTTTGCTATTTTTCGTTGAAATCTATGCATAGTAACTCGTCCTATCCTTTTTCCGGTGATGCTCCGGCCATGGCGCCACCATGCCTGTTGAGAGGAGCAGATGTACGGCCTTCGTCCTAAGTCGAGGAAAGATGACACATCCGTGGCGGATCCAAAGCTAATGGCCGCGATTAGATATACCCCTTCAACCATCGTATGAACCCAGTTCACAGCCGTATACTGATTGGGCCCACACACGTCATATCTGATCCCTTCCAACTCCACGCCTCCATTCACTTCCGCGCCCGCGCCGCCACCTATTGGCGTTGCGGCCTTTTGCTGCGCTACGCTGCCCCTCCCCTAACCGCCCTAATTCGCGTCGTGTCCTCCCTCATCTCCTCCTCTCGAATCTCAACAGGCGCGGGAAGAGGAGGAACGGTCCTCCCTGCTGCTCGCCTTCGTCGATTTTGTTGTAACCACCCCAATGCCGACGTCCGTCCACCCCTCATGCGGGCACGACAGATCCTAACGCTGTCTACCCCTCGTAGATTATGTGCCCATTTCACTCACAACATCATATGACTTGAAATCCCTACCTGGTGAGTGGTGTCTGGTGATTTTTGTCCCAGGTCATGACGCCGAGGAGTTGTAGTGGGCGCAGCAGCTGTAGCCTCCTGTCGCGGGGTTGCTGGCCTCGCTGCTGGCACGCACGACGGCGCGTACCGGCGCCGGCCAATTGCAGACGCCGGCGGCCGACCATCTGCATGCAGTCAACAATGGCGTTTTTGATGGTCAACTTGGAGAGCCTGAGGCATTGAGCACAATGGCTGTACCAGTGCAGTTGAGTGGTTGAGTAGAGGAGATCGATTCATGGAAGATGCACTGATGGGCTTGTCAATCTTTCTTTTCCGCTGTTTCTGTTTGTGTCTTTAAATCCAATATGCATGATTGAGGCAAGGAGCGCCTACAGGATGCCCTCTAGCTGCTCGGTAAAATTTCCACACAAGGGGTAATATATATTCTCCCTATGATCTTACTTCCCTACTATGGAGTTGTTAAGTACATTTAGAGAAATTATTTTGTCTCAATGTTCTGTGAGTTGTTAACACATAAGCTACTTTGTGAAAGGTTGATTTTTTTTTTTTTTTGGTTTCGATGTTCATCTAGAGAGAAAATGTTAACTTGCAGGAGGATGCTAATGTTCTTGGGCATTTGGAGGACTTGTTCGTTGGGCACTTGGAGGATGCCTATTTCCAGCCTTTGCTAGGGTGAAGCACATTTTCTTCATAAATTGAGCACTTGGAAGATGCCGATTTGCAGCTATTGCTGGGACGAAGCGTATACAAGGTAAAAAAAATCATTTTAGATTTTCTTGCTGATGCTTCTCACTATTTGCTAATGCGGTGATGTTCATTTTTCAGTTCGTGTGGCATATTCAGTTTGAAACTTTTGTTCTGGTGTACAACCACTAGATTTCATGATAATGATGATGCTTACAGGTCTCCGAAATTTATTCCTGGTGGCATGGATGATAAAGGTAAGCAATATTAAGAGATAAAGCAATAGCCCAAGACGGAGGAGAAAATCCTTATATTGAACTGATGTTGTGGACTGGCTTGAAGAGGTTTGCCTAACTTCTGCCTAGAATTTGTTAAAAAGAAATTGTTTTGATGCAGAGTAGCTATGTGCTGTTTATTTCTTGCTAAATAAGCTTTCTGCAATTTACGGTGGAAGGAAACTGTGGGTGATGAAAGCAGATAATTTGTGAAGTACATAACAACAGAAGAAGAGCTATTAATTCATTTGGGCTCCAGTAACAAACACTATAGAACTTGGCAATTAGATCTTAGTATCCATGTTTTGGCCGTACATCATATTATTTTTTTACTCCCAGTTTATATGTTTTCTTAAGGCGGCTTTGAAAATCAGAGAGCACTTCAGTATCAACTTGGTATCATGAAACCCTTTCACAATGATGCCATTTGCCTACCTTTCTTGTATTGATATGCATACTAAATGTAGGTGTCACAAAGTTTGTATCTATCAATGCTACGAGAACAGGTAGCTGATCTGAACTCCAAACGCGATCTTTATATTCTTGGCTCACATGAATTAGTTATCCTTTTACTATTTTTTCGTATTTGCCTAAAACCTGTCATTTCGAGTATATGCCACATTGGATATTCAGAGCAGTGTCTTCACTCCAAGACATGGTTTTAAATAGCGGGCTAAGGTGTTTAGCGACAGGGTTGTCAAAACAGCTATAGCGGGCTATAGCCGGCATTTAACGGGCTAAAGCCGGCTATAGCGGGCTAAATGGCATAGCGGCTGCCCTTCTTAGAAGCTATAGCGGGCTATAGCGGTAGCTATAGCCGGCTATTTAAAACCATGCTCCAAGGGCATTCTTTTTATTCTCAGTCAGCTCCCTGTAATAATTTTTTTAAAAATAAATGCCAACTCAAAATCTATTTTGCAAATATATAGGAAATGTCAGTAAGATCCTAGCGGGAAACATACATGAAATGCCATGAGATCCTAACTGCAGAAAAATAGTTTATCATGAAAAACTTTAGCATTAGAGAAGTTTTTGCATTGTCTTCATCCAGATTTTCTATGCTTGTAATAATGTAGTACAGTTTCTATATTTATTCTACCGTAGCAACGCACGGGCACTCTGCTAGTTCATAAAAATGTTTATTTTATGAACTGATCATGCTAACAATAATGATCACGCACAGGGAATTATGTATCCATTAATCCCTGTGCATGAGAGTGAGTAGTTGAGTTGGCTCATCTCCATGTGATTTTAACCACTGGATTTTAAGTTGTTCTCAGTAATTGGCAGCTAAATCACTGTGTTACGAAAATAAGTTTGCTTTTGTTCTTCACGCAATCAGTAGTTTTATATAGACATTGAAACAGTTTTGTGTTTTCATTACCAGAAAGGTACAAAACATTACATGAGAGGCATGTACAGGACAAGAACTCAAGAAAGAAAATGTTTGCTTTGCTCTGTTCCAAATGAGTTTTGTTCTGGTGGTTCTTTAATAAAAAACTGTACAATTAAAGCGAACGAGTCATAATTTCAAATTCGCCCTGAATCTTCTCTAGGCCTAGCCTTACCCATGTCTGAATCTTCTCTAGGCCTAGCCTTACCCATGTCCGGTTCATGTCCATCTGATATACGTATCTCTGCTATGGATCTCATCGTTCTGATCCGCGTGCCTTGTGTTCTGTTTCTCGTGTGTACAGGTAGGGCCACGCCCAGACGAGAGCTAGAATAAAATTATCCAGAAAAAGCGTCTCCTTTTCATAAAAAAATGTTATTCACCTAGAGAACCGTGTCAGTTCATTTCTATCTCGCACGTTTTCATAGAAAGAATACTTTTCCGTACTTTCCATCCCTTTTCTTCGATCTAAACACACCCTTAATTAAAATAAGTGACTTCTTTTCTTTAAGAATTGTACCGCTTTTATGGAAGGGATCACCAGAGCAAAACTCGTTACAAATGCAACAATTCTCTGCACCATCTAACTCCAATCTCTACATGACCTATAGAAACATTCTAGCACTGAAAAAATCTCATGGGTAACGGCATGTGAGGTATCCCCTGAGATGAAGACATGCACCTTGTCGTGCATATCAATCCAACTGCACCCTGGATGCTTGTGAATGCCTTGCCGTTCCATGTCTTCTCGAACCACAGATGCACTTCCCCATCTCCCCTCATGGGCATGTAAGTTATGCATCAAAACATATGGAGCAGAACTCGCAGGATCAATCTCGGATAATACCTTGGCAGCCATTTGAGCCAGCGGTTCATTCTTTTTAGCAGTGCAGGCTCCCAGGAATGCCCCCCACACAGCTCGGTCTGGAGCAATTGGCATGCTCTTTATCACCTCCAATGCATCTTCAAGCTGTCCATATCGTCCTATGAGATTGACAAGCGCAGCATAGTGCTCAACCCTAGCATCAAGGCCATACTCATGAAGCATGGTATGAAAAACCACCCGTCCTTCAGAGACAAGGCCAGAATTTCCACATGCACTCAGGAGAGAAATAAAAGTTATGTGACTTGGCACAACCTTGGCACGCCTCATCTCCTCAAACAGCCGCAATGCTTCTGTAGCATGACCATGATGCTCATAACCTCCTATCAGAGCATTCCAAGAAACTAAATCTTTTTGTGTATGCATCTGGCTGAAGATGGCTTTCGCATTGGTTAGTTCACCACATCTGGAGTACATTGTTATGAGTGCATTACTGATTGCAGTATCTGGCAGAAATGACTTCTCAATAAGTTGGTGGAGTTGAGCCCCAAGGCGCAATGTAGCAAGTGACGCACATGCTGCTAGAACTGAAGAGAGTGTGTGATGGCTAGGCCTCTCACCAACTTCTAGCATCCTTTGAAATAGCTTGATTGTACCATCATAATCCTCGTTTTGCTCATAACCTGATATCATTGTATTCCACGTGATTGTGCTACGCTCTGGCATCATATCAAAGAATCCCCGAGCATGTTCCACATCCCCTTTCTGTGTAAAACCCCGTATCATCAAGTTCCAGGTCACTGCATCAGGCTCTGGCACTTCCCAAAATAGCTTCTCTGCCTCCTCCATGTCAGAGGCTTGAGTGTACCCTGCAATCATAGTGTTCCATGACACCAAGTCCTTATTTGGCATCTCATCAAACAATGCCCTAGCTGAGCAAACATCTCCAGTTCTGATATAGCACATCATCATTGAGTTCCAGGACACAGCATTCCTCTCAAATATCCTCCTTTTATGCCCCTTGTGCTGGCTCTGTGCTTTCGGAATCATATCAAACAACCTTCTTGCATCGGTTACCCTCCCGGTTTGTCCGTAAGCAGCAATCAGGGTGCTGTAAGCATCAACAGCCTTGTCCATGTCCGTCGCCCTCAGGCGCTTTGTCAACAGCGCATCAGCCTCGTCCAACCAGCCATTACTGGTAAAGCCAGAGACCATAGCAGACAGAGATGCAGAGTCCTTGACAGGCATTGCCTCAAACACGTCCATTGCCTTCCTCGCTTGGCCAACAGCAAAGAACCCGGTGATCATTGTGTTCCAAGAAGCCGTGTTCCTCTGCGGCATCTCGTTGAACAGGCTCTGGGCTTCGTCCATGAGCCCGCGGCGCGCGTAGGCGCCGAGAAGTGTGCTCCACGTGACGGCGTCGCGCTGGGGCATTTCGTCGAACAGGCGGCGCGCGGCCGCGAGGTGGTCCAGGCGCGGAGACCGCGCGTACGCGGCGAGGAGCGTGTTCCACGAGACGGCGTCCCGCTCTGGCATGGAGTCGAAGAAGGAGCGCGCGGCGGGCACGTCGCCGCGGCGAGAGAGCGCCGCGAGGAGCGTGTTCCAGGTGACGACGGAGCGGATCGGCAGCGCGTCGAACAGGCGCCGGGCGGCGGCGAAGCGGCCGCGGCGGAGGAGCGCCGCGATGGAGCGGTTGTGCTGGCGGACGAGGTCGTCGGTGGCTTCCGTGGCCTTTGATGTGGCGCCAGCGGCGGCGCGGCGGTGTGCGACGGCAGCCGGGACCGGGATGCGAGGCGGCCATCTCCGCATCAGAGACGGATCACGCAGGCAGGCAGCAACAGCAGCAGATGCTCGGGTTTATTGGATTGGACCGAGACGAACATGTTCGTTGCTTTGGGCTGACGGTTCATTCACGGTTTGGGCCAAACTGTTCAAAACCATCCAAAACACTACTAGTGGTTTTGGCGGTTTGGATTGGCCCAGACTCAAGGAAGGCTGAAACAACAATATACGTGTGTACCAGTTAGTTAATAACTACTTCCTAGGAGAAGAACCAGTAGTTCTTATCGTCTTCTACAGTTGAGAGCGGCGACTGCAAGGCGATCCCGTTTCCGGCGGCGAGCTCGTCGGGTTCCCCTCGCCTCCAGTGGCCTCGTCGGCGCCGGAGATTGGGGAACCTCGAGTTCGTCGTGCGGTGTATATATCCCTGTCTATTAGGTGTGTTCTTGGTAATTAGGGTTAGGTCTATCCATTCCGGCGGCGCGGAGTGGGTTCAGCTACGAGAGCTGCTGTGCTCTTGGTAGACGACGACGAGGAGGCGAGGATGCTTCTCAATCGAGCTTCGGTGGGAGCATCTTTGTCGTTCTCGGCTTCTCTGTCTCCGTCATCGTCAACAGTTCCAGGTTAGGGTTAGGGTTGGAATCTTTGCCGAGCTTCTCCAGCTTGATCTTTGCTGCTGGAGGGCGGGTTTCTGAGCTGATCCATGGGCGGGAGTTGTGCAGCAACGTTTTCTTATGCAGGGGATTTGACATCGGCGAGTTTTTATTTGTTTCCTTCTTCTGCGTCATTGGACAAATCCTCTGGGTGCTTCTTTGGGTTGTCTGTCTTTTCCTTGTCTCTGGTGACGCCAAATCCGTTGCCTACAATATTTGGCCGGTCGGAGAAGTTTCGGAGCTTTTGCCGGTGATGTTTTCATCGGATTTTGTTACCTCCAAGGAGTTCTCTTTGTGAGGTTAGTCTTACACAAGCTCCTGGTTGGGGCTGGTGTTCTTGGTTCCCCTGTGCGGGATTGCTGCTTGTTAGCCGGAGTTGGCTGGTGATGTTGCCGGCGTCTGTTTCCGGTGATTGGGATTGCCCGGGGCGTTCAGCGATTCAACAGCACAACGTGCTACTCATGGGCTCAAAAGTTGAAGACTATTCGTCGAATCGGAAATCGGCTGGAAGCTTCATGTTGGACCTTCTTCATTGCGGGAGATGGAGGAGGAACACCTTGCAGCAGCGACGGCTGGCGACGGCGAAGGGCACCGGTTGCTCCCTCGTTGGACTTATGTGTAATTTTATCTTCTTTCAGGAGTACCCGGTCAGGGGCTTGGATGTAAAATTAATGTATCAATAAAATCCAACCCTTTTCTAAAAAAAAAGTTAATAACTACTTCCTCTGTTTTTCAAATTATAGATCGTTTTGGCTTTTATAGATTCATAGATTTTGTTATGATCTAGACATAACGTTTATCTATAAGCATAATAAAAATGAACTTAAAAAAGCCAAAATGACCTATAATTTGGAACGGAGGTACTCCCTCCGTTCCAAAATATAAGTCATTCAAACTTTATGAGAATCAAACTATTTATCTTTGATCAAAACTATAGAGATGACTTGAAAGATTTATGATACCAAATAGCTATACTATGAAAATATATCTAATGAAAAATCTATTGGTACTTATTTGATATCATAAAGGGGCTTTTGCGTTTATACCCTCGTTTCGGAGTTTAATGGTGATTTCACCCTCATTTTTTTAACTTTGTGATTTTACCCTTGCTTTTCAGAATGAAGAATGAGTTTGCCCTTACTCTGCTAGGAGCATTTGACAGTGTCAATTCATACATGAAAAGACAAGTTTGCCCATACTAGTTCATAGGAAAATGAGAAGGAAGGAGAGCGCATCTGCTCAAAGGAAATTCACATTGGTAGAAAAATAAATTAAGCCAAAGCAAGTTTCGGCATGGCAGGGAAGCAACAGGAGACATCAAGCCAATTAGAGCATATCCAACAGTTTCCCTATCCCCTTTTCTCTTTCCACTTTTTAGCCATATAGGGGAATTGGAGGCAAAAATTCATCTCCAACAGATCCCCTTCTCCCTTTCCCCTTTCCCCTTTCTCCCTTTTTCCCCTCCCTCTCCCCTTTCTTTTCTCAATCTCCTCTCTTCTCCCTTTCCTCTCCCTTTCCTCCCTTCCTCTCCAGCCGTCAGATGGAATCCATCCTCACCGCTCGTACACCGGTCGTCGCCCGCCACAGGCTGCGCCCCCGCGCGCGCTGCTCTGCCCCGGCCGCCGGCGAGTTGCGCCCCCGCGCGCGTGCTGCTCTGCCTCGGCAGCCGGCGAGCTGCGGCCCCGCACGCGTGCTGCTCTGCCTCGGCCGCCGGCGAGCTGCGGCCCCGCGCGCGTGCTGCCGCCGCCGCGGGCCGCCTTGGCCCTCGCGCCGCCGGTCCCTGTGCATGAGAGAAGAGAGAACAGAGAGGAAGAAGAAAGGTCTGTTGACCCATTGACATGTGGGCCACGCGTGTCAGGAAGAAAAAAGGGAAAAGGGGAAAGGGAGAACTGATTTTGGTCTATCTCCCCAAAACAATGAAAATGTGAAAGGGGATTCCCCTATAAGGTGAGAAAGGGGAAAGGGGAAAGGGAAACTATTTGAGATGCTCTTAGTGCGTGTAGGAATCGAGCACGGCAGCCTCTTAGTAATGAATTAACCGCCTGCAATGATGGTGGAAGCAAGGCCTCTACGGCTGATCTGGAAATTCCCCTTCCCAAATCCCGCCGCTGCAAATCGAATCGAGGTAGTCCCAGCAAATAAGGTGCCCGTCGCTGCCCTGCACCGCGCCATGCGTGTCGGCCGCTCACCTGTTAGTACCAGTGTGCCTATCGCCCGCCGCCGCGCCTCCTCTCTGCAATGTTACTCCTGCCGCCGCGCCTCCTGTGCACAATGCCGCTGCCTCCGCGCCTCCTCTTCTCTAGGATTCATGAGCGGCACCCTACGCCGCGGCCGGATTCCGCTCGAGCCATTGTGTGGGTTGGCCTGGATGGATGAACGAAGAGCCGTGTGCGGGAGCGGGGCAGTGAGGGCAGACGATAAGAGGTTGAAGATAAGGTCAAGGGTAAAACGGTCTTCTTTTATTAACCTGAACGTTTTGCTATTATTTTTAATTCTTTTATTCCAGCTCCATCTAACAGAGTTAATAGTAGGGGTAGACGGAGCGTTTAAGTTCAAAAAGCAAAGGTAAAATCACAAAGCTGAAAAACTTAGGGTAAAATCACAATTAAACTTCATAGCAGGGGCAAAAACACCAATGTCTCTATCATAAATGTTACTACTTTACTGTATAAATTCGGTCAAAGTTGAAAAAGTTTGACTATTAAAAAAGTTAGAATGACTTATATTTTGAAATGGAGTGAGTAGTAGAAAATAGTGCGCGTATTTACAAGGAAGCTTTGCATTAGGGAGCCAGCAGTTACGTTGTGTGGTTCTCGTTGCCATTGACGCTACCGAAATCAGGAAGAGTCGAATCGATGACCAACTGCCACTACCGGATCCATGGGCTTTGTCGTGTGCCCGTTACACACGGCAAATGCAGTAATACACACGACAAAGCCTTTGGGGCACACGGCAAAGTTTAGACGACAAAAGGGGTCTTTTCCGTGTGTCTATTATCGGGCACACGGCAAAGGCGTTGCCGTGTGCCCTGTGCTTCGCCGTGTGCCCTAAACCACTGACGGTCGTCCCCGTTACTGGGGCTTTGCCGTGTGCCACATGGTCAGACACACGGCAAAGACCACATCTTTGCCGTGTGTCAAGAGGACAGGCACACGGCAAAGACCCAGCCTTTGCCGTGTGCCACGTGGCCTGGCACACGGCAAAGGCCCAATCTTTGCCGTGTGCCATGTGTGCTATGGCATTTGCACACGGCAGAGACCCATCCTTTGCCATGTGCTATGGTAAAAGCACACGACAAAGGCCCAATCTTTGCCGTGTGTTTTTGCCATAGCACACGGCAAAGGCCCAAAAACATGTCGTTTTTTGTTTATTGTTACTTATACACCCAAAACAACTCAATCACATGCAGGTTATATACCAATAACCATCACAGACAGTTTATATACCACAACGACCATCACAGGCAGTTTATATATGACAACGACCATCACACCATCATAGGCAATTTATATATGACAACGACCATCACAAGTCCATAAAAGCTCATGCAAATGCATACAAGCTCATGCAAATCCATACAAGTCCATACTAAACAAATAATACAAGTCCATGCTAAGAAAATAATACAAGTCCATGCTCGCCGATACAACTCACTGAGACCCAGATGGCCGCGGCGACTCCTGTGAGAAGGGTGAGCCGTGAGGTAGTGGCGGGAACGGCGACGGGAAGCTGTGAGGGTGCGACATCATGCCGGGACGCAACTGCGGCCAAGGCTGGGACGGCGTGCCGGGAGGCAACTGCGACCACGGGTATTGCGTCCACGGTGGCGGGTGAGGGGACTGCTGAGGGGGTGACATGTCTACTGCGAACGGCCCATCGTTCGAGGCCACGGACTTGTGAGGGGACTGCATAAATGATACAAAATTTAAGTAATTCTGGTTTCATCCTAAGTCAACAAGTGTAAGGCATTTTCGTTTTATCCATCATTCTAGGTTCTAAGTCGGCTCTAAGTCACTATGATGAATGAAAATTCAAAGTTGTCAAGAGACTCACAGGCGTAGCATCTCGAGCTGGTGGAGCCAACAGTACTGGCGGCGGTGCTTGACCTACCATCGTCCCAATGTTGTGCACGTATTGGAACATGTGCTCACACCGCTGCCGCTCGGCCTCCCGGTCGGCGTCATGCTTCCGCTGAAACTCTTCCATCAACATCCTTCCTCTCGGCCTGCCAGTTCCGCTCCATCTCTTCTCTTGCTGCTCTCACCCCCTCCGCCACCTTGGCTGCCATCATTTCCTGCACATATTCATGACATTGTTACCATACCAAACAAACGTTAGCGGTAATCAATTAACAATAGGTAAAACAGAAATTACTGAAACTGCTCCATCTAGATCTGTATAGCGGTCTGGCGTGGGTGCATATGCAGGGTGGAGTCCGTGGCACAGGCTTTAAGCGCGGTAAGAGTGGGAGTACTAGCCGTGTCCATTAGGCTGTGCGCAATCGCGTACCAGCCGTGCTTCTTGCCTCCTCCTGACCTCATGAGGACTTCTCTGTCAAGGTCCGCGCTGATTGGTTCAAAATCCGGCCCATTGACCTCCCTTGTCATCTCTGTTTAGTCACTCAGGCGGCTGTAGGCGGTCGGATTGGAGTACGCCTCGGGCCCGTCATTCGAGTTGTACGTGTTCTCTGGGGCCGTCACCTTGCCCTTGTGGGACAAAGCGTATGCCATGGCCGGGGGGGCAAGGCTGTTTACCATGTGCCTACGACTGCAAAAAAAAAACAATAGGGAAATGATTATGAATTATTCAAGATTGCTCATTAGAATTAAAAATTGAATTCACGTACCCATGTGTTCGCGTACGCCTGGAGGTTACAGTTGCCTTGATGATGTGATGCACCTGACATCATCAAACGCCGCCGTCGGGCATCGTTGTGGGTCGTCTCCCACTCGTCCGCGAGCCACTTGTCCACCATCTTGCGCCAGGCCGGAATTTGGGCAGCACCACCAAGGAACCGCCTGCACCTCATTAAGCACGTGACATATGACAAGACAAAACAGAGCGTACTTAGTTTAAGAGAAGGAGTATATTTACCCGCATGAATTCTTCACGCGTCAACGACATGTTTCTCGCCTCCGCTCTAGTAAGCTTCACCTTCTTGTACTTGCGGTAGAAATGCACAATAGCTGCAATGCGCGCCTCGTAGTGCATATCTTGTACCAGTTTCTGTGCCTCATACATGTTCTTTGGCAGAATGTGACCACCCGGAAGCAGGCTGCCAAAAACTGTCAACATAAGATCAAAGACATCTCGACCAGGCTAAACTGGGACTTTATGGCCATTAGGCGCGCAATGGCATTGAGCTGAGAAACATTGATATGTTCGTGAAGTGGTTGTTGTACTGCAAACAACATGTCGTAGTATGCTTTTGCGGTTGGCTCTGGCTTCTCCTCCCTTGGTTCTTCATTAAAGTATGCCTGGTGATAGTCATCTAACATGTCTACTACACGAGCGTCATCATCGAGAGCCTCGATACGTTCTCGAACGATCTCATCTCTCACACGACCGGCTGCACCATGATATGTCCACTTAGTATGGTCTCGAGTAAATCCATGTTTGCAAAGATGATTTCTTATGATCTTCTTTGTATGTTCACGAGTGTTTCCACATTTGCTACAAGGACACCAAGTGCTAGACGTTCCTCTAACATTTGCAAATGCTTCATCCAAGGAAGACTCGGTCTTGTTAATCCAATCCAATGTCAAGTTACCCCCACTGGATCAGCCTGTGTACATCCACTAACGGTCATCCATCCTCTACTATACGAACTAGTAATATAAAAATAAAATGCATGAGTAATATAAAAATCAATTGCATCTACACGAATTTTATACTGCCCAGCTAATAGGTGAAGATAGGTCCTAATCCCACCCGAGGATGCGAAGCTGGTGTTAGTTCCGATGCTTTACTCCGATCCGAGACCGAATTTCGGCAGCACCTCCCCGTTGTTCTCCAAATACACGTCCCGAGAGGGAGATTGTGTATCCAGAGAACAACGGAGAGATGATGCCGAAATTCGGTCTCGGATCGAAGTAGAGCATGGAAACTGACCCCAGCTACGCATCCTCGGGTTGTCCAAAAAATGTGGACAATTCGAAGCAGATACAGTCATAGATATGCAAAAGATCTGCATATCTCCAACCGTATCCCTTTCGAACGGGAGGCGCCTAGGTTACGAGAAACTAAACACTAGCATGCATGTAAGGGAAGCCAAGATCTTGTATGTCTCACCTCGCAGACTAGTCGAGCACGGCACCGAGAAGGAGGGAGGCGACGAGACGGAGGCTAACGACACCTCGGAGGGGCAACGAGGTCGACGGAGGGGAAAGCCTCCTCCTATCCTGTACAAGAACAAAATATAGCGAGGTTTACAAATCTTAAAAAGGTCAACAAAAATTGTAAATTTTGGCAGCACCTTCCCTGCACAGGGAGGTTTACAAAACTTGCAACAAAGAAACAACACAATGGCTGACAACTACATACACAGCGGCACGATGACCAACAACATGCAATGATTTAATTAACAATCCCACGATATGTAGAGATTGTAACTAGAAAAGTTTCTAAGTCAGATTCTAACTACCAAAATTTCTACCATTTCTAACTAACAAAATAATCCAAATTACCTAGTACACTACCATTTCTACCCAAATTACCTAGTACACTACCATTTCTATCCAAATTACCAAGTACACTAGCATTTCTACCAAAATTACCTAGCACGACGGCCAAATTGTTGCAGCGGCAGCCGGGGTGCGGCCGGAGGTGTGGCAGTGGCAGCTGCGGTCCTGGCAGCGGTGGCCGGGAGGCGCAGCCGGGGCCCCGGCAGCGGCGCGCCCTCTCCTCCCCTACGGCTCCAGCGGCGCGGGGAGCCGACGACGACGTGGGCAGCCGCTGCCGGCGCACCCTCTCCTCTCCTCCCCGTGTGCCGGCTCTTTGCCGTGCGCCAGTAGGCAAGGCACACGGCAAAGGGCAACGGCCATGACCTCTCTGTCCCCTTTGCCGTGTGCCTAACAGTTGGCACACGGCAAAGGACCTCCTTTGCTGTGTGCCCCAGGGCCGTGCACACGGCAAAGGCCCCTCTTTGCCGTGTGTTTATCCTTTGCTGTGTGCCCTAGACCGGGGCACACAACAAAGGGGGCACGCCGTGTGCCTTTGGTCTGGCACACGGCAAAGAGGGCCCTTTGCCGTGTGCCCGTGGTCCGACACACGGCAAAGGGCCGTGCACACGACAATGGTCGGTTTCCCAATAGTGCGCCTGCGTGTGGCCGTGCGCAAAAAACTGGAGGGGGGGGGGGGGGGGGTGGGGGGGGGGGGGGGGGAGGGGGTCAACTGTTGATGTAGAAAGGCAGATAGCATCCAAAGGCTAACGACTTGGTGGTCCATCCACCATTTGTCACCCTGCAAGATCAAGTAGCTATGCCGAGTAGCGAGGCCATATGTGTTTATCTGCTGCATTTGTACCCTTCCCTTTTGCATCACTGCTCCATATGTGTTTTTATACGTGTTTACTTGAAACCTTAGCTAGGCAATTTAATTGTAAATTTAGAGGAATATTTTAGATAATTGTCATAATGGCATAGCTATGAAAAAAAAACTTTCTTTGGATCAAGTTGCGGCTTGAGTCATGGAGTCTTTGCTAAGGGTGAAGAAACTTTCTTTGGATTCAACTTGATGAATCTTGGTCATAAAGAGTTTATTGTAGAGAAGCGTCAATCTTTCTAGAATCAAGTGATTTGAACGTAACCCATTGTTATTTCAATAGCATGCACTGTATAAATGTGATGCCATGGTGTAGATTATGTCCATATGTGCAGACATGCAGTAGAATTAGGCATGGTGCAGTTTAATAATCAAAATTGATTATTTATTTTTTGAGCATATCAAAATTGATTATTCTCTTAGCAGGATTTGTACAACACAACATGTCAATGTCAACACAAATATTGATGCGCACATACTAAGCAAGCATCTGGAGGAAGCCCCATATTCTCCGTGAATCTATTCTCTTCTAGTGCCACTGCCCTTGATATGCTACCCTAAGATCCTTGCTAGGTCAAGAATTTTACTGCACCAAAATTCCACCATTACACAATCTAGCATGACATTATCTTTGATTTCCTTTCTTTTAATGGAACATCGTCTCTTTCCTTATAAAACTATAAACCGAATCAGGCATAATCTAGCACCAGGCTTTTTTTTCTGTAAGAGATTGAAATCCGGGATAAACATCAATATCCTAAAGTCCATTTTACAGTACTATTTCACTCAGCAATCTGAAGTCTTAAAGACCGAACAACCATCAAAATATATGACGACAGGAACATCTGACGGTCTTTGGGCTGAATGTACACATATGGGTCGGTATCAGAATATGAGGTTGAGATGCACACCAATATGCTGTATCTCTTACTATGCACAATTGTGAACAAAGTAACAAACAATGAATTATGGTTGTTGAACAAGACTAAACCAAAAGTTAGGTACCAACCAAAGAAATGGAAGGAAATGACAGTGCTACAAAGCATGCGAAACACAAACAAGGTGAAGAACACAACCATGTTCTAGACTGACGAAAACCCATTACAAGAGCGTTGACTGCCCCCTCCCAGATTTGCTTCACCACCACGATTCAGTAATGAATTGTTCTGGTAAATAGATCCACGGGTAGAACACCCTCACCAGCTAAAAGACATTGTGAGGCGTGCTTGCTCATGCCAGAGCCTCTAACTGGCCCTCTGCACTACCGGGTCGAAACCTAAGGCCACGCCCAACGGGGCCGATAGCCTCTCTATAAGGCTTCCACGTAGGACAGAGAAACTTGAAAAATAAACGCAGGTTGCTTCATCTAGCGAGAGCCGCTACACGGCTTTTCATGCTCGACGGGTCCCACCATTTGCACCTCCCGGTCCTTCTCTCGTCCTGCTTAACAATTGGACAAGAGCAGCAAGATTTTCCAGGAGAGAGAAGATATGTGGGGCCCGCAATATTGTAGAGCACCCATGCTACAGCTTATCCATTGAAGAACTCATCTATAGCACTTTCTATAGCTGACTTGGACAAGATTATAGAGAGTGTGCTCTCTATATTGTTGCGGGTGCCCTAAGACGTGCAGTTAGGCCAGTCTCAGTGGGAGTTTCATCAGCATTAAATACACTGACATGTCAGCATTTTAGATGATGTGGCAGTGTATTAATGAAGAGAGATGTGAAATGAGTTTTATCCTCATGAAACTCTCTCTACACGGTACTCTAGACAGTTTGTGTCTTGCATGTTGTCTTGGGAACAACACGAGATGAAACTTTGCATTGAGGGAGGGTGTTTCATCATAGTTTCAAACTTCTCTTAGATGATGTGTCACTCTAGGTAAGTGTGTCGATGAAACCTCTACTGAGACTGGCCTTATAACATACCACACATCAATTTGCAGAGGCAGTGCATATTTAGGCTTGGCGCGGCGGTAGTGGGATCCTAGAGGAGCCAACATGCGCTTGGAAAGTGTCAATTTTTTCATGATGCATTTGAAATTGGGGCCTGTTTAAATGGAGGAAAAGAGGAAGAAACTTTATATTGAGCTGCGTGCATAGAGAGAAAAAATGAACTGACACAGTTCTCTAGGAAAAACTTTGTAAGAAGTTTGAGAATTTAAATATGGCCCAAGCTATCTTTCCGTCACAATGGTGGCAGGTCGGTTATTGAAGAATACCCCGATCGTAGTTCTCCTAGATGGATCTGAATTCTGAAAAACAGCATGGTCAATCAGATTACGAAATTTAAACTGAACAAGATGAATTCAGATTTACGCTGAACATGACTGGCCCAACAAAAGTCCAACAAAATTCAGGTGGCACTTCCAGAGCAAAAGTCAATGTGAACAGAACCATTGGTGCGCACATACTCAGCAAGCATTGGTAGGAAAGACCCACGTTGTGTTGTCCATGAAATCTTTAACCCAGTTCCACCATTCTTGATTCACTGTCCAGGGATTCTTGCTAGGTCATTCAAGAGTTCCACAGCACAAGCATCCCAACGCTCTCTCTTTTCTTACCATTTTTTGAAGGGAACGTAGTTCCCCTTTTTTGACAGATCAAAGAAAGGGAACATAATCCACGATGACGCTTATGTAAAGATAATGTAATCTAGTAGTACCAATAAGCCAGGTGTTCAATTCGCTGTAATATTCGAAGTTTGCAAGGTATTCCAACATCAATAGTTCATCCTTTATCCCCCACATTTTTGGGCTTTTCTAGTTGAGAAGCAGAGCACTACACGTCTACACTACTCTAGGCAGAAGTTGATTGGTGCCTGTGCCTAGTAGCTACTACTGCACAGAATATGGACCAAAAGTTAAGGGAAAGAATATACACATCAAAGCAAGAAAAGCACGAATCAAGGCGTGCTTACATGACCTTGTGTGTGTGTGTGTGTGTGTGTGTGTGTGTGTGTGTGTGTGTGTGTGTGTGTGTGTTTTGAAGACTACCTGGTGGGGTTGACGTACACCAAAGCACGAACCACTATCAGCACACGCTCTACTACGCGCCCACCGCCGCAATGCGCATTGGCAGTTGCCACTAGGATCGAGTCACTGAGCGAGGAATCGCGCCAACAAATAGCGTACAGGTACAGCCAGCCGTACACCGCCGCCCTCATTACCGGCGACCATCGCCGCCCGGCCCGGGCCAGCCGCCGCGCGGCGCCTCTCCGTTAGAACTAAAGGCTTGCGCCGGCGCAGTAACAAGTAATGCAGATGCAGGCTCGCTCAGTGGCGAGGGGAACCTGGTAGCGCGATGCCGGAAAGTCGCGTGCCGCAGGGACAGGGCGGCGATTTCTCCTGCCGCGCCGGTGGGGTTAGGCGGCGGCGTCTCCGCGGTCGAGCAGTCTTCCTTTTCGTTCCCACAACGGCGGCCATCTTTTTTTCCCCACTCCGAGCTCTGTCAACCCGGGCCAGCCGGCCCACTCGATCGCGGCGCACGAAGCGATCGGCGGGTCCACCGTCCACGAGAACTAGCAGAGAAGGGCCCACACCCGCGCTTTCCCTCGGTCCAATTACTGCAGCACGTCCATTGTTTATCTGACCCGCACCCGCTTCCTTTTGTTATCTTTTGAACTCTCGCTGTTGTTCTACGTAACCACCCTTCCAGAGTCTAAGAATTAATCTACGTAACCCTTCCAAAAATTAGGAATTTATTATAGTATCCTGTCACGAGCTACGATTATAGTAATTACTACCTCCGTTTCAAAATATAAGATATTTCTATGTTCGTTGATTTTGTTATGCATATAGATACAATGTATGTCTAGGTGCAAGCAAAATCTATGTACGTAGAAATGCTAGAACGACTTATATTTTGAAATGGAGCTAGTAGTTGTGTAGAGTGAATGTGAACCGGCGGAACCACCAGAGTTTTTTTTTTTTTACTTGATTGATGAAATGAGAGAACCACCAGAGTTGCATTCATTTTTTTATCGTACATTGTTATTTCGGTACAATACGTGCCGTATCATGACATACTGTACAACGAATCAGTCCCACATCACAGGATCCACCTTTATGGTTTCATAAGCAACTAATTTCATTTGCTACCTTATCTAAGTGAGTACACAGCTACAGATCTGATGTTACTAGGGTAGGTTACAACCAATAAGGTCCGCACATACAGCTGCTGCTCAATTACTCAAAAGCTATGAACAATCTGCTTCAATGAGTTATATGTACCAATCACAATTACCCCCGCCCCGATCATGATAATCCCCAGGCAAACCACCAGCTCTGACCTCAGATTCCTAGATGTCTTTGAGCTTATCTTCAGGTAGCAGACACAGGGCAGCAAGATTGTGACTGTGCTGCTGAGGAACGAGCCAGTAAGCGCGACAACATAGGCGAAGAACGGCACAACAAGTGCCACAATGGTCGTGCTGACGACCAGGGCGGTCCGGATCAAGATTCCGATGGTCCTGTTCTTGACAACATGAAGGCTATCCTCGATAGCCTCTGCTATAGGAGTGATTAGCAGCGCGAACTTGGTGAACGGATTGATCAGTGTTGTGTAGATTGCGACGTTGGAGGCAACTCGTTTTGATGGAAGGTTGAGTGTCACCTGGGAATTTAGTGATTCTCCGTACATCAAGTATCCAATGATGCCGGTCAGTCCGTAGCTAAGAGTGCAGATGATGAAGCAGATGAGCAACACCTGAAATTGTAAGTGGTAAATGGTAATGATGTCACTACAGCAGCGCTATGTAACAGGAAGTTTGACAAAATTGCAGTTTGCTAGAACTGGGCTTTACAGTCTCCATGCTAAGATGTATTTTTTTTCCTGCCTCAGTGTATAGAACTAGAGATTCCAATTTTATGTTTACTAATTGTTGGGCAGACAGTGATTAGTAGTTCTAAAGAAACAGAACTTTATAACAGTAATAATCTTTGGATTCATCATCAAATGAACAAAAAGACATCAGCGAAAGACTTCTACTTTACTTACCATGGGGAATGCTTTTCTGTTTCTCATGCCAGTGTATATCATGGGGAAAACAGCATGACCACTGAAACAGAACGCATATAAGCTCATAGCAGTTGGCATACCAGACCAGTTGACAGTCACACCTTTCTCATGAAAACCGACCCCATCAAACACTCCAACCCACAGAACAGATGCGATTAGAATGACAGAAGCCATGACTCCGCCAAGAGCGACATATGCAAGCATGCTCAAGCTCCGTAGCCATGTTGTTGGTAAAACCATCAGACTGAAGATCAATACAAATCCTGGCTTGCTTCCAATCTTCAGTCCAGCAACATGAAAGTTGGCATTTGGAAATAATTTCTCCAAGTTGTCACCTTCTAATATCAAGAAATCAATAGCAACAAGATACAGCTCCAGGTACAAGAATATTGCTACTATGATTTTTCCTTTCCGGCCAAAAGCTAGCTCACCAATATCAGGATAGGTCTTAACAAGTGAGCTCGAGTCTATACATCTCTGTAGGAGAATACCAGTATAGAAACAGATGATTGCTATGGTTATGAAAATCAGTACGCTTAGCCATCCTCCTTGAGACAATGCGTATGGAATGGACAATATTCCAACCCCTGCAAACAAAGAAAATATATACAGAGAAATAGCTAGCTCAATAAGAAAACATGGGCAACCATTTGTAAACTGCTATAGCATCACTTCTTCGTACCTCAAACTTTCAAAAGACAGGCAGGAAGAAACTACAGACCTGAGAGAGCATTAACTCCATTGAAGCAAGTTTTGAAGAAGCCGGTCCCAGACTTTGGAGTATTGTTCTCCATCAGAAACTCCTACTGACCGACTAGAGGATGCACATCAGCCCTGGGTTTTAAAGAGGTATGGTCCATGAGGTTAGGACATGCAGACCCACTGCACATCACATTATCACCACTGTGGTAGTGCCGTGTGAGATGAGTGGATGTCTAATCCCAGAAAAGAGATTAAAATAAAGCAAAAGAAGCATTGAGTGGAATTACACGGATCAGCAAAGAAGATTCATGAAATGCACATTTTTTGTCAAACAGATTAATACCATCGCTTGAGGACCTAATGAACGTATCCCAGAGGGAAGGGAAGGAGAAGAAGCCCATGCAAAACGCATGCAGCAGACATAAAAAGCAGGAATGTAAATAAAGTTATATGAGGTTCCTGCATCCTTAATAAATCCAGGTTACATAAATAATTTGGAGCCAATTGAACATATGTTTCTTGTGTAGTGTTTCCCTTTTTGTTGGAAAGATTATAGATTATAATGAAACTTTGTACAGAGCAGAGACCGCCAAAAGTAATCTTCTTAATTGCATGCATGATGCATCATATAAATGTGATGTCATGGCCCACCATACTGCAGAATATGTCCATATGTGCAGTTTACAAGAAAAAACACAGATCCAGCGAAGTTCTTAGACACACCAACATGCCCAACATTGATTTTAACAAAAAAACAAAAAGAAAACCAACTAAGACGCAACCCTCAATCTAAAACACAATGGTTTTTCAACGATACCTTGCATCCAGGTCAGCACAAAACAGCCCTTAAAATGGATGCATTTTGAAGTTCGGTGTTGTAAACTCCAACAGTGTCACTGTTAAGTGTTTCAAAATAAACCATGGCCAGAGTTCAAGGGTTGAAAAAATGTAGTTCTCCTGACAGTCATGATCACAAATAAGCAATGTAAACAAGAATAATATGGTATAACATATGGTAATACATTATCCTTGTACTTATAATTTTTACAACCCAAATTAGTTAGCTTGCTAATATCTATGTATTACCCAACCAAAACCTTGGCATGTGATTTACATATACGAAGCACATGAGCTTCTATTAATTGGATATCATTAATTGACATTTATTTTTATAGGTAATAATGGACCGCAATTTCAACAACCAACAGCAACAGATGTGAAAAAAGAATGATCTACCTAAACATGGCATGTAACAGGAGAATTAAAGTGTACCTGAAATGGTTAGCCTCACTGCATATTCAAAACTGACATTCTTATGGGGATTGCATAAAAGTTGGTCAACACCAGTTTATAACAATCAAAATATTTAGTTATACATGATGAACCATGAAGGCCCAGCTTCACATCCTAACCATCATGGCAGAAGATAATATATGGCAACAAAATTTTGAGATATAAATATTTGGATGAGTGGGACTTCCCATTATGTGATGTCCCCTTTCTGTAACAAATGAAGAAAAGTATGTTGCACAAAGTACGAATGAAACCAATAAAGGCTTACTGGTGTCATATTATAATAAGTGAAACACAACTGCAAACCAAAAGTATTACCAGTTTCTATTAAACTATTCCTATTTCGCATTTAGGTGGCATCATATCGAGTTATTGAGTAAGTGCATTATTCAGGTATAAGAGAAAATCAAAATGGAACCACTTTTCTCTATAGAGCTGAAGCCACACAAGTATTGTCTCCAAAGATGCTATGCAAAGCCGATATTGGAAGATTCCAAACGGAAGCACTTTAATAATTATACCATGCAGTTTCTTTTAACAAAAGTTAGAAGATTCATGACCCCTGAAAAAAATGCATACAAAAAGAAAGACGTGCTATCCAACATGAAGTCTAAAATAAAAAACAGAAATCACATTCTACGTTACATCACAGCACTTGTCATAAATGTTTGCATAGATGCAGTGACCACAGAAAGAAAGAGTGCAGTATCAGCTAACCATGTACAACTTTACACTGATGTCTGAAGTTGATAGATCTAAAGCACTTCAATGAGAACACAACACACTACATAGTGACCCCTTCAGAGTGTCTTCTTATCTATCCACCAGAGATACCTGCAGTGGCCCACAATATTATCCAAGAAACAGAAGACAGCAATGTCTACAATTTCCATTTATCCCCAGTCCACTACATACAACTAGGTGTTTTTAATCCTTTCTTCTCTGTATAATTTCTGATCACACCTAAAGCAACCATTTCCTTCAGCATGCAAAGCTAGTGGATAAGTGGTGCTGAATCTTGAGTCACGACATGTGGTAAGTATACACTTATTTAAAAATTTAACTTTAGTTTCAGCCTTGTTTTTTGAGAGCATACAAGTCACTGTCTGGCGAAGATGAATTCTAAAAACTATTCAAATATAAGGCCATTACCAATAGGAAAATTTCAACAACTAGGAGTACCAAATCAAATTCAGTTAACTGTAAACAAGTTTAAGCTTCTTTGTTAACTGTGACAAAGGGATTTAAAGGAGAAAAAAGTGCATCCCACAGATGAAACAGAAAATGTTATCTGAATACATGTCCAATTTCACAAATTAATTAGGCAAACAAAATTACACACATAGTGAAAGTGAAAATCAGAAGTCTAGCACATGTTAGGAGGAGCCTATAGTAGGCTAGCAGCAAGGAATGTGATTAGATTTAATAATTTCAATCAACAGAAATTAACCAGCTTCTTCATTTACACATAAAACAAGTGAAGCTTAAGTTGCTGAGGACAAACTGTATGACGTTCCTCCTCTACCAGATACCTCTAGTCACCGATACTTTGTTTTCAACAAGGTGAGGTCAAACTTTTAAAACTTTGACTATCAGTAAATTTTAAAATATTTATTAACGAAACAAAAAATCATACGTGTATATTTATCTTTAGAAACACTTTCATAATCTAATAAGTTTATTTTACTTTATAATATATTCTAATAGAAAATAGTGTTCAAAGGAACACGTTGTCCTTGTCGTGTCCAAAACATCAATTGTACCTTTTTATTGGAGGAAGTAACATACAAATGGAGTAGCAAACATAGGACATCAAAGTCAATCTCAAATTCTCAATGGCCAGTGGATGGATTTAAAGCAAAGCATACATAGAAACTTCGGAATATTTAAAACTAATACTTGCATGCACAACATGGTTTACATCAAATAGTTTGTGCTTCATGAAATTGTATAGCATGCATAAGAGTGCAAAAGAAAGCCAAAAGTTGAAAGTCAGAAGTCTAAATGATAACGAAAGGTTATACATTCACCATAGTTCACTTGAAGTTGCTGCTGTCCTTCTATTATTCTGGTCCAGACTGGTTCTGGTAGCAGGTGGGTGTCAAATAACAGCCCCAATCATAGTTCTCTTTATTTGCTGCATGTGTACAATATCACGGTTAATCAGGCAATGCAATATAAGATGATATGAGGAATCCGAATTTACCTGAAAATGACTGACCCAACAAAGTCCAATATAATTGGCAGGAAATATCATGACGAAAAGTCAGGGTTGACAGAACCATTGGTGCTCGCATACTCAGCAAGCATTGGTAGGTAGGTAGAGCTATGACAACCACTAAATGATTCAGCAGCCCCCTATGATTCTTGATTCAACACTCAAGATTCTTGCCAGGCCAACATCGAATTTCACTGCAGCAGAATTCCAGAATGACGAGATCGAGCACCACGCTTTTTTCATAGAACAGAATTCAGGATCGTGATCAATATCGATTACCCATCTATCCACAGGCAATCTTTTCACTCGCTAATCCTCAATCAACCTAATAAAGACCAAAAAGGCAAAACATCAGAAGATTCGAAATCACAAAGTGTGCAGGGGACTCCGACAGCACGCATCAATAGGACATCCTAAAGCCCACATCGCAGCCGTGTGTTTTTCTTGAATTGGTACAAGTTCCTAGCTAACCCGGCACTGCCTAATTTACTCTTGTGATTCGCGCAATGATGGAGGAGGCACAAAGTGGGGTTATTATCAATAGATATAAAAAAGATTGGACCAAAAAGTTGCGCGTGCCAGCAAAACTCTGCGAGAAAACGAAGATGGAAGGAAGCATGAGGAACACGAACCGGAAGTAGGATACGACCGCGTTTGCAGCAGACCAAAAGGCCTCCATTATTACTGCACGTATGTGCCCACCCACATTATGCATGACCACCACGATTCAGCACGGAATTGCGCCGACAGATACAGACCGGCTGGTACATCGCGTCACCGGGCACCAGCAGTCCAGCACTAGCCGGGCCAGCGGCCGCTCGCCTGTCAGGGGCGGGCCCAAGATTTTAAGTTTGGGTATTCAAAATTTTTAAAAGGTGCAAAAATAAATTTTGGCAGACTAAAATACACATGGATATAGCCACATAGATGTACTCAATAATCAATATGGCCTACTTTGTAGAAGAGAAATTAAACTTAGATGTTGAATGACATAAGATCTTATTATCTTTTCCATTTGTTTGAATACAGATACATTGATATACTACATGTACGTTTGTGAAAATAATGGGTATTCAATGAAGACCATTGAATACCAAGTGTGCCCGCCCCTGCCTGTGCCCCGGGCCAGCCTTCCCTCCCGGAACCTGCAGGCGGAGGCGGAACAGCAATCAGGGGCGTCAGAACTTGACCTCAGGAAATCGCCCGGTGGCATTGGGGGGGAACCTGGCGCGGCGTGGCGCAAGCTCGCCTTGCCGGAATACTAACCGACAGAGCAAACTGGAAGTCTGGAAATGTCGGTTCTCAAGGGCCCGCCACCTCCCCCCGAGTCCCCGACGCCGCCGGTGGGGGTTGGGGCGGCGTCTCGAACATCGGCGGCGGCGGCCTTCATTGCCACGCGAAAAATGTGGGGAAGAGAATCCGCCGGCGGTGCTGGCAGGCGTGGGCCTAGTTGGGCTGCCAAGTGGTGAGCGATAAAGGCAGTAGGCAGGCTGTAGCCCAAACCCTTTTTGGAGGCCTAGCCTAAACAATAAGAAAGGCCCGCAGCTTTGAGAATCATGTTGTGTGAAGCCCAACGGGGGGCAGGCAGGCGAGGAGGAGGACGTCGAAGAAGGAGCCCAACAAAACAAAGATAATCTTTTTATATTTTCTGATTTTACAGTAATAAAGGGTCTGATCGATTGGTTGGAGGTCAAAATTTAGGCATGCCAAAATTTGAGTTTGTCAATTTTTGGTCCACCAATTAATTTGTACCAAAAGTTGCCCTTATCTCATACTTTTTATGCCAAAATGTTGGCATGTTTTTTCCTAGATTTTGGCTTACTAAAACCGTGGCACGCTAAAGTTTTGGTCTCCAACCAACCAGGCCTAAATAGCAAAACCAAAAAAGTGTAGAATTAGCCCTTTGTCGCCATTTCAAACGGCTATAACCAAATCAAACGGCATCAGCGATAAGGCTTTCCCCGGATGAAACAGCGGTAGGTAAGCCAGTTTCGCTGGTGGATAAGTTCGCTGGTTGTGGCTGATTTTGATTGTTTCAATAGTATTTTGTGAGGGAGAAGAAGATAGAATAAGCCAGACAAACTCGTTGTGGCTAGAAAATAGATAAGGAGAACTAGGTCGTCGGTGCCTAGGCTGCATAGGCATACCGCCGGTTGGTGTGGCGGTGAGGCGTACCAACGTTCTAGGTGAGCATTTAGGTCCATAATGTATCGGAGGTCCATCAACTTGTAGAGGGTTGTCATTTAGGTCTAGAAACTTTAAAGATGCATTTTTAGGTTCATAAACTTTTTAAATCGTTCACCGTAGGTCCATATCTAGTGCTTACTTGGCATGCTGACTGAGCAACCACCTACAGGGGCATTTCATCAAACATATCATAGACGTTGGAGGATATGGATGTCATGGCCACGGCCAGACTCCACTGGAGGATACGGATGTCATGGCCACGGCCAGACTCCTGCCCGTGGACGGCGGTTGCATGACGCCGTTCGATCCGCCCTCCTGTTTGAAGTTGTTGTAGGCTTGCAGCGGACCTTGT
The DNA here is from genome assembly GCA_015476505.1 of Urochloa ruziziensis. NCBI lineage: Eukaryota > Viridiplantae > Streptophyta > Magnoliopsida > Poales > Poaceae > Urochloa > Urochloa ruziziensis. The sequence goes on along the minus strand of CM027126.1, from coordinate 36,599,782 downwards.
GGAACTCTCCCCCGTAGTAGTCTCCATTGATGTAGAACTCAACGTCCTCCCATACAACGGGGCCGTGCGTCCTGATGGCCTTGTCCACCGGCTTGCCGTTGTCGTCGCCGCTGATGAACTACTTCACATATCAAGACCCGTAGCGAGTGGCTCAGGCGGAGCCACCCCCCGGAGCCTAGCATCCCGCTCCTGGTGGCTTCTCGCTGTGCATGCTAGACAAGGTCTGCATCGAGGTGGTGAAGCGGAGAAGCACAAAGGGACGCTCACCAGCACAGGTTTTTTGTCTAGATTTTAGCTTACCAAAACTATGGCACATAAAATTTTGGCCTCTAACCCATAGCCTAAACAGCAAAACCATAAAAGTGCAAAATTAGCCCTTTGTTGCCATTTCAAACGGCTATAACCAAATTGGCGGCAGCCTGTCGTTGCATGGGCTGCACAGGCATACCGCCGGTTGGTGTGGCGGTAAGGGCTCCAGGTGAGCAGGCCTCAAAAAGAAAAAACGTTCAAGGTGAGCAGCTCAATCACATGGGCCGTGGCGTCACATGATTAAGGGTGCGTTTGAAACCTAAGCAAGATTAACTCTAGGCTAGCCAGACTAAATTAGTTATCTGCAGCCGTAAAAAAAATCTAGCCAGACTAAATTTAATTTTGTTGGAGCTCCAACAAAATTAAATTGGCTTCAACAAAGCTCGGGAATAACAACGATAAAAATATGCATGCATATCGTGGTCTATACATTATCTGTGCGGATGGCAGTGTCATCTTTTACGCGTGTTCAAAATATTTGTACTGTAAATTTGTTTTTTTTTTCGTTTCCATGCGCCCACTTAAATCAAATTATATATACTTATCCCAGTTTTTTTTCTTGTACTAGTTGTTACAATGAACCTGGTTCCGGTTTGTGGAGATAGCTCATGTATATACATTTTGTACATCATATACTATGCGAAAGCCACCATGTTGATGAAGTTGTGAAACCTTTTTTCGTTCCCTGTAGAAGATGAAACAATCAAACTAGGTCTAAACAAATAACTTTTGTCCATGCCAATCATATCACTATTTTCCAACGGATTATGCTCGAGTGTTGAAACAAATTCCTCAAAATTATAGTAAAACCAAATTAAAAACAAATTACAAGCAAATAAATTAATTAATTAAACATCGCATATCTCATCTATCCTAAGGTTATTCAGCTATTCATAGTTAGAGTTAATAATAATTGACTTAGAACAAACCTTAAAATAGCAATATTGTGACCTTATAGCCAACTCAAACGGCTAGAGCCGTTTCAACTGGACATGGACATGCCGACTGTAAGCAAGGAAAGACCCTTACTGGCGATTCAAAGGGCTATCGCCAGTTCAATCGGCGGTAAGCCTTCGCAGACCGCCACAGTAACGCGATCTATTTTTCTTTCTAGGTACCTTGTCGCCGGATGAAACAAGTATTACCATTTCATACGGTGGCATAAGGCGACTTTTGTGTTGTGAAGTAAAAGTGAAAGACAATGAAATGGAATGGAAGGGATGTTTCTCATTGAAGAGGACTGTTGCTTTTATACAAGGTGAAGGGACATTTGGCCCTTTGGAGGCACCCCTTGGGGAGAAGGTGCCCCTTGGAGGCACCCCCACATGAGGGGGTTTCCCCCTTTCTCTAACGATTAACTAATTACATAAATAACTAATTAATTACAGGAATTGATCACTAATTAATCTAATTAATTTCTCAACACTCCCCCTTGATCAATTGCTTCTTGAGATCTTATAAACAGTCCATGAGTGATTCCTTCGATCTTCAGGAATTGTATAGGAAAACTCCTCCAAAAACCCCGTGAAAAAAAAAACTTGAGGAGAACCTAATTTAATGTGTATATGCCATCAAAACTCCTTTAAAACCCGGTGGGAAAATATAAGGAGAAAATGATATGGCATATATGTGATTATTGTCTCATTGTAAACTTATATGAGAAAAACCTTGAAAGGAAAAATCTCAAGAGAAAGTTTGAGATCAATAGTATGATCTGTGGATCATATTTGAATAATCTCCCCCAAAACCCAATGGGAAAATATGAGGAGAAATGATATGTCTTTGAGATCTTCTTAAAAACTCTTGTAGAGAAAACAGAAGATATGACATATAATATGTCTTGAATATCATCCTTCGAAAACCCCGGTGGGGAAAATAGGTGATATGACATATATTCTTGTATTGATAAAACCTTTATGAGAAACCTTGTAAGGAAAAACTCATATAGGAAAAGAGTACAATATAATGTCTGAACAGATTATAATTTCAGGAGAGTCTCCCCCTGAGCCTTGCAAAGTTGTTACTTTCCACTGTTGTTGGACAAAAACCTTATGAATAAATCTGTAAGGTTATCACACATTTGATTTGCAAGATGTTTAATGATATTAAACATGTTGGGCAATATACTTGTTGATATTGCTCTTTGAAATCTGTTATGTTTGTGCAATACAAGCAGCATTATCTATGTAGATAAGTTCATGATTCAGAAGAATCTAATTTAATCATTCCACACGTACGTGGTGTTCTAGAATGATAGATGGAAGTAGTTATTTGAGTCTAATTTTGATGACTTCATTAGAACTATACCATCATGATATCAGTTTATGATCTAGCAAGATGGGGATCATATAGCTAGTATCTTTGAATCACTATGGTTATAACTTGATTAAATAAATCAAGTTCTTTGGTGCCATAATATATCTGTTGATATAGAGTTTGTCTCCTGCCAAGTGGCTTGATGGAGTTGCGCATTTTAAGCTATAGCAAATTATCTGCAATTGCAATGTTTGGCCATTTTGCAATTTGCAAGATTTGAGTGCTTGCATGGCACTATAGTTGTCATCCCAGGGTCTAGATGATTATTGATCCATCTTTAGGGATTGACCGACCATAAGTGATGATGGATATGATTATCCAATATTATTTTGATATTGACGAACAATATCTGTGAACTGATATATGTGCTTAAGTTGTAAATTTAAGTATAATTTGGTTTTTAACCAAATATGTCATCTCAAATTCCGTCTTAAAATGATTGCTTGTTTGTTTGCGTGCTGAGATGATGGAAAATCCAGTTTGGATTATTTGTGAACACACATATGCAATCATAGTGATCTGAGTAATTCTTCTGTGGAAGAGACTCACTTAGTCAATTGTACCACAATCAATTTGACTATTTCAAGTCATGGAGTGACTTGAGTTTATACACAATGTATGTTGTGGTTTGTACTTCAATTAAAATATAAAGTCTAATGATGACTTTATATGACCGAGTTTATCCAATTTATTTGATCTGCCAATGATCGAATGAAGGAACATAATTTTTTTTTTCACATATACCATCAGAGGTATTGCTTGGTTTTTGCGTGAAACCATGTGCTACAAGCTCTTGTTATTTCACCACCTTGCTTTTGCAAAGAATGCAATGTCAGAAGAAGATCTTACTGCGGTAAATACTTCTCACTAATGACCAAGAGCAATTCTCCTTTATTGCCACCTTTTAATATGACCCAATTTGAGTGTTGAGACACTCTGCCTAGGACTTTTGGTCTGGATCCAGTTAAAGGTGTATGGCAAATTTGAGAAGGAGTACATGTCGACAATTTGTAGTCTTAGAATGATTGATTAATGAAATCAATATAGCATGTGAAAATAATAACCTTTTAGAATTCCATGTTATTTCCCACAACAATGGAATTAGGTAGTTCCAATGATCCAGTGCCTAAATTTATGTGCACTTATACTGGACTTTTGAATGCTTAACATTCATAGGCTTTGGATTTGAATGTCCATAAAGTGTCAGACAACATTCATGATGTTGATTTGCATTTACTATCTTGGAGGATGTCTCCCCCTGTTTCCGCGGATGCTTGTAATAAGCTGTATCCATAGTGACCATACTTCTCCCCCTCTTATTTAAATTTGGGAGTTGAGTGATTTTATTTGGTACCTTCACTCTTTCTGGTACATTAATCTGTAGGGATTGGATATGATGACACTTTGATTAGCAAATGCATTTGGCAGTCTATTTGTAATATATTACAAATATAAGATGTTCTAAACTTGTTAGTTTAGATATTCTTTGGTACGTGGATGTGAGGACTGAATGTGATTAAACATTCTAATTTCTGGCATTCTTTTGTGTGGTATTAATCTCCCCCTAATGCCTGTAATTGTCCTCAAAATGTAATTAACATACGGGCTTATCTAAATTCCCCATAAGAGACCTTAGGTATTATCTGAATGACGGATAATAATACCTTTATGACTGTCCCTAATGCCCATGGATGTATGTTGAGGTGGTGATATTGGTATATGCGAAGCATAACCAACATTTAATGGGAAATAATTGGCTGAAACCAAATTTTCACGTACATACTGCAATGGAGGGAGCCGTATGATCGCAGTTGAATGAATTTGGATTAATTATGTGGTGTGTAAGTCCACATAGTACCAACTAGATGTTGGTAAATTTCAATTCTATTTTGCTGGTCATGCAAATAAATTATCTTAATAAGATATTCAGTTAAGCCATAATTGAGGTGGACATATATGTGGCACTTACTGCTATAGTTCCCAAGACCAAATAATTCCAGATGATTGGATTTGATCCTGCGTCCAGGATAAGTTGCTCTAAATTAAAAATCTGAGCAATGAATTTGGTAAATTATGGTGCCTTATGAGTAAGGAACACATGTGGGACTATTTGTTAAATGCATCAATTAGCATTTGAGAGCACTTGAATGGTCCATTTGGTAGGCAAAATACAACCATATGCCTGTCTTGAATGTGTTCAAGAACTTGGCTCATTATTTGAATTTTAAGGTAAGAGGGCCTTAAAATTAATTCTCTTGTGACACATACAGTGCACATTAAATCTGAAGATTTCGAGAATTTTAACTATGACCAATAGAATTGACAATAATTTTTCATATGATAGGAATGACGAAGTCAATCATATGCAAATTCTTGATTGAATCAAAACTGAAAAATTATTTTGTACGCAACATGTGATATGGGATTGATGTATGTATATAACATATCTCAAATGATATGAAAGGAATGCTGTCAATATGTAATTTTCATGCCCATTATACCAAGTTGAGTGCTGATTACTCGTGGTAATATGTTTCAAAATGAAACTATAGAAATAGATGGCATGAAAATATATTGGGGTATTGTAGAATACATGAGTGTATCTACATTTAATAATGGAATACTCAGAAAGAGAGTATATATTCCCCATGTTATAATAGTGGAGATCCACTTAATGAAATTCCTTTCTTCTGATTTGACCCCGAATAAATATCATGTATGAGGTACATGATATTGATGATGGACAGTGTACTACACATTATAGTATAGTTTTAGACTAATGATAATTCTAGGGATAATTTGGAGACTTATGTAGGTCTCATTAGTTGAAGTGATCTTCAAACATAAGCCGCTAGAATTCTCTTATTTCCGATGGAATTGACTTATTATTGAACCAAATATTTGATTTGGAAATAATGTGTACATGAAATGTACAACCACACTTTAGACAAACTTGAAATTTTGTCATTATGATCACTTTTGATAAAATGATATTTTATGTGTGCGATCCATTATGTTGGATATTGCCATGGACTTGAAAGTCCTGATAAAGTTTGGACAATATTTATTCTTTGTTTATAACTCAATTGAGAGTTCTAAAGTATGAATGGATCTTCCTCATTTAGATACTCAGTTTTGTAAAACATGAGTGGAGGAAATTACACCCAAGGTGTATGTGTGGTAATTTTAAGGATAGATAGGGTACTTTGATTAGGGTAGAACTATAGTGGCAATGATGTCATGTGTCTCCCAATGATATTGTTGATATCAAATACCCATATTAGAGAATAAATCCTATACAATGAGAATTTGAAAATTTTATCTAAAAAAACATTAGTCATGTCCTGATTATAAGTTGACTATTCTGAATTTGACAGGCTCAAAATCGTTGCACATGTTTTGGACTCCATTCTTGTAAGAATAGATGATCGACGGATCAATTTCCAAAATAGTTTCTGTCTTTATGATAGAAGATAGTCACTAAAAATATTGCACTATTTTCTACTATTTATTAAAGCAAAGTAGATGCCCTTGATTTGTGAATTCAAGATGAGTCTTGAATTAATATACACAAAATCTTATATCTTGGAATTACAAGTAGTGTGGGCAACATATTTCATAGGTGATGAAATCACTGCTATTATCAATTGTGAATTGTCAATGATATAGACTCTATCATTATGTACTAGTGTCTGGACACATCAAAAGATAGTCACCAAAATAGTGTAGATCTTAAGGCAGTGGACGAGAAACTTGTTGCTATAGGCATAGTTTGGCATGATTGCACTCAGATGCCTTAGACTCCACTATCTCATGTGTTACACTAGTAGGTAATCACCATGTTGGTATAGGCCTTATTTAATTCATATTCAAAATTAGGTATGATAGATCACTATATGTGATAGTGTACAGATAATAGTAGTATTGTGATACTACCTTATGTAGGGTCAATATGAAATATGACCTTTGATCATTCCAAATTTTAATATTTGGTATGATACGCCAAGTTTCTTACATGAGCAAATCATGTATAGCTTTAATTTACTGTGGTAAATTAATAATATTGGCGCTATAAATATGCAAAATATTGAAGGCAAGATGATTCTTGCGTGTATTAAGGTATAAACAATGTAATTGTTTTAGTGGTATTCCAATGGGAATTGATGACTTGATAGTCTGTTATTGTATATAATATTTTGAATATATTCTTTTGAGGTAATCATCATAAGATGTAGACCTCTTAGCGATGGGCAAAGAAATTGCTGCCTAAAGGCCTGGTCTCAGGGCAAATAAATTATTATAGAACTTGTTACAATTCTATATAATTTATTGCAGCCAGTGCCTAGGACTCCATCATTGTATAGAATAATTTTGGATATACACTTTGTAGGTAATCATCATAAGATGTAGACCTCTCGGTGATGGGCAAGTGATTTGCGGCCTAAAGGCCTGGTCTCAAGGCAAATAAATTGTTATAGAACTTGCTACAATTCTATATGATTTATTGCAGCCAGTGCCTAGGTCTCCATCACCTTGTGTTATTCCAAAAATTTAGATTTATATACCTTAATTTTATATTTTGCTTGATACTACTTGATGTAGTGTAGTGTTTAAGTGTCATGTAGTAGATATATTAAATAAATGACACATGAAAAGATTGTTCTAAAATAATATTTGCATAATTATGTGAATCTACGGATCACATAATGTACAATTACTGCAGTAATTATAGTACATCGGTACTAAACTTGATAGTCTAGATAGCTATTTACAAGAAATATGCAAATGCTACATAGTCTGAGGACCAAAATTGAACAATCCAGGGACTTATTTATAAACATGTAGAACTGGAATTCTAAAACATGTAAATATGAGTAAGTCCAGAGGTCTTATTGTGAATTTGCGGAGGAGAGAGGGGGTGCCTGGGCCGGCCTGCTGGTAGCCCATCTCGGTACGGCTTGGCTTGGGCGCCGCCGTCGCCTGATGGCGCCGCCGCCGCCACTTGAAGCTGTCGGCGAGGTGGACCCCGCCAGATCCGAGCCGTCCTCTCATTTTTATCTTGCGCCGCCCCTCCTCTACCTCCCCCTGTTCGCGCTGCCCCCATGGTGCCGGCTTCCTGCCGGCCGCCGGCCGCCGGCGGGCCTTCAGTAGGTGTAGGGGAAGTCCAGCGCCCCTAGGCTCCAGGTGTCGTGCCGGACGCCGAGACGGTGGCCTACAGCCCCGATTCGGCCGAGGCGACGGGCGAGGAGGAGCGCGCTGATGCAGAACCCGGAGGTGCGGCCATTGACGAGGCTACGGATGCAGTCATCGCCATTCGTGTGCACTCGGATGAAGCACTGGTGGCGTTGAGGTCACCAATATTGGCCGTGATTCCACAGTCTTCCAGACTGATGGCCTTGGCTTGATGAGAAAGCAGTCCACGGCAATGAATCGTGTGGCTGCGGTAATCAGAACAACTACCACGCCGACCATGGTGTCCTGCAGGACGTCAGCCATGGCATGGGAAGAAATGGCGATGCCTACTACTGAAGCAGAGGCAAGAACATCGTCCAGATTGCCATCGTGAAGAACTAGAAAAACCTTCTTCGGTTGTAAAGAAATGTAAGTGTCTGTTCATGTGCTTACTTGATGGATGTGAGGCCTATTTGAATGTGAGGCCTATTGGCCTCTGTTCTTCCTTTGCCTGTATGCGTGAGGCATGGTGCCTCTGTTCTTTCTTTGCTCAGTGGAGAAACAAAGTGACTGATAACGTGTTGTGAAGTAAAAGTGAAAGACAATGAAATGGAATGGAAGGGATGTTTCTCATTGAAGAGGACTGTTGCTTTTATACAAGGTGAAGGGACATTTGGCCCTTTGGAGGCACCCCTTGGGGAGAAGGTGCCCCTTGGAGGCACCCCCACATGAGGGGGTTTCCCCCTTTCTCTAAGGATTAACTAATTACATAAATAACTAATTAATTACAGGAATTGATCACTAATTAATCTAATTAATTTCTCAACATTTTGCACACGAAAAAATCATTCAGATATTTATTTTTAAAAATTTGGAAAATAAAAATAAAAAAACTGATAAGCTTAGACCAGGCCCTTAAATTTGGACACTAAGCCCATGGGCTAACATCAAGCAATCGTCGCCTCGGTCCACACACAAGATGGGCTCGGTCTGTTGCCTCTTCTCCCCCTCTACATGGATGGTCTGTTGTCATGTCTTGTGTCAGAGTAAAAAAGAAAAACACTCGGCATATTCTGCTGCCCACCCAATCCATATCCAATCTACCAGCGCAAAGCCATGCCGGCGACTGCGGAAGAACAGAAGAAGCACGGGCAGTGGAGCTGGTTCGGCGGCAGCTGATGCCGAGAGAGCAATTCCCTCGCAGCCCATCCCTGCTCTTTTCTTATCCAATCCAACAGCGCGGAGCCATGCCGATCGCGGAGAACAGCGCACAGTCTACGCCGCCTGACGGCCGCTGATGATGATGCCGAAAGGCGAAAGAACAGCCCATACCATATGCACTGATGAATGCAACGCAACCCTCTCCCATTTTTTTTAGATAATGATGAGTGCAACCCTCCCCTGTCGAGACATATCAGACATGATGGAAACGGGACGGGAGGAGGAGATTCTGCGCCAAGCCCAATATTTTAGCCCAATAATGCATGCATAATGTGCACTATCTATAGGCTATAGCACATGGTACATTGCAAGGCTAGTGGTATGCGTGCGACTGGCACTGTTCAGTTACAGGATTGTTCAGACTTCAGACATGCGTCCGATCTGGCACCTCCTGCACAGCGTCGCGCGCACGGCATTGTGCGCGGAGAAACGCTAGGGAAAAGAAAAAAAAAAACTGAAGAGACAGGCGCGCCGGCCACTGGAGGCTGTATAGGCTGTAGCAGGTCAACCGGTGCTTTCTACTGCTAGTACTAGCTTTGAGGCTGGAGCTGTGTGCCATGTGACGCATTATCGCGAGCAGCAGTGCGTGTACTCCCTCCGTCCCTAAATAACTGTCTTTCTCACTTCCCGAGAAAAAACTTTGTTTAATTTTATATTAAAAAATACTATTATTTGTGGTACATAATTAGTATCATTTGAAAGATCTTTTCATCTAGTTTTTTAACAAATTTATTTGGAGATACAAATGTTATAAGTATTTTGTATAAATTGAGTCAAACTTGTGGCACGCACACCAACGGCGACACTTATTCAGGGACGGAGGGAGTAAGATACTACTATTCCCTGCTTCTGTCCCTTTCCTCTCTCTTTTTTTTTCTGATAACAAAAGGGAAGGAGGGGGGCGTTGGTGCGTGCCCGTGCACAATTGCCGTCCAGCGTTTGCAGACTCGCACACGCGACAGCAGCATGACACCTGGCCTTACCCTTACGAGCTACGAGAGCCGAGAACGACACGGTGAACACACAGGAACGAATCATCCAAAGTGAAGAACGACGCGCTGACACTTCTGTACGTTTGCTCGAAAGCGTGAAGGAACAGCCCGTAATAATCCCAAGCAGCAGCTGTTGGCCGGATATGGGATCCCTGAACTGGCGATCGATCCAAACACACGATCTCGACCAGTCCGTGTACGTGCGCGCTGAACCTGGTACAGCCACAGTTCCAACCTCGTCCAGTTTACCCCTTCCGTTCATGTCCTCCCTTCCCGTGCCCTGTCATCGTCCAGGCCCCTGTGCAGACTACGGAGCCACAGTGATGCAGCGACCAAGCGCATGAGATTAATGATCATTTTAACCCTCGTGTCCACTCGATCGCGGCCGCGACGTACTCTCGAGTCGAGCCTCGTTGACGCCCACGGACGGTCGCCGTCGCCGCTGCCGGGTCAAAGCCGATCAGACCGGGAGGGGGCGCAGGTCGCGACGGCACGCCCGCGCGCACTGCCGCGAGCCGATGGCGAGGTCTCCGGCGAGGCCATTCTTCCTTTTTTTTTTCTTCTCCACGGGGGCAGGGGCCGTGCGTGCATCTCCGGTCGCTCTCGGTCGCCGCCACCGCGCGCACTCGCGTCGCGTGTCTCCGACCCCAGGCCCCCAGCCAGCCCAAATATTCTCGGAGAGAGAGGGAGAGGAGGAGCCGTGGCCTTACCACTTGTTCCCAGCTCTCTCTGGGCGGCTCTCGCATGGCTCCTCGCAGTGCCAATGAGAAAAGGAGCTCATGAGAAAAGGGGAAAAGATGAAATAAGAATAACAAATTTATCCTGGATATTTTTTTTCTTTTTCGAGATATATCATCAATAATGGATCTTTTTGTTTCTCACTTTCGAGATGAACTGCAACTATCGCGCTTCGCCGTGTGTAGTGCTAGCGTACTCATGCTGCCGGCGGGGTTCATGCATATATGCAGGCTCATTTCAGAAAGTGCAAAGAGCTGGGTCTCTTTGGAGATCAAAGTTGGGAGCCCCAGCAAACAATTGCTACAGACATGTGGCTGTGTGCGTTGAGTCGGATTTCGCCATTTCGGTTGGGCCGAAGCAGAATGGGATTGCATCGGTTGCGGCAAGCCAGCAACTGTGTTCTTTCAGCATAAAGTAATCAACGCCGACAGATTCTTTCAGGATAACCATCTCTCAGCTCCGTTGATGAACGAGCTAGCATTAGCTTAGTTGTCCTCCCCCTCCACTAGGTGTTTCTTCCATGGCGTATCCAGACAAATCAAAAGGAATGTTTAGATTTTTCAAAACTATCTCCTTTTCATGAAAAGTTATTCACCTAGAAAATTGTGTCAGTTCATTTCTGGCCCTGTTTAGATGTTTCATGAAATTTTTTTCGAGTATGTTCCCTCACATGCATGGCATATTAAATGTAGTCGAAAAAAATAACTCATTATATGGATGGAGTGTACTTCGCGAGACGAATTTAATGAGCCTAGTTAGGTCGTGATTAGACAATAAATTGCTACAGTAAACATGTGCTAATGACGGATTAATTAGACTCATTAGGTTCGTCTTGCGATTTACTGACAGAATCTGTAATTAGTTTTGTAATTAGTCTATTGTTGGTGCCGGAACCCAGCGGGGGTCCAAACACCTGCAGAAATGCGCTGTGTCCTGTCTCTCGATGGTCGATGCAAGGGCAACACGGTGACTCGAGATTTATCCTAGTTCCGATCTTTCGATCGTACGTCCAGCAGGATGTGCTTGCGCACTAGATTGCCTTGCACCGGGGTGCTCGTAGTAGGGGGCTACAAGCTTGGCGGGAGAGGAGGATGAGCCCCCAAGTCCCTTAGAGCGAGTGGGAGGTCGAGCGTAGTGTTCTTAGCGAACTTGACGGTGAATGAGCGAGTGAGCGTGTCCTGCGTTTCTAGGGGGCTGCCTCCTCCTTTTATAGTCCAAAGAGGGGCAGTTACAAACAGGGAAAGTACAGAGTTTGGCACAGTGACAGCGTATGACGGGGTATGGTCGCAGGCGTGGCTCCTGTCCTGGCTTGCGTTGTCGGATTATACGACTTCCTGGTGTATGGGGCTCTGGTGCATGACGTGGCGTCCCCTGTTCATGATGCGTGCTCCCTGTGCTCCTGGTTTTGAGGGCTTGCGTCGTGCGGCATCATCAAGTGCAGCAGGCCGTGCATCCATTCGAGGATTCCCCATGCCCGTTCGAGAGGTTCCCGTACCGGAGTTGGTGGAACAGGGGAGCGTGACAGCACAGGCCTGCCACACTGCACGGGTCTGTGCGCAGCGTCGAGTATGACCGCACGGTGTCAGGAGTTGGTGGAGATGACCGGGGATGGGTGAAGGATCCGTCGCTTGACTTCCGCGTCCAAGGCCGTACAGAGCCATTAAATGCTCTTGTCCATGGGGCAGGTGAACCACCAGCGGGCCCCACGAGCGAGGGGAGGCCTCGAGCGAGGCGGAGATGGGTTGTCGAGGGCGGCCTCCGGGCCTCGAGCGAGGCGGAGTTCCGATTCGCTCGAGGGGTGCCGGGCACCCTCGAGCCCGACGGAGGTTTGACGCTGCCTCGCTTAATTCTCGCTGAGTTTATTCGTTCCTGTGGCTTAGTCGGTGATTCTCGTCGTCTTAGGGCCCCCTTAGGATTGGCACCGACATCTATATTTAATACTTCAAATGTGTGTATGATATACTGTAAATTTTTTTCGAGTTCCATCTAAACGCGGCCTGTATCTCTATACATGCTTCCATAAAAATAATATTTTTCCGTAGTTTTCACCCCATTTTCATAATCTAAACACAGCCGTATGTACGGTAGCTCTTCATGAATATATGCACGAGGCCAAATCCACGAGGAGCACGTGAAATCCCGAAAAATCCACGTTGACGCAACTGAGAAAGATTAAAAGGCATTGGGGCCTGGGGGGGGGGGGGGGGGGGGGCGGCGGCTGGGTTATTTGTTTCATCGCCATCATGCCGTGGGAAAAAAGAAGCACACATAATCCCGAATCGTCAAGATGACATGTTCTGAATCGGATCGTAGGTCTCCTTCATAGGGCCATAAAACAAAAACAATGCATTCCACTAGCCACAGCGTAAAATCAGCGGTCAATACTCAATCCCGACCATATTGTAGTGCTCCATCCATCCTTTAATTATTTGATGATTCATTGATGACGTTGGTCAGTTCAAAATTGAGCTAGGTAGCCAATGTCAAAACGAAAATCATTCTGTCAAATATTAGAGAAAACCAAGTCTAATATAATAAAAAAAACTAGCATCAAGATTCTCACAACCATGCTAGCAAGCCCAGTGCACATGCTTCATCTGATCCCATCTGACTATCTGAGACCAACTGGGCAGCCGCATCCGAGCCGCTCGCCACTTGGGGCCGCCGAGAAGTAGGAGAGGGGAAAGCACCGGGCGCTACGTACCTGTCGATCTGCTACTACTTTCTCCGTCGGGCCAGGGCAAGGTGCCCCAAAGTTCCAAACTGACAGTAATCTGACCGAAGAAAGGCGGCGTTTCGTGCTGAAAACGCCCGTCCGACCCGTTGTTTTCCCTCCGATCCCCCCACACAAAAAACAAGGGATTCACAAATAATAATGCGCGCGCGTGCCCCCACCGGAGCACCTGACGAATGGTGACGATAACGATCAGCCTCCCTCGCCGGACTCTGCGCGGCCGGTCCGCGTGCGGTGGCTGCCGACGGGGACGGCAGGCACTTCTTCACCGGGGCTCCGGCGATCTTTTCACCATTGCGTGTGTGGTGTGATGCCCTCGATCGCACACACGTTCGTCTCTTTCGTCCAGGCTTTTTTCCAAGAAGCAACTGCTGGTCACAGTTAACCCCCGCCTGCATCGATCATGCTTTGCAAAGTTGTTAACTGACAGCGCAGGCTAGTAGTAGTATAGGTCAGCGTTTGCCTAACAGTGGGCGGCGTCGTCGTCGTCCCATCCGGTTCAATGGTTCATTATGCATGTCGACATTGCTAAATTAATTAGGTCTCGCCACAGGCACAGTGTACATTATCGGTCAGACAAGGATATGGTATCGGTGATTCGAACTGCACTTAGAACGGCCAGGGTATTCCTGGAGGTAGGTCTACGTATAGTAGCGTAGTGCTCTGAAAGAGTGAAAGTTTTGCAGGTTTTACAGCCACGGAACTCAGACAGTAATTGCGTGTTCTAGGCTGCAACTTCGGACAGCCGTGCACGAGATCACCGACCGGAGGATCCTTTTACGGACAGTGGCAAGAAAGCGAAGTTGATGGCTGCTAGCTTTACAGGATCAACCGATACATGATGCCCACTGTAGAGGAGCATACCGTGCAGTGCTGATGCATTTGGAGGCAGACAAAGTAAGCCATGGCGGTTGGCGATGGCGCCAAGAACAGCGATGGGATCTGTGGCACAAATGCACGTAGGGGGGTTAACCGTGACCATTGACTTTTTTTCCATTCATTTGACCATTAATCTTTTATACAAACATTTATGCAAGTACATAGATATTAATTTCCTCCAAGTACTTTCGATAATAGATCTAGTAATGATTACTTTAGCTAACTAATTGATTAAATAAATATTGTTGGTCAACATTTAAGAAAAAGAGGAGTATTTACTAGGAGTCATAGAGGCTGAATATTTATCCTTTGTCTAAAAAAATATTTACTAGGAAGGTTACAATTTTTAACCGTAGTAGTTTGGAAGAATAACGAGAAATTTGCTATGCTTGTCATTGGTCATATCATTTGTGATTTCACCGCCAGAATTCCTTTTCAAATCAATCTTTAGGTTGATGGGGCTGCCGAAGAAAATTTATATTTATGTCCTCATTACGATTCCATTTTAAGCATTTATGGCATTATGCTAATGGCCTAGACACATAGTTATTAGGACCGGACCGGTCATCGAACCGGTGACTCCTTCGGTTCAATGGTTCAATGGTCCAACCGTTACGAACCGTTTGAACCACCGGTTCAATAACAGTGAACCGTTGAAGCGAACCGGCCACAGATGTAATTGAACCGGACCAATATACGAGTAATAATTAACAACACATAACATATTATATAGCTGATCATTAAAAAAATATCCTCATAAAAACACAATTATATCATCACCATAATAGCTGCATTTCAAGTTCAATTCAAATCTTCAACCGCAGGAGTACATATCATAAATGGTCCACAGGGACAAGTTCACTTCACGACCAAAAAGTACAATTTAACAACTCAATAACTAGTAAAATGGCGCCCAATCATCAGCTTCTGCTGCAGCACTAGGACATGAAAGATCTCCATCCAATGCCATATCAGGGTCATCAAATATATTTTCATGGCTAGCAGCAAATTCTTCACCTTCTTCCATGGCATCAGCTTCAACCTCATCCAAATTCAGCACCAATTCTGAAAGGAATTATTAAGTCATATTCTAGCATAGACAAGCATATAAGTTGACCAAAACAATTTGACATTACATTACCTTCACTGCATAGTATAGTCAAAGCCGCAAATTCACCACGAAATTCATTCAGCTCTTCCGAGTTAAGACGAGGTGGGTTGTCTTCAACAGTCCATTCTTCATTCCCCTTTTCAATTTCATCCAAACTGATTGGATCATAATTCCTAGTAATAGTAGTTTTTTTGGACCTAATAGAGAATAGATTGATCTCAACCATGTATTATTTCTAAAAATAAAACTGAACAGCAAGGTAGTGAATGTAAAGAAAGAAAAAAAATGTTACCTATGATGCAATCTCAAGTTGCAGTGGACATACACAATATCATTTAGCCTTTGATGCTCAAGTCTGTTCCTTTTTTTGGAGTGCACATGCTCAAACAAGCTCCAGTTCCTCTCACATCCATAGTTATTAGGACCGGACCGGACCGGCGGTTGAACCGGTAAAAGACCGAACCAGAGCCTATACCGGTCCGGCTCGCTTAAAAGATCGTCCATGCAATCGAACCAGTAAAAACCGGATGAACCGGCCGGTTTTTAATGGAACCGTCGAACCGGGCGGTTCGCATCGAACCGGAGCGGTTCTTTTTTTTTACCAATTTCACCCCTCTGTCGATTCAGGGGGACCTTCTCTGCGCAGGGTTAGAAACGGAAATGATGTGTATTTCTCACGTTTAGGGTTACATGGACATTTGGTGACCCACAGGGAGAAAATTGGGTGGCGGCGCATCTGAAATTGGGCGGCGGCGCACTGCTGCAGCGCTGCAGGCGACAAGGGCGGCGGCTGTAGGCGGCGATCCCCTGCGGATTCTTCACCGGCGGCCGTCGACCACCTCGTCAAGTCGTCCCCAGTGGTCGGGCTCCCCGTGCCCAGTGCCTCCTCCCTGGTCGTGCTTCACCACCAGCAGACCCTCGACCTCGAGGCCTCGGCGTCGACGGCGGACGGCCTTGCTGTTCTTCACCGGCGGCTCCACATCCCCAGCAAGTCTCCTCCAGGCTCCAGCAGTCCAGCCCCTATATGCTTCTGTCTCCACTCCACGGCTCCACAAATACACATGGCTACTACAGGTCAGTATCAGACTATCACTTCAATTCTTTGCATAGCGGTTAGACTTTAGACTATTGTTGTTTGTGGTAGTGATTCAAAGGCTAATTAAATGGATTCTTCCAACAGTGGATTCTTCAGAAACTCCAACTACAGTTGAAAGTACCCCAAACGCAACAGCTAGTGCTAGTGTTCAAGAGGCAATACCACAAGCAACGACAAGAAGAAAACTGATCCAGCATGGGGATATTGTACAGAAATTGTTGAAAATGGGAAAAAGAGGATTAAATGCATGTTCTGTCAGACTAAATTTCAAGGAGGAGGAATCCATCGTTTCAAGGAACATTTAGCCAAATGGCCAGGAAATGTGGCTGCTTGTTCAAAAGTTGACCCTGAGGTTGAGCATACAATGTATCAAAACATTGAGGATTGGAATGAGAAGAAAAAGAAGGGACAAGAGCAGTATGAGGAAGAACACCCTTATGGACCAGGACCTATAGAAGTAGAAGAAGCAGCTTGTGAGGTCTCCACTACTGGCACAGCAGCCCCAGCCCGCCGTGTTGTACCTACAACAAGAAAAAGAGGTGCTACTACTCCATCTGTTGGTAAATACTTCAAGCCTAGAACCAATCCCGGAGATCAACCTACAATAAAGAGTGTGCTTCAAGGAGAAGAAGTGACAGTAAAGACTGATTTATGTGTGGCAAGATGGTTTGTTGATGCATCTATTCCATTTCATGCAAGTAACTCAATCTTTTATCAGCCAATGCTTGATGTTGTCCGTGCTTATGGTCCTGGATACAAAGGTCCAAATTTCAATAAACTCCGTGGTCCATTACTTGCAAAATTGGTTCAGGAAACTAGAAACTTTGTTGATGGATTTCGCAAGACATGGAGGGAAACTGGCTGCACAATTATGGCTGATGGATGGACAGATAGGAAGAGAAGGACACTCATCAACTTCTTGGTCTATTGTCCCAAAGGTACTGTGTTTCTCAAGTCAGTTGATGCCACTGAAAGTTCTAAAACTGCAGATTTCTTGTTCAGATTATTTAAAGATGTAGTGAACTTTGTTGGCCCTGAACATGTTGTTCATTTTGTCACTGACAATGCCTCAAACATGGTTGCTGCTGGTAGAAAGTTAGAAAATGAGTTTCCATCCATTTATTGGTCCCCTTGTGCTGCCCATTTTTTGAATTTAGTATTATCTGACTTTGGCAAGGAAAAATTAGTGAAGGAAACTGTAGCTCATGCATTACCTTTTAAAAAGTATATTTACAACCATTGCTATCCATTATATCTCTTGAGAAAGTTCACTAAAGGTCATGAGCTTCTTCGTCCGGCACAGACTCGCTTTGCTACTAATTTTGTTGCATTACAAAGCATATACAAGCATAAGGCTGATCTTCATGCAATGGTTATCTCCAGTGAGTGGACCACATCTGCATATTATAAGGAAGCACAAGGGAAAAAGTTTACCAAAGATGTGCTAGATCAGTCCTTTTGGAAAGATTGTGCTACTGTTTGTCAATTATCAGAACCAATAGTTCGGGTGTTGAGAATTGTGGACAGCGATGAGCGACCTGCCATGGGATACCTTTTTGCAGCCTTCCATGCTTCAAGAGATGAAATTGTGAAGAGGTTTCAGAGGAAGAAGGAGTTAGTTAGGCCCTTTTTACAGTACATAGATGCAAGGTGGGATAAACACTTTAATAAGAACCTTCATGCTGCTGGCTTTTGGTTTAATCCTAACAACCAATATAATGAAGAGCTAAGAGACGAGTATAATTTCACCACTTCTGGGGTTCTTGATGTGATTGAGAAATATGCTGGGAAAGATTTGACTCTTCGAAGTGCTTTGACAAGAGAGATGAGAATCTTCAGAACAGGAGAAGGTGACTTTGGGCGTTCAACCGCTAAAAATGATCGACAACACATGCTTGCTGGTAAGGCTCCATGTATTATATTGTTCGCATTTACTTTTTCTATACATTTCAGCAACATATACTTTTTTCCACATAGATGAGTGGTGGCAAACATATGGGTGTAGTGCACCAAAGTTACAGAAGCTAGCCTTGCGTGTCTTGAGCCAAACTTGTAGTGCTTCTGGATGTGAGAGGAACTGGAGCTTGTTTGAGCATGTGCACTCCAAAAAAAGGAACAGACTTGAGCATCAAAGGCTAAATGATATTGTGTATGTCCACTGCAACTTGAGATTGCATCATAGGTAACATTTTTTTTTCTTTCTTTACATTCACTACCTTGCTGTTCAGTTTTATTTTTAGAAATAATACATGGTTGAGATCAATCTATTCTCTATTAGGTCCAAAAAAACTACTATTACTAGGAATTATGATCCAATCAGTTTGGATGAAATTGAAAAGGGGAATGAAGAATGGACTGTTGAAGACAACCCACCTCGTCTTAACTCGGAAGAGCTGAATGAATTTCGTGGTGAATTTGCGGCTTTGACTATACTATGCAGTGAAGGTAATGTAATGTCAGATTGTTTTGGTCAACTTATATGCTTGTCTATGCTAGAATATGACTTAATAATTCCTTTCAGAATTGGTGCTGAATTTGGATGAGGTTGAAGCTGATGCCATGGAAGAAGGTGAAGAATTTGCTGCTAGCCATGAAAATATATTTGATGACCCTGATATGGCATTGGATGGAGATCTTTCATGTCCTAGTGCTGCAGCAGAAGCTGATGATTGGGCGCCATTTTACTAGTTATTGAGTTGTTAAATTGTACTTTTTGGTCGTGAAGTAAACTTGTCCCTGTGGACCATTTATGATATGTACTCCTGCGGTTGAAGATTTGAATTGAACTTGAAATGCAGCTATTATGGTGATGATATAATTGTGTTTTTATGAGGATATTTTTTTAATGATCAGCTATATAATATGTTATGTGTTGTTAATTATTACTCGTATATTGGTCCGGTTCAATTACATCTGTGGCCGGTTCGCTTCAACGGTTCACTGTTATTGAACCGGTGGTTCAAACGGTTCGTAACGGTTGGACCATTGAACCATTGAACCGAAGGAGTCACCGGTTCGATGACCGGTCCGGTCCTAATAACTATGCTCACATCCAGAAGCACTACAAGTTTGGCTCAAGACACGCAAGGCTAGCTTCTGTAACTTTGGTGCACTACACCCATATGTTTGCCACCACTCATCTATGTGGAAAAAAAGTATATGTTGCTGAAATGTATAGAAAAAGTAAATGTGAACAATATAATACATGGAGCCTTACCAGCAAGCATGTGTTGTCGATCATTTTTAGCGGTTGAACGCCCAAAGTCACCTTCTCCTGTTCTGAAGATTCTCATCTCTCTTGTCAAAGCACTTCGAAGAGTCAAATCTTTCCCAGCATATTTCTCAATCACATCAAGAACCCCAGAAGTGGTGAAATTATACTCGTCTCTTAGCTCTTCATTATATCGGTTGTTAGGATTAAACCAAAAGCCAGCAGCATGAAGGTTCTTATTAAAGTGTTTATCCCACCTTGCATCTATATACTGTAAAAAGGGTCTAACTAACTCCTTCTTCCTCTGAAACCTCTTCACAATTTCATCTCTTGAAGCATGGAAGGCTGCAAAAAGATATCCCATGGCAGGTCGCTCATCGCTGTCCACAATTCTCAACACCCGAACTATTGGTTCTGATAATTAAACAGTAGCACAATCTTTCCAAAAGGACTGATCTAGCACATCTTTGGTAAACTTTTTCCCTTGTGCTTCCTTATAATATGCAGATGTGGTCCACTCACTGGAGATAACCATTGCATGAAGATCAGCCTTATGCTTGTATATGCTTTGTAATGCAACAAAATTAGTAGCAAAGCGAGTCTGTGCCGGACGAAGAAGCTCATGACCTTTAGTGAACTTTCTCAAGAGATATAATGGATAGCAATGGTTGTAAATATACTTTGTAATAGATGATGCATGAGCTACAGTTTCCTTCACTAATTTTTCCTTGCCAAAGTCAGATAATACTAAATTCAAACAATGGGCAGCACAAGGGGACCAATAAATGGATGGAAACTCATTTTCTAACTTTCTACCAGCAGCAACCATGTTTGAGGCATTGTCAGTGACAAAATGAACAACATGTTCAGGGCCAACAAAGTTCACTACATCTTTAAATAATCTGAACAAGAAATCTGCAGTTTTAGAACTTTCAGTGGCATCAACTGACTTGAGAAACACAGTACCTTTGGGACAATAGACCAAGAAGTTGATGAGTGTCCTTCTCTTCCTATCTGTCCATCCATCAGCCATAATTGTGCAGCCAGTTTCCCTCCATGTGTTGCGAAATCCATCAACAAAGTTTCTAGTTTCCTGAACCAATTTTGCAAGTAATGGACCACGGAGTTTATTGAAATTTGGACCTTTGTATCCAGGACCATAAGCACAGACAGCATCAAGCATTGGCTGATAAAAGATTGAGTTACTTGCATGAAATGGAATAGATGCATCAACAAACCATCTTGCCACACATAAATCAGTCTTTACTGTCACTTCTTCTCCTTGAAGCACACTCTTTATTGTAGGTTGATCTCCAGGATTGGTTCTAGGCTTGAAGTATTTACCAACAGATGGAGTAGTAGCACCTCTTTTTCTTGTTGTAGGTACAACACGGCGGGCTGGGGCTGCTGTGCCAGTAGTGGAGACCTCACAAGCTGCTTCTTCTACTTCTATAGGTCCTGGTCCATAAGGGTGTTCTTCCTCATACTGCTCTTGTCCCTTCTTTTTCTTCTCATTCCAATCCTCAATGTTTTGATACATTGTATGCTCAACCTCAGGGTCAACTTTTGAACAAGCAGCCACATTTCCTGGCCATTTGGCTAAATGTTCCTTGAAACGATGGATTCCTCCTCCTTGAAATTTAGTCTGACAGAACATGCATTTAATCCTTTTTTTCCCATTTTCAACAATTTCTGTACAATATCCCCATGCTGGATCAGTTTTTCTTCTTGTCTTTGCTTGTGGTATTGCCTCTTGAACACTAGCACTAGCTGTTGCGTTTGGGGTACTTTCAACTGTAGTTGGAGTTTCTGAAGAATCCACTGTTGGAAGAATCCATTTAATTAGCCTTTGAATCACTACCACAAACAACAATAGTCTAAAGTCTAACCGCTATGCAAAGAATTGAAGTGATAGTCTGATACTGACCTGTAGTAGCCATGTGTATTTGTGGCCGTGGAGTGGAGACAGAAGCATATAGGCGCTGGACTGCTGGAGCCTGGAGGAGACTTGCTGGGGATGTGGAGCCGCCGGTGAAGAACAGCAAGGCCGTCCGCCGTCGACGCCGAGGCCTCGAGGTCGAGGGTCTGCCGGTGGTGAAGCACGACCAGGGAGGAGGCACTGGGCACGGGGAGCCCGACCACTGGGGACGACTTGACGAGGTGGTCGACGGCCGCCGGTGAAGAATCCGCAGGGGATCGCCGCCTACAGCCGCCGCCCTTGTCGCCTGCAGCGCTGCAGCAGTGCGCCGTCGCCCAATTTCAGATGCGCCGCCACCCAATTTTCTCCCTGTGGGTCACCAAATGTCCATGTAACCCTAAACGTGAGAAATACACATCATTTCCGTTTCTAACCCTGCGCAGAGAAGGTCCCCCTGAATCGACAGAGGGGTGAAATTGGTAAAAAAAAAAAGAACCGCTCCGGTTCGATGCGAACCGCCCGGTTCGACGGTTCCATTAAAAACCGGCCGGTTCATCCGGTTTTTACTGGTTCGATTGCATGGACGATCTTTTAAGCGAGCCGGACCGGTATAGGCTCTGGTTCGGTCTTTTACCGGTTCAACCGCCGGTCCGATCCGGTCCTAATAACTATGATCACTGGTACTCCATGGCTTAGTTTTGTATAAGAGACATTTCGACGACAACATATATAACGAGAAATTAAATTTAGGAATTAAATTTAAACAAGTGAAGCCATATATGTCATCTGTCTATCTGCAGCACCATCTCTTTTACTCGTCGTTCATTTGTGTCAACAATCAATAATGGATCGATCGAAGGGAATGAGAGAGACACCTCTTCTGTGGTGGTGTCATGCCATAATGTCCCTTACATCTTATTAGGAGGAATCGTCTACTCTTTTCCTTTTCAAGGGAAAATGTCAAGAAATCAAACTTCTCGATATAAACATGTGGTTTCCATAATCTGAGTGCGTGTTTATATGCTGACGACTGCGACTTGTGTGCATACTTTGCTTATAGACAAAGGGAAAAACTAATTGCAATTGCCACTTGCTCCCTCCAACCTCCACAAGAAAATGTTTTTGATGCTTTCACCTTATTTATTGCACCTAGATGAACTCAGCAACATTTTACATCAGCAACTTCCAGAGTAAATTAAAAATATCATGTGATCACGGCGTTACAAAAAGTGATGGTGATGAAATTTTTAGACGTCCACCATCACCTTTGTCTAGATTACCCGTGTGCATTTCCAATAACTTGGTCGATCGGTGTACATTTTATTCACTTGCCCAGTTGGTTGCCATATGACATCAAGCAACAAACCAAGATCGATCCACTGCATGGCTGCATGCTGTCACTCAATGCAAGTGCTCAACAACAACATGAGCATGGATCATCCTTCAGCCAGCCAGAAAAAGGAAACTGAGCTACGACTCGAAAACCGATCAGAAAGGGAAAATCATGACTAATTGGACTTAAGGATGCTGCCCACTGATCAAGAGAATATGAGTACATTTGAAATTCCAGCAAGAAACTTGCAAGTTTATCAATTATCCAAGTAAGTTTCCATTTAAGTTTCCCTTGACCAAATGGCTTCTTTCTAATTTCTTCTTCCTCCCCCAACCCCAACCACTAGATCAGATCCGGTACGGCCATTGAAGACAGCGGCAGCAGATCCGTTGTCCCGTAGGATCGAAGAACAGATCACCAGGCTGGCACTGGCACCGGTAACACAGAAGAAGCTGTGTTCTAGGGTTTATCCATGGCATCCATTGGAAGCAATCAATATATGGAGAATGCAAACACAGGTCAAGGAACAGTAACACCGCTCTAGTACTCTACGGCTAGTACGTACTTGTTGTAGACTTGCAGAAGCTGCATCAGTGGACCTTTATTATGGAGTCATATGGAGGAGTAATGCCATGAGAGGCAGCTTAGGTCCCTGTCCCCCATTGCCTGCCGTCGCCAAGGGGCATATAGCCACCGGCCCACCCCAAGTGGATCGATCATTTCGGACGTATTAGCAAGCTCCTGCTCAGGGACGGCGGGATGCATGAACCTGACCTGCTGAACGTCTCGTGGCGTAACGGCCCAGGCCCTACAGCCCTAGACTGAAGAAATTTTTTTATGTGCCTTCTTCCGCTGCCACTGCACTCGCTCCCTGTACACTATGGCATGTACAGCCGGACGCAAGTCCAGCATGTGAAGCTGTCAACGCTAGTACTGCAGTAGTACATGCTACTGGGGTCGTAAAAGTCTAGCTGCATTGAAGATGTTATTCTGAACGGTAATGCTCTGGATCGGGCGTCCGACGGATGATGAAAAATCGGACACTTGTACGTGATGTTGCAACGGGTGGTTTATACTGTTTCACTTGTTGATTTTTCGTGTTGCATTGTTCTGTTTTGAGAATGTTTCATGCAACATCGCTCAATGTTGCACGCGGCGGAAATTTTTACTCCATCGTGTCAAGACGTTTCACTATGTTTCAGTAGGATTTTTTCAGTGTTGCAGTTGCATAATGACGATGTTGCAATAGCTTTGTCTCGATGTCAAAATTGAACGGTGTTGCATGCAACAGGGCCCCGAAGTTACGGCGGGAATTTTTACCCCATCGCGTTGTATTTCAATTGTAGGTGGTTTCTGATGTTGCAGACACGTATTTTTGATGTTGCGAATACGTATTTTTGAAGTTGCAGCGGGCCGTCCGATGAAAAACATGCATAGAACGTATGGGCGCTAGCATCGCCCTATTCTAAACCTGCGTGTGGCCTTCTCACGGAGTCAGAGAGGCAGCAGATGATGTTGAATCGAAGTAAACACAACTACGTACCACACAAAGAACTCGGCTTTGAAGATGCTACTTCGGTCAGCCGGCGAGGCTTGATTTCAATTGTCGTCGGCCTCTCTCATTCGCTTTTTCTCTAGGTGACCGAGCCATAGACTGACTTGCGCCCTGTACCTGCAGCTGCTACAGTGCTACGGAACGGGGCGGGCCCCGCCCGACGACGGTTACCGGGTTTGCTTCAGCTCAGCACACTTGTGCAATCGTGCGTGGCCACCCAACCCAGCCCGCGACCTTGGGCGAGCTGAGCTGACCGAGCAGTGCTAGACTGCTAGTGGTGGATGCGCGCGCACCCGCGGCGGGCGTTTTGTCAATGGGCGTGACGTGGCGGCCGGCCGGCGGTTGATGTGCTAATGTCCCTGACGGCGAAGCCAATTACTACCGGAGATGTGGAGTGGTTAGCGGCGGTGTCCGTACGTGCTCGCTCGCAAAAGGGCGCGACCGGTCGGCCGGCCGCCCAGCGAAACAACGATTAGCACCAGGATCACGAGCCCTAATTGCAATTGATCGATCTCCATTCTCCGCGATCCCTTTCTGGGATTGAAGAAGAACACGCTTGCTTTGCTTGCCTGCGTCTTTGCACGCCAGTCGTTGCGCGCCCTCGATCGGCAGATCGACCGACCGTTCGTCGATGGAGATGTGGGGAGCCCATCGAGTAATTGCCCGAGATGACAAACGCACCGGTTTCACATTTCAGGCTCCACTTCCACGGTTCCACCACGGTGATCTCGTCCGCTGGCCCGTGTCCACACGCTTCTTCCTCTGATCCCGGCATGGTAGACTTCACTGCCGAGTCGCAGTATGCAAGAGCCGTACGCGCGCGGTAGTGTGCAGAGCAGAGGACACCGTACCGTACCTTTTTCTCTCTCTCTGTACGTACGAGTAAAGACAATACGCTGACCGGAAACATCGTTCGATCCGATGGTCTTTCGGTTGCGTCGTCAGGCGACGATACCCAGATCGAATCCGGTCGAAAAAATATTTGAGGGCTTTGAAAAAGAAAACATTTTGCTCCCTCGTCGTCGGCGGCGCCGTACCGCCGGGCGTCACGAGAGGTCGACGTCGGCGGCGGCGCGCCCGTCGAGCGCGCGCTTTATCGATCGCGTACGTCGCCTCCATGACGAAGCCCGCAACTAGTGTTCGTCGATTTGTTTCATCTCCACGAGGACGGTGTGGACGCTGGACGGAGCTACAGTGCTACTTGCAGTTGTTTTTGTCACCGGGAGAGGACATAGGAGAGCTGCCTATGGGACAACTGTTCGTCTCGTCCTGAAAATAACATGATAAAAGTTGAAAAAAAATATCGGACTGAATCGGGTGTTCGCACTGAATACGTCTGCGAACTACTCCAAATTTTGCTTACGGCCATGTTTAGATTCCATGAAAGCGTTCCCTTTTAACGAAAAGTTATCCACCTAGAGAACCCTGTAAGTTCATTTCTATCTGTATGCACGATTTTATAGAAACAATATTTTTTCTGTATTTTCTACCCCTTTATCACGATCTAAACACAGCCTTAGTTTTGTACTAGCTGAATTGGATTGAAGTGGTACCCATCGTGTTGTGCTGTTGTCTGTAGTACTCCGTATATGGTTTCGGAGACCACGCCGTCTGCTTGGCAGGTTGTACAGGCGGCGTGATGCTCATGCTAGTAGTACTTGCTAGTAGTTGCTACTCACTCCTCTGCCGAGAACAAAGGATTTTAATTAAACGATGATCTTGGCCAATCAGAAAGGCATCATTCTTTTCACGGGATCCAATGGCCGTCCGACAACATGGCCGGCTGGGACTAAAAAATACGTTAGTTTCACCAAACGTGCGCGCCCCGACGAAGAATCTGCTGCCGTAAGCCGTGCCCCTGCCACTGGATCAAGGGACAAGGGTCTAGAGCTTCGGATTAAGCACCCTGTAAAATCATCCAAGGGGATGCTATTTATCTGTGCTTGAGCTGAGTATTGACTGACTCGCTAGCTTTGTCGAAATATGCTACCAATTGACGCCGTGACGGGCAGGCATCGTGCCAGGTCGCGGTGACAACTGACAACCCAAACATCGAGGGTATAAACTAGGACCAATATCTCTGTTCTGTTTACTAGCCGTAGGACACACACTTCCAACCGGGAGCTAGTCACCACTCACCAGTCACCACGCCGTGCGCCCAACAACCCCAGTACCAGTACCCCACGACGACGGCCGTGTCAAAAAGTTAAACCGCCGCGGTCAGTCATTTAATCCCGGCTCAGTATAGCAGTTAGCAGTGCCATCGTCATCCCACCGTGGTAAAACTCCCGGGGCCCCCAACCCAAGTGGCCGCAAGCTTGAAGCTTCCTCGGCGCGACCCCGACGACTCGGGAGCAAGCACAAGCACGTACAGTAGTACGGCCCCGCAGTAACGTAAGCCTACAGCCAGTGGTGGCACGCTAGCTAGGTAGTACTAGCACCACAAAATTCTCACCGCGCGTCCTGTCACGTTTCGGCGTTCGTTTTGTTTCAACTCTCAACTCCACTCCCCCCCGGCGCACGCAATGCAAGCGAGCCGCCCAGCCCTCGATCTCGATCCCCTCGTCCGGCCGGTTCCAGTCGACCTCCCAGCTCCGGATCGAGCATTTCCGAGCTCTCCCCCCCTCCCCCACGGCCGGTCTCGCTCTCGCCCCGCAGCCACAAGCGCAAAGGCACCGCACAGCTAGGCCTCCCGGCCCGGAGGACCCCAGCGCCCACCACCTGCCGTCCCCGTCGTCCCGGGACGCGGACGGCTCGCGCGTGGCCTCGGCCTGGCCCTGCTTCGTTCGGCCTCTCTCTCGAGCCACCCATCTATAAATACCCGCCTGCCCGCTGCGGAGCTGAGAGCAGGCAGGCAAGCACACACATCAGCTAGAGCTAGCGCCACCGGTCGATCGAGCAGCAGCTTGCTCTTGCTTAGCTTGCTTCTTCTTCCCGGCAGACCCCGTGTCGAGCTGATCAGCTAGCCTTGGCCTCCTAGCTAGGGGAATCGACCAGCCATGGCAGCCCCCTCCACCACGTCGAGGACCAACTCGCGGGTGAACTACTCGAACGAGATCCACGACCTCTCCACCGTGCAGAGCGGCGGCTCCGCCGTCCCCACCTTGTACTACCCCGAGAAATCCCTCGCCGACATCTTCCCTCCCCACCTTGGCAAGAAGGTACGTAACTGATCATCGACTAACTGATGGCATCGGATTATATATTTTGATCAGCAGAGATCACTGATCTGATGAGTGATTGCTGTGCTGCTCCATGCCATGCTATATGGCCTCTCGATCAGGTGATCTCGGAGGTGGTGGCGACGTTCCTGCTGGTGTTCGTGACGTGCGGAGCGGCGTCCATCTACGGCGAGGACCTGAAGCGCATCTCGCAGCTGGGGCAGTCGGTGGCGGGCGGGCTCATCGTCACCGTCATGATCTACGCCACGGGGCACATCTCCGGGGCGCACATGAACCCCGCCGTCACGCTCTCCTTCGCCTGCTTCCGGCATTTCCCCTGGATTCAGGTACGTCGTCTCGTCTCTACCAAGTACCAACTACAAACACACAAAAGGATCGACCCGTCCTTCTCATCTTTGCCGCTCTTTTTCTCTGCTGTAAATTTGGTTTCGTGTTCTCGTCTGGATGGATACACCCGGAACCGGAAGAGCTGCTGCTGCTGCTGCTGCTGCTCCTAGCTAGCGTGCCGGCATCAGTTTTCTTTTCGCGGTAGCTCATTGGTTGGGTCCGCTATTTTTCAATCTATTGTTAATAGGAGTTCAGTAGGACTTAGTTGTCAACATGTTGTCATGGCTGTGTACAATCTAACCCTTTTTTTTCAAGAGAACACACGGTAGAGCTAATACATATTTTCTAAATAGAAAAGGAAATAAGTTTTTCAAAAAAATCACAAAAAAAAAAATACAACAACCCAAAGAAACTGAAAAGGAAAAGAGAGCTGAACCAGAGAGGGTAAACCATACAGAGCTAGCTTTTAGAGCTGTTTTACAAAGAGACAAACTTTAGATAGTTTGCATGCATGTCGTCGTCGATCACATGGTGCGGGCAGTTTTAAACGCTTACATATATATTTTTTAGAAAAAAAAAGGTTTAGTATGTACACCCAACTGCTCAACTTCAGAAGATACTTTTACAAAACTTGCATATGGATACGGGTGGATTATCTGCCAAGTGGACACAATCAATCAGCACGGTACCCCTATATACTTTAGTATTGCACAAGTTGACACGTACATCGATCCAGTACACGGCTAAAGAAGTCCACTAGTATCCTGCAAAGCAGCTTGTCTGTTCTTATTTCCTAGCCAGGATGTCAGGTCGGTAGCTAGCCTGCAGAAGCAGCAGCATCCAAAACATGCATTGATGCATTATTGGCAACAAGATAAGCTGATCGAGCATGTGAACCAATAAAACAACCTCAGACACAGTCATAGAGATTAGAGACTCCATCTCGAATGCAGAAATAATATTTTTTAAGAAGAAGAAGCAGCGGGTGAGGCGGATGATTGATCAACTTGGAGTACAGATGATAGAGCTACTGATTGGCTAACGCGATTAGGGCTCTAATGATTAGCTTCCTCTAATGGCAACTAATTAACCACCGTGTACCGGCTGGGGGGGGGCGGCGTTGACATTCTCTCGGCTTCTTTTAGAGCCCTCAAGAGTGTGTTTGGCCACCATGACGGCAGCATGGCTCTTGATGGCCATCACGAAGATGGTGGCCAGGATGGTGATGGCACTCTCGTATAAGGCCGGGGTGTTGGCGCGACCTGCCGAAGAGCCCGACTGCCCGAGAGGGTGGCGTACGTGCCGCGAGATGGAAAGCGCGGCGGGCGGCGTGGGGGAGGAAGAAGGGGAAGGGAATATTAATCCGAGACGTCGGTCAAGGGAATTAATTACTGAATTAGCGGCTCGCGTCGCATGCTTGCAAAGTCCGCACCCCGCGCCGTACCGTACCCCGCGCGCGCGTGCGGTGCGCCAGGCCGCCAGCCGCGGCAGGGACGGGCTGCCGCTCGGCCCCGGCTCTTTGGGGGCGGAATATTCGGAGTTGTTCAGCCAAAATCATCATGCGCGCCTCAGCCTTACCTGGCCAGCCGGCCGGCCAGATTCGATGGACGTGGTGCCCATCACGTCATAAGCTGTGCATCGGCCGGTTGCCTTGCCGTGTCTCATGGTTTGTGTTAACGTTGTTTTTTTGCTTGCTGCAGGTGCCGTTCTACTGGGCGGCGCAGTTCACGGGGGCGATGTGCGCGGCGTTCGTGCTCAAGGCGGTGCTCCACCCGATCGAGGTGATCGGCACCACCACGCCGACGGGGCCGCACTGGCACGCGCTCGTCATCGAGATCGTAGTCACCTTCAACATGATGTTCGTCACCTGCGCCGTCGCAACGGACTCCAGGGCGGTGAGTAGCCTTTAGCTTAGCTTCCTTCTTCGGATTCTTCCCCGGCCTGCTGCTCATGCATGCTCGCCTATACACTGCTGATATGCCTCCTCCCCTGTTCTTCTTCTTCTCCCTGCTGCTTCGTCTCACTTGTCCTGACGTCGACGTCTTTCGGTTTAATTTTGGTTGCAGGTGGGTGAGTTGGCCGGGTTAGCAGTCGGTTCCGCGGTTTGCATTACGTCCATCTTCGCAGGGTAAATAATACGAACCAAACGACTGATGAGCACTGACCGCACACTAGCAGTAGCTAAAATTACTGGCAAACAGGGACACTGGCTGTAGTACTATCACGAGGAATTAAAACTTGGTAGACTTTCGACAAAAAGAACTAGCAGTAGTGCCACTGAAGAAATCGCCTATAGGACCCCTTAGGAAACTAGCCTGTGACTTTGAAGCTGTTGACGTGCATTGCCACTAGTAAGCCGGCCACATTTTTTTCCACATTCGATGAAATTGGCACCGCATTGTTGTACACACGCTGACACTATGGTTGCGACAGGGCAGAGACCTCCAACCTTGAGTGCACTAGTAGGTTCTGTGAACCCTGTCGTCAGACCTGCTTTCTTCACTGACTTTAATTTGGAACTATACATCACATGAACTCTCTTCTTCTGACACTAGTCAAGAATCGTACTAGGAAACACGCGCAGGATTAGCTCTAGGCAGATTAACGAATGCACACACACAGATGACGAGCCACTGACAAATGCACATACTACTTGTAAGTAAAGCTAATACGAGACGCGCGGGAAACGAGTGGCATTTGCAGGCCTGTGTCCGGCGGATCGATGAACCCGGCGAGGACGCTGGCGCCGGCGGTGGCCAGCAACGTCTACACGGGCCTCTGGATCTACTTCCTCGGCCCCGTCATCGGCACCCTCTCCGGCGCCTGGGTCTACACCTACATCCGCTTCGAGGAGGCCCCCGCCGCCAAGGACGCGCCCCAGAGGCTCTCCTCCTTCAAGCTCCGCCGCATGCAGAGCCAGTCCGCCCTCGCCGCCGACGAGTTCGACACCGTCTAATTATAATTTAACGGCGGCGCGCGGCCGGGACCGGCGGCAGTGCACCACTCACACGCCTCACTATACCACACGTGTGTACATGTTCGTGTGCTCTGTTGTGTGCTCGCTCTGTTCAAGACCTCATCATGGTGGGAGAGAGCTAGAGCTGCTGCATGCGTGTGTGTACCGGTACATACTACGTATACGTACTCTTGGTGTGTACGTAACTACGTGTTTGTATTTTTCTCCCGTCGCCCACGCATACGCGACGTTGAGAGCATCAGCGGGGATCTCGGAGCGGTGTATCTGTTGTACTATGTTATATCTTCGGCTTTGTATTGCGTCAGAGTTGCAAAAGTTAATCGATGCAGCTGATGGGCTTGTTTGCAAAAGATGATCCATGCATGTTGGAAGAAAATTAATGGATTTGCCTTTTTGTCTAAAGCTAGCTTTTTTATCATTTCCTTTTGTCTTGAGCTCATTTTTTATTGTACTTTTGCTTACTTGTAGTCGTAGCCAGTAGGCCATGGACAGTCTATATATAGCTAGGCATGATGCATTGGCTTGGGTCATTTAGGGCAGCTCCAGTGTGGGGCACCTCATCTTTTACTAAAGTCTGACACGTCCGGTGGTTCCTGCTTCTCATATTTCACTCCAGCGTACAAGAACCGGGTGAACATGTCAAAGTGGACCTCACAACTGTAAAATATCTGCTCTTCTTCTTGCCCGTCCGTTTCTTCCCGCGGAGATTGCGATGCGTGTTCTTCCTTCCCTTCCTATCTATTCACCCATCTTCTCCCTCGCCATCTCCACCCGTCCATGATAATAGCCAAATGCTTCTCCTCCCTAGCGGAAGGGATTCTAGGCGATTGGGGCGAGCAGAAGGAGTCACGGGCGATTGGGTTGCTCTGTTCAACCAGATCGGGAGGGAACCCGATCCACAAGGAGGGCGGAGCGGCAAGTCGTCGTCGCGGCCGTGATGTGCTTCGTATCCGTTGCCGGCAACGTCGTGGGATGTGTTCGCGCACAGCCGCAAGGGGTCCAGTTTCTTGGCACCTGCGCGTCCGGATCCAAGCCTCAGGTTAGCCCCTCTCACATGCGGCTGTGCTGTAGCATGAATGGATTCGTCAAACTGGATTTCTGACATGAGGTATTGAATCCCGTATGCAATTTGCCTAGCGTATTCTCATTATTTATTTTCATTTCTGAATGGCCCATAGGGCAAGCAGGAAGGAAGCGTACGTCTTGACCAAGGGAAAGAGGGATTTCTCGTGAAACATACATAGATGATAAATTATTAATTGCTTCTCACTAGTCACTAGATTGGCAAATAGATTTTACATTGCTTCTCACTGCTAGCTAGTACCGAAGCAGTAAAAGAAGGTTACAACTAAAATGGTTCCAAATGGTAAACCATCACTTGGTTCTCTTTTCTTTTTGCCCATTTCTGTTCGTCCTTCACTGCTCTCAACCAGTAATCCAAAGTGAATGGTTTATTACCTTCTGATTCCCCTTTGTACACAGCATGTGCATTAGCCATAACTTGGTCATCAGACTCTCCACTAGCACGCCTTCTCATCATTCTAATCCAACACCCGTTGAAGTGTGCTACAAGCTTGTTGGTCTTTGTCCAGTGAGTTTTGATTGTGCAACTTTTCTTTTTCGATCTTCTGTTACATTGCTATTGAATTCTGCCACTATGTTTTTCCAGAAATTCTCACCTCTCTGTGAATTCCCCTTGATTGAGTCTTTGAAATGATGTAGCCATGAACTGATTAGCTTCAGATTCTCTTCTTCAGTCCAATTCATACGCCCTGCTTTCTTTTCTTCAGCGTCACTATTATCACTCCAGTCTTGGTTACTGAAATCTACATTTGTTCGTGGTGCTGCAGACATTGGAGAGGCTGGACTTGAGCTGCCAGCAGCAAAGAAAAAGGGCATGGACTCAACTAGCGATGAAGACCGAACGCCTTCAACTGCAGCTCCTCTTCCAAACCCTCTACTGGGAGAAAGATTGTAGTTGCCTTCATATGGACCGCCTATATTGAAATGGTTGAAAGGTGGTTGGAAGCCGTAAGGATTGAAAGGGTTGAAATTTGGAGGAAACTGGGGCTGGAATTGTTGGCTGAACTGAGATGGAAAGTTGGAGGTAAACTGTGATGGTGGGTGCCTCGGGGTGGATTGACCGCTTGTATTTGGTTGCTGTGAAGGTGAGTTTGAAAGATTGAAGCCATGCGTATGATCCATGGTAGTTTTCGCTGTGTTGTGTTTGAGATGGTATGGTGAAATGTAAAGGTCGACTGCTATTTGTAGAAGCAGAAGCAGTTGTGTGCAACGGCTACTTCAGCCAACGGTCATGTATTAAATGAGCTTCACTGTACATTCTTCTGTAGAACAACAATATTTTACTCTTGGCATGGGGTGCAAAATCCAGCACCTCTTCCAAGCTTTTTGCCCTGGTATCTCTACACTCCAACGTTTAGTCAGGGTGCTAGCGCAGAAAGATTCCCTTGGCACCCAACACTGGAGCTGCCCTTAGTGGTGAACGATGATACCATCACGCACTAAGCTTGGTTTAATATAGCATGCTTATGTCAGTGTTGTTCACTGCCGTGAAATGGCATTAAAATGGTGGGAAGACTCCGACTGCGGAGGCCTTCCAGAAATTCGTACAGCAACTTTGTAAGACATTCCAATTCGATTGGTGGATAAGTTCGCTGGTTGTGGCTGATTTTGATTGTTTCAATAGTATTATGTGAGAAAAAATAGAATAAATCAGAACAAGCTCGTTGTAGCTAGAAAACAGACAAGCAGAACTGTGAAGAACCCCATAGTTTTTCATTAAGAGGAAGTAATCTTCTTCAGATCTAGAAAACCCCGAACCCGGCTACGCCGACAAAGGGATTTTTTTTCAACGAGAAATCAAATTCGGGTCTACTGATATGACCATGTCTCAACCCCTCTGATGCAAGACCTTTGGCACATGTCTAGTTGTAGCAGCGAGCAATAAACCCTTGTGTTGCACTTGCACAGTCGACACCCGTGTGCCTTCCTCTGTCCCTTCACCACGGTATGCATGGCATGTATAAGTTACAAAAGTTTGTCGACATAACATAATCTTTTAGCGATAAGATTATTAAGCCGGTATTGACTACTAAAGTACTAATAAACTCCGATCCTACCACTGACATTACCACCCTCTGGCCCCTTTTTTAGTTTTTTTTTTTTTGGAGCATAGCACTCCCTTGGCCCTTGCCGTGGGACACCTCTTGATCCGTATCCCTCCTAAACCATCATCTCCCGCCGGAGTTCTAGGAAATGTGTCAAATAATAACATGGCATGCAGGTGTATGAATCAGGTCAGAGTGAGGTCACACAGTTCTGTTCCCGAGTTGACCATATAAAGCGCTGATTGCTCTGCATCAGCATGCCGACAAAGGACCACCTGAAGCTAGGCTTAGCAGTTAGCCCTCATGCACTGCACTGCGCTGCACAGGGCCAGGAAATCTCCACTCCACTGATGCCGCCCCGGCGGACCCGACCCGCGGCACACCTGCCTGCCCCATGCATCGCCACCCGTGTCCCCCGGCAAAGCAATGCGCAGTGACGTCACAGGCAGGCATGCGCGCCAAGGTGCCCTTCCCCGGAGGCCTCGCTCTCGATCACGTCGTCACCACGCCGACGACGCCGCGCAGGTCAATCACGCACGCACGAGCGGCTGGCATCGTCACCGGTCATGTCAACGCCGACTGATCGATAGCTCCATGCCTCTTGTATAATGACTATATCTTGGAGATTCGTGCAGTTTATTTTCAAATCATCAAGCCTGTTAAAAGACGAGGAAAAAGTCTACATCACCCTAAACCCTTGACCCCCTAAACTATGTTTAAGGGACTAAACATCCGGTTTTGTAGGTAAAGGGGTGATGTAGACCACCTTTGATAGGTTGGGAGGTGATGTAGACTTTTTCCTAAAAGATGAGAAAAGTATATCCTTTTTTCACTCTCCAGACATCGCAAAAGTTTGATGTTCAACATAAAACTACAAAACCAGATAGGAAAGGTCATTCAACTGTCAAAACCAGGCAAATTTAACCCTTCATGTTGTTTTCCATTTTTCTAGAAATTTAAAATATTTTGGTTTGATGAAAAAATTCATAGCTAATTCATTTAAAATCTAAAAATATCAAATTGGTGCCAGAGTGCTTCTAAAAATGTAAAATAAATGTTGGTGCTCGTTTTGGCATCATTTGATTATTCTTTGTTCATTTTCCTTGTGTTTTATTATATAAGCAATAAAATTCTAGAGGTAGTAACAATGGAGATGCAAATAAATAACTCCAAATAGAGTACCAACAACTATTCTATATTTTTAGAGACATTTTGGTACCGATTTCATATTTTTCTTATTTGAAATGAATTAATTATGATTTTTTTATTGAACCAAAACTTTTTAAAATTTTAAAAAATGCAAACCCACCATTGAAACCACCTAAAAGCCCAAATTTTCCTGGTATTTGACAGTTCGATGGTCATTGATGTCCGATTTTATAGTTGCAGGTCGAAAATCAGACTTTTGCTATAGTTGGACGGTAAAATACGACTTTTCTTTTAAAGAAAATTGACATGCAATTTCTTAGCTATTTGGCTTTTAGAAGAAATGGCATTACTTTTTATAAAGCAAACAAAAATTCCTTTTTACAGATCTTTCAGCTGAGCCTTACCTACTATGACCCCATAATGAGGGTTGTCTGTCGTGTTTTCGAGACCACATCTATAAAGATATTCAAGAAAAATGGATTTGTGATGATTTAGCATTAGACTATGCTTCAAAATTGTTCACCATAGGAGAGGAATGTGAAAATTTTCAATCGACGAGAATATTCATCGTTGACCCTAGCTAATTGCAAAGATCAAAGTGGAGGCGTCGGCTTGGTAACTCTCTTCTATATTAATAAAATTGGCACAATCTCGTGCCGGTTCGTTAAAAAAATGTTCACCTTTGCCATGTGTAGTCTCTTCTTTGTATCCTTTATCTGAAGAAAAAAACTAAGGCACGTGAGAACACATGCGCCATACATAGGCTGAGACAAAGCTAAGACGACTATGAAACCTGACCAAACATAGCCGCACATTTCCAAGAAGGAAGAAAAAAAAAAGGAATAGGTTGATGGACGTGCACACACATGGGGATCGAAGGTCATGCCTGTCCATCAAAGGCTGCCGAACAAGCCTCAACCAAGCGTACTGATCCCCAGATTTCGTCGGAGTCGCCCTCGGATCATTTCATTAGTTCAGGTGAGTACTGCAGCAGCTAGGGCAAAGGGGCGTTTGCCGTGTGCCAGGGGCACACGGCA
Organism: Urochloa ruziziensis; assembly: GCA_015476505.1. Lineage (NCBI taxonomy): Eukaryota > Viridiplantae > Streptophyta > Magnoliopsida > Poales > Poaceae > Urochloa > Urochloa ruziziensis. Next base: position 36,563,397 of record CM027126.1, on the reverse strand, counting down.
AAGCCTGAAAGGCACACGGCGAAATTGTTTGCCGTGTGCAAAAGGCTTTGCCGTGTGCAAAATGGCACACGGCAAACCCTACGACGGCGAAGCCTTCTTTGCCGTGTGCCAGATCACGGGCACACGGCAAAGCCCCGATCTGGCACACGGCAAAGAGCGACACACGGCAAAGTTTCGATCCCGAAAAAACGCAAAATAAAATAGCAAAACATTTTATTTTAGTGGGGAAGGACCCAATCGGCCATTTCCCACTGTCCCACGTCATTAAGTCGCAAGTCACGCATTTTTCGCGGAAAAATCGCGCGCTACGCGGCCGGTGGGGTTCGAACCCGCGCCCTCCCCTTCACGCGTAGCCTCCTCTACCACTGCACCACTCGAGTCTTTGTGTCCATATCCCATTTTGATTCCCCTCATATTAAACATTTCCGAGAGTAAATTGTTTATTTGAGGCCCTAAATGACTTCAAATAAAAAAGTTGTGAACTACAAAGTTTCATAACTTTTCAAGATCTACAACTTTTGTTTTGGTCAAAAGTTCATCCGAGGTCGTTTATAGAATTTGAATTTCAAAATCTACAGCTCTTTGCCGTGTGCCCAGATCCAGGGCACACGGCAAACATTTTCAAAGTTGTTTGCCGTGTGCCCTGGATCTGGGCACACGGCAAAGAGTTGTTTGCCGTGTGCCCTGGGTCTGGGCACACGGCAAACATTTTCTGCCTAAACAAAAAAAAATAAAAAAATATCAAACGGATTAAAAAAATAACCAAATTTGGTTATGAACCAGTCTAAGGTGTATGTAGACTATACAAAATGAGTTTTGTTGTAAAACAAAATTTCAATTGTCACGTTGCTTCAAATCACAACATCTCTTTCACAAGTCTTAGGATCTTCTCCCGAGAAGCTTCGGTTTGTAAAGAGGCAATGCGTCAACTTGCTCGAAACCTTCTACATTTTTTATCATAGCCTCTATATGAAAACATGACATCACGCCAGAATTTATAATTTTTTTACCTTTTTTGTATTTTATAAAATTTTTAAACGAACCGAACCCAAATTCGTGCACACAGTAAGCAAACAATATATTCAAATTTTGATTCCATCTAATGGACATGGCATCATATTAGTCTTAAGAATTCGAGTAACATTTTTCCAAACATTACATTACATTATTCGAAACACTTACAGTTCACATTTGCCGTATCGGCAAAACTGAAAATAATGATATAAAATGATTAAATATAGCAAACAGACCGAAAAACATGCACAAAACTAACATGGAATAATGCATGGACAAAGAAGTTAGCAAAAAAATTTTAGAGGCAAAATTCAAATTTTTTGCAGCCTGTTTGCCGTGTGCCTGCATGTGGCACACGGCAAACAAGCCTATTTGCCGTGTGCCTGCATGTGGCACACGGCAAACAAGCCTGTTTGTCGTGTGCCAGTTGTTTGCCGTGCGCCACGTGTCAGGCACACGGCAAACATGCTTGTTTGCCGTGTGCCCGCGAGGTGGCACACGGCAAAGCCCTTGGCACACGGCAAACACGGGATTTCCCGTAGTGCACCGTGCCACCACCACCATGGCATGTGGGTCCCCCCCCCCCCCCCCCCCCCCCGCCGGTATGACATACGGATCAACCGCCAACAGTTGCCGTGATAACGAGATCGTGTATGTCAAGGGGGTAGGGGTAGGGCGTACATGAATGCAATGTCCACATTATTGAATGGTTTCTGACCTGGCAATGTAATGTCCATTAGCTGGTAGTCAAGTATACTTTTGGAATAATTAGCAGTGCTTCTGATCCTCAGATCATCTCCTCGTCGTAGTGCTTTGTACGTGTGGTTATAGTCGCGTGCTTGGGATGGTCCGGGAAAGAGATGATGTGTGTCAGGAATGCATTCTTGATCAACCACGTGTATGTGTTTCCTTTACCATTTTCTAGGTGTCCGATGAGGACTGAAGGCGGCCTGGGAGGTCAAAATATATAGGCGACGTTGCCATATACTTCCAACAAATTTGTCGTAAACGAAAAGAGAATAAAGTGGCGGTTGGTAAATGTGTGCCATAGTATTTTTAGACTCTTAAAATAAATAATTCAACTCTAAGCTTGTTAATTGTAGCGCTCGAGGTCCAAATGTTCTTAATTAGGATACTCTTTGCTAACATGGTATACTTTTTTTTTGATAAAGGAAGTTTTATTAATTTCAAGATTGTTACATCGAGTTGATACAAAAATCTTGAAATACTCCTGACCTCTAAACATTCGGGATGCACAAAGCCTTACAAAAGAGACAAAGAAACCGGCATGCTAATGACACTCAATCCGACAACTAGACTGCCACCCATGTGTCTGGGTAAAAAAACTCCATGGCCACCTACGTCAATCGTTGTGATGCCGCAATAACCAAGTCCTGTAGCATGGGCTTCTATAGGATAGTCCATGTACGAAGTCAGTGTGTAACCGAGAAGATAACTTGCAATGGAGATGTAGAATTTTTCTTTTCAAAAACCAAATATGGTATACTATACTATATACCACGAAGACATGTCCAGCTACACTCTAGAGCGCTATGTAAATATAAATTGCTCGCTGATTATTGTGGTTTGGACCTTGATCCATAGGCACGTGCACTTTACCCAAAAAGTATTTTTTTAATGAAATTTCCCTAATCGTTAGTTTGAAGAATTGTACTAGTTCAGTTTTTTTTTGTCGGTAAGTTTGCTTTTGAAGAATTCAAATTAATGCGTTTTACTGGCTCAAGATAGTGAACAATTAATTGTCTTGGTTTGAAGGAAACCCAAGTCCCAAATATTCTACATTGATTATTTATTATGATGCTGATATCACATTGTCCAAGCAACTTTTATAAGTTATGTGATCTCTGTCCTGCACAATGAGTAAATGGCTGAATGGAGAATTGAACCTTTTCTAGGTGGCAAAACTCGTTGCTTACTCTACAGGGAACGATATTCAGATCGAGCAACGCAACTTGCATGTTTTGGATCAACCGTTTTCGTCCTTCAGAGCTCGTACAAGTACAAGATCATATTTGATTTAATTTAAACGGGTTTAAATGATGAGACCCACGATGCTTTCTCACAAACGTCTCGGTGACTGATTTTTTATCCTAACCTACAAGCTGGTTTGAGAAAGACACGAGACCAATCTCATGCCACCAAACCAAGTTGAGCTATTTATCTGTCTCACCGCAAGGAATTGAATTCGCCACGGCTTCCAAGTCCAAATCTTGCCTTGCTGGTTGTCCTGTGAAATGTGTCAACTGAACTTGTCTCATCGTCCATTGCCTTCATGCTGGGACAAGTTGTACAGCTTGCAGGTCACAACTCACAAGTGTCACCATTTCTGTTGAATTGCACTGTATCTGATGTGTGTGATGCATGCCTACCACCAGTTCAGACCTGTAACAGAAATAGCAAGGGAGGTTATAGAAATGCAATGTATATAGAAGATTTTTTTGGAATATGCAATGCAGTAGCAGTAGCACTGGGCCGGATCATGCTTGCTGATATGCAATGCTGCTAAAAGCTGATGAGACCGCATGGGCATTGCCTGCTCTTTTGCCTTTGCTTAGTGTCTTGGAAGAAGCTATCAACCTACCACTACACTGTCCTCCACACCAAGATATATTCGCCCACAAGCGTGCTATAGATAGAGTCCCACAATGCATGTCGAGAGTAACCTCAAATTATGCAAACCCGGAAACCCCCTCCATTATCAGAAACCAGCAAAGCAAAAGATTGTTTGTGCTTAAAAGATACGCATTTCCCCATCTAAAAGAAGATATCCACGCATTTCCACGCCGGCCGGCCGGCCGGTCGGCGCCACCACGGCCACGAGCTAGCGCCGCTAGTCCGCGGCGAAAGGTACAGGCCACCACGGCCCGCGGCAAGCGGATGTTGGCCACAGTGCCACACCCGATTGATTTCCGGCTTCCGGGCTCTCACCGTCCCAGAAACACATGGGAAACGTTAACGTCGTCGTTAGCTGTCACACAGAGGCTAGCACACGCGATCGGTGAGATCGACGACGACGACGAACCATCGAGAGAATCATGCCCCGCCGCTCGCCGGCCCGTCACAACTGAGGTGACATGTGTCCTGGAGCACTGAGCCGCGCGCTGCAAATGCGTGTAGCGATCAGGGGACAATAGCGTTGGAATTTTGGGGGTCTTTGGGTCCCATTATTCAGGTGTGCGTCTGGACTAAGGCGCACGCTGTATCACTGGCCCCATGCATATACATTTCTACACCATTTTAGGATGCTCTGTTTCCCACAATTGATCGTCCTAGTGCTCCTCCTTGCACGAACAATAATTTCATGAAACTGTCAACGAACAGTCACTGACAGGCAGGTCGGTCGGGTGAGTCCCTCAAGATCGTCGATTGGGCCCACGTGTCATTGAGATTTGAGACAATGACTCCTGATCCTAGCTATAAGTAGCAATGCTGCTTTGATCCTAAGCTTTCCGACGAACCTCCTAATGGAAAGTCCACAATGATTGACGCAAGGATCACAAGCAGATGTCCTTTAATTACTATTATATTCTAAAAAATGCAAGCTCAGGTCTTGGGTCATACTAAATTGGATTTGTATAATGCTTGTTTACTCAGAAAACCGCCTTTGTGAGGTGTTTATGATAAACTTTTAGTGGAAGTGGGTGTTTTTGCTGACAGGAACTGGTGATGGAGCTAAGAAGGTGGTGTCTGGAATCTTTGGAATTTCTATCAACAAGCAGGGTCGGTGTACGGCTGCTGGTGGTGAGTTTTGGAAAACAGGAAAAAGCAGGGGGCACACCGTGCCGTCGCGTCATTTTCTTTCACCTCGCTGGTGACCTGGAGACGCAGGGTTCATCCATGGATAGAAATGTGGCCGAGTTGAACTCGTGCAGGGTAACTATCACTCTGTCGGAGTGAATGGGAAAACCAAGTTAGAAAGGGGTTGTAACTTGTAAGGCCCGGAGCGATTCTGCATGATTTGAGAGGCGGCCAGGTGTTGGGCTTAGTGCGTCGAGCTTTTGTGTGTGATTGGTGAAAAAGCTTGGGGGAGTCTAGGCCTCATGTTGCTTCACTGAGATTTGGAGGAGTGCCAGCCTCTCCTTTGCCATTTTGTCTTGCTCACGGCTCTTGAGGGAAAAAAAATCATTTGAGCGCGAAATATTCCTGCATCAGCTTTTTGGAAACACCATAGAATAATGTAGGCATTTCACTTTTAGGGATTATTAAGTGGGTTGTTTTGTGTTTCCTTGACGAAGGATGGATGATGAGGTCTGAAGTAACCGTTCACCTATGGATTTGCCTCTGCAAGTAGTATCATTACTCACTCCGTCCAAAATATAAGGCATTCTAACATTATTGGAGAGTCAAAGTTTTAAAGTTTGAACGCATTTAGTTTTGATATATGCAAGTCTTGGTTAGGCACTTGAGCAGCTAGTCTTTATTTATATTCTTTTTTTTTTGGCAAAAGCAACTACTGCAGCTGCCTTTTGGAATAAACCATGAGATTTTTGTTTTAAATCCAGTGTTTTTTAGACTGCCTCTAAAGCTTTGGTTATGCAGTGTAGAAACGACATTGTCAAACAAAGAAGGCCACCCACCTGGATTGTGATACCCAGAAATTGAAGAGCACTTGGCGCGGTCCCTGTAAAAATATCCTACGTGTGTAGTGAAACTGCACCGCACGTGTACATGCAGTGTGAATAGAATGTGCATGTGGCATTGTGGCTTGCCTCTTTGTACTCTCAGAAGCTTCCAGCAATAATGTAAAGCCATATCCACCAAGATCAAGCTGGATGTGTACACTAGCTCTTTCTGCACCTCGGACCACATATGGACTGCTTTTGACATGATGATACATGTTTGTTTCGCCTGTGTTATGATGTCTCTGTTCCATGGACTCCTGTTTCACTCAAACGACATTTTAAAATGCATAGAGTAATTTTCACAAACTATATTTATATTTGGCAGAACTGAACTTCAGATTGGGAGCATCCTATGTTATTGATATTATCTTGACTTAAGATTTTAGCTAAGTGTCAACCATCAGGTGGCAATGAAGCTAACATAGTTGTCTTATGTATTTAGTGATGCTTTGACATATCAAATACCACATATTTGTCTTATGCATTCAAGAAATGAAGATTAGGTTTGCGGTTATTTCGGCAACTTTACATATACTTGTAGTAGGATGGAGATGAAAAAGGTTAATGGATTTGATAGGTGCGTTGGTTAGCCTAGTGGCTGGCCTGACTCGACTATTTTGTAGTAGGATGGTAATCCACAAATCTAGCCTTTTCTCTGTCACAAAAGCGACGGGACTTTAGATAAAGCGACCATACATGCACAAATTAAAATTGCCTAGAAACTAAAGATCGGTGCGTGATTCGATCCTCTTTACACGAGACCGGCCGGACCAATAACGCCATCTTGCAAGCTGAACCAAGTAATGAATTCACCAAATCGCATCGAAAGCTCCGGAAACCACTTCGTTCACATCAAAGTGACTGCCGTCTCATTCTGAAATTACATGTAGCCCCACAATATGGACGAGCATTTCTCCCGCCACTTGTCTACTGGAGTACGCATATTGGTGTACAAAAGCAATTTGGCCCACTGCAGCATCTTTGGGCCAACTAAACTAAACCTAGGGACGGAAGAACAACTAATCTCCAACAATAAATTTCAGCCCGAATTTGTTGTTAGCATTTTTTTTGGGGGAACGTTAGCACTTTTTTTTTTTTTTGAGAGAGGGGTTGTTAGCACTGAAGAAGAATCAGATCGCCCAACATTTGAGCGGCCCAACGAGTCTGCTGCGGTCTGTGTGACTCGTCGTGGGCTTCAGCCGTCAGCCCATTAATCTCAGAACCGGTTTAGCCCACGCCGTCCAAAGTCCAAACCAGCAGCAAGCGCCGGCGCAGTCAGAGTCGGCAACGCCGCCGCGCCGCCGCCCGCCGGGCACCCCGATCGGCGATCGGATCTCCCCCTCCACCGTCGTTCCCCTTCCCTCCAAGCAGGATCCGCTCACCATGCGGATCCCCGGTCTCTTCCCGTCCTCCCTGTCTCCGCCGACGACGACGCTGCTGCGCAAGAGAAGATCCCCTACGTGCTCCTCGAGCTCAAGGCCTACGTCGCCAAGCGCCACAACGCCACCACCGCCTTCTCCGTGACCTGCAGCGGCAAGCCGATCCAGGTCACATTCTGCCCCCGCCGCCCGCCGCGCGTCTCCTACCTGTGCGTCCACTGCCCCGACGCCGCTGAAATCAATCTGGAGCCGACTGTCCTCGCCACGGACGAGGAGTTCGTCCTGCTCAGCGTCACTATCGGGGCTGAAGACGAGGAAATCGAGGACGTCGATTCCTACGTGTACCAGGCGGACGGGGCGGCGGGGCCGTCGCTCACGCTCCTCCCACGGCCGCCCAGCGGCTATTACTTGGATGCCAGCGACTTTGGCATCCTAGGATACAGCCGCGGCGATGGCAGATCATACATTGTCGCTGGGCTACATCGAGCACTTTGGGGGCAGCCTGCAGGACACTTCACTCTCTGTGTGTATAATGAGAAGGACGGAGGTTGGAAGACCCACCCTGTCTCGCTGAGCCAGCAGGAGCAGGAGCAGCACTGTGGCAAGAAGAGCTTTTACCATAAGAACTGCAAGGTCGTGGCGATAGGAGGAGATGCTGGTACAATGGCCTTCGTTGACCTCTGGCGGGGAATCATATTATGTGATGTGCTTCCAGCAAAAGACAAATCCATCATCCTGCATTATGTCAAACTGCCGGAGCCTCTTCAAGAAAACAAGACTCTAGAGGGCGACGCACGCCTCTACCGGAACATTGCTGTCATCGGGGATCGCCTGAAGTATGTGGAGCTGCTGCAGGTGCACTATAAAGCCAGTGTAGTAATGGTTGGATGGCTGCTACATGGAGCAGGCCAGCTAGCAGCTTGTCCTCAGATGGTTGGCATGAAGACAACAGGATTATGGATTCCAGAAACCTGAAAGTCGACAATGAGCTCTACTTCAAGCTACTTCCAAAGGTGCAGAATGACGAAGGCTACACTTTTCCTCCTTTCATGAGAATTGATCTTTGCCAGCCAGTGCTTGGTCTAGGTGGTGATGGCACGGACATCATTTACTTCACAGCCAAATGAAACCGTGGAGATGCCAATGGATGGGTTGTCAGTGTGGACCTAGAGAACAAAGAGCTGCTGGGGGTGGCCCTTTTCGCTTCACAGAGATATATAGGCATTAACTTTGCCTACATGCATAGTAGGATCTCCATCCATCTAAAGAGTGCTCCAGGTAATTGTGTGATCCCATCCACAATTCCACACATGGATAGGTTAGGTCTCCTTTTATAGGTGTGGTTGGGTGAATTATATAAATTTCACTCATGGAGGGCAGGATTGGTTACTGATTATTTGATGGCATGGCTTACACATGAGCATAAAGTAGTCATTTTTTGGTAGGTGAGATAAGAATGACAGCTTAATTTTTAAAAGTGACTACAGCATGTGCTGTTTTGCTGGGTGCAGGTACACAGGGAAACCTGAAGCGGCAATGGTGCTGTGCTGCTGCAATCCTTCAGCAAGAAGCACTCTGGAATGGACGTGCAAAGCTGTAAATAGTATGATCTTGGTTCTTGGACTAGGACGGGTCCTTGGGTGATGGCTGTCCACTTGTCTCTTACAGTATATGGTATGTTGTTTAATATTGACTCCTGGTTTGTCCTAGTTCTATTTGTCACTAAGGTAGAATTTTGGTGTTCCCAGTATCGTCATTCAACTAAGTTTATGATTCAGTAGTCACGATGGATCTAAAAGCGACAAATGTAATATCTAAACTTTGTTCATTATGTTTTGTCTCTATGGGCCTTCTCTCTGTCAGTTTATTATCTATAATCTGCTCACTCCTTTTTGTTGGACGTATTTGGACATATAGGTTTCCTTTGTAGTTGGATTACATTTTTTTGTGAGTATTACTCTACTAGTAGCATGTGGAACCACTGCCCACATGACTACATGAGTGACGAACCAGTTGTGCCCTTTCTCGCCATCATGTGTGACCAAGCCTGCTATTGGAAGGAATTGTAGTTGGGAAGTTATTTTCAAATTCCCCTACAGTACATGGGAAAATGTTTGGTTCTGGCTCGTGATCCGCACGGCTTGATTCATTTTAGCAACAATGTGATATTGGCCCTGTTTAAATCTGATGAAGTCACGTGCACAGAGAGAAGAAATGAACTGACACGGTTCTCTAGATGAAAAACTTTTTGTACTTTTTGGCAGTTTTCACGGATTTAAACACGCCCATTATCATTTTAACAACAATGTGAATATTATCACTTGTTAGCGTACAGATTCAGCGAAGTTTTAGAAAAAAATACTTTTGTTGCAATTGTACATACAGACAATTTGTATAAATAGGACTGAAAGTGACTGAATGTTTAAACCTCCAGCACCTTCTAATTCTTTTCCCTTATGCCATCTATTTCTGTTAAATTCTCTCCATTTAAATACGCAAAATGTTTCAATTCTAATTTCTAGACAGTCAGTTTGTTCAGAGTTTAGACTACTTGACTGTACTGCTGTCTGCTTGTTGACAGCACTGTAGAGTTTAGACAATGTAGCATAGTATTCATTCTTATCGTGACTGCATAAGGGTTTGAACTGGAGGCGCGTGCGAATTGACTGCTGTTCACTTGAGTACACAACCTGCTTATGTATGAATGGAAAGTTTCTGAGTTGTGGGGAAGAAACTACCTCCAGTGACATTTAGAACAGCTAAGAAACCATCAGTTGTCTGCATTCATGTTATAGTTTCTTGCTTGTTTTTAGTGTTCTTATGATCTTATCTGTGATATTTACTAATTCAATTAGCCTGACATTCGAACTTACATTTTCTGCCATTAGGTGACTGCATAGTGCTTAGATGAAATATTTAAGAGGATTTATGGCTGCACTCGTCAAATTTTGTTTCAATTTGGCTGCACACATGCTAGTTCACACCCTGACAATTTATAGGTGTGTTTGGGTCAATGTGGTCTCAAACCTTCTCTCTGTCAGTTTATTGTCTATAATCTGCTCACCCCTTTTTCTGGACGCATTTGGATATTAGGTTTCCTTTTGTAGTTGGATAACATTTTTTGTGAGTATTACTCTACTAGTAGCATGTGGAACACTGCCCACACGAGTGACAAGCCAGTTGTGCCCCTGTCTTGCCATCATGTGTGACCAAGTCTGCTATTGGAAGGAATTGTAGTTGGGAAGTTTTTTTTTTCACATTACTTACAATACAGGGTAAAATGTTTGGGCCTGGCTCATGATCCGCACTGCTTGATTCATTTTGGCAACAACGTGATTTTATCTTATCTGGATGCGTCTAAGGTAGATGCTAGATTATGGACAGTGTAACCAATTGAAGTTGTCGTGCCTGAATCAGGACACCTTGTCAGTCAGTATGTATATGAATGAACAGCAGGGTCCGCAACTGCTCTTGTACAGAGAAATGCTTTCTCGATTCTTGTTCTTGACTAATTGCCTTGCCAATTGAAGTTGCATGGAACTGTTTTTTTTTTCTTTTGGAGTTGTCCTATATTTAAGATCATCAGCTTGTTTAGTAATCGTGATATTCACTGCTTATTCCACATTTATGTTATGTACTGTACTGCTGGTTGTAATCTATGACTGTGTGTCTGTACTGCTTATCTGCTTGTTGCGTGCACTTCAGAGTCTAGACAATGTAGCATAGTGTTCATTCTGATTGTGCATTTCAAATCTGCACTTGTACTTTATATGCAGGCTATTGTTCTCATTGTGAGAGACAGCTGATGCAATGTTTTCTTTACTTGTTGAAGCAAAGTGGAAGCTGATTAACTCCAAAAAAAATGTGGGATCACTGATATGCTTGCAAGATTGGATGCAAGCTTCTGGTATAATCTCTTTGCAGTTCTCAGTTATTGTATGATAGGAATAGTAAAACATTTTCACATCAGACTTTAATCTCTGAACTTTGCAAGTATATGCCTAATAACAAAGAAACTAGTACTTTGGTAGGTTCATCTCAATTTCGCGTATTTCAGAGAATTTATGGCTGCACTCAATCAATTTTTCTTTCAATTAGGCTGCACACATTCTTGGCCACTCTGACAATTCACTTACATTTCTTCTTTAGAAGATTTACCTTTGATTTACCATGCCCAAAGAGACAAGAGTTTTAATGTGCAATCTCTAAATGGTTTTGGTACAATCTAACATTCTTTTTTAAAATTGCAGATTGGGTAGTGAAGCATGGATAAAGCACTTTGGAGGAATAGTCAAAGCAGTCTAAGCATTCAGTGTTGTTTTATAATAGAGACCAAACCATTCGAAACATGTCCTCTCTGAACTGTATAAGAAGTATTATCAGTCAGATGTCCTGCTAGGGAATGCTTTTTTTTTTTTGTTCTATGTTAACAGATTGGTAGTCGAACTCCTGCCATCATCCTGATAAGACTAATCAGCATGCATGTAGAAATTATGAGTTGATTCATGATGCAGCGATGTGAATATATGTTAAGCTTTCGTGAACGTTTCCCTGCACCCAAAAGCTTAAATTCTATATGCTTCGTGATGCAGCTCATAAATATAATATGCTTTCGCGAACATTTCCCTGCATGTAGAACTTCCAGTTAATTTAATATGCTTCACGATGAAGCGATGTGAATATATTGAGTTTTCGTGAACGTTTCCCTGCACCAAACCAGAAGAGGCTCGTTCACAGGTTATACTACCATTTGCTTGCCGAATTGCCGGGGTGCCACGCTATAACCATACATCAAAAGATTTATGTTCTGTATTACATTGGACAGTGTTAAACTTCTGCGCGGATGCTTATGACTGCTACATCTACTGTGCATATATTAATGCTAGATACATACAATTTCTAGCTTCCCTAGAAGAGTCTCTCAAAAGAAATGCCTTCTCTAGATATTTGTGAACAATTTCCTTGCTAAGGGTGGAACTGATGAAGTTGCCCAAAAGCTTCCAAATTTATTCTTCGCTCCAAGCAGTAACAATTTTACAACAAGTCAACAATCACATAGAAAATGGAACCTTACACCTTCTCATGGCCTAATATGGAAGCAAAACAACCACTTAGCTTGATCCGCTATGGAACGCGTGTCTATCCATGGAGATCAACTGATGAGCCAGAGCAAGAGGCGCGAGCGTCCTTCGCTGGTAGGAGTATCTCTGAAGCCGGACATGCACGCGTCACGCGGCCGCGGCGCGAGACCTCTCCTTCCTCTCGAGGAGCCGCGCGAGGAGGAGCTCGTGCGGCACGGTGGTGCCGAACCCGGCGGCGAGCTCGTCGAACGCGGCCACGCTGGCGTGCACCCGCGGCATCTCCCGTGGCTCCACGATCTCCACCCCGGAGACGGCGGCGAGCACCCGTGTCCCCGCCGCGCACGAGCCCAGCACGACGTCGAGCAACCCGGGGCTCCTCCCGTGCACGAACGGCCCCTCCTCCTCCTCGCCGCCGCCGCGGCGGCGCGGGAAGTCCCGAGCGATCCCAGCCTCCATCACGGCCATCCGCGCCTTCACCTCCCTGGCCAGCGCCGCCCGCTCCACCGCCGCGTCGGCGAGCACCACCGCGCGCGACAGCGGCGACACCTCGTCGTAGAAGAACCGCGCCCAGAACCTGGCCGCGGCGCGCGCGCGGGGATCGCCACGCGGGAGCAGCGCCGGCGGGCGCTCGTGCCACGCCTCGTCGATGTACTCGAGGATGACGAGCGACTCGGCGAGCGCGCGGCCGCCGTCGACGACGAGGACGGGGACCTTCCCGCCGTGGACGGGGTTGAGGCGGAGCAGGGCCTCGCTCTTGTCGTCCAGGTCCTCCTCCACGTACTCGTACGCCACGCCCTTGAGGGACAGCGCGTTCCGGGCCATGGCGGCGTGCGCGCTGCCCCAGGCGCCGTACAGCTTCACCTCCTTTGGCTCCGTAGCCGCGGCCGCCATTAGTGCTGTGCTTTGAGCTGTTTGTGAACTCCTGGCTTACTGATGGTATATGTGAGGTGTCCCCTGTGCAGCTGTGCTTTAAGGCTTAACCATGATCTATGTCTGCTATTAGTACCAGCTTAGCTAGCTTCTTACGCTGCAAGAAAATGATAATATTGTTTGCAATCTCTGGACATACGTGGCTATTGTCAAAATCTGCGGCTAGTCCTGTTCTTGTCTGACAAGTAGACAAGTAATGGAAGATGGATGGCAGCATGGCGCTAGCCGACAGAACTCAGAAGCAAATAGAACAGGTACAGAATCAGGATTGGTTAACTTTAAGGCCGTGTTTAGTTCCGTGGTGAAAAGATTTTGGAAGGGAATCTTTTCAAATTTGAAGTATTAAACATAGACTAATTAAAAAACTAATTGCAGATTACGTTTGGAATTCGCGAGACGAACCTAATGAACCTAATTAATCTGTCATTAGCACATGTTACTGTAGCAATTTAGTGTCTAATCACGTCCTAATTAGACTCATTGGATTCGTCTCGCAAATTCCAGTCCATCTATATAATGCGATTTGTTTTTTACCTACATTTAGTACGCCATACATGTGTCTAAACATTCATTTTGGATTTTGGATTTTGGAACTAAACAGGGCCTAAGTGAGTGCTCCTGTTTGTCAAAAAAAACTTTAAGTGAGTGCTCTGATCAGTTCGGGCGATCAAATTTCCAGTCCAAAGGCATGAGACACATCAGTTGAGCCCGTCTGCCTTGGTGGCTGACGCGTGGGCCCGCTCGTCAGTGTGATTGGCACCGAGATGTTGTCATGTTGACTATGGTGGTGACCAGGGGCGGAGCTGGGTTGGCCAAACGCCTAGGGCCACTCCATGGGCTGGCGGCACTAGCTAGGCTGGACCTTCATACTACTGTGCACTACAGTGTGGAGTTAACGGGCTTGCGCCTAGCGCCGTGGCCCTAGTGAGAAATCCGCCGCTACTGGTGATCGATGAGGCCGACAGGCGAACATCCTCGAAAAGAGAATAGGGACACCATATCTAACGACCCGGGTTTCCGATTTCCAGAAACCCGACTCCCTGTACCATTGTGATACTCCCTGGATGAAGTAGATATCACGTACAGAATTCATCACAGCGAATACCACATCCATACCACGAATAAAGTACAAATATCTTATTTATTAAATCATTCTCATGATAATACGTCTGATACAAGCCCTCAGGGCTGAACGACAAACAAAAGAACATCCAGCGCAGCGCAACTAGGCGTAGAAGCCTCCATCTTCTCGATCTCCTCCACATGCGTCAAGACGATGCCTCAGTCATACCACCCATCGTGGTTGAACTCGTGCTCATCATCAGACCCTGCGTACTCAAAGGCTATCCCCAATGAATGGGATAGGTTCACGTCACCAACCGTATATGCAAGCTTTAAGTGGACTATCATCTAAAGGGATAAAAGTATAACAAGGATAGGCTAATGGTTTCCTATGCAGCAGCAAGTATAAAATAAGTATCTCCATATCCATCCATCCCATATCTCACCATATCGGGCTATTTCGGCACGCTGGACTCCCATCTCCATCTCCACACTCATCTAAGTCGATGCGAGAGCTCCCTCCCCTCGCACCTCACCAGCTACGACCGGATCCTGAAAGGAAAGGGAGCAAACTTCCCTTCTCCCCGTCCGTAACTGCGAACCTTAATCACTCTCAAACTGGCTAGAATGGGGAAGGTAGAATATCCCAAAATGAGAGGTAACAGTGCGGTGGGCAATGTCCATACCGAGGACACGGCTATACGTAAAGACTATAGACTCTCGAGAGCTTGTACAACTGGACCCATTCGGGCTGCGAGATGGTGGCCGCGATCTCGAGACGCAACCCACAGCTTAGACCCCAACCGCGACGATGCCCGCTTGCTCTTTCGGTCTCGGTCCATCGGCTCGCAATCCAATGCTTCGGAAGCTGTGTCGAACTCTCCCTCGAGTTGGCGCTCCCGGCGGCGTTAGGGTCCGGCTTGGTCCCAGACTCGCCGCTAGGGCCTAAAACTCTACGACGGACAGGTTGGGCATGATTAACCCCGGCGAAAATGGCGGAGCAGCGAGGCGACGCGGGCGGCGCCGGCGTGGTCACGAAGCTGCGCAAAGGCGCGCTTCTCCTCGACTTGTTCATGCCCAGGGGTCTTGCGCGGGTCAAGGCGGACGCTTGGGTGCCCAAAGTCTCGACCTTTGGCCACCGGTGGCGACGCGCGAAGCGCGATGGCGGCGGTGGCACACGAAGCTCTCCGGGGAAGCCCGGTGAGGCCCCCATGGCACGGGTTAGGCGCGGGTGGTACCTAGCTACACCTAGCGAGGCTAAAGGCTTGGCCTTGCAGCCTTGCCGGGGTTAGGGTGCGCGACGAGGCGGCGTGGCGCGTTCGTGCACAGAGCGCGCTCACGGCGGCGAGCGGCGCCAACGGGTCCAACACGAGAAGAAGGGGGCGCGGCTCGAAGGCCGGTACACAGAGCAGGTGCGGCTGGTCACAAGGTTGGCGGCGCGCGCGGGATCATGGTGTCCCATGGCCGCGGCGGCGGGTTCACGGAGGGTTTCGAGGTGAGCGACGGCGGAGGGCTCACCTCGGGTCGGCGGTGTAGGCGAAGCAGGCCTGGGGAAGAGTGGGTGAAGGCGCGGCGTAGACGAGGGAGAGCAGCGACAGGGAAGAAGAGCCGGGACGGCCTTCGTCTTCTTGCTCCAGGAGGCAGCGGTGGCGGCGGCGTTCCAGTGGCGGCGCTCCGGCTTCTCTTTCTCGGGTTCACCTCCTCCTCCTCCTTCTTCTCCTTCTCTTTCTCGTGCGCGGCGGCGGCTAGGTGGAAGGGCAAGTGCCCGAGCGGTGGATGGGGAAGAGGAGCGGGGCGCTCCTCTGCTTTATACTGGCGGCGCCAGGGGATCGCGAGGCTAGGGTTGGAGCGGCGCGTGAGGAGGCGGGCCAGGGCGCGGCGAGAGGAGAGTGGGGAGAACTCGCGCGAGAGGGCACGGCTGCTCCCCGATCTAGGGTTAGGGGTGAGGGGTGTGAGTGCAGAGCGGGGTTTAGGGTGCCGGGGCGCGCGAGATCATCTCGCGGCGTGAGAGCGGGCGACGGCGAGACGGGGCGCCGGCGGTAGGAGAGAGGCGGGGGCGGTGTGAGAGAGGTAAGGGAAAGCTGACAGGTGGGCCCCACCTATCGGCGAGAGAGAGAAGAAAGGCGCGCGCGGGCGAGTTGGGCTGCGGGGGAAGCTGGGCCGCGCGCTGGGCCGTGGAGAGGGAAAGGAAAAGTGGGCCGCGGGGTTTAAGTTGAACCGAGCTGGGAGTAGAGGGGCTAGAATCAGACTTAATCAGTGGGCTGGTTAGTGAAGTTAGGGCCCAAGTTAGGTTTTAGTTTTAAACTTTTATTTGATTTGAATTTGAATTATTTCAAATCCAAATCCCACTCAAATAAATCCAAATAAACTCCAAATAAAATCCAAATGTTCACACTAACATTTAACACCTTAACAATAACATTTTATTTATTATTTATTTCTAAGAATTTTAGGAGAGGTTCAATGAAGACAACCTTATATTTTTCCTAGCTAGTATAAAATCCACGAAAAAATTTTAAATCTACATTTTTAATATTATAAACATTCCAGAAAAATTTGGAATGTTACACCATAGAAGCGAACGTACATTTGATTTTACCACAAATGCAAGTCTGGAACAAATAACTATAAACAGCCCAAAAGTAAAATTGCATGGACATCTATATATCTAGATAGATGTTGAAAAAACACAAAAAAATGAAGGGGAAAATATGTTAAGATTTTTTTGAACCGAGCCGACAGGGGAGCCCCCTACCTTCTTATATATATTAAAAGGGTAATATTTACAATGCAAAACGCCGAAGGCCCAAGGTGGAAAAATATACACTAGTGTAGACTACTCAGCCAAAGTTCCAATTTAAGCTTCAACTCTGGTTTAGCCCTCAAGGAAACAAGTTTTAGTTCATGCTCAAAGAAAATTCGCCATCTAGAAAAAGAAAGACATTGTCCCTCAAAGATAATATTGTTTCTGTGACACCAAATGGACCAAGCAGCAATAATCATCACCTCTCTGAAAATCACAGAACCAAATTGATCTCTGGCCCGATAAACCATTTCCAGAGGTGGTAAAGAGGTGTCCCAGTTTATGTCAAGGAAGATCCAATAGGCTTGGGTGAAAGGACAATTGAAGAAAAGATGATCAATGTCTTCCTCAGCATTTTCTATGCAGAGCACACAATTGTAGCTTGAAAGATGCATATTCTTTCTTATTTCTTGTATTAAGCCTATCCTTCAGGAGCAACCAAAAAAAGAACTTGTGTTTATTTTGAGCTCTTGACTTCCACATCTGTTTGAAATATGTTAGGATTCATATAAATCCTTACGGAAGGAGTCATTCTGTAATGATTCAGGAGTCACAATTCTCTCCTCCAAAGGAGAAAAGACATTTTTTTTGTAAAATGTGTTTTATTAAAAAAATAATTATACTAACTTGTTTAAAGTTTTTGTATTTTTCCCCTCGTTAAAAGAAGGGGTATTTTGTCTGTGGCACATCCTCAAAATGTGTATTTGTGCATGACACACCCGTTTTTTTTATTTAGGCCACAGGACACTACTAAAATCCAATTTTGTGTGCAGCACACCGTTCTCATTAAACAACTCTTTTGACTGATGCAAGCTAATACAAGGAGTAACAAAAGGACTAAAATGCCCCTCACCAAAATCTTTCAGCACAACCGCCCAAGACCTTATCCGCTCGAGAGTCTATCTCTGAGGGCTCGTTGTTGGGTATGAAAACCCTAGGTACCTACAAGGAAGTAAGAAGTCAGACTCTTACTAGGACTCTACTCTGTAATCCTATTAGGACTCTAACATTGTAACCGACTAGTTCCCTGCCCCCTGGATATATAAAGGAGGGCAGGGGTGCCTAGATCGGTAGACCAACTCTCAACAGAGAGACACATAAATTATGACATTACGCAATACAAACTACCAAAATAGGACGTACGGTATTACGCTATCTCGGCGGCTCGAACCTGTCTAAACTTTGTGTTGTGTAGCTGTTGGGGGAAAATGGCCTGGGCCCACCTGCCTGGGAAGGATGACGGCCCGGACCCGCCGCCTGGGCCTGCCTGTTAGAGAAATGGGCCCATCAGACGGATGCAGAGGCCTGAAGAAGCGCCACTTGAAGAGTATTTGCAGGGTGTTGTCGCTCAAGTATTTGAGCCACATGAAGCAGATGTTTCTTCCCAAGGTCTTATGCTCAAGCATCTGCTCGCCAGCCGCCTCTCCACCGTTGAGGTCCCGTTGAGAGAGAGAGCGCGGGGAAGGGGAGGGTGGGGACGCTGGTGGGACCCACTGAAGGCATTTCGGTGTTTTCACAAGGGGCACTCTTCTCTCCTGCCAGGAAATGATTTTTTAACATCCGGCGGTGTGCAGTGGACAAAACCAAGTTTTCGCAGTGTGCTGGGCACTAAATTGACAAGTGAGGTGTGCCTCGCACAAAAGCACCTTTTGGTAGTGTGTTGGAGACAAATTTCCCTAAAAGAAGACACGACAATTGACCAGAGCATCACCATGGGACGGCGGATGGCTATGCTTTGTGCCTTTGTTTATTCATAGACAAACCTTGGATCGAAGTGGAAGAATTGTAAAATTGAGATCGGAATGTCTGTGTATGTGTACTGTGTTCTGGAATCTCGACTCTAGTAATCTGCAGGCAAATCTTGGGTCCTGCCCGGCAAATCTTGTCACCAAATCGTTGTAGGATCTAGGATACCGACTAGAGGGGGGTGAATAGGCGGTTTTAACTAAAATCAAAGCACTAATAAAAATTATTAGTAACATAAGAGAAAACCTATTTCTACTTGATTCTAAGCTAGGTCAAGGTTTGCAACCTAGGGTGACAAGTATGATTCAATCTCTATGAATGTAAATGATCAAGACAAATAGCAAAATGTAAATGAGTAAAGGAATGAACAATCACACAAGAGACCGAAATTTTTCCCGTGGTGTCGATGACTTGCCGGTCACCCCTAATCCACGTTGAGGTGGATTCAAAGCTTCAACCGCTTCTCTATCAAGTCACACTTGATGTATAAGCCGGCTTGAATGCAATGAACCTCTCCAAACCTCGATTCCACTAGAGTTGCCCTTTACCGCTCCGGTGAGGTGAGCACAAGACCTCTTACAATCTTCCAAGGCTTCTTCACAATCTTCTTGAAGAGCTCAATGAAAATCACACACCAAGCCGTCTAGGAGGCGGCAACCTCCAAGAGTAACAAGCCAATGACGCTTGCTTGATGTTCTCCTAGTGCCTCAATGCTCAATGCAATCCAAAGCAATGCACTAGAACTCTTCACACTCACAAGAATGCAATCCCTTAGCAAATGAGTGAGAGAGGAATGAGAGAGGGGACTCTTGGGTCAAATGAGCTTTCAGAATGGCCAAGAGAGAGTCCCCAAACCTGTGGGATGAGTATATATACTCCCCACCTTTCCAACTAGCCGTTATGTGTAAAACTCGTGAAAACAGAGCACTGGCGGACCGTCCGCCTAAGAGGGGGCGGACCGTCCGCCCGAGCCCAACGGCTACTATTTCAAAAAGTCAACGTGTCAGAAGTGACCGTTACGGGGTTGGCTGACCGTCCGCCTGTACCTGGCGGACCGTCCGCCTCTCAGTTAGAAAAGATCACCACACGACTAAGGACTACGTTTCACAAAGGCAGACCGTCCGCCTTATAAAAGTATCCTGGAACCTCCAGAAAACTAAACGGTCCGCGAAAGGGTCCGCCTCAGGCAAAAAATAGCCTGCGGACCGTCCGCCTGTACCTGGCGGACCGTCCGCCTAAGAAAGACGGCAGGGCCCCTTAAACCAACACTTAGCCGATTTTCCTTCAACCATATGTGAGGCAGACCGTCCGCCATACCAAGGGCGGACCGTCCGCCTGACCAAAATCAGCAAGGTTGAATTCCCTTTAACTTTTGAAAACGAAGTTAGCTCTCATGCATGCACTTATACTATTTGAGCAAGTTGGCACTAGAATCACAACAAGCAACCACAATTGACCCCTCTTAATAGTACGGCTATCTAGCCTATCAATCCGGTCAAATTCTCTTCTCTAAAACACCTTAGGACCGGTAAAAGAAAACAACCTATCTTTTACCTTTTCCTTTAGCATCCTCTTGCTTCAATATACGGCGATATATCGTAATCAATCATTGAAGCTCATCCATTCATCCGGACTAACCTAATCTCATCATCTCAATAGAATTGTTAGTCCATGATGATTGTCATTAATTACCAAAACACATTTAGGGACCTAGATGCACTTTCAACCGTCCACTTCGTTTAGCACACCCTCAGGACTCACTGACGGGTGGACCAAGACAGGGGGCCACCTTTCACTGAGACTCGGCATCATTGGTTGGTACGCAAACACAATTCCCTCTTCTCGATCCGTACTGTTGTGTGCTACTCAGCGTTTTTTTTCTGCGGTTTTTCGGTTTTTTAGGCCGGTTAACCAGTAGGAGTGGTTTAGTAGAGTTAGTTTTGAACGGTAACCGACCCAATTTAGCTACGGACCGGTTTCTAACTGTTTTTTTAACCCTGGTGCTACTCATATCACCGGTTTGACTGTCCACGTCACAATCACCCCCATCGCTAGCGGTCACTGATCGTGGGCCCAAATCCTCGATAAATATGAGCCCCAAGCTCCCAACCACTTTCATCCGAAACCGGAGTCTCTGGTGCGCAAAACAAACTGGATAATCCACGGCCCAAATCTAACCCCACCGACATCGCGATACCCACAGTAATCCGGTCCAGCAGTCACTGACCGATTGGGCCTACTCGATCCCTCCGGGGCCCACCGGCCTCTTTCCGCCGCGTCGCCATCCAGCTCAGTCAGATCCGCGACGCGCTTCCTCACTCCGGAGCTCCACTCCCCTCTATCCCCGCTCCCAGTCGGCAGCCGCTTCCACCCCCAATGGCCGGCGGCCGCGCGTTCCGGCCGTCCGCGCCGCGCCGCGCGGCGTTCGCGGCGCTGCTGACGCTCCTCCTCCTCGCGGCCCTCTCCTTCCTCCTCTCCTCCGCGCCGGGGGCCTCCTCGTCCCGCTCCTCCTCCTCCTCCACCCCGCCGTCCGCGCGCCTCGCCGCCGTCCGCCGCCACGCGGCCGACCACGCGGCGGTCCTGGCGGCCTACGCCGCGCACGCGCGTAAGCTCAAGGAGGCCTCCGCGGCGCAGTCGCTCTCGTTCTCGTCCCTCTCCTCCGACCTCTCCGCGCTCTCCGCCCGCCTCGCATCCCACCTCTCCTCCTCCCTCCCCGAGGACGCGCTCAGGCCCCTCGAGAAGGAGGCCCGCGAGCGCATCAAGTTCGCGCGCGCACTCGCCGCCGACGCCAAGGAAGGGTTCGACACCCAGTCCAAGATCCAGAAGCTCTCCGACACCGTCTTCGCCGTGGGCGAGCAGCTCGCCCGCGCGCGCCGTGGCGGGCGCATGTCCTCCCGCATTGCCGCGGGCTCCACCCCCAAGTCGCTCCACTGCCTCGCCATGCGCCTCCTCGAGGCCCGCCTCGCCAACCCCTCCGCCTTCGCCGACGACACCGACCCGTCCCCGGAGTTCGGCGACCCCGCGCTGTACCACTACGCCGTCTTCTCCGACAATGTGCTCGCCGTCTCCGTCGTGGTGGCCTCCGCCGCGCGCGCCGCGGCCGACCCCTCGCGCCACGTCTTCCACGTCGTCACCGCGCCCATGTACCTGCCCGCATTCCGCGTCTGGTTCTCGCGACGCCCGCCGCCGCTCGGCGTGCACGTCCAGCTCATCGCATACTCCGACCTCCCGTTCCTCAACGCCACCAACTCGCCGGTGATCAGGCAGATCGAGGCCGGCAACAGGGATGTCGCGGTGCTGGATTACCTGAGGTTCTACCTCCCGGATATGTTCCCCGCGCTGCGGAGGGTAGTGCTTTTGGAGGACGATGTGGTGGTGCAGAAGGATTTGGCGGCGCTTTGGCAGGTTGACTTGGATGGGAAGGTGAATGGTGCTGTGGAGATGTGCTTTGGGGGGTTCAGGAGGTATAGGAAGTATCTCAACTTCACCCAACCAATTGTGCGGGATCGGTTCAATCCCGGTGCCTGTGCATGGGCATACGGGGTAAATGTGTTTGATCTTGAGGCATGGCGGCGGGATGGCTGCACAGAATTGTTCCATCAGTACATGGAAATGGTGAGCAGCTCTGATCTCTTTTTGTAACTTATAAGTAGCATTGTGGTATGTTGGGATTGATAAGTGGCTGCATCTGTAGTGTGCGCCATGCTAGCTTCAGCTTAACTTTCCCCACTAGCTTGATGTGGATTGTGTTAGTTTGTGCTCCTAAATGTCAATAGTCATGTATCAGATTTAACTATATGATGATATTTCAGCCCATAACATGGTGTTGGGTGAGCTATTTTGTAAGGAAGAAATTAGTGTCTCCTGGCCAATCATTCCAGTAATCCATGTTATTCATGGCTGCATACAGATGATTCGATATCAACCATTTAGGTAGAATAATTACAAGTCAATTGGCCCAAACAACTGTGCAGTTGTATTCTTATGCACTCAACTTCTCAGCTCTGTGTGCTAATGTTTAACAAATTTACAATTAACTTAAGTTATATCTTAACAAGGCTTATTTTGGTGATTCAAATGTTCTCTTATTTTGAGTTTAAATAGGTCCCTAGCGACTGTTCTCAAATTTATTTAAATGGAATTCCTAACCGTATGTTTTCACTTATTCAAGGTTGCTATTCTCTTAGTTCAATTTGGTTGCAGATAACATATAACTGTTGGGGTTCAAGTGTGACTAGGCCACTAGGGTCACCAAATTGAGCGCATGATGTTTTCCATTTCTTTTTAACAGTAACTATAGACACCTTTCTGCTTGTTTATGATAACATATAAAGCATGCATCATCAATTTTTTTGTTTTTTTCTTTTTCTTTTTGGGGTACTGCTAAACCATGGTATATAATTTTTTTCGTATTATTTCTTTTTGCTGAGAATGCTAAAACCCTATCAGAGTATATCAGTTTTTAGTGGGTTGGTGCACCACATGGTCATGACTACTTTCCAGGAAGATTTCCAAGTGAGAATAGGGTTCATGCACTCTACTGATGCTTTGCTCTAAAACCTAAGCCTTTTTACTTCATTGTAACTAACAATATGTTCTGCATTGGCCTCTGCTGCATAATACCTTTATGCAGTCATGCAGAGACACTTATATTTTGCACTACTTGACTGATGCTTGTGTATTCTTGTGGCAGAATGAGGACGGTGAGCTGTGGGATCCAACATCTGTTCTAACAGCCGGACTGATGTCATTCTATGGCAATACCAAGCCATTGGATAAGTCATGGCATGTAATGGGTCTTGGCTATAATCCAAGTATCAGTCCTGAGGCGATCCGAAGTGCTGCAGTGATACACTTCGATGGGAACATGAAGCCCTGGCTTGATGTCGCTTTGAACCAATACAAGGCCCTGTGGACAAAGTATGTCGACACTGAAATGGAATTCCTAACCCTGTGTAACTTTGGCCTTTAAAGAAATTCAAGAGATTCTCAAAGAATAAGGATACCACTGACACGCATTATTTTTCGGGGACAAAAGAGCTTCGACCGCCACTCAAGTGGTACCTATATTATCTCAAGCAAAGTTGCTCTGCTGTAGGGAAGTTTGTATCTTTGTGCTGTGCAACAATGTTCTTGTAGATTTTGTAGCTTGTTTGTGATAGTAAATGTTTTGTCGGCTAAAATGTACTGGATTATTGTGGCATAGAGAATGAGTAACGGACTTTGGGAGGAAACTGTAGATGAACATTCCTGTATTATCGAATAACAAGTATATCTCCAATTGTATTTATAATGAAAAATGAAAAGTTACTTGGTTCAGGTTGGTATTTTATTTTCCCAGGCATTCCCTTTCTTGTGCAATAGCCAATAACCACTTACTTTTTTCTTTAAAATAAATAAATGCTACTGCTAGCTGTTACCTCTAATCAACTTTATATGACACTGCAGACAGCAAAAAGGAACTGCAAGCAAACCAAACTGGCTGTTAGAAACGCCATTTAAAGTTGATGGGGGAGGGAGTACCTTTTTCTCCTTTTATCTTTCCTTTTCTTTTATTTCCTTTTTTCATGAGGACGCTACTAGCTACTTTGAGGTATGATGCTGGTGAAGAAAATTGCAGTGATGGACAATCAATTCCTTAACAAAAAAAACATCTGCTGAACGCTGTTTCCGCCAAGATTTTTCACTCGTAATCCAGGTATTTTAAACAGTTATTATTACACGACAGTGAATGGATGTCTAAATTGGGCGTGATTTCTAGCGCGTTGCAGTAGGATTTTTCTTAAAATTTTGAATTTTCTTAAATAAATTTTAAGTTGAAATTTAAAAGTAAAAATACTAAGGTGATGGTTGTTATTATTATACTAAGTTGAAAGGCGTAGATGGATTGTTAATATAAAATAGGAAGCAATGCATAGAGACGTTTTGAATTGTTGTTGGTGCGCCATTGTTTTTGGTAGGAGATAAACACTACACAATCCGAAGAAGACGATAAACCCTTTATTGGACAGTACTCCACTTGTATTTCACAGACACACATTACCGCCACAACGACACAACTTATTTTATGTTTCTCTACACATATCTCATTTCACAAACTAGGCTATAGACATAGAATGTTCCTTAGGTAACAATATTGGTATATTGGTAAATCTCGTTAGCGACCGTGAAGTATACAAAGAAGGGGGATGATAGCAAAGTGGAAAGAGAAATAGGACTATTTACGTGGGCCGACGTGTAAAATGGACCTAGCCCATAAGGCCCGCTTATGTCAAGCCCTACCTAGGTATTGGAGAGTCTCTCCTATTTATTCCACAATCATCTTCTTCCTCTAGCCCCCATTCTCCGCCGCCACTCCTCTTCTTTTTCCACTTCTAGTTTAGAGCTCGGTGATAAGAGGCTGAGGGTACCTTTGGGTCTCTTGCCGCTGCTCAGCTCACCTCGCCGAGCAAAGCAAGATAAGTTACCAAAGCGGTGTTTGATTCCTTCGACGCTACTCGCCATACCTCAAATCACAGCTCGATTTGGCAGTTGGCAAGGCTTGATTCGGATGCGAAGGGTCGATCTGATGATGGTAGGGCTCGATTCGATGGGATCTAAGGTCGATCTGGCAACATTGGAGGTTGATTTAGTAGTGACGGAGTTCGATTTAGTGATGGTGGAGCTCGATTTGATAGTAGTAGAGCCCGATTTGGGCTAGTGAACCTCAATTTAGTGACGATGAAGGTTGTTATGGTGATGTTCGAGGTCAATTTGACAGTAGCTCAAGCGGCCTACACGAGTAGTAGCGGCATGCAAATCATGCCTAGGCAGGAAAACCAAACCAGCAAGGATTTTCTTGCCCAATCGAGCAAGCTTGTGGGCAAAGGGGGTGAGACGAGTGGTCAACGAAGGATCCAAATGGATCCTAAGCTTGTAGAAGGGCAAAAAAAAAAAAGCATAGGGCCAAGAGCAATGGAGTGGATCCGATAGAAAACATACCCAGTGGATCTGATAGAAAACATACCCAGGTATGAGAAACCAACGCCTTATCTCCTTAGAGTGCAATTCGACTTAGTATTCAAGACCCTCAATTACATGGTTATCTTCATTACACCATTTAGCGCCTAGCTCCGGATGAGACTACAGCTACTGACGCCGCTCCGTCCAAGATCCAACAACCAAGGTATGTCTTCTACCTCATGCCTTCTTCCTTTCTCAACATTTTTTACTTCATGTTGGTGAACCTAACCACTATGGCTTTCGACATCTTATCGCTATCAACCATTGCACCACTTAGTTTCATGAGGCAGTTAAAAGAGAGATCCGACATTAGAGAAATTAGGTGTTCTTTTTATTATTAAAAACAATGGAGATGACTCGAACCTAATTTGTTTAGGAGCAAGATCACGAGTAAAAAATGACTTTTTCATCGGATAGTCATTGTGACACTTTCATCCAACCCCCCCTTTTTTTTAAAAAAACCTGATTATCCTCTACTATCCGTGGTCAGCATCTACCACTCGTCCTCACCCTTGACTAGGGTACATGCGACTATCAAATCTAAATATAGGAAAAACAAATGTTAGACCTCAGAGAAACACACCTTGTCGTCGAAGAACACGAATTCGGACATGTATCGGTTGGGAAAATATCAATTGAGGAAAAGGACTCGATTGGGAATCGGGCCCCCCGAATTTTAACAAAGACATGGACTGGCAGTCTTCTCTCAGTTGGCTTCATCAGGACCGTCCAAACGCAATCAGGCAAAATCTGGCGACTTTGCTTCCTATATATCCAGTCGCCTTTGGCACGCCGCAAGCCGCTCCAATCCCTCACCTCCTCCGACTATCGCCGCCGTCCAGGTACGCCGCTGCAATCCCTCCTCGCCGTTTCCGTTTCAATCCGCCCCCAAATTTCCCCTCAATCTGTTAGAATCGTAGGGGGGGGGGGGGGGGGGGGGGGGGGGGGGGATTTCATGTTTTTGTTTGGGTTGGACGGTTGACCCTCCCCAAAATTTTCTCTCGGATTTAGTAGATTCGTAGAATTATTTCCCCCAAATCTCTTGTTGAGAAGTAAGATTGATATCCCCAAATCTTTTTCCTCGAATCTGATAGAATCGTAGATTTTTTCTTCGAAATTTTCGTTTAAGTCGTACGATTAATCACCCCGTGCGCCCTATTTCTCGGATATAATCTGCCGATTTTGGTGGATCGGATTATGCTTTTGTGGTAATATTTCTCGTTTCTTCCCCAAAGCTGCACGGAGCAGCGGCCATGGTGAAGAAGCCCAACGGCGTTGCCAAGGCCGCTGCGGCCTCGGCCGGACCATCCAAGGCGAATCCGTCCACCCCTGGGTCGGCCAAGACCCCGAAGTTTAAGAAGCGGAGGGGCAAGGCCAACCGCGAGAAGGCAGCGGCCGCCGCCGCCGCAGCCGTTGACGAGGCCGCCTCGGTGGGCGCAGGCACTGCTGGTGGCGATGCATCTGCATCGGCGGTCTTACCGCAGCCATCCCAAGATGCTGAGGCATCGCCTGTGGCGCAAATGCCAAAGTCAGCCGCTGTTGCTGAGGCATCACCTGTGGCACAGACCCCTAAGCCAGCCGCTGATGCTGAAGGATCTGGGCCTGCACCAACGCCAGCCACTGCTGAAGCATCAGCTTCGGCGGCAAAGCCAAAACCAAAGACAAAACCAGCTGATGCTGATGCTGACGTTGATGCTGCGGCTACAGCTGCTGCAAGCAAGGGCAAGGGCGTGGGTGCTGATAATAGAGGTGGTGATGGCAGGACGAAGAGCAGAAGAGAGAGGGCTAGGAATGGCAAGGGGAAGGAGGTTGATGAGGATGGAGGAAGTAAGGGAAAGGGGAAGAAGGCTGTGGGCAAGAAAGAAGAAAGGGGTGACAATAAGGGAGCAGGGTTTATATTCATGTGCAATGCAAAGACTAAGCAGGAGTGCTACAAGAACCGCTTGTTTGGGCTGCCCAGTGGGAAGATTGAAATGGTCAAGAAGATCGGGCCAGGGGCAAAGCTGTTCCTGTATGATTTTGACTTGAAGCTTCTGTATGGCGTGTACAAGGCAGCATCACACGGTGAGCTGAACCTTGTCCGAGAAGCGTTTGATGGGAAGTTTCCAGCACAGGTAATTCGACCTTCCCATTTCGTAGATTCGTTTGCAGCAAAATGCAGTAGGTGATCTGTTTTGCTTTGATCGGGCTATGTATTGTTCTGAAGGATGCGTGAGAATAGGGTTCAATTCTGAGTTCGGTATGCTAAAGAACTGTGGACATGAGTAGCTATGGTACTTTGGTCATACTATGGCATGCATGGATTATAGATGTTGGCAAATTTCTTTCTCAATTTGTGCTGGTAAGCTTTAGAAACATGCTGTAGAGAGAGGTGTGCAGCCTTATTAGAGAATGTGTTTAGATAGAAAAATTTATGTGTTTGTTACAAATAGTTTGTCACTATGTGCTCGCATCCATATACGTCGAAAAATTCCGTTATTTGCTTGGTATATGTAGTTACTGTGGTTAATTGTGGTTCAGGATGTCCATTATCTAATAAAACTTCATCCTACCAATCTGATAGCAATATATGGCTGTAGATAAAATTCCTGCCATTTAACTTAGTGTCCCTTGTATATCACTCTAGGACATCTGATTCTTGAATTGAGAACTAAGCAAGGCCTATTATTCCTCTGCTGTTTCTGACTGAGGGATTTCTGTATCTTTCATGGATATTTAGGGCTGATCTTTTTTTATTTGCTTGATTAAAAAGGTTGTGGAAGTATTTTTCTCTCTCTCTCTAGAAGGTCATCAGTATTCTACTTTGGGCAATGTTTGCAACTTTTGAATAATTAAACCCAAGATGAGCAAGCCCACTTTCATTCTTGTTCTTGGTTCTGTTTACTTCCTGGCAGCGACAACTTCAACATGAACTTAATGTACTTCTGATTGGCTGTAGATAACAAAGCTTTTAGCACTGATGTATCCCATTTGACACATGTTATGAGCTTGCCATTTAGTTGCATCAG
Organism: Urochloa ruziziensis; assembly: GCA_015476505.1. Classification (NCBI taxonomy): domain Eukaryota; kingdom Viridiplantae; phylum Streptophyta; class Magnoliopsida; order Poales; family Poaceae; genus Urochloa; species Urochloa ruziziensis. The sequence goes on along the minus strand of CM027126.1, from coordinate 36,534,729 downwards.
TCTCGTGCTAAGACATAACACTGTGGATGCTTTTTGGACACTAGATGTAATTCTAGCCTAATATGGTGCATATGCCCTTACGAGCGACTTCTAAGGAGGGCCTGATAGGTATCTGGTGTAAATCTGATTATAGGAACCTAAAATATGAACTGAATTCTTGAACAATCATCAAAGAATGAATTGAAGATGAGGGGATGCAACAGTTGAGTGGGTACATTTCATAATTGAATGTAGGGAATGCAACTTTGATGATAACTTTTGATGTCCTGGTACTTTTGCCCTTAATTTCCCAAACTGCTTGAATATGGAAAACTCATTTTCAATCTGATTTCCTTCACTAGATTTTAGATTCCTTCAAATTTTGAATTCGACCTTTGCGTGGTTTTCATGTGGTAACCACATTTTATTCATTCATTTTTTTTTCTGTTTGAAAACAATTATGCAGCACTTAGTTGTGCACATATTTATAGTAATAGTGCTCATACCTGTTTTACTCTCGAGGGGCCATCCTGTTATGTTGCATTTCCAATTTTATGGTTGGAAGGTTGCCATGAGTAAGATTGTAGTGTGGGCTAAAGTTTCATGCCTATTCATATTCCCTGCATGCTGGTTGACCAAGTGACATTGCTATTGTGCCGTGTTCGTCATTGGCTTATCCCTCAATAGTATCGAGAGATTTTATAAACCCGTCCCATGAAAAATGCAATTCTGTTTTTTTTTATTTCCCATACAGATTAGTGGTGGCGTGGAAAGACTCATGCTTTCATTTGTTAGCTGCATGCAGATTTTTTTGGTAGGAAAATCAAATCTGAGCCACATAATTAGGCAGGTAGTTGCGATCCAATTCCTAGAATTGCACTTTTTGTGGGATTATTTTCTCTACAAAATACTAGGATTGCACTTTTCATGGGACAGCGGGAGTGCAAGTTGCATTTGGAGAAGGTGGGCAGATTTTGGTAGTGGCCAAACCAAAGTCATGGAAAACTCGTTGGCAAGCTTGTCTTGGCGAGTCAAGGCAACAAGGCAAAGGCTGGAGGTGCCACCATGTTTGATGTATGGGTATTAGGGGAATTTGAAACGCATAAAACTTGCAGTTACTAGATCGTAAGGAATCGAAATGTGGATGAGTTTGTGAGCACACCCAACTTGCAAGTTTGTGGGTGTGTTGTTTTTTTTTTGTTGGTATTTAATTGACTTCATTAACATGGCCTACAAACCTTTTGACGAAGAACTGGATGCTTTGTAAGTTTGTAGTGGTATCTCCAAATTTTCCCTTTCACAGTTTCCATCAACAAAACTAGTCCACGAGAAAGATGTTGCCCCTGCTTTGGCATAACTTTAGCTTTTGTAAAAGCCAAGTTATGGGGTTTCTCAGTTCAATCCAAATTTTGCTTCCCAATAAGTTGGCAAATAATCTTAGCGCTTGGTGGTACTTTGCCTTTCTCGTATGGAGAAGCTAAAGTGTAAGATGACCACCTTAGAAAATCATTCTACAGTAGGTGGTGTTGAATATTCGTCATTCTTATTGTATTTAAAACTATGTTATATGTGTAATGCAGGTTAAGTTTAAGATTGATAAAGATTGCCTTCCTCTCACTGAGAATAGTATCAAGCAAGCTATTAAGGAAAATTACAAATCAAGGGGCAAATTTGACCCAGAGCTCACTGCAAGACAAGTGAGTGTTTTGGAATCGTGCTACAAATATTATTTCAATAGTAGTTCTGGAATTTCCAATCATAAATGCTAATTTATATTTATAATACTATGACTATGTAATTTGTGCAGGTCCATAGGCTACTTGCGCTGTTTAAGCCTGTCAGTATACCTCAGTCCGCACCAGATAATCACCGTGAAGAAAGGCGTCGCTATGAAGAACGAAGGCAGCCACATCGTTTTGAAGAAAGGCGGCGTTCATTACCTACTGAAGAAGTGCGTCAGGCACGATATGATGAGGAAAGGCGCCCTGCAGCTATACATGTTCCTCTTGATGATCCATATAGGGCACCACGCTTTGCTCCACTTCCTGTTGAGTCTGAGCTTGGCCATTCTTTGGCTAGGGGTGATCACCACAGATATTACCAACCAGCACTTGCACCAGAGCCTCGACACATTCCTCTTGCTGTAGAGCATCACCATGTGCCTTCTGTGCCAGAGCTTCGACATGTCCCAGCTGCATACTATCACACTTTGGCTCCATCCAGTGATTCATACTATCGATCTGTAGAGAATCTGGCGCCTGAGCGGTAAGTTATCACACTTTGGCTCTCTTATTATTTCAGTTCACATCACATGCACCATACTGTTTTTTTTTCTTCAATCTATAATCTGTATCATATGATTCATGTACTATGGGTGTATTAGATGTAAATGCTAATTCAATGGTTACATGGTGTTATGGTTTTCTTAATGCCTTGCATCTGTGTAGGACCATGTGTATACTCTTGACCAATTGAAATTCTTAAATTTCAGATATGCTGACAGAACTGTGGCTGACAGAACGGCTAGGGAGACAATCATTCCTAGGGATTACGCAAGACTGCCAGGTGAGATATCTGCCCGCTCAGACCGTTTCGAGGATCTCTATCAGACTGGGGGCATTCCTGCCCGAGGTGCACGTGTGGAGGAGCTGTATTCTCCAGGGGAGATTGCTGCTCGTGCTGACCGTGTGGGGATCACCACTCGAGCTGATCGTTTGGAGGACCTCTACCGTTCTGACCGACTTCTTACCCGTGCTGTGGACCCCCTGCCTCGTTCAACCTATCATACGGCTGGTTACGAGTCTTACCCTGCTTATGCGGAAACAAGCACAAGGCCTGTCTCTGCAAGGGTTAGTGGCCCCGGTGTCCCAGTTTCATCACTCTATTCCTTCGCTGGCGGACCAGCCTACCGATGATGAGCGATCAGTACTCATTGCATTTGTTGAAAGTCTCACCTTTATTGTAAGAAGTCAGGATGTTCGTCGTTATAACTGCAACTGTTGTTTACCTTAGGTTCTGTTCTACCTTTCCTTAAAAATCCTTCACTGGATGAACGGCATCTGGTATCGATACATGTTGGTCTAAACTTTTTATGTTGGATATCCTCTTGCCATGCTTGAAGCTCATTTTATCTTGAGGTGAATGGTGCCCATATTTGTAGTATGGGCCGTATACTCCCCTGCAGATTGGCTACTAGATTCTGGCAGAGCTATTCATGCAGGTTCATTTTCTGAGGATTTGCACGTGTCGAAACATATATGCGTCGAACGTTGTTCTGTATTCTGAATGTGAGAATGGCCCTGTTTAGATGTTTCGCGAAATTTTTTTCGAGTATGTTCCCTCACATGCATGGCATATTAAATGTAGTCGAAAAAAATAACCCATTATATGGATGAAGTATACTTCGCGAGACGAATCTAATGAGCCTAGTTATGTCATGATTAGACAATAAATTGCTACAGTAAACATGTACTAATGACGGATTAATTAGACTCATTAGGTTCGTCTTGCGATTTAGTGACAGAATCTGTAATTAGTTTTGTAATTAGTCTATATTTAATACTTCAAATGTGTGCCCGACATACTCGAAAAAAATTTCGCGAAACATCTAAACAGGGCCATAACTTATTTGATCTTGGAGTATACAGGGAGAATGCTGTTCAAGGAGACCATCTCTGGCTGTTTGCATTTGCGGTCCATGAGTTCATCAAAGCTGTCTATTCTACTGCTTCATTGGTAAGTGCTGGTAAGGAATTTTCTTTTCCGAGAACCAACTGCCAGTTCAGAATCTTAGAAGGATGGAACGCGGCGACTTTCTGTGATTCTCCGTGAACTCCAGCAATACCTCTGTGCTAGTGCTTTCAGAGCGGTACGTTTCAAAGCTGCTAGCACTGCGTGTAGCTTTCAGTTTTTTTTTTTCCTGAAATAAAGTAGCTTTCAGCTTTGAAGTAGTGAATGGCACCTTCCGCCACAAGCCCACAACCAAATAACTTGCGGTCATGTGTACACGAAGAGTCCACGTCCTCCAAATCACCCGATAACAGTTTCCTTTCTGGCAACCGAAGATGGGTGACTAATACCACACATTTACACAATTACACGGCACATGTTCGACGTATCGACTGACCGGTTATCGTGGACGCGTTTCCAATGACCGGTTATCTGACTACGGCCGTGGTTAGTTCCGCGGTGAAAAGATTTTGCAAGGAAATCTTTTCACATTTGAAGTATTAAACATAGACTAATTAAAAAACTAATTGCAGATTACGTTTGGAATTCGCGAGACGAACCTAATGAACCTAATTAATCTGTCGTTAGCACATGTTACTGTAGCATTACTGTAGCAATTTAGTGTCTAATCACGGCCTAATTAGACTCATTGGATTCGTCTCGCAAATTCCAGTCCATCTATATAATGCGATTTGTTTTTTACCTATATTTAGTACGCCATACATGTGTCTAAACATTCATTTTGGATTTTGGATTTTGGAACTAAACAAGGCCTACATGTTGCCGCAACAGATTGAAATCTTCAGATCGCGGACTGTTGTTTCACTCGATTTGCTGCTAATATTGAATTGCGCCATTGCTGACCAACGGTGAGAATTAGGAGGACGAGCACGCACAAAAGTATGTGAAGACTCAGAGAGATGACGGTCGAGCAGTCCGTGTCGCCGTATGGGTCCAGAATGGATGGCCTTGGAGATTCAGGTTTTCCAAGTCGCCTTGTGCAATGCACATCGCTTCCACGGTATCTTCAATTTCCTGTGTGTTCCATTTCTTCCTCCGTAGTTGACAAAACAGCTACAAGACGCGTGACATAAAACAGGTAGAGAACACCGATTTTGGGACTATATTTTTCAGCTCCCAAGCTGTGACAATCGCTACAGTTATCACTGAGCATGTACAAAAGTTGGCCTTTTATGTACAAGTACTGAATCCGTAAAATCATAAGTCAACCAGAGCTATAAACTCCATTTGTTTTTAGTTTCAGGATGGAGGCAATAGCGACCCTGAATATCCTGAAACAATAAAAAAAATTATCCAAAAATAAAAAGGAAAAAAAAAGCTTTCCTGAATATCTGATGGCGAGGAAAACCAATGTGCAAACTTTACGCCGTCACATAAATAGAATTGTGTTTCTTTTCACGGGTAAAATATAATTGTGTTTCACTCACATATCTCAAAGAATTACATTTTCAAATATAGCCATGTAATTGCATGAAGAATTTTTACTGGTTCAATAAAAGAACGCAGAATTGTCTAAGCCTTTATAAATTACAAAAATACCAATGTAGTATCGCTTGCCCTTCATCCGGCCATCCGGTAGCTATGTCATGTACGTATTTTGTTAGAGAGAGAGAGAGAGAGTTTCTACAAAAAAAATATTACGAGAAAATTTTTAGAAAAATAAAAAGAGCTTGTAAAAACATTAGTCTAATGAAAATTTTGTCGAATGCTCACCGTAAAGCCCCTCCTTCCAACCAAAACATAACATTTTCTTTTTGCGAAGGCAAGAAACCAATCACAATTCAAGTTATTTAATGCCAATGTTTTGCTCCCTGACATTTGCATAATTGCATTACTAACCCCCAATAGTACACGAAGAACAGATTACACATTTTCACACCAAGAAGCTCCCAAAGAAAGTGACGCGTCACGCGTGTGCATCCCCTCGGTTGTGCAGAGAAAATCCTTCCCCGCGCGCTGCAATCCTGTGTGCCACCACCATTCCCATTTTTTTATGGCTGCTAGGGTTAGACCTTGTGGCCAGTTCGTTAGCCACCACTGCTGCGCCGGTCGAGCCCCTCCGCCCGCCGGCACTCGAGCCACAGAGACACAACAAGAGAGAAACACAAGACAGCTGACAGCGTGAACCGGATGGCAAGCACGAGGACGGAGATGGAACGAGTCCGCCTCCGGTCCGCCGGAAAGGCGCCTCCAAAATAGTCAAAACAGCAACGCGGAGGAGGGGTGCGCGACTCGCCTTCCGCTGCTCTCTAGTCTTCCCCGCCTCTCTCAAGCCTGGACTCTGAAGCCGGGGAGAGAGGAGAAAAATCTCCCCAGGACCGGCCAGTCGCCGGTCTCGCCGTCCTTCTCAGACCACCCGCATTCCCCTTCTCCGCCCTAGCTATAAGTACTCGCCGGACAAGGCGGCCAACTCAACCCATCCCACCCCCAATCCATCCCGGAGCAGAGGCAATCCAAGGAAAAGGCGCCTCTTCCCCTTCCTGTTCTGAAGAGAGTTGCAGGAGAGGTGACTTCTTGTTCTTTCCTGGTAAGGATAAGATCCGACCTGATTCTTCACGTTCTTCTTTTGGAAATGCTTTCTTGATGTCATTGGCTTAGGGGAATCTTCTGGGGTACTGCACATTTGCGGCGGGGCAATCTAAATGTGTTTGGTTGTTGCCAGCTGCTGGTGTCCATCTGCTAGTTCAAAATGCCAAGACATTGCGGCCGTTTGGTTGCAGGATTTGGTGTTGAAGCATTCATTTTGCGCAATCAGCTGCTGCTTAACATCTAAGTGTTTGCGCTCTTGCTGACGGCCGCAGGGTCCAGTGGTGGTAGCTGCCGCGGAGGTGAAGATTTGAGCTTTGAGGTGTTCTTGGGGCAGAGTGAGGATGTCATTCGCTGTCTCAGACGAGATTCTGGGCACATTCGTGCCTATTGCGGTGTACTGGCTCTACTCGGGGCTGTACATCGTGCTTGACGGGCTGGGCATGGACGACTACCGGCTCCACCCCAAGGGGGAGGAGGTCAAGAACATTGTTTCCAAGTGGACAGTCGTCAGGGGCGTCCTCGTCCAGCAGGCGTTCCAAATTGCCGTCTCACTGCTCCTCTTCACGGTAATTCCACTTTACAGCATCTCATTACCAAGAAAAGCTTACAATTTTTGGTACCGAGCTCATTCTTGAAATTTTTTTGGTACTGAACTCTTGAAATGTGTCATTAGCAGAATTTTGTTAGATGTTTTCCAAATGTTCAGTTTGGTAGATAGACGACAATTCTAGATGGTTTCAATATGATATCACAGTTTAGTGGCATTTTGATAGATAACTTTTCTTTTAAAAAACGAGGGTTGTATTGATGCCTTGGTAATTGATGAAGGTAAAATCGGTAGGTTCAGGAATTGGGTCGGAGGCCAGTAGCAATTACCCCCATTGTCTGTGTGCTACAAATTAGAAAGATGATGGAATATTTGAGATTAACCAAAGACCTGAAATGTGGACTGTTGCTTTTGTCTGTTGAACTGATCTCAAGCTTAATAATTATTTAATAAACAGAAGTAGCTTTGTTATCTGCATGTTAGGCAAACTTCACAATGAATAACTGACTTAGGCTGTAGCAAAAATAAACTGAGCTGTTAAAGTTTGAATTAGCTCTGTGGGTTTATCAAATTGACTGTAAAAGATTCTCTTTCTATCCTTGACCAACATTGGCTCTAGATGGCACACATGCTGTTTGGGAGTTGACTTTGAAATTTCACCTGTGACAACTGGATTTACACTCATGTAATTTCCTGGAACTGCAGGTTCTTGGTGAAGAGAGTGGAACTGTGAGGAAGCAGCCTTCTGCTCTGGTAATAGCCCTGCAATTTATCATTGCTATGTTCGTTATGGACACATGGCAATACTTCATGCACAGATACATGCACATCAACAAGTTCTTGTACAAGCATGTCCACTCCAAGCATCATACTCTTGTTGTCCCATATGCCTTTGGAGCTCTCTACAACCACCCCCTGGAGGGACTCATCCTGGACACCATCGGTGGTGCGCTCTCGTTCCTCATCTCTGGCATGACCCCAAGGACAGGCATATTCTTCTTCTCCTTCGCAACCATCAAGACCGTCGATGACCATTGCGGCCTGTGGCTCCCCGGGAACATCCTCCATGTCTTCTTCAGCAACAACAGCGCTTACCATGACATCCACCACCAGCTCTATGGCAACAAGTACAACTTCTCACAGCCCTTCTTTGTCATGTGGGACAAGATCCTCGGAACATACATGCCTTACACTCTCGAGACCCGCAAGGGAGGCGGGTATGAGGCACGCCCGGTCAAGCTCAACCAAGCACAGCAAACCAACAAGACTGATTAAGCAGCGTGGTTTCTTCTGTTTTCTACTACTTGCCCCCTGATTCTTTTTCTTTCTGACTGTGACTGCATTTGTGTTGTAGAAGTATTTCCCTGTCCATATAGTAAAAATCCTTTAGGCAGATGCCATCTTGTACCAAGATATAGCAAAATAAAACATCGTGTTAAAGGAAATCCACCCAGGCTTGTTTCCTCTGGATTGTGTCTGTGACTAGGAGAGCTGATTGATACTAGCAGTGTATGCAACAGTGAGCTGGCCATCACACACTGAATACTTTCCATTGCTGCGCTGGACGTTGTCTCTGTTGATGCTTTGCGGTTTTAGAATTTGAAAGGGAGCAGTGAGCTGTGCTTATGGCCCAAGCTGTCGGTTGGGCAGTGCCAGCCTGAAAAAACGTGGTTCTGGGCTTTCTGGCTGCTGCCCGGCATCTGGAAACCATGACAGTGTGATGGGCACAAAACAGCAATTGCCCACAGAAAGTCTTCACTGCAGACTGAATGATGTGTGGGTTTATGTCTGAAGAATCGCTGAGCATCTGTATACATGATTGGAAGTGGAACTGTAGCAACTCGTGTCCATCGTGAAGTAAGAACGTGCACAATGTAGAGAATATTATTTTGGAAAGGAAAAAGTTCAATTTTCAACCTCTAACTATGGCAAAAGTTTCATTTTCAACCTGCAACTACAAAATCAGATATAAAAGGTCAACTAACTGTCAAAACCGAGCAAATTTGGTCCTTTTGATAGTGTTCCAAAGCGGTTTTGCATTTTAAATGTTTTGATTTAATAAACAAATTATAACTAATTCATTTAAAATCAAAAAACATCAAATTGGTACCAAATAATTATTAAAAATGTAATGTATTTATTGATACTCTATTTTCATTATTTGAATCTTATTTGGTCATATTTATTATATTTTATTATGAGTAATAAACTCTAAACATAGTAAAAAATAATGTGTAAATAACTCCAAGTACAGTAGCAACAAATAACCTACATTTTTAGAAAAAAATTTGATATCAATTTATATTTTTATGATTCGAAATAAATTAGTTATGGCTTTTTTATTATTAAATTAAAAATCATCCTTAAAACCATCCAAAGGAGATTTTGACAGCAATCATCGCCGCCACGGACGGACGGAGAGCTGCTAGTTCGTGGTGGTGTGGCGTGAATTATCTTTCCGGGCCACGATGAGTTGGCCCAGCCGGCCTACACGGATCTTCTCGTATTTTCCCTCGTGGCCTTCGCTCGTGAAGCCCGATTGCGAATTTCAGCCCACTGCGATCTCAATGTGGGCCTCCTCTTCTGGTAGGGAAGCCCGCGATGCCCTGGACATACATGCACGCTGCTGCCTGGGCCCTGCGCACGATTCGCACGGAATCTCACTAAAAAAAAAGCAAAAAGTCCGCAAAGTCCCAGCCGATTAACGGAATCCAACTCCAAGTCTCAAAATGTTGGCGTACCTCCGCCTCTCTGCTCAGCTAGCGCTGTCAAAGGGCCCCGTGTGCTGGGCACGTCGCCGTCGCCCGTCGGCACGCAGCGCAGCCAACGAACTGGTTAGTAGAGACGGGCATGGTGCGGATCGACCCTGTGGATCGCCGAACCGAACTGTAAAACTGACCTTATTGGGCCCCTATTCTACCCATGAAGTAGCAGAGGATCGGTTGCTCTGAACCGCAGGATCAAGTGGTCCGATCCACACCCCGTGCAGCATGGCGGCGCTGCTTCTCCACAGTTCTCCGACGTCCTCGACAGCCTGCGCGTGACGAGAACAGGAGCTCGTCGAGCAAAAACCAAACTACCACGGCATCACTACTACAGAAAAGGTTTTTAGCGCCGGGCGCTTTAGCATTTGCAGGGGCGGATCTTTCGCCCGTTGCTGCTTTTTGCTCCTAGAAATAGGACATTAGAAGCAACGGGCGCCGGTCCGATGCTAGAAACACATTTACAGGGTCGGACGATAGCGTCCTCCGTTGCTATAGAGGAATTTGCAGGATCGGACAACGGCATCGCCCGTTGCTAGAGAAGAATTTGCAGGATCGGACGACTAGAAGGTCCGTTCCTCAAAATCAGTTTCTAGCAACGGCCCTTCCTATCAACCGTGCTTACAAATGAATTTAAAACATAAAAAAAAGAAAAAGAAAAAAAAGAAAAATAAAAAAATAAAAATATTTGTTGTCGCCGCCGCCGCATCGGCCGGTGCCTCGCCGCCGACGCAGCGCCGGCAAGCCATGGGGGCGCCGCCGCCGCCCTCTCAGGCCGGGGGAGCACCACCGCCGCCCATCCTGCGCTGGTCTGGAGGACAGCCGCCGCGTCGGCTGCTGCTCCCCTCCCGATCCGGCCGGGGCCGTGCCGCCGCCGCCCAGATAGGGGGAGCGCCACCTGCGCCGGCCGGGGGCGCCGCCGCCTGCCGAGCCTGGCCTCCGGGCAGTTGCTAGAGGCGTCACCGCCGAGCCCAGCCTTCGCGCGCCGGCCGGGGAGTCTGCCCGCTCACACGCCCGCGCGCCGGCCGGGGACGCCGCCCGTGAGGCACCTGCGCTACGGCCGGGGGCGCCGCCGCCGCCTGCCGAGCCCGGCCTCCGGCAGTTGCTAGAGGCGCCACCGCCGAGCCCGGCCTTCGCGCGCCGGCCGGGGAAGCTGCCCGCTCACACGCCCGCGCGCCGGCCGGGGACGCCGCCCGTGAGGCACCTGCTATGGCCGGGGGTGCCGCCGCCGCCCGCCGAGCCCGGCCTCCGTAGTCTGGACAGTTGCTGGAGGCGCCACCGCTCGCACGCCCGTGCGCCGGTCGACGGCGCCGCCGCCGAGCTCGGCCTCGACACGCCGGCTTGTTTGAGAACCGGAGAAGAAACGGTGGGAGGGAAAGAGGATAAGACACATAGAAGAAACGTTGGGAGCGGAAGAGGATAAGCCCGTGAGAGAGGTGGTCAGGAAGGATCCCTGGGAGAGGGGTTCAACCAATGAGAGGGCTCAGATTTGAAGTCGTGGATCGCTGAGCTGGAAGGATGTGCTTCTTGTATGTACTTATAGTCCATTTTTAGGTGCGGGTCATCCCACGACCCGCGCCTAAAAATAGAGATCATTTTTAGGCGCGGACGATGGGATGACCCGCACCTACAAATGATCATTTTTAGGTGTGGGTCATCCCATCGTCCGCGCCTAAAAATGACCTCTATTTTTAGGCACGGATCATCCCATCGTCCGCGCCTACAAATTCATCTCTAGCAACGGACCAAATACTACAGTGCATCCCGAGCTTTGTGGGTGCGGCTTGACTTTCCGTCCGTGCCTGAAAAAGAAATGGCTAGCCTCTACAAATCGTTTCTGTAGTAGTGTGCATGCACGACCTTGGAGCCGATGCCAGTGCAGCGCAACGAGACGGGGATGGGGGAAGACCCGCCGCCACCACCGCTCTCCTCGACGGCGAGGCGACCGGCGAAGGGGAAGAAGCGGAAGCAGACAGGGGCATAGGGCACACGATGGACGAGATGCGGGTCGTTCGACGACGACGAGGCAGTCAACGACGCGCACATCTCTACTGGTTAGGGCTCCGTCCCGTCTCGTCTCTGTTCGTGGCCGACGCTGGCCGACGGCCGACTACATGCTACTAGGCGCGTCTCGCGATCCCGATTGACCAAATATGTCGTCTGTCTATTATCTTATTAAAACAGAAGCAAAAGGAGCCACCAGATTCGTCGAAAGGGGTTAGAAAATCTCACATTAATCTAAAAAAATAGAAGTATTTAGACCGTTGGATTTTATGAAGATCTAACGGTCTAGACTATCTCAAAGAGTCCGTATCTAATTCAATTAATAATTGCTAATTCAGAATTAAAAAATAGGGATAATAGCAATTGACAAAAGAGTCCATGCTAGGTACGTTTGCTGTATAGCAAAACTCGAAATTAAAAAAAATATATAGAATTTGACCGTGTAAGTTGAATATGCTTAGTAACTAGCTTAATTCATAATTCTAAAATAAGAAAATTAGCACTTGAATAAAAAAGTACATATCAAATATAGTTAGTATATACGGAGTACCATTAAATGTCGCGATCATCTAACGGTTTGGAGTTCCAACTAACCCATTAATTAGTGAAAAGTAGTAAATATGAGTCATTGATTTTCATGAGTTAAGATTATCATATGTAGATCCCAAAAATCTAATATTCCTTAGGGGAAAGAGTTATACTAGAAGAAGGAAAAAGATAATAACCCGAGGACACTAAATCTATAAGGAAATAGACTTTTATAAGGTAACATATTTTAATGGAAGCTAAATAACAACACTAATTAATTGCTCATACGTTTCAACGAGATCTCAACTTTACTCTTGGCCGTAACTTGCCTCCCACACGCTCGATCAACTCCTGCACCGCCTGCTTCCCTCTCTCCACGTGGTCCATTCTCATCCACTCACTCTCATCCCTATCCTCCCCAGCGACTTCTCGCGCGCCGCCCGCTGGTCTCCGCCACTTTAGCTCGTCGCCGATGCCGCGCCGCTCCTTCCCCGCGACCCCTCGCCGCTGTTGCCCCCAGCTGCAACCCCTCGTCGACGCCGCGACCGTTCCTTCGCTCGGCTCGCCGCGACCTCCTTTCTCCTCGCCGACAGCAGGCTGCCCCCGCCCCCGCCCCCGCGTGCCTTGCCGCCGGGGAGGTGGCCCTCGACGCCCGGCGAGCATCCCATGCTCGCGGGAGCGGCCGGCCCCTCCCGGCGAAACAAGCAGCAGCGGCGGCGCTAGCCGGGCGCGGGGGGCGACGGCGCGCTAGCCAAGCGCGGGAGCGGCAGCGCTGGCCGGTCCTCCGCGGCGAGCCGATCGGCGGCGCCGCCGCCGCAAAGGAGGTAGGTGATTTTTTTTTCTTTTTTTTTCCAAATTTTTTTGGAAAACTTTTTCCTGCCAAACTTTTTCTTAAAATCTTTTTTTGCAAAACTTTTTTCCGAAAATCCTTCGTGACCTTTTTCAGAAAAACATTTTCTAAAAATATTTTCTTTTTTCTTGAAAATCTTTTCCTTTTCTGAAAACCATTTTTGCAAACTTTTTATGGAAAAGTTTTTTTTCAAAAAAATTGTTTCAGGCGTGGGTCTCGCGTGTGGGGCAGAGGGGGTCGCGTGAATGGTTGGGCTCGCCGAGCGCATGGAGCGCTCCGTGCGGGCAACCACGAACTAGCAAGCCCCTACGTTTCAACCTTGGACACATGCGTGAGAGATTAGAATATCTATTTGCTCCATTGATTTATCATAAAGAGTATGTGCCAAATGTGAGTAATAAATGAGTAAACCTATAATAAATAAATTAAAAATGTTTTCCATTCACTTGAAATTGGGAATCAAAATCCTCAGATAATAACCCATCAAAAATATTAGTTAAAATTATAACATTCTTTGTCAATTCAGAATTATGATTGGAGAAAAGAAAAATAAGTATTACACTAAATAAAATGTGTGCGGCATATCCTTTGGTTGTGCATCTTCTCACCTTATATGTTCCTTTTCATGCAATCTCTTACCTCACGTGCACTGCCGTGGTGAGTACAATCAAATGCATATAATCTACTCATAACTCATAAGTGTCTATATTAATATGATCTTGCCTTGAATCCAAGGATAGACCAAAAATATAAAGCCAGACACCTTGCGCTTACATGAACAGAAGAACAAAAATTGTTGAGTTGGTGTTTCTTTAGTTACCCTCCCCTTTGCTCCTCCAAAAGCATAGAAATTGCACAAATCCCTAAGGCCACATCCAACAAGACTGGCGACTTTGCCAGCAAACATGGAGAGAGAAGCTCTACACATTCTCAATATGCACTCGGGAAATGTACAAGAGAGAGGGAGAGGCATCGGGGAGCGTTCAAGACATGCGAGGAGCAGATTACTAGCAAGACAATTTTTGCACTGTTCATCGATTTAAATTGTATTTTAGCCGGCGATTTCAACCGCCATTGGAGGTGTCCTAATGTGTTCAAGGAGAAACAAAAAAAAAGTCATGAAAGCCAAGATATGATGATGACCATAGTGACATGTAAATTCTAGGTTGTTTTTCTAATATTGGAGCTAAGCAACACATTATTAGGTGGCCAACGACTAAAGTAGCAATCGACCTACATGTATAAGATGTTAGAAAGATTGTATGATCATCGGTGGCTATACAAAGTGGAGCGTCCGTACACGCATTAACAAATGTAACAGAGACAATGATAGGACCAACACAAATAATCAAAGTTGCATCTTCAATGATTGTAGTATAGCGGGTAGCATTCCTTCGGTCGGAGAGAGAGAGAGACTTGCTATCTATAATAATGAAGACCCGGACACAATGTTTATATTGCAGAAAAAGTGCAACAATGATAAGACAATATGAGATCATGCATGCATGGTATGTAGTGAACGATGACAGGAGAACACCAAAGAAAGAAAAAGGAGATTTGACTGTGCTAATAACTAAAAAGGTGTTTCAAACGATGATAGGAGAACAACGAAGAAAGAAAAAGGACAAGGTGTTTCAAATCAAGCTCAAAATTAAATCCTCATTCTTGGTTTTGGTAGTATATGTTGAACCACTCACCTAAATATTCTACTAAACTATAAGAATAATTTCACATCGTAACAAAAATACACAAAAAATACCTAGCCAATAAAAATTTCCAACAGTATATATATTTCTATTAAATATATATAAATTTTTATATTGCTTCAGACACAAAAAAATAGGTTTTAGGTTTCTATATAATATATTCTCTTTTCTCTTGAATTCATGTTTTAAAAAGATTAGCGCTAACAAAAAATTTATCTTGGTCTATTTACAAAGACACGACTAAAAAACTATTTGCATCTACTCTATAATAAATTATAATATTAGTGTAAAAGACTAGTTACCCGCGCAATTTGCGCGGGCCATCTTACTAGTTCCACTTGTTGCAGCCGAGCCGATCGACCGATAGCGACGTGTGTGCACCGCCACCACCGGCACGTCCGCGTCGTCCGTGTGCCCCGATCGACCGTGTACATGTCCCGGAACGGCAAACGCCGCTTTCCAAACGGTTCCACAGCTCTCGGCTCTATCCCCACAACAGTTGTCTTTCCTTGCGGATGCCTCGGCAATCATCCATAGCCCCGTCTGCTATCACAGTTTGGTGAGGTTTGCCAAGTGAACGCAACACGACTGCACGACATGCATGATTCACAGATGAGACATGACTTTCCACTGCATAGTGCCCGCTTACCAGCTGAATGCATGAATATAGTACTCCCTTCATTTGCCAAGCACCAGAGGAAAACCTCTTATCAGTGCCGGTCACAGGAGGCCTTAGTGCCGGTCCCTGTGACCTGCACTAACGTGCACAACGTGCTTTCACGTCAACCAAAAAAATATTACACGCACCCGGGAGGCCTACACGCGCGCGACGTCGCAAGTCACAAGTCAACCCCAGCCGGCACTAACTTGCTTTCACGTCAACCAAAAAATAAAAAAAAATATTACACACACCTGGGAGGCTCGCACGCGCGCGACGTCACAAGTCACACGTAAATGCGCGTACGCGGCCGCAAGGATTCGAACCCACGACCTCCAGCCTCGCGTGTTGCTTCTTACCATCTCACCTATGCATCAGATGTGATTGAGTGAGAGATGATGTCCTTTTAAAGGAACCTGCTCGGGACACGTTAGATAACACCAGCCGGCACTAACGTGCGTCATTTAGTGCCGACCGGTGTTATTGACCGGCACTAAATGGGCGCGTCACGTTAGTGCCGGTCAATAACACCAGCCGGCATTAAATGACGCACGTTAGTGCCGGCTGGTGTTATTGACCGGCACTAACGTGGTTTCGCGGTCACTGTTCCTCGCTCGGGCCACGTTAGTGCCGGCTCCAGGCTGTCCGGCACTAAGGGCCACGCACTAATGTGAGTTTTTCTGGTAGTGAAGATTGGGTGAGGTTTGCCAAGTTTGGTCTACAATCCCACATCGTGTGGCGTGAATCCTTTACCTGGCTGCGAACGCAGGCCGCCGTTCGCGTTCTCATCATCGCCGCCACGGGACGGGAGAGCTGCTGGTTCGTGGTGCCGTGGCGTGAATTCTCTTTCCGGGCCACGATGAGTTGGCCCAGCCGGCCTACGCGGATCTTCTCTCTTTTTTTTTTCCTCGTGATCTTCGCTCGTGAAGCCCGATTGCAAACGGGCTGAAATTTGCAATCCGGCTTCACGAGCAGTGTGATCTCGCCCAGTCCATTGAGGAGGGGAACTGGGGAACATCACGGCCCTGGGCCCTGCGCAACATTCGCACGGAATCTCACTAAAAAAGGGCAAAAACCAAAAAGTCGGCAAAGTTTCAGTAGATTCACGGTGTCCAGTGCCTCCAACTGAAACTGTACGCGTGTCACGTGTGCCTCCGCCTCTGCTGAGCGCTGTCAAAGCACAGCAGCCAGCTGGTTAGGGCGCCTGTCTCAGTCTCAGGACTGGATGGATGATTTCCGACGCATCCGGATAGAGCGAGAGCTCTGGGATCGGCGTTTGGAAAGCGGCGTTTGCCGTTTCGGGACATGTACGGTCGATCGGGCACGCCGCAGACACGGACACGGGCGCGGACGTGGCGGAGCACACGTCGCGATCGGTCGGCTCGGCTTGTCGGGATCGCGAGACGCGCCTATACTAGTGCGTCCGTCGGACGTCGGCCGGAGTTGGCCACGAACAGAGACGAGGATCAGGTTTGCCACAGAGGAGACTCCGCGCCGCCACCCTTCACATCACAGGCCTGAATCCTGAGCCCCGTGCATCTACTACCACAGTTTGGGTGAGGTTTTGCCAAGTGATAGCGACACGAATGCACGACGAGGTCTTCTTCGGTGCTCCATACTACCCTATGGTAGTATGGAGTATAGAGGGATGGGCAATTTTGTAATTAGACTGTAATATAATTTTTTTATTGGAGCTCCTAACCTAAATGAACATATGTGTAAAAAGAAATAAATATATCGGACCAAATGAGTATAAAAATAAAAATAATTTTTCTCATAATACCCCTATACCACTATATTACTCGATCTATACCACATTATATCACATGTTAAAAATAATTTTTTTCCATAATATCCCTATACTACTATACTACTCGACCTATACTACCTTATACTACAGGTGAAGGTCTAGTAGTATACAACTAATTTGGACCGTCAGATCCTTTTATACTGGTCCTTTTTGAACACCAGTATAAGGTAGTATGGAGCACCGAAGAAAACCTCATGCACGACATGATCACAGATGAGTCATGGCTTCGCGCACTGCACACTACTACCACTTACCTGAATGAATATAGTAATCCCTTGATTATTTGCCAAGTTTGGTGCATAATCCCCACTTTTTGCAGTGTGAATCAAACACGGGAGTTTCCGTTTTGGGTGAGATCGCCTGCGTAAGCAGAGTGATATTATTCTTATCCGAAACCTGTCGCATTCGCATTAGGTCACTGTCTCCGGACCAGTCAGCACCGAGCATCTCGATCAGAAGGGCCAATGGACCACCTGAAACCATTTTTTTTTAAAAGAATCATTAGAGCCTTCTAATCAGATTATCTAGCTCCTAAGAATATTGCCAAGCCACAGGCAGCCAGGCACTACCAATGGCCACAGTAGCCATTAGAGTAAGTAGTATTAGACTAGTCAATCAAACATGTACTATAACCCACGATAAACAATAATGTGCGGCTAGCCAGCTGTGATTCCTATCCTACCTGTTCAGGGACAAAGAGGCAGCAGCCAAGGCCGCACTAAAATCCACGGCACTTTTTCGCAGCAGATCTCGCAGCTACACGTACGTACGGCTCCTAGCCGACTAGCATTGCCACCAGTCTATTGCCACAGAGGCTTTGCATTCGCATCGACGTACCGGTGACAACGCGACGTGCAGTACCTGACAGATAGGCCCGTGCTTAATCATCGGAATTCTTCAGCGATGCTGGAGTAGACGAACAATGCTTGCAGCTCCGTTCGAGCGCTTGGCGTCAGAGCCGGACGACCAAGCAGAAGCAGGAGGTCACGCGCATCAGCATCATCGGCGCATCAAACGCGAATCATGGCGCGGGATGGCCGCATCGGACGAGGCTAGCTGCAGAAGAGGAGGGTGGGAGTGGGAGAGGTAGACGATGCGCGCGGCAGCATGCAGGAACAACAGGCGCCGCAGCGTTTCAGACTTTCAGAGCGGCCGAGAGCGAAAGCTGAGCGCGGCCGAGCCCCCCTTTCTGAAAAGGCCCCAAGCGCGCGCGGCAAAGAGGAATTCCTCACCGCATCGCATGCGCTCTCGCCCTCGCCCGCCGCGGAAAAGGCCGCAGGCCATCGATGCGGACTCCAAAGGGAGCGTAGGGGGCTGATGAGTACTGAACGGATGGGTGATGCACACGCGCGCGCACTGTGCCCGCGGCGTCGCGGCCTGCGCGGCTGTGCGCTGCGGCCACCAGTCCACCCCCCGGCCGGCCCCCACCCACGCACTGACGCACGTAAAATCTCTCTGACGGGGGGCCGGGATAAAGCTGCCACCCCAAACCCAAAGGCCACAAAGCCTGCACACAAATGCAGACGGGACGGGCATGTTGGGTGTGTGTAGCATGCTAGCTATGGATGCTATGCTAGCATCGTGACGCATCCCGAGCCGAGAGCACAAAAGCGATAAAGATCGCAAAGGGCAAAGGCAAAGCCCTGCCATAGTGCCATGCCAAATGCCATGGCCTCTGTAGATGTAGACTGTAGCCGTGTGTAGCGTGTCCTGTGCGTCGAGACCGTACGTGGCGTCGCCGGCCTCGCGACGCAGATTCCTCTCTCTCTCCCTCTCTCTCTCTGAGAGGAGCAAGTGAAATGAGCGAGGCAGGGATTCCTCTCTTTCGCGTTTGCTGGTTTTGCATCGATCGGCTGCCTTTGTTGCTTGCTCTGTGTGTGTTTTTGGAGACGAACGACTGAGCGAGGAGCCAGAGCAGATGGTCGCTGCCGCTTTTACCACTCATGATCCCTATGAATGAGAGGGGATTGATACCCCCTGCCCCCTCCTGCAATCTTGTTGCCGCGCGCGCGGCCTGGCGCTGGCGGGCGCGCCTCGGTCGCCACGCACACATGCGCCTTGCCTGCCACCATGCATGCAGTCCTGCCTGCCCCCGCCTATCTTTTCGAAAGAGGAATTGCGCGCGCCAGTCGAGGCCCAAAGCTCAATCAAATTCAGAGCTCCGGCCCCTATCTCAGAGATAACGCTCCAGTCCCACAAACCTCTAGGAGTTCGTCCAGTACATGCCCTGATGTGCAGCAGAACTCTCACTGTAAGTATACACACGTCACTTCAGAGCCGTTGGGATCGGGCCGGGAATCGTTTTTTTTCCTTTATTTTTCGGCGTCTCTGCAGCTGCAGCATGCACAACGGAAGAGTACGACGAGGTCCTAATGTAAAATTCACCTTGTAAACTCTAGGTCAAAGCGTGTGCACTCCGGTCATCCAGCTAGGTAGGTGGAGGAGGATACATTACATGTGGTTAGGGAGCAGGGGGCAGCAGGAGCTGCCTGCCGCCGCTGGACCACTCGATGCCGATGGCGATAGGCAATGCAATTGCGAGAGCATGCAGCCAATCGGCCGGCTCTCAGCTCGACTCCACATGTGACGGCGCAGAGAACAACCGACAGCTCCAGCACGTTATTGGATTGGCCTCATCATCCCCCGCGCGGCTCGCTAGCGCGCGCGCGCGCTCCTTTTCGCGTCTGCCTGCGCCCGCCTGCGCGCACCACATTGCAGCTAATCATGTGGCCATGCCAGTGTGCATATGCTGATGTTGCATGCCACCGGTATATTTGGAAAGAAAAGCTCTCTCGATCGGATGGATGACATGGTCAGAGCCAAACGTATGGTGGCTCAAATGATATCGATGAAACTAGTACTCTAGCCCCATACAGCGGTCTGTATCTACATGCCAATAATAACTCAACAAAAGTGTATTTTTTTGTACAAAGAAATTCAGGGAGTTGGAGCCATGGACAGCTTGAAGGTAGTATTTAATTATTGGTTACTATAATTGTTTTAATATTCGTTTAAGCCACTTTTTTTTATCATTCAAACTCTCCAAACCATGCATGAATCAGGAAGATGTAATGTAACCAGCTGTGTATGCGTGTGAAACCACAAGAATTGAATTTACCGTCCCACCCAAACTCATTGTATGAACACTAAGGCTAGTCTCAATGGGGTTTCATGTGAGTTTCATGGGCATTAATTTATATGTCACATCATCAAAATTGCTGACATGACAAGGTAATCGTGTCCATTAAAATCTCACTGAGAATGGCCTAAAATCTAAGATAGACATTCAAATTTTGTAGACTATAGTTGATGGTGGTTTATGAAGGTATAGCTTTTATTATCGGGACAAGCGCCGCCGAAAACTTTTACATATGTATTTATCTCCCACAAACTGGCACGGCTACAAAGATGAGACGCACCGTACCCGTTCCATCAGATTGTTTATGATTCCATGCTCCGTTGATTCCATTTGAATCAAACCTAGTAGTTGTTTGGTTGATAGTGGGGGATGACAAGATTAGGAGAGGGCGGGGCCGGGGTCAAGATTTGGGGTACGTTTTCAGGCCCCATCAGTGACCCCCTTTGTTAGAGGAAAGCTATGATAGCGTCTACACTGATGACGTGTGAGTTTGGAGGCTGGGCCGTTCAACCCAAAACCATTGCCATCATGGTAGTAACGAGATATGACAAAGAGAAGTGGTGGATGGTGTGGGTGTAGGAGAGCACGGATGCACGATGTTGTTCGACCAACGGAAGAAGCCAAACCGGTACACGGTTATAGGGGGGGGGGGGGGGGGGGGGGTGGAGAGGGTGTCTAAAACCAATATAATGAATGAATGGCCCGCGTTGATTGAGAAGAAGAGAAAAATATTATATAGTTGCATAATCAACAGCAAATGTACCAGGATTCAAATCCCTAGCTAGTTATACTTCGTCAAAAAGTAGTAGGGACTCTAATATTTCAGCAGTTGTTCGACCATACGACATGGGTCAGCCACATTTTGGCGCACCGGAACTCCGGCCCCGGGCTGAGCCGGAGCCCCCATACCCCCATCCATGTAGTTCCAGTCCAGCTCAGTTGATCAACCAAGCTCAAATTGCACGCTCGCACGCACACTCCTTTTCCATCTGTTGCTACTTGTTGCTACCACTACACGACGTGCGCCACACTGTGTCAGCGTCCAACCTCACACCTTCTCTCTCGTCACTCGTTTCTGGATCGATCACAGCGCTCTGCCGCCACTGCTTGCAACACCCCGGCCGGTCGGCCAGCTCACAAGCCGAGCCGGGGCCGCGGATCACGAGTGCACCTTGCAGCAGCCGCCTCTAACGTAACGTACGTGCACAGGCACACACGGCGGCGCCGGCGGAGCTCATGCGTACCGTAGTGTGATGACGAGCCGTACGTGCCGCTCGACGACGACGGATCCGCCGGCCGCGGGAGACAATAAGGGCAACCCTGGAGCGCAGGCCGGGCCACTGCCCGCTGCTGCCATCCTCTCGCTCCTGCTGGCCGCTGCTGCGGGCAGGAGTCGCCAGTACAGCCGGCGCCCCCGCGTGGGCCGGTCGGCGCCGCTCCGAGCCGATGCCCTCGTCCTCGATCTCCTCCCCAACGACCTCCCGGCTACCGCGCGCCCCCTGAATTCGCTTGCCGCCGCGTCCGCGCCCGGCAGCCAAGGGGGGACACCCCGCGAGCGTATCACGGTTGAGTTGGAAGCTTGGGACGACGGGGACATGCATGTATGGTTGGTGCACCGTGCACGGACGCTCCTCGCTCGCACCGGTCGCGCGCGCCCGCTCATCTGCCCGTCCGTCGTGTCCGCGCCCCGGCCGTGTCGTTGGCCGGGTTGCTTGGAACTTTGGAAGCCTACCGCTCGAGACGGGTCGTGGTTGGTGCCGGCCTAGCTGCCGGGCGTAGTGCGAGGCGTGATGTGATGTGCTGCGCACGGCCGGCCGGGCGGCCGGTGGTGATCACTGATAGATCGATGATCTCTATCAGCTCTGCTGGCTGGGCTAAAAAGCTAGAATATGCCAACATGGCTGGTGTGTTGCAACTGTTGGGCGTCACAGTGTTGCCGTGTTTCATTTTCGGCAGCATAGTGTAAAGTTATGGTGCGCCTAGCGCGCGATTCAAACCGAAAGGACAAAAAAAAAAGGTAGCTCCAAGGTAGCTGATCTACTACCGGTATGTGAATGCGCAATTTGAATTGGAAGCTGCGGGGAAGAAGAGGGGTGGGCGTTCGGGTAATTCAGGAATTTCAGGTCGCGTAATTCGGATAGTTTCAAAACTGCTGCCCGAACTTCCTCCCAAAAAATAGCTACTACCCGAAATATCGGGTTTGGGTTTTCCCGAATTACCCAATAAATCGTACTTTCTCCATCATCTCCCCTAACAAGCAACAACTCAATGATGTAGGGATTAAAAAAAACTCAAATCATCACGTCATAGATCAAAACAAACAAGTAAAATCATAGATCAAACAAACTACCAATGCAATATGCTAGCTTTCTTTGATGTGAAGCTGAAAATCGATTAGGTTTTTAGTAAAGTTCGGGGAATTCGGGTTCCGGACATTGATACCTGAATTTTGATCGGGTTCGGGTTCGAGAATTTGTGCCTACCCTTAAAGAAGAGAACACAATTTGAATTATTACTGGCGGGCAATGCTATTTCTGCAAGAAACTGGACATGTATTTTGCTTGGAGGAAAACACGACGAAGGTAATTCGGCATCAGAAATCACCTGGAGAGCATCCCGGAAGAAGAATCACGTGTGCCAGACCTGAACTGATACCTTACATGGCTGATTTTGATCTCCTGGCCGGCATGCCCGTCGTCGTGAAACCCTAACGATGCAAGCCCCCTCCCCTCCTTGGATTATTCCTTCACCTCATCTTCTCTCAACCAACAATGTGATCAGTGACACAAAGAAGAGCACGATAGATAATGATTATCCGACCCAGATGCCATAAAATGCGACTGTGATCCTTGCGAGGAATTTGAACGGAGCCAGAGAGGGCAAGAACAATAATGCAAAGCCAATAAAAACCGCAAACAATAAGTCAAGAAGAACAGATTAAAAACAGGAGAGGCGCGACGCCTTAGCAGACCAGCGAAGACCAAGACCTACGAGTCGTCGCTGGGGCTCATGCTCTCCTGCCGCTGCTCGCCGCCGTGCTGCTGGTGGTGCTGATGGCCCGAGCCTCCTTCCGCCCCGTTCTGCGCCGCCTGCCGCCGCGGCGTCCGAGGCGGCCTGCGCGCGGTACGCGTTGAGTGCGGCGAGGATCCCCATGTGGCCCTCCCCTCCTCCTCCGCCGCCGCCATTGTCGCCGCCGCCGCCCGCTTGGCCGAGCCCGAGCTGCTGCCCGCCCCCGGCCCCGGGGAGCAGCGCCATCGGCGCCGCCGGGAAGTTCATGAAATGTAGCCCGCTCGGCACGCCGCGGTACAACGTCGCCGCGCCGCCGCCGCCGCCGCCTGCTGCTTGCGGGAACGTCCAGACCGACTCGCCGCCGCCGCCGGCCTGCGCGTTGCTGCTCGGCACCATCCACACGGTGCCCGGCATTTGGCTCTGCGTCGTGTACCCGGCCATCTGCTGCTGGTATTGTTGCTGCTGCTGCTGCATTTCCTGCTCCCACCGCCGCTTCCTGGACAGGTCGGAGCTGGCGGCGGCGGACGACGACGACGGCGACACGTCGAGGCCGACGCTGCCGGAGTGGAAGCTCAGCATCAGCGGTGACGACGCCGAGGAGGTTGCCGACGGCGGGCCCTCAGCGCCGCCTCCGAACCCGGCGAGGCCCACGACGCGGTCCCACGGGTCTCCGGCCCGGCCGAAGCGCGGGCCGGGCAGGCCGGCGGCGGCGGCGCGGAGGTGGGCTGGGATGGAGAAGGAGGAGCCGGAGGAGCGGAGGGAGATGTTGAGGGAGGTGAAGTTGGCCGGGATCGTGCCGGTGCCCGTGGCGGCGATCACCGCCGGCTCCGCCTGCTGGAGCAACCACTCAATGGTCTCGCCGTCCGTCTTGTGGCCCAGCTCACGCGTCAGCTGGAACACCCGCGCCGCGCAGATCGCCGGCATCCGGATGCGCCGCCCGCGCCCGTCCACCTTGGTGTGCCGGTCCTTGGTCGAGGTCCGCTTCGGCGGCCGCCGCCGCCTTCCGAACCTGCAGCTCTCCCGGCGGACGACCCGCCGACGACCCATTAGTAGCCCCGGCGGCGCCGGCCGCCGGGGACGTGGAGCAGGGCTGCTCCTCCTTCTTTTCCAATAGCTGCAAGGGGAAGTTGGGGCGGCAGAGTCCGCCGCTGGCGTCTCCGGTGATGTCCATGGCCGATTAGACCATGGTAGGAATATATGCTGGGAGGAGTATGGGTCAGCAATGGATTTGGTGACCTACGAACAGTTCTTGTGGGGCTGATGAGCTTGTGATGATGTGGGGCGGTAGAGGGATGGCTGCGCCGTCGGCGGCGGCGTTGGAGCGAGAGGCGGAGAGCTAGTGAGATCAAGCAAGCAAGGGTTAGGTGTGCTAGGGATTAGGAGAAACACTGTGGCTCGGCAGCAAATTTTTCTTGAGAGAGAGAAAGGTGTGTGCCTGTGGAGTTCGGCACTATTTTATGGAGTTGTGGTTGGGTTTGTCGACCAATCTAGTGGGCGCTGCAGCCTGCAGGAGGACGATGACCGGAGGAAGGAGAAGAGAGGAGGCGAGGAGCATTGAGCATATGATAGGAGAGTGAGGGAGGGAGACCATCAAGACAGGAGACGATGGTGTACTTTGTCGGGATTGGAGGAGAGAGATCACGACGCATTAAAGGGGCGCAGAGAGAGAGAGAGAGCGAGCTGCGGACCGATGGGGATAAGGCCAAGGGAAATTATTAGGCACACAGTTGGCGCTCTTGTCACACCCTGAAATTTTTCAATTTCAGGATGTGAATTTTAAGAAAAATTAAACAAAGATTTTCTCTCAATTTTTAAAATTTTCCAACATTTATTTATTTTACAGAGAATTTAGCTAGAAAGAAAATTAATTGTGTGTTTCTAAAAATAAATTAATTTCTCTCTGCGTGTTGCATTCATGCCGAGTTGCATCTTGGTGTTTCATGAGTGCTAAGATTTCAAAAATGCGTTCTTTAAACGTCTAGGTTTTTCCGAGAATTTTCCAGACTTTTCTAGAATTTATTCTCACCTTTTGAGAGCTAAATCTATTTAATAGAAGGCTCTAAAATCCTTTTCACGAGCTCCTGATATTTTATTTGGACTCCTCGTGTCTCAATCTATCTCTAGGACTTTTCCTAGAATTTTGGGGATTTTCTGAGTATTTTTCATGCTTTAAAAACAATATCTGGCTTTATCTGGAATTGTTTTCGCGCAGAAAATTAATTTCAGAAATTCCGAAAATAAAAAGTCAACCCTATCCGACTCTGTTCCGAACCCCAACAATATATATATGGCCAGAACCGTCTCGACGCGCTGATTTCAGATCTAAAACCCTTTTCACGAATTGACGCTCGTAGCTCCGTAGATCTGAAGTCAAAGTTCGGTCTTCGGCGAACTCCGGCGAGCAATTAGTTCGCGATCGAGCATCTCCGGCGAAATCCAACACCATCATGGAGTTCCTCTCGTCGTGCTCTACGCCATGGTCTTCTTCGCCTGAAGTTTCTCCACCAAAGCCGGTATCCTTCCCAACTCCGGCGAGAAATTCCGGCGAAACCATGCGTCCTTGACCGAAGGTGAGCACACCATCACGATCATCTCGTCATTACCTTTCCGTTTTGCCGTTCATGCATGCGCGAGTTTCATCGATGCTAACTCCACCGCCCCTTTTTCCTCTCTCTGCATCTGTTCAGTACGTACGTAGTCGTACGTATCTGGTGCTGGTCCGAACCCGTGCCAGTGCCGCCGGCTACGGTGTCCAGAGGAAGAAGACGGAGTTTTTGCCATCTAGCCCCTGGAAAGCTATGTAATTTTGGTAATTCTTTAGTGCCTTGCAACTCTTACACAAAACCCTCTGAATCTATTGTATCCTTTCAATCTAAACCCGAGCCCTGATCTTTTGCAGATCTAACCCTGTCTTCTCATCTATCCGTGGGCACTATTCACTAAGTCTACGGAATCTTCTCAGCTAGCCCCTGAAGTCTACGGTTAATTGCGATCAAGTCCCTGCAGCCTTGTTTTAGGTATAACTTCCACGTTTTAAATCCGTTTTGTTTCGTTCTTGTTTCGTTAGACTTGTACTCACTTAAATTACGTGTTAGTAGTGTTGTTCATGAAAATTATGTTTTTCTAAATTAATTTTAAATATTAATTTGATTAATTGCTTATAGGCATATTTCGCAATTAAAATCTATATAGCTTTATACCACGTGTTTTTATAATAAAGTTTAATTGGATTAATGTTTACTGAATTACCTTTTCTGAATAAAATTTAATTAGGCTATATCTCGGCTTTATTAAATAATATTAACTTGATTAATGCTCACTTACAACTAGCTTTTCTAATTAAAATCAAATTAGGCATACAACGGCTTTTATAAGAGAAAGTTAATATGATTAATGCTATTATAATTTATTTATGATAATAACATGGTTAGTTGAACACGTATAATAAAATTATTCGATTAGGTGTTTCATATTCAAATTCCTTCTTTAAATTTAATTGTTTAATTGGTATAATTTATACATAAACAATTGCAAGTAAAATATGGCTAAGTTTACTACGGTCTTTCAATTGCAAATATAATTTGAGTTAATTCTAATATAATTATGTTTTGATAATTAAAATAAATGAAGCACCTAGCTCTTGTTTGGATAATTAAAACCTTTCGATAGTTTGTTATAATCGCAGTTCCGTTTTTAGCGTTCCTTGCGTCTTTGCGTTCGTAGCAACGAGCCCATCGTTTAGTACACTCTTTAAAAGCTTTTATTTTGATTGGTGTATTGTTCTTAGTTGTCTTTGTTTGCTTGCTCTAGGATGTTTGTTTTGCTTGGATGATTGCTGCGAGTAGAAGGAACTCGGTTCGAGAGCTTGAAGAGTTGAAGAATATTCTGAGCAGCTATTCTCTGAAGTTAAGGCAAGTGTGTTCTTGATATTTTTTTCCCAATAACTATATTTAATCACCTTTGCATGTGCTTGCATTAATTTTGATGGGTCCTATTAAGGTTTGCCTAGTCTTTCATGATTATTCCTTGTCAACCTGGGTTTATCTTTATGTTGGGTAGCACTGCTAGTTGCTATACTTGGGTTATGGTGGTTCTAATGAACATTAATGATAAACCTGCTTTACTTTATGTTATACCTCTGGTTAATACAAGATCATATGATTTAATCGGAACATGGAGAACCACCCGGGAAAACAGTGCAACCATAAGACTAATGGGCTCTGGTCTTGGCTGAATAATTAGAGACTCTAGTTTGTGGTAGCTTTACTCGCAAGAGGCAAGAGGGGGAGACTGTAGTTGGTGTATAACCCGGCCCCTATTTGGGAGGAAGCCTTTGCTAAGGTGTGCCCATTGGAGAGGTTTATACATCACGCTGATCATGAATCCTTAGCGAGCTATCCTTACTAGGGAATCTTTGTAAAGGCCTCGTAGCGTCCCTATGCAGTCACACCTCGGTAGTGTGATATGCGCCTGTGTGGTGCTGCATGGTTGGGTTTAAAGTTCTTTTGGACTTTTGCGCGACTTATGGTGAAAGTGTACAACCTCTGCAGAGTGTAAAACTGTTATAACAGCCGTGCTCACGGTCAAGAGCGGCCTGGACACTCACATGATAATTGAACTTGAAGATGGACTTAAATCGTGGTTCTCGTTGTGCCATGTGCTTATGGCGCTCTGTTTATATTAATGTGGGTTTTGGTATATACTTATATGTTAGTAAATATGTGCTAATAAAAGTTTGACCAACTAAAATTGCTTATCGCTTTAAAACCTCAGCCTTTCCTTGATTCAGCTTTGCATTCATACTTTTCCCACACTTGCTGAGTACGACATGTGCTCACCCTTGCTATAAACAATGTTGCTCAGAAGAAGAAAGCTACTGTGGAGTTCAATGAAGACGTTGCTGAGTGCTAGGCGTACGCAACCCCCGGTCGTCTGCTTGTGGAGTTGGAGCCTCCGTTTCCAGGATTTGAGCTGTGTAATACTCTGATAGTTCCCTCTGATTCATTTTCTTTTACGTGATACTGTCTCTATTATTCACTTTTTGTTCGCCGTATGTGTGAAACTTGATCCTGGCACACATACGGTGTGCACTCGGTTTTGTTTTTCAGAACCGGGTGTGACAAAGTGGTATCAGAGCTGTATCGACCGTAGGACGTAAGCCTAGATAGCAATGGTCGTTTTCCAAGGTTTATTTCACTACGAAACTTGTCCGTATCCGATCCTTGACTTTCTCCTTGTCTACTTGTCTAATCCTTGATAATTTAATTCATAAACGTAACCCTTGCTGTTTATTACCTTTTATTGCCTTAAAATTTTAATTCTTATCTATCTGCTTTAATCTCTCCCTTGACCATTCATTCTCGTGTCAATGATTTTACCATTCTCAAATCTGTTCGCGTCATCGTCTGACCTTACTGTACTCTTTGAATTAATTCTGGAGCTACAGGTCTCGGTTTGATGTGAAACCAATTTTGCTGGATTCAGATTTTGATGGGCTACTTTGTGGAAATTTGTCACGATTTTTGGACTTTCGGACAGAGAGCTATGTTCCTGTCTTTCCAAAAGTCTGAATCTGCCATGATTGTCATCCTGAATCCAATTTATATAATCCTTCTCTTTATTCTTAATCTTAATCATTCTTTTACTCATTTAAATTTCTATTTCACTCTTTATTCCCTTGCTTTCTCATTTATTCAATCTTTCCTATAGAGAAACCTCATGCTTAGGATAACCCTTTCTCCCTTACTAACAACGTTTAGATCGCTCTTGTTGTGCTGAGTGGTGGATTCCCATGCTTGAATGATGATGTTTGCTTTATGATCATGTTTGATTTGATTCTTTGAATTGATTGTTGGTGTATTGTGGGTCTTATACTTACAATAACATCAGTTGCCTAGTTGGGTTCTTCTTTTACCTTCCAACTCCTTGTCTTTCTCCTTTCTATTTGTTGTTTCGATGGAGATCATAGAGAAGCAAGCTGAAGGCAACACCAATATCGACAAATAGAGATCATCATCGTCACCACCGGCCAGATGGAAGCAAGTTGAAGAAAACAAGAAAAGATGAAGAGTCAAGATTTTGCCTCGTTCGACGCTAATCTTGTTTATCTGTCTCCTCCTTGTTTCTTCTTTCTTCGAATCTCGGGACGAGATTCCTTTTAAGGGGGGTAGTTTTGTCACACCCTGAAATTCTTCAATTTCAGGATGTGAATTTTAAGAAAAATTAAACAAAGATTTTCTCTCAATTTTTAAAATTTTCCAACATTTATTTATTTTACAGAGAATTTAGCTAGAAAGAAAATTAATTGTGTGTTTCTAAAAATAAATTAATTTCTCTCTGCGTGTTGCATTCATGCCGAGTTGCATCTTGGTGTTTCATGAGTGCTAAGATTTCAAAAATGCGTTCTTTAAACGTCTAGGTTTTTCCGAGAATTTTCCAGACTTTTCTAGAATTTATTCTCACCTTTTGAGAGCTAAATCTATTTAATAGAAGGCTCTAAAATCCTTTTCACGAGCTCCTGATATTTTATTTGGACTCCTCGTGTCTCAATCTATCTCTAGGACTTTTCCTAGAATTTTGGGGATTTTCTGAGTATTTTTCGTGCTTTAAAAACAATATCTGGCTTTATCTGGAATTGTTTTCGCGCAGAAAATTAATTTCAGAAATTCCGAAAATAAAAAGTCAACCCTATCCGACTCTGTTCCGAACCCCAACAATATATATATGGCCAGAACCGTCTCGACGCGCTGATTTCAGATCTAAAACCCTTTTCACGAATTGACGCTCGTAGCTCCGTAGATCTGAAGTCAAAGTTCGGTCTTCGGCGAACTCCGGCGAGCAATTAGTTCGCGATCGAGCATCTCCGGCGAAATCCAACACCATCATGGAGTTCCTCTCGTCGTGCTCTACGCCATGGTCTTCTTCGCCTGAAGTTTCTCCACCAAAGCCGGTATCCTTCCCAACTCCGGCGAGAAATTCCGGCGAAACCATGCGTCCTTGACCGAAGGTGAGCACACCATCACGATCATCTCGTCATTACCTTTCCGTTTTGCCGTTCATGCGCGAGTTTCATCGATGCTAACTCCACCGCCCCTTTTTCCTCTCTCTGCATCTGTTCAGTACGTACGTAGTCGTACGTATCTGGTGCTGGTCCGAACCCGTGCCAGTGCCGCCGGCTACGGTGTCCAGAGGAAGAAGACGGAGTTTTTGCCATCTAGCCCCTGGAAAGCTATGTAATTTTGGTAATTCTTTAGTGCCTTGCAACTCTTACACAAAACCCTCTGAATCTATTGTATCCTTTCAATCTAAACCCGAGCCCTGATCTTTTGCAGATCTAACCCTGTCTTCTCATCTATCCGTGGGCACTATTCACTAAGTCTACGGAATCTTCTCAGCTAGCCCCTGAAGTCTACGGTTAATTGCGATCAAGTCCCTGCAGCCTTGTTTTAGGTATAACTTCCACGTTTTAAATCCGTTTTGTTTCGTTCTTGTTTCGTTAGACTTGTACTCACTTAAATTACGTGTTAGTAGTGTTGTTCATGAAAATTATGTTTTTCTAAATTAATTTTAAATATTAATTTGATTAATTGCTTATAGGCATATTTCGCAATTAAAATCTATATAGCTTTATACCACGTGTTTTTATAATAAAGTTTAATTGGATTAATGTTTACTGAATTACCTTTTCTGAATAAAATTTAATTAGGCTATATCTCGGCTTTATTAAATAATATTAACTTGATTAATGCTCACTTACAACTAGCTTTTCTAATTAAAATCAAATTAGGCATACAACGGCTTTTATAAGAGAAAGTTAATATGATTAATGCTATTATAATTTATTTATGATAATAACATGGTTAGTTGAACACGTATAATAAAATTATTCGATTAGGTGTTTCATATTCAAATTCCTTCTTTAAATTTAATTGTTTAATTGGTATAATTTATACATAAACAATTGCAAGTAAAATATGGCTAAGTTTACTACGGTCTTTCAATTGCAAATATAATTTGAGTTAATTCTAATATAATTATGTTTTGATAATTAAAATAAATAAAGCACCTAGCTCTTGTTTGGATAATTAAAACCTTTCGATAGTTTGTTTATAATCGCAGTTCCGTTTTTAGCGTTCCTTGCGTCTTTGCGTTCGTAGCAACGAGCCCATCGTTTAGTACACTCTTTAAAAGCTTTTATTTTGATTGGTGTATTGTTCTTAGTTGTCTTTGTTTGCTTGCTCTAGGATGTTTGTTTTGCTTGGATGATTGCTGCGAGTAGAAGGAACTCGGTTCGAGAGCTTGAAGAGTTGAAGAATATTCTGAGCAGCTATTCTCTGAAGTTAAGGCAAGTGTGTTCTTGATATTTTTTTCCCAATAACTATATTTAATCACCTTTGCATGTGCTTGCATTAATTTTGATGGGTCCTATTAAGGTTTGCCTAGTCTTTCATGATTATTCCTTGTCAACCTGGGTTTATCTTTATGTTGGGTAGCACTGCTAGTTGCTATACTTGGGTTATGATGGTTCTAATGAACATTAATGATAAACCTGCTTTACTTTATGTTATACCTCTGGTTAATACAAGATCATATGATTTAATCGGAACATGGAGAACCACCCGGGAAAACAGTGCAACCATAAGACTAATGGGCTCTGGTCTTGGCTGAATAATTAGAGACTCTAGTTTGTGGTAGCTTTACTCGCAAGAGGCAAGAGGGGGAGACTGTAGTTGGTGTATAACCCGGCCCCTATTTGGGAGGAAGCCTTTGCTAAGGTGTGCCCATTGGAGAGGTTTATACATCACGCTGATCATGAATCCTTAGCGAGCTATCCTTACTAGGGAATCTTTGTAAAGGCCTCGTAGCGTCCCTATGCAGTCACACCTCGGTAGTGTGATATGCGCCTGTGTGGTGCTGCATGGTTGGGTTTAAAGTTCTTTTGGACTTTTGCGCGACTTATGGTGAAAGTGTACAACCTCTGCAGAGTGTAAAACTGTTATAACAGCCGTGCTCACGGTCAAGAGCGGCCTGGACACTCACATGATAATTGAACTTGAAGATGGACTTAAATCGTGGTTCTCGTTGTGCCATGTGCTTATGGCGCTCTGTTTATATTAATGTGGGTTTTGGTATATACTTATATGTTAGTAAATATGTGCTAATAAAAGTTTGACCAACTAAAATTGCTTATCGCTTTAAAACCTCAGCCTTTCCTTGATTCAGCTTTGCATTCATACTTTTCCCACACTTGCTGAGTACGACATGTGCTCACCCTTGCTATAAACAATGTTGCTCAGAAGAAGAAAGCTACTGTGGAGTTCAATGAAGACGTTGCTGAGTGCTAGGCGTACGCAACCCCCGGTCGTCTGCTTGTGGAGTTGGAGCCTCCGTTTCCAGGATTTGAGCTGTGTAATACTCTGATAGTTCCCTCTGATTCATTTTCTTTTACGTGATACTGTCTCTATTATTCACTTTTTGTTCGCCGTATGTGTGAAACTTGATCCTGGCACACATACGGTGTGCACTCGGTTTTGTTTTTCAGAACCGGGTGTGACAGCTCTTGTCCAGGAAAACTGAGTGTAGTAGCTTCAGGCACATTACAAAAATTCTCCAGTTCGACGGTCACCCATTTCAGATTAAATAGGCCTTCGATCTCGAATACACGGTTTTTTTTTAAAGAATTTTACACTGTGTTTGGATGTCGATACTGGAAAATTCGGAATTGGTATGGTCTTTAACGGGGGCTGTTTGGATGGTTTCTGAATTGGAATTGGCCGGAGCTGTTAAAGAGATGAAAGCTAAAAGCCCTAATAAGGCCCAAAGATATCGAAGCCCGTTTACACTCTACTCCAACAGGCCAACCTCTACCATGGCTTAACTGAAGATGAGGCCGGAGTATTTCAAGATCAAGGAAAATCCAGCAGACTTGGAGAAGACATAAAGACCCATCCATATCCTGAAGCAAACGACGTCCAAAGCCCATAAGAATTGGAACACGAACTCATAAACATCAGAGAAGCTTGCACGTGAAAGATGGGACCGAGGCGGGCCAAAAAGGCCCTGGGCCGGCTGGCCAAGACCTCCCTTGGCCGCGCCGCCCAAGCCCTTTTTGTGCCGCCTCGGCCTCCCCTTTGAGCTAGAGTTTCCTCGGTGTATAAATACCTTGTCTTCCAGAGGGGAGGCGCATCCATTTACCAGAAGTCGACGAATAAAGGAAGACACACCGAAGGGAGCCACCGGCCACCGCTAGTCCACGACGTTGCCTAGGAGATGGCTTAGGCCATGCCCTAGCCGCCATGGTTGGCCCTACGTGGTGAAGCCATGGTGAAGTTCCGGAGCCATGCCTTGGATCCATCAAGGCATTTGTACATTCAACATTTTTTTTATATTAAGGAAAAGAGTAAAATGCATTGTAGGTCCATTAACTTTTAGAGATGTGTCAAATAGGTCCATCAACTCTCAAACTGCATTTTTGGGTCCCTAAACTTTTTATGTAGTTCACCATTGGTCCATACCGGTTCGTGGGAGGATTAGATCCGACGTGGCAGAGCCATGTGGGCATTGACTTGGCTGGTAGTTTGCATTTTGGCCCCTGTCAGGTTTATAAATCTACCCATCTACCTTGCCCTCTGTTTCCATTCTTCCCCTTTCCTCCCGAGCTCTCTTCTCCTCCCCTTCTGGAGCTCTCTTCTCCTCCGCATCCGGCTCAGATCCAGGCGATGGTGGGTGGATCTGTCGCGTCGGCCTCAAATCCGAGGAGTGTAGATGGGTTGCCGCTCATTATGTGCACAGATTGCGGAAGGAGGAGAGTGATGAGGTGCACATCACAGCAGCCATGGAGCCTAGGTCAGATCTTCTACTGTTGCCCGCTGCACAAGGTGAGCATTCGATTGGAACAGAGTTTTTTCGATTGTTGAATTTGGTGGTTTGATTGAAACAGAGTTCGTATTTGCAGAGGGATGGCACCGGCTGTCCATTTTGGTATTGGAAGGATGAGTACATCAATGTGCTTGCCACTGTCAGAGTGCTTCCTGCATCTGCAGGAGCATACAATGCAGGTGGGTCGATGCAGGTTGCTGAATCAAGAATGCAGGGAGCTGCTTCGAAGATGAAGGGAGATGTTGACTTCAATGGCAGTATATCAAACAAAAAAGTACAAGAACTGATAGATATTGGTAAAGAACTAGTTAGATTGGTTAAGGTAGTAGTCCTTGTTTGTATCTGTATGGGGGTTATGATGTTGATGAATGTATTGGTTCATCTCCTGAAGTGAAACAATGTGTATGTATCATCTAGAGTACTCTATCATCTATGTAATTATTTGACAAATGGAAGCAGAACTCAACTTCAGAAACATTGTCTACTGCATTGCATAAAGCATTCAGGCACAACATTGTTTTAGGCCATTAGTACAGAAAGTTGTCGAACCAAAAGAGCAAAAGCGAACTTCTGTGTTGTAGCTCCCTGTCCAGAACTATTCATCTACTTTCCATGTACTATGAACATGGAAGAGATCAAAAGCATGCACAATTAGTTGTGTTTGTGCTGTACAAAAGCATCACATACTAGAACTGTCATCCTGCTATACAAAAGCATCATAGATGGTAGGTCAATGCTTCTGAGCTTTAGCCTTCTTCTGAGCTGGAGCCTTCTTTGGAGCTTTAGGCTTCTTTGGCTTTGGAGCTTCTACTGGACCTTCCTTGCGCTTAGCCACCCTTGACCTTCCAACCTTTGTTGCAGTGGCAGGTGGAACTGGTCTTGCTGCTGGCAGGTTTGAGCTGATGAAAGTTGAGTCAGGCAAAGGTTGCTGCTCAATTGTTCTGCTCTGGGAGGACTACAAAAAACAAGTAGCAGTGTCACATGTTCATGTAGAAGTCACGCAATAAAACTGAGACAAATATATTCATGCACAAACCTCAGCTTCCAATTGAGAGACCATTGTGTTAGTTAACTGTGACAGCAGTGGCACACTGCCTTGGTCTAAGTTAATGGAAACCTACAAGTAGCAATGTCACACTTTGGAAAAGTACTAAAGAAAGCTCTTACCCAAGTTTGAGGAGGCATTTTCTCAAGCCATTGATATGCATGTACATCAAGTGTCTTCATTCTTTCCATATTTCTGTTCCATTGAGGAAGTGAACTAGACCTAGCACAAGCCCAAAGCTGATTTTTCAGTTCCTCACCTTTAAAGTGCTGCTGAAAGTTGGAGTACAAGTGTCTCACACAAAACCTGTGTTCTGACTCTGGAAAGACATGTTGGACTGCTGGAATTAGACCCTTCTGCTTGTCTGTCATGATGGTCCATGGATAAGTATTATCTATGCCAAGGTCCTCTTTCAATCTCTGCAGAAACCATTTCCATGAAGCAAGACACTCCACCTCAACTATTCCAATTGCAATGGGGTATATGCAGTCATTTGGATCAATACCAACAGCAGTGAGAATTGTACCCCCCATATTTGGTCTTTATATGACAACCATCCAAGCATATTATTGGTCTGCATGCAGCCAAAAACCCCCTTTTGCAAGCATCTAATGCTAAGTAAAGACTACTGAACAAATTGCCATCTAATTTCAGTAAGAAAGTAGTACCAGGGTTGCTCCTCCTTAGTTCCTGTCCATAATCCCACAGAAGCTTGTATTGTTCAGCCTCATCACCTAGCACTTTCTTCATGGCTAACCTTCTAGCTCTGGCAAGCTTGGATCTGGAGGGAGTCAAGTTCCACTCTTTCTGAACAATCCTTGAAAAGTTAGTGAGGGTCATCTTCTGGTCTGCTCTGAAAGAGTCCATGTACTTGTCAGCCAACCATCTTGAAGTACACCTTTGCAGCTGCCACTTCCTTTGACAGGTATGCTGAGCAATGTATCTCTTGATGACCATGCCATCGGCCCTACTATCAACTGAAGCATACAAGTTCCAAGGACAACCTTCTTCACATACTGCCTCAAGTCTTTTCCTCTCATTCCTGGGCATCTTGATTTCCACCCTTTCCTTCAAGCTATACTCTGTAATTGCTTTTCTCAGAACTACAACTGATTCAAACAACATCCCAACCTTGAATATGGATTGTTCATGTCTCGGTCTCTGAAGGACTTGAACTTCAATCTGTTGTCACCTTCTCCCTCTGAGTCAGGCATCTGCAGGTCCTCTTCATCTGTGCTATCCTCATCTCCATCATCTGTGAATTCAGCAGTCACCTTCTTGCCCCTTGCCTTCTTCTTACCAATCCCTTTATCTGGCACATCATCATCAATGTTGTCAGCAAAAAGATCAACATCTTCATCTTCAACCTCGTAATCTGAGTCCACAAAATCAGGGTCTTCCTCACTGTCTTCATCATCTTGAACTTCATCAACTTCTGGCTTATTCAGATTAGCATAAAACTTAGGGAGCTTCTCACCTTCCTTCCTGCCAACAATTTCAACCTTTTGGGGGCTCAGTACCTTTGGTAGTGATGCAATTGGGTTTGCCACAATGTCCTCCCAATCTATGCCACCAACATTGTCATCATGGTCACAGTACAACACGAAGTTCTTCACCTTGTGCACCAAAGAGGACATAACTAGGCAGTCTGCATCACAATCAATAAACCTAAGTCCATCTCCAACATCCTTTCCAGGTAGCAACCAATAAACCTTCAGTGATGAACTCTTGGGGTAGTGCAGCTTGAACAACATATCCTCTATCCATAAGGGAGACCATGTATCCACCTCGCAGTGATCAAACCAATTGACTTTCTCATCTATGTATGCTCGATTTCGACCTTGCCCAACAAACAACCCCCCATGGTGGATTTCAACAGAGAACTCTTCATCATCATCCCCTACATTACCACAATCGAATAACATTAAAATCGAATAACACCTATTTCACTACAACACTAAAACAAACGAAATCTGAAACCCTAGATCAATAAAATCGAAAAAATTTCAGATCGATAGCAAGCAAATGGGAACAACAAGATCTTACAACAACTAAATTCGCAGATTAGAGCCTCGATTAACTCACCGTAGTGGGGGGGGCGGTTCGCCTCCTGTGCGCAAGGTGGGCGCCATACTGCAGATCCACCGCGACTGCCGCGGGAATCCGCGAGCGCACCTAGACCCGCCTTCTTTTCCTCACGTACTCGATCCTAAGCCGCCGTCGATCCCTTCCAATCGTCTCCGTGGCCTTGGTTACTCCTCCGCCGCCTTCCCCTTTCCCTCGCCACGAGTTCAAAGGTGTACACGACGAATGACGAATGGAGAGGATAACTGCTGGTTCCAGGGGCCTATTTGCATTTCTATCTGGTATGCATCCAGCCACGTCAATGCCCACATGGCTCTGCCACGTCGGATCTAATCCTCCCACGAACCGGTATGGACCAATGGTGAACTACATAAAAAGTTTAGGGACCCAAAAATGCAGTTTGAGAGTTGATGGACCTATTTGACACATCTCTAAAAGTTAATGGACCTACAGTGCATTTTACTCTAAGGAAAATATCCGGTCTTGAACATTCACGAGTGAATGTCTACGACCACATGAACAAAACCGGCCAATAGCCAGAAAATACAAGAGCACTTAGACTCCACACCTCAAAATGAGGAACCAAGAAACAAGAAAGAAAAGAGACTAAAAAAAGTTAGAAAGACTAAGCTTCAAACTTCTTCTAGTTAATCTTTTGATTCATCCTTTTGGCCTTGTGCAGCAAACAAATCCCTCCCATCTGCAATCTTCTTAGAAACTTTAGATGTTAGGATGATCCTGCTCGACGGTCACATGTTACCTTGTAATCTCTTGCCGCATCGAAACTGCACTTAGTCAATCTCTAGCATGCACACCACCAACCCTCCAAGCTGAACTGGTACCGTCATCAAAGACTCCAAAACGACGCCTCAAGAGGAAAGCAACGCAAGACGCCGCCGCCGTCCGAACCTATGGTTCTTCGGTTTTCACCTGTACAAAGTCTTTGGAGGTCGAGATCCTCAAAGCAACGCCTTCAGGAAGGAATACGATACCTTGTGGCACCGTCGTCGCTAGCTCCGGACAAGACCGGTCATGGTTTTCACCTGGGAGCCTCAGACACCCTGACAACTACCAGAAGCTGATGTATACCACCATAACCGGACCATTGCGGCTGCCCCAGGCGCATAAACACCAGCATGAGGCCCGGTCGCGCCTGTAGTAGCCGAAGAGCAAGGGGACCGGTGATGGTGATATTAATCTAATCATTGCTCTCTACTTTGATCTACTTCGATGCATGCTTTTAATCATCCATATGTGAAAGGCCTTTATATGTTCTTAGTGGGATTAAATCTAACCATGGTGGTTAGTCTATGTCTTGCGGATCATCGCGGTAGTGCACGGGATGTCGGCGCGCGATTACCCTCGCTTGGTGACTGCTTGCGGGAGGGAAAAGGTCGAACGAATGTGTAATGTTGAGTAGGATCGAAGGCGAGTAGCTTGATCGTCTGAGGTAAAGCTTTAGGAAACCTTAGGCGTGCATAACGCACCTCGCGGGCGCCCTTGGAAAAGTATTAAGAGATGACTCTTTATCATGATGAAAGAGTAGACTGGTTATCACTTTGGCCGGAGTTGCAACAAAAAGACGTTAGGCTAGGTTTGTGCTATCCGGAGGTCGTGCTACCTCGAGTTGACCAGGTGTAATGCGTTCATCTTATCCATCTCATATTCATATTCATATTCACCTCACCCTCTAGTTTAACCTCATATGCAATCTATGCTTCATGTTAGGATTAGATCCGTTCAGCTAGATAGAACCCTAGGTAGTTCGCTGTCGATCCACGGATTGATAAACCTTGGGGAATACTCTAAGGGAAGAGCTACAATGATCCGTGCGCTTGCGGTAGATCTTGGTGTGCGTTTGCACCGCCAACACTTATTTCTCTCTCCCTCTCGCATCTCTCCCCGGTCTCCGGCGTGGATCTATGGCAGAGGAAACAATGCACCTTGGGCGGGCAGATCTGGTGCTACAGAGGAAAACTCAGGTAGAGGTGGACTGGGTGCTGCAGTGGCAGCTCCACCGCGGAGGTGATCGATGCTCGGCAGCGCAGAGGAGGAAAGGTAGCAGGGGCAGAGCAGCGGCAAGGAGGAGTTTTGTGGTGAGGTTCACATGCCTGGCGCCGTCCATCTCCCACCTCCCTCCAAGCATGTATGCTGCACAAATCGAGTTGGTGCCTCTCTGTCAACGCTAATCAAACTAGAGCTTGCCAAATCGAGCTCCAATTGCATATCTTCTCCAAATTGCTGGCACGAAGGATGAAGGCCAAGGCCTAATAATTGCATCTCTTCCAATCCTCTGCCAAGTGCATCTCTTCCCATCCCTCTCTATGTGCTGATATGTAGGGGCACTGTTGCTCTCCTCCTCACTATGGGCGGTGGCATGAGCTCCTTGACTCGTCGGTGAAGAATGGGTGACGTGGCGAGCTTAAGTGGGTGGGGTTTGGGTGGTGGAGATGAGGTACATGACCAAATTTCAATTCATCCTCTTGCACATCTGAGCATGTATAGAATTGTAATGTTTTCAAGAATTCTAAGAGGTAATGCAATAGTCATCCAAACAACAGAATTTGAATTGTGGCCATTTCAATACCATGGTTGATTTGGTATTGAATCCAATTCAATGCCAAGCCCTCCAAGATATACATCCAAATGCATAAAATCGAACTGATTCATGGATAAGATAGTCGATAATATAATGACGAAAAAAGACAACGAATAATTTGTAACATGTGCATTGAGCCATTGACGAACGGATTTCAGTGTAAAAGATTACAGGAATTTTTGAAAGATCATCAGGCCCCCATTTTGATAATGCGTGAATTGAACACGCTCTTCCCTCCGGCTTTCAACATGGGATACTCGGATACATTAAGCATGACTTATCTTTCGTATATTTATAATACATTTTCGAATAAGACAAATGATGGGACGTTGAGAGAAAAAAAAATCAACAATGCCAAAATATTTCGATGCTGATCTACAACGGACTAGCAAGCTTGGATGGATGGGCAATCTCCTGCAACCTTGTAACCTGTTTGCCAGCTGGCTAATCTGCGATGATGCCCTAGCTAGTGTTTGCTTCTATTGCTGGGTGTAGCGAAGAATCCTCGCTTTTTTGTTTGAACCCAAATCCTCACATGCATGCTTGCTATACATACTCAGGGGAGAAACCAAACCGCATGCAGCTAGCAATGGTTTATAATGCCAAAAAAAAGTAAAATTCTTACCATATAACCATTCGAATACAACTTAAGAAGTAATATATGTTTAAACAAAACGATGCATTTACTAATTCATGAAGTGTATCAATTGTTGGATCCTAAGGTGTCAAAGTAATTGTATGGGAAAGATATATATAGGAAATAGGGATTTTTTTTTGAAAATACATACTTTGTATTTAAGATGATAAACTAAAGTCTTATGGGATTGCTTGCCGTAGTTTTGAAAAAAAAAAGTTTTGTGTGAAAGCATACCTGTCGGTGTTTCGTACCACCGGCTAGTAAATTTATCTGTTTGCGCGTGGGGTTCCTGATGGTTAGCAAGTCAAGCACAAGGATGTATACTGGTTCAGGCAATTTGCCCTATGTCCAGTGGAGTGGTCAGCTCGCGTTGCTTGCTCTTCTGTTCGTAGTAGGGGTTACAAACGAGTGAGAGAGAGAATAGTTCTCAAGCCTCAAGGGAGTACGTGAGTGTGTTGGAAGTGTTCGAGAGAGAAGGAGCTCTAACCTCCCCTTTTATACTCCAAGGGGAGGCCATTTTACAGGGGGTCAGATAAAAAAGGATGAATCCCTCGAGGGGTTTAATGAAAAGTAGACCTAAACCTGACCTAGTGCCTAATCCCGTAGGTTACGCGTGCTCCTGTCTACCGTTAGAGGGAGGGTGGCCGTCTCTCTATCATTTATGTCCGTCAGTCTGCCTGTCTGCCCATACCGCATGAAGCGGCGACGGCGGGTAGGGTACAGGTAGCCGCCCGTTTACCCCCTGGACAAAGCGGGGGTCTATCTGGCGTTGCCCTCTTTTACCC
This sequence comes from Urochloa ruziziensis, assembly GCA_015476505.1. Classification (NCBI taxonomy): domain Eukaryota; kingdom Viridiplantae; phylum Streptophyta; class Magnoliopsida; order Poales; family Poaceae; genus Urochloa; species Urochloa ruziziensis. The sequence goes on along the minus strand of CM027126.1, from coordinate 36,493,429 downwards.
GCTGGTCTCCCGTATGCCCCCGACGGTCCACCAATGGTTGGCCCTCTGGTCAAAGCGTCGTATATTTACGGGCGGTGCCCTTGTCTCACCGCCATGCATACAGGATGGCAGACCTGTCCGTTACGTGCCCATGCCCCATGTAATGACAGGCTTACCGTGGCGGCAAAGTCGGCTTAGTTTCTATGTCGTCATGATGGATTTCTGAACAGTGCGCCTGTCCTTAAGCACACGTTTTGGTGGATCTCTGACTGTCTCGCCTGCCTCCGGGCCCCACGACGGCCTGGTGAGACGAGAGTCAAAGATTCCCCTCGAGGTCGGGCGATGCAGTCTTGGTCTTGAGCCGGTCATCCGTCTCCCGGCCTTGGGGGTCGGGCGAGGCGAACGTTTTCCTGAGTCGTGTTCTTATCTGTCCCAACCACGCTAGGTCGAGTGTGGTGTTGTTTGTTGGGCCACTTCCTCCTTGCGGGTCGGGCCGGTTCCGCCTAAGCCTATGTTTATTCACGCGTGTATTCCTTGCCTTGGGGAGCCCTGGTGCTGCCCTCCGACAATACCATTTATATGAGATTGTTGCATTGGAATCATTGAAGAGATACGTCCAAACTAAAACTTTAACTATTTGTGGGTGTGGTTTGAACTTCTAGCTATGAAATCATTTACTTTTTCAATCTTCAACAACTAAAACTATTCACTTTCAACATTGGCTCAAACTTAGAGTGGTTTTGAGCTAACATAGTGATGTGACCGACAGCTAAAATAGTATTTTGGAAAAAAAATAAATATCATAAAAACTCACTTGTGTTGAGTACAAATTTAACCTAAAGTTTTTTTCTAAGTGAGAGATAGTACAATAAAACTCAGAACAAAAGGTGTTTTATAGCTAAAACATTTTCATTGTATCTATTTTATTTAAGTACCTCCTTACCAAATTATGTTTTGGAATCCTATGCGATACCTAAACACAGAATATTTGAAGCCATTTACTGATGTCTTAATTTCATAAATGATTTCTCAATTTGAAAAACATTGATCTAAACATTTCTAGAAAGATATTTGGTACATTTATGAGCAATAAAAACGTAAACACTAAACACAATTTGTTTCATAGGAACTGAAGTTTAGCCAAGACACAGTAAATGCCTTTATTTTTAGTTTCAAAATTTACATTAAATGAACTATACTTTAATTCATAGACACAAAAAAACTTAGATTATTGATAATGTTTTACTTCAAAGATTGATGTTATTAAGTTTCACAAAAAAATATATATGCATAGCTCTTTCTGTTTAGATGATATTTCAGTAGTAGCCAAAATATTATACTAGACCATATCCGGATAGGCTTATTTTTTTGGGTCATCGGTAGGAGTAGTGTTAAAACCAACATCGGAGCTATTATTATGGAAATTCAGAAATGAAGGATTTGGTTAGCTTTGATGAATCAAACGTCTCCAGATACATAGAACGATCAAAGATGGCTCTGATGCTACAAGAGCGAGCCACAAGAACCGGTAGTGTGGTCCAGTCTCATGTGAGTTGGATAAATTAGCATTTTAAATATTCTTTCTACAATGTTTCATGTCCCAAAACCAAACATCAGCCAAGGACGCCTCCTCCACCCCCCCCCCCCCCCCCCCCCCCCCCCCCCCCCGATTGGGACCAATTCTCCTGCCAAATCTTAGTGTTTTGCCTCTCACCATTCTTTGTTGCCCACGAGATGAATTGGTGATCTTTTACTATAGCTCCACATTTCAGCAATTTGAGAATAATTTAATAACCCAAAACCACATTCTTGCAAAGTCTATGGATACGATCATCGTTTCTGTTAAATTTGCAGCCACTTGCAGAACCATAGGAACGACCCTCATAGATAGATCATCCTTCTGGAAGATGTGTTAGGTTGAGGTACATACATGATCTATCCATGTGACTTCATAGATAAATCATCCTTATGGAACAAACATCTACGAAATCCATCCATTCTGAACTAGCCACACTCAATGAATATCAGTTATCTGCATTTCCCTTTCCACATCACATTCTTAATTACCCCAACCAGCAGACAAATTGCAAGCATGTACACAATGCAAGGTACCTTCTTTTAGAATGCAAAACAGGTACTTGCATTGCAGATATAAGCAAAACACAGTCAACAAATGAAAATTCAGATTGAGAGGCATGAGAGAGAGAGAGAGAGAGAGAGAGAGAGAGAGAGAGAGAGCATCAATTAACATGTTTGGCGGGTTTAACTACATGAATAAACGACCCTGATGTGTGCAGACTAAAGCATTGCAAAATTTATTCCTAGCTGCTAATGTAAGCCATAATGTTGGTCAATTGATTCCTCAAAAAAAAAGTTTAACAATTGGACACTAGCTCCATACTTGCAATACGTGTTGTTCCAGGCTTAATTAGGAACTAGGAAAACAAGTTCAGTTCAACTACCCTACAGGTCTACCAAACCCAAAAATCAGCTTATTTCTTCCTATGTTCTTTTTTATACTACGATGTATACAATCTCATCGATTCGTCCCTAATATATTGCAGAGACAATGATATTAATAACAAATAAAGAACTATATCTTACCAATCCTCTCTTTACTTCCCAATTTTTGATGAACCTGTCTGCTTGTTGTTCGCTGAACTACAGTACCACTTCACCATCTCACTAACATGAAGTCATGAACTGGGATATACATATATCTTCTAACTCCTCCTAAAAAGAAACAAAATTTTACACACAAAGGGTTAAGTTGGAGTACATACTGCAACATTGTTTAGGTTAGAACATGTACCCTGGAGTAACCACTGCATTATTTTGTTGGGGTGGACCATATTTGACCTGAACAAATTTATAGGATAATATATTTCTAAAATCTCAAATTAAAGCAACACCAGAAAGGCAGCTGGTTCCAGCAATCCTAGCAACTAAAGTTTCAACAACATGATTACTACAACCAGTCAACCACTACCTGAGTAGCCAACACATATGTGCGCACCCAGGAAAAGGCTGATCAGCAAAGTACATGAATTGGCTTGGATCATTAGTTAACACAAAAAAAAAAGCAAAGCATTAAGAGATTCTTGTAATTATACAAGTAGGCGATATTTGAAATGATATGACCTATTCTTTAGAATATAGACAACTTGTACGAAAAGAACCCCTGCATATAACAACAAAGATGGCCTATATTTCCTAAAATGTCAAGCTAGAATATTCGTCGCGTCATGGGGGCGATAAATTAATTAAACCGTGAGCATCTTGTGTCAAATGATTGAGGTTTGCTATCGCAACAAATTCATCACATTAATTTTTTAATTGGCAAAAGCACCTGTGTGCAAGGATTAAGTAGGGCTACTTGTCCTAATGAGTGTACATGATGACATGGGGCTGGGACTTGCGCCTCCCTCTTGGTACGGTCGGGAAAGATAATCTATACAAACTCGTGTTGAGGCCTAAATGCACCTCCAAGTTGCGATGCTAATAATAGTCGCCACTGGTGATGAAAGGGGAGCGGGTTCCTATACATTCTTATAACAAAGGGAAAGGGGTCATGAAGATCAGTAATGATCATATATTCTCAGGCTCATCACGTTGTTGAAGAGAACACTCTGATTTTGAAATGTTGCATTGTCAGGTTTGCTTTTTAGGATTTTATACGGTGATTCAGTTAGTTAGTGAGTGTCTCAGTTAATAACATTCGTGCTTTTCCTAAATTGCTTGGGTCAATTAGTAGTAGCAGTGGTTAATTATTCGGACTGGTTCTAGTATAATTCGAACTCATCAATCGGGCAGAGATATTATTATTGATCCCTTTTGAAAAAAAAAATTATTATCGATACCTCACCGGACTTGCTAAGGGAATGTCACAGGCTCATTGCTGAATTTTCTTGGAAGAAAAAGGCAATGCGAAAAGCCGTCTCTAGCAGTCAAAAGGCCATCTAGCCTAGTTAGTTAGAAGGATGAGTAGTATGATCGCACCAGTAGGTTACAGTGCTGTTTAGCATGTCATCTACCATCAGTTCTTGCACGTTCTGCACCCTGCTGTTTAGCATGCACTGTCATGCCTGCAGTGTCTGTCACAGTTGTGACGTCAGCCCGTTTTATCATTTACCAAGTGAATGTACCGATGTGTCTGTCGACGCATGCATGCATACTGTATGGCTCCACTGCTCCAGGGCAGTAATAATGTTATAGATGAAGAAGGAAATGCTGAATTGGCAGTGCCTGCACACGATTCAGAAGATGCATCGACACCGGTCAACAGGATTTGGCTAGTTTTTGTTTTTTTCTTTTTGGCTAGCTGGTCCATTGTGCCTCAAAACAAGCCGTCGCGTGCATTTAGCATGCGTTTGTTTCGGAGACAAGGTCGGATGGAATGGTCCCGTCCTTATTTTACGGGATGAGACCATCCCATTTCGTTTTTGTTAAAAGGGATGAGGACGTCCCTGTTTTTTGTTTGGTACGAGGGATGAGAGAAATAGGATGGAGGGTGATTTTAACACCGTTAGTCACATTTGAGTGGGGCCAACCTATCATCAAATTAGGCCCACAGGTCATTTTGTGCGGCTAAAAAAATTCTTTTTTTTTGACCTTATCCTTTCCTAGCGTGCCCAACTTCTTCCTGCCCGATCTCATCTGCTGGCTCTCCTCCCGCGACCTGCGCTGGCCATGCTCGCCCCCGCCATGGAGGACGGCGGAGCTGCCCACCACCGGCCATGGCGGGTGCGCGGAGCTGCTCCCTCCGACCGGCGGCGCAGCCCGGCATTGGAGCTGCTCGCGCGGCCCGGCGGCCATGGCGGGCGCGCGGAGCTGCTCCCTCGGCCGGCGGCGCTGCCCAGCATCGGAGCTGCTCGCGCGGCTCGGAGGCGGAGCTCCGGCTCGCGTAGCCTGGCGGCGGAGCTCCGGCTGGCGTGGCCCCGCAGAGGAGCTCCAGCCCCAAGGCGCCCCCTATTATCCTCCAGGTCCATCGCAAGCCCAACCATGGGGAGCTCAACCTCGCCGGCCTGGGGCCCGGCCGCGCCGCCGGAGCATCCTCCTCTGCTCCGTCGCCGTCCTGCAGCTGGAGCCCCCCACCCGTACTGCTCGCCGAAGGAGCCTGCTCGTCGCGCTGCTGCCTGTAGGAGGGCCGGTCGCCGGAGGAGCCCATGCGGCCACATGTGGCTCCCTGGCTCGCCGCCCTTGGCCACTACTAGCACGAGGAAGACGGAGAAGGGACAGACAGAGAAACAACGGCGCAGAATGACGAAGAAGAGGGACGAGGCCGTCCGCTCGTTTTGAGCGCGCGGACGGGGTCATCCCGGATCTCAGCCGAATTATTCTCTAGTAGGGATGGCTTCATCCCATTCAATTTCCAACCAAACACCCTAAAAAGTGGAATCATCCCATCCCGTCCCTCAAACCAAACACATACAGTCTTTCGTTATTGCAGCTAGCTTTTTTTTTACTGTTTGTACATGGCCAGTGATAACTCGATCAGGAGATTGAATTGAAAACCAGCAAAGATGGCGGCAAAGATTAAGAAAAAGATAAGCCTCCTGCTGTTACAGAGTTGATTACTAATTGGATTGTTCGGTGCATTGATCTCACTTGGATTATTTGCCATTGATGTCAGAGACTCTGTATAGTATTACTAAGGCCAGTCTCAGTGGGGGTTTCATCGACACACTTACCTAGAGTGACACATCATCTAAGAGAAGTTTGAAACTATGATGAAACACCCTCCCTCAATGCAAAGTTTCATCTCGTGTTGTTCCCAAGACAACATGCAAGACACAAGCTGTCTAGAGTACCGTGTAGAGAGAGTTTCATGAGGATGAAACTCATTTCACATCTCTCTTCATTAATACACTGCCACATCATCAAAAATGCTGACATGGCAGTCTATTTAATGCTGATGAAACTCCCACTGAGACTGGCCTAAATTGTTACCAACAAAGCATGCGCGCGAAAACAGGAATCATGACAACATGCATCCACCTATATGGTGTTTTGTTACATGCATGGCTCGCAACTTATTTTGTTCATAAAGTGCTTCAAATACAAAATTAAGATAGGAGACATCACGTTATTTAAATCCTCAGTAAGACCGGTCGGCAGGCTGTCAAGAGAACATGCATGTACATGAGATGATCATGCTCTCTCTCTCTCTCAAAAAAAAAAAAAAGGGGACAAGAAAATACATGATATGATGATCAGGAGCAAACTAGACTGTTGGTTTCTTATTTTAGCAACATGCCTCTTGCTAAAATATTGATGACTTGACACCAGTGGCGGACGCAGGATTCTGAGATTGGGTGTACATGTTGCTAAGAAACTATTTCATACGAAACAATTTATAAAGTCTATAAAGACTAGAATCACAATTTAACTCCATACATAAGGACTACGAAAGATACTGGAAATGAGAGAGTGTTTCAGTCACAAGGTTGTAGGAAAATATAGTTCGTAAGAAATCACTAAGAAATTATTAAAATACTATATTCAAACTACCAATTAACTTGTTCTTCATAAAATACACCCCCTATTTGCACAAAGACATTCACTCGTCAAAACAACCTTTTGTGATGATGTGGATTTTCGTGCATCTATCGGTACATTGCATGGCCTCCTCCTCCATGTTCATTTGCGCCCAGGCCGGGCATAGTCTGTAACTCTCCAGCCGCTTTCTCCATGCTCGTTATGGCCGGCGTGGCCTCCTCTACGCACATCGAGTACATTGGCATGAGCTCGACCCATCCTTCATTTCCTCTACTGGATTTTTTTAAACAATTTCCTCTGCTGGCTTTTTTCAAAAACAATTTCCTCTACTGGCTTTGCCTCATCCGTGGGTCCATGGCTCCATGCATGCTAGCACCATCCTGGACGCCAAGCGTTGCTTGCTAGTTTGAGCACAGGGAAGAAGTGGAATGACTTCGCTGCTTTATGGTTTGTCACACTAGAGGATCAGAGAACGATCGATGCCGCAGTAGAGCTGAGGAAGATTTGATGGAGATAGAGTGTGCTATTAGCATGTTTAGGCTCAAATCAATAGTGTCTATACGAACTACAAAGTATATGTATTGTCCATACTATTTTTTTGGCCAAAATTATTGGGTGTACATCTGTACACCCATGTCCCTATACTAGGTCCGCCAATGCTTGACACGCAATAGCTTATAAATATACACGCTATATCAACACAGAAATGGGCATGACAAAGGGGAAAAAGGTCAAGCAATATCAATCTTAAAGCAACACACCCATATGTTGCATAGAGCTGGCGAGGCTTCAATTTATTTGCTGAGCCAAGAGTCCAAGTTGTGAAGTTTGTATATTTTTGCCTGAGGGAAAAGACATGGTACGATGGGTCATGGATCATATGGCATTGGCAATGCTCCCGACATTTTATTCAAGAAAAAAGAAACATTTATATGTCACTCCAGTAATCTAGCTAGGGCTACTTTAGACAGAGGCATCACCATCGGTGCATGCATTTCTCTTCTGTTGGGGTCACACACTGACACAGTGACACCCCTGTGTATACTTTTGCTCTTATGTGTCAACCGATGTTTTTTTGCATAATTAGAAAAAACATGATGGTCACGGGATTGTTCAGGCAAAGGTCCACGCGCAAGGTACAGTATATATGTTAGTGGTTAGCCTCCGAGAGGGTGACAGGTGAGTCAGTGAGTGTACGTACGTAACGTACGGCGCGGCGCCGATGGCCGCTGGGCCGGCCGGGACATGGCAGTGCCCCACTGGAGGGCCGCTGAAAGCAAAGGTTTTGATTGCAGCCGCGGCCTTGCACAGTCGTTGCATTTGCATCACACGAGATGGAAGCCGGGAGGAGAAGGACGGTGACTGCCTGACTGGTATTTGACGTGCTGTGCCCACGTCACGCGGGCCGGAATGAAAGGAATCTGCGAGTACCTCCAAGATCCCAAGTCCCAAGGCAACGGATTTCCTCTCGCGTGCCGTTGGCCCCTGTCCTGCCTCCTCCTAGCTCAGCCCCTCCAAGCTCCTGGTACGGTGAGCCCCACCAGTTGACCCTCTCCCCTGTGGTACGGTGAGAACACGCCTGGCGTACGCTACGCACCAGCACGTATTGTGGAGTACGCGCACGTACGTACGTACGTACAGCGTGCGGCCGGCCGGCAGGCCCTCGTCGCACTCGCACGACGCCGCAAGTCCACAACCCCTCGGCTCGGCATCCATCGTCCGATCGCTTTCGCCTGCACCAGGACGGACGCCAACGACGCGCCCCTCCCGCGCCAGCTCGATCCTAGCCGCCCGACCGCGAGCAGCGTCACGGTCACCGAAAGGGACGGGACGGGACTCCCAGGCCCAGGGCCGAGTCATCATCCACATCCGTGGTCGGGCCATCCCGGCCCGCCCCCGAACCCGAAGCAATCACCACCACGCCGCACGCTGCCGCCAGCCGCCTTGCGTTCGCTCCAGGTGTCCTGGAGCATCGAGAGCCCTCCGGCCTCCGTCCCCGCCGGCCGCGCGGATACGCACGCGCGCGCGCACGGCCGGCTTCTCGTTCCGGAGGCTGGGGAGGAGTTTTGGTTTTGGTTTTCACTTCACCGTGTCGCACGGTAAAAAGTCTCGTGCAGCGCGCGCGCGGCGTCGATCTGTCGTGCTGGGCCCTGGCGCGCAGCCGGCCGATCGGCAGCGAGGTGAAGCGAAGCGAACAGTGTGGCGCGCGGGGGCGTCAGGCTAGCGGGCGGCCCGCGTTGTCGGCACCACGTGTTGTTTGGCCCGTTCCCCCGCGCGCGCGACGCGAGCGAGGGGCGGTCTACGCCTGCGTAGCATATGCTAGACCCCGGTCCAGTCCTGTCGCGTCGCGTCCGGACCTGAGACCTGACCTGATCTGTCCGTGCCCTGCGCGCCTGCGGCTGCGCACAGTATCGTGAATGCCTGTCAGGCGTACAGTACGTACGTACGTGAATGGGCTACGGGGGGCTAGTGGGGGCTCCGAACCACACTGTTCACGCACTCGCAGCATTAAAAACCGTCATGCGGACGGACCACGCGCGGCGCGCCACTGGCTCGGGTGGTCATGACATTGCCTAGCCTGGTAAGCGCGAGCTAGCCTGTTCGGGCCATTGTCGCGCGCGCGCGCGCTATTGGAGTGCTGCGCTAGGACGACGAACACAGGAGCGCGCTGCAGGACCGTCGTTGTTTGGCGGTGGTCGCTCTTGATGATTGCTGGTGTTCTGGAACACACCGGTGGGAGTGTGAGCTTGACGCAGCACCTGCGGCTGCTTGCCGTCCAGGAATCTGGGACGCGTTCGTGCGGCGCGGCGAGCTGCCGGGAATTGGCGGGTGCACGAGAGAGAGAGCCATATAGACAGCCGGCATGCTGGCTCTAGAGACGCTTGTTATGCACTCACGTCTACTTTTTAGGCACGCGGGAGACGCGGGTTGTCTGCCTGGAAATACGGGAGACGTGGCTGTTCAACCCGCGTCTGATGTGGGTTAAAACCGTGTCTCTCATATATGTGTCTCCTTAATAGACTTCTTAATAGACTTTTTACATAGTGTTGTGGGGTCTTGGGCAGCCAAGACGGCGTTGTGTTTTTTTGGCAGAAACTAGAGTTTCCATTAACCATAAACCGAAATATCCTCGGTAACCATGTTCATAATAAAAAGTGAAAGATCATCCACTCTTTTTTTCTTTTGAAAATCAGAGTCTGACACAGACGCTCAGGAAGATCATCCACTTGACGTTGTTTTGTTGGGAGCTTGGGCACTTTGGGCATTCAAGTTTCCCTTAGAGCAGTCCCAACCCATAGTTTTTATGAGTAGTTTCTATACTGCCACATCATCAAGAAACTGCATCGGGAAACCATAGGTCCCAAAGCACAGTTTTTTTATATGAGTCCGTAGTTAATTTTTTAATCTATCTCTCTCCTCTTACCTCGTCGTCCATTCTGTTCTGGTGTTCCCCATCTTTCTCATACCCGGACGGACTTCGTAGCGTCTTCACCGGAGGGGGCGGTGAAGCGTCCCCACTTAAGCAGAGACTAAATGTGATACAAATATCAGTCCCAGGAGGCTGATACACATTTATTCCACAGATGGTTCAGTCATCGTGCGACCTCAGAGGGGCACGGTACTCGATACAGACGATAGCAGAAATCAAAAGTACAACAATACATAACCAGAGATAGACTATGACTGGATCTAGCCCTATCTCGACGAGGAACAGCGGAAGCATCTTGGAAAGGACCACACCACAGGCAACGTCGGGTGCGGACACGACCTCTACTCGAACTCTTCAGGGACAAAGTCCGGATCCTCCTCTGTTGCAACAAAATAGGGGGTGAGTACGAACGTACTCAACAAGTCCAACCACGTCCACGGAGGGAATATAAAGATTATGCACAGGATAATCCAAGGATACGGCTAAGGTTTAATTTGCGTAAAAGCTGGATTTTATGCAAGGGTTTATTTTGAAAAGATTTTTCTAAAACAGTTTTAATAATAAGTGGGGTTGATCCTACACCAAGGATCCAAGTTTTAAGCTACCGGACTCCCCGTCCGTCATAGCTCACGGCACACCTGCCGGACACTTTCCAAAACAACTCACACCATTTGATCCAAACCATTCCCAAAACTAGTTTCAAGCCCAAGCCATGACTCATCCAATACCGTGGATACGGCTATTCGAATAGGTTTTAACTCTGCAGAGGTTGTACACTTAACCCACCCCAACGGTTTCCGCAACACGAACACCGAAATGCCGGCGCGGACCTGTCAAAGCCATTACCACACCATAGCTAGTTCGGACTAACCAATATGGAAGCAACCAAGGGGCTCATGTCCTCCCAACGAGGCATGACCGGGACGTAACTCACATAGACCGTACTCCTGCTCCTTGTTCTCCCATTGCTCACAGCTCACCTATTGGCTAACCGACCAACTAGTGGGATTTATGCTAAGCCGTTGCCACATACAACGGTAGGGCGGTAGCACTAAACTGGGCCAGGCTAGATGACAATCAACTCGGTCCTTAAAATAATGACAAGATGGATATCTTCACATCCCGCTCAGCCACACAGGCACGAGCTCACCGATTTGGTGTCTCACACAGAACACACCATCCATCCCATCGGTTCCATCCTTATTTTATTTTCACCGAAAACCACCCTTTCCTTTTAAACACTCACACCATTCTTTATTTTAAAACACGTGAGTATTTGCAATATGATAGCGGTATGAGTAACAGATCCTAAGCGTATCTAGCACGGCTATCATCCAAACAGAGCCAGTCATATTTAATGATAACCTAGGTGATCAAGGAATAGTCATAGCAATCAAGGGGTGGCTATCCAACCGGGTCTTGCAATAAGACAATGCATTTTATAAACAGGCCAATAGGTTGTGTTTGTAAAACATAGGATAAACATGCATCAAAGGACGGGATTGAACTTGCCGTCGTCGAAGTCGTCCGGAAGTGCCTGCTCGCGGTACGGGTCCTCGGGCTCCGGCTCGCGGTACTCGCCTGCGTACTCCGGCTCGTGGTACGGTCCTCCGAACTCTTCGCGGGGCTGCTCCTCGGTCACTCCGTGGTCTACGGTACACACAAGCAAGCATACATTAAAATAAAGGAAAAGAAAAACGAAAAAGGATTTTTAAATGAGCTCGGAAAAGAGAAATAGGAAATAAATCATAGAAAGATTATTCTTGGGAGATTTTTGTATAGCTCGGCCGGAATATATGTGGAAAGGTCGTGGTCGAATTTGGAGAGAAACGGGTGAAGTTTGGCGCATGAAATGACACACCAAAGAGATGATTAGGGTATGTTTAAGGGGTCAAGGGTATATCTGCAAGGATTAAAAAGGTCTAAGGACCTTTTCGTGAAAACTCAGGGGCATCAAGGGCTTATTTGTGTTATAACTGAAGGTGGAGGGGTTCATTTGAAATTTTTGGGCGATCCAGGGGGTTATGGGCAAAACTGCCCTTTCTTCTTCCTCTGTTTCATTTCGAAACAGAGAGGGGGAGGTAGGGGCGGCGGCCGGCCGGCCGTCCGGCGTCGATTCCCGGCGCGGCGGGCATGGCGGCGGCCGGGGAGAGGGGGAAAAGGGAGAGGGGAGCGAGGGGAATCCGTTTCCCCCCTCACCTTGGGCTGTGGCGGCGCGTGGAGGCGGGCCGGCGGCGGCGCACAGAGGGCGGCGGCGGCTCTGGTGGCGGCGGCGATTTGCAGCGGCGGCGGCTTGATTTGGAGTGGGGAGGGCTCAGGGGGGTGGAGGAGATGGTGGTGGTGCCGGTGGGCGAGCGAGGGAGGGCGAGGGCGGCTTTTATAGGCGGCGCTAGGGGAGCTCGGCCGACGGCCGTGGGGCCAGTCCGGCCGGCGGGTCGTCGCCGGGGCTGTGCTCCCGTCGTCCCGCACAGGGCGGCGCGGACCGTGGCAGGGGGTGGCGTGGAGCGGCGTGCCAGGGGTGGGGCCGCGGTGGAGGGCGGCGCGGCGCCGGCCGGCGGCAGCGCGACGTGCGGCGCCGGGCAGGTGGGGCCGGCGGCCGTGCACGGCTCTGGCGCGGTCGCCGCGGCCCTGTGCGGCCGTCGCCGAGCACAGGCGCGCGCAGGCGGCGTGCAGAGGGGGACAGGGGCGGCAGTGCTGGGCAGGGAGGGGCGCTCGGCGTGGAGCAGGAAGGAGAAGGAGGAAGAAGGAGAAGGAAGGAGGAAGAAGGAAGAAAGAAAAAGAAAAAAAAAAAGAAAAAAGGAAAAGGAGAAAAGGAAAAAGAAAAAGGAAAGGAGGAAAGAGGGAGAGTTTTTCGGCGCCGACCGCGGGCTTGGTCGGGCACGCGTGACGGGAAAAACGAGGGAGCGAGAGACTTTGTCGGTGTCGGTACCGGGACGACGAATATTCGTCGGGGACAAGATTGAGCTCGAAGAAGAGAATCTTGAAAATAAATTTTTATCGAGTGATTTAATTTGGTAAATTTTTCGGATGTTACAGGCGGCTACAGGGCCAAAGCGGCTGGTGGGCGGCGACGAGCATGCGCGGGCACGCGGCACACTGCAGGGGAGATGTAGCGGGGCTACGGCGGGCCACCTGCGGGCAGCGGCAGGCAAGCAAGCTCAAAGAATGCGCCTGTACTAGTGCCGGTGCTTCTTGCAGCAAGAGGGCAGCAAGAGGATGTTGTGCTCTTTTGGCAGACTCGACGGCATACAGAGAGCTCGGGTACGCATGAAGGGACCGACGAATCTGCATATCTAGTGCCTGATTGCTTTTAGCCTTTTGATTTTAATAGCACTTGGGTAGAAATTTTTTAATCATTTCTGTTCTCAAGCCTCAAGGAGCAACGGCCTAAACGATTTTAGATGGATTGGTCGAAGATGGTTGATTTTTTTTTTTTTTGGTTTTGGCCAATAAGATTTTGGATCGATTTCAACTCACGTGCATCTTATTTTTCGATTTGTCTGTCAAATAGAAAGCTTTCTTGGTCACGGAGATTTGGAGGTAAGATGGCATGTTCGCTCGCCGAGACGGCTGCGGCACGGAGCTCGGGCGGCAGCGAGGTCCTGCCAGCGGCACAAGCGCGCGTCTGCGAGCTCAGGTCCCTGCTGCGGATGGCCATGCATGACCGGAGCTTCGCCGGCCGGATGAGCCAACGAGATGGTGGGCCGCGGGGATAGAAACCACCTGTATCGCCCAACGCGCACAAAGTCGTTTCTCGGTGTCTTGGAGATCGAGTCAACGTCGTTTCTGACCTGACAAACGGTTTCTACGTTTTTTCTACTCTCTTCTCATTAACTCTCGTGACATCTCAGCATTTTTGCCTACATAACCGTATATTTAATGCTATGAAAAACAGCTGAGGTGGAGGGTTGGGACTGCCTTCCCCAACACCAAACGTCGTTTTGGGGATTGCAGGACTTGGGTGACTGCGAGAAAATGGAAATTCGGCATTCGTCCTACCGAATGCAATCTAACCCGGCTCACGAACAACGCAGGCCAAAATTCTCTGTTAGGCCCAGTTTTTTTTTTTGAGCCACTCTGTTAGGCCCAGCTAGCCAGACAAAATTTCACGTGGCATGGAGCCCGGGTGCGACGGCCCAAACTTTTGGGTCGGGCTCTATCCCCGTGTGGGCGGCCTCAGCACCTCTGGGACAGGAGAACAAAGGAACCTTCTTCCGCACGACGAATCGCCCCGTCGTAAACTGCGAGAGCGAAATTGAGACACGGGCGGCGGCGAGACGGTCGGTGGCCGCATATTTCTTCCGCGCTGACGGTGGGGCCCGCCGCCGGCCACAGAGAGTAACGTTGGGGAGGAGTGGTGGGGAAGACAGGCGGTAGGGAGGAAAAAGAAGAGAAAGGAGGAGAGAAAAAGGCGAGGGAGAGCCTGCCTTCTCGAACCAGGCAGCTGCTCCCAACGGCTGGTTCGCGAGAATCGGGGTCATTTTCTGCACGCGCTTCCAGTTCCAGTTTTTAGCTGCGGCGGCACCAGGGCAAGGGGAGAGCGATAGTTCTGTGCTATTGGAAGAGGAGGAGGAGGGTGCGAGATGGGGTCCGGATCTTTCCTCAAGGTGCTGGCCAAGAACTTCGACGTGCTCGCCGGGTACGGCCTTTTCCTCCCCCTTGTCTGTCTCTCCCCGCTCCGGCGATCCGTTAATCCTGCCTCGTTGTTGAGCGGCGATACTTGGTAGGGTTCGGCGTAGATTCCGTGCGAGCGAGCGTGGTTAATCCCGGTAGGTGCTGTGCCCAGCGGTGTGGGGGGAAAGTGTGCGGGACGGAATCTAAATATGGTCGCTTTGCAGGCTGTTAGGTCGTGGTGGGTGAACGCGTTTGGGTTCTTGGGATCTTGCAGGTGTTTCGATAAAACTGTGCGATGGATGGAAAGTTTGGATTAGTGCTTCGGTCGATTGATTGGTACTTTGGTAGGGCTTAGCACTGTAGTTTACTGCGAAATCTAGGAAGGATGCCTTCTTATTTGGAGGAGGATAAGCCAACCAATCAGGAGACCTTGGAACTGTTTGTACTTAGGGATTGGGATTCAAATCCTTCGAATTTAATTCCAAGAACCCCTTCAAATTTAGTCCCCACATTGAGATCTCGACTCAGCACAATACATTTCTAGATTTCCATGCTGGGTCTTCAATATCTTAATCTTATTGTTTAGTGATTTTGCTTGTGCTGTGTTTTGTCTTGTCTTGTTTGTATGTGCTATTTAGAGTCTACAGAACTTGCCATAGAAAGAAAATCCGTGTGGTGTTGAGATCGATTGCGATCAGGTTCTGCTTGTGCAGCTTAGCCCTGGTTTTGTTTCTGGTCAGCATTCCCCAGCTCCCCTATATGAGACTGAGAATAACGCGAATAAAGATACTCTATCTTAAATTGTTATTTCTATGAAGCATTTGACATGCCTGCAGGTGCTGATGGTTCTGCTTGTGCTGCACAAATAAGTGATTCATTAGCATTAGGTATATAATTTGAATTTAAATAATCTGCAAAAGCTGATGCATTAAAAGCCTGTTATCGTGAACTAGTACAATCATGTACTCATCTGCATTTTTCATCTTTATGGGGATGGGGCTGACTTCTATTGAGCGAAGTTTATTTTAAATGACACTGCCACATTGTCACATGCTGTTATTTGGTATATATAGCTTACTCTAGGAAGTAAATGCGGCGCCTATTAGCATTATGACTGGATAGATTGCCACATGCTTCCGATGTAAATTCCAAGTTTCGAGTCCTATTGTATGAGTGTGCTTTCTTCGCATTGATGCTGAGTTTCTTTTTCCATGTTTATTTTCTTTTCAGGCCAATAATATCACTTGCTTATCCTCTGTAAGTATCACCATTATCCTTAATTAGATTCCATGTCTCGGTTTTTAACTCTTGATATTATTTTGTTATGTTTCTGATCACCGTTTGTTTGGCATTTCTGCAGATATGCCTCTGTTAGAGCAATAGAGACGAAAAATCCTGTAGATGATCAGCAATGGCTCACTTACTGGGTGCTCTACTCATTTATCACTTTGTTTGAGCTAACTTTTGCTCCAATCATTGAGTGGTAAGTAACACTTCTGGCCCTGATCCAATGTGTTCGTTTTTTTTAATGCGTTTTGGTGGCCTTTCTCATTATTTGCAAACATTGTTGTTGATACATGGATGTAGATGCATTTGGTGCATTAAGTTGATGAATTGAGAGCTAGATATGCTTATTTTAGATGTTAATTTGCAGGCTTCCCTTTTGGTCATATGCAAAGCTGTTCTTCAACTGCTGGTTGGTCTTACCTTGGTTCAATGGTGCTGCTTATGTTTACGACCATTTCGTGCGGCCAATGTTTGTGAACCGCCAAATAGTAAACATATGGTATGTCCCAAGAAATGACAAGTCAAGTAAACCTGATGATGTACTGTCAGCTGCAGAGAGATATATTGAACAAAATGGACCGGAAGCATTTGAGAAGCTCATCAGCAAGGTACCCCAGTTCTATTACAAATAATCAAAATAAAGTATTCCTGCCAGTAGCATCATTCCTCTTATTAGCAAGGTTTCTACTATATTGCTGCTTCATATGTCATTAGTGTTATAGTTATATGCCACTTGCTTTCATGCAAATCTGTGTGTTGTTCTTTGTGAATATGAAACAATTTTATTGGATTTTAGTGAGTGAAGTTGATCCGTTCATTTGAGAATTCTCTTGCATTAGTATTATCCAAGGCCTCTTTATGGGACTGCCCCTACTATTGTATACCATTGCTTGCAAATGTCAATGGAACTTCTCCAAATGCATTGAGCATATGTTATGGTAGTATCAATTATATGTGCTCTTTTCCTCGATTTAACCACCACCATCGCTTGATAACTTTTGTTGCAGTCTACAAAGTCTTCTAAATCAAGGACCACAAGGCGGTCGATCTTGGAGGAGGCAGAGGCTGAAAGAGAAACTTGGGGTGAAAATCCTTTCTACGACAAAAATTTCCGACACTAAACTACAAGTCAATCAGCAGGTAAGTGCAATCAGAATGTGAAGGCGATTTCCCAGTACCTCTGTTTCAATTGTGATATTTTCCTTGACAAACTGCTACCACACGCCTCTTGCAGCCTCACAGCCTGGAGACGACCTTCTCTTATTCCTGACTTGAGGACTGTACCTTGTTGCATCCACTGCTACTAAACTACAATGAGCTGTAGAGCAATTGTGGACTACTGTAAATGGAGGTAGATGCTAGTGTTGGTCGTTTATGTGAGCTTTTGGATGGTGTAATATCGTCATCACCCAAGGTTACTAAACCTTAGCAGGATACCAGCTAGATTTTCAGTTTGCATTTCGTTCTGACTTTTGAGCAATCGGCTGTTGCATTTGCTTTCCTGCAATCCTGCGTTGCTCCGTTCTACCTGTGTGCCCTTTTGGAATTTATCACCAACGGGGCAATTTTTTCCAGCATTCTCGTGAACTTAAATCTTTTCGAGCTGGCATGGGGGGACTCGAAATTCTTCCCAAAGAAAACGAGCTGTTTTAATATTTTTTTAGTTATTGCATTGATTTTTAGAGATTCTATATCGGATTAGTGTCTTACAGGCTTGCAAATTCAGCCCAGTTCATAGCTCAACTATACTTTGGGAGCATGGGCTTACATGGGCCTGTCCCTCCTGTTTACAGATCGTGTCGGGCTCGGAGTCTCCAAATGTGCCCATCTGAAAATTCCGTTCGTTTGCCATTACGGTTCGCTCCTCGATGCGCGCGCTGATCCTCATCCTCGGAACTCGAAAGCACCGTGCACCATTTCCACGTAGACCATCGTCGCGGACGGTTCATTCGACCCCACACCCCACGTGGCCGCATCCTGCTGCATATGGTCCATACGCGCGGTCCATGAGAGCCTGCCCAAGCCTCTCTCTTCCACGAGGAGCAAAGGGCCGAGAGAGCCCGTTGCGGCGTTGCCGTTGCCCGTCTCTCGTCGTCGTCCTCCGCCTACCTCTCGCGCTGCCTGCGGCGAATGCGCGGAGCAAAACCCTCGCGCTCCTCGATCGCGTTCTCTGCACGACGCCACTACGCCGGAGGAATACAGCCGCCGATTGCCCTTGCGGCGGGCGACGGACTCGGCGCCCGCCCTGCGCGGACAAAAAGCCTCGATCCGCGCCCAATCCGATCGCCTCGTGATGTTCCGGAACGAAGTTTTGAGGTTGGTCATTCTCCGTAATTTCGCTGAGGTCCATGTGTTTTTACCATAATTTGTGGGGGAAGGGTTGGCATTCTCCAATTCCGTGCCGAATTCCTGTGGTTTTGCTTGGTTTTCATTATGGGAACGCGGAATTCGGCTCGATTTGCGGTTCGGAAGGGTATTTACTGTCCATCTCTAGGTCCACCTCGACATGAATCGGTTCTGGAAATGGCAATCGGTTGAGGCGTAATTTTACCCCGTCAGGCGTCATTTACCATTTGGCGGTCCTCTCATGTTTTTGTGACATTTAGATGGTGGGGAGAATGGGTAATCTGATCATTTTTGGGCGATAATGCATCGAACATCTAGTTTTTATGTTATAGTTTAGCTGAAAGTCAACTTGTATATTGCCCTGGGACGTTGTATCCTTTTAGTCTTTCGTTGATCTGAAGCATTTCCAGCCCAGTGTTGAGAGTGTTATTTATTGTTCAGGTTCAAAATTTTGATCGAACTAAAAAATAAGCCTCAAGCTCGGAAGAGAAATGTGCACCCTAGCATTGATGTATGAGGTGAGAAACTGAGAATCCACTACCATGAAGTTTAAATCTCGAACTTCTATGATCCACCCACGATGTGGTTGCCTTTTTCTATTGTTGATGTTGGGGAGTAATCTCAGACATGCATAGTAGTAAAGGCACAAAGTAGAAATCAACAGTCTAGCGTGTTTCTGTAGCTGAATCAATGACTCAGAATTTGGATTGTTACAGGTCAATTGCTAAGGGTTTTCCTTTTGCCTTTTACGGGGACAATTCAAGGGGAACCATGCAGTTGCATTAATGATGGTTATCTCTCAAATGATCTCATTTGGCGACCCATGACTGTGTGTGCTATTGTCAAATGGCTTCTGAGTTTATGAAGAATGATAATCCTTTTGATAGGGATGTTGAACAGGTAATTGTATTCTTAGCAGGATTGAATGAATCTTACTCATGTATACAGTAGAAGAAGAGCATCTTTCAAATAACATACTGGAATGGGCTAAATATAATAATTTTTTACTGGACTTTATTATATGGGAAAAGGTGACAATGCTACAAGGCAAAATTTAGCACCAGTATCACCTTAATAAGATGCAAACTGATTGATTTAATAATGTCTTGGTGGTAGGATCATCAAGCATATAGTCTTGTGGAAACCAAGAGCATCTAAATTTAGATGAATCTTGTAGCGAAAGAACACCAATTTCTACAACCACTGAACTCCTAGTTGCGAACTAGAACTAAACATATCACTATTTTTATTAATTTTCTCCTCAATCCCTGGTGTTCTCATAATTATACTTTCGTTGTTTTCATGTAATCAAAGGACATGCAACGGCATGTTTTATATCACTCTTCACTCGGTGTTTCTGAATGCTAGGCAATAACTTGCTTGAAGAAAGGAACGCATCTACTGAAATATGGCCGCCGAGGAAAACCAAAATTCTGTCCATTCAAACTTTCAAATGTAAGTAGAAACATTTTTGCTTAGTATAATAGTTGTTGTATTGTAGTCATGTCAGTGGTGATTAAACAGTTCACTACTAGTAGTAGTTGTCTGTAAGTTGCAATAGATTTCGATAAAAGCTACTTAGGCTTCACAATTGATCTAATCATTGTTACAAATATTATTTTTGTTGAAAAAATCATGTAGAATTAACCCACAAAGAAATCACATAGGTAAAAGTGGAAGGCCGTCTATGTATTCTCTTGCAGACAGTTATGCTCAAATCATTGCACAGAAGATCCTTATGTTGAACCGACTACCACTACCACCCTATCACAACTGCCAACTGTGCTTTTTATAGAAGTAAAGACTTTCTTCCTGCATTGTATGTTTTGGCGTTTTGATTTTTGCATGAAAATTAGACTAGATCTATCAAGCATCATGTTAAATACTAATTTTGACAAAGGAATGGTAAGGAGGTCACCAGAGGGTACATGCAGGCAAAGTTGTTAGACCTGCAGTCTGCATGTGCGAAATTGTTGCGCATAGGAGTTAGTTCAGGTAGTGGTTATTAGTCTATTTAATTGGAGATGGAACTTAATAAAGGTACATAATAGAGTTTAAGAAAAAATGCAGTTGGCCGCATCACAAGTTGTCGGATATAATTATTAGGCATAATTATATTTCATCTTTAACTGAAAGCTGCATTTATATCGATGGGCCTCACTAAAATAGTCTGTAGATCCAAATGAACATTATTTTCCTGTCATCAAGAAGATATCTATATGGTCCTTGGGAGTACCAAGAGGTACCAGAAAGTTTTATATTTTGACGACATCTAGGTACTAACTGTATCGCGAGGAACAAAAATTAACACTACACATCTTGGTGTATCCTCAGACTGTAAAAGGGCTCAACGGAAGAAACCTGTTTTTGTTCGCCTACCATCTGTATTGATCATGGTTTCTCCTGTTCCCAGGATGAAACTGTTCTCATATGGTACACTGGGAAAGTGGAGAAGAAATTGAGACTCAATCAAGTTTCAAGAATAATACCTGGACAGCGGACAGTAAGACTATTTGAGTAATACAGTTTTCCTATTCTGAAACCAACTTCGCTAGTACTAGGCAATCTTCCAGTTTTTTAACATTGTTTTTCGAAAGAATGGCAATGATTTATTAGTAGGATAGAAAAACAAAAGGCGATGCAACAACTTGACAGTATTTTAAAATTGTCAGCCTGATCTTGCATTAATGTTGGCCTTTCATTGAATCCTTGATGCAATCACCAGCCTTCCTGCCTTTTTGCTTGTGGATTGATCTAACTTACTTGCCAGTTCTGTCCAAGAAGTTCGAAGTGATAATGTGATATGTGTGGTTGATATTGTTCTTATGTTGTGTTGCCTGCCAGGCTGTATTCCAGAGATATCCAAGACCTGATAAGGAGTTTCAATCATTTTCCCTTATATATGGCCATAGATCTTTAGATCTGGTATGTGAACTTCCATCTAACTCATTTATTTGCTTAAACTTATTTTAGATTTCCTAATTACGTGCCCACCAAAAATAAGTTTTGGAAAAAAAAATGTCAGTGGTGTTATTATGAACCTTTGATATTCTTAGTTTAGTTACGCTTAGTAGATAATTTGTGGCAGATCTGCAAAGAAAAGGATGAAGCGGAGGCATGGTTTGTTGGTTTGAAGGCACTTATTTCTGGATCGAACTGTGAAAGATGGGTTATAGAAACAAAAGATGATAAAGTTTCAGATACCCCAGCTCAGCATGTTCAGGGAGATTCACCATTGGCGTTTCCATTTTATGGTAGTGATGCCAAAAACGAGGTAAGTAAATAGTGATTTATATATGTAACTTCGTCCATATTTGTAAAGTCATTGTATTGGGCATCTTGTAGGACTTGCAAAATGCCGATGCCCATGGAGTCATTGGCTTCGGAAATATATTTTCTGATGTGATATGCACTGGACAGGACAGGAGTAGGATCAGTGCAGGGTCAGTCGGTACATCTAGCTCCTGTTCATCTGGAGGTGCAGATACATCCAGTGGAGGAGCATCTGGAGTTGATAACAGTGTCAGACTTAGCTATTCAAGTGCAGTAAGTTCATCCAGCTATGGATCAGGTGATGATTTCGATTCATTGGGGGATGTTCTCATTTGGGGAAGAGGTGTCGGTGCCTATGCTTCGCATACATCTGGAGATCTGCATGATTTGAGGAGTGATGTATCTTCACCAAAGGCATTGGAATCAGCATTTTTGTTGGACATTCGCGGTATAGCTTGTGGGAATAAACATTTAATGCTTGTCACCAAGCAAGGAGAAATATACAGTTGGGGTGAAGAGTCAGGTGGTATACTTGGGCATGGAGTTGATGCTGATGTTGGCCACCCTAAGCTTATCAGTGCTTTGAGTGGAATAACTATAGAATCTGTTTCCTGTGGGGAATTCCATAGTTGTGCTGTTTCTTGCTGCGGGGATCTCTATACTTGGGGTGATGGCACACATTATTCTGGTGTTCTTGGTCATGGAAATGATACTGCTCACTGGATTCCAAAGAAGGTCTATGGTCCTTTGGAAGGTATCCACATATCTTCAGTTTCATGTGGACCATGGCATACGGCCATTGTGACATCATTGGGACAATTGTTCACCATCGGTGATGGAGTATTTGGCGCGTTGGGCCATGGAGATCGCCTAAGCACAAACATCCCAAGGGAAGTGAAATCTCTGAGAGGAATGCGTGTTCTACGTGCAGCTTGTGGTTCTTGGCACACAGCTGCAATAGTTGAGGTTGTAGACTTTCTGGATCCTGCTGCAGCTGCCAAACTGTTTACATGGGGAGATGGGGACAAAGGTCAGCTTGGACATGTTGACAGAGAAGCGAGGTTCATACCAGCCTGTGTGGCATCACTTTTAGAACCCAGTTTTTGCCTGGTAGCTTGTGGGCATGACACTACTGTTGCTCTATCAACTTCTGGGCAACTATACACCATGGGAAGCAATGCTTTTGGGCAGCTTGGAAATCCAAAGACTGATGGAAAGCTCCCTACTCTTGTTGGAGGGATCATCTCCAGTAGTTTTATTGAAGAAATAGCATGTGGTTCTCATCACATTGCTGCGCTGACATCTAAATCTGAAGTTTATACTTGGGGCAAGGGTGCAAATGGCCGTTTAGGACATGGAGACAGTGTTGATCGAAATACACCAACCCTTGTTGAAGCATTAAAAGATAAGCAAGTCAAGATTGTAGTTTGCGGAGACGATTTCACTGCTGCTGCATGTCTCCATAAGTGTGCATCCGGTTAGATCAGTCATTATGCTCTGGCTGTCACTTACAATTCGGTTTTAGAAGAAAAAGACACAACTGTTATAACTGTGGTTTAGTTTTTTGCAAAGCATGCAGCAGTAGAAAATCAACGAAAGCTTCTTTGGCACCTAGCTCAATCAAGCCATACCGGGTATGTGATGAGTGCAATACCAAACTTTGTACTGTGGCGGATGGAAAATATCTGAAAAATTCGGGGCTTCTTGAGGGAAATCTTCATCAATTGTCCAGGGAAGTGATAGATCCAGATAAGAATTTGCTGTCACGATTGTCTAAGCTTTTGACTTGTGATTCGTTCAAGCCTGATGGTAAACACTCATCGGGTAACATCCAACTTCCTGTACCTCACACACGAAACATAAATCTGAGTACTACAAACTTGATTGGACATTCCAAGGAGTTGATATCTTCTTGCATTCCTACCTCAAGGGTAGGCTCCCATTTCCATCCAACATTGCCTCTGTCCTCTGAACCAAGTTCACCAAATTCTACTCAACGAGAAAATCAGTTAAATGAGAATCTAACAGAAGAAGTTGCTAGACTGAAGTCCCAGGTATTTCATATCACCATCCGATACAATACAATAACGTTTCACTTTTTCCTCAATCTGTCTTTAAATCCTCATAAATAGCACAAATTGACATTCAGACAATTAGGATTATATCAGGCAGTCTTTTCTTGCCTTTTAATATGTACCGCTCTATCTCATAAAGTTATATGATTGATTCTTGTAGGTGAATGAACTGACCCACAAGTCAGAACTACTTGAAGAAGAACTTGCAATGGCTAATAATAAATTAAGAGAGGTCAGGGCTACTGCTGATTTAGAGAACTTGAAGTGCAAAGCAGCAAGCGAAATTATCAGCACCCTTACAACTCAGGTAGAGATATCTATTGTTAGTGTTGTCAATTTTTAGGGTGAGTAGTGATGTTTTCCGCGCTGATGGTTGTTATGTGGCAACATATTGTCACTGAGAAAGAAGGATGAGAGAACAATGTAGGTTATGCTCTAGGATAGGTTAGAAAACTGACTGCAGCTATACTGAGCCAATGTATTAATCTATATGTTTTAGAAAAGAATTTCTTAGGCTCCATTGCAGCGCATTTCTCCACTGTTTGTATGTTTAAAATTTTTTGATACAACAACTGAATGAAAGCAAATCTCTTAAAGTTTAGAGTTGTAGTTCTATCTTACAAGATTTGATAAAGAAATACAGATCCTAGTAATTGATTATAGTCCACATGCTGAAGTAATATAGTCCACATGCGGAAGTACAACACAACAACTACGAACTAGCTGTTAAGCAGTTCATATAACTTTCTTTGCATCAGGTTCTGAAACTGTGATGTACGCTGAACCTTTTTATGGAATTGGAAAGACCCTAGTTCAAATAACTATATCATGTAAATCATTGAGACAGGAATAACATAATGTAAGAAGTCTCTATATATCTGAGCCACAAAGCACTTGCAGGTACAAAGAAATCAAAGGATAAAGTGTTCTATCCAATTCTGGCCTACCAAGTTTGTTTCCAAAATGAAACTGATATACCAGAGGGATAGAGATAATTCCTAATCAAAACTGTTTGTTCTTAACTTTAATTTCGAAATAGGAGCATGAAGCAGTTTTTCATAATTGCTTAATTATTGTTGTTCATATATCATTTTATGTTACCCAATTCTTTTGTGTTGTCAGATCAAAGCTATTACACCAAGAACACCTGAAGACTGTACTTCGAACGGCGGTTGGTCTGATCATGTGTCTAAGTTGTTTGGAAGTCATTCCGACAATAATAATTTGCAGGATCTTCATAGGCCACCTGATTCCAGTGCCCAGCGGGCTCATCAATTGTCCTGCAATGGAAATAGCATTGTAACCGATGCAGAATGGATTGAGCAGGTTGAACCTGGTGTTTACATCACTGTGTTCCGCTCACCTGCTGGACAGAAGTACCTCAGGCGTGTGCGTTTTAGGTATTGGCACATTCTTAGCTCCATGTGAATCAAATATTTGCTCAGTTCTTTATTTTGGCCGTTGTATCTCTCAGCATTTCTTATATGCCATTTTAGATTATGAGCATTTCTTATATAGTTCTGTACAAGGTTACGCTAGGCGCTAGGCTGGTTCTAGGCGCTGACCCTTAGCCTAGCGCCTAGGCGTCAAGGCGTTTCCTAGGCGATCAGGGATAAATGTGCCTCAAGTTGAAAAGGAAGCCCATCAGAGCAGCCCAACAGCCCACCGTCCACCTTATCTCCTCCTATTTCCCATCTTATATGCTCCCGACGCCTCCCCATCCTCCTCCAGTCCGCCGCCCGCCCCTGCCTCCTCTGACGCCACTGCACCCTCCTCCTCCCCCGTTGCCGCCACCCGTCCTCCGCCGCCTCTGCCGCCGCCGTCGCCCGTCCCCTACCTCCGCCGCCGCCACCCGTCCCCTGCCTTCTCCGCCGCCGCTGGCGCCTAGGGTACCGCCTACCCCCTAGGCGAGGCGCTACCCCTCCGACTAGGCAGTAATCGCGCCTTAGGCGCCGCCTAGCGGAACATAGGTTCTGTACAAATTGCATTTGTTTTGCAATTGATTCTTCTTTTTACTTAATAATGTCGAACGTGACTCTTATCTGAGTTGTGGAGATGCAGCAGACATAGTTCCAACTTCAGGAAATGATTGGAAATGGTGATTTTCTGGACTTAGCATTGATCAGTATTTTTGCTGGCCTGCAGCAAGAGACGTTTCACAGAACAAGAAGCAGAAGTATGGTGGGCCGAACACCGATCGGGACTGCAAGATCAATATGGTATTCTTACTGGAGACAGTGTCCTCCCATCAAGAACAATTCGCGAAAATGGATAGGATACTATCTTCGACTAACTGGTGTACGTATCAACTTCTCCTGCCGATAAATGTACATTTCCTTGTACTTAGCAAAAATGTATGTTTTGGCAGCGCAGGTGGTGTGTGCTGGGACAGAGCTCACTGAATTCCTTGTCAGTCCTCGCCCCGCTCCAGCTTGATGGATGTTACTCGCCGCTTCCAGTTCCAGGGTTGCCTTCTCTGTACAGAAGATGCGGTCTTTTGAAAAAGGAGATACGATAGATGGCAGTATATCTTATAGTTGCAATGGGCCATTTTTTTTGACGAACCGCGCAAGATAGTGCGTGTTTCATTGATATAGCAGAAAAAAGTACAAGACTACAGCTCTGGAAGGCCATAGGCAGGAAATAAAAAGAAACGGAAAATAAATTAGCTTCGACCGGTTGGATTGGGATATCAACACGGTCGAACCACTCCATTGTACAACGGAGGCAAAAACGCAACTTAAACTCGGCGGCTATCACCCCACGGTCGAACCACTCCACTGTACAACGGAGGCAAAAACGCAACTTAAACTCGGCGGCTATCACCCCATCTCTAACAAAGTAGCCGCCATCCAAACTCTGACCCCGTGCCGATAGGGAGACAAGGTAAACGGACAGCACTACACCGAATAGACATCGCTATGCGAGGCCCATCGCCGAAATGCCGCTGCAACACCACACACCATCTGATAGGGTGAAAACCACCAGATCCTGACCTCTCGCAGGCTGCCTCGCAGTCGCTACCACGAAACACAACGCACAGGGCCTCGCCACGCCCATCGTTGGACTCCTCCTCATCGCCTCGAAAACACCGCACGCGGGGGCCTCGCCACATCCGCCACTCAACGTCATGAATCTGTTTATTAAGTCGCCATCAGAAGGGTAAGCAGTGTTGCCCCGTCTCCAATATCCCCATCAAGCACAAGAGCCATCGCCGTATGCCGACATCATCTCGTTGCTGCTCCCACGCCAAGGTCTCCGCCGCGAAGTCAGCAAGCCAAGTTGTCGTTTGCGCCATCTTCCGACGATAAACCACACTGGAGCTGTTGAGCAGAGCTGAGCAACCCGCCATAGTTCGCTGCAAGCCTAGTCGTCGCGTGATGTCATTGCTGCAAGCGCCGTCTTCCGACGTTGTCCCACGCCGCACTGATAGTTGCCAAGCAACACCAGCCGCCGTGATCCGCTGCAAGCAGCCCAAAACCAACACCCATGCGGCAACCCCAGGTCGCCACCACAGCTTTGGTGACCTTCACGTGAGATCGGCAACCCCCTTCCTTCTTGCCATCTACACCAAGCCGCCTTGCCGCACCGCAGCAGACTCCCTTTACCAGCAGACGCCGGCAATGCCTTATGCTGAGAGATGGGTGTAACGACCCGGGTTTTCGATTCTTGAAATCCCGACTCCCTGTACCATTGTGATACTCCCTGGATCAAGTAGATATCACGTACAGAACTCATCACAGCGATTATCACATCCATACCACGAATAAAGTATAAATATCTTATTTATTACATCATTCTCATGATAATACGTCTGATACAAGCCCTCAGGGCTGAACGACAAACAAAAGAACATCCAACACAGCGGAATCTAGGCGTAGAAGCCTTCATCTTCTCGATCTCCTCCACAGGCAACTTGCGCGTCAAGACGATGCCTTTGTCGTACCATCCATCGTAGTTGAACTTGTGCTCATCCTCAGATCCTGTGTACTCAAAGGCTACCCCAAGGAATGGGATAGGTTCACGTCACCAACCGTATATCCCAAAATATGAGAGGTAACAGGGAAAGTGGGCAATGTCCATACCGAGGATGCGACTATACGTATAGATTTTAGACTCTCGAGAGCTTGTACAACCGGACCCACTCGGGCTGCGAGATGGTGGCCGCCATCTCGAGACGCAACCCACAACGCAGACCCTAACCGCGACTATACCTGCCTGCCCTTCCTGTCCCGATCCATAGGCTTGCAATCCAATGTTTCAGAAGCTGTGTTGAACTCTCCCTCGGGGGTCGGACGGGGCCATAGTCCTTCGGGGATACGGTCTCTCCCGTTCCCATACACCATCCACCTGATCTTCTCGCAATCTGGGCATCGCGCTAGTTAGGCTGACTGGAACCCATTCATATGGGTAAGCGGTAAGTACGTGGAGCCCAAATAAAGTTACCCCACTCGGTTCCAGACCGGGGCGAGCGTCATCGTCCCAAAGGCGTATCCTCCAAAGAAGAACGCAGTCGCAATACCCACTATAAGTATCACCGTCAACTCCTATGCTCCTATCCATCCATCTACCCGCCACAAGTACGGTGTGGGACCCCCTTGAGAGCAGGGGTCTCCCGGCACCTCGGTCAAAGACCGAGTTGTAATAAAATGCTCGCCCCTGCCAAGTTTCCCAAAAACACCGTCTCCTGCCGGTTTTATCCCCACACACGCCAAGAGTCCTAATCCACAATATCCCATACACATGCAAGCAGCAGCATAGCAATATCATATATAGTGTAGTAGGTAACAAGGCAATCACAGAATAAATCATTGCTATGCAAGGCTCAAGCATCATCCAATTGCAATAAGTAAAGCGCTAGCTCGTCTAGTTGCAATGTCTAATAGGCATTCAAAAGATGGGCTGGGCGTGAACCTGAGGGCAAGTTTTCCTCCTTGACGAAGTCTTTCTGGTAGTACTCCTCTCCGGTCAGCTCCTGGCCGTCGGTGGGTCCTATATACGTAATTATAATAAATACCGGGGACCTAATAGCAAATAACTCCAATAAAACCGATCCAAGAAGGATCCAAATAGACTCAAACAGCACACCAAAGGCTTGGTCATGATTTTAGAAAAATATAAAAACTGATTTCATATTTTTCTGAGCTAAAATGAATTAGTTATGAATTTTCTAAGTTTAAATCCTTTTCTGATTTTAAAATAATTCCAAAACAGAAAAGAAAAGGGGGCCAGGGACCTATATGTAAATTTCAGGGACCTACAAAAGGGCAAGGCTGACTAGGATTCTGACGTCAGCAGTGGGCCCTGATGTCAGCGTTGACCGGTCAACGGTGCTGACAGGTGGGTCTAGATGACGATGTCATCAGTGGGCCCTGATGACGTCAGCAGAAGGGCCTAGATGGTATTTCTAAAAAGTCCAGGGGGCTCGGTGTAAAAGTAACAGGTCAGGGACTAATTGAAAGGATTTCGAAACTTCAGGGGTGTCGGCCAAAGTTTCCAGGGGATTCTTTGTAAAAAGAGCAGCGCGGCTCTGGTGGACGCGGTCCATGGTGGACCGTGAGTGCAGTTCACGTGGACCGTGCCCACGGGATCTGTTTGCGGCTGGGAGGCTAGGCTGCGGCGAATCCTGTGTGGCCCCACGTGCGGCTCCAATGGGATGCGGCACGTGGCGGCGACGGGGGCAGCGCCCGTGAGGTGCTCGACGCGCGGTCGGCAGCAGAGCGCGCGCGGCGGCGAAGGCACGCCGGCAGCGACTCAACCTCGGCCAGTCCCGACGACAAGGCCCGGCATTGGTGCCAAATGGCATGGGATGCGCGTTCAAGGGTGAACAACTCTAGGTCTTGGCTCCTAGGGTCGGCTATGGCGAGGCAAAGGTGGGGCTCAGGGTGCTCGGGGAGTGCTCGGTGAATTGCCCCAAAGTGACGTTCATCGAGCGGCCGCGGTTCAAGGCCGGGGTTTGGCTCGGTGTCGACGGGAACCTGCACAAGATCATGCTCGGCGCGAAGGCTGAGCCACAGGCAGAGGAAAAAGGCTTGGCTTGGGTGGCTTGGCTAAGCTACGGAGGTTCATCGGCGTCAAGGCGCCAGATAGCAAGGGGAAGAGGGGTACCGGCGGCCGTGTGCTCACCTAGGGCTCAGTTCAGGGCTTGGCGAGGCGAAGGCGACGAAGGGGAAGCCGTGTAGTGGTACGAAGAGCAGCGATAGGGATCAGTACCGGGTATTCTTGCTCCGGGTAGGCGACGGCGTTCCGGCGGCGGCGCTTTGACGACGGCGCTCCGCGGCAGCTCCGGCCCCAGCTCCTTCTCGCGCTCGCCTTCTCCTCCTCTTCTTCTCTTCCTTCTTCTTGTGCGGCGGCGGCTTAGGTGGCTAGGGCAAGCGCCCGAGGTGGATGGGGAGCAGAGGAGCGGGCGCTCCTCTGTTTTATAGCGGCGGCGCAGGGAGAGGGCAATGCTAGGGTTGGTGCGGCGCGTGAGAGGGAGGTTCGCGAAGCGGGACACGCGGCGCGACGCGAGAGGCTGGGGCTTGGGTAGTGCTCTTGGGGTTTTGGGCGTGCGTGCCAAGGCGGCCGACGGGAAGGAAAAAGGGTAGTGGCTCGCGAGATGGACTCGGGCTCCCGATCTAGGTTTTAGGGGCATGAGGGAGTGCGGTGAGGGGTGAGGGTTAGGGCGATGCGAGAAGGACTCGCGCGCCGGATCGATCGTGCGAGAGCGCGGCGGTGGAGCGCTGGAGGCGCGGCGGCGAGAGTGGGGGACAGGAAAGCAAGAGCAGGAAGGAAAAGCTAACGGGTGGACCCCACCCGTCAGTGGCTCGGGCGAAAACGAAGGGCGGCGGCGGTTGGAGATGGGCCGGGGTGAGTTGGGCCGTGCTGGGCTAAAGGAAAGGGGAAGGGCCGGGGCTGTTAGGTGGGTTGGTAGGTTAGTTCAGGAGGCTTAGTTAGACTCAGTGGCTGCGGGCTTAGGTTAGGTTAGAGTCCAAGTTAGCATTAGGGTTTTTCCTATTTATTTGATTTGCATTTGAATTAATTCAAATCTAAATCACACTCAAATCCAATTAAAATCCAATAAATTCCAAATGTTCACACTAAGACATAGACACCTTAACAAAAATATTTAATTTATTATTTAATTCTAAGAATTTTGGGAATGGTTCAAAGAAGACATCCTTATATTTTTCCTAGCTAGTATAAATTCCACGAAAAAATTTTAAATCCATATTTTTGATATTATAAATATTTTAGAAAAATCTGAGATGTTACAATGGGCCTATAAAAGCGACGCCTCCAAGGAGGTGACGACGCAAAAGCGCCGTCGTCGCTCGTTCAAAATGGACAAGGTTTTCACCCAGAGAGCCCCGTGCCGCTCGGATGAGCTCCAAGATGACGCCCCCAACGGGGAGAACGACGCCCTCAGGTGTCGTTGCCATATCCACCGGCAGATCACCGGGGAAGGCTTACGCCTGGAGAATCTCATCCATAGTTGCATGTCCCCAATTGGCATTCCAAGCCCTGGCCATAGAAGCCGCACAGGTGCGGCTATGCCGATGTGCCTCCTTGCTCCACCACGTTGCCATCACGCTCGCACCTTCGCAACCTCCCCCGTTACCGCGTCGGCCGCCGTGTGTCCTTGCCGCCCACTTCAGCCACTCCTTGGCCTCTGGCCGCAACAGCTGTACCACCATGGCACCGCTGCGCTGACGCGCAGGCCGCCCCTGGCCGCGTCACCATGACGCCGCCCGAGTTGCAGATCCGGCCGCCGACGAAGATGACGACCGCCGTCGCCCGGCCACAGTAGGGCCGCCGCAACCACAACAGCCCTACTGGCCAATACCCGACTTAAGGCCGCGCGTATCCGTCGTCATCGCCGGAGCAAGCTGCTGCAGCAGCCGCGCATGCTTGGGGCCCACCAGAATCGCACGCCGATGCACGCCGACGGGACTTGGGGTAGCAGATCCGGTCGTGGGGGCACCGGATCCGCTCACCGCCGGCCTGGATCTCCTCCGTCTTGGCCTACACGCGCCACCCGGCCATGGCTCCCGTGCGCCGTCCCGCCCCGACGAACGAGCCCTGAACAGGCCGAATCGCCCCGCCGCCGCCTTCCTCGCCGGCCGCCGGGTTTCCGGCGACCTGCTCGGGCGACGGCGAGGAGGAGGAGAGGGAGGGCGGGGACCCGGAGGCGGCGGCACAGGGAGCCCCCCGGTCGCCTGCGGGAGCGACGCGCGGGGTCGGGAGGTCGGGCCAGATACAGCTAGTATGGCGCTAATGAGTTTGGGGGCCATTTATATGGGTAAACTGGCGAGGAGGGATCTGGATCTAACTAGATCTAACTAGTAGTGGGTGCAAAATGTCTGTGCAGTAGCGGTTACCTGGGTAACACGTCTGTTCTAAGCCCGTGTTTAGTTCGCGAAAACATTTCGTGAAAAGATTTCGGGTTTTGATTTTATCAATTTAGAAGTAGTAAATGTAGACGAAAAAAGTGAAAAGTTATATGGATAGGTTGGAAATCTCGAGACGAATCTAACGATGGTAATTAGAGGGTAATTAATCCATAATTAGTGGATGGTTACTGTAGCACTACTGTTGCAAATCATAGATTAAGTAGACTCATTAGATTCGTCTCGCGATTTACAGTCTATCCATATAACTTTTCACCTTTTTCTTTTACATTTAATACTTCATGCATCAAAGATTCTCTTTTGATGTGATGGATGAAAATATTTTGGGTGGGAACTAAACATGGCCTAAATGGAGCTTAAAGGGTGCGTACGTCCTGGCTTCCTGCTCCTGCTCGTACTTGAACTGGCACCCTGCACGAGTAAGAGCTGCGTTCCATCAATGACATCTCCGTGTGAGAAATTCAGTTCACAGCATTCATAGCATGTTGTACAGCGCACAACCGTTTATCTGGTAGAGGATAGGTGTTTTAATTTAATGTAATTTAGCCTGATTCTTATTCTATCTTCTTCCTAGATTTTACGATTTGTCTATGTGTATTGGTTCCAAAGGAAAAAAAAAGGGCTTGTTGTTGTATTGGTTCCAAAGGAAAGAGTGGTGGGGTTGGAACTGACCATTTTGGTCACCTTTCCTTTCTCTCCTAACGAGGACACATGCAAAGCTGGTTTGCAAGCTGGTTTGCATTTCTGATGGGCTAGGGGGTAACGAAAACCATGTACGTCGTATGTTTTGGTCTCATCTCATAGACTGTCGAATGTAGAAACATATTCTGTTCCAATTGAACAACGCCTCAATGTGCATATATTTTCGGAAGTTGCAATTTTTTTTTAACCCATTGAGCTATGTGACGGCGAGCTTGATGCTCTGCAACTCGGCTGTGGGTTGAAAGAAGTGTACACAAGATTTTTCTTAACGAACGAACTTACTGAACCTGCTTGGAATCACCCGACAGGTCAGCTGCTGCCTTTATAGCAGACAAATCGATGCCAGGGGAATCCTTGTCCTTAACCTCCAGCCATACCAAAAACAAGAGGAGATCATGTGCCATTCCGATTCGTGATCCCGCACCCCTCTAGCCTCTACTCAAATTAGACAATTCGGACGACTGATCTGCGAGCCGCGATCCGCCATTGACCGGCATCCGTGTCGCGCGCCACGTCGCCGGACAGGCGGACACATCCACCTGCCGTCCACGCGGGGGGAAGTCCCACGCCTAGAGAGGCAGGCAGGCTGGTTGGCTTGACCGTAGTAGGCGACGGAGAGCAGAGACGGCCGCTGCGAGCCTTTTCCCCGGCGCGGTAGCTCCTCCCATTCACAGGGAGGCGACGGCAACAAGGCCCCGGCGCGCACAGACAAAATTAAGCCAAACCCGTCGGCGTCGCGGCTTATGGACCGTCAAGACACGCCGGGTGGGGCCAGGGCATGGGATCCCATCCCATGCAATGGAAGGCGAGGTAGGTAGTAGTAGGCAACTAGGCATAGGCAATGTTTAGGAGTAGCAGCAGAAGAGCGCTATCCTCTCGAACACTGGCGGACGTCCGCCGTCCGGGAAAGGGACGCGCCGTTTGGCCGTTACTGTCCTAGCTAGATAATAATGAAAGTACCCTGCTGCGGCATGCTTAATTACGCGTCACAGCACGTCGCGACAAGCGATTAGCTGGGACTAAACAAGGTGAAGAAGGAACTGTAAGATAAGCCTGATGACAGATGAGAGAACAATATATATAGATATATATAAATATATTACCACCAGCAGTAGTACACGCTGATCGATCGGCCGGTAGCTCGCGGTCGGTCGGTTGTCTGTGCAGGGGGAAACAACTCGATCCGGACCACGGATAGGCTACACACGCGAGGAGGAGGAAGAAGAAGGGACGAGACGTACAAACAAATGGAGTAGCTACTAGCAAAAACAAGCAACGACAAAAAGAGCAGTGGAAGGAAGAAATGACGAACCATACTTAGGCGGCCCTAGCTACTGGCTAATGCCCTATACCAAAGTACTTAAAACTTCTCTGCTACCAATTAAACCAGAGACCTCGCGTCGTCGTCGTCCTTAGGCATGTGGCTGCTGCCGGGGAATATGGTACACTCAGCTCGGCTGAGACTGAGAGCTAGCTTAGCTAATTAAGCTAAGGCCGGCCGAGGCCGTCGCCGTCCATGGCGTTGGGTCATGGTCGGCGGCCATGTCCGGCCGTCGGCAAGTTTCGCTAGCGGAGGAGGCTGCGGATGATCTCGGCGCCTGGGCTGTTTTGGTCCATGGTGGCCATGAGGTCCGACAGCCGGTCGCTCAGGTCGTCCACCTCCCGGTGCAGGCTCTTGATGTAGCTGCACGTCTCCTTGAGCAGCTTCGTCGTCGACGCCTGCAGCATTAACACAGTGATCAGAAGACGACCTTGACTTAATGACTTGGAGCTAGTCAGCTAGACGACGGGCATGCAAAGAAATCAACAAGTAATGTAACGAGTAACGCGCGCGCACGGCTCGTCGTCATCGTACTTGCGAGCCGTGGCGTGTGCTATAGTTTTGTGGCTAGCTTTTGACGCATGCGTGTCGGTGTCAGTGTCAGTGTGCTCTCAGTAGTACGTGCTACTGTGTGTGAGCTAGCTTGTGTCTGCACTGCACTGCACTGTACATGATAGCATGAACACAGCATGCGCCTGATCGATCATTTTTTTGCTTTTGGATGGTGGGCATGCGTACCTGGTTGCCGCCACGGCGGCGCGCGCTGGGGAGCAGCGTCTGGAGCCTGGAAATGAGCTCGTTGATCTCCTCCTCCGAGACCGACCCGCGGGACCTCCTGCTCGACATGGTCGTCGTCGTAGTCGTAGTCGGAGCGAGCAACAAGAGAGAGAATAATGCGGCGAAGGCGGCTGATGAGCGGCCGGCGACGGAGACGAGGATCGAGAGCACCGAAGAGCGAGCTGAGCGGGAGAGGCGGCTGCTATGTGCAGGATCCGACCGAGCTCAGTAGATTGCTAGGACGCTGGGCGACTCGCTGTGAGCTAGCTGAAGTGTGGCGATGGGAAGCAGAAAGGGGAGGGGGTTCCTAATTTATAGGGGAGACGGGGCAGTTGGTTAGCGCTAGCTGCTGCTACGAGTAGGTAGGTCCTAGCTGAGCTTAAGGCCCGCGGGGTCAGGGCAGGTCAGGGAAGGGGCACAGGAGGAATAGGAAGATGTAACGCGATCGGTGATGGCGCCAAGACAGTGGGTGTGGTAAAGAAACCGGCCCGCCTTGGCGCTGTTGCGCACATCTACAGAGAAAATTCGGGGCGGGTTGGGCCCATCTGTGTCCCTCTCTCTCTCTGCTCGACTGTGGACGCCCGTGGGCCCGCGGCCAGTTATGAGCTGCGGCCGCATCCCAACCTCCCCCCTCTCCACTTGCCGCGTGCCAAGAAATTCAGCTTGCTATAGGCATGCTAGCTACGCGTAACCATATAAAATGTTGTCTGATGAATTATCATCATCCTGGTTGCATGACAAAACGATAGACAAATTCGGCTAAATTTGAGAACCAAAAAGGAAGGGACGTCCCGAAACTGCGTTGACAGGAGTACTTAAACCTGAATTGGATGCGGTGACGTGAAACTTTTGTCCTACTAGGACAAATCCTGATATTTTTGTGTCATAATGTATTTTCCAGTGCTACCATACCTTCATAATACAAGTATAATGCAGCTAACACTTATACTGAGACAGAGGGAGTAGTATCTTGGTGGCAATTTGAGCCAACTAATTATGACATAAGTTGCATCTGTATATGATAATGGACGTCGAAACAATATATGGCTCCTAGAATTGGATATCATCATGTCTAAACTGTATCTCCAGAATGATATGCTTCTCCATTTCCTTAAATCGCATGCCACAGCAAAAATCACACATGGCACAAACTAAATGTGTACTACGATATTATACACTGATGAGGTCAGCACAAAAGGTGCTCTTGACTCGGGTGGACTCCACTCTGTCTCGTCCCGGGATGACAATCCATGGCTCCCGATCTGAGCCTGCCCCGCGTTAAGTCCCGCCCTAACCGATCGGCGGGAATTAAACTAGCCTTTAAACTTACGACACGTCCCCGTCGCGGAACGACCGGCGGCCTGTGCTGTGGTGCCAGAGAGACCCACAAGATGCCCCTGTCCCCCGCGCCCAGCGCACCGCGATCGGGTCCGTGCCGGATCGATCCCTCCCCGTGTCTCGTCTCCGTCTCCGGCATCTCGCGATCACGCCCCAACAGTATCCACCACCTGCCCAACAGCGTTGGCCCTGCTTGGCTCCTGCTCCTGCTCCTGCTCCTGCTGCTGCTTCGCGCCTCTGATCGACCGGTGCCCGCCGCGTCGCCGCCGAATCGCCGATCCCCAACACCACAAGATACCCCCGGCCGCTCTGGTACCTCGCCGCGCGCGCGGATCACACCCCGTCTCGATCTTTTGGCCGGGTTTACCTGCGCTGCGCTGCGCCCACCCGACGCAAATCTCGCGCCGCCGATCCGCGAGGACTGCGTGGCGTACGTCTGGCGTGGGGCCCCGGACCGGCGCCAGGTGTCCTCGGCTTGGCGGGGGTAGGGCTGTACGAGAAGAGAAAGGCAATGATGCGCGGCGGGTAGAGGACAGTGGACAGCGTACGCCTACGTCCACGTGACCCCCGCGTGGGCGCGCGCCCGCCGCGACGTGCACGTCTGGTGGGCGCGGGCCCCGTTCCGTTTCGCGAGACCCGGCGCGCCCCGCCCCCGCCCGTGGATTAAAACGTGCGCGCGCCGCGCCGGAGGGCGGGGGATCCTCTGGCCCCGAGCGCGCGGGGCGTCGCGTTCGCGTCACCCCCGCCGGCGCGGACACAGCTGGGGGTAGCGCCGTGGTGTCGGGTCGGGAGGAGTGGACCCCGTGATTTCTCAGGCAGGCGCTCTCCATCATGAGCGCGCGGAGAAGTGGGAACGGAACGAACCGGAGAGCTGCGGCCTCCGGTTCGGGGGGGCGCCGAGCGCGACGTCCCCCGCCAGGCGGCGCGTGTGGCGGGGCTAAACGGCAAGGGAGGGAGGGAGAGGGCCGGGGCCATGTGAGGGCGGCGGGCTCGGTAGGCTAAGCTAAGCGCTCACGTAGGCGCGGCGGCGACGCGCGCGCGGGTCGCCGTCACGCCCCCGCCCGGGCTGGTGGAGGTTGGCACGCGCCGCGCGTGACCGGCCCGATGGATCGATCACCACGCTACGGATCGGAGCGAGGCGGGCGCGCAGCCACACGGCACCCCGGGCCGGCGGGCGGCGCGCTCGCTGGCCCGTGGTGGCGTACGTCGTCGCCGGGTCGGGGCGGAGATATCTCTGACGACAGGCGCATATGCGCCATAACTGCCCTCAAGTTTCGGCCCGTCTCGTCCCTGTCGCGCCCGGCCGGGAGAGCGTCCCTGTCGCCGCCTTTAAATTCGTTGCGCCGGGGCGGGGCTGTCGCTAGCTTCTTCCTCGCTCCATCGACTGATCCGTCGGCCGGCCGGCCAGGCTAACGGCCGGGCGTACTCTGGATCGGTTGTGGCCATAACTGTTCCGGATAAATGCGTCGACCGGGGACATGTGTCGACCGGCGAGCCCCCTGATGCCGTCCTACGGGACGGAAGCGAGCGAGCGACAGCGGCGACGACGGCTGGGAAGTGAGAACGGATCGGAGAGTGCCGGGGGTATTAAGGCGGGTTCTTTTCTCTGCGCTGTTTTACATGGTACAGAAGCTACGTACATACTGTACACGGGGTACGATCTTTCGGTGTCAGTGTGGTTGTCGTCGTTACATGGACGAGGCCGGCGCAAATATTCCTCGACGCAGCTAATCGGATTCCTCGACGCAACTAATCGTACGTACGTCTCATAAATGCTGGCAGTGATTAGTTAGTCTGACGTCCTTTCGTTCGTCAAAGAGCGAGCTAACTGGTAAACAGATAAAACACCGAGACTGTGTGAGCTGTGATCTCAACAGTTACAGTTACAGGGTCCATCGAGGAGAAATGTGATGTGTCGTCA
Organism: Urochloa ruziziensis; assembly: GCA_015476505.1. NCBI lineage: Eukaryota > Viridiplantae > Streptophyta > Magnoliopsida > Poales > Poaceae > Urochloa > Urochloa ruziziensis. Next base: position 36,455,478 of record CM027126.1, on the reverse strand, counting down.
CTGTACCACTACGGGAGTAGCTAGTGTGCTACTGATGCTACTGCTACATTTGCTCACACTCACCGGGGCACGTGGGGCCTGCCGGCCGACGGAGGCCACGTTAGTTCACGGCAGGGCGGGCGAGATGCACGCCCGCGGCGCGGCGCGGCAGTTGCATGATGAGATCCGTCGCCGAAGCCCGAAGGATCGTCCTCGGTCCTCCCGATCCCGCCACCAGCACCACCACGCAAGTGGCGCCTGCCTGCCTGCGGGTACGCCTCTCGTGAGGTCGCCGTCGCGGCGTTTATGGCGTGCATGGCGCCCTGCCCCTGCCCTTGCCCGCCGCCCCGACGGCAGCGCTGGGCTCCCACACGTGCCCGTGTCATCTCGTTCGGCCGACGCTGGGCTTGCCGCGCGCGCGGAGGAGCGCCCGCCACCGAGCCCGGTGGTGCCGGGAAACAGCTCCATGTGGGTGCCATGCGCGCGCGCCCGCAGCACCAGCACCTGCCCTCTCGGAGCTTCGCACGGTCGCGCGCATTGGCGTCGCGCGCGGCGGTTAGTTCGTTGGGCCGGCCGGTGCGGGTGGGGTTGTTTTCAGGTCATGCTCTGCCTGCCATGTTTCTTTCCAGACAAATGCATATGCGTGCAGGCAGGCATTGTTTCAGACATGTACGAGCTGAAAACACATGAACTTGCGTGGACAGAATTGTTGGCTCATTTGTGCTCTTATTAAGGACCATATATTCTAGAACAAACTGTGCTGATTTTTTTTTCTTTATGAAACAACAGACTCTGCTAGTTACCATTGTGTGTGAGGTTCCTGCAGTTGAAACTTGAAAGGGAAAATATCGCACGAATCCGTTCATCATAAAACACCTAGAACGAAGACTGTCGTTCACGTCATTCTGTACAGCGAGGCCAAATGTCTGCCAAATTGCGAACCTTGTCGTGCACCCAGGGCGAAGGAAGACACACACTCACTCCGTCCACGGCCAGGGGCCAGTTCTGGAGACTGTGGCCCTGTGCATGCGCGGGCCACCTCCCGTTCGTCCCCATCCGCGGCTCACACAGCCGCCGCTCACCCCCACATCTAGCTTCCGGCCATGGCCAGCCGGGGCATGCATGCACTTGCTGCCTGCTCTGCTTGCCGGCGGCCTGCCGAGCATTATTGCGCTGTCATTGCGTGAGCCGGCCGGTGTCGCTCGCTCAATTGATCTGGACCTCTGCAGCAATGGTGACTCGACGTGTGTGGATCCGACCGGATCAATGCAGCTCGGCCCCCACGTACGCCCCACCGCCCCCGTCTCCGGGCGCTTCATGATCTGGGCGTTACCTGACCTGCAGGGTTCCCAGCAGTCGCGGCACTAGCAATGCCGCTACTGGCGAGCCCCCTGGTTCAGCTCCTAGCTGTTTCGGCCTGTTTTGTTTCCCAGTGCAATGCACCTGGGCTCTCTCGCTCGCGTCTTGCCGCGAGACTAGCCGACCGGGGCAGCGGCGGGTGCTCCTGGAACCTGCTGCAGGCGGCATGCGTTCTTCGTTATCCTGTGGATTTTTCCTGTGTGGGCTAGCTTTGACTGTTTGACAAGATCGGGGGACCTGGGTTCAGGTGGTACCGCGCTGAATCAGGCGCCCGGCACTCCCACGTGATTATTATTGGAGGAAAATATGTTCAGAAAGAGTTTTACTTCTTTTTTAGTGGCTCGATTCTTGTACTCCTTCCTTTTTTTTTTGGAAGCGTTTTTCGCTTGGTTAGGACAAGCAGGCTTTGTGATAGAATGACACTAGTAGTAATATTTATTTATATATGATCAATATGCTCATAAAAAGTATTTTTCTAATGACATCAGTTAACTTTGTGATGGACTCGTTGGGGCAGATGCATGGGCGTAGGAGGTGGAGGGGGAGGCAAGTGAGTTTGCAGCTGCGGTGGCGTCGGGTCATGTGATTCACTATTGAGAAAAGAAATGAAGAAACTGTTAGATGTTCGAACGAGCCTAACATCGAGCATTGAACGTGCACATCGCGAGTCGCACGCCTCACAACTGCCTTGCAGAAACCGGAACTTCTGGTTTTGAGAAACTAGAACTTGCAAATTTCATGAGCTCGTCGTGAAAACCAATGAACACTCGTCCAAAAGGAACCTCGTCGGTCCAAACGCATCTTGGGTTTTCCTAGAGTTAGCAGGCCATCTAGAATGACTCCTCATAGAGACGTGAGAAAAATAATACATAGGGTTAGAAAATATTAGGGTAAAAAGGGGTTTAAAAAATATAAGGCCCCGTTTGATGTCGACATTGGAGGGCCTGGTATTGGATTGGACTCAATACCAAATCAGCTTTAGTATTGGTATTGAGTTACAATGCGAAAGCTATTGTTTGGATGCATATGAATTTGTAAGATGGAATCTTTACATCTAGAAATACAAATTCTTGTTTGGATGACCATGCGTGGCATTGAGAATTCACATCTGTCCGTCTTCTCCTCCTCTCCACCCAGACCACGCTGGCAGCGAAACTCAACATCAGCTCAAGCTCGCCCAGATGCATCTAGGCGGGGCCCACCCACGCCTCCCACGCCTTGCTGATGGGCACTGGAGGGGCAACGCGGGGCGGAGGAGCGGCGCCAGTGGACGGGCGATGCAACACAGAGGGAGGGGGCCATGGCCGCCGGCAGAGGGATGGCACTGCGCGCAAAGGAAGGGGGCCATGGCCACCGGCGGATTGAAGCTAAGCGAGAGGGGCCGGCCGCAAGAAAGAAGAAGGGTACCCAAAGAAGAAAAGGGCGACACCGGCCACGAGGAAGATGAGGGGAAAATGCCCCAACCGATATCTTGAAGGAAATTGATCGGCGACACAAAAGATTATTATGGACCGACATAGACCAAATCGCAGGAGGAAAATGCAGGGTAGCCTGGATCTTAGCATGTATGCCGACCAGATTGGGTGGTCTGAGAATCCTGAACTTGAAGAAAATTTGCTAGAGCACTGCGGTTGAGATGGTTGTGGAAGGAATGGAAAGGAGGAAACAAACCTTGGATTGGAATGCCAACCCCGTGCAACGACAAAGATCGATCCCTCTTCGAGGAAGCAACCACGATCACAATTGGAAATGGGAAAACAACAAAATTTTGCGGCTCGGCTTGGCTCCAAGGAATGGCACCTAAACAACTAGCTCCGACAGTTTACAAGTTTTCGAAGCGCAAGAGCAAAATGGTCAAGGAAGCCATGACGAACGACTCGTGGATACGCGATATCGACATCACCAAAATTGACTCGGTCACACAGTTGGCAGAGTTCACACAACTATGGAGTATGCTAAGAGCCTTCGACCTCAGACTGGACGTCCCAGACTATCACATGGAAACTTACCAAACACGATGAATACACGACTAAATCGGCTTACAAGGCACAATTCACCGGAGCGGCACCATCTCCTATGGAACGGCTGATCTGACGCATCTGGACACCCCCAAGTGCAAAATCTTCTCCTGGCTGGCCTTTCAAAACAGACTACGGACTGCCTCATTTCCAGAGGTTGGCCAAACCAGAAGGTTTGCATGTTGTGCCACGCTCACGATGAAAACATCCTACACATGTTCACAAAATGCCGATATAGCCTAACCGTTTGGGACAAAATCATCGACTGGGTGGCCACACACGTCCCCGTAAGGAGCGATTGGACATCATACACGACCTTACAAGATTGGTGGGAAGAGGTGGGATCAACCCCCGGCGCGCCGCTAAGAGGATGGCGATCAACAATCATATTAGTGTGTTGAGAACTACGGAAGGGGCGAAAACGCTCGAGTTTTTCAAAGAACTTTCCTGCAGCCAGAGCAGCTAACCCGAAAGATAAAAGAAGAAGCACGACGTTGTTGGGTCTTGGCAGGAGCCAAACACTTGGGAGCGATCATCGAACCAAACGAGTAGTTATGTAAAAAGTTACTTGTAGAGTCAGGCTTACGTCTTGTATTCCCTTCTCTTTTAATTAATACATATCCGGCAATCTCGTCGGTTTACGTTAAAAAGGCGGGCAGGAGTACTTAACTGTGGGAATAATTAAAAGTGCGCTATATTGAACCATGCATACAACTGTAGAATTCCAAATGGGCCGCCTGACAATAGCCCGACCCTAGCCCGATCTGGCCCAGCACTATCAGGCCCCGGCCCTATAGCCTGTTTCTCGAGTCAGGCCGGCATGGCGCCGAGGACAGACCGATGGCTATGGCCGGGGCGACGGGCCTGGCCAGCCCGAAGCAGGGGGGCGGCGCGGCCGACGGATGAGGTGGCAGCCGGCGCGAACCAAGCCACGGGACGGCGGCCTGGAGAGAGGGAGGGAGATCTCGGCAGAGAGCTGGCCGGCGCGTAGATCCTGGCGGGGCGGCGGCCTGGAGCTCGTCGAGGTGCTCCAGGGCGACGGAGGGAGCAGAGGCCGGCGCGGCTCGCGTACCCGGCGGTCGCGGTGCCCTAGGCGACGGAGGGACCGGCGCGGCTCGCATCCCCGGCGGCCGTGTCGCCCCAAGCGGCGGAGGAGGGGCCGGCGCGGCTCGCGTCCCCCGCGGCCGCGGCGCCCCAGGCGGAGGAGAAGGGGCCGGCGCGACACTCGCGTCCCCGGCGGCCGCGGCGCCCCAGGCGGAGGAGAAGGGGCCGGCGCGACACTCGCGTCCCCGGCGGGGTGAGGGAGCAGGGAAAAGGAGAGAAAGGATGCAACCGATGGCCAAAATTCCTCTGACTCACTTTCCGCACTGTTGAACACCCCCCGACTGCCACGTACTGGCAGCTAAGCTAGTGTGTGTTTCCAACGTACCTTTTCCAGGCCGTTTGGTGTACCCGGTATGTGTGCAAGACTGCTGCGTGCTTGCTGCGCCCTTGATCGAGCGCCAGGAGCAGCTGGCGGTGGCGCTCGCACGACGCGGCGCACCTATCAGTCTCGTTACGCGCCGCCTGGATCGCACTACGGGAAACCGCTTCTTCGCCGTGTGCCAACGGCTTTGCCGTGTGCCTCTTCACGGGCACACGGCAAACAAGCCTGTTTGTCGTGTGCCTGCCCACGTGGCACACGGCGAAGCCGTGGCTCACGGTGGACCCAGGCAGGCACACGGCAAAAAGGCAGGCACACGGCAAACAGGACTGTTTGCCGTGTGCTTGCCACGTGGCACACGGCATATATGAAGCACACGGCAAACAGGCCTGTTTGCCGTGTGCCTAACGACCAGCACACGGCAAACAGGTCGCCCCAAACGGCAGTTGGCTTGGCCGTCATCTTTGCCGTGCGCCCTTGCCACGTGGCACACGGCAAAGATCTAGCACACGGCAAACAGGCCTGTTTGCCGTGTGCTGGGGCCACGTGGCACACGGCAAAACTAACGCACACGGCAAACAGGCAGCAAAAATTTTGAATTTTGCCTCCAAAATTTTTTTATTAACTTCTTTGTCCTTGTATTATTCCATGTTAGTTTTGTGCATGTTTTTCGGTCTGTTTGCTATATTTAATCATGTTATATCATTATTTTTAATTTTGTCGATACGGCAAATTTGAACTGTAAGTGTTTCGAATAATGTAATGTAATGTTCGGAAAATGTTATTCGGATTCTTAAGACTAATATGATGCCATGTCCATTAGATGGAATCAAATTTTGAATATATTGCTCGCATGCCGTGTGCCCGCATTTGGGCTCGGTTCGTTTAAAATTTTTATAAAATACAAAAAAGGCCAAAACATTATAAATTTGGCGTGATGTCATGTTTTTATACGTAGAGGCTATGGTAAAAAATGTAGAAGGTTTCGAGCAAGTTGACGCATTGCCTCTTTACAAACCGGAGCTTCTCGGGAGAAGATCCTAAGAGTTTTGAATGAGACGTTGTGATTTGAAGCAACGTGACAATTCAAATTTTTTTTTACCACAAAAGTCATTTTTTATAGTCTTCATACACCTTAGACAGGTCCATGCCCAAATTTGGTTATTTTTTGAATCCGTTTGATATTTTTTAATTTTTTTTCTGTGTAGGCAGAAAATATTTGCCGTGTGCTTCCCCTAGAGGCACACGGCATAGACTGGTTGCCGTGTGCCTCACGGTGGGCACACGGCAACAAGTTTGAGATTCTAAAAAATAAAAAAAAATGTTCGCCGTGTGCCCTGGATCTGGGCACACGGCAAAGCTGACGGCGAACAATTTTGAAATTTCAAAAAATAAAAAAAAATGTTCGCCGTGTGCCAGGCTTTGCCGTGTGCCCAGATCCAGGGCACACGGCGAACAATTTTGAAATTCCAAAAAATAAAAAAAATGTTCGCCGTGTGCCCTGGATCTGGGCACACGGCAAAGCCAGCTTTGCCGTGTGCCCAGATCTAGGGCACACGGCGAAGCCCACGGCACTTAGCCGTTTTGGGCCGCCTCTCCCACTCACACACACGCACGCACACACACTCACACACGCCACGCCGCCGGGCCTCCACGCCGCGCCGCCGTGCCGCCCCGCCGCCGCGCCGCCGGGCCTCCACGCCTCCGCGTCGCCACGCCGCCGCGCCGCCGGGCCACCACGCCGCGCCGCCGCGCCGCCGCGCCGCCGGGCCGTCGCGCCGCCACGCCGCGGCGCCGCCGGGCTGCCGTGCAGTGCCGCCGTGCCGCCCCGCCGCCGGGCCGCCCCGCCCGCCGGGCCGCCGCGCCGCCGGGCCGCCGTGCCGCCCCGCCGCCGGGCCGCCTCTCCGGCCCCCGCTCCGCCGCCGGGCCACCACGCCGCCACGCCGCCGGGCCGCCGTGCCGCCCCGCCGCCGCGCCGCAGCCCCGCCGGGCCGCCTTTCCGGCCCCCGCTCCGCCGCTCCTCTCGGCCTCCCCGGCTGCTCCACGCCCTCCTCGGCCGCTCCACGACCTCACCTGCCAGCCGGTGAGTTTTTTATTTAGTTGCTTAGTTTTAATTAGTTGTTTGATTTAATTTAATTTAGTAATAATTAGTTGTTAATTTAGTTAGAAAAACTTAGATAGCATATACTTAGTTATAATTAGTTACTATTTTAGTTAGAAAAACTTAGTTAGCATATACTTAGTGATAATTAGGTGCTGCCGAAATATTTGTGTGGTTTTGGAGGTCAAAGCATTGTGTCCGGCCATCGAGCCGTGTGCTTAAACATCTGTGTGGCCCGACCTTCATGTCGTGGTTTTTGTTGCAGGTTTGGAAACCCTCACCGTATAGGGGAGGTGCTGGCGAAATTTTGAATTTCATATAATCATTTATTGAATATTGCAGGAATCCGCTTCCACTTATTCGACGGAGAGTCGGAGCTGTAGCGGGAGTCGGAGCCGGAGCGGTACCAAGAGCGAGAGCCGAAGCGGGAGCCGGAGCGGTATCAGGAGCGGGAGCCGGAGCGGGAGCGGGACCGCGAGTCTACACCACGCCGGCCACGCCTACACCGCTGACCCACCGTAAGCACCGCCATCACGCTCGCGTTACATGCATGTTCGTAGATCACGTAACCCAGTTAGATGTCTCCTGTTCGAAAGAGATACGGTTGTAAATATGCAGAACTTTGCATATCTACGACCGTATCTGTTTCGATTTGTCCACGTTATTTGGACAGCCCAAGGATGCGTAGCTAGAGTAGGTTTACATAGTCTACTCCGATCTGGTACAGGATTTCGGCAGCATCTCTCCGGTGTTCTCCGGATACACAATCTCCCTCTGGGACGTGTATTTGGAGAACGGCGGGGAGGTGCTGCCGAAATTCTGTCCCAGATCGGAGTAGACTATGTAAACCTACCCTAGCTACGCATCCTAGGGTGGGATTAGGACCTATCTTCACCTAGTAGAGAGTATAGACATCGTGTGTGGGGGATATAGTACCCGGGATACCTCACGAGCAAGCCTGGCAGCCCACCAAAAGGGGGGCGGCCCATCTCATCGTTCTGGACCTGAGACGTGCGGGACAAGTCGGCGCACGGAGGAAGGATCTGGAAAGAGAAGTCCTAGTTGGAATAGAAATTATTGTAAAGAAGGAAAGGATTATTAGAGATAGGATCGGATACAAACCGACTTGTAACCCTGCCCCCCGATATATAAGGCGGGCAGGGACCCCCTCAAAAACAACGACACCACAGCCGAACACATCTGAACCACGATTCGAGCCAACTCGAATCACCAAAATACGCAATACAACACCCCAAAACAGGACGTAGGGTATTACGTCGAGTCGACGGCCCGAACCTGTATAAACCCTTGTGTCTGTCCATCCTAACCATCTTGCTTCCGATCTTTGCGATCTTCCCTACATTACAAATCACTTCCGTGGGCTACCCCGTGGAAGACTGCCGGAGATAATATCACCGACATCGTGTAGGACCTACACTATGTACATGTAAAGAATTCCATTTTCATTTGCCGGTGTCATAGATGATGAATGATCGTAGCTGGATGCACACGGGTTGGAACCCTGGGGGTGATGTGAGTGTGGAATGGGTTCGGAGGACCGAGGCTTTTATAGATGAAGCATTTGCAAAGGTTAAAGGAAGCAACAAGACCACTTTGTGTCCTTGTGATAATGTGGAACACGCGTCGAAGAACAAAGAAAGAAATGACAAGTCATCTTTTCAAACACGGATTTACGATAGACCAAACCCGGTGGACTTACTATGTTGAAGGCAATAATCGTAGAAGAGACGAGGCCGTGAGACAACGCATTGAGGAACTTGATTCAGATGCTGGGGTGGCGGACATGTTAGATGACTTTGAGGAAGCTCAGTTTGATGAAGGAGGAAGGGAAGATGAGCCAGAGCCAAGCGCGAAGGCGTACTACGACATGTTAGCTGCAGCTGGTCAACCCTTCACGAGCATACAAAGGTTTCCCAATTGGATGCTATTGGGCGCCTAATGGCCGTGAAGTCCCAGTTTGCACTGAGTCGAGACGCCTACGATGTTATGTTGACGGTATTTGGAAGTCTGCTTCCGGAAGGTCACATTCTGCCAAAGAACATGTATGAGTCACAAAAGGTCCTTCGTGCACTTAAGATGTCTTACGAGAAGATTGACGCCTGTCCTAAGAACTGCATCTTATTTAGAAAAGAACACGAGAATGCAAAGTACTGTCCAAAGTGTGAATCCTCAAGGTTCTTGGAGGTAGACGCTGGTGATGGTCAGAAGAGGCAGCTCGCGATCCCCGCGAAAGTTCTACGGTACCTTCCATTCATACCGAGGGTCCAACGGCTGTTCATGAGCGAGGACACCGCAAAACAGATGACATGGCACAAAAATAGAACTCGATACAAACCAGACAAGCTTATACATCCATCCGATGCTGAATCATGGACCCATTTTGACGGGATCCACCATGTTAAAGCTGCTGAAGCTCGTAATGTGCGTGTTGCGTTGGCGATAGATGGCTTCCAACCTTACGGAATGTCGGCAGCCCCATACACATGTTGGCCTGTGTTCGTTATCCCTCTCAATCTCCCCCCGGCGTTATCTTTGAACGACGGAATATTTTCCTGTCGTTGATAATTCCCTGAACACCCGGGGAAATAATATGAGTGTGTTTATGAGCCTCTGATTGATGATTTGCTCCGTGCTTGGGAGGAAGGGGTTTTGGACATACGACCGAGCTACAAAGACAAACTTCAGAATGTATGTGTGGTACCACTACTCTCTGCATGACATGCCTGCGTATGGGATATTCTGTGGCTGGTGTGTGCACGGGAACTGAACTTAATTCCTTCACCCATGAGTAAATGCCTTTGCATGTCTTGTTTGAGCCGAAATGGCTAAATCTTGCTTAAGATCATGCTAGGGTGTGCTATTCTTTTCAAATGGGTCAAAGACCTTTGTCATTGTAAATGTTTAGCCCATGCTTTATCTTGTGGAGGAGCATAAGCTTCTTTCTGTCGCAAAGACATTTCATTTACCATGCTTAACTTGAAAATCTTGAAAAATGAGATGTCTATGCATGAAAGAAGAAAATTGAGAAAAAGATATTTTTGCAGAAAATTATGCTCATGTCTCTATGCTTTCACCATTGCACACAGTTGCACACATGGGTGCTAAGCGGTTGCATGTTGTTTGCCGGAGAAGTCTCCCATGAGAAGTGAACACATGGCTCCGTGCTTTGACATGACATGAGGTAGAACTTGGGCGTTTATGATGATCTTTTGTCAAGAATGCTTGTCCTTTCATGATTTTGGTGAGATGAAGTTTATTTTTGCTTAAACAATCCATGGTTAGGACTTTGCTCATGCGGTGACATTTTTGTTAAAAATCCACAATTTGCTCATGGCTTTGTCAATTGGATATATGTCTTCACCTTCTTGATGGCAATGCCCGTGTGACATGATGAACTAGCTTGTATGCCTCTTCTCTAACTTGTAGCTTTTTGTATTGCTCATTGTATATTTGAGAAGCTTGTAGTTGCATTTTGTACATTTTGCCTTGATGTGTGCATTGTCAACAAGGGGGAGAATTTCTGGAGCATTTGGCAAGGGGGAGTTACTGCTGAATTTAGAAGAAAGCTTTTGCTCTAGAATTTGTCGAAATTGTGTGAGAGGTTGAAAGTTTTGCCCAATTGAGGTTTTCTGGAAATTTGCAAAGTTTCTGAGAGTTTGATCATTGAAAAATCTTGCTGGGCATATTTGGAAGGTTTTCAAGTTGGAACGGCATCGTTGCGAGTTGGTTTGTGCAATTTTGGCATTTTTGGCCTTGGTCATCTGCCAGGGGCGGTTTAACCGCCCCCCTGGGCGGTTTAACCGCCCCTGTGCTGAGTGCACACGAGTTGTGAAGATTTGAGCCATTTTCGAGTGATTTTCGCACGCACAAGTTCACTTGTTCAGGGGGAGTTGCATCTTTGCAGGGGGAGTGCTTTGAGAGTCCTGAAAAGTGAGTTGGAGGATTTGAAGTTTGTGATTTGTGCTTTGTGCTTTTGCTCTTTTGCCGATGGTGTTGAGCCCTTTCGCTTCTTCTTGAAGGGTCGGCGTTTTCTGGAGCTTTCTCTTGCAGAGTGACCTTGTTCTCGGCTTGTTCTTGCTTTTAGTAACTTGCTTGAGTCTTGTTTTTGATTTCTTTTATATTTTCTTCATATCAATTGGTTACTATGTGTGTGTTGTCAATGCACTCATCAAGGGGGAGATTGAGGACCCAGTGTGTCCGAGGACCGGTGGATGGTCGCTTCCTGGTGTGATGAGTGATTGACAACGTGGTGTGGATTGACGTTTCCCTTGGCTTAAGTATTGCAGGTGTAGAATGCGGCTTGGTTGCATTGGTGCAGGTGAAGAACAGGCGCGAAAGGTCTTAGCCATGGCGGCCTCCGAGGAGCGGAGAGACAAGTAGGCTTGGTTCGAGGGACCCGATGGCCGGTGGATCAAGTGCGGTTCACATGCTGGCAAGAACGAGCAAGGGGACGTGGTTCCGGTGCGAGGTAGCGGCTCACAACCGAAGCTCGTACGCGGACGAGAAGCCAGCGCAAGGTGGCGGCTAACAACCAAAGTTTGCGCGCGGGGTTTGGCGATTTGGCCACAAAATCATCGGTGGACGGTTTCCCTTGGTTTGGGCCTCAAAACCAAGGACCGAGGACTCGACGAGGCGAACTTGGGCAGCTGGGCCTGTGTGGGCTGACAGGGGCGGTTTAACCGCCCCCCAGGGCCGGTTTAACCGCCCCCCCTGGGCTGGCCCAAGAACGGCGTCGAGGAGCTTCGATCCGGAGGACACGCGGCGTGACTGCAAGGCTTGCATCGGAGGGAAGCTAGCTTGCAGTGGAAGGTGCCCGAGCCGGAAAATATCTGAAGATCAAATGTCAAATTTGCCCCTGAGGGGTATGTATCACTTAGGGGTAGTTTAGTCTTTAGGACACCACCACTTGGACTACTAATAGGCCCCTTCAGGGCTGGTGGCTGTCATCTCTCTAGTTATCTCTTTAGGTTTTACTTTGAACTTGTTTTCCCTTCATCCCCTCCACCTAGAACTATTTCGAATCTTTCTTAGTTTTGTATAGGTGAATTCATGGTTATGTGATGGAGTTTGTGCTGCTCATCTTTGTGCCATGATTTGATTTCCCGAGCTCCCTTTCCTTTTTCTATTTTCGTGGGTATTTTCGGAGCTATTTTTGGGGGATTTTCGTTCTTCTTGTTCTAGAGCGTTTTCTCTCGGATTTCTTTGGGGGATTCACGTATGAGTGCCTTGTGCCTCTTTGCTGGTGATCCCTTGCCCCCAAACGCCGAGAATCGCTCTGGATTTGAGATTTTCGGGATGAACTCGAGGACATGGTGTTCTTCGCGAGATCTGCGATTCCGGGAGTTGTACTGAGTTAGAGGCCGAGATCTTTTGGGAAAACACTCCACTGGAGGTCTAGATCATCTGACCAAAATCTCGCCTCAAGAGCTCAAGCGGTTTGGAAGATCCACTTTTGTTTTGACTTTTTCCCGAGGCTCCCAGGCCCGGGCGGTTTAACCGCCCCCCTGGCCGGTTTAACCGCCCCCCTGGGTGTGTTAGATCGAGCCGAGTTTCGGGTCGTTTTGGTGTTCGTTTCGATTGGTTCGAGTTCCGCTGCTCGTTTCTTGTTCCTAGGGTCAGTAGCTTGCCAGTGGCTACGTGATCTTGGCAAGATTGCTCTCGGAGGTTTCGGAGTTGTTTTGGGAGAATAGCTGGATTGTTTGGAAAGAATTTTTATCGGCTCCCATTCACTCTCCCCCTCTCTGGTCGCCGTTTCGGTCCTTCACCATGTCATGGAGAGCTGCCACTAAGAGAGATAAACAATCCGTTTTGACGTTAGATGCTCATTTCTTGATGGATTGGTGACCTTGAGGTCAAGTGGCATGCTCCAGATGGTTTCTTGCTTATTTCAAGTATATGAAGCATTTCTGATTTTATCCTACAAATCTTGAAACTTGAAAGCAAGATTAAATCCTATGACACAAGATATGAAATTAGCTCCCCCTAAATATGTGCATCAAGGATTGAATTCTTGATAAATGCACTTTCAATCATTTAAGATACTTGAGGATGCTTATTTCATATTTTGGTCATAATAAACACAACCATAATGCAATAATAAGTGTTTGGTCAAGAAAGTGCTCACTGCCTGATTTGCCTTGTACTCGGCACTGCCGGTTTTGTCAATCCGGCACTGCCGAGTATACATACATGATTCTGACCAGGTACCCTCGGATCATCCGACTCGATGCTGTATCCTCCGGGCACCAGACAGAGCCGCCCGGAACTTCTTGTCGGATCTTCCGAGATATGGTCGGATGTTAGGCTTAGAACACTGTCAGAGGCCCTTTGGTCATTTTCCTGGATCATCTGCTCTTGTATCGGATCTTTCGAGGCTTGATGGAGCACGGGATCGATGTTGGGCCTTTGTACTCGGCACTGCCGGTTTTATAAAACCGGCACTGCCGGGTACATATGAGCTTACCCAGCAAAATAGTTTTTGATTTTTCTTGACCTTCCTTGATTGCTTATTGCATGAGAATGCTCCTGTGTAGAAAATAAAACTCTAGCTCCACCACAGAGCTTGTTAGGAGCATCATGTGTCATATTGTGACTAATATTATGAAATTGACACACTAAGCTACATTAGAGTCTATACTTGAACTTATGTTTAGCAAACTCAAGTATAGAATACTAAGTAGCTAAGGGAGAGGTACTTGTTACTTAAGATGCATTGGAGAACATGATAGATCATTTGTACTTTAATTTGGCATTTTTCACGATTTGAGCAACAACATTGAGCTTGATATGTAAATCATGAAGTGAAGATCTTTTCAAGCTTGCCAAGTTACCAATGCTTCTCCAAGTACCTGCAAAACCTTTTCAAGCACATTTTGGTACCCAAACTCCGTTGGGTCCTTTAGAGTTAGTCAGCAATGATTTGGGAATCCAAATAGCCCTTGTGCTTGTAGAGGATGACTTCATTATCCTACTAGCTTTAGAGCTACCCGAGGATTCTCTAAGTTTATCATTAGCATTGTTGACTAAGTTTGGCTTAGGAGAGTTACCATTTGGACAGTCTTTACCAAGATGTCCTTTTCCTCGGCATGTGTAACACACCTTGTGCTTGATACTGCTTGATGTCTTGTTCTTGACCTTCTCAGAATCTTTTCTCTCCAAATATTGCTCTTGAGCTTTATTGAAGCCTTTGTTCAATTTGGGTTGCTGCTGTCCCTTTGTACTCGGCACTGCCGGGTACATGCAGTGTGTGTGGCCTGTCCGGACATGAAGCGATCTTGTGTCCCTTCTTGCAGCAACCAAAGCATTTTCTCTTGGACAGACTTCTTTGTCTCTTGGAGAGTGTTTGATGGCCTTCTAGCTTTCTTGAGCACATAACAGCATAATGCCCCATCTTGGAGCACTTGAAGCATTTGATGTGATCTAGATTCTTCTTTTTTGCTTGTGGCTTGCTCTTGTTGGTCTTGGGTGCAAGGTTGCATGAGCTTTGCACTGCTGATCCCTTCTCAAGCTTCTTCACCATGGTTTCACGGTTATTTTGAGAAGGTCGTGCAATGCCCTTGCCTTTTAACTTGGACAAGTCCTTCAAGAGCCTATCCACTTCTTGCTTGAGCATTTCATTCTCCTTGACTAGATCATCATTGCAATCCTCTATTGTTACTTACTCAAACCATGATTGCTTTTCTTTCTTCTCCTCTTGTGAAACAGAGTGAGTGGTTGGTTGACTTGATTTCATCATGGTGATCACAACCTCATGAGCTACTTCTAGCTTGGCATGTGCATCCATGCGCTCTTCATTTGAGCACTTGATCTCAATGTGTTGAATCTTCAAATCTACATTCATGTTGATGAGCTCATTCACTTGATCCTTGAGTAGTTTATTCTTTTCTTCAAATGGGACAAGGTAGTTGATTTGAACTTCCTTGTCATCAAGAAGCTTTTCTAATCTTAATATGTCTTGTCCTTGTTCCATCACTCTCTTCATTGTTTTAGTCACTAGACTTCTTGCTTTTCGTGACATCTTGTTAACCTCGGTCACAAGCTCCTCATCATCACTATCACTGTCGGAGTCACTCTCAGATATAGCCATAAAGCACTGATGTGTATCTCTATCAGAATCAGACCAACACGAGGACGTTGATTCTTCACTCAGTTGTTCTTCTTCAACTTTTCCTTTGTACTCGGCGCTGCCGGTTTCAGAAACCGGCACTGCCGAGTACATAGGCTCAGCAGCAACTAGATCTGAGTTTTGACCATTGAGTGATGTCACTTGAAGTTTTGGGTTGATTGTTGATGAAGATGAACAATTCTCAGGTGTAAGCACATCTTCAGGCTCTTCATCATCATCACTTTCAAAATTTTTATATATATCCTTGATGAGACACCAAACAAGATGTGCATCTCTTCGGATTTCTTTCTTTCTAGAAATGGTGTTCCATATATCTTCACAAACAGAATTTTTTAAGAAGTTAGTAACACAAACATTGAGTTGCAAGCAAGCTAACTCCTCTTTAGTGATGTTTGATCGATCGGTGTTGTTAACATCAAACTTAGGAGGTAGAATGCTAGCAACTAAAATATGTTCAACCATAGGATCTATGTCTCTAAGAGTGGCTCAAAGTTTGAGCCGTCAAGCTCGAGTGGCTCAAAGTTTACCTCAATCGACATCTTTTCTTCACGACGGTTAAGCTTGGATGTGAAGCCTAGCTCTGATACCAATTGAAAGGACCATGATGTCGCCTAGAGGGGGGTGAATAGGCGCACCTACAAATTTCACTCAAAATGCAGCGGATAAAATTCACTGCCTGCCAAAACCGGCACTGCCGAGTTTGCCAACTCGGCACTGCCGAGTATACAGAGGTATACTTGGTTGAGCAGTCAATGTAACCGGCACTGCCGAGTTTATGAACTCGGCACTGCCGAGTACACACAGAGTAGAGTGAGTACAATTTATAAGTGAGAGTAAATAAGTTTTGGATCAAACCCCAAATGTGGAGGATGCTCAGATGATGTTCCTGAGCAGGTTCACACAGTCCCTGCACACAAGAAAACAACAATCTCTCCAAGAACACAAGTGTTCGATGGAGAGCTCCTCAAATCCGCAACACAATAATCAATCACAATTGACACAGGGATATTACCGAAGTTCAGACCCACTGCATGCCCACAACAAGGCAAGATCAGTGGTTCCTAATCTCCGTTTGAGGAGCTCCGCGAAGCCTCCCCGCCAAAGTGCTACTCAAGCACACTATGGCCCTTCACTAAGAAGAATGGTTCCCTTGAGGTGGAAACCGACCTTTACAAACTTCCCGTGACAGCCCACACAACCGGGTGCTCACCGGGCAACGCCTAGCCGTCTAGGAGCAAAGCTCCAAGAGTAACAAATGCGAATCACACGATTTCGGACCAACTCAAATGCTCAAGGTTTTGCTGTGCTCTTGATGTCTCTCAAGCTATCTCTCTCAACCCAACACAAAGATATCACTTTGAATGTGCAATCTCACAAAGAGAGGTTGGGGAGAGCTTACTTGGCTTTTGCTTAGCTTAGAACAGGAAGGAAGCACACAGGAACCCTCAGAAGCAGCAGCTAGCAACAGTTGAGGTCGTGGGGTATAAATACTCCACTCCAAGAAGGCTAGCCGTTACTAGCCGTTGTGAACCCGGCACTGCCGAGTTCACAAACTCGGCACTGCCGAGAATTTGAATGAACTAGCCGTTGGCACACTCTATGTACTCGGCACTGCCGAGTTGTCAAACTCGGCACTGCCGAGTATATGCACTCAGAAACTCACAAGTGTGTGCGTGAGGCTTTTGTGTTTCTCTCAACTCACTTAGGTTACTTGAGCATTGAGACTGAACCAAAACACTATGTGATGCATCCCTCTTGATAGTACGGCATACCTATACTCAAGATCAAAGATAAAATGGATTTCTACAACTTGAGCTTCTCATTTGCATATTCATGCCGTGTCTTGATCTTTCTCAACCTGAGGAGTGCATCTCATTTGGTTCTTTGAACTGAGCACATTTTTCCTTGAGCTAGTGACTTGAACCTTTGTCTTTGAATGAAATCCACTTCTAGTTTAATTCACTTGTTTCTTGAAGATTGACGCTTCTCTACAATAAACTCTTTATGACCAAGATTCATCAAGTTGAATCCAAAGAAAGTTTCTTCACCCTTAGCAAAGACTACATGACTCAAGCCGCAACTTGATCACACATTGCTTGGTACCTTGAAACACTATCCCGAACTTCGACTCTTCACCTTAGCATCACTTAGAGCTTCATGTAGGCTTGCATCATTCATGAAGTCCATTTATCAATTTTGACCATTTGATTTGAATCACAATGTCCATGCCTCATATACAAGCTATGTATCAAGTGTGGATCAATGATGTCCTATACCATCATCTTTCTTGACCATTTTCCCTTAGCTTGCACTTTGATTTTATTTTAGTTCTTCTCTTTAAATAAATATCTCATTTCTTTGTAAGAGAATCCCTTCTAGTGCTATGTCATCATCAACAAGCTTAATCTTGATATGAGATTAAATAGTTGCCATGAACACATGTCTCAATTCGAATTAACTCATTGCTTGCCAATTTTTTTTCACTATTGACCATAGCCTAGTCAAATGACTTGTCGTATGAGCCTCTTTGAATTACCATATGGAATAAATCTCTTGTAACCAATTCATTGATTTTATGACAAATTCCTGCTCATAAACTCAACAAGATCATTAGCTCTTTAATCTAGGTGTCACTCAATTCACCAAAACCCACTAGGGGCCTAGATGCACTTTCATATATGTCATGGCCGCATCGACGGTATATTGGCGATTTTAATAGTTTATCTGAGATTTTAAAAGTTGGCTCGATGTGCATTTTCACGAGTAAAGCAAGGTCGCATGCACTTTTCGTCATGAGGGCTATCATGGTCCTACATCTCCCTCCTAGTGCATGAATAAACATTTATTGTAGTGAAATTTACGTGTGTTTATTTGTAGTAAAAAAACCATCATATCTCATAGTCTTGTTAGATCCTCTAGATTTTTTGTAATACAATATAATGGCAAGAGGCATTCAAACCACTCTAGCCAAAGACAACTCGAGGAGTCCAATGAAACTAATAAGTGCCGACCTCACTTTTTTATGATAAAAAATTTCTTTTAGAGCAATAGAAATTAGAAAATACGAGTTAGGAGATTTGAAAATTATTTATATTTGTTAGTTACTTGTTTATATTGTGAAAAAAGAGAAACAAAATATTAAGAAACAAATTTTTATATATGATCTCGGATGATAAAAAAAGCTTTATATCAAAGTTGTAGATTTTGACATGGTCTAAAATTTTATAGTTGACAACTTTTTATTTAAAATTATTTAACCATCCAAAAACACATTACAATTCCATTAAACAAAAACATCTCCGCCACATCAGCGATCCATGGGTTCCAAACCCCGTCCTATGAGGGCCGGACAAGGAATGCAAAACATAGGAATGTGAGAAAACGTAGAAACAGGAAAGGAAGCTGAGGATAAAACATAGAAATGAAAAAATACAGGAATTTCAGAGGAATGACGTTTGGAACACATGATTCGAAAATGTGTATATTTGAATAGTAAAGAGATATTCCACATTTTCCAGTGTCATTTTATTATGATAAAACAATTGAATGATTAAATATTAATATATGTTAATGACGAATTAGTTGACAAGATAAAGCACCCACGGTCCACGCGTATCTCATAACCTCCCTGCAAGTTGGACCCACGGCCAGGGACATAATGTCCACCGCTTGACATCGTACAACCGTGTCTACGGCTGCTGTCTGTTCGGCACAAATAGACAGCTTGAACAGACAGCTTGTACAACCGTGCAGACAACTGTTGTCTATTCAGGGTGTTTAATGCATCCTTTGACACACAAACCATGATGATCTAGTGCATACTTGATCTTTATAGCCATTTTGTTGCATACATGAGGCAATGCACAGTACACTCAAACATTCCACATAATTTAATTATTGGACAGTTTAATAAAAAATACCCAACAATTCGGGAATGACAATTAGGGTTCATGATTTAATCATTGGACATGGTTAAACACCTTTATATGAAGAAAAGGAAACAAATAGAAAAGAGAATAAGCTTTTTACTAAAGTCATTAAACTGTCGTTTTTGGCCAACTTCGAGGGCAAATAGTGAGAATTGTTTTTGCAGCAATGCTAGTGTGTAAGTAGTAAAATGGAATCCTTTATGTATGGAGAACACATTTGAGCCGAAGGTAAGGTCAGAAACCTTGATTTGGACACTCAAATTTGAATTCAAAGATGGCCGGTTGCACTGCAATAAGGGTTACTGACGAAGGGTCATGTTCAGAGCACTTAGAAAAATTTAAGTCTGGAAAACAGCATTGAAGGGTCATGTTCAGAGCATGGTTTCTCCAAATTTTGCGTATGTAATGTACATCTTATTCATGCAAAATGGAATCTTGGGTAATTGGTCTGTCACCATGCCAAATCTTAATGGAAACAAACAAGGTTTGCTATTTATTTGGGGCTACCCAATATCGATCAGTGGCACTTCTGAATTTTGTTGAACACTGACAGACAAATTTGGAGCTCGAGTTTTTCCCTCAATCTTCAGAACCCGATTGTTATTGATGTGTTGATCCTTTGGTCAAGCAACTTATACAAGATTTGGAAGTCTATATACCAGCTTGTAATTTGGTTTTTCGTTCAAGGAAGGTTATGTTTGGATTTGAGAGGAATCAAGAAGGGTGGAGGCGGTCTGGATGACATCAACGAGTCAGAGCTCCGGTGCCAGTGCCTCGCCGTCGCCCCGGCTGCCGTCGAGCCGTCCCGGCTCGATTCCTCCCACCAGCACCGCCACAACCACCACCCAAACCACCCCAGGCCATCCAGCCCCGACGACCTCCGCCCAAACGCCGCCGCGGAGCCTCCCCTGTTCCGCCACACATGAACTCGCAGACGCGCCGAGCAGAGGAACGGGAGGAGAGTACCTGCGGGCTGCGACCGTGCGCACCGGATCCGCGCCACCGCCGTCTCCCCACAGCACTTCATACAACGCGTGCCGAAACGTCGATCAGGCCTTGGAGCACGCGCTCGGGTCGTTGCCGAACGAGACGACGACCGAGCGTTGATGACCGTCGCGTGGGGGGGTTTCTGTCAAATTCCTTTGCATGTCTACGGCAAAAAACGGCCGTTGTACGTGCCCTTATACGTTCTTATCCTTCCCATCGTTTCCTGTTCTTACTTCTTAGCAAAGCAAAGACAGAAACTTTCGATCTCATCCTCCGCCGATTTGTCGACGGTGCAAGCAGCCACAAATTGTTGGAAATGCGGCGGATGGAGCCAAGCTAGGTGCTCAGCGCTTGATTTTTCCTCTTGGGTGCTGGATTTGCCTTTTTTTCCTCTTGGGGGTTTAAATGCGACGGAAATGCTTCAAAGATATGTGGGGGAAATTGTTAGCCCTTGTTTTGTTCGGAGAATGAAATCGGTGCTTGCTCCGATCTGCAGTCCTTTTTTCCTGTGTTCCTGTCCAACGAATTCTTGATTTGGATACTCGTGAGTCGTGACTATAGCTCTTTGAGAAAGGAGAAGAACACGAGATCTTTGATTACTGCAAGAGAGAGCGCGAGCGTTGCATTGCAGGAAAGATTTTTATGAGCTCGGACCTCATTTTCCAATTCCTCCAATAGTAGCGGCGCGGCGAGACCCCAGCGGCTGGCTGCCCCGGCGACAGGCGCGACGGAGCGAGGCGGCCAGGCCCACGGAGGCCAATCCCACGGGCGGGTGGGGCGGCAGCGCGGCCAGGCCCCAGCGGCCGGCAAGTGAAGGCCGAGCCCGTGGCTGGGCTGGGCGGCGGCGCCGCGAGACCCCAGCAGCCGGCGGTCCCGGCGATAGGCGTGGCCGGGCAGGGCGGCCAGACCCGCGGCCGGGTTGGGCGGCAGTACTGCCAGGCCCCCAGCGGGCGGCGCGTGGAGACCGAGCCCGTGCCTGGTGCGGCGGCGGTGCGGCCATGCCCCAGCGCGGCGGCTTCGGCGACGAGCGTGGTCGGGCGGCGTTGCCAAGCTTTTTTTTTCCCGGAACATAGCACTCGCGAGATTGGGGAGGGAAGGAGAGAGAGTCAGTGGGGGCCGGGGCGGGGGTGAGGGCATGCGGAGGGCGGGGGCATCGGTGGGTGGCTACCATATTACAAAATAGCCGGCTATAGCTCCGCTATCTTCCGCTATAGCTGATTTTAGAGATGTACCGCTATTTGCTTCTACGTGCAATTTAGCCGCTATTTGACGCTATAGCTCCATTTAGCCCGCTATTAGCTGTTTTTGGAGACCTTCCGCTAAATGCCTTAGCCCGCTATTTTGTATCATGGTGGCTACGATGACACTACAGTTTTAACAGGGGTAGAGATGTTTATTGGGTAGATTTGCTCATTTGGAGTCCAATGCAATTGGATTTTCCATTTTATGATTTTTCTGTGATTTACTATGATTTTTCAAAACTGCTTTAAGGGGTAATTTGACCGGTTTTCGAAAGTTCAGGGGTGATATAGACCGTTTCGTAGGTTGGGGGTTATGTAGTCCACTCCCTATAGATGAGGGGGTGATATAGACTTTTTCCTTTCTTTTTTTGAAAAAGTGTAAGGCGATTGTGACCGGTGGCTTCTAAGAGCATCTCCAGCGGAATCGGGATATGACCCGCCATCGGGATTTTTGGCCACTGCGCGCGAATCTAGGCCTCCAGCGGACTGGCCAACGGGATGGCCATCTCTGTTGACGCGCCATCCAACGGGAACGAGCAGCCAAATCTGGCGTGTGCGCTTGCCTCGCCATCTTCCATCGTGTGAGCCTGGCAAAGATGGCCCACTAGCTGTACGTGACCTGCCGCTTCAAAACAACGTTCATTTTCCCTTTTCCCATAAATTTCAAAAGTCACTATATCAAACTCCTAAAATTATATCGTTTTTTTTAGCTTAAGCAAACAACAGAAAACCCAATTTTAACTAAATTCAACTCAAAATCTCTTATAGATTTTAAATAAAAAAATTCAAAGTTGACCTTTTTTTGTTAGTTATTTAAACTTTAGCGTATCAATTTAATTCCTAAAAATTTGGTAAAAATATTTTAATTCATGTTGAATTGGATAATAATAAAATGTACGTCAATAGGATATGGAGGGTGAGATTTGGCTAGTCTGCTAAAGCATGCTGAAATATGGAGAGAGAATCTTATGGAGTTGATAGCCAAATGAAGATATGGAGGGTCAAATTTGACGATTCTGCTGGAGATGCTCTAATCAAGCTCTTCTTTTCTTTTCCGACCCATCCGACCTGGCCACCAGAGCTATGCAACATCTTGGAATGAAATTCATAATTTAAACATCGGATTAACGTTGAAAGTTTTGGTTGTCAGCATTTCGACCAAAATTTTGGTTTTGATTCTTTCCACCAGAGCTCAGACGCAAATATCGGGGAAAGGGGAGGAGTGGCAGCACACGAGGAACCTAAACCTTACTCCCTCCGTCTCAGGATATAAGGCGCGGTCAAACTTGGCACGGTCTTCAATAATAACATTTGACTCTTAATATCTTTTATAATATAACACTTGTAGCAACAAAATTATAGTCATATGAAAGTACTTTTAAATATGAATGCAATTGTATTATTGTTGTAAGACAAAGTTTTTATTATACAAGCGTAATCGTAGGTCAAAGTTTTCAAAGTTTGAATTTTGATTTACGTGCGCGCCTTATATCCTGAGACGGAGAGAGTACTTGATAAATCAAACCTAGATCCTGAAACTTCAGACATAACTGACACTGCACTTGGTCCAGTACTTCAGTAATCAGTACTGCCTGTGTCTGTATAACGCGTCACTCTCATGATATCATCCGTAGGATACAGAAACCAAAACTGACAGAAAAACTCCACAAGAAAAACAACAGTGACTGACAAACCAGAAATTGGAAGGCACCATAAAAGCTGTCTGCAGTCTCGACACAAACATAGGCCGCGAATGTTTTCCGAAAAAATTTACAGTACGTCGGGCACACATTTAAAGTATTAAATATAGACTAATTAAACTAATTACAGATTCTGTCAGTAAATCGCAAGACGAACCTAATGAGTCTAATTAATCCGTCATTAGCACATGTTTACTGTAGCAATTTATTGTCTAATAACGACCTAACTAGGCTCATTAGATTCGTCTCGCGAAGTACACTCCATCCATATAATGGGTTATTTTTTTCGACTACATTTAATATGCCATGCATGTGAGGGAACGTACTCGAAAAAAATTTCACGTTTCATCTGAACAGGGGCATATTTCTGTACCTTGCTACTCATATCTTCGAATGTAGATTGTGGAGACAAACACAATTTTTCAGCCTTAAACATACAATGAACATACATGCTAAAAGGGTAAATTCTTCTTATGACACACAACCCATACAAAGTTAACGCTTGTGATTGGCCCATCTGATGTCTTCTGCACGCGAGCTATGGAAAATAAGAATAAGAAACAGAAGAATATATCAGAACATGGACATTCAATCAACCAATCAACATGGGGTTCTCCGGAGGTCTGGAATTTTACAAGCAGCTCAAAACAGAGGATATCGGTGGCTACAGCAGCTTGTGTGAACTGGAATTTTACAAGCAGCTCCAAACAGAGGATATTGGTGGCTACAGCAGCTTCTGTGAGCTTGCTCAGGAAGAGGAAGCACTTCAACAAGTTCTTGAACACATCATGTGAACTCCATAAACCAAGAACATATAGCATGACAAATAGCCAAAAAGGCTTGTAAAAACCCATTCCTGTTATCCATCGTGCAGAGGCTACGCAAATAAGTATCAGTTATCCATTCAGCTAAAAACAAATCAGGCAAATCCCAAAGAAGTATCAGTGGCTAGTAGTATGAGCTAAGTAAAACATTAGTTGAAATAAGACATACTGAGGAAACATGGGGTTCTCAGGAATTGATGTCCCACCAACATTTAGTTGGATTTGGACAACAGGTTGTACACCACGTCTGAAGTTTTTTGCTTGGCTACTTGTGGTGGACAGGCTCAACACAAAAGATATGTTGCACCGACGAAGATGCAATGTGCAAACTGGTGTACAATGTATGATGTGTCATCAAAATGTCACTGAAGATAGAGATCATCTTTTCTTCACCTGTCCGTTTGCAGAGCAATGTTGGAACAGGATACATTTCTTTTGGCCTGATTCCCCAATGATCCACGACCACATCATTGCAGGAAAGCAAATGTCTAACCTGCCCTTCTTCATGGAAATTTTCATTATTGCCGCTTGGGAGCTTTGGAAGCTTAGAAATGCAGTGATCTTTGATGGTGCAAGAGTTACTCATCGACTTTGGACTTTGAAGTTCAAAGAGCAAGTCAGCCTCCAGTTACTTCGGGTCAGGGAGGATAAGAGGTTAATAGTTAATCAATGGCTTAGAGATACTTTGTAATGTGCTGCTACTAATTTCATCCTAACCCCAACTGTAAATAAACTCTCTCGCTGTAAGTATCCCTTTTAACTATAATGAAAAAGAAGCACTGTGGGGAACTCCCCCACAGTTTTACCTTAAAAAAAAAAGGGAAAGTTAATACTGTCAAATTCCAATTGGCTAAAGTGCTACAAGACAAAAGAACTTATCCACAGAAGAACGACAAAGTTAAGCATACTCTTTAGCCATGTGCTAACAGAAGTGACTAATGAACGCATGCAGTTAGGCTCTAGAAATATCAAATTCATAGATAAACTTAAACCTGGACTCACTAGTGATTCTATTGCAGAAACCAGAATTGAGAAAGTCTGCAGCCCTGCACCGTGGACAGCTGCTAACGAGTGTGAGTTGCAGTTCCACAATCTCCCTAAAATGAAAAAAAAATGATCTGCACATGTAAAGATGTTAAAATTAGACTTTAGATGGCACAATGCCAGCACAAGCTGCGACAAGCATCTGCAACGCTAGGACTAGGAAACAGAATCCTTGTGATAGTTGATGAACCTCCAAATTGAGTTAATGAGTAAAAGCACGTTTCGCTATACGGCAAGTCCTTTTCATCATTGCGTGTGTCCCAGGAGTCAGGACACAATGCCAAGGGATTAGCGGCTTCTCCAGGTTCCCTTATGCAGTGATATTTTCCAGGCTGTTATACAAAATAGTACGGCAAAAATCTTCCAAATTTATATCAAAGACCTCCATTTAAGAGAGTAGGTCATAGCTCTGTGGGTGAATTCAGCCATATTTTTTTTAAAATCTATTATTCAAATAGATTGCAAAGAGTCAACCTCAGGCAAGCACAAATTCAAGAAAAATTAACAAAGTAAACAATTACTGCATGATCATCATTTTCTTAGGGGAAGGGGAAATTAGATTAATTAGTTGGCACACTAAATCCCCAAATTACATACAGAAAACTAGAAACAAAGAAAATACAATATTTATCTAGGTCAGTCTTCTTCCCCAATGGACTTCATCAGCGGTACCCCTTATGGTCAGGGAGTACCCAAGAAACACACAACGAGTCGACCGAGGAGCCAGCTTATGCGGAGCGGTGGCAGAGATGTTAGGATAGCACGTACACCCGAAGACTCGAAGATTGTTATAACGAGGAGGGGTGCCAAAGAGGGCGTGGTGAGGGGTGGGAGCAGGAGAAGCCGTGGACGGAAGACGGTTAAGCAGATATGTGGCAGTCTGAAGTCCCTCAGCCCAGAAACGGAGAGGGAGGGAGGCCTGGAGGAGAAGCGTGCGAACGGCATCGTTTGTGGTGCGAATCATCCGCTCAGCCTTGCCGTTCTGAGGAGAGGTATACGAACAAGACATGCGGAGCTGAACACCCCGAGAGAGGAAGAAGTCACGAGAGGTGTGGTTGTCGAACTCACGGCCGTTGTCACACTGGACGGCCTTGACAGTGAGGCCGAACTACGTGGACACCCAGGCAAAGAAGTGAAGGAGGGTAGGAAAAGTGTCTGACTTAGCTCGCAAAGGAAAAGTCCAAGAGTAATGGGAGAAATCATCAACTACCACAAGATAGTACTTACAGCCAGAAATGCTGAGTACAGGTGAAGTCCACAGATCACAGTGGATAAGGTCAAAGGCATGGTTTGCATGCGAAGAAGAAGGAGAAAAAGGAAGTCTAACATGATGACCCAACTGGCACGCATGACAAAGGTGCTCATCAGGGGTCCTGGTACAAGGAACACCAGCACTCTGACTGAGCCGAGCCAAAGCGTCGCGGCCGGGATGGCCGAGCCGACGGTGTCAAATGGTGGAAGAGTGAGTCGTGACAAAAGCAGCTGGCAGAGTGGCGGTGGAAGGGAAGCAGCGAAAATAGAAAGGCAAATGGTGTAAAGGGGTAGGAGAAAACCCTAGCTGATACCATGCTATAGGAAATAGTTGTTGTGTATTCTTCCAACCCTAAAAGGGTGGGCAATATACATGAAGTACATGGGCCTCTAGATAGGCCTTTACACTACATGGGCTATATACACTAGCAATATCAAACCAGATTATCGGTTTCTGGCTCTCAAATTACAGCCATGTTTTGAGATAGCATATTTAGCCATATGCTAGGCAGAAGTGACTAGTGAACGCACGCAGTAAGGCTCCAGAAATGTCAAGCCAATTTCTTCAGAGATAATGAACGTATAGAGGTCACTAGTGGTTCTATTGCAAAAACCGGAATTGAGAAAGCCCGCACCGTGGACAAGGTGCTAATGAGCGTGAGTTGCAGTTCCACCATCTGCCCAAAATGAAAAATGGACATGAACATTTAAAGATGTTAAAATCAGACTCCAGAGGGCACAAACACCAGCACAAGCTGCGACAAGCATCTGCACTACAAGGCTAGGAAAACAGAATCCTTTTGTGACAGTCGATGAAGTATGAATCTCCAAAGTGAGTAAAAGCACATATTGCTATTCGGCGAGTCCTTTTTTTTTTTGAGAACGTGCATAGCAACGTTTTTTCATTAAGCGGAAGAGAGTTTTACAACGAAACGACTTTGAGAGACCCTCAAAGCGCAAAAATACAACATGAAACGAAAGCTAAACAGAAGAAGAAACCAAACGACCTGGGCAACCCACAGCTAGAAAGAAAAGCGGCTACCCTAACCAAACAGCCTGCCAACCTAGCCAAGACAAATCTTCTACGCCTACCGAAAGATACAACACCGCCAAGATCGCCTAAAACCACAAGCAGCAACATCGGTGGCAAAGCATCCACCAAACACAGAGACAAGGCGGCTAAGCATCCGCCCGGAAGCAGCAGTGGTGGCCAAGCATCCACCAAACGACGGCAACGAAGCCGCCAGCGAAGAGACGAGCGACAGTCCACCAACAGATGACGACCAAAGGTGGCAAGACATCCACCGGACAGCAAGGACATGGCGGCCAAGCATCCGCCCAGAACGACAAAGGTGGCAAAGCATCCACCAAACGACGTGAAGGTATCCGAGAGCATAGAAAGGGGCAGCAACGTATCCGCCAAGAGACGACAACCTAGGCAATCCTGGTGATGTTGATAAGGCACGAAGATAGGTGTAGACTTGTGTGCCTGTGGGAGGGATAAGCACCACGAACGCACGCACATCACCGCACGACTAACAATCCAAGCTGGGGAGGCAGAGTGAGAGGGTCAAGCAGGACGATGCCTTCACGAAGGGAGCGACGTTGACGCCGCCATTGTGGCAGAACCACCTCAAATTATGTCAGCTCAAGTGCATTGTCCCTTAGCTAATGCAAGCAGTACAGCACACTCGCACTTCAACTGACATAACCGTGTAGTTGCTGTCGGGTAACTCCCGATTACACCACTGATCACATTGTCGAAACCAATACGAGGCAAGTCTCACTCCACGATGAGCACAGATGATTAACGAGTCACAAATTTTACAACATAGTACACGTGGATTTAATTACAAAACATTACATGATAAAAAAAAGTTATTACAACACAGAGTTTTAAAGCACAGCGGAAGTTTTTAAACATCTCGAGTCTACGACGATAACATATCATAATAATGCACAGGTAGCCCAGCCGGCATTATCACTCCCTCGGCTCCACACCCTGCGAAGCCGGAACAAACTGCAACTGGAAGCCCTCAGGAACACCAAACGGAAAGGCTTCAGCGACCTGCTCGGCTACGCTAGACTCAGACTCTGAAAAAGGGGAACACAAGCAGGTTGAGTAATTTAATACTCAGCAAGACTTACCCGACTTAAGTTTACTAAGACCCCTAGTATGCAAGGCTTTTGGCTGGGTTTTTGTTTTGTCAAAAAGAAGCAACTAAATAGATCCTTACTTTCAAATTTTAGCATCCAAGTTTTAGTTGAGCTATTTAATCTAAGTAAGCATTATAAAACTTTTTCAAAGAGAGCAAGTACTTGATTAAATTCAAACAGCATATAACCATCATCAAATTCAAGTTCTTAACTAGCGATGCTGCCCAGTGATCAAGAGCTCAATACCGTGAGTACGGCGAATCGATTCGGTTTTATCCCTTGTAAGGTTAACCTACCCACACGACACAAGCGAACCCCGTCGAGCCACCCATGCCAGCCGTTCCTTCAGCCAACACTAAATACTTGACCTACCCTGCGACCCTCAAGTACCAGTCCCCACCGATACCAACGACGGGTCAGCCATGAGTTACTCTAACCGGTACATGAATAGGAAGTCAGGCGTAGTTCAACATACCAGTGCGAGCTAAAGTACATAAGTTACCAGTTTCAACACCTCTTACTCCCAGCATGTGAGGTAGTACAATTCAAACTTGATCCCAGAGCCAACAACGAACGGGCCTTAAATGACACAGGCGGAGCTACACCATTCCATTCCTTTTCCTACCAAAACTCTCCGCCCGGTCTAAACTTTTTCCAGTTAACTGCCATGCTGAACAAAACTTGCTGAAAGTAACCAACTTAGATTCTCGCGAGTAACAGACAATTACTCGACTTCTACCGTTTAACCAGCCTAGCAAATCTATCGACCTACACATACTAGTAAAAACTCTGGGTTTCCTAAGGAGCATGCAACTAGGTTTTCCAGTCAACTCCTATGAAAACTTAAATGCATAAGGTAAAAACTTTGTAAAGTAAATAATTTAATTTGCGGCTGCGTTAAAAAGGTTGGATGCTCCGGTGCTTGCCTTCACTGGCCTTGGGCCCTTCCGAGTCTTGGCTCGGGTCTTGTTCAGCTTCATCAACAACAACCTCGGGCTCTTGCTCAGCTTCAGACTCAGGCACCAGATTATACACCCCGTCAGCTAGAACGTTCTGTACATGAAGATGCACATGTGTGAGCTTAGAACAACAGTTGGAAAAGATACAATAATTAAAATGCAGCAATTCAATTATACAGCTTAAGTACAAACTCAGATATGCACATGAAAGCACATGAAATGTTGCTAAAACCATTTTTAGAATTTTATAGAGTAAGTGCATATCTCTTTAAGCAAGATTAATCTATCACTAAGAAAGAAAGATAACAACAGATTCAAACTCAAACTGAGATCACCAAAATTATCTAGGAAACATTTTATTAGCATAAAGACATTTATAAAACCACTAAACACGTAAAGAAAAGGGTTATAAAGCAACAAATTAACTAAACAAGCTTACACAGATTTACTAACAGTACAAAAACTTCTCTGGGTAACTTTTATCTTAAGATTACCACTGAAATTTTTTCAACATTTTATTCTAACAGAAACTAATTATTTTGAAAAAGACAAAAAGACTAGAAATCTACCAAAACAACAACAGCAACAAGAATATGCACAAAAATGCAAAACTCCACAGAAACACTAACTAAACACTAACACAGATTTACCAAGATTTATTGAGCTCAAAAACAGTTTTACAAGCATTTTTAACAGCACCAACAAGTTGACTATGGAGAAAAAGCTTAACTTAAACTACACAGACAACATGCATCCCATAAATTAACTGTGCTCACAAAAACACATTTTAGAGCTACTGTGATTTTCTTAAAATTTTTAGATATGCAGAACTATTTATTTTGACATAAAGCTAATAATCTAAGCAAAACAGTTACACAGAAAACAACAACTTAACAACATGATTTTATATTTTTCTACTGTAACCAAAGACGCAACAAGCTCAACAAAATTGGTTTCACAATTTCCCCACATTTCTATGATTTACTATGCATTTAACAAGAAATACATGCATGCAGAAATTAAAAACAATGAAAACCCGAAAACACTTTTTCGTTTAGGCCCCTGGATCTAAAAGATCTATTACCAACCAGCCTTTTCTTCACAGATCAGTCCTTGGATTTTTCACTTAAGCCCTCAGATCTTTTCCCACTCAGCACTTAAGTCCAACCATTTTTCACAAAACCCCAGAATAAATCCTCCTTCTAATTGAAGACCCCTGGCCTTCTTCTACACGAACAGCAGGAAGTCGCCGCCGTGGACCCGCCGGGGATCGCCGGAGAAGAGGCCGGAGTTGCTCCTCCCCCTCAGGACCCCACGCCGCACCCCCTGGCCAAGAAAAACTCCAGGATTTGAGGGCGCAAAAGAGCTCTCCACTAGCGGACCAAACGGTCCCAAAAGCTCGCCGGAGCCAGTGCGTACCAAGGCTCAAGAGATGGGAAAAACGGTACGGGAGGCACCAGCGGCTCAAGTGAACTCCATTTGCGTGGCTTTGGGGGTCAGAGAAGGAGCGGAGGAGTGAGTTGCTCGGCGAGGTGGACGGGCGGCAATGGCGGCCGGAATTTTGGCCGGCAATGGCACTGGAGGCAGAGAAAGATGGAGCGCAGTGGTCGAGGACGGCGAGGGCGAGGTGGAGGAGTTACTGGAGCGGTGAATTGGATAAGGATGGATTAACGGCGGTGAATTTCGCCGAGCGACAGCTCAAGGCCCAATTTGACCGTGTCGACGACGGGTGGCGCACAGGAAGACCTCCAACTGCGGGCGCATGGGTTGGCGACCAAGCTGGCGAGGTGAAGAGACGACACGAGTCTAAACGAGCTGGAGGGATGGCGCGTGGCGCGGGCGGCCACCGACGGCGCCAGCGCAGCGCTCGGCCAGTCGCCCCCTCCTGCTCTTTTACTGAATCGACGAAGTCGATTCAGTGACCCTCCAAAGAGCTGATCCAAACTCGAAATTTTGTGTAGAAACTTTCCAAAACTCCTATACAAAAGTTGTAGCTGGTACTGAGATGAACAACTTTTGTTAAAGTCATATGGTTCAAAAAGATTTGGTTTGAGAGATATGCTTGATCAAACTTTGGCCAAAAACTCGAACTCAGAAAATTCTCTAAGTCCCAGAATTGAATTGGATTTAGCTGACTTTGAGCATGAAAAAGAAATAGTTAGAGTTTGAGATCCTGGAGTTGTTCATGATTTTTGAAGAGTTCAAACTACCAGCTTTCAAACCATGAACTTGCTTTGGTTTGGGTAGATTGAAAAATAAAAGTTATGGAGCCCTAAAGTTGGCTAATGGCTGCTGTCAGGAAATTGACAGCCAAAATCAGGAGTACTGAAATCAACAATTTGACCAACATTTGACCAAAAATTTGAGCAAGTAAAAGATGTTTTTGCTCAAAACCAAAACTTCTAGCTGAAAGTAGATAGTTCACTAAGGAATTTTCAAATTGGCCAAAAGCCACTTGTTTAAACATTTCTAATTTTAAACAAGCCCCCAAAAGGGTTAAAAGGAAAAGGTTTAACTTAACCAAAATTTGAATTCAAAAGAGTTTAAAAACGAAATTTGACTTTTGGGAGTCCATTCAAACATGATACTCAATATATAAACATGATGAGCACCACAAATTTTGTACAACAGGTAGATGTGCAAGAGAAAAATTCCAAAAGTGACACGCGGTGTCACAGCCATCGTCCGACTGTCCGTGGCGGAGCAGTCCAAGTCTTCACCTGGCGAAACCAAATGGGTTTGGAGGCCACAACAACGCCTCCAGCGAGGTAACTACGTCAAGGAACGCAGCCGTTGTCGGCAGTGGCGAACACCGGCCGTAGCTTTCGCCAAAGGCCTCCAAAGCCAACTCCACCCCGCAACCACCGAGCCAAGGATGCGAGCCAAACGATGGGATGGCAGCGAGCAATCCATGGTGATAATCAATGAAAGGAAACATCCACAGACACACAGAGCGACGATATTGACGACCCAAGCTACTAGAAGATCCGGACTACGACCAAGAGCAACCGCCAGCAACAACCGCGAAACTCCTCTGCCAAGCACGACCGTGAGCAGCGCCGGCACCAACTCCGCGATGAAGCCTCGATGAGGCCTGCTACCTCCCCCGTGGCCCGGGCCTGGGCCCAGATCTGCAGCGGTCAGGGCCTGCAGCAGTAATCTATACTGTAATATAATTTGGTTACTTGATTTTAAGAAACATAACTACATGACATAATGCACCCATAGAGAAATGGGCAATTTTGTAATTATACTGTAATATAATTTTTTTATGGGAAGCACCTAACCTAAACGAACA
Source organism: Urochloa ruziziensis (assembly GCA_015476505.1). NCBI lineage: Eukaryota > Viridiplantae > Streptophyta > Magnoliopsida > Poales > Poaceae > Urochloa > Urochloa ruziziensis. The sequence goes on along the minus strand of CM027126.1, from coordinate 36,423,062 downwards.
TATGCGTAAAAGAAAATAAATATATCAGACCAAATGAGTATGAAAATAAAAATATTTTTTCCCATAATACCCCTATACCACTATACTACTCGGTCTATATCACCTTATACTACATGTTAAAAATATTTTTTCCCATAATACCCATATACTACTATACTACTCGACCCATACCACCTTATACTACAGGTGAAGTTCTAGTAGTATACAACTAATTTGGACTGTCAGATCCTTTTATACCGGTCCTTTTTGAACACCAGTATAAGGTAGTATGGAGCACCGAAGAAGACCTCCTAGATAAACGCTATGTATAGGTACATAGCAAAATATATGAACCTAGAAGTCCAAAATGACCTATAATTTGGAACAGAGGAAGTAGTAGACATGAAAGCAATTCATCCAGCAAACTTCGAAATTCGGGAGCCTCACAGAAGTATTAGTGAATAGCGTGAGATACTTAAACATAAGCTCAGATGAGAACTAGCGTGAGGTACTTAAACATAAGCTCAGATGAAAACATACCGAAAAAACATGGTTAGAGAAAAGGGAAAACTAGCTTAAGTACTGTAACAATGACCATTCTGCTGAAGAACTGCTAACCTTAAGGACAATGATTAATGAAGTCATGTGCCAGGAAGAAGAAGTGATTATATTCGCACAGTAAGTCTCTAGAATAACTCAAACCAATGCCTCAAAGATAACCACAACTAAAACTTGGGCAATTATATTGCTGAAACACATAATTCAAAAGTATATACCATGGACAATTGATAACGAGTATGAGCTGCAATTCTACAATCCACCTGAATGGTCTCGAGAAAACTGAATATTTCAGGATGATAGTTGGACTTCAGGGGGCACATCACCAGCACAAGCTGTGGCATAATACCCTGCAAGGCCAGGAACAGAGTCCTCATGACAGTCGATGAACCTCAATCTGAAATCCTTCTCTCCGAGTCTAGCTAATGTAAAAAGCTTATACTGCTACTCAAAAGTCTCTTTGCCCGCAGGACCTTCATGACACAATGCCGGGGGGCTAGCCGCTTCTCCAGGCTGTAATTGAACAGAAACGGCCTTCCCAGAATGTACCGTGGCTCCATCCCGACCTCATTGACAAGGAACTCAATCTTGCGGGTAAGATTCTGGTCAGAGAATCCTAACATAGCTGGATTCCTGGACAATGCAATGGAAACCTCAGACTCAGAATAACCAAGAGTCCTCTTAAAGAAGTCAACCTTGGCAGCAACTTTCTCTTTGGAATTACATACGACCAAGGACACAACATACTTGAACATCCGGGAAGTGCGAGGCACCCCAAGTTCTTCCGCCCGCAGCAAAAACTCCTTCACGCGCTCCAGGTTGTATGTAAGCAACCGCGGGCTGTTTACACAGAGCTGGGCAGCATCTCGAACACCAAACTGACGAAACAAAACTATCTTAGGCTCGATCACCCTCTCAAGGCTCACCTTTAGGAGGGCGTTGTTCCTCTTCGCTGCTACCAGGACCTGCTCAAATGAGCCGTAGAACGAGATCAAGAATTGGAGGTTGGGAAGGACATGGCAGGTGCGGAGAGCGCGTGAGCCGACCAGGAGGAAGCGAACGATCTGAGGAGCGGACAGACCGAGGCAGTCGCGGAGAGCGAGGAGGCGGGGGCCGATATCCTTCACCAAGGAGCGGAGGAGCAGCGGATCGGCGGCGACGACGGCGGCGATGTCCGCGCGGGAGAGGCCGACGCCGGAGAGCAGAGCGAGGATGGCGTCCGGGTTGGAGGTGGAGCCGAGGCGGGACCAGGAGGAGAGGTCCCCGAATGCTTTCTTAGATTCCTTGGATGCTTCATCCAACGCCTTCTTGGCTATCTTGCAGGCTTGAGCTGGGGCGAGGCCGCAGGCGGCGGCGAGGTAGTCCTCGAGGGAGGAAGGGGCGGCGGAAGCAGAGGTTGAGAGTAGGGGGAAGGCGCGGTGGTGGATTGGGGAAGGGAGCGGGGAGGCCGCGCGGAGGAGAGGGAGGAGCTGCCTTCGGATGAGCAACATTGCAGCAGCGGAAGGGAGGGGACGCTGGGGGATGGCTAGGCTACTGGGAAGCGGGAACTGGCAAGTGATCTATGGCGGCAGCGGCGGCGGCGGCAGAGGTGCTGTGCGAGGAGCCGAGGAAGAAGACCATGGGAAAAGAGACGGTCAAGCAGCCTAGCGTGGTAGCACACATGGGCTTTGGGCTTTGGCGGTGGGAATAGAGAGGCCCATTTATCTTTGCCGTTTTTTTTTTTTGGGAAAGCCTGCTGTATTTTCAGAATTCAGATATTCCACACTATCGTTCCAGAAGTAATCGACTCCCGACTGAAATGAACTCCCATGCTATGAATATTTAAAATAGGAGCTATCCATGACAATGTGATTGAAAACATTGTATATTAACAAAGATAAAAATATCATTTTTCTGCCTCATCTTCTGTTGTCACACAACAACCGCATATAGGAGTTTTTCGCTAGGTACCTAAAACTATATTGACTAGACCCATCAATAAAACCATGTAAAAAACCATGTAGTATAAGAACATCGAAATGTTCATGTGTTCTCTAAACTGTGTTGGTGCCAAGAACCTCAGGTCCTCAGCCTTCTCCGTGAAAATGGATAAATGGTTGCCAATTTATCCTGAAGCAAGGTTGAATGACTGATAGGCGGAATAGACCAGTAGGAAGACAGAAAAGACTATATATTGGTAAATATATGGATATAGTTGCTTAACAGAAATAGCCACTTGCTTCTTGATGTGAATTCTAGCTTGGTAAATATATGGATATAGTTGCTTAACAGAAATAGCTACATTGTTAAATTACCATATTTTGTTGAGTAACAGCTTGGTTTTCTATATGAGCAATGCCTTAGATTTTCCTACGGATTTGTTACTGCCTTTTCAAAGACTAACAATATTTGAATCCGTCGGCATGTTTCGTTGGTGAAAAAGTTTACTACTGTGAGGTTTTGGTTGTTTCAATAATATTATGTGAAAGAGAATCTGAACTGGCTAATTGTGTCCGTACAGCGACACTTCGGCACCTCGTGCACTTTTGTTTCATCTAAATCCAAACAATACTTGAAATGGCCACCTAGTCCTATATATTTTTGAAACTAAAAAAAACTATATGAAATACCTGTCTGATTGTACAGCTGGGGACTTGGGCGTCAAATGGGCCAAATCTTCTTCTGCTTGACTTAAAGTACCCTCGAACTCGAAGGCGTAAAGCGGATACCGTCGGCCGCCATTCCGCCGCCTCCTCCGCCGCCGCCGCGCCCGCAGGCGCCATGATCCGCCAACTCCGGCAGCGCATCTTCCCTCTTCTCCTCCACTCCCTACCCCGCGCCCCCGGATCTCATACCTCCTCCCCCCTCTCCCTCCGCAGCTACCTCGCCACCGCCGCATCCACCATTTCCCCCAAACCCTTCGCCGTCGAGGACTACCTCGTCGCCTCCTGTGGCCTCTCCCGATCCCAGGCCCTCAGGGTGTCCAAGAAGATCTCCCACCTCAAGTCCCCCTCCAAGCCCGATGCCGTCCTCGCCTTCCTCGCCTCGCTCGGAGTCCCCCGCGCCGACGTCGCCACACTCGTTGCTTGCGACCCGCGGTTCCTCTGTTGCAGCGTGGAGAAGACCCTCGCTCCCCGCGTCGCTGAGCTCACCGGCCTCGGCCTGTCGCGCTCGGAGATCGCGCGCTTCATCCCGATCGCCCTTTATTCCTTCCGCAGATGCTCCCTCAGCCGCACGGTTAGTTTCTGGCTTCCTATCTTTGGCTCCTTCGATAAGTTGCTGGACGGCCTCAGGAACAATGCCGGCATCTTCAGTATCGACTTCGACAAAGTGGCCAAACCCAACCTGGACTTTCTCCAGCAGTGTGGGGTAAGTGCTCGAGAAATTGCCGGCGCGAATGTGTACTCCAGCCGGCTGCTCAGTATGAAGCCCGAGTATCTCCGTGAGGCTGCTGAGAGAGTGGAGGCGTTAGGAATTAAGCGGAACTCACCAATGTTCCGCCATGGACTTTGTTTAGTCGCTTTCATGAGCAAAGAGGATGTCGCTAAGAAAATGGGGATGTTAAAGAAGGTTGGGTTTTCACAACACCATGTGTTAATGATTGTGAAGAAAGCACCGCTTGTCTTGGGTGCAAGTGAGGACAAGATTCAGAGAGTTGTGGCTTTCTGGACGAGGGAAGTTGGTCTTGAGGCACAGTACATTGCACAAAGGCCGGCACTGATCATGTATAGCCTTGAGCGGCGGTTATTGCCGCGGCATCGTCTGCTCAGTGTTCTCAGGGAAAAGGGTTTGCGGGATATTGAGTTAAATTACTATACAGCAGCAATGGGTGAGAAGATCTTTGTGCAAAAGTTTGTGATTCCATATAAGGATAATGTCCCAGGCCTTGCTGAAGTTATGCTTCCAGACATTCCGGTATGAGTGGGCTGCTTTTGAAAGAGTCTTAACTGGATGATGGTGAATCTTGTTCCAGGAAAGTACATGTTGACTGTTGCACAGGCCATTACCTCAACTGATTCCAGAAATCTTTCCAATTTTTTTCTATGGGGAACATATTGGAACAGATTAATGAATACAACAAGCTAGCAGCTTGCTTTCAGTATGCATCTGATGCTGCACTTTTCAGCTTGCAGTGGCTTTCTTGTATAAGAAAGTCGGTATCTGTTGACTTCTCAAAGGCTTAAGGGGCAAGCTACGTGGAGAATTTAGATCTGAATTTTGTGCACCCGCTAGCCTACCTGGTTCTGCTCCAGCTGCTGCAGTAGATATGCTTGTTGGTCACCAAAATTGTGGAAGCTTACTTGAAGATTTCATTGGCAATCAGTTCATGGTCGATAACTTTGCTTGATATGCACAAAAAGACAAAATTGATCATGCTGCATTTTCGTCCTTCGTACCTCGAGAGGTCAAGAAGTCAATGAATCATACGTAGTGTATTTAACTTTGGTTGATGATCATATGATTTTGGTAATTAGTTTAAGTTTTTTTTTTTAATTTTGGTAAGTGGCATCATCTCCCCTTTTTTACTGCCTGTGTTCCTGGGATTGCTTCTGTCTTTCTGTATGGCTCAAGCAACTTATGGTTATCGTAAAAATAAATTTAATTACATTTTCTAATTCATTGTGTACACCAAAGCTAAATGTTTTTCCTGTGTTGCCTGGCATCTTTATTTATCACTCTTTTTAGGATTTACATGACTGCATTAGTTTACTTCTGCAGATTCTGTTTTGCTTGGCCCTATCAGTTTCTTCATGGATGTAAATCCTTTCATCGTGTGAGCTGGCTGCCATCCATGCATGCAGCATTGTTAAGCCTGTACATTTCATGATGAGTTGATGGGTTCAAACATTCTTTCAGATTTTGGTATTGCTTCTAGTAGCCCCAGCCTCTACACATTTATGTATAGGAAAGGTTGTGCGCTAAACAACCTGCCCCAGACCCCGCATAGTGCGGGAGCCTACGGCACTGGGTACACCCTTTTTCTCTAGTAGTGATATTTCGATACCCGTTAGTGAAGATGTTTGTCTGCCCTTTATAGTACCTCTTGAAAGCACCCGTGTGAATAACTTTGGACGTCATGAAACATTTGCTTCTGGTATGGTGTTCTTGTAAAGTTTGATTTATGTGACCATTGTTTCTCCAATCACCTGTCCTATCACGTGCTAGGTTTTCGTTGCAACTCAGACACGCCCGCCAAATTTTTATAGATGCTACATTAATCATTTTTCTGTCCCAACTCCGCGGTGGAGCTGCTCCACCGTGGAGTTGTGGAGTGGAGCTGAGTTTCATGGATTTGAGCAGCTGCAACAGAGGCTAGTATTTGGCTATGGCCTTATTGGTGCTGGCTTCTAAGTTCTAGCATGCGATGCGATTTATTTTTATTAGAGAAATTCAACCATGCAAATATTGTCCAATTTATCAAATTTTTGGGTTCGAGCAAGCAGCAAAACTGATAGAGCTAGAGCGCATGAGGTTGTAGCCGTGAGGGATCGGAGGGCGAGGCGAGGGAGAGCGGCGGCGGCGCGAGCGCGACGCCGTCATGGCGGCCGGCGTCGAGCACAAGAACGCAAGAGCGCGAGAGCAGTTGCCAAGGGGCTGAAGAGATTAACTCAATCTCCAGCTAATTCATTCCCATCCCACAAGTCTAGTACATAAAGGACTTGATACAATTCGGAGGTTACACGATTGACACAAGGAAACTACTCGCGACGCTCCTCGTCAGTTGTCGCCGCGTTCGCCCACGTTCTAGCCGTCGCGACGCTTGTTCCTCCTCTGGTACACGTTGCCCACCATAACAAAAACCAAGAGATCAGAGATATATATTAGCGGGCGTCCATTTTGGGGATGAAAGAGTGAAAGTATAGTGGGAGCATGTAAATGTTTCCCACAAGTTCAAACCATGAAAGATACATGATTGGAGCTTGCGAATCTAAAGTTCAAACCATGCACCTTTTCGGGCTTTCGGTGATTAAGGCTCTGTACGTTTGCTGATCAAATCAACTGTCAGGCCGCCTAACAAATCTGCATCATCTTTTGAGGGAGGGTATACTACAATTCCGCTGCAACGCACGGCATTTGACTAGAGATAACTAACAAAAGCCTGATGGCCTTATTGGTGCTAACAGACCCCATATTCTCACTTTTGCTCCCATTCTCATCTGAAAGTTAATATCACAGTTTGAAGGTCTCCATAACTTCGCGAATAGAGCATTGCTCCTACTGAACCTTTCCATTGTGACCACACCGCAAGATCAACGAAAGAAGACCTATATTAGACTATTAGTATATTGTGTGATGCATCTGCTTCGGCATTATTGTGCTTGTATCACCGATTGTCCCATAGTTTGTTCTTGCAAATGCTTTCACCTTGTTCCATTACGTTCTAAAAATAATTCTTGTTCCAATAGTACTGTTCAAATATGATAGTGGATCAATCAGAATATACTACACTTATGAATGTAATGATAGATAATCAGAGCACACTAGTGAATGTGATACTGCGTAGCAAGCATACACCAGGGAGATTTAATCAAACTATAAAAACAGCTTAAAATTAGGCAATATACAAATGCAGTAAGTTCTGCCATTATAGTCTTGTACATCGAAGTCAAGAGTAGTCAAATCACGACACAAGTATTTTCTTCTCTAAAAGATTCCAATACACCATTTTCCATCGCTGTTGCACTGCCTAGCTTAATGTTTAGTATTTGATTTAAACCATTACACTTCTGCACCGCAACATTGTGGTGTAGAGCTCTTGAGAGACTTCAGCTTGGTTTGTTTTGCACACAATATGAACCACTGCCTGTTTCTATAAACTAATCATGAACTATAGAATTATGGCTGGTATTAAACTGTAGATGTCCCTCATATTAATGTCAGATCCACATCTAAACAACCTGCTCCTGATACACAAACAGAAACAGCTGATATCACAAGGAAAGGTTAAACATGATGTGTATTAATGTCAGAATCCCTCATATTAATGTCAGAATGTTCAATCCCTCAACCACACAGTTCATTGCAGACTGATGAAAACATCAGTATGATTAGCAACGCTATACAGGATCACTTTTATGGCAAAATTAGAACTCTAGAACAATGTGGAATCGCTAACAAACCTCAAAATCTCCCTTAGCACTGCAATCCAGTCGGTAAGCTCCCCGCACAGGCATGAGGATATCTCTAAGCTCTAGCTACATTTTTTTTTTCATCTTGTCAGATCGTAATGGTCCCTTTGCAGCACATTAAGTTGTGCCATCGCTGGACAGTAGCCAAATTGTGACACAATTATTCCCTTCTCTAAAAGCTTTCAACACACCATTTGCCATCGCTGGATAGTTCACACTTGCACTACAACATTGTGATATAGGGCTCTTGAGACTTTGAGAGCCTTCAGCTTGGTTTGTTTTGCACACAATAAGCTGCTGCAAGCTTCTATAAACTAATCATGAACTATAGAAATGATGGCAGGTAATAAACTGTAAAATGCTAAATATATGTCCCAAAGCATGCCCACATCTAAATATAACCCCATATGTCCGTACATGACACACAAATTCCAAATCCACATCTAAACAGCTTCTTGATACACACAGAAAAAGCTGATAGTGAAAACACAAGAAGGGTTAAACATGATGCATGTTAATGCAAGAATGTTCAATCCCTCAATCACATACAGTTCATTTCAAACTAGGTGAAGAATAACGTCTGGTTAGCAATGCTATCCAGGATCACTTAAATAGCAAAATTAAAACGCTAGAACAATATCACTAACAAACCTCAACTTTGAGCACTGCAATCCAGTTGGTAAGCTCCCGGCACAAGCATGAGGATACCCTCTAAGCTCTAGCTACTTTTTTTTTCTTCACCTTGCCAGATTGTAATGGTCCCTTTGCAGCACACCAACCAAAATAAGCACCAGCAAGGTCTGGAAAGCTCTCCTTATAAGGAAGCACAAACTTGTCGATAAACTTCTTGTCAGGGCAAGCAACCATGTTATAGAAGTCCACACCAGCATTCAGCAATCCCTTTGCTTTGAGATCCTTGAGCACACAATGGCGGGGTAACAATCGGCGCTCGAGGCTATACATGATCAACACGGGCCTTTGGGTGATGTAAGGTATCTCCAGCCCTGCATCCCCTGTCAAGAACTTCAAATTCCTGCACATCCTTGCAATGGACATGCCTAGGATACTAGGCATCTTCCTCACAGCCATCTGAATGTCGTCACTGGACCAACCAAGGGTCCGAAATGCCTCAAATTTCTTGGTGAGCAGCTCCTGGTTAAGGACGGCGAACAACACGAGCGCATGGCGAAACAAGGACGAGTTCCTTTTCACGCCAAACTCATCAATGCGCACCACGGCTTCCTGGATGCGGGTTTGAGGCATGGTGAGCAACCGGGGATGGAATCTGTAGAGATCAGAAGCACTCAGCCCGAGTTGCTGAAGGAGCGCAAGGTTGGGCTTGGCTACCCTCTCGACGTGGGCGGCGAGGAGGCCTCTGTTAAACCTCAGCGCCTTGAAGAGCGTCTCGAATGAGCCATCGAATGCCGAGAGCCAGAAGGCAAAGTTGCGGCCGAGGGAGCTGCAGCGGAAGGAGCAGAGCGCGAGCGGGACGAGGCTCGCGATCTGCGGACGCGAGAGGCCGAGGTCGCTGAGCTCGGCGACTCGAGGAGCTAGAGTCCTCTCCACGCCGGCGCATAGGAAGTGTGGGTCGACGGCGGCGACGGCGGCGATGTCGGAGCGGGGGAGGCCGAGGTCGGAGAGGAAGGCGAGGACGGCGTCGGGGTTGGAGGGGGACTTGAGGTGGGAGATCTTCTTGGACGATTTGAGGGCCTGGGCTCGGGTGAGGCCCCAGGTGGCGACGAGGTAGTCCTCGACGGCGAAGGGTTTGGGGGAAACGGTGGATGCGATGGTGGAGTGGAGGCGGGAGCAAGAGAAAACGGGAGAGGCGTGTGGGGTAGGGAGGAGGGATGGGGGGTGGAGGAGAAGAGGGAGGATGCACTGCCGGAGATTTCGCAACATGGGGTTCGCGGCGGCGCCGCCGCCGGCGGAGGCGGCGGCGGAAATGGCAAGCAACACGATGAAGCTTACGTTTTCGAGGGCTTCCAATGAAAGTAGTCGACGGTTCAAGTGGACCGAATGGAAGAGCAATACGAAATACGGCCCACAAACATAACGGGCTAGAGTGGCCTAGGCCCGATAGAAACCGGAACTTACACTGTGGGCTCACAATGCTGACCATGGAAGACAGTTCGGTGTTTGAACTTGTTTGTTGTCAATTGTCAATTTCTCATCACATTTGTGCTTACGTTTTCTTTACTAAGAAAATTCCCCACATTTGAGCTCAATCAAATAAGCTTGAGTTCCATTTTAAAACACTAGCTCCATCAAGTTAATAGAATTCTAGTATTCTTTTGAGAAAAAAAGAGCTTCAGTTCTTTCTAAACGAAAATAGAAGCTTACATTTTATCTGGGAAAAGGGTAAAAAAAATCGAAAAAGTTGTGCAGGTTACAGGTTTAATCCCTGGATTCCAGTGGTCATGAATGCGTTACACTACATGTCTACAAGGGTCCTCTGCGAAATTTCTCATCATATGAAGCTACAGTGTATCAACAACCGAATCCATGGCAATTGAAGTTCCTACCTGTGCACGCATTTTCATTTGGGCCTTTCTTTTTGCACGGTTACTAAGCTATCTGTTCAAACATAGTTACATAGATAGTCCACAATACAAAGAGACAAAGCTAGGATGGAGTGAAATGTTCCCTTCAAATAACACAACTCAATCGATAAAGCCACGATATCCTAAAAAAGTGACTAAAGGGAGGTCAAAGAACCCAAATGTTGGTAAGAGACGGTTAGCGTTGGCAAAATACAACATCTGGCCTCACAGAAGCATTAGTGAATAGTTTGAGATGCAGGTCATTCAAAGAAAAAAAAAACTAATGACAGGTACTTAAACATAGCTCAGATAAAAACATACTGATCAACACATGGTTAAAGAAAAGGGGAAGCTAGCTTAAGTACTGCTCCCTCCGTTCCAAATTATCGGTCATTTTGCCATTTCTAGATTCATTGCTTTTGTTATGCACACAAACATACACTATTTCTGGGTACATAACAAAAATTATGAACTTAGAAATGCCAAAATGACATGCAGTTTTGGATGGAGTATAACAATGACCATTCTGCTGAAGAACAGCACCTTGGGTAATGTAGGTCATGTGCTAGGAAGAAGTGATTATACTCGCACAGTAAGCCTCTAGAATAACTCAAACCAATGCCGCCTTAAAGATAACCACAAATATTTTTGGAAAAAAAAAGATAACCACAAACGTAATGACTAGTCAAATATATTGCTGGAACAAAAATTTGAAAGTCTATACCATGGACAATTGCACTGAGCATGAATTGCAATTCTACAATCCACCTGAATGATATCAGGGCACATCACCAGCACAGGCTGTGGCATAATAACCTGCAAGGCCAGGAACAGAGTCCTCATGACAGTCCATGAACCTCAACCTGAAATTCTTCTCTCCAAATTTAGCGAATGTATAAAAGCTCATATTGTATTACTCAGCTACTCCCATCCGTTGCGGCTACAAGCCAGTGACTGGGATCCTGTATACAACCACACATTTCTGTATCTGTTCAAACATAGTTACATAGATATTCCACAATACAAAGAGACAGCTATGATGGAATGAAATGTTCCATCAATAGCAGAACTCAATAGATTGAAGCCACACTATCTCCTAAGAAAAAGTGACTAAAGGGAGGACAAAGGACCACAAATGTTGGTAAGAGATGGTTAGAGTAGACAAAATACAACATCTGGCCTCAATATACATCAAAACAGAAAAGCAAGGACTTCTAAAAATTTGAACGAAATCATACAATGATCAAATAAAGGAGAACTGATTGCCGGTACAATTGTAGAAATAAGCTAACAATTTTCATTGCTGAAAAACACCTCAAAATTGCATTAGCTGGGGCAGATCAACTAGGCCCATAAATGCACAAGACACTAGATCAAAATTCTCACATAGCTTACAATTTGAGCCTTTGAGAAGGCAACAGATACTAACTCCTTTACAAGAAATGTAGTTTAGGAACGGAGGGAGTAATCACTAACCTGATCCTACTTTCATAACTGAAACAGATTTTTGAACATGATTGCAAGCATGTAACTAGAGTCATATCAGGCACCAAATGCAGGGGCAGAGGCAGACCCTTTTGTCAGGGTCAGCTGACCCAAATGATCTTTTCTGAATTCAGTGAGAAGTTACTGTTTTGTACTATGACACAATGATGATGACCCCGGTCATATGGTGATGACCCCAGCGCCAGTCTGAGCTGGCTTCGCCCCTTTCGAATGTTGGCGTATGTTAGGGCATATCAATATATTATACATGTTTACCGATAGAAACAAGAATGATTGACAGCAAAGACTTACGGAACAGGGAACCTTAAAGTTCTTCCTCTGCAATGATGAACTTGTACCTTTCCACAACAAGCGTTAGCATCACCCATTTCAGATTTCTAGCAAAGCATCCCCACTTGGAGCCTTCCCAGAACATCTGGAAGCATAATCATCAGCAAGGCCAGGAACAAGGTCCTTAAAAGGATGCATAAACTTTTCCAGAAAAATCTTCTCAGCCAACCTGGCTGTGTAGTAGTAGTCGAACTCAACATCCAGCAAACCCTTCTCCCTCAGAACCTTCAGCAGCCAATGCCGGGGCAACAACCGGCGCTCAAGGCTATACATAAACAGCGCTGGCCTTTGCACAATGTACGGTGCCTCCAGACCGATATGCCTCATCAAGAAGTGTGTTACTCGCCGAATCTTTCCCTCACTTAAGGGCAGGACAAGTGGCGCCTTCCTTATGATTACTAGCACCTGATCCTGTGTAAAGCCAAACTTCTGAAACAGCTCTATTTTCCTGGTGACATCCTCCTTGCTCATGAAAGCAACCAAAGCAAGTGCACGGCGGAACATCCGCGACTCCCGCTTCAGGCCTAACTCCTCCTCCACCCGATTGGCGGCTTCCTGGAGAGACTTGGGGCTCATAATGAACAGCCGGCCGGAGAACAAATTCATCCCGAGAAGTTCACAGGCACTTATCCCACATTGCTGGAGGAAGGCCAAGTTGGGCTTGGCCACACTCTCGACGTCCACACCGAGCATAGTGTTGTTCATCCTGAGGGCCAGCAGGAGCTTATCGAAGGACCCAAAGACCTCAAGCCAGAAACCCACTGTGCGGCGCAGGGAGCTGCAGCGCGAGTAACGACAGGAGAAAGGGATGATGCGCGCGATCTGGGAACGCGACAGGCCAAGCCCTCCGAGCTCCGCGACCCGAGGAGCTAGAGTCCTCTCCACGCTGGCGCATAGACACTTCGGGTAAACGACAACAACGGCCGCGATGTCAGAGCGGGGGATGCCGAGGCCGGAGAGGAAGGCGAGGACGGCGTCGGGCTGGCTGGGGGACTTGAGGTGGGAGAGCTTCTTGGACGCCTTTGCGGCCTGGGCTCGGGTGAGGCCCAGGCGGCGACGAGGTAGTCCTCGACGGCGAAGGATTTGGGGGGAATGGTGGATGCGGTGCTGGAGATTGAGCGGTGGAGAAAGAAAGGCGGAGCAGCTTGGGAGGATGGGAGGCGGGGTGGGATGTGAGGGACAAGAGGAAAGATGCATCTTTGCAGCTGCCGGATCATGGCGGCGGCGGCGGCGGCGGCGTGCGGCTAAACGGCGGCGAACAAAGTCGGGTTTTTGTTTAGCTGAACAAAAGTCGGGCTTTACCCTTCTGAGTCCGAGGTCTTCCGTCTTCAGGAAGGATTGGACGCTGAGTTCACTCTTCAACGGTCCAAGTGGGCTGGAGTCCGGAGCAATTGAAAACCTGGCCCATAGATTTAGCGGACCTATATTGCAAGGCCCAGTTCTTAAACAGTATCAAAAGCCCACGAAGCTTATATACAGCGAGTTTGAGGCTTATATATCTTCTCTACTCTAATCAGATTCGAATACCTCTAGTATCTCCTCTGCGATTCGGGCTGATAAAAGGGCAAACATTGGGTTTGCTTCTCGGCCTTGGTCGTGAGGTTGGAGTGCTGGTGGTGGTGTTTATTGCGGATTTGATTAGTTTAGAGAGATGGCTAAATCCAACTCGGAATTGCAATCTGGGAGGAAGGTTGAGCATGAGTTAGAGGAATTGCTTCAGCATTTGGATATTCGTGAAGATGAAGGTGAGGTAATTATCTTGGATGAAGATATTGAGGAACTAAAAGCTAAGGCGCGCTGGTCAGTTCTGGCCAAGGTTAATTCCTCGAAACCCTTTAGTCATTCTATTTTCCTGGCTAGAATGAAATATGCATGGAGTTTGGCAAAGGAAGTAAGCTTCAAGGCCATAGACGAAAATTTGTTTGTCTTCCAGTTTTCATGCTTAGGGGATTGGCGTAAGGTTATGGAGGAGGGACCATGGTTTTTTAGAGGAAATGTTGTCCTTTTAGAAGAATATGATGGGATTACAAAACCCTCCATGGTGAAGCTGAATAAATTGTCAATATGGGTTCGCATATGTGATCTACCAACAGGTTTCAGAAATGAAAAGGTAGGACGCCAAATTGGGAATAAAATTGGGGAAACACTTTTGGTGGAGACAGATGAGAACATATCAGGATGGAGAGACTATTTGCGCATTAAAATTAAATTGAATATCGAAAAGCCTTTGACCAGGGTTGTATATTTATCATTTGGGAAGGATGGAAAACGGGAGGCATTCCGTGTCCAATATGAAAAGCTTCCTAAGTTCTGTGCAGTATGTGGCTTGTTGGGGCACATTGATTCTGAATGTGGTGATGGTGTGCATGTTGAGAAGGTTGTTCAATATGGGGATTGGCTTATAGCTAGCTCTGAGAGGCAATGGATGGCGAAAGGAAGCAGGTCATCTGATTCAAATGAAACAAAAGGTTTGGCGTCTAAGGACGTGCACAGGGACAACATTCCAAAGAAAAGCAGTGAGGAAAGCAGCCATAAAAACTCTTTCAATGAAGGGACTGATAAGCAGCATGGGGGAAGCAATCTCAGGGAAGAAGGTAACAATCAGCACCTGGCACTTATTCCTGTCAATAGATTGATGAAGGGAGGTTTTGACAATAACGGAAATCCTGTTGGCTGTGAAACACAAACAAGGGCTAATAATAGTGATTTAGAGAGGAGCACTGAACCAAAAGGAAGAGGCACAAAAAGGTTGAGGAAAACAGATGTCATTGATGGTCCTGAGGATATTGAGATGAGATCGGCGGGCTCCCTGGAGGAGTACCGCCGGGAAAAATGAGGGCCCTATGCTGGAACTGTCGCGGGATTGGCAACCCTGTGACAGTGAGAGAGCTTCGCGAGCTCGCGAAGATATATGCCCCCTCGGTGTTATGCATCCTTGAAACTCAAATTGCCAAGACCCGAGTGGAGAATATGAGATTCATTTTGGGTTTCGACAATTGTTTTGCAGTTCCAAGTTCTGGTCGAAGTGGTGGTTTAGGGATGTTTTGGAATAATGATGTAAAGGTGGAGGTTCAACAATTTTCACAGTACCACATTGATACAGAGTTCACTGAACCTGGAAAGGAGAAATGGAGACTCACGTTTATCTATGGGGAGGCAAATCGAGCCCAGAGGGGTAATACGTGGGATTTGATGAGGTTTATGAGAGGAGAATCAAATCTGCCATGGCTGTGCATGGGTGATTTCAATGAAATTCTACGAAAAGAAGAGCAATTTGGAGGTAATGTTCGCGAGGAGTATCTTATTGAGGGCTTCAGAGAGGCAGTTGATGTATGTGGGTTGTGTGATATTGGTTATATTGGGCTTGACTGGACTTGGGAGAAGAAAGTGTCTGGAGGTAATTATGTTCGAGTTCGCCTTGACCGCGCACTTGCAACAACAGATTGGTGCATCCAATTTCCATTTGCTAAACTACGTCATCTAACTGCCGTCAAGTCTGACCATTGTCCGATCTTGTTAAGTACTGAGCATGCGGATGATAGTAGGAGAATCCACTCTCAAGGCCGCCCATTCAGATATGAGCTTATGTGGGAGACTCATAAGAGTCTAATACCTACAGTTGAAAACTTTTGGAAGAGATCAAGCTGTAGCAATGTCAAAGAAGTAAATGATAAGATGGCTGCCCTGTCTCAAGAGCTTAAATTATGGAGTACAAAAAATTTTGGTGCTGTGAGAAAAGAGTTAAGAGAGTTAAGGAAAAAGCTCGAATGCCTACGAGCAGACCCAGCGAGAATTGGCCCTTCTCAAGAAGAGTCCCAGATTGAAAATCGTATAGTTGAGTTAAATATACATGAAGAAATCATGTGGAGGCAACGCTCTCGAATTGTTTGGCTAAGAGAAGGGGATAACAATACAAAGTTTTTTCATCAAAAGGCAAATAGAAGGAGAAACAAGAATCGCATCGATAGGTTAACTCGTGTGGATGGCTCAGTAACGGAGAATGTAGAGGAGATGCAGGCAATGACAAGGGACTATTTTATGGAGTTGTATACAACAGAAGGTGTGGTGGGCTTGCCTGAGGTGCTCGGTACAGTTCCACAAAAAGTTACAAAGGAAATGAACGATTACTTATGTGCCCCTTTTACTGAGAAGGAAGTAAAAGAAGCGCTTTTTCAAATGTCTCCGCTGAAGGCACCAGGGCCAGATGGATTTCCTGCACATTTCTTTCAAAAAACTGGAATATATGTGGGGATGAATTGACCACTGCAGTGCTGAAAGTTCTGAATGGAGATGAGATACCGGAAGATATTAACAATACGTTCATTGTTCTTATTCCAAAGGTTCAAAACCCGGTCTCATTAGGTCAGTATAGGCCAATTAGCTTGTGTAATGTAATATACAAAATTATTTCCAAGGCACTTGCTAATCGCCTTAAAACTGTCCTTGATGAAATAATCTCTATGGAACAATCAGCATTTGTGCCAGGTCGAATTATCTCTGATAACATTATTTTGGCGTATGAATGCCTTCACTATATGAAGACTAACAAAGCAAAACAGAATTCATATTGTGCCTTAAAGTTAGATATGGCAAAAGCATATGATAGAATTGAGTGGGGATATTTGAGGGCCATGTTGCAGAAACTTGGTTTTGAAGACAAATGGGTAAATACTATAATGAAGTGTGTCTCTTCTGTATCATTCACAGTTCTATTCAATGGTGAAAAATTAGAGAGTTTCAAACCTTCGAGAGGCATTCGCCAAGGTGATCCAATTTCCCCATATTTATTTCTTTTATGTGCTGAAGGTCTCTCTTGTTTGCTGAACAACAAGGCTGAGAGTAAGATGGGGATTTCTATTGCAGCAACAGCACCTAAAGTGTCTCATCTTTTATTTGCAGATGATAGTCTCCTGTTTTTCAAGGCAAATGTAGATGAAGCCGTAGAAATGAATAGACTGCTAACGGATTACTGCAATGCTTCTGGCCAACAGATAAATCTCTCCAAATCATCTATCTTCTTCAGTAAAGGTTGTGCACAAACTCTTAAAGATGATATTAAAGCATGTATACATGTTGATAATGAATCATTGACTGAGAGGTACTTGGGTTTGCCTACAGATGTTGGCAAGTCAAAAAATGGGGTATTCAAGTACCTCAAGGACAGGGTGTGGAAAAGTGTCCAAGGATGGATGGAGCAGTCACTTTCAGCAGGAGGAAAAGAAGTGTTAATCAAAGCAGTGGCCCAAGCAATTCCTACATATTCTATGGGGTGCTTCAAATTGCCAAGGGGACTCTGTCAACACATAAATTCCTTGATTCGGAAATTTTGGTGGGGTTGTACAAATGGGAAGCGCAAAACAAATTGGGTGGCATGGGAGAGATTGACACAACCGAAGTACATGGGAGGATTAGGATTCAGAGATATTGAGTTGTTCAATTTGGCTTTGCTCGCTCGCCAAGCATGGAGGATTTTACAAAGCCCACTGTCCATGATGGCACGTTTGTTAAAAGCGGTTTACTACCCAAATGGTGATTTTTTACAAGCTTCGCTGGGAAGTAGGCCATCTCAGATTTGGAGGGCACTAATTGAAGGGAGAGATGTACTGAAACAGGGTCTCATTAGAAGAATTGGTACAGGTAAGGAAACTAAAGTCTGGGAGGATAATTGGATACCTCGCTCTGGTCTTCTTCGTCCAGTAGCACCTAAATCTTCTGACCCTTCAATTCCAAAATGGGTGAATGATCTTATTGATTCAACTTCAAACTGCTGGAGAATGGATGTGCTTCAACGGTTCTTTTATGAAATGGATATTGAAGCAATTAAAAATATTCCTTTAAGCTCAACAAACGAGCCTGATTTTTGGGCTTGGCATTATGAAAAGAAAGGATCTTTCTCAGTCAGATCTGCATATAGAATGTTGATCCAAACCAAGAAGACACATGAGGATTGGTTGGAGAGCAATAGCGGGTGTTCTGGTATAAAAGAGATGGCTGATCAATGGAAGAAATTGTGGAAGGTTAAAGTTCCATCCAAAATTCGTGTTTTTGCTTGGAGATTAGCTCTGAACTCGATTCCAGTTAATTATGTTTTAAAGTGCAGAAATATGGCAAAATCAGCAGTCTGCAAAGTTTGTGGTGCTGAAAAGATACTTGGCGACATGCACTACTGGTTTGCAATATGTCGAGGTGCGTGTGGGCACTTGTAGATGAAGAGCTAATTGAGCATGCAGCGGCAACAAAAGAAGAGGATCCCAGATAATGGTTATTTTCACTGTTGGAATCCTTACATGAGCACAGGGATGAAAGCGGATCGGATCGGAGCGGATAATACCTTTTCCACATCCTCATCCATATTTTTTTGTCGGATATGGAGCGGAGCGAATATCTTGCGGATGCGGTTACGGATGCGGATTTTTTCGGATGTCGGAACTGGTGCGGAGTCGGAGCGGTTTCGGAGCGGATGCGAATTAATATAGTCGGATAATATATGCTTACATGTAGTTTTTAAGTGACTAATAATTTCTAAACCAAACTATAATTTAGCAATGTAACACAAAAAATACTCATTTTTATGGTTCATGAACCATGACAGAGTTTATGGGTGTCTCGTTGTTTGAGCTGAGCTTGATTTGTAGTGTGGTGACATGATGGGCTCATTAGATTAGTCGGATATCCTATTATAAGCCTCGGATAATCCGCATTCAATTATCGGATAATCCATATCCGTTGGATTTTTCTTAAACCATATCCTACTCCGCATCCACACACAATCGGATTCGGATTATCCATATCCACACGGATATCAAAAATGCTTCTCCATATCCGCAAAATTCGGATTCGGAGCGGATCGGATGCGGAAATTATCCTCACCACTTTCACCCCTACATGAGCATGACTTTGTCAAACTATTAATCACATGCTGGGCTATTTGGAGTGCAAGGAGGAAGGTAATTCATGAGAAGTTTTTCCAGAATCCGCTATCAACCTATGCTATTATTAATAGATTTCTTGAGGACATGAATATATACGAAACCAGTACAAGCTTTCAGAAAACGGAGGAGAAGGCGAAAGCTATAGCACCTAAATGGGTGGCACCCCCTGCAAACTTCGTGAAAATCAATGTCGATGGTGCTGTAGCAAGATCAGGTCAGTTAGGTGCTGTTGGAGCCATTTGCAGAGACAACCAAGGCATATTCATAGCGGCAAGTGCAAGAGTGTTTGATGGGATATCAGAACCGGCTACTCTAGAAGCTCTTGCTTGTAACGAGGCTTTATCCTTAGCCCTGGATATCAACCTATCTAGGTGTATAATTGCTACTGATTGCATGGAGGTTGTTAGGAATTTGGAGGAGGATAGCTTATGCCCCTACAGTGCAATTTTGAATGAAATTCAAGTCAGAAAAGGACTGTTTGGGCAAGTCCATTTCAAATATGAAAGCCGAACTTCTAATTCTGAAGCACATAGTTTAGCTAAGAGTGTTTGTACTTTTGCTCCGGGTCGATATGTTTGGTTTCTCAGGCCACCGGAGTTCCTCCATGTACCTATGAACATTTCGTGTAATTAATGTTATGTGTCATGATCCTCAAAAAAAAAAAAATATACGGGAGGATATGCAAACCAAGGTACGGTAAACTGTAAACTATTCCTGTCTGATGGCTACCTCTAGAGATGGCTTCGTTTTACACTTAACCCCTCCCACCATTAGCCTGGTTAATCTCAGTTTTGCGATAACCCCCTCCCTTAATCATCTGCGCCCTGCCTCGTTTCTCCCTGTCGATCTCCGGAGGGGACGCGCCGCCGCCCCTATGCCCAGGCGCCGGCCCTTTGCCCGTGGAGCTCCGCCGCCCTCCTTGCCTGTGACGCTCCGCCGCCCTGGTTAGGGCACCATTGGCGTCCCTCTGCAATCTGCCCTCTGCCATCTGCACTGGTTAGGGCACCGTGGGTTTCTGGAACTTTGTGATGAGTGTCTGAAGAAATAGCAGACAAGAGCAGTGAGACGTACTTGTACCGAGGGACTGCCTGGGAATTGACTGTACAATTTTGTGATGTTGTGCTTAGTATCTCAGAAATCCCATTGCTAGAAAATCATTCAAAAAGCGTTGTTGCAGCAAGATCCTGTGCAAACATCCAGAGTTCAAAGCTATACAAAGAGCATGGGCCTTCATGACTGTTGAATTTCTCTTCTCCACGCGCACCGCATCTCAATTGTTAGCTGAAATTACAGAATTCACGAAACAAAATGGTGACAGATCTGTTTAGATCACCTGAAATTCAATCAGGCAAAGCAAAGTCATGTAAGAAGCATGGAAGGGAATAATCTAATATAAATGGGTGTACAGAGTGGATTTGGGTACATGTTTCTATGATACATATTTTTAAGGGAACTGGAAACTGGAACAGCCATGCCAAATTAAACTTATAGTTATCACAAAACCAAGCCTTTTCCTCCTCTAGGGTGAGTAGTAGATGGTACAGGAACAGTATATAAAGCGCATAAAGTACATATTTATATACATTTTAAAGTAATCTGCTGCCATCCCTATTATTTTTAAAATTGCCTAATCCATTAATTGCTGCATACATTTGTTTGTACAATACTATTTTGAATAAATTGTGCAAGCTCAACTCAATTGGGTGCAGAAGCTAGAACTAACAAAACTGTGCAGGTGCAAACATAAACAGACTTTTACGTACAAATCAAGCCCTCTGCAAGGGAACAGTCACGTATCGTAAATTCGTAATTAATGATTTCATTCTGGAAAAAATTTCACTTCAGCTTAAGCACAATTTTGTGTTGCCCTGCTCTGTAGGGCATACCTAGTGTCGTAGGCTCCCACACTACGCGGGGTCTGGGGGCAGGTTGTTTAGCGCACAACCATTCCCGCACATAAATGTGCAGAGGCTAGGGCTTGAACCCTGGACCTTCCGGTCACATGCGGTGAAGCTCTACCACTGCTCCAAAGGCCACCCATTTTGCCCTGCTCTGTAGGATCTAGTAAAATCATTAATTGTTGTAGTAACAATTTTCTGTTATGGTTCCTGTAAAGATGTTTCCCAAGTAGTATCCTCAAATTTAGGGGGAAAAAGGGATGTGTTTCAAAAGCCACCGCAATGCTAAACAGAGCCTTACCCCCTAGTGGTTAAATCATCTAGGCTCTCTAACAATATTGAACTCTAATTGCAGAATTTCCATTCTATAGTTTAGGCTCAGACACACATTAAGTTCGTTTGTACAAAGCAAGGCCAACCTTTTACATTTATATTTTTCAGTATAACCGAAACATATCTAAAACACTAGCCAGTTATAAATGTTAAACATAAAAATCATGATACCGATGATCTAATTCAAGGCTGATATTGGGCAAGAAAACACAAAGGTAATCATCTGATTAGAAACTCAAACCAAACAGATCAAAGTTCTCATGAACCAAGCTTTACCACCACAATTCATATTTAGCTAGAGGGAATGCCACAGCTTAGAGCACTGCTCAAGTGCTGAATTTAACATATAGTAATGCATAGTTGAGGACCTGTAGCAAAAGCTGCAAAATGTATAACAATTACAAGAATGAACAGTGGGGTAACAAACCTTAAAACGATTATGAATATTACTTCTGAGAACAAGTGTCAGCTCTTCCTCTTTTCCTCTATTGTCTCATAGAGCAGCTCCCATTGGTGTTTTCCAGCACAGTTAGAAGCATAAGCAACAGCAAGGCCTGGAACACTCTCCTCGTAAGGATGCACAAATCTATGCAGAAATTTCTCATTGGTCAAAATTGCAATGTAATACAAGTTGAGCTTGGCATTCAGAAACCCTTTCGCCTTGAGAAAATTCATCAAGCAATGCCGCGGAAGCAACCGACGCTCCATGCTATACAACAACAACGTTGGACTTCGTGCAATATCTGGAATCTCCAACCCAACATCCCCGATCAGGAACTCCAAATGTCCCCGAACCCTTTCATGAGTTAAACCAATGAGTTGTAGTGCTCGTTTTACAGCTAATGCTATCTCATCTTTTGACCATCCAAGCTTCTCAAAAAGCTGTATATTCTTTGTCAACTTTTCACGGCTAAGGATGGCGAATGTTATAAGTGCTTGTCGGAACGCCCATGAACCCTGCTCAATTCCAAAATTATCAACGCGTGCCAAAGCTTCCTGCAAGTGCTCAGGTCTCCTGATGACCATACGAGACATGAAAGCGTGGGGTAGATCACAAGGATTTATCCCACGTTGCTGAAGGAGCTCCAGGTTGGGCTTGGTTACCTTCTCGAGGTCGGTGGTGAGGGAGCCGAAGACCGGGAGCCAGAATTCAAGAATGCGGCGCACCGAGCGCTCGCGGAATTGGCGTTTAGCGGTTACGAGTTTACGACGAGGCGCGCGATCTCAGCACGCGACAGGCCGAGGTCGCTGAGCTCGAAGACGCGGGAGCCAGGGTCTTCTTGACGTCAGCGGAGAGGAATAGCGGATCGTTGGCGACGACAGCGGCGACGTCGCCGCGGAAGATGCCGAGGCCGTCGAGGAAGGCGAGGACGGCATCGGGCTTAACGGGAGATTTTAGGTGGGAGATCTTCTTGGATGCGTCAAGTGCTTGCGCTCGGGTGAGGCCGCAGGTCGCCACGAGGTAGTCCTCGGCGGCGAAGGGGCTCGGAGCAACAGACGTGGCGGCGGAGAAGAGGCGGTTGAGAGAGACGAAGGGTGAGCTGTGGGAGGCAGGGAGGCGAGATGGGGACTGGAGGATAAGAGAGAGGAAGAGGATCTGACGCCTATGGTCTATGGAGGTGGATCATGGCGGCGCAGCGATGGCGGCGGCGTCGGGTGGAGGTGGAGGTGGAGGCGGCTACCGTTGTTGGCTGGGGAATTCAGAAATCTTTCTGCCTTCTTTGGCAGTAAAAAGGAAAACCCAGAGCGCTGCACAAATGGCCCAAGTTTGTGTTGGACCTGGAGGCCCGTACCCAGAAACATTAGAGAACTCCAGGAGATCAATGAAGCCTTGGATTTTGGTTGCATTTCAAAGATATTTATGTAATACTAATTATGTTATGTGTGGGAAAAGATGAATTGAAATCCAAATGTGGGTGGGAAAAATTTTGGACTACAAAGAAGCTGTTAAGAGTGTATTCTCGTTTTATTTACCTGGTATAGAAAGAACAATGTTCAACCTTTAAGAAACATGTGACAACAATATTTTACTTAGATTTGAAGTCTGCAAAGCAAACAGTATTTAGGCATTGGATAATATTTCCACTGGCATCAAATGAAAACTTCAGAGATGTCAGAAAATGAACTGCAAATTGCCATCAGATAAATGAATTGTGTTCAACTGCAACATGCTAACTAGTCAAGAGAGAAATTTAGTAACGCAGGGTTTGGATGTCGCCTTTCGGGCCAAGATATTGGCATTGGAATCGATGGGCCTCAAATATCGCTGTTTGATGGTCTGATATATCCGCTCGTGGAATCAAACTTCAATGCCGCGAGACATTGCCACGCCTGCGCGAGACCGCGAACAATTCGGAGCCATCCCGCTCGGTTTTACCCAGAATTGCCGCTTCCCCGTTCCCCCCGCTCTTTCTCCCGCTCGTACCGCTTCTAGAGTCTTTTACCTACGTGCATTAAAAAAAAAAGATGATTGTTACTTGTGTGTCAAAAAAAGTTCATGAACACCTGTGTGCCATCGATCCAACTTTTTTTTTACCTGCGTGTCATTCCGTCCAACTTTTGTTAGATTTTGGTTCAAACAGGTGGGGCCCACTTATGAAAAATGATCTCACTACCCTTAGCCTTATCTCTCTATAACAAGTGGGACCCACCCATCATCCCTCTCCTCCGGCCGCCAAGCTCACCCTCCTGCCCATGCCCGAGCTCCCTGGGCCGGCGACGCGAGCTCCGCGCGGCCGCCATGGGATTGGAACAATGTGCAGGGGTTGGAACAACGGTTTTGCGCTGGGATCAAACCAGAACTTTGGAGATACAAGATAGAGTAAAAGTGCAAACTGACATCGCCACAGATGAATTGTGTTCACCAAAGCTACAAGACAATCTTATAAAACCATCTGGACTCTCGATTAGATCTCTGTCATATACTCATATAAATAAACCTCGATCAGAATTTTAGATCATCTTTCTTCCGAGTACTAGATGATACCCTGTTGCGATATCTTCTTGATAGAAGTTAGCAGAACGTCCAGCCTTCGTATTCTTGACTAGAAAAAGGAAAAATTGACTAGAAAAAGGGGAAAAGAAGAAGAACAAAATCCATAACTTGGTAGAAAACATGCAGAAACCTGGCAAGATAGTGTTTTGCAAACAACCATGTTGGGTCCAGTTTGACAGCAAGAAACGAAACTGTAAAAATTCACATGGGGTTTAATGTGTTAGAGAAGGCTTGATGTTGCTGGGTTAATTAGCAACAAATGAAACTTAGTTTTTGGAAGTGAGCTTAATTTCAAGAATACAAAGCAGCGCATGCGATAAGATATAAACACAACTCACGTTCTTTTTAAAAAACAAGAGGCGAGATAAAAAAAATGTGTATCTCAATAACACTATGAACAAGCAAGAAGCTAAGAACAACCAAATGGCACAGAATTAAGGAACTCATGTGTTGTGGTTTCATGTAACCTTACCTTTGGTCATGTGTCGTTTTATGTTTTTCTTATCTTTGTTTCTTTTGGGTTTCATCTCTAGCCTACCCCAACTTGCTTGGGACAAAAGGCTATGTTGTTGTTGTTGTTGTATGTGTTGTGGTTCCAGACGAATAGCTATGCTTATTAAAGATTCGACCAGGGGGAGAGACGTCCCCCTAATTTTCCCCTTAAGAAGATGGTGCCATGACTCGAACCCGGGCTGGCTGAGAGACCACTTCTTTGGTGTATCCGGCTGACCAGTTGCACCATGAGAGTGTTGGCAATAGCTATGCTTATTATCACAACTTTCATCCTGAACAGTGAATTCCACTGACCCATTTTCTGTTCTAATCACAAATTATTTAATAAATTTAAGGCCCACTTCTACTCACTTCTTTTTCAAAAAATAGTTTTTAATATCTAAACTCAATCTAAAGTAGACTCACGACCAGGACAAATGGTATGCATCTATTCCATTCTTTGTTAACAAAACAGCAAGTGTGATCACAGTGATTACTGTCTAAGTATATATCCAAGTCAATTCAAGTAATGATACATTAAACATGCACTTATTGAAACATTGGCACAACCAAAGAAAATAATTCCCAAACTATTGCCCTGGTTGTCAGGTGAGAGCACCATGAGGTTTTTAATTATCATCTTTGTTGTTACCCAGATGCACTGGTAGCAGAAAACATTAACCATTCAGGATTAACCAAAATTAATAGTGAGAACGAAAGTACAAAATTATACACCCCGTTAATAATCAAACATGTTGCAGCTGCAAATGTCATTCCCAAATGTCCATATGGGACTGGCTTGAAACCAGAGACGAAGTAGCTATGCAATATTCATTCATTACTTAGTCAGCAACTACAATAGATTGGTAAAACATGAGAACAATTAGCACCAGGAAAGCAAACCTTAAAACCATCCTTCCAATTTCACAAAAGTCAGTCCTATTGGCACGCTCCCAGCAGAACTTCAGCAGATCCTCTAGTCCCATGGGCTACTTTCCCAGCACAACTAGAAGCATAAGCATCGGCAAGACCTGGAACCGTATGCTTGTAAGGATGCATGAACTTGTCCAGGAACTTCTTCTCAGAGAAGGCAAACACAGAATATAAGTCAAACTTATCACTAAGCAATCCCTTTGCACTGAGAAGCTTGATCAACTGATGGCGGGGTATCAACCTGCCCTCGAGGCTATACATAATCAGCACCGGCCTTTGAGCAATGTAAGGTATCTCCAGCCCGACATCCCTGGCCAAGAAATCCAAATTCCGCTGCAATTTCTCCTTCGACATGTTCAGTTAAGCTGGCATCTTCCTCACAGCCATCAGCACATTGTCCTCAGACCAGCCAAGCATCTCAAAGGCCCTGATTTTCTCATCGATCTTCTCCTCTCTGTGGACCGCAAACACCACGAGCGCTCTGGCAAACATCCGCGAGTCCTGCCTCACGCCAAACTTTCTGATGCGCGCCACAGCGGCCTGGACGTGCTCAGGGGCCCTGGTCACCACCCTGGGCAGGAATGAACTGCGGAAATTGCATGCATGTATGCCATACTGCTGCAGGAGGGCCAGGTTGGGCTTGACCACCTTCTCGATGTCACTTCCGAGGATGTTGCATTTCTGCCTGAGAGTCGTGAGCACCTTCTCAAAGGAGCCCATGACCAGGGAGCCAGAAGCGGAGGTTGGGGCCGATGGTGCTGGAGCGGAAGGCAGTACGGGCGAGCGGGACGAGGCGCGCGATCTGCGCCCGCGAGAGGCCGAGGTCGCTGAGCTCGGTGATGCGGGGAGCCAGGGTGTTCTCCACGCTGGCGCAAAGGAAGCACGGGTCGGCGGCGACGAGGCCCGCGATGTCGGGGCGCGAGAGGCCCAGCGCGGAGAGGAAGGCGAGGACGGCGTCGGGCTTCGAAGAGGACCTGAGGTGGGCGAGCTTCTTCGACGCCTTGAGGGCCTGCGCGCGGGTGAGGCCGCAGGTGGAGACGAGGTACTCATCGATGGCGAAGGGTTTTGGGGAAGGGGAGGCAGCGGTGGCGGAGAGGAGCCGGTGGAGAGAGAGTAAGAGGAGGGGGGGCGCGGGTAGTGGGGAGAGAGCGTCGTGTGGAGAGGAACGGGGAGAGGCGATTTCGGAGGTGATTCATGGCGTGGCGGCGGCGGCGGGCGGCGGCCGGCGTTTTTGGGGAATGCTGCGGTGACGCCGCGAAGCAGCCCATGACGAAGGCATTTCTACTCTTCATGGGCCGGCCCATAATGCGGGGAAACTGCGGCTCCAATTTTTGCCAGGTCACTAACAAACATTTACTCGCACTTGGTTACAAACAATTTGGCATTGGTTCTGCCATTTAAAGTTCCAAAATCATTTACCACTAGTTCTGATGTTATTGTCAAAAAACTTTGCGATCTCATCTTTATATATTTATTGTTCTCTTGGTTCAAACATAGACAATAAATATTGTTCATGTGAGAAACTTGTAACAGGTAACAGCTTTAGCACGGCCAAAGCCAAAATTTAACTGGAAAGAACGTTGTTCTGCTTGTGACCGGCAGGCTGCAGATATCAAATCCTGACCTGATAAAAGTCAAACAGTGACATCACGGTATCCACCTTAGGCCCTATTTATATTTAGATAAGAAAAAGCGTCACCTTCTCAAGAAAAGTTATCGAGCTAGTGAACCGTGTCAGATCATTTCTATCTCTATGCACGCTTCCATAAAAACAGTACTTTTTCATACTTTTAACCCATTTTTTGGATCTAAACACGCTCTTATTATGATTCAAAACTGGATTGTGGTTTTCGGTTACTCTGCCGATGCAACAACATGCTACAGTTCAAAAGAACAGCACAAATCAAAGTGATCTTTTCTACAGGGAAAAACATCAAGAGTAATCCAAATGTTAATTCCATAAGCAACAAAGAAAACCTGACACATATGCTGCAGCCTGCAGGTGAAATACCACCTGCTGTAAGAATACCACCGGCTGACATCCTGCAAGTTTCTACTAGAAAATTTATAGTTTACCCTTGTATATCCTTATTACTGTTATTCTAAGAGAGCTTCAACAATATTCAAAGAAGCAGGAACCACGATGCATATTAGCTTGAAACCAAGAACCAGGAAGCATATCAGGTAGCAAAAGCTTCTGAGATTTCACTTTCAAGGATCACAACAATTTTTTTGCTGTGTCAGTCTCAATGGCAATCAATCAAGACTACCCTGTCATTGCAAGGTTACAACTGGGTGAGAGGAGATTAAAACGGCGGCTTCCAATACAGACTTCTAATTGCATATCAGGAAGCATACCACGTTGTAAGGTTCACAACAATTGTTCTGCTTTCGATGTTATTCTAATTGCTGTAAGGCTACCCTGTCATCTATTGCATATCAGGAACCATACCACGGCGGCTTCTAATATATATATAAAAGATTAAAACGCTTAGCCAACCTGTTTAAGCAGATAGCATTTAGTTGATTTCGGCCCACTTTCTGTATCTTAAAAACCATATTCGTTCTTGAATGCAATAGATCCAGGCAGCACTTCTGCCTGCTTTCACCCCCAACCCCCAACCCCCATCCCCCCCCCCCCCCCCACCCCCCCACCCACCCACCCCCCCAAAAAAAAAAATGACACAACAAAGAGAAACCCAAACCTTCGGATGATATGCTATAGTGGAGTCGGTTGTTACAGTTTATGCAAGAAAAAAAGTAAGTGTAAATAATAAATAGTGATCATTATATCTCCAGGTCCACAGTTTTCCTCAAACATGGAACCCACCGTTACCAAACCAACCACGTACAAGAAAGTAAAAACAACTGGAGCACAGGACAATGAACTCCCAACATGATTGCACAGGATCATGGAAATAATGGCAGGGATTGTTAAACCCTGTATATTTTTATCACCATATGCCATGGAAGCAGAACATTTCACACTCTGGTCTTGCCATTGACAGATTAGCACAATGATGGAAAGTCCTTTACTTTTCTTCTCACCTCAAAAAAATGTAAACAAATTGTGGACCACATTACCTAGAATCATCTAATTGTCCAACCACATAAAAAAAATGTAAACAGATTTACACTGTCAAACATTGTAAAGCAGGTTCTAAAAGTAAATTTTCGCCTGTAAGCATACTAATTGAGAAGTAGTGAGTTTCAGGAAAGCAATCTTCAACAGCTTAAATGGTGATGAGCAAACAAGTGTTCCTGAGTAAACTCACATCTGACATAACTATTCAGCACATACCACACTTGCTCGTGAAACCCTAAGGTCTAAGGAAAAGTTACAAGCATTGTGTCTCATATCAAGCATGTCCCATACAGCTGGAAGCATAAATGGTGGCAAGATCTGGAACTTTCTCCTTGTAAGGACCAATGAACTTATTGCAGAACTTCTTCTCAGTCAAAGAAGCCACATAATAGAAGCCGAACTCAGCATCGAGCAATCCCTTTTCCTTAAGAACCTTAATCAAGCAATGCCGGGGTAACAAGCGGCGCTCAAGGCTATATTTGATCAGCACTGGCCTTTGAGCAATGTAATGTGTCTCCAGCTCAACATCCCTTGTTAGGAATTCCACATTTCTCCTCAGCCTGTCATCCGACATGGTCAAGATACCTGGCATCTTCCTCACTGCTTCCAAGACATCCTCCTTTGACCAACCATACATCTCAAGTATAGTGAACTTATTGGCAAGCTTCTCCTTGTTTGGGATCGCAAATGACATGAGCGCATAGTAGAACATCCGCGAGCTCCGTGGCACACCAATCTTGTCAATGTGCGTCACAGCCTCCCTCACGATTTTGTGCGGCCTGGTGAGCACCCTGGCCATGAATGTTGGCAAATCAGACACATCTATCCCACATTCCTGGAGGAGGGCCAGGTTGGGCTTGGACGCCATCTCGGGATTGACTGTAAGGATGCTGTTGTTCATCTTCACGACTTGGAGGAGCTTGTCGAAGGAGCCCAGAACCGGGAGCCAGAAGGCGACGTTGCGGTGGATAGAGGCGCAGCGGAAGGAATGTCTGCAGATCACGATGAGGCGCGTGATCTGGGAGCGCGAGAGGCCGAGGTCGCCGAGCTCGGCGACGCGCTTGGACAGGTTCTTCTCCACGCTGGCGCAGAGGAACCTCGGATCCGCGGCGACGACAGCGGCGATGTCGGCGCGCGAGAGGCCGCGCGCGGAGAGGAAGGCGAGGACGGCATCTGGCTTGGAGGGGGACCTGAGGTGGGAGAGGGTCTTGGATGCCTTGAGGGCTTGCGCCCGGGTGAGGCCGCAGGTGGCGACGAGGTACTCGTCGACGGCGAAGGGGGCGGCGGCGGTGGCGTTGGAGAGAGCGCGGTGGAGGGCGAGGAACGGAGGGTGGGGACACGCGGCGAAAGGAGATTTGGGGCGGAGAAGCGATAGGAGGCTCCTCCGGAGCTGGAGCATCGCGTCAAGCCGCCGCCGGCGGCGGCGGCGGCGCAGGGACGCCTGAGGTAGGGTTTTAGCCGCCGACGCAGCGTAGCGTATCCGGTGGAAGTGTGGATTTTTTGGTGCAAATTTCAGAAGGGAAAAGCTAAACGTTGCCTAGGCATTTTTGGAGCTGTCCTTACCCGAATTTGTGGCCGTCTGATCGCTGTTTTTGTTTCTTTTTGTCCGTCTGATCTCGCTTCCAGTCTGGCCTCCGTTTCTCTCTTCTTCTGTACGGCTGGCAATCTGACTCCACATGGCGACGACTTTTTGTTCCTTCTCGAAGCCGATGTTTCATATTCCCCTTTCATTTCGGTCCCGAGGATGGCGAGGCAGCGCCGCGGCGGTGCGAGGCGACGGCGAGAGGCGACCTCCAAGGTTGTCCATGGCTGTCCTTCAATCCTCTGTCCCTTCATCTCCATCCACGCCCCCCATGGCCCCATGAGCACCACAAGTGGAAGCCCGGGCACTCCCTCGAGGCGGCGCCCCTCCGCTCAAGGCCACAGCGGCGGGGGCCCGGGCACTCCTTCGAGGCGTCGCGCCTCCGCTCGAGGCCGTAGCGGCAGATGCGCGCAGGACTCTGGTATGCGTCCTCTCCCTCCTCCCCCTATTCGATCTCTCTCACACTTCAACAACTCCGATTTGCGTATTTGGGCGGGGCTGTGATGCAGCAGCGATTGCTGCTGTCCGATAAATCTTGGTGCGGACCCTTTGGTGAGTGGGCCATTGTTTTCTGTTTAAAAGTAGTTTTAGTTGGTATATGATGTTGAGGTTTGGAACTTTGAGTTGCATGAAATTTTTGTCTGCTGTTTAGAAGATGCTAAGTTATTTTCTCTCAGTTTCATCTTGACTATTTTCCCTGTCTTATGCATGTCGACAGGAGCAGAAGCTCACTCTTTTTAGTTTCTCACCGTCACCTATTGACAATGTTACTAATCACTATGCATTTGGTACAAAACAATTCACCTATGGACAATGTTACTAATCACTATGCATTTGGTACAAAACTAATTGATCTGGGCCCTTGACTAGTTGCTATTCATTTTTTGCCTGAACAGAAGCAATGGCAATAATTGATATTGGATACAGCTAAAGGTTGCTCGGGTGTTTTACGCGCAACCAACACTCGATATTGTGGCCGAGAGCAGTTCCTTTTCCCCTTTATCTCAGTTCTTCTCCTTGCCACTCACTCAGTTGAGGAGCCCAGGTGAGGCGATTCAACTTTTTCCCTTCCGTTTTTAGATTGCTTTGTCTCAGTTTGATTCAGTCAAATTTGCCTTGAGATGTAATTCAGTTGATTAGCTTTGCAATTAGTTAGTCGCAGATTCATCATTTAGCTTCGGAATTTCATGTACCTCTCGTTTGTCCTATGGACTTGGTCTATTAATTCAATTATTAGAGTTAGCTGTTGAATTATCGGTACCAATTTTGATTAGTTTTCTTCTTGTGTGTCAAAAGTTATGCATCAGATTAAATTTTAGTTAGGGTATACTATGTTCCCCCCAATTATATTTAAATAAGTGATTCTGAATACAATCTTATTATTTATTCCTTGTTGACAGTAGACAATCTAGTCACTTACAGTGGTAATTGCACTGTTAGTTGTACTGTATCTGTATGTAAATGGTCCGGCCATGCTACTAAATTTGAACTAGTGTGTATTTTTTAAGAATTTGCATCTGATGGGGTTAGTGTTAGGTACCTAGTGACATTTTTCATTTGACTGGTCATAGAGAATATTAGCTCATCTTCATCTGATGGCGAACCTCTGTTATTTGTTCATGTTTAGGCTTAATCTGTCACCTGCGTGATATTCCACATGATTCCTTTCAATTCGGATCCTTCTTCATATAGTCCTTGACTACAAGTACAGTCCCTCGTCAGTTTGAAAATATCAGTAGGGTTAAGTTTCCCTTGTGAGTCTTTGTAGCTCAGGATGTATTATGTTGATGTCTCGATTGCAACTGATTTACTATTAGCATGAACATACGGAATGATCGAAACATACTGCCTGATTCTTCACATCTCAATTGTGACTGTATGAGGGAGTGGTGTGATGCTTTTGAGGGTCCTTTTGGTTTGTTGCTCGTGGTTTGATCTGTTGTCTTGTGACCTGTGATGGGGAGTGGATATGAAAAGAATTCAGTGGGGTGGCAATTGGCTTTATCTGAAGAAAGGTTGCAGACACATGGACGTGCAATGATACCTGTTGTTTGGCAAGAAATGTGTTTATGTTATTTTTCTGTTCATCTCAATGAGAAGTCAGTGACATATATTTAGCCTTTTCCATATTGCAGAAATCATCAGCAAGTCTCTGCTTTTCAAAACTGAGACAGCCTCTGCTTTTCAAAACTGAGATAGCCTCTGCTTTTCAAAACTGAGACATTAAAATTTTGGTATGTTTCAATCCTTGTTCTATTTCAATTTGTTATTATTTAGTTCTTACCAGACGCAACTGCTATCTTACTTGAACTCTGCATTGTAAATTTCTAATATGGCCAGTTTTATTTTCTTGATTTCCAGAGTTTTCTTTGGTAAAGGTTGTTTTTAGCCAAAGGTGAATATGACTCCTACCAAGGTAATTATCTTTTGCAACAACTAGTGTGTTAACCTGGTTCCTAAAAAATTCTGGAGTCTACCACTAGACTGTATTTTTTATAAAACATAACTTTACTTTGTTGCTTTTCACTTTAGTATTGTCAATTCCACAATATGTTCATTACTAGAAACAATGGTTAGTATTTGGTTACAATTATTTTTCCTTAACTGCATTTTCCAAAGCTAATTGATTTTAGTTAGTAGGCACGTCTTTGTATTATATCAAGTCCTAATTATAGTGACAATAGCCTAGACTTGCAGTATTTTTCATACTGTAAATTGCATGCTAGGCCGTAGTATTTGGTTTGACCATGTTTACATATGAGGTATTAAATTGTAAATCCCTAGAATTTGCATCTTACTAACTCTACATATAGTTTGTTAGTTTTCAAAGTTTGTCGTTTTCTCTAAATTTGCATATGAGGGGTTCCATCATGATTCCCTAGAATTTGCATCTTACTAACTCTAGATTTAAGTTGTTAAATTTTAAAGTTTGCCTTTGCATTAAATTTGCATATGAGGGGTTCCATCGCTAATCTCTAGAATATGCATTTTACTAACTATAGATAAAGGTTGTTAGTTTTCCAAAGTTTGCTTTTATCTTTAAATTTGCATTTGAGGGGTTCTCAAAGTATATCCCATATATTTGTATTTTCCCAACTATAGAAATAATTTGATCTGCTTTAGTTATCTGATAATTCTATGGTTTTATCTGCATATATGGGGTTCTCAAAGTACCGCCCATGTATTCGTTTTTTTTCCCAACCATAGAAAAATTGATCTGCATTAGTTAGCTGCTACTTCTATTATTTCATCTCATTTTAGTGATCTGCATATGAGTAATCATTGTTGTAACCATCTACTCACTGTAGAAAAGCTTGGTTACTTGTGGTAATCATTGTGATGAATATAAACCAATGCTTTGACTTTAGTTGCCTTAGCTCAGCATTGTACATGTTCATCCTTACAGTACATTTTTTCTACAGTTATACTACTTTTAGTACTGTAGAATGCATGTTGGAAACATGTAAATTATTTGACTTGGTCGATATTTAACTCTATAATTTGTATTTTCAAAAGTTTGCATTTGATGGGTTTCCTCATGAGCAAAACTATTTGTATCTTATAAACTGTAGAAAATATTTGTTTTCTTCTCATCTTTTCACATTTTGTTCCTATCTGTGCATTGTTTGGGTTCTAACATCTATCCCTAGAAGTCTGGATATGCATTTTCCTACCCAGTCCAAGGGTTTTGCTATGCCATTTTTTTTATTTTCTTATTTTGGATTAGTATTTGTTATTTTGTTATCTATATGTTGTTCCTTCATTTTTTAGCAACTTGGGTTGTTAAAAAAGAAGTTCTGATTTGCTTTTATCTTGCTCCTATTAGTTTGTCCAGAAGACTTATTCACTGTATGCACTAGTTAATGTTCATTCATTTTCAAAAAAACTTGTTCCTGCTACTTGATGAAAGAATATATTCTAGCTCTTCATGTTTACAGTAGAGATTGCCTTCATTTACGGTGATTCTAATATTGTAAATCCAATGCTATATACATGTACAGTGCTTCAACATTGTTCTATCTTTTTTCCTGCTGATTCAGTAGTGTTGTCCTTTTGATTCCCTTTTCTTTTAGCATCTCCAGCTGCTCAGCCCAACGGCCTTCACGACGGCGAAGGTTTTTCTGACCTCGGGGCAGTAGGCAGAACTGCCTTGTTGCTGCAAGGTGGATGTGTTTGGAATTTTCACTTGTTGCATGATTCTGTCATTCTGCTCAGATGGTTACTAGTTTCCTCATTATGTTCCTTTTGGAGACAAATATGATATTTTACTTGTGTTACATGTGCTTCCAGAGCTAATAGCTGGCTTTGAAAGCGAGAATGCATTCTTTGGTCGTTTTGTGAACCAATGACTTGCTTTGCTTGAATTTTGGATCATGTTTGAAGCTGCGCTAGAGGATCAACAGGAAAAGGAGATGCTATTGTTGAGATCTTTGCCAGCTTTTTGAGTTTTTTCTTTTCAAGATGTTTGGGATCTTCACTTGCAATCAGAAGATGCTATGCATTTGTCTTTCAAGATGGTTTAGCTGAAATATCTTTACAGTCAGATTTTTAGTCATATATCTAAAGCAAATTGTCTAGCAAGTAGCATCAAGTTCATTTGAATCTTGTGTCATGTGGTGTATAGAAACATTCACATTTTATTTCTTCTACAATATTTATTCGATGGTTGCAAAATTTGGGTGACAGGTCAATATATAGAACCTACTTTTTCGGTTGCCTCTTATCTGGGTATTTTAGGAATTTGTAGCACCCAAATCTGTGTAATATGAAGCTTTTGAAAATCTGGGTAATTTGTGATCCTCTATCACCCAGATTTAGTTTTGCTACAAGTCTGGACAATTCTTCATAGGTTATTGCCTAGGCAATGGCAACCACGAAAATGCCCGAGTAAGAGGTAGACACTCCCATTTCAGAAATGTCAGGTTTGTAAGCAAGCTTCAAAACATGTCAAGTTTTTGTTCTCTGTGCAAATTTCAGAAAATTTTGAAGACCAAAGTCATAGCGACCCACGGAAAATGACTAGTGTAAACTTCAATGAATCAGCGTCATTTGAAGACCATTTGCAGTAGGGATTTGAGGAGCGGATTTCCACAATTTTCGGTATGGTGCGATGAAACTTGGAGGCTAGATTGAAATACTCACAATTTGCCAAATTTATCACAAACAATTCAACTCTCGAGAAATTTGTCAACGTTGGTATGTGATTGACTCTCCTAACAAATCTTGATCATGAAAGTGGAAGCACAACTAAAATCCTTGGCTACGAAACAAACTAAAATTCTCCCAGCAACTTTGTGAGGAGGAAATCTGGGTTTACCAATCACATATGCAGGAATCATGATTTCCCAACCAACCCCGTCGAGTTTTGATCTAAAAAGTGGCTTGTAAAGCCTACCCTAATTTGTGTCACCCAGTTTTTGTTCTCTCTCCAAATAAAAAAGCTTAAGCTTCACAAAACAGAAATAGAAGCACAAACACCATCACCCGTCAAGAATTATGGGATACAGTCATCTCAACTTATAAGGATGCAAAACTAATTAAGTGTCCTTTTTCATATTTAGTCTGCTTGGCGTTCCACGATCCCATTACCTTGAAACCCATGAAAAAGCAATGCTGCAGCAAGAACCAGTGCTCAAAGCTACACAGAACAGAACTTCATGCAGTGTACAGCCAACATCCCTAGCTTGTTTAAGTGATTTTAGGTGATTTTTCACAACAAAATGGCACAGATATATAGGTCACCTGGAAAAGAACCAGAGGTTAGGACTGCCCATAAATATGCAGTCATGTAAGAACCATGGCAGGCACAGTCAGGGCCGGTCCTGAGATTTTTGGGGCCTGGGACTCAACTTTCTATGAGGGCCTTTCAGTAATAACAAAATTTCATTGAAGTCACTAAGATTTTTTGAAGTGCTCATGATACTCCTAAGAAATTTGTCAAAAGGGGCTCCTCTCAGTGATTCTAAACTCGTCATGTGTTTCCTCTAATCTTCTCCTTCCTTTTCTAATTGCCAGATGGATGTTTTCTAAATGACATGATTTTGCTTTGTTCTGATTATTAATGAAAAACAATTAGTCGTGAGTGTCAATGATTTAGGGCAAAAAAATCGATAAAAATAATACCTGGTCCCTAAAATTCTAAAAAAAAAATCTCACTACGGAACTTATACTCCAACCATATCTAACCAGGTGGGAATGCCAGTGTAGAGCATGGCTCCTCATCAGTTAATAATCTTTAAAAGCAGGTCACCTATAAGGCTATAAAAAAATGTAAAACATTGAAAGAACGAATTATGCAGATTACAGACCTTAAAACTGATTCCTAAAATTATTTTTCAGAAGAAGCATCAGCACTCTCGCTTTTCCTCATCCGTTTCATAAAGCTGCTCCCATTGGTGTTTTCCAGCACAGCTAGAAGCAAAAACAGCAGAAAGGCCTGGAACACTCTTCTCGTAAGGATGCACAAATGTATGCAGAAAATCCTTTCTTGCCCATTTTGGCAATAATATCAAGACTCAAGTTGTGCTTCAGCAACCCCTTTGCCTTGAGAAATTTCATCAAGCAATATCGTGGCAACAATAGGCATTCAGTGTCACACAAAATTAATTCTGGTTTTCGTGCAATGTATGGTATCTCCAACCCGACATCTGTTGTCAGGAACTCCAAACTTCTTCGAAGCCTTTTTTGACCTAAACAAAATATGTGGTGCCTGGCTGACAGCTAATGATATCTCATTCTTTGACCATCCAAGCTTCTCAAACAGTTGCATGATATTTGTGAGCACCTCACTGTTGATTGATGCAAATATTACTAGTGCACGTAGAAACACCGGCGACCTCGGCCGAATTCCAAACTCATCAGTGCACGCCAAAGCTTTTGCCAGGCGCTCAGTGCTCTTGGTCATCAAGCCTCGAGCTGTTCTGAATGGCAAACCAAAAACATTTACCCCACGTTGCTGAAGAAGAGTCAAGTTGGGTATGTCCACCTTCTTGAGGTCAATGCTGAGGGTACCATTGTTAACCTTGACAACTCGAAGGGGGTCGTTGGTGGAGCCGGAAATCTGGAGCCAGAATTCAAGTTTGCGCAAAAATTGCCTGCTGGGGAGGTTTTTGACCTGAAGGACCTCGTCAACGGAGCCGAAAATCCGTCGCCCCAATTCAACTTTGCGCAAAAAAACATTTGCTGCGGAACTGCTCTCCGGAGGCAAGTACCAGTCGACCGATCTGGGGACGCGACAGGCCGAGCTCGCTGAGCTTGGCGACGCGGGGAGCCAGGACTTTCTCGACGTCGGCGCAGAGCAAGAGCGTGTCGTTGGTGACGACGGTGGCGATGTCGGCGCGGGAGAGGCCGAGGCTGCCTAGGAAGGCGACGACGGCGTCGGGCCTCGAGGGGGACTCGAGGTGGGAGAGCTTCTTGGACTTAATGAGGGCCTTTGCCCGAGAGAGGCCGCAGTTGGCGACGAGGTATTCCTCGACGGCGAATGGGCTCGCGGCGGCGGCGGGGAGGCGGTGGAGGGAGGAGGGGGGCGAGATGGGGGCGGCGGACGGGGGGGATGGGTAGAGATGCGAAAGGATGCATTTCCGGATGCGGAGCATGGCGGCGGCGAAACCCATTTCCGGCGGCGGCGGCGGGATTGCAGCGGCCGGTGGGTGGTGGGGGTTTGGGCTTCCGGGGAATCTGATGTTGTGAAACACGTCGTCAACGGTGGGATCTTCTCCCTCTCATGCCTCTCACGACAAGCATACAAGAACAAGTATAAAGTAGACAAGACACAATATATAGGTGGAGCTTCTTTTATTCCTCAAATCGATGTATTACAATAGGGGGTGCTCCTCCGATTATATAGTCCGAACTAAGGCTAGAGATTATGGTAAGAGCCCACAAGCAACCGGATAAGGACTAGGACTTCTACTCCTCCTTTCCTTCTTGGAAAGTCCGGTTGTTTTACAACACTCCTCCTTGGGCGATTACCGCGAATGCATATGCCTCATCAAAAACTCCATCCGAAAACCCAGTGGGAAAAACGGTTCTTGGAGAAAAGAGTACATATCAACCGCAATTGTATTGCACATGTTGCCTCATCAAAAACCTTATGTGAGAAACCTTCAAGTAAAAACTCACAAAGGGAAAAAAAAAAAAAGAGTACAACATTAAACCTTCTGGTTATACACAATTCTATATTTACTATTTTTCGTGAATAGTGATAAATCTTCAAGATTAATGCATGAACTTCATGATTCTTGCATTAATGATCTTAAATAATCAAGTGGTATACCTTTATGGTAAATTCAAAAATTAATCATCAAGTTGATTCCTTCTGAGTAACAACATGATAAAAAATATGCTCCCCCTCATGTCGACATCCTTTAAACTTCAGTGTTCAATAATGTCTT
Organism: Urochloa ruziziensis; assembly: GCA_015476505.1. NCBI lineage: Eukaryota > Viridiplantae > Streptophyta > Magnoliopsida > Poales > Poaceae > Urochloa > Urochloa ruziziensis. Next base: position 36,384,397 of record CM027126.1, on the reverse strand, counting down.
AGTTACATTCTACATAAATGTGTATGAGTACAATAATTAGTCCTTCAAAGACTTAACTATGATAAAGAGCAATGCTTCAAGCATTAATAACCACTTATTAATTGTGCAACACAAAATAAATTTTATCCTTTCAGAGGAATATGGGGCTAATAAGTTTCAATTCACATATCTTCTAGATATTTGATTCCCAACTTCAAAATTCAAATTTGAAATAATAGCAACTCTATCTAAGTGGATTCTAGTTTATAACCAATGATCTATTCACTAGATCTTCAAAGATAGCTTATTCCACTATAGATAAATCAGTCTTCACTTTGGCATTTGAGGGGATAATTCAAATCGCCAATCACCAATATACCTTCTGTGGTATGTGAGAATACTTACTATCAATACTAGATAGCTATGCACAAGTGCTTAAATGGTACATTCAGGACCATATGATGCTCACTTCATTCTTAATTTATTTGGGTCTGTATAAAGTTAATTCATATCTTCAAGATTATTGGTGTTCATTCAGGAAATGACTGATAAGTCATTCATTGACTATATCCTTCAAGGATTTTGTAATTCTTCAAGAATAGTATTTCTCTTATGTGAGAAATCCTCTCATGCAAGAGAGAAGTGATTTACATGATCCTTTTAACTTGAGTTCTTCAATGAACCATTTTAAAAGTGTTATTCACAATAAGTCATTCTATGACTTTATTTCCTTCCAGGATTTAACTCTTCTAGAGATTTTAATATTCATTCAGAAATATTATCTACCTTAGACATTTAATACTTAGTATGAGATTTAATTTTAATTCCTTCGAGGAATGATGATTCCTTCAAGGATCACCTATGGATTTTTCGAATCCATCAATTAACTGCATAATATTTAATTTATTCTTTCCATTTGCCAGATAAGAAGCAGAATATTCATTCATACATAATGGGAGTTTGTTAGTCTTTTGAAAGACCTATAAACCATTTCATGTCACCATATCATTATTCCATAATGACTTATGTAACTTGAACTTGCAGGTTCACGTATATTCTTAATGATTTAACCTTAATTGCATTTTTTCATTGACCCGATATGAGCGCTTCATGCGACTCTGCCATGGACTTTATTTGTGGATCCCTGTTCTCGTTTAGAGAAACATTGCAATGATAGAGGTAATATTGTCGACATTCATTCTATTTCTCTCATATCTTCAGGATAAGACTATGATATAGTCAAATAATATCTGCTATCCCAACACAAAATAGTGCGCGCACTTTGTAGTGTTAGGCTTTCATCTTCATGATGACCATTCTTAATTTGTGAGGTATTTGACCATGATGGTCTTCTTTCCGGAGTTCTATAGAGGTTTCAGTAAAATTTGTATGACAAGTTCATTTAATCCAAAACCAACAGGCGTCCCTGTAGATTTTAAATTAATGATCAAGTCATTTGCCATGGTGAGTATATTATTAAATACCCGGGATATACCACACATAGCATTATGTTTACTACAAGTAAACTTAACTTCTGGTTAATAACTTCAGGTTGTTTCTCCTAATCTCGAGTTTCCCATTTGTGAGCATTCATTATGTGCACATTCTCACTGGGATAAAATCTTTCAAATACTTTCACTTCAAGTGTGTTTCCACATCAGGTGGTGCCCTTCATGAGCTTCCTCACATTTAAATATTCTGGCATTATACTCAGCTTCATGCGAGTATGATTTAGTGCGTGTTTTTATTCGTGCTTCAAGCTTTCAAGAATATTTTATGAAGATCATTATTCCATTCAATACAAGGCATTCATATAGGCTTTCTCTCCCCCTAATGCCGGTATTACATCTTCATAAATAATAGCATACTTTCAGTAATATCCCCATGAGCTTTACATAATGGAATTTCATATCCATATTTTCAAACTTCAGGTTAATACCCATGTATGCCAATATGGTGAAATTAATAATTTTCACGCACCTAATTTCAAAATTAGTGAGCTAGACTTTATTTGTATATTATGCAATTTGGTATGTTCTGCATACCTACAAATTTGCAGTTCTAAAAATGTACAAGACTATTTTATTGTCTAACTTCTTTATTTAGCCTAAAAAATTTCGATTCAAATACTCATATGATATACTATAAGTAATTTAGAAAAATAAACTTCATGTTTATTGTTTGCAACATTAAATCTACACGAAATTTCTTTTAATTGCTTATTCATTCAAGAATTCCCCATATGCCTTAAGATTTTGAACCCATAAATACGAAATAGTTTTCCACACAATGGACTAGCAGGTCCATCTTTTATTTGTTCGCAAACTCATTCTAATTGAGTTAATCAATTTCTAATTGATTGAATAAAATCACTATTGTTCCGATTTCAAATTGGTTTGCTCCCCCTGATCTCAACCTACTTGATTAGAGATAATATGATGACTACTAGTCATATTATACATCGGCATGAAATGCACAAACTGAATCAGCATGCAAGCTGATTGTGATGACTTGCTGATCATCTCAACGGTGAGAGCTACTACTCAATAGGAGAAGCTTGAGTATATGTATAGCATGCGAGCTAATACAAGAAAACAATAGTATTGTGGCTTCTAGCCAACATAAAGCGGATTTTAGTATAATACCCATGTAAAGGCTAATAAATAATGTAGTAACATGCCGGTTCCCACATTAGTGTGAAAAAGCTATTAACTAGTCATTCTTAGTGACAAGTGGTATATATGGATTACGAAGGTTATGCGCAGAGCTACAGACTTAGTCATTATAATGACCACAGCTACAGGCCTACTTGCGCGTTGGTTTGTCCATCAATCTAACAGGATGCAGCTCTAAACCAACAATACTACAAGATTAGGGATATGCCTATTAGATTTTTCAAGTTATCCATGCCTCTAATACCCTATTTTCTACCCTTTTTCATATCATAGATGCACTTCAGGGATGTTATGCTTCAAGCATCTACTATGAGTTATTTCAAATATACCATAGAATTAAATTATACTTCTAGTATATATAGAGAATGATTGAAATCCACATAGTTGTACTATTCAATGTACAATAATATGGCTTGGGTTGAATAAACTTCAAGTTACAGGGCTTATGTATTTTAGTACATAATTGAGTAATATACAGTTTCTAGACTAGATTGAATCTTCTGAGTTCAATTAAAAAGCATGTACATTACTAGTTAATGTGCTTCATAAAAATTCAGTTTTCGTTCTACCTTCATGGTAGAAATACACAATAACCGTAACCTTCATGGTTATTTGAGGCTTTTAGTGGAAAATCCGTTTCAAATAATTATCAAATAGGCAATTCAAAGCAATTATTTACAATATTCAGCAAGTAATTCTTATTTATTTCATGAGGTTAAAGTTATTACTTCAGGTAAAAATTGCTACAAGCAAGTGGGCATAAGATAAGGTGAGAAAAACCTATACAGAGGTAAGAAACACTAATATATTCAATTTGCCCTTCTATTATGGGAAATATTCTTAAAATTTTGCTAAACTTCTAGTATGGAGCAAAAAGTAATTGTTCTCTCTTCGTGAGCATAACCAAATTCTTCATGAATATAATTAATAATGCACCTTATGTAGAAAATTCTATTTATGTATGGTTAAGGGGTGAGTATGAAACTTCTTTGTTCCAATGCATCTCCCCCTGATCCTCAGGGCGTCCCGGAAGCTCTCCCGCCTCAAGTCCCCTTCCAAGCCGGACGCCGTGCTCGCCTTCCTCTCCGGCTTCGGCCTTACTCCTCGGGAAATCGCCACCGCCGTCGTCCTCCACCCGAAACTTCTCTGCTGCAACGTCGTCGTCCGCCGTGCGCTCAAGGATCACGGCCACTCCGCTTCCCAGATCGCCTGCTTAATGGCGCTGGGAGGCTTCCTTGGACCCTCCATCGTCACGAAGATCAAGTTACGGCCCCCATGTTTGGCTCCATCGACAACCTTCCCAAAGCTCCGGACTGGCAGGAACTTACTGTTTGCCATATGCCCATATCTATGGAGAGGCAAGTGTAGCCATCTGATTTGTTGCAGCCACAGTTGTGGTGTGATTTCCTGCCAGCGAATTGGCCCCATGTGTCAATGACTTAAAAGAGTATGGCAAAAATATTTTACACTTGTAAAGGTGCGGCGAAGATTATAAACGTTGGTCAAGTTTGGCGATTCTTTGAGCACCTAATTAAACATTTTCCGATCACTGACATCTAACATATAAGTAGAGTTACATCGCTCTGAGAAAGCGCGCCCATCCGGCTGTTGTCGCGTCCGCACCCGACGCGTGGACTCGGTGTCGCGCTGGAGCCCATCTGTTACTCGCGTCGGTCCTACGCACTGCGGAAGACAGGTCCACGCGCAGGGCTACACCTCGTGCTTCTCTGCCGACGAAATCCCTTCTCTCTGGTTCATCCTTCGCCTCGCTCCCTCACCATCGCCTCCTCACCTTTGCCTCCCGCGCCGACGCCAGAGTCCTCCGAGCCCGTATTTTGGCGGTTCGGCCCAGCTCTGTGGCCTCCCCCTCCCTCCTCCGTCGGCCTGCACCGGCCACGAAGAAGGCAGATCGACGGCGGCCCCGCCGGCGACGCTGCAGGCTGCACGTCGCCTGCCGCCGACAGTCGTCGTCGCCAACCTGTTGGTGAGCCAACTAACTCTCTTGCCCTCTCCCCCTCTATCTTTCATTCTGTCCCCCTGATTTTTCCCTGTTGATTTGATTTGATTGTTCAGAAGGTTTGCAACACGGAGATTGCTTCTGCACTGCCGGTTTCACCGCGGATCCTCTGGACCATACATCCCAACTTGCAGGTGATTTCTCATTCTACGTCCATTAGCCCATGGCCTCTCCACCACTCTGTCCCTATGAGGCTGTGACCCTGTTAGCCCTCCTCTTAACCATTGTATCATCTGCAATACCTCAACTGCATGCTTCGTTAATTAACTAGGAGCTGGTGTAGTTAAATAGCAGATTTTGAGGCACGATCTCTGACTAAACAGGATAAAAATAGACGTCTGAAGCCACTTTGTTGTTCCGATTCTATAATAAATACGGTGCTGCTCTTATTTTGTTTGTTCTGTATCACGAAGCTGATGAAAAAATTTATATAGTAAGACAAACATGTTTTGCAATGACAGATTTTTAGTACAAGGATAACTATACATCTACTCTTGTGTTGTGTTTTTTTGCCATGCTCTGATTATAACTTGCAATTAGAGGAGTATGCAAACATGAAGGCTTCTGATTCTTAGTATATGGTTGTATTGTCTGTTACTGAGTATATATAGTCATACTCATATCGCTATAAGAAAAGGAGGCATCCCAAGCCATAGTCACTGTACACGGTAAATATATATATATACACTCACGTAACCAGGGTTTTTTTCCTGCGGTTTTTTTGGTTTTTTTGGGGCGACAGCAGAGCTGCGGGCTGAACCACCTGAACAGAAATTGCATATCATGGTAGCTAGTGAGATCCGATGCTGCTTACTCTAAAGGAATATTAGTTAGCAGTTTTTTCATGGAACTACAACTGAAAATGGCTCCATAGGATCAATCAAATTTCAAAATGAATTTCTTTCGCCAGCTCTCTCCACTAATTTCCATATCCCCTTCCATATGGCCCCGTTTAGTTTTTAAAGAATGGAGAAAGTTTATGCATTTGGAAGCGTGCACATAGAAAAAACTTTTATGCATTGGGTCGCGTGCACAGAGACACACACGATTCCCTAGGTGAAAACTTTATGCAAAATGAGGAGAACTAAACAGGCCCCGAATAGAAAATTAGGCATAACAACACATTTTAATTTTAAAAATTATTAAGTAAAGCATGAACATGAACATAATGAGTGATCCAATGACAGCATGATGCATGCGTTCATGTTTAAACACAAATTGAACATGAGAAGGTGTTGGCTGCGCTGTTATCATCTAGGATTGGCATGCTACGGTTGATCTTAGCCCGTGTTTAGTTCGCGAAAACATTTCGTGAAAAGATTTCGGATTTTGATTTTATCAATTTAGAAGTAGTAAATGTAGACGAAAAGGTGGAAAGTTATATGGATAGGTTGAAAATCTCGAGACGAATCTAACGATGGTAATTAGAGGATAATTAATACATAATTAGCGGATGATTACTGTAGCACTACTGTTGCAAATCATGGATTAAGTATACTCATTAGATTCGTCTCGCGATTTACAGTCTATCCATATAACTTTTCACCTTTTTCGTTTACATTTAATACTTTATGCATCAAAGATTCTCCTTTGATGTGATGGATGAAAATATTTTGGGTGAGAACTAAACATGGCCTTAGTTGATTAGTTGATCAGATGTGTTGCAGGGGCGAGGTGATACATGTCAGTCTCTTGAATGGCATCGCGGATGTACTAGGAAGTAGTCATACACACACAAAAGGCCTCCAAAACGTAGATGAAGTAGTGGTCTATAGACGAGCAATCATGTAAGTGCGAGCCCCAAAAACTGGATCATCCAGGATCTTACGTCCTGTTCTTTTGGGATTATCATCTCAGTCCAACGGATTATTCTTCTCACAGAATACTATTGAACTAGCCAGCGGATTATTTTCCTCACATACTTTCTAGTCCAGTCCAGCGAAACGAACATGACATTAAATTAATTAATGTGGTTTTAGAGGCCGCTATTGCACTCACATAGATGCTTGCGATGGAAATGCAAGAGTAGCATAGAGTTATGTATCGCGTTTCATAAGGGTGAGAATAAGAAAAGGTGCCTCTCTTATATGGGCTTCAAGGGTGAGGTTTATTGAACCTGGACGTCATAATATAATGGAAGTTAAGGCTAATCCTAGTGGAGAGTTTCATTTTGATGTTTTCAAGATGGCCACGTATGAAACATGAAAATGAAATAGTGTTTGAAACTATCTCTACATTGCAAAGTTTCATGATGTGGTTTTATAGGCACTACATGCAAAACACAAAAGTGTTGGTAACTGTGCATATATGATTTCATCTAGATGAAACTCCTCTCATCTCTCTCCTCATTAACTCACTGGCACATCATCACTGATGACTTGTCACCCTAATTAATGTGCTTGAAACCTAAACCCTAAGCCTAAGTAACGGAATAATAGCCATCAAGCACCAATAAGCCAGTCTCAGAGGGAGTTTTATGGGCATTAAATAGGCTGTCATGTCACTATTTTTGATGATGTGACAGTGTATTAATGATGAGAGAGATGAAAGGGGTTTCATAGTGGTGAAACATTGAAACCTTCTCTACACAATTACCTATACAACTTGTGTCTTGCATGTAGTCTAGGGAACAACAAGAGATGAAACTTTGCATTGAGAAAGGGTGTTTCATCATAGTTTCAAACATCTTTTAGATGATGTGTCACTCTAGGTAATTGTATCCATGAAACTCCCACTAAGACTGGCCTAACCCTTAGCATTTTATTAAATGTGTTAATTGAGCGAATCAATTCTCATAAACAACAGTAATCAACTCTTCTCAATTTATTAAAAAATAATAGTAACTCCTACCTAGCATCCAACATATCCATATTCGATTCATTGCGAGAGCAAATAAAGAATCTGAAATAAAAAAAATATGCAAAAAATATTCCCCTATTGACTTGGATAAAAAAATAGTATCTCCTAGCATTTATTGTGAAGCACTTAAAATTTATCAAATTAATTAAAAAAAATAAAAGGCCAGTTTTTAATTAATTCCAACTTCCAAGCCGGCGTGGCCGTTGCCACTTGCCCTCAAAGTCTCAAACCCACCACGATCGACGGTTCGACCGATCCGTCAGATCCCATCGCCGCCGCCGGCGCCACCGCCGGCGCCACCCTCCCCATCTGGTGATGCTGGAGCGCTTCGTCTTCCGTAGGGACGACCCGAACTCCTTTCGCGAGGACAGGAGAACCTCCGCGACCTGCAGCACCAGCACCGGCGCTCGATTCGACGTCTCCTTCGTCCTCGCCAAGCCCCCCACACCGTCGCGCCTCTACCTCTCGTGGCCGGAGGGCCCCAATGATGAGGACATCACCGGTACATCTACACCAGCAGCACCTTCACCCCAAGCACCACCTTCAGGGCCGATCACTCGGGCTCGTGCAAGAGAGTTGAACTACGTCATGGTGCTAAAGAATGAAGGATATGTGGCTGGATTCGGACTGCGCACGAACGTCAACTTGTGACGGCCGCCACGACTTCATCCGGACTCCGTTTTGGGCGATCAAGTACTTGATGGAAAGCTTATCAAGTCTACTTTCAGATGGATCTGGACTCATCTTCATATCTTCACCGAGGCGGCCGCAATCGTCATTTTGAGTCGGACTGTTTTCTGTCCAAGGTGCTGCACCCACATTATTTTGGCCCAATGGGCCGTGTATCGAATTGGGTCCATTAGGGACGCGTCCTAGGGTTATAGCACGAACCCAACTCCCTTGTGGCCGTGCTATTAAACCCTATAGCCGTCATTAGCATCCTCGAGTTTTGTTTTACATCTAGCTTTAGCTACACCGAACACGCACAAATACGTGCTGTCCTCGTGTGATTTAGAACTCCACCTTCGAGTGATATTAAGATTGCTCGCCTTCTTTTTCTTGTTCGTTCTTTGATTGCGTACAGGAAGTTCTGATCTTGATTGCAACAGGGTCGGTAACCACAGGGAGTTGGTTCAGCGATTGCATTGGCGCTTCGGGTTCGCTCGTCGTAGTCGGATCGTGAGGGTCGACTTTCACCAAATCAAAATTATCCTCCACTCACCGAAAGATCGGGCACTTTAGCTCTATCACCCAAGGACAAGTGGGTGTGCTACCTCGTGGCGGCCCACCGCGACCTTGTCCTGCTCAGGCTGGACTCGCTCGTCGACGAACCCCAGCCTTTCGGGGAGGTTCGGCATGAATACTTCATCTACATAGCCGACCCTACCTCGCAGATCCCGCCCTTGCTCAGACCTCTGCCCCAATGCATGGAGCATGACCCTGATCTTGGGAGGCCATTGACGTTCGCGTTCCCCCCGCGGGCTGTTGGGCTATTGTGCCATGGTGAAGGCGAGTTTGCCGTGGCATATCTGGGCGTATGCTGGTCTCACGTAACATCGGAGATGGAGGCTGAGCTATGGGTGCTCCGCTCGTCGTCGTCCTGCTGCCGTGATCATGGTGCTGAGAATTGGGAGAAGAAGCGCCTGCCGATCCCGTACGAGGAGGATGACCACTTGGACCTGTTTCAGTGGGTCACCAATGAGGTTGTCCCTTTCAAGAATTCCTTATGCTGGGGTTAAGGTTAACTACGCTAAAGGAATCTTGGTCTGCGACGGAATCTTTGGAGAAAGCCTCAAGGTCTCCTACATCCGTTTCCCTCTGGATACCTTTGTCCGCGACAATCCTCGCCGCATACGCAAGGAGCTGTATCGCAGCTTGTGCGTCACTGATGGTGGTTCTAGGTTGGTGTTTGTTGATGTTGCCCGCCATGACGGAACGGGATTGGGCTCGATGGCCCCTGGAAGTGGAACTGGGTTTACCATGACCTTCCGGACATTGGAGATGGCAGAGAATGACATGATGCAGTATCAGTGGATTGAGGACGCTGTTGTCACTTCAGATCAGCTATGGGCTGCAAACACACCTTCGCGTCTCCCGCGTGAGGTTATGACGATCCCGTTGGTGAGTATGGATATTCCCAATATTGTGCATGTTGTATTGTTTGGTTGGGAGATTGGCAGTCTCTTGCTAGTTGCCATTGACTCGAGTGATAAGCAAGTGCTGGGATCAGTTGTTAGATACATCGAGTCATCGGAGCAAGGTCTTTCTACTGATGATGCCGATCTGGTCAGGGCAAAGCCAACGTCCTTCACACATTTCCTTCCATCAGAATTCCCCAAGTTCCTGAATCTCAACAGGTAATTGCAACACTGTCTCTAACTTGTGCACAATTTTTGGCACTAATGCAGTCTATCCTTATTTGCTGGCCTTAGTTTTTTTTTGTGTGTGTGCCAATTTTATTCTTGAAACCTTTGAGAAATCAGCAGAATGTGCTGGTCGCCAGGAGTGACCTGGCTGAACTTTCAAGCTGAAGTGAAACTTTTATGGGGTGTTTGGTTCGAGGAGCACCTCATCCTAGATGAGGTGGTCCAGCATGAGTTGATTCCATAAAATTTGGTGGAATTACCTCATTCCTCATGTTTATATTATTTATTAGTGCAAAGGGGTTTACGGTGTAGTGGCGCAAAGGCCACCGGCTGGGGAGCTCCCACCCAGGGTTCAATCCCTAGGTGCTGCACAATTTGTAGAAAAATAAAAAAAAAATCCCTTTGCCGGTCTCGTGTGCCAAAGCACTGGAGACGGCCCCGTCTCCCAGTGTCAAGGTGAGGGCCGGGGTATGCATGAGAAGACCTTCTTCTTATGTGAAATGCCCAGGGCAGCTTGGTCGAGTTTTTTTTTTAATTTATTTATTAGCTTACAAGGGATGAGGTGGTGATGGATCAACTCATTCCATTTCACAAACCAAAAAAAAATGAGGAGCAAGAAGATAATGCATGACTCCATTCCTCAAACCAAACACCCCCTTAAATAATGAAGCAGATCATTAGGACAGGCAGGACTGAGAAAACTCCCTACTGCTAGTGCAAGCATTGTGCTTTGTTTCCTTCACTAAATTCTACTCCTGCCTGCCAAATTATCGAATGACATGGGACCCTCTGAAATAACCAAGTGGATGTAGCACTCAGTCGAATCGGATTGTAAGTATTTAAGGACCCTAGGGCTTTCAAATAAAAAATCTCGCTGGTAAATGGTAATTGTGAAAATCAATTGAACTTAACTATACTGCAGACTGCAGTATCTTGTATATCAGGTCACGTAATGTTTTGCCCAACTGTTGTTTTTTATGGTGATTCCAAAACCGAACATGTGCTACAATGTTTACTTCCTTTATGGCACTGAAGACCCCTGAGCTGTTACATAATTCATGTTAACCATGAATACTATAAAAAATAGCTTCAGAATTGAGTCGTGTACATATTATTTATGCTTAAAATATGGAAATCATCATGATATGATGTGTTGTAGCTGACAATGATTTCTCCCCTATTATGAGGCTCACTTCACTGTATTGCAGGTAGAAGCAGTCACCCATGAGTACGTCACCACATCGGCAGGCCAACTTCTTCATGCGAGTTGCCACCCTCTTTATTGTCCAGTTCTGAGATGACATTGTTTCTGGCTTCTACTGTGTGTTATTGACTGTATTGAAGGGCTACTTCGAATCGTTCAGCTTCTCTGTGTGTTTCCTGCTCTCGTGTAATATAAATAGTCAGGAAAAAGTACCTTTACCGGGCTGACGCATTGAACTAATCAGATACTGCTAGATGATGTGCCCGTGCCTTGGTAGCAACTTCCAAATTCTAACTATCGTGTCATTCAAGTTTCTCTATACAGTTAGAAATCCTACTGCAATCATATTGTGACAGTTTACCTTTGCACAATGAATCGCCTCACTGATTGCAGTGTCAATTTGAGACAATATTGTCTTACTTCTGCAGGCATCTAATGCCATCAAATTATTAAATTTAGGCAGGTGCGTGTACTTGTGTTCATTCAGACTATATGATATTTCACGCCTACTGATTACCAGGTTATCACGTCCCTACATGTGAAATTAACGATACCGTCCAGTTCGCAACAGCCAACAGGTTGTACTTTCTGAGAGGCCCAACGCTACTGTCTCGATCCTGAACTGAACAATGATGCTCGACAATTACAACAACCAAAGTGTCGAAAATGAAGGACAATGGATTGGGGAAAAATAATGGATTGATTATAGATGTACAAAGGGTGTATACAATATCGGTCTAGGGTTTATAGAATACACCCAATCAACAGAGATCTTTGCCTAATCTAGAATCAACCAATATAGAAACCCAGCAACCTATGCCCCCCCCCCCCCCCCCCCCCCCCCCCCCCCCCCCCGCGCGCAGTCGGTACGTAAAGCCACTACACACTGTTCAGACTGGACCTGAATTCAGTGAAGACGGAGGATGGGAGGCCCTTGGCGAAGATGTCTGCATACTGTGAGGTCATCGGTACATGCAGAACACACAGATCACCCATGACAACCCGTTCTCTGAAGAAGTGAAGGTCAATCTTGATGTGCTTGGTGCGTTGATGCTGGACAGGGTTGGAACTCATGTAGACAGTGTAGCTCCGCGTAGAGGGGCATGAAGCTCCAGGAGGAGCTGGCACAGCCATGTGGCTTCGGCGACTCCATTAGCCACAGCACGATACTCAGCTTCAGCGCTTGACCTTGAGACGGTGTTCTGACGCTTGGAGGACCATGAGATGAGGTTATCTCCGAGAAACACAACATAGCCCGACCGCGACCGCACCGACCGGCGCTGGATCCCGATCCGCTCCAGTTCCACTGCCTCCTCCTCCCTCCTCCTCCTCTTCTCCTCTTCCTCTCCGTCGCGGGTCATGTCAATAGCCACCTGATCTTGCTGCTGATTCTCGTCGGCCACCTCGTCGGAGTTGTTCGCCTCGGCGGCGGCGAGCTCCTCAGCATCGGGGTCGAGGTTGCAGCGGCAGATGGGGCAGGTGACGTGTCCAGCGAGCCACTCGCCGATGGAATCCGGGTGCAAGGCGTGGCTACACCGCGGCAGAAACCGGAGCTCCTCGTTGTCGGCGAACTCGCTGAGGCAGACAGTGCACTCGAGCACCGCGTCCTTGCCGCCCGTGACCCCGACATGGAGCTCCTTGGTCTCGGCATACTTTGTTACGAAAATGTGGGACGAGCATTGGTTAATCCAAATGGCATCACTTTGAACTGCCAGTGACCACTATGTGTTTTAAATGCTGTTTTGGCTTCATCATCAGGCAAAACTCGAATTTGGTGATATCCAGACTGCAAATCCGGCTTTGTAAAGTGTTGGGCCCCATGTTGCTCATCTACAATTGGGAGGGGGTCCTTGTTCTTGACAATGATGGCATTGAGATGCCTGTAATCAACACAGAATGTCCAAGTGCCATCCTTTTTCTTGACCAATAATACTGGGGATGCAAATGGGCTTTTACTAGGCTGGATAATCCCATCTTCTAGCATATCCTTTATCTGCCTTTCAATCTCATCTTTAAGCTGAGGAGCATATCTATATGGTTTTACATTGACTGGAGATACCCAGGCAGACAGGCAGTAGAGGAATGGAATGGTCAAAAGGCCTTTGAGGTGGTAGTTGTTTAGGCACTTGGAAAATGTCTACATTTTCATCTATCAGCTTCTGAATTGGTTCTGGCACAGAGAGTTGTTTCTCTGCAGGCATCTCTGGGACAGTTGAATAATTTGAGAGATTGCTCATTTCTTCCATAACCCTTTAAGCTTCTTACTGGTCAGCTTCTTGCAGTGAATGACATCATCCCTCACTCCATGCAACATAATTCTCTTCCCATTAAGTGTAAACTTGAGCCTTATTCTCTTCTAATGTACCCGCATTGGACTGTGGTATTCTAACCTGTCCATGCCCAATATCATGTCATAAGCTCCCAGTTGCGGCACTCTTGCAGTGGATATATGAAAAAGTTTGTCCTTGTGTCCAGCATACTAAATTGGGCATTGTACTGGTAGAGGAAAGCTTAGTGCCACCAGCCACAGAAACCTGAGTGGGTGCCACCTGTTGTATAGGCAACTTCAGCTTATTCACTGGTTCTTCATTGATAAATGTTCCTGAACACCCTGAATCCACTAGAACTAGTACTTCTTGTTTGCCAATTAGACCTTGTAATCTTGTAGTCTTCTTGCCCTGTGTTCTAGTGGATGCACATTCAGACAGTGTCAACAGTTCTTCATCACTGTCTTGACCTAGATGTTCACTGCCTTTGTAACTCTCATGATCATCATGTTGGAGTAACTCCATGAGCTCCTCTACTAAGTTCAAACTTTGAGTTGGGCATTTGTGCTGTGGACTGAAAGGTTCTCCACATTTCATGCACTGGACATTGGCTCGACACTTTGCTCTCAAGGCTTCATACTTATTGTCCCACCTTGCTCTTTGGCTGTATTTATCAGCTGGTTGCTTGTCAGTCTGAGGTGTAGATCCTAGAATACCAGAAGTAACAGCTCCTGTCACTAGAACTAGAGAAGGTGTCCTTGATGTCGATTTGATAGGTTCCCTGGGTCTACTTGAAAATCTTCATGATGATGCTTCCAGTATCTGTTCATGCATAATGGCCAAAGACAGGGTGACATCAATTGTTCGAGGACGGTGCAAAGCAATTACATTGTGGATGTTATATTTTAAACCATCCAAGAACTTTTGCACACAAAACACATCCCCCATCTCTGTTATGCACCAAGACCCTATGCTTAGCTTGTTCGAAACGCTTAGCATACTCTAATAAATCATTGGGTTTTCTTATGCTCAGAAGATCTGTCATATGATTTTGATAAAGATCTCTACCGAATTTGCTCTCTACTGCTACACAGAGATCAGGCCAACTATCAATATTGTGTTGAGCCTCATAAGACTGCAGCCATAATTCAACATTCACTTTAAAGTTGATTGTAGCAAAAGACACCCACATATGAACATGAAAAAGAATACATGCTAAAGTACTTTTCACACTTTCTCGCCAAACCCTCAGGATTGTCACCAGTAAACTTAGGGAATCTAATTTTGGCAACTTAAATTCTCGAGTATTATGATGTTGGTTCTTTCTATCACTGGTTTTAGGAGAATCAACAAACTAAGTAATAGATTTGGTCAGTTGTTGCTCACCCTTGACCAGGGTGTGATCAAAGGTCGAGGACCTCGGATCGGCACCCTGGTAGCTGTGTTCTTCGCGGTGGCCTTTGGCCCGCTCCTCTTCCTCGCGCGGTGGGGCCTTAGTTGGATCAGCCGAGGAGAGTGCTTCCAACGCGGAGATGCACGACGTGAGATTACTCATGGTGTCGCTGAGCTCACCCACGGTCTTCTCCGCGTTCAGCGTCCATGAATTGATGATGTCAGCCACCTTGGTCGTCAGCTTCAATTGGTCGATCTGGAGGGTCTTTACCTCCTTGATCACCAGATCGATCTCCTCCATGGTGACCATCCTGAAGGTAAGTGTCAGGGTCTTCGGCTTCTTGCCACGAAGTCAGGGTTGCGGCGGCGATGGCAGCGGCGGCGGTGGAGTGGAATTGGGGGAATTTGGTGGTGATGTGACCGACTGGGTAGTGGGACATGCGCCAGATCGAATCTCCCACAGAACAAGGTCAGCCGCGTCTGGGATTTATGGAGTTCAAAAGCGAATTGGAAGAATTTTTTTTCCGATTCGATTCTAAACACCAACTGCTCCGGCGGGACTCTTGTCGCTGCCGAAGAAGTTCGGCTCTGATACCAGGTGTTACGGTCCCCGACAGCACCGGCAGCACACCAGTGAGCCTAGGACGGAGTTTGCGTCACCGGCGGCGGCGACGAATCGTGGGGGAGAGAAGAAGAAAAACAGAAGAAAGTAGTTTAGGATTTCAATATATTTCTGATGTCACCTTCCAGGTTCCATATAGCAAAATGGTACATGGGCTTCAACCCTTCAAGGCACGCAGACCCATAACTAATGGAGACCCGAAGGCCCATTGTTGGGTTGTACTTAATGGTCGGGAACGAGGCGACCACGGCGGGGTCGAGCCCACGCTGCCGCTGCTGTCTGTCATGCTCCTCCTGCCGCGCGACAGCGCGAGCAGCGCGACCGGCCAGGATGACCGGCCCGCCTCCTGAGGTTGCGCGGCGGCCACACCAGTGCATGTACACAGAGAAGAAGCCGATGAAGAAGAAGGCCGCAATGAGCGCCACAAGGAGCACGATCATCGGCGCGCTGAACCCCGGCGGCTGGTGCGATGGCCGGTAATTACAAACTGTACTGATGAACTATGAGTACAAGCTAGCTAGTTGTACAATTGGATTAGTGACGAGCACACCCATTTGAGCTTTAATTTGGTACGGCTGGAACCTTGGTAGTTGGGGCTCCGACGCAAACACGCACGAAATCCTGACAAAGACCATGGGGTTTCGGATAGCAATCGTGGAGGTCAAAAGCAAGAGCTAGGCACGGCTCATTGTTCCAAGAAGAGTACTATGTCCTCCTCCCCTCCCTACATGGTTGGTGTTTCTGTTTCTATGCCGACTACATGGTTGGTGTTTCTGTTTCTATGCCGACTCCTCTTTTGTCTCACAGTACAGGTGCTATCAGTATAGCTCATGATCCGGTGAAGCATGAGCTTAGTAAGCATGTTGGTGTTGATGCTTTTTATACACGTGCGCAGGTACATGATGATATTATTGCTCCTCAGTATGTGCCTTCCGAGATTCAGTTGGCTGATTTATTTACAAAGACATAGACTGGAGCCCGACATAGATTTTATCTCTCTAAACTCAGTGTTCTTGATCCACCCTGAGTTTGAGAGGGGGTGTTAGATGTATATGTATTATTGTAGATTTTTCATTGTATAAAGGGTTTTGTGCATATTTTCTAATACTTGTACATGTATATATTTGAGCCTAGAGCCCCATATTGAATACAAGTGCTATTGACAACAATCTTCTGTTCACAGCAAGTATTGCATGCTGAGTGATGGCATGTCTTGCATGAAGTAATTGTGTACTTTCTTTCCAGATAGGATATATCTACGTACACGTTCCGTGGATCCATTCTATATTGCACTCATCTTCCGAAATTCTGATCAGCAGGCCTAACCTTGCGATCCTAAAATATGATCCCATAATCTCCTTATCAACAAGACAACAAACATGAATCCAACCCGAGTGTTTCTCGTATTTGCGCTTTAAGTTCTTTCGACATGCACACGGTCTTGGATTCCTAGCTTCTTTTCTTTTCTTTTTGCGAAAATTTCTTTGCCCATAAACCATGTTACTCTTTGTCAGCACACGGCCCATTGTCAGCACATGGCTCATTGAGATTTTTTTTTGATACTCGCTCATTGAGATTGAGTAGTAGCACCCACAAAAGATTAACAAAAACAACTACCAAATATCGCTTTGTCAGCCCACGGGATGACAGCCAGGTCAGATAATCTTATTCGGAAATAGTCTCATTGTTCAACAGCATCCAACCAAAATATTTCCAAACTTGAATTCTCAAGTTTCATACCAAGCCAAGGAGAAACGTGATGTCAGTAAGAGACATTTTAACACACATACAACCACAATACAAACCAATTTGGAAACTCTAAACAAAGTTAATATAAAACATGCACGATGATCACAATTCACAACAGGGTTCAAACTAACAACAACATAGCCTTTTGTCCCAAACAAGTTGGGGTAGGCTAGAGATGAAACCCAAAAGAAACAAGGATAAGAAAGACATAAAACGGCACAAGACCAAAGATAAGGTTAGGGGTAAACAAGAGAAGAAACAAAAGATCATGGTTTAGGCACGTTAATTGCTAGTCTCCAAGTGCATCTATCGATAGCTAATTCCTTGGAGATATTCCACTCTCTAAGATCCCTCTTGACCGACTCATCCCAAGTCAGTTTAGGTCGACCTCTACCTCTCTTTACATCATCTACCCTTTCTAGAACCCCACTATGCACTGGCGCCTCAGGAGGCCTCCGTTGGACATGTCCAAACCATCTCAACCGATGTTGCGTCAATTTCTCCTCGATTGGTGCTACGCCGACCCTATCTCGAATAACTTCGTTTCGTACTCTATCCCTTCTTGTGTGCCCACAAGACCAGCGTAACATACGCATCTCTACTACACTCAATTGTTGGACATGTCGCCTTTTTGTAGGCCAACATTCCGCACCGTATAGCATCGCCGGGCGAATCGCCGTCCTATAGAACTTACCTTTTAGCTTTTGTGGCACCCTCTTGTCACAGAGGATGCCAGAAGCTTGACGCCATTTTAGCCAACCGGCTGAAATTCTATGCCTAACATCTTCATCAATATCTCCATCCTTCTGGAGTATCGATCCTAAATATCGAAAAGTATCTTTCTTGGCCACCACTTGCCCATCAAGGCTAACGTCTCCATCCTCATGTCCAATCGCGCTGAAGTCGCACATCATGTACTCTGTCTTCGTCCTACTAAGTCTGAAACCTTTCGACTCTAACGTGTGCCTCCATAGCTCTAACTTCCTATTAACCCCCACCCTACTCTCATCAACTAGCACCACATCATCCGCAAAGAGCATACACCAAGGGATATCATCTTGTATGTCCCTTGTGACCTCATCCATCACTAAAGCGAGTAAATAAGGGCTCAATGCTGACCCCTGGTGTAGTCCTATTTTAATTGGAAAATCACTGGTGTCGCCATCACATGTCCGGACAAATGTCATCGCATCCTTGTACATATCCTTGATGAGGGTAATGTACTTAGTGGGGACTTTGTGCTTTTCTAAGGCCCACCACATGACATTTCTTGGTACTTTGTCATACGCCTTCTCGAGGTCAATGAAAACACGTGCAAGTCCTTCTTCTGCTCCCTATATCTCTCCATCAACTGTCGTATTAGAAAAATTGCCTCCATGGTCGACCTACCAGGCATAAACCCAAACTGCTTTTGGGTCACGCTTGTCACTCTTCGTAGACGATGCTCTATAACCCTCTCCCAGAGCTTCATCGTATGACTCATCAGCTTTATCCCACGATAATTAGTACAACTTTGAACATCTCCCTTGTTCTTGAAGATCGGTACTAATATACTTCTTCTCCATTCTTCATTCTTCAGGCATCTCGAAAAATGAGGTTAAAAAGCTTAGTTAGCCATACTATCGCTCTAGCACTTAGGAACATCCACACCTCAATGGGGATACCATCAGGGCCCATCGCTTTACCTCCCTTCATCCTGCTCAATGCCTCCTCGACCTCCGCCTCCTGAATTCTCCGCACAAAGCGTCTACTGGTATCCTCAAATGAATTGTCCAACTCAAGGGTAGGACCCTCATTCTCCCCATTAAACAACTTGTCGAAGTACTCCCGCCATCTATCCTTGATCTCCTCGTCCTTCACCAGGAGTCGATCTGTCCCATCCTTGATGCATTTGATTTGGGTGATGTCCCTTGTCTTCCTCTCACGGATCCTAGCCATCCTATAAATGTCCTTCTCCCCTTCCTTCGTGCCTAGCCGCTGATAAAGGTTGTCATACGCCTGACCCTTTGCTACACTCGCAGTTCGCTTTGCAGCTCTCTTCGCTATTTTATAGCTCTCGATGTTGGCTGCACTCTTGTCAAGGTGTAAGCGCATGAAACACTCCTTTTTCTCCTTAATAGCCATTTTCACCTCATCATTCCACCACCAGGTGTCCTTCGCCTCCTGTTTGCCTCCCATACTCACGCCAAACACTTCTGAAGCCACCTTCCGAACACATGTTGCCATCTTTAGCCACATGTCGTTTGCATCTTCTCCTTCTTCCCAAGGCCCCTCGCCTAGCATCCTCTCCTTAAACATGTGCACCGCTTCCCCTCTATGCTTCCACCACTTCGTTCATGCAGTCTTGGCACGGTTGTCCCGGTGGACACGTACCCGAAATCGAAAGTCTGCCACCACAAGCTTGTGTTGAGGGACAACACACTCCCAAGGTATCACCTTACAATCTAAGCAATCACGTCTATCCTCCCTCCATGCGAGGATAAAGTCGATCTGGCTCAAATGTTGTCCACTATGAAAGGTCACTAGATGTGATTCCCTCTTTCTAAAGAGGGTATTCGCTAGCAACAAGTCGTATGCTGACGCAAAGTTCAAAACCTCCTCCCCCTCTTGATTCCTACTGCCATAACCGAACCCCCCGTGCACTCGCTCGAACCTTACATTAGTTGCACCCACATGGCCGTTGAGGTCTCCTCCTATGAAGAGTTTCTCGCTGATAGGCACGGTACTAACCATGCTATCCAGATCTTCCCAAAACTGCCACTTGGTGCTCTCACTAAGACCTACCTGAGGGGCATAGGCACTGATCACATTCAGAGTAGAATTTCCGACTACCAACCGAACTAGGATAATCCGGTCGCCTTGCCTCCTAACCTCTACAACTCCATACTTAAGGCTCCTATCGATCAAGATGCCTACACCGTTCATACCCGATGTTGTCCCCGTGTACCAAAGCTTGAAACCAGTACCCTCCACCTCCTTCGCCGTCTGGCCCTTCCATTTAGTCTCTTGAATGCACAAAATATTTACACGCCTCCTAATTGCTACATCGACTATCTCTCGTAACTTACCCGTCAAGGACCCTACGTTCCAGCTACCTAGACGAAACCTAGTTGGCTCGGCTAGCTTCCTTACCCTTCGCACCCATCGAGGGAAGTGCGAAGACCTTGCTCATTTTTCACTACACCCGGGCGTACCAAAAAGGTTGTATGATGGACGCTAAGTACAAATCACAAATTTAAAGCAGAAGCTGATAACAGTAAACACTTCCAATCCCTCCTGTCATCAACTTGGCTCCATAGTGATTTAATTATAATGAGAATATTTCCCAAAAACTAAAATCAAGCAAGGAATACACTGTGCAACCTAAAAGGAAAAATAGAGGGTGAAATCTATAATGGCAGTAGAATAGGTGATCATAGTCAAATCGCAGAACTGAGTTGTTCAAGGTTTCAAGTAGTCAGACATAATCATTCCCTACAGGCAAACTGAACAGAGAAGAGACAGCCAATGAAAAATTCTAAACAGATCTATATTGCATCAGTAAGCATAACCAAAGAAAGGATAAGAAAGACCCAGATATCATCAGCTGAAAAGGATAACAAGAAAGACCCAGATATCATCAGCACTAACAGGAATACAAATCATTATGGTTATTCTCCTGAAGATGGAGATGCAATATAAACTTGCAAGAGGGGTATGGAAACCATGATGTACTGATTACTGAAGTCTTAGAACAGATGTTGGGTGTAAAGCCATCTTTGTGATCTGAATCAGATAGAAACACCATAAAGCGTTGACCTGTTTACTAAGCACACCTGACAAAATCATTAAAATCCTGATGGGTTCAATTGTCATGGTCTGGTCACGCACACAGTACCTACTTTTCTATGTTACCTTGTCTCCCCATAAATCCCAATTGCAACACAGCCAAGCACAGAAGAAGCACATAGATGATCTACGCATACACTTTGCCTAGTATCTAGGCACAGCAGTATCATCATATATTAGTCATAGTCTGGTCAATGAACATCAAAACCTATGCTCCCTTGTCTCCCATACTCCCTAATCGTGGCAACAATCAAGCAAAGCTGGTGGAACATCAAAAAGCAGGCAGCATCGACACACTACCTCTAAAGCTGGCAGTAACGAGTAGCAAACCAAGTAAAAAATGTAATGAAAAAATAAATTTAATAAAATCCAGAAAACATAAAAAACAGAGCAAGCTTTGGTTTTATCCATTCCTAATATTAAGCAATGGATAGTTAATAATAAATAATACTCCGTACGTCAACTAGCAATCAGTGTTCGCAGCATGTTTTCAAGTACAGAACTCTGCTCTTAGCTCAAGAGATGTCATAATGTATTAAGAGTTTTTCTAGTAGAACAAGCCAGGAACCTTCTTTCCATCTCCTTGCCTCGTCATGCTCCTTCAATTGTCACTTTCATTTTTTTATGAAAAATAAACGATGAAACAATATTAGGATCATTTTTACTCAGCTCTAAGCAAGCAAAAGGGCATACTAATGGATGAAGAAATTACAACAGTATATAGCAAAATTAACATGGATTTTTCTTATTGTGTCAAACAAGCAGTAATAAGCAAGGAATTGGAAGGTAACAAAAGGGATATTGTAAGTCTGAAACCACTGAGTTTTAACTATGTCTAGGCTATGTAATCAAGAACAAAAAACAGAATCATTGACCTCATGACGCAAAAGCAAACCAGAAAGTGGTCTTACGGTAGCTACGGCCCAAGAGTCGCTCCCTGTTTCTCTGGTCGACATGATACTTTGGTTCGAATCCTTCTTCCTCCTCCACAAACTGGTACGGTGAGTTGACAGCTGTTTCACCAGGCAGCCAGAACTTGACAGCATTGTAAAGCAGCCCATCCTCAACCACCTTACCAATGCCCGGTTTCTCAGCCTTTTGGTTGTCATCACCTGCACAACTTTTTGGCCACCATAGTCCATATGAATTAACAAAAATGAAACCTTTCTCTCCATGTGCACAATTGGTGGCTGGTCCCAACAAGACCACCAGGTGCTGCTCATGCAAGGATTGTTCTGCTTCTGCATCACATCGCTTGTTATGCTCAGGGTGCTTTGCATTGCACAGTTCGACATCACTGACCGTTGGAGGCTTGTAAAGTTGGCAGTACTTTAATTTACCGAAACTTCGGCCAGGTACAAAAGTAGTCATCAGCGGCACTCCATCCGCCAATTGCTCACACAGAGCTTCATAGTTGTCACAGGGAATATAGCTATAGTCACCAATTTTATAGGAAGAACCATCCTACAAGTAAGAAAAAAACTAACATAAGCATGCCAAAGTACACCAGCAAAAAAACTCAATACCCCAAGTTTTGACAAAGCACAATGCCAGCAAAAACAAGAGCACACCATTAACCTTCCAGCTATCTTCCACAAAAAGAAAAAAAAAAAGAAACAGCCAGCGCCTAATCTTCCAGCTATCTGGAAGATTTTGGGTGCCAATTGACCAAACTCATCTAGCTGGCATGCAAGCACATCAAATTGTGACAGTTCCAATTTAATTAAGTGAACATATTAACATTTACAACCAGAACAAGGATGATTTCCATTCCCGATGGGCCAAATTCATCTAAGCAGCAAGTAGAATTTCCTAAACAACCTCATAAGACCCACACACTACTAGGAATTTGAAAGAACACAGCAATTACAGTAGTTCCAATTTAATCCAGCAAATAAAGCAACACTATCTAATTTTCACTCAGCAAATATCTTGTCACTGGACATAACATTTTATAACATTCACAAGAAGAAAAATAGATACCGCAAGCGGGAAGCCCTTTGTCTTCAACCAGTGCATCATCTTCATTGCCATGTGGACACTACTGGGCTTAACACCATGAGCGCCATCCCGCATAAATGGGTACCTGTTGTAGTATGCATCAATCATAACTTGAGGATCCAGATTAAACATCAGCATATTCATTTCCTTGTTTTTAAGAATGCATTCCAGGGCATAGTTAATCTGCAGCACTTGGCACATTGGATTTGGAACGCATGTTCCTGTAAGAGAGACTGGCGTTAGGGAAACACTTAGTTTCATAAAAGAACACAAGAAACAGCTCAAGAAAGGAACTCACCGCCAATCTGTAAAAAAATACGACGCACAAGTGGTTCTCCATTAATTGTAATATCAGCTAGTGAGAATATTAGATCATGATCATCCAGGTACTGGTACACACATACATAGAGAAGAATTTGTTAGTGTATATAGCCCATGTAGGGCATTGGCCTATCTAGAGGTCTATGTACTTCATGTATATTACCCACCCTTCTAGGGTTGGAGGAATAGATTGCACAATTCATCCTCTAGCATGGTATCAAGCTAGGATTCTTCTCCTCTCTCCCACCCATCCCTTCCCTGCACTGCCGGCGCCGCCGCCGCCTCCATGGTCGGCCGGCCACCGCCGGGATTCCTGGCCCTCTCCTCCTTCCCCCCCTCTCCCCTTCCTCCTCTGCTCGCGCGCCTCCCAGCCGCGCCGCCGCAGCTCCCTGGGCGGCCGTTGCCGCCGCACCGCCGCCACTGTCGCGCTCCTCCACCTCTGGCGCGGGCGCGCTCCCGCCGCCGCTAGGCCTGACCCTGCCCTTCCCGTCCGCCGCCGCCGTCGCAGCTGCTGTGGCGGCCGGATTGGGCATGCCCGCGGCACCTGGCGCGCGGGATGCGCCTGTCCAGCCGCCGCCGGCGGCCTCCCGTCCCAGGCGCCGCCCCCTGCCCCCAGACGCCGCCCCTGCCCCCCAGGCGCCGCCCCCTGCTCCAGGGGCTCATGCGGCCCAGATCCGGCCCTTGGGCCTGGGTGCGGGCCAGGGTGCGGATCTGGGTGCGGGCCTGGGCTTGGGCGGCCCGGCTAACCAGGAGATCGCCGTCACCACCGTCTGCCCTCCTTGCGGCGAAGACCGAAGCCGCGGCCGCTGAGGAGCCCGTGCGTGCCGCCGCTCTCGCTTGGGAGCGTGAGCGCACCGCAGCGGATGTACTCGCTCGCCAGATCGCGGAGACGGAGCACTACCTCCTAGTTACCACCAGGAAGCAGCCTGCCGCTCTCGCCACCGATGCGGGCGCCTCCTCCTCCCACCAGGCACCGCCCACCGGCTCTACTTCCTGCTACGACGCGACCGACCCGATGGTCGCCCAGCTGCACCTCCAGGTGGCCGGGGTCCAGAACATCAGGGCCTTGGTTACCGTCGTCCTCGACCCCACGTCCACCTCCTACGGACGCTGGCGGGACCAGGTCCTCCTCGCTCTCCGCCGCTACGCCCTGGACGACCACGTCCTCGTCGACACCCCTCCCGAGGCTCAGACCAAGGCCTGGGCTCGCCTGGACAGTGTCGCCATGTCCTGGATCTTTGGGACGATCTCCCTAGAGCTCCAGGACATGGCCCACACCACCGGGGGCACCGCGCGCGAGGCTTGGCTTTCTGTCGAGGGGCAGTTCCTCGGCAACGCCGAGCACCGGGCGCTCCGGATCGACGCCAGGTGTAACATCCCGCAAATTTGCAGTCTGTTACTTGTATGAAAAATCAGGATTTCAAAAATTTTTGTGTGAATTGTTGTGAGCCATGAATTGATTTACAACTTAAGTTAAATTCTCTCTCTCAAATTCTTAGTAATTAAATTGTACATAAAATATTTCTCATATTCATGCATGCGTAATTTGGATTTTATCCGGAATTGTTGAATTCCATTTGGAACAGTTTGAATTTATTGAGTGTAGTTTATATTTGAAATTCTATTTCGAATATAAACTAAAAGCTAACTATTTCCTAACTCTAACTAAGCCTGGCCCAGCTCGACCTAAGTCCAAACCTGGCCCCTGGACTGTCCTTGCGATCTAACCTAACCCCCTCTGCGTAGCCCAACTTACCCACCAGGCCACCTCGGCCCAAACCGGCCGCTCGGCCCAGCTTCACCGAAGTCCATCTTCCCACCTTCAACTTCTCACGTGAACCACCTCAACCCCTGGCCCTTTCCCCTCTCCTCTTTTTCTTCGGCCCAGTGCGGCCCGTAAAGCCGCCGGCCCAACATCACCTACCGGCCGCCTCCTTACACTCGCCGACACCCCGACCCCACCTGTCGGCGCTCCTCATCCCTGTTCTTCTTCTCCCTTGCTTTTTCCCTTTCCACCTCGGCCCTCTCTGCTTTTTCCCGCGAGGCAGGGCCACGCCGCCGCCGTCCAATCCCGTCGCGCCGCTCGCCCCCTTTCGCGTCACACTTGCCACCTCGGCCACCACCTCGGCCGCAAACCCTAGTGGCCGCCCTTCTAGATGGAGCCGCGGGGGAAATTTCCCCTTTGCCCCGGCGTCCGTGCCTGGCCCGCACGCCGAGCAGCCCCAGCCGCGCCAACCCTAGCGCGCGCGCCCCTTGATTGTCCGCCGCGTGTCACCGCGCCCGCTCCGTTCCATCTCAGCCGCCCGCGTCACGAGCCCCTGCTCGCCGCCGCTATAAGACCCGCGGCCGCCTCTGTCTTCCTTTCTCCCCCAAGCTGCCGCCGCAATTGGGGTTTTCCCCTTCCCTCTCCGCGTGCGTCGCCGCCGATTCGAAGACCGCTCCAGGATGACGAGATGACGAGAAGGAGCCGGAGCCGCCCTCAAGCCGCGCTGCTCCACCATGTCGTCCCCCTGCGCCGCATCAAGCCACCATCGCGACGCCGCCCGAGCCGCGCACCGCGTCGACGCCAGGAAGAGGAGGAGACGCCGCCCCGTCAAGGAGCGCGACGTCATCAAGCCGGAGCCGGACCAAGGGGCCCCGCGTCGCCGTCACTGCCGCAGCCTCGACGTCCTGGCGCAAGAAGAGGAGAACGCCCCAAGTTTGAACCCTGTCGCAGCTCTTCTTCCTCTACCTCACGACGGCCGTCTCGACCTCCACCAAGCCGAGCCAACCGCGTCCTCTCGCTAGGTGAGCACGCCGCCGCCGTCCTTTCCCTCCTCCTGCTGTCCGGCGACCAAGGTTGCCGAGGAACCCACCGTAGCTAGACCAAGAACCCACCTTGAAGCCCCTGTGCCCTGGCCTTCGTGCCAGAGGAAACTCTTGTGCAGGTTCTCGTCGCGTCGAGCCAAGACCGTGGCCTTGGGCGCAGCTGCAAGGTGAACACCGCCTTTGCAGCATTTCACCGAGCACTCCCCGAGCGCCAGCCCCCTCCACCTTGATCTCGCCGTAGCGAACCCTAGGATCCAAAGTGTGGCAGAACCGCTCAAATTAATCCGGCTTAAGAGCGCTAACCTTCCATTGGTCGTCACGCAATTAAATCGGAGTAATCTGACAGTCTGTCGGGTCGAGCCCGATGCAACCACGAACAGTTACCTCGATCGAAACAAGTCGTACAAATACCCACTCGAAGGTGGATCCCAGAGATTACAACAATCCACGAGTATTTAAATAGGTCCCACTTGAGGTAAATTATTACAAACCGAGTTCAAATGCATAAAGCAACAATTGTCTCAGAGTTTTGAAAAAGCAGCGGAAATAGACTAATTATTCGAAAAGCGGTAGTAACATCACGTGAAGCCGTCGTGACGTCACTCAGAAGCATCCTCGTCCCAAACAACAGTCCAACCAGGAGGAAGGGTGGTTGGCCAGGTAAGACCTGCAACCATCTCCTCAAGAGTACTACCTGAAAAACAATTCAACAAGCAAGGCTGAGTATACTAATACTCAGCAAGACTTAACCGTCGGGTGACATCTACATCACCAACTTCTAGACATGCAAGGCTTTTGGCTGGTGGGTTTTGTTTTGCCAAAGAGCAACTAAGAGTGGATCCTTACTTTCAACATTTTAGCATCAAGTTCTAGTTAGAGTTAATCATTCTAGGTAAGCAACCTGTACTAACCAAGCAAGTGGAGCAAGCAATTAAGCAAGCATCAAGTTACTTTCCATCGTCATGTTTCACTTCTTACTCAATGCAGCAGCGGGGTTAAGTAGTCTCATTAGCTGCGAGAAACAGACAGTTCGAACCGATTTTAACCTTGCAAGGTGGATACTAAACACACGGAAAAGCATCAACCCCGAGGGTCAACGCAAACCAGGCCGTTCCCATGTCTTCCGAGTTTGTTGATCCGAGCCCACTCCCCTTGGACACAAGCCTTAGCCGGTCATACTTCGCGGCCGTAGCCGGCCGGCCTCGGTCTTGAGCCACGTGTCAGCGACAGGGGGATAAATCCCAGGAAAAGCAGGACAAGGCCACGCCCTCTTCCGAACAGGTACTAAACTTACCGGTCCCATGCCCAAACAAGTGCTTAGTGCTTTCAAACACTTAACCGTCGGTACCGCACCATTCGGCCTTAACCAATTTTAGCATACACGGACGGGGCATCAACATGACAAAATCCCTGCCCGTCATCCTTATGATTCCAACATAAGTAAAGCATTTGATTCCAATATCTCGCGAGTGACAGGAAATCACTCGACTTTTACCGTATCCTTAAAGCATTGCAACTATCGACCTATCATACTAGTATTGCAAGGCATAGGTTCCTAGGATCATGCAACTAAGGTTTCAATCAATGCCTGAAACGTAAATGCACAAACATAGAGTACAAAACATAGTTGCAAGATTCGAAACATGGGATATGCTCCGGGGCTTGCCTTCAGGTACGATGTTAGCTTGGGACTCCTCTGCAGCAACGTTCGGGTCTTGCTCGACCTGGACGGCGTTCACCTCGCCTTCAGCTTGGCCTTCTCCTCTAGCGGGGATAAGTTCGTAGTCTCCGTCAGCGAGGACTTGCTCTACACGAATTGTTCATGCAAATAAGAACATGATCTTATTTCGAGTCATCATAATTGCATAATGATAAACCCGGGGTGTACTTAGTGACACATTCACCTGGACAATTTTGGTCTGACCTTCCCTTTCTTTAATTAAATTGGTAGTTACTCACAAAAGCATTTGGGGTTGGTTGATGGTGATTGTGTACACATATAAAATTATTTAACTTTGACTTCACCACCAAACAGCAAGTGTGTGTGTGGGGTGTGTTTAGTTTATTTAGTAACTTTAAAGAAAAGACTTATTCTTAATTCCTCTCTTGTAAGCAATGAAACTTTCATAAATTATTCTGGCAGTTTGGAACTTCAATTAAATGTGAGAAAATTACAGTATGTTCTTGGTGGGTTATTTGATTTACTGACCAAAAACCAACTCAAAAAGATAAGCACATCAACTATGATAAATCATACAAGTTTAACATACTAAAATCAAGATTAAATCCTAATAAATCACACTAACATCAATTTGCCCTTAGCTTTCTACCAGAGCCTAGCCTAGACTAAACAAACTCACATGCCAAAGGATAGCATAAAAAGGTCAAAGGATCTTCCTAGAAAATTAACTTTATTTTCAGCTGCTTAAAACAGCCGGGCATGGTTTTAATTAACTAAAAGCATGTTAGCCAAAGAAAACTAGGCTCTACTATTTACCAGCCATGCATCAAGCTAGCACAGAGCTACTGCAAAAAGAATGAGCTCAGAAGCTACACAGGTTAATTACTAAAATTGTTTAACTAAACATGCACAGTCCTACTAAACACTTAATAACTCATAATCTAGTGTGTAACTTTGTGCCAACTTTTTACAGAAGACTAAACCTTTCACCAGCTACAACATATCCAAAAATTAGCACAAACAAGGCAGTATATTTCAAACTATGCACAAACTTAGGTTTGAACAGATTTGAATCTAATTAGAAAACTACACAGAAAACACCTATACATGCTTTCTAAAAAAGGTAGAGCACAACACCAGGAGTACAACAAAATTGGGTTTGTATTTTTCTGATTTTTCTACGATTTTTAACTGATTTTTGAAGTTTCAGGATTTGAATTCTAGATCTGAAGTTTCTTTTTGCAGTTTAGCCCCTGGAAACTTGCACTAAGGCCCCTGGAAACTTTTGAACTCTCGCAATGTGACCCTTGGGTCACGGCCGGCGGCGGGTTGACCGGAATCCGGCGATGTGGGGCCACGGGGCTGCGCGAGAGCACGCCAGGGTTGGAGAGGAGCTCACCACGCGTCGGTTTGTAGCCGGAACGGGGACGCGGGGTGGACCGGCGGTGGTGACTGCCGGAGCAGCGGCGGCGCTCTGCTTCGGCTCGGTCTCCGGCGTGGTTGAGGCGGGGCCGGGGCAATGCGGAGCTTGGCGAGCTTCGGTGGAGCTGGGGGAGCGTGCTCGAGGCTTTAGCGAGGTGTGGCGGCGGCCGGGAGGTGGAGTTCGCCGGCGGCGGCAACAATGGCGCCGGCGGAGGGTTGGGGTGCGCGCGCGAGAGGAGGGGTGCGGCGCCTTTTATAGGCGGCCGAGGGGAGGCTCGGGCAGCGGGTTGGGAGGGGTGGAGCTCCACGCGGAGGCTCGGACGGCGCGGCGGCCAGGCGTGCGCTGCGGCGGCGGCGCCGGTCAGGAACCGGTCGCGGCGCAGCGGGCGCAGGCGGCGCGGTCCGCGGTCGGTCGGGCGGTCTTGCGCGCGAGGTGGCGAGCAGCGCGGGCCCAGCTGGGGCGCTGGTCAGGGCGGGAGCTGGCGCGCAGGCGAGGGGAGGCGCTGGCAGGCGGCGGCGGCCATGGCAGGCCGTGCGCAGGCGAGGAGGCAGGTGCGGCCGGTCGGCACAGCGCCCCTCCATCGCATTGAAGGCCTGCGGCCTCGACATCCCAGCCAGACAGGTCGCGCCGCGCGGTGGCAGGCGCGGTCGGCTGGAACGCGGGCGCCCGCGCGCGTTCGTCATTTCATCGAGCAGTTGGCGTGCGCGTGTTTGACCTCCCATAACTCCAAATTTTTGAACTGAACTCAAAAATCTCCAAAAAGGAAAGTTGTGTTCCCAAGTGCAGGCTACAACTTTCACAAAGGGTGACCTATGAAAAAGTGGATAGTTTCGAGGGAAAACTGAGGAGAGGAACCGGTGAACTTCGGTGTCGGCCGACGGTGAACTTCTGTGTCTGCCTGACTTTGACCGAGATTTAAGGTGCCTTCCACTCAAAATCTTGAAATGAGCCAATTGACAAAAATGTGTCCCATGAAAAACTGAACAACTTTTGTATTGGTCGATTTTCAAGTTCTTAAGTGAAATTTTGAATTCAAACCATGCCAGCCAGAAAAGGTCCAAAGTTCACCGAGATGCAAAGGATTTTGGGTGGACTTTTCTTAAGTGAAATTCTAGGTGGGGCCAAGGTACACTTAATTAACCTAAGACAAGTTGTTTTGCAGGTAATCAAGCTAATTAACACCTAGATTGTCACAGCCTACCCCCCTTAAACAGAATCTCGACCCGAGATTCGAGTGTAGAAAGAATTAGGGTGTACAAAGGAACTTACGATCGTGAAGTAGAAGAAAACCCGGAAATTTGGTGTTCAGATAATTCTCCGTTTCCCATGTGGCTTCTTCTTCTGTGTGATGATTCCACTGTATCTTGTACATTTTAATGATCTTCCTTCTGGTTCCCCTCTCCTTGCGGTCGAGGATCCGGAGAGGGTGTTCCACAAGAGCCAGGTCTGGTTCTATCCATGCCAAGTCTTGGTCGACAATTTCAACCTCTGGAACTCGAACACACTTCTTAAGTTGGGATACGTGGAAAACATTGTGAACAGCTGACAGCCTCTCGGGAAGTTGTACACGGTAAGCTACGGGTCCACAAACCTCTATGACCTCATAGGGCCCAATGTAACGAGGTGCCAATTTTCCTTTTACTCCGAACCTTTGTACTCCCTTGGTGGGTGAGACTCGAAGGTAAACGTGGTCTCCGACGAAGAACTGCAGGGGTTTCTTTCTCTTGTCAAAGTAACTTTTCTGTCTAGATTGAGCAGCTTTAAGGTTGGCCTGTATTACCTTCACTTTCTCCTCTGCCTCGGTCACTAGGTCAGTGCCTAACATCGGTCTCTCACCGGTTTGGGACCAACTCAATGGAGTTCGACATCTCCTACCATACAGTGCCTCAAAAGGTGCCATCTTCAAACTCGCTTGGTAGCTATTGTTGTATGAAAACTCAGCGAGGGGTAAACATTTGTCCCAATTTTTGTCGAAGTGCAGCACACACGCTCTCAACATGTCTTCAACTATTTGATTTACTCGCTCAGTTTGACCATCCGTCTGTGGGTGATATGCGGAACTATGGATTAGTTTGGTTCCCAAGGAGTCTTGCAACCTTTGCCAAAATCGAGACATAAACTGAGGACCCCTATCTGATATGATGGTCTTGGGTGTTCCGTGCAAACGAAGGATTTGCTCAAAGTAGATATCAGCATATTGGTCGGCACGGTAAGTAGTGTGTACCGGAATGAAATGGGCAGATTTCGTGAGTCGGTCCACGATAACCCAGATGGAATCATGTTTGTGAGGGGTAAGTGGCAACCCAACGATAAAATCCATGCTTATGTCGTCCCACTTCCAAGATGGTATTGGAAGGGGTTGTAGCGTTCCAGCTACCTTAAGGTGACTGGCCTTAATCCTCTGGCACGTGTCGCACTCTGAGACGTATGTGGCAATGTCTCTCTTCATCCTTGTCCACCAAAAGTTTTGCCTCAAATCCTGGTACATTTTGCTGCTTCCCGGGTGAATGGAAAATCTAGAGAGGTGGGCCTCATCTAAAATTTCCTTTCGGAGTTCCGGGTCTTTAGGTACTACTAGACGTTCCCCAAAATGTACGACCTCTTTCTGATCCACTCGGAAACAACGATACTTCTCATCTCCTGCAGAAAGCCTCTCTTTAATGATCTTAATGCATTTATCTTGGGATTGAGCGGCAGCGATCTTGTCGTAGAGAGTTGGTTCTAAGGAAATGTTATGTAATGAGCCGTGAGGAACAACCTCCAAACTAAGCTTTCTCATCTCTGCGCATAAGGTTTGGTTGTAGGTTTCTGCGGTGAGACAGTTGCAATGTGCCTTCCGACTTAACGCATCGGCTACTACGTTGGCTTTTCCCGGATGATAAAGTATTTCCAAGTCATAATCCTTAACCAATTCCAACCATCTACGTTGCCTCATATTCAGATCGGACTGAGTAAGGATATATTTGAGACTTTTGTGATCGGTGTACACTTTACACTGTGCCCCCATGAGGTGGTGCCTCCAAAGTTTTAGAGCATGAATCACGGCTGCTAACTCGAGATCGTGAGTAGGGTAATTTAGCTCATGTGGACGAAGTGCCCGCGAAGCATAAGCAATGACTCTGTTATCTTGCATGAGAACACATCCTAACCCTGTGCCTGAAGCATCGCAGTAGATGTCATAAGGCTTCGTGTTGTCCGGCTGTGCCAGAACGGGGGCAGAAGTAAGGAGTTGTCTCAAGGTGTGGAAAGCTTCTTCACATTTCTCCGTCCACTTGAACTTAGCTCCTTTCTTGAGCAGTTCAGTCATAGGCTTAGCTATCTTGGAGAAGTCAGGAATAAAGCGACGATAATACCCTGCGAGACCAAGGAAACTGCGGATTTGAGGGACTGAGGCAGGAGTTTCCCAATCCATGACTTCTTGTACTTTCCCGGGGTCCACTGAAATGCCTTCATCTGAAATTGTGTGCCCGAGAAATTTGACACTATTGAGCCAGAACTCACACTTCGAGAACTTGGCGTAAAGCTGATGATCTCTAAGTGTTTGCAGAACAATGCGAAGATGCTCAGCATGTTCTTCCTCATTTTTGGAGTAGATCAGAATGTCGTCGATGAAGACCACGACAAATTTGTCAAGATAGGGCATGAAGACCGAATTCATGAGGTACATGAAGTAAGCAGGTGCGTTAGTGAGTCCAAAAGACATGACCAGGTATTCGTATAGACCATACCTAGTAGAGAAGGCTGTTTTCGGAATATCACAAGGACGGATCTTGATTTGATGGTACCCGGAACGAAGATCGATTTTTGAGAAGATTTTAGCACCAGCTAGCTGATCGAAAAGAATATCAATGCGGGGTAAGGGGTATTTGTTCTTGACGGTCACCGCATTGAGGGGGCGATAGTCCACACATAACCTCAAGCTTTTATCCTTCTTTTTAGCAAAGAGGGCCGAACATCCCCAAGGTGAGGTGCTAGGTCGAATAAAACCTTTCTCAAGCAATTCGTGCAATTGCGTTTTCAATTCTGCCAACTCTATGGGTGACATTCTATACGGTCGCTTGGATATAGGAGCGGTGCCAGGTTGCAGCTCAATAACGAACTCAATGTCTCGGTCAGGCGGCATGCCTGGCAAGTCCTCCGGAAAGACATCGGGGAATTCGCAAACCACTGGGATATCCTCAACTCTATGCTCAGCCAGTGAGCACAGATGAGAACTTGTGTAGACTTTGTGTGGCAGGTATAGATCGGTGTGGCCTAAGAGTGGTGAGTGTATTTCCACTACCCTCTCGGGAATATCAAGTATGACCCGGTGTTTAGTCATCCAATCCATTCCCAGAATGATATCCATCCCTTCCAACTTCACGTTTATCAAGGGAGTCTTAAAATTTTTACTGCCCAACAGTATTGGTACTTGCTGTGCAATTAAGTTGGTTGAAATTTTTCCACCCGGACTGGTGATCAAGTAGGGTGTGGCAGTACCAGAAAGATTCAACCCACATCTTTCGCTGAACTTCGCACTTACAAAACTATGCGTTGCACCGGAATCAAAAAGTATAACTGCAGGTTGATTGTGGACAGAAAAAGTACCCGTCATCACTGGTGCTTCCTCAGGGAGGTCCGTGAGAGTGGTGAAGTTGATCCTCCCTTGACGGACTTGCACTGTCGGCCTCCTTCCTTTGCCCTGATTTTGTGCCCTTCCCTGGTTTCGCTGCTTGTTCTGAGGGCACTCCTTGTAGTAGTGGCCAGTCTGTCCGCACTTGAAACAAGCATTCCCGTTGCTCGGACGGGTTGATACCGGGTAGTTATTGCGGGGAGCAGCAGGCGGGGGTGGAGCGGGGAAACGACTCGGTGCCGGCTGTGGTGGCCTGATAACCCAACGTCCTTGTTGCCCGGGTTTCTGGGGGTTGGGAGTAGGGTTGCTCTGCACAATCTTATATCTCTGATTCTGGGAACTGCCCTGAGTCATGGGTGCCTTCCTCTTCTTCTCGGCCTGAACGGCAGCCATGGCATCCTCCTGGGTGATGGCCAGGTTCACAAGTTCATTGTACGTGGTAGTCCTGGTGGTGTTCAGGCGCTCCCTGAGCTTGGCACTAAGGCCTCTGCAGAAACGTTCCATCTTCTTCTGATCTGTGTCAGTATGAGAGCCTGCATACTGGCAGAGACTGTTGAAGGTCTGGGCATACTGGGACACAGACCTGTTGCCCTGGGTGAGAGCCAGGAACTCATTAAGCTTTCTCTCAATCAAACCCTCAGGAATATGGTGAGCTCTGAAGGCGGTCTTGAAATCAGCCCAAGTTATCACAGTGTTTTCTGGAAGGGTAGCCAGGTGATTTTCCCACCAGATGAGGGCGGGTCCTCTGAGTAACTGGGCAGCAAACCTAGCCTTGCTCTCCTCAGAGCATGGTAGGGCAAGTACCGAGAACTTTGATTCCACAGCACGAATCCAAGCATCAGCATTCAGTGGTTCGGTTGCTTCATGGAAGGTCGGCGGCTGAGTACTCAGAAAGTGTTCATAGCGAGCAACATGGGGCTGAGCATCATGGTGTCCCCCTGGGCGCTGCTGCATCAACTGACGCTGCACGTCTAGCATCTCCCGCATCATTTCAGTTTGGGTGACGAAAAACGCCTCCATTGGATTCTGCGGGGGCTGCGGCAGTGGTTGCTGAGTGTTTTGGGCGCCACTGTTTTGCCCATTGGTGAAGTTGGTACGGCGGGTTGAGTCAACCATCTGCAAAAATTTATTTACTCATCAGCCACATGACGTTGAACTCGAATACAAGGTAGACAAGGCAATCATGTGCGAGAACAGTAAACATCCATTGCAGAAATTTCTGATCAGCAAGGCTGTCATGGGAGAAAATTCATATCTCCCTGGTTACTCATCCAAAATTCGTAAATTTTTGCCAGTAGCTAGTAAATTTAATGACCTACAACCTTCGTTTATAACCCCAGGTCAGACTCGCACTCTAGCTAGGGCGAAAAATTCGAAGTTCGCCCCTCTGTCTTTGCTGTTTTCAGAGCGGCCGAGGCTCACTAAAATATACATAACTCTCTCAATTCTCAACCAATTGAGCTGAAATTTTACGAGCTTCATTATTATGAAATTCTTTACAACTTTGGTATTCAACATCCAGCCCAGAAATGAAAGATGCATGCATTATAATTCAAACCAGATTCAGCTGCAGAGTTTAGCTGTTACAACCATATCGAATCGACTAACTCTAGGGTCAACTCCTACCCTAAGTTACATCATGGTCGAACTGCACAAAAGACATACTCGACTCAAAGCTAGCCTATCACATCACTGTCCAAAAGTAGGCTACGCTGAGGAGTAACACTGCCAACAACCTAGAAGTCGTCGAGGTTGTTAACCGAATCCACACTCTCGACAGGGGAACCGGGAACTGGGGGTGGAGGTGTCATGTCACTAAGGGTATCCACTCCGGACATACCCTGCACCTCCTCGGGATCTATCTCTATCTCCATGGGCTCCTCCTCCTCCTCATCTACCATCTCCACGTCCTGCTCCAGAGGAACCTGCTGCTGAAGTATCCCTATGTGCTGGTGAGCGTCCTCAACGTCAAGGTGGAGGTCGTGAACCTCGTCCTCTAGCTCTCCAACACGGTCCAGGAGCCCAACCCGCTCATTGTGAAGCGAGTCTATCTCCTCCTGCATCTCGGCTATCTGTGCCAAGTGAGCCTCTCGCTCCTGCTGAAGGGTAGTGACCTGTCCAAGCAAGTCTCCAATCTGAGCCTGGAAGTTGGCCATAGCCATGTCTGTGTCGGCAGCCTCCATGGTGAGAGTAGTGTAGTCGTACTGAAGCTGTCGGAGGGACTGGTAAGAAGCCATACCAAACTCGGCTGCGTTACTTAGCCCTCCCTGAAGCAGCGCTCGAAGTCTGGAAAACGCATTCACATACCGTGCTAGTCCCTCAGCGGTAGGAATAGCACCGGTCCACTCCACAACTGTCCTCACGTGAGCTCGACGCCCTGACCAAGACGGGTCGTCCGGCTGTGAGGTAGGAAGCCACCCAAGTGGGGAGGTCATCACCCCCACGGGGCGAAAGTCACAAAAGACGTTCAACACCTGCAAAGCAGCTGACTCCACGGTGTCGGCTAGCCGATGGCCCGTCACCTCAGCGTCGAACAGAGGCCACTCGGGGTGGTGAGGGTGAGGTGGCACGTAGACCCTGGTGAAGCAACGAGGCACACCGTCCTCGAGGAACTCGCGGCACGAGTAGAGGGGCGGTGAGGCGTAGCCGGCAGTGCTCAGAGCGTCCCGCAAGATAGAGGGAAAACCCTCCCAAGCGAGGCACTCCGAGTGGAGGAAGCCGTCTGAGCCAAGCACAAAGTGAACGGCAGTAGCCATCTGTAGAAGAGGAATCAAGGAACCGAGTAAGAACTGTGCGGAGATCGGGACAGCAGTAGAAAAACGGGTGCAACTCAAAAACTACCCAACCAAAAGCTCCCAAATTTTACCAGGTTGTTCTCAAGGTTATTAATCACAAGTTTGGTATTCAGGGGTTGCTTTGGTTTTGAGTTTAAGATAGGTGAAACTTCCAATTTCTAACTTGCTGTCTACCAGATTTTTCCAGCAAACAGACAGCTCTTGTTTTGATCATAACTCCAATTTTACTTATCCAAAAATCTTGAGATTTTTACAGCAGCTTGCTTAGGAAATTATGAACAATTTTTATTTAAGGTGCCTAGCCATCTAAGATGTTTTAATGACCCGAAAAATTCGGACCAGCAAGAAACACAGTTTTGACAGATTTCCAGGAGGTTGTGAGATTTACGATTTTTACTTCCCTTTTTGCCTCAAGTTGTCTTAAGAATTTTTAAGGTGGTTTACATGATGCAAAAGAACTAGGATCGTCCTCACAAATACCAAGAAACCTTGGTGTACGTAGTTAGTTGTCGGTGGCGAGGCACAATATACGTCTCTCCCTATAATAGCTAGTCGTCACTCAAACCATCGTAACCTTAAACGAACGAAGTCAGTGTACCTGCAAGAAAACCATGAACCTTCCGTGCCGGCACGCCACGGAAGCGTCCCCATTCATTACCGTTCATTTATAAAAACGGTATCCATGCGTTCAACACTGCATGGACAGTGCATCTAGTCTAGGCCGTACGCTCCTTTCGAATAGAGCACACAACCCTTCGCATAACTCGTGATGCGGCATCATGCACATGTCTCGAACATGGCGAACAACCAGGATGATAGGCTCGTTTGAATTAGAACCATACCATCAAGACCTTGTTCACATATAAAACATGTGGCGACTCATACACAACCGTAATGATAGGTTCCTTGGAATGGAAATCCTATCACCCTTCGTGCACGCGAGGCACGGAAACCAGCGCACGTATAAAACACATGGGCAAGGGTGTGCTGGGCAAGTTAGTCAAATACACCTTAATTAGCAAGCCACCTGAAACAACCCGAAATTCTCTCTAGGGCTTCACGGTCTAGTTAATCCTTAGCGATCCAACGGGTTTTCACAAAGCACTTGTTGGTCAAGTTTTATTGCAAAACAAGTGTAGCGGGACCGTGCGAACCTCTGGTGCACAACTTTTCGTTCTGATACCAGCTGTGGCAGAACCGCTCAAATTAATCCGGCTTAAGAGCGCTAACCTTCCATTGGTCGTCACGCAATTAAATCGGAGTAATCTGACAGTCTGTCGGGTCGAGCCCGATGCAACCACGAACAGTTACCTCGATCGAAACAAGTCGTACAAATACCCACTCGAAGGTGGATCCCAGAGATTACAACAATCCACGAGTATTTAAATAGGTCCCACTTGAGGTAAATTATTACAAACCGAGTTCAAATGCATAAAGCAACAATTGTCTCAGAGTTTTGAAAAAGCAGCGGAAATAGACTAATTATTCGAAAAGCGGTAGTAACATCACGTGAAGCCGTCGTGACGTCACTCAGAAGCATCCTCGTCCCAAACAACAGTCCAACCAGGAGGAAGGGTGGTTGGCCAGGTAAGACCTGCAACCATCTCCTCAAGAGTACTACCTGAAAAACAATTCAACAAGCAAGGCTGAGTATACTAATACTCAGCAAGACTTAACCGTCGGGTGACATCTACATCACCAACTTCTAGACATGCAAGGCTTTTGGCTGGTGGGTTTTGTTTTGCCAAAGAGCAACTAAGAGTGGATCCTTACTTTCAACATTTTAGCATCAAGTTCTAGTTAGAGTTAATCATTCTAGGTAAGCAACCTGTACTAACCAAGCAAGTGGAGCAAGCAATTAAGCAAGCATCAAGTTACTTTCCATCGTCATGTTTCACTTCTTACTCAATGCAGCAGCGGGGTTAAGTAGTCTCATTAGCTGCGAGAAACAGACAGTTCGAACCACCTTGCAAGGTGGATACTAAACACACGGAAAAGCATCAACCCCGAGGGTCAACGCAAACCAGGCCGTTCCCATGTCTTCCGAGTTTGTTGATCCGAGCCCACTCCCCTTGGACACAAGCCTTAGCCGGTCATACTTCGCGGCCGTAGCCGGCCGGCCTCGGTCTTGAGCCACGTGTCAGCGACAGGGGGATAAATCCCAGGAAAAGCAGGACAAGGCCACGCCCTCTTCCGAACAGGTACTAAACTTACCGGTCCCATGCCCAAACAAGTGCTTAGTGCTTTCAAACACTTAACCGTCGGTACCGCACCATTCGGCCTTAACCAATTTTAGCATACACGGACGGGGCATCAACATGACAAAATCCCCGCCCGTCATCCTTATGATTCCAACATAAGTAAAGCATTTGATTCCAATATCTCGCGAGTGACAGGAAATCACTCGACTTTTACCGTATCCTTAAAGCATTGCAACTATCGACCTATCATACTAGTATTGCAAGGCATAGGTTCCTAGGATCATGCAACTAAGGTTTCAATCAATGCCTGAAACGTAAATGCACAAACATAGAGTACAAAACATAGTTGCAAGATTCGAAACATGGGAT
Organism: Urochloa ruziziensis; assembly: GCA_015476505.1. Taxonomy (NCBI): domain Eukaryota; kingdom Viridiplantae; phylum Streptophyta; class Magnoliopsida; order Poales; family Poaceae; genus Urochloa; species Urochloa ruziziensis. Next base: position 36,345,228 of record CM027126.1, on the reverse strand, counting down.
ATGCTCCGGGGCTTGCCTTCAGGTACGATGTTAGCTTGGGACTCCTCTGCAGCAACGTTCGGGTCTTGCTCGACCTGGACGGCGTTCACCTCGCCTTCAGCTTGGCCTTCTCCTCTAGCGGGGATAAGTTCGTAGTCTCCATCAGCGAGGACTTGCTCTACACGAATTGTTCATGCAAATAAGAACATGATCTTATTTCGAGTCATCATAATTGCATAATGATAAACCCGGGGTGTACTTAGTGACACATTCACCTGGACAATTTTGGTCTGACCTTCCCTTTCTTTAATTAAATTGGTAGTTACTCACAAAAGCATTTGGGGTTGGTTGATGGTGATTGTGTACACATATAAAATTATTTAACTTTGACTTCACCACCAAACAGCAAGTGTGTGTGTGGGGTGTGTTTAGTTTATTTAGTAACTTTAAAGAAAAGACTTATTCTTAATTCCTCTCTTGTAAGCAATGAAACTTTCATAAATTATTCTGGCAGTTTGGAACTTCAATTAAATGTGAGAAAATTACAGTATGTTCTTGGTGGGTTATTTGATTTACTGACCAAAAACCAACTCAAAAAGATAAGCACATCAACTATGATAAATCATACAAGTTTAACATACTAAAATCAAGATTAAATCCTAATAAATCACACTAACATCAATTTGCCCTTAGCTTTCTACCAGAGCCTAGCCTAGACTAAACAAACTCACATGCCAAAGGATAGCATAAAAAGGTCAAAGGATCTTCCTAGAAAATTAACTTTATTTTCAGCTGCTTAAAACAGCCGGGCATGGTTTTAATTAACTAAAAGCATGTTAGCCAAAGAAAACTAGGCTCTACTATTTACCAGCCATGCATCAAGCTAGCACAGAGCTACTGCAAAAAGAATGAGCTCAGAAGCTACACAGGTTAATTACTAAAATTGTTTAACTAAACATGCACAGTCCTACTAAACACTTAATAACTCATAATCTAGTGTGTAACTTTGTGCCAACTTTTTACAGAAGACTAAACCTTTCACCAGCTACAACATATCCAAAAATTAGCACAAACAAGGCAGTATATTTCAAACTATGCACAAACTTAGGTTTGAACAGATTTGAATCTAATTAGAAAACTACACAGAAAACACCTATACATGCTTTCTAAAAAAGGTAGAGCACAACACCAGGAGTACAACAAAATTGGGTTTGTATTTTTCTGATTTTTCTACGATTTTTAACTGATTTTTGAAGTTTCAGGATTTGAATTCTAGATCTGAAGTTTCTTTTTGCAGTTTAGCCCCTGGAAACTTGCACTAAGGCCCCTGGAAACTTTTGAACTCTCGCAATGTGACCCTTGGGTCACGGCCGGCGGCGGGTTGACCGGAATCCGGCGATGTGGGGCCACGGGGCTGCGCGAGAGCACGCCAGGGTTGGAGAGGAGCTCACCACGCGTCGGTTTGTAGCCGGAACGGGGACGCGGGGTGGACCGGCGGTGGTGACTGCCGGAGCAGCGGCGGCGCTCTGCTTCGGCTCGGTCTCCGGCGTGGTTGAGGCGGGGCCGGGGCAATGCGGAGCTTGGCGAGCTTCGGTGGAGCTGGGGGAGCGTGCTCGAGGCTTTAGCGAGGTGTGGCGGCGGCCGGGAGGTGGAGTTCGCCGGCGGCGGCAACAATGGCGCCGGCGGAGGGTTGGGGTGCGCGCGCGAGAGGAGGGGTGCGGCGCCTTTTATAGGCGGCCGAGGGGAGGCTCGGGCAGCGGGTTGGGAGGGGTGGAGCTCCACGCGGAGGCTCGGACGGCGCGGCGGCCAGGCGTGCGCTGCGGCGGCGGCGCCGGTCAGGAACCGGTCGCGGCGCAGCGGGCGCAGGCGGCGCGGTCCGCGGTCGGTCGGGCGGTCTTGCGCGCGAGGTGGCGAGCAGCGCGGGCCCAGCTGGGGCGCTGGTCAGGGCGGGAGCTGGCGCGCAGGCGAGGGGAGGCGCTGGCAGGCGGCGGCGGCCATGGCAGGCCGTGCGCAGGCGAGGAGGCAGGTGCGGCCGGTCGGCACAGCGCCCCTCCATCGCATTGAAGGCCTGCGGCCTCGACATCCCAGCCAGACAGGTCGCGCCGCGCGGTGGCAGGCGCGGTCGGCTGGAACGCGGGCGCCCGCGCGCGTTCGTCATTTCATCGAGCAGTTGGCGTGCGCGTGTTTGACCTCCCATAACTCCAAATTTTTGAACTGAACTCAAAAATCTCCAAAAAGGAAAGTTGTGTTCCCAAGTGCAGGCTACAACTTTCACAAAGGGTGACCTATGAAAAAGTGGATAGTTTCGAGGGAAAACTGAGGAGAGGAACCGGTGAACTTCGGTGTCGGCCGACGGTGAACTTCTGTGTCTGCCTGACTTTGACCGAGATTTAAGGTGCCTTCCACTCAAAATCTTGAAATGAGCCAATTGACAAAAATGTGTCCCATGAAAAACTGAACAACTTTTGTATTGGTCGATTTTCAAGTTCTTAAGTGAAATTTTGAATTCAAACCATGCCAGCCAGAAAAGGTCCAAAGTTCACCGAGATGCAAAGGATTTTGGGTGGACTTTTCTTAAGTGAAATTCTAGGTGGGGCCAAGGTACACTTAATTAACCTAAGACAAGTTGTTTTGCAGGTAATCAAGCTAATTAACACCTAGATTGTCACACAAAGGCTGAGCTATTTCACCCCGAAACGCGTGTCCCGCCTTGTTGGGCGCCGATCCATGGCCTCGTCGCCGGGATTAGGCGGGGTCGAGTCGCCACCGGCGCTGCCTCCGCCACCGCGAGCGCGCTCCGCCGCCAGCCACGCGATCCAGCCGCGAGTGCGCAGCCGCAGTGGATCCAAGCCAACCACAAACCGATCCCGTGCGCCTTGTCCATGGTGGACCGCAGGCTCGGTTCACGGTGGACCGTGTCCACCTGACCGCGCGTTCCGCCCGCGCCACGCGTCGCCACTATGCGCGAGCCGCACGGCCGGCCGCACCCAATCCGGCCGTACCGGGATCCCGTGCGGGTATGACGTAAGCGCTGACGTCATCTCCGCCGGCCATTTCTCACAGGAGCCCCTGCCCTTCTTTTAGAAACCCCTTGGATTTTCTTTTAATCACAGATCGGCCCTTCGACCTTTGACCTTTTTCAGAAAACCCCCTGGCTAGATTATTTACAATTTAGCCCCTGTAGTTTCACAGTTAGCCCTCTGGGTTTTCCTTTAATTGCGGAAAGGCCCTTCGGCTGACACGCGGGACCCACCGAGGTTGACTGTTGACCTGGTCAACATTGACCGGTCAACGCTGACGTCATCCGGGCCCCATGATGACGTCAGCACAGGCCGGCCCCACAGCACTTTTGCAGTTAGGCCCCTGAACTTTTCTGAAATTACAAACAGGTCCTTGGACTTTTACGAATAGGTCCTTCCACTTCTACCTTTTTACAAAAAGGCCCCTGGCCGTCCCTCTTTCCTTCTAAACCCCTAATCTTTTGCAGCAAGGCCCCTAACCTTTTCCATATTCGCAACCAAGCCCTTCCACCTTGGCAATATTGCAAGGAACCCCCTATAGTTTTAAGGAAAGAGTTTATTCTTTAATAAATTCTTTTTCTTAATATCTAAAAGGGGTTAAACCTTGGAAAATCCATATCTTTTCCGTCTTAGCTCCGATTGACGTAAAACCAGTTGCGTTAGGTTCCTAAAATCGAGCCCGTCGTTCCAGACCTAGCCAAGTGGCGTCCGTGTATTTCGTCACACGACCGCCACGTGGCTAACTCGTTAGTGACCCATCAGACAGTGGCACCACTTGTGGGACCCACTGACTGATAAGCCCGGACCCACCTGACCAATGGGGCCCGCATGTTGACATGTGGGACCCGATAGCCGTTAACCCGTCAGTCTTGCCCCGTAAACCCTAGTGTGACCCGTGACCAAGGTCGTAACCCTCTGCCCGTTGACTTAGTCAACTTTGACCAAGTCAATGATGACATCACCAGAGCCCGTGATGATGTCATCGACCCAGACCTTTGCCTCCGCCTGCTCGACTCGCGGTTTAACCCCGAGCCGATGACTGACACCTCCGAGCTGCTAACTTGTGATCTAACTTTTATTCCTTCTTCCGGAATGATTTATAAATCCCGAAAATGGATTTAAACTTCAGAAAATCATAATAAATCAACCGTAGCTTAGAAAAATATGAAACCGGTTTCAGTATTTTTCTAAAATCATGACGAACACGATAGAATAGTGTTTGCTGTTATTTGGCTTTCTATTGGTTCTTATTTGGAGTTTATTTGTAAGTAGTTGCCGTTGTTTATTTATTTATCCGTATAATAGGATCCTCGGAAGACCCGGACTACTTCGACTACTTCGACAACGTCGACTACGCGGAAGTGAAGAGATAGAGGACCATGCTCCAGGTTCACGCCCATCCTGACTCTTTGACCTATTAGGCATTGCTGAGTAGAATGCTATTGCTTTGCTTATATGATGATGAAGATTGAGCCATGCATAGCCTATTTATATATCCCGATTCCTTGTTTACCTACTACTATATATATGATTGCTATGCTGCTGCTTGCATGTGTATGGGATATATTGTGGATTAGGATTCTTGGCGTGTGTGGGGATAAAACCGGCAGGAAAAGGTGTTTTTGGGAAACTTGGCGGGGGTGAGCATATTTTAACAACTCGGTCTTTGACCGAGGTGCCGGGAGGCCCCTGCTCTCGAGGGGGTCCCACACTGTACTTGTGGCGGGTACATGGATGGATAGGAGCATAGGAGTTGGCGGTGGTACCTATGATGGGTACTGCGACTTGCGTTCTTCTTCGGAGGATACGCCTTTGGGACGATGACGCTCACCCCGGTCTGAAACCGAGTGGGGTAACCACTCTTTGGGCCCCACGTACTTACCGCTTACCCATATGAACGGGTTCCAGCCTTCCTATCTAGCGCGATGCCTGCACTGCGAGAAGATCAGGTGGATGGTGTACGGGAACGGGAGATACCGTTTCCCCGAAGGACTATGGCCCCGTCTGGCCCTACGAGGGAGAGTTCGACACAGCTTCCGAAGCATTGGATTGCGAGCTGATGGATCGAGACAGGAAGGGCAGGCGGGCATCGTTGCGGTTAGGGTCTGTGCTGTGGGTTGTGTCTCAAGGCGGATGATCACCGTCTGCAGCCCGAGTGGGTCCAGTTGTACAAGCTCTGCAGAGTCTAGAATCTATACGTATAGCCGCGTCCTCGGTATGGACATTGCCCATTGCACTGTTACCTCTCATATTTGGGATCTTCTACCTCCCCCTTTATTAGCCACATTTGAGAGTGATTAAGGTTCGCAGCTACGGACGGGGAGAAGGAAAGTTTGCTCCCTTTCCTTTCAGGATCCGGTCGTAGTTGGTGAGGTGCGAGGGGAGGGAGCTCTCGCATCGACTTAGTCGAGTGTGGAGATGGAGACGGGAGTCCGGTGCGCCGGAATAGCCGGATGTGTTGTGAGGTGGGGGATGGATATTTTGGAGATTTATATTTATACTTTTGCTGCTGCATAGGAAACCTCTGCCTTTCATTGAACTACTTTTATACCTTTAGAATATAGGCCACTTAAAGCTTGCATACAGATGGTGACGTGAACCTATCCCACTCCTTGGGGATAGTTTGTGAGCATGCAGGTTCGGACGCGTGGAAAAAGAGTTGTGTGCTTCGCTCGAGTTGCCTGTGGTGTTGATCGAAGATGAAGACTTGAAGCCTAGCTACCGCTACGCAGGATTTCCGCTTGTCGCTTAGCCCGACGGGCTTGTACTTTACTCGTATTTCCATAATGGTATGGATGTAAATCTCTTCTATGTAATCTAAGTTCATTGTATGGATATGATATTATACTGAGATGAGTTCTGTACGTGATAGCTACTGATCCAGGGACTATCACAAGGGTACAGAGATTCGGATTCTCGATTTTGAAAATCCGGGTCGTCACACCAGGTTCCGCAACTTCACGCAGGGGGACCTCTCCGTCAGCGAGTACTGCCGGAGGATGAAGGGCATGGCTGACGATCTTCGCAACCTCGACTGCCCGGTGAGCGACCGGAACCTGGTCCTCCATGTCCTGCGGAGGCTCAACGACAACTACGCCCTCCTGCGGACATGGATTCCACGACAGCGGCCCTTCCCCACGTTCAAGGAGGTGTGGGAGGACCTCTCTCTCGACGAGATCTCCCGCGGCCTCACACCTGACGCGTCCTCCTTCTCCACCTCCACCGCCGCTCGAGTCCTCTTCTCCGCCTCCACCACCGGCCCCGGCTCGGGCCCTCGCGAGTCTGGATCCGGTGGTCTACCACTCGCCTAGACATCCGAAACATTCGTATTCGTATTCGATAAAAACGTAAATATGGATATCCGTATTTGTATTCGATTTTAATATGGATGTCAAATGTATGTATCCGAATTCGATTTCCAACAATTTTCTCTATCCGATTCCACATTCGTATTCGAGAAAAATCCAAAACATTCGGCATTCTACATTCGTATTCGAGAAAAATCCGAAACATTCAACATAAATTAACTTCTCTTTTTAAATAACCATTAATTATAAATGATATAAACTGTTTAATCAATTTAAAAATTATCTACATGATAATTACTAATTATATTGATTATAATATTACTAATGGTATATAAAATAAATTTTAATTAACTTTAAGATGGACAATCATATAAATTTTAACTACTTTAATTTATTGATCTAATTAATAAATTATATTTTACTTACTAATGTAATATTTTTTATTAAAATATTTTATATATTATGAAAATTATTTATATTTATATTTGTATATTTAATTATTCAAATATATATAACATACATGAGATATATACACATAATTTACTCTTAAAACAATCCATAAAGTGAATTAATACACACTAAGACATTTTCTGTCAAAATCAACTAAACATCCGAATGCGAATCCGAATTCGAACTATTCGTTTTGTATTCGTATTCGATAAGATTCGTATTCGTATCCGAATTCGAATCCGTTCGTATTCGATCCGAATCCATCCTTACCCATGACTGCTCCTGTTTCCTCCTTTTAAATACTACCTCCGTCCCAGAAAGAATGCTTGTCTGGAAAGCGTGCCCGTTAAAGTGGCTCATGTTTGACTAAATTTCAATTGTATTCATATTTATGACTCTAGATAAATTTGTTAAAAAACTACATGTAAAAACGAATCTAATGATATATATTTCATATCATAAATATTTATATTTTTAAATTTATAATTAGTCAAACTTGAGATTCTAGAATTTTTTGGAAAGCGAGAAATACATTCTTTTTGGGACAGAGGGAGCAGAGCGTAAGTATGCTACTGTCTGATTTGACTGCCGAATCGCCAAATAAGTCACTCAAGTAGCGGTGAATTGGAGGCAAACGTGGTTCTCCAATAGCTTTGAGACGAGTGGTCCTGGTCCAGGTACATTTATATAAACAGTCCGCGTTGCTTCCAATTTCTATTTTCAAATGTCCATCTAACCATCTCTGCATGTTCACTTCTGTCACGAGGCCTTCTCTCTACATAAACAAAAAAAAAACCCTGATAGGATATGCATCTCGAGACGAAGTAGATTTGAGAGAGCTCAACCACACGTTTTTTTAAAAAAAAGTTAGCCGGAGCACACATAAAGAGAAATAATCGTAACCATGCCGAAGCCAATACCAACGCCACACACCAACTCACGCAACAACACTTCGACACCACCACATCCGGATGAGGAGTCGTACCACGCCAAAAAGCCGCAACTCGCTGCAAGCCAGAGCGTCAACCAGAACTCCTCCATCACGAGTATATCATCTTCATGCCACACACACGACCGTCAACCGTTGATCCTCCATGTCCGGTCTTGCTTCAGCAGAATACTACCGCCGCAGCATCAGTGTCACCGACTTAACCACACAGCGGTGCGTGGGGGTCTCGCCACATCCATCGCCTCACACTCCTCAGAAGCACCCACCTGAAAGTGTACGGGGCCTCACCACACCCGTCACACTGGACATGGCTCCACATTGGACTTGCCACCAAGCTGCTTTGAGAGCCTCACATTTGCCATGCCTTCATCGGGATCACCACCGCACCATGCGCGCCAGTCCAAGGCCTCCGGCACCCATGGGTCCTCTGCACCTTGCCGCTCACACGGATCCTACGCACCTCCATCGCCACTATGCACAGGCAACACCACCAAACAGATCACCACCAACACTGCCACAAGCTGAGACGGGCCTCAAGAAACGACGCCTCCAAGAAAGGTGCAGCGCTAATGGCGTTGTCATCGTTTGTCCATAGCTAGATAGGGTTTTCACCCCGAGAATCCCGTGCTACAAGGCAGGGTGCTCCACAATGGCGCCTCCAACGGGAGCTCACTCCCCTGTCGCCTTCGCAACACCCCTGCCAGAGAGGAGGCCTGACACAACCTGGAGCGCCACCATGGCGCCACAAGCCCACCCCTATGCTAGGGGCACCCAGCATAAGCCACCTAGCCCCAGCACCTTGATGGTGCCAACGGTTGGCGGCGCAAACGCATACCAAGATTCACCGCAAGCGTATGGATCATCGTAGCCTTTCCTTTAGAGTATTATTTCAAGGTTATCAATCCGTGGATCGACTACGAACTACCTAGGGTTTTCCATCTAATCTAATAGATCTAATCCTAACATGAAGCATAGATTGCGTATGAAAGGGTAAACCAATAGATGTGAGTTAATGTATAGGGTTGATCACATCCACAAGCATAGGCAAAGCTGAAGGTAAACCAAAGATTGACTAAGCCTATCGCCTTCTAGTTGTAGTTCTAGCCAAGAACGGTAAACACATCAAGCATCTCATTCGAAGGCTCTTTAAATCACCACCTCCGGTCAAACCCCCAAGAACTACTACCCTACACAGGCCACGCCCTATCACGACGCTCGTTATCGGCATAGCAATTACAAGGGCACGTTCGAAGAACGTGTTGTACTCCTTGGTAGATCCGGTATGAACCCCTAGCCCCCATGGCTACAAGAACACCCCGATCAATCTATATCGATTAATAGATTGAAAGCAAAGCAAACCCAAGCAAGCACAAGATCATAAAGGTAGGCACTTGATCGCTAATGAATCGGATGACAAGATGATCATTACTCCAATGAATGTATTCATTACATCATTACCTCCGAATACATACCACAGATGATGAATGACCACGTAGGGCGGCCATGGCAGCTAGGGTTGGCCTAGGCCATTTCCTAGACAACTTCGAGGACTTGCGAAGGCCGTCGTCTCCCTCCGGTGCTCCCTTCTAGGTTTCGCCGACTTCTGGTGAATTGATGTTGCCCCCCCTCTGGAAGACGAGCAATTTATGTGCCGAGGGAACCCTAGCTCGAAGGGGAGGCTGAGGCGGCGCAAAAACGAGCTGGGCGGCGCAGCCAAGAGGGGTCTTGGCCGGCCGGCCCAAGGCCTTTTTAGCCCGCCTCGGTCCCATCTTTTACGTGCACTCTTCTCTGATGTTTATGAGTTCGTGTACCAATTCTTGTGCATGCTCCTACATTTCATAGTTCTACAAGGTAGGTAAAACAAAGCGGCAACTTTCATCACTTTTCCATAAGCAAAGCATAAACAAATGATAACATCGTGGTGAGCACAAATGTGATGGTGATTATTATTTATTAAAAACAAAAACAAAAACTAGGTTGTCCTTCTAGTAGTCTTGTTATTAACAAGAGAGATATACAAAGGTTTTCTACACTAAGGTCGATGACATGTATATGTACATGCATTTAGAAAACAGTGGACAAAGAGAAGGTTGAGGGAGAGTTACCGTCCTTTTCGATGCTCGTAGTGAAGTGCAGCGTTTCTCCCTCATGCTTAACATTGTGCTTAGCACGGAAGAAAAATCTTGAGCATCTCGTGGTGATCTTGTACTCCAAGTGGCTCGTCTCCTTTCGTCCCGCAAATCCTCCCCCATGCTTAGCATGTTGCCAAGCGTAGAAGAAGAAAGTGAACCGTCTTATAAGTCTTAAAGTCCCATTGCCATGTATGGAGATTATCTTCATGTTCCTTCACCTTTGTTCCCGTAATTTTCCTCAACTTCTTCTTGTTGTCACTAAGCCATGCCCCCAATCATTGTTTATGTCACCATCACCTCCTTCCTTGTTGTCCTTCATTGCTGCCTTGTCTTCCACGAGTTTTTCCTCTTCTTCCAGAACAGAACATGTACTTAACTATTGCTCCAATGCAAAGTACTCAAAATTATCTTTCCAATGAGTCCTCATTCGCCCAAAACGGATTCCAGACAAGAGAGTTATGCTATTTTTACTCCATAGATGTAATCTGTCCTGAGCTGATTTCAGCACGCGCAGCGCTCAATGTTTTCGCCATAACTCCTTGTACGAGTCTTCAAATTTCATGATCTTGGATGTGTTGGAATGAGAACTTGATGATGCTTCTCAAAATTCACTTTTCACTAGTTGTACATCTCTTAACATGTGATTAAAATTGATGAAAACATCAGTGTGCCTTCTGAGACTAGGAGGTGTCTATGGTTTTGGTTTTAACTCTTTGATCACAAATTCTTAGGAGAGTTTCGTCATACCTGCAAAACAATTTAAGTGCATACACTACCCCTGAGGTGACGGTCGGGAGTACTCACCACTGTACAAATGCCAACAAACCAATGACTTCCCTAAGACCTTAACTTGTGGCATAGCTAGCTTAGTAAAAGTCAATCCTAATGAGTGTTCGTGTGTGCAAATGAGCATGTAAAAGACAGGGAGATATAAAAACAAAGACAATGTTTACACCAAGCTTTAAACACCATGTTTACAACTAGGTTGCTCTATTCCTCCATAACCATAAAGTTTTGTTAGCCAAGGTCAAAACACCACGCTTATCGCTAGGCCAACAATTCTTTAAAGCGTTAGAAAAATAGAGCGCATTGCTAAGTTTTAAATCAACCAATGCAATATGAACATTAACAAGGCTTATAAAACAATACAATGATGATCTGCAAACTTGTCTAAACACCATGCTTACACAAATTGCAAAGGAAAACGCCCAATTGAAGCATTAACATGGATAATAAGCATTCATCATAAAGTTTTGTGGAGAAGTCAAGCTAAAAAATGCGTGATGGAACAATGAGATGAATGCAACATGCAAATGCAAGAGTTAGCAAAAACAAGGGTTGAGTGAAGGTTTATGGGTATCCTAAATTTTTGGCTTAAAACAAGAATTTTGAAGAGAGAAGTTGGGTATAGAAATTCTATCTAAGGTGATTTTGAAAAAAAAAGAAAAATAAAAGGTTAGATTTTTGGACAAAACCTATGGTTTGTGAGGGATGACTAAAGGTATGAGAGTTTTTTTCCTAAGGTTTTAGGATTGCAAAGGGAGGCTAGTCAAAAGTTTTAGTTAGAACAAGGCATAAAAGGGACTCGATCGATTAATCAACACAAGTCAATCGTACCCTTGTTGGTTTCGGTTTTAGGTGGGGTTTATGGGACGACTTAGGTAAGGGTTGACAAAGGTTAGAACTGAACATTCAATGCAATGCAAGGTGGAGAACAACATGAACATGACATGATATGGTGGTTTTCTAAAACAAAAGGTTACCCTAAGTCAACTAGCCACAAGTTTAGAATCAAAAGGGTTGTGCTAAGCTTTATACATCTCTCTACAAAGACACAAAGAAAAAGACTCTAATCACTAATAGACACACAAAAAGGGTCTACAAGTTTTCCAAAGTCAAGAAACAAAGTGCTCTCTCAATATCTTTTAGATCAAACAACATGTTGTTGTCGCTTTTGTTAGAGCAATGGTACAATGTTACTTGATGTTTTCGTTTAAATTATCACAACGTAGACGGTAATCTTCGTATATATAGATAGATAGAACGGGTTGCCTCCTGCAAAGCGCTTCATTTAAAGTCATATAGCTTGACTTTCTCATGTACCTTTCATTGTCGTGAATCCATGGTCCTCCGTGCGAGAATCCGAAGTAATCCATGCAGCTTGATGTCTCCTTGTATGATTCGTCATGGTTCGCTTGCAACATCTTCGTATGTCCAAGGTTGTCCGCTTGTGTCTTCATCCATTAATGCTCCAGGGGATTTGTTCTTTTCCTAAGCTTCTGAATTTGATCGTGTATGCATCGTGGAACCGTTGCCCTATCTTCTCTTCATGATCCTCATCTCCATCTTCTCTTTCTTGTTGTCATCATCTTGCTACTGCCTCTTGTTCGTGGATTTACCCCTGCATGCAGTACAGAACATATACCGAAATATATTTTTATTGAATAGCTCATGAAATTACCTTTCCAACGGGTGGTCGGTCATCAAAATCGGAGTTCAAATGAGGGAGTTATGCTCATTCTATTCCGGCCCTGCGTGCTGTCCCGAGCTGATTTCAGGACGTGCGACGTTGGATGATTTGGCCATTACTGCTCGTAGGAACCTCCGTTCGCCTTGCCGCTTGATCCGTTGGAACTTGAACTTCATGGTGGGTCTGAAAATCCATACATGTTCTATTGTTTGCTTGTGAGGTCGTACAAAAACCTGATGACATTTGTATCTTCTTGTGTATGGATCCGGAGATGTTGATGTCTTGATCTTGTTGTCTTTAGGGCATCATGTCGCGCATCCTTTGGCTTCAAGGTCATCACCATTGGTACACTAGCGACTCTGTGATGGTAATGATGTGTTTCATCCATAATTTTTGATCAAGCCAAAGTGAAGGGATGAGAGGAGGTGCTTACACTTCGTATTGACGATCCGAACGATCTTCTTTCTTGATCTTGTCACTCAATCGCAATAGGAAGGGTTCTTGAATGTCTTGCTAGAGGATATTAATGGTATCCTAGTACTTAGAGAGTTGTAGGGGAAGCCTTGGGGTGCTTCCCATCCTTCCTTGCACGAGATCTTGCTTGGAAGTTAAGCAAACTTGATTTCCTTAAGACCCAACTTGCCCAGAATTTTCAGATTCGAAGTCCTTCTTTCCTGATGTCATATCTCCCACGTCTGGACTCCAAATAGGGCAAACTTAGAGCCAAAATTGTGTAGCACGAAATTTTCTCCAACTTTTGGCTCATGACTTGGCTTGAAAACGAAGTTAAGATCCCTGAAAACGCGTTGTAAGATAATCTGTCTGATTTCAGGCTCTCTGTGCAGCATGTATTTCGGGGGCCATATCTTCTAGCTCCAAGTTCCAAATCATGTCTTCCATAGGTCCAAATCGAAGCCATCGACGCTGGCTACAACTTTGGTAGTCAAACTTTTTTCATTGGAGGCCATTTAGGTTCCCGAATCTGCTCCGAACGGCAGCCCTGTCCTGGACGACGTGAATAATTTCGAGGTTGAATTGATCTTGTGGATAACTTTCCAAATCTTCAATCGCTTCATGCTTAAGTCTCCCTCGACCACCCAATCTTCTCCTTCAATGTTAATCACTCCCAAATCATCTTCTCAATGTAAAGCTCTCCTCTTTTCCTCTTTGCTCGACATGGTTGCTTCCCGTTCCTAATGCTCGAACAAACAAATCTCCGAAAGATATTAGTCTTTAAAACTAAATGACACAACGGCATACCTCATTCATTTTTTCTTGCATAGTGGATTGACTCAATGGCAGATGCTGGGCCACTAACAAGGTTAGCACCTACCACTAAAGAGTTTAATCTTGGCGCCTTCATCAATGTGTTGAAACGACGTTGATCTTGTTGAAGCCCGAATGTTGAGAGCTTCTCGATCGCTTTGTGTCTAAAATTTTACCTGCATTCATTGACACAAACAAAAACACAGGGTATATGCAATAATAAAATTAGGGTTAGTCCAAAATTTAGATAGATCGACCTAGGGTTCGTGTTGCCGATCCCCCGCAACGGCGCCAGAAAAGCTTGTTGGCGGCGCAAACGCACACCAAGATTCACCGCAAGCGCATGGATCATCGTAGCCTTTCCCTTAGAGTATTCTTCCAAGGTTATCAATCCGTGGATCGACTACAAACTACCTAGAGTTTTCCATCTAATCTAATAGATCTAATCCTAACATGAAGCATAGATTGCATATGAAAGGGTAAACCAATAGATGTGAGTTAATGTATAGGGTTGATAACATCCACAAGCATAGGCAAAGCTGAAGGTAAACCAAAGATTGACTAAGCCTATCGCCTTCTAGTTATAGTTCTAGCCAAGAACGGTAAACAAATCAAGCATCTCATTCGAAGCCTCTTTAAATCACCACCTCCGGTCAAACCCCCGAGAACTAATACCCTACACAGGCCACGCCCTGTCACGACGCTCGTTATCGGTATAGCAATTACAAGGGCACGTTCGAAGAACGTGTTGTACTCCTTGGTAGATCCGGTATGAACCCCAAAGCCCCATGGCTACAAGAACACCCCGAGCAATCTATATCGATTAATAGATTCAAAGCAAAGCAAACCCAAGCAAGCACAAGATCATAAAGGGAGGCACTTGATCGCTAATGAACCGGATGACAAGATGATCATTACTCAAATGAATGTACTCATTACATCATCACCTCCGAATACATACCACAGATGATGAATGATTGGCTCCTGAACTCCACCATAGCACAACCACGCAGGGCGGCCATGACGGCTAGGGTTGGCCTAGGCCATTCCCTAGACAACTTCGAGGACTTGCGGCGGCCGTCGTCTCCCTCCGGTGCTCCCTTCTAGGTTTCACCGACTTCTGGTGAATGGATACCGCCCCCTCTGGAAGACGAGCTATTTATGTGCCGAGGGAACCCTAGCTCGAAGGGGAGGCCGAGGCGGCGCAAAAACGGGCTGGGCGGCGCGGCCAAGAGGGGTCTTGGCCGGCCGACCCAAGGCCTTTTTAGCCCGCCTCGGTCCCATCTTTTGCGTGCACTCTTCTCTGATGTTTATGAGTTCGTGTACCAATTCTTGTGGGCTTTGGACATCGGTTGCTCTGGGATATGGATGGGTCTTGATAGGTCTTCTGAGTCTGCACTGGATTTGCCTTGATCTCGAAGTACTTTGGCTTTATCTTCAATTGAACCTTGTAAGAAGTTGGTGAAAGTGCATCTAGGCCCCTAGTGGGTTTTGGTGAATTGAGTGACACTAAGATTAAAGAGATAATGATCTTGTTGAGTTTATGAGCAGGAATTTATCATAAAATCAATGAATTGGTTACAAAAGATTTATTCCATGTGGTAATGCAAAGAGGCTCATACGACAAGTCATTTGACTAGGCTATGGTCAATAGTGAAAAATTGGCAAGCAATGAGTTAATTCGAATTGAGACATGTATTCATGACAACTATTTAATCTCATATCAAGATGAAGCTTGTTGATGATGACATAGCACTAGAAGGGATTCTCTTACAAAGAAATGAGATATTTATTTAAAGAGAAGAACTAAAATAAAATCAAAGTGCAAGCTAAGGGAAAATGGTCAAGAAAGATGATGGTATGGGACATCATTGATCTACACTTGATACTAGCTTGTATATGAGGCATGGACATTGAGATTCAAATCAAATGGTCAAAATTGATAAATGGACTTCATGAATGATGCAAGCCTACATGAAGCTCTAAGTGATGCTAAGGTGAAGAGTCGGAGTTCGGGATAGTGTTTCAAGGTACCAAGCAATGTGTGATCAAGTTGTGACTTGAGTCATGGAGTCTTTGCTAAGGGTGAAGAAACTTTTTTTGGATTCAACTTGATGAATCTTGGTCATGAAGAGTTTATTGTAGAGAAGCGTCAATCTTCAAGAAACAAGTGAATTGAACTAGAAGTGGATTTCATTCAAAGACAAAGGTTCAAGTCACTAGCTCAAGGAAAAATGTGCTCAGTTCATAGAACCAAATGAGATGCACTCCTCAGGTTGTGAAAGATCAAGATACGGCATGAATATGCAAATGAGAAGCTCAAGTTGTAGAAATATACTCTATCTTTGATCTTGAGTATAGATATGCCGTACTATTAAGAGGGATGCATCACATAGTGTTTTGGTTCAGTCTCAATGCTCAAGTAACCTAAGTAAGTTGAGAGAAACACAAAAACCTCACGTGCACACTTGTGAGTTTCTGAGTGTATATACTCGGCATTGCCGAGTTTGCCAACTCGGCAGTGCCGAGTACATAGAGTGTGCCAACGGCTAGTTCTATTCTAAATCTCGGCAGTGCCGAGTTTGTGAACTCGGCAGTGTCGGGTTCACAACGGCTAGTAACGGCTAGTTTTCTTGGAGTGGAGTATTTATACCCCACGACCTCAACTGTCGCTAGCTGCTGCTTCTGAGGGTTCCTGTGTGCTTCCTTCCTGTTCTAAGCTAAGCAAAAGCCAAGTAAGCTCTCCCCAACCTCTCTTTGTGAGATTGCACATTCAAAGTGATATCTTTGTGTTGGGTTGAGAGAGAGATAGCTTGAGAGACATCAAGAGCACAGCAAAACCTTGAGCATTTGAGTTGGTCCGAAATCGTGTGATTCACATTTGTTACTCTTGGAGCTTTGCTCCTAGACGGCTAGGTGTTGCCCGGTGAGCACCAGGTTGTGTGGGCTGTCACGGGAAGTTTGTAAAGGTCGGTTTCCACCTCAAGGGAACCATTCTTCTTAGTGAAGGGCCATAGTGTGCTTGAGTGGCACATTGGCGGGGAGGCTTCGTGGAGCTCCTCAAACGGAGATTAGGAACCACTGATCTTGCCTTGTTGTGGGCATGCAGTGGGTCTGAACTTCGGTAAAATTGAGGACCCAGTGTGTCCGAGGACCGGTGGATGGTCGCTTCCTGGTGTGATGAGTGATGGACAACGTGGTGTGGATTGACGTTTTCCTTGGCTCAAGTATTGCAGGTGTAGAATGCGGCTTGGTTGCATTGGTGCAGGTGAAGAACAGGCGCGAAAGGTCTTAGCCATGGCGGCCTCCGAGGAGCGGAGAGACAAGTAGGCTTGGTTCGAGGGACCCGGTGGCCAGATGGATCAAGTGCGGTTCACATGCTGGCAAGAACGAGCAAGGGGACGTGGTTCCGGTGCGAGGTAGCGGCTCACAACCGAAGCTCGTACGCAGACGAGAAGCCGGCGTAAGGTAGCGGCTAACAACCGAAGTTTGCGCGCGGGCTTTGGTGATTTGGCCACAAAATCATCGGTGGACGGTTTCCCTTGGGTTGGGCCTCAAAACCAAGGACCGAGGACTCGACGTGGCGAAGATGGGCTGCTGGGCCAAGTGTGGCTGCCAGGGGCGGTTTAACCGCCTCCCCCTGGGCCGGCCCAAAAACGGCGTCGAGGAGCTTCGATCCGGAGGACACGCGGCGTGACTGCAAGGCTTGCGTCGGAGGGAAGCTAGCTTGCGGTGGAAGGTGTCCCAGCCGGAAAATATCTAAAAACCAAATGTCAAATTTGCCCCTGAGGGGTATGTATCACTTAGGGGTAGTTTAGTCTTTAGAGCACCACCACTTGGACTACTAATAGGCCCCCCCAGGGCATGGTGGCTGCTATCTCTTCTAGTAATCTCTTTAGTTCTCTTTGGTTTTCTCCTTTGAACTAGTTTCCCCTTCATCCCCTCCACCTAGAACTATTTCGAATCATTCCTAGTTTGTATAGGTGAATTCATGGTTTGGTGATTGAGTTTGTGCTGCTCATCTTCGTGCCATGATTTGAATCCACGAGCTCCTTTTTCTTTTTCTATTTTCGGAGGTATTTTCGGAGCTATTTTGGGAGGATTTTCTTTCTTCACTTCCTAGGGCGTTTTCTCTCGGATTTCTTTGGGGGATTCACGTATGAGTGCCTTGTTCCTCTTTTGCTGGTGATCTCTTGCCCCCAAACGCCGGGAATCGCTTTGGATTTGAAGTTTTCGGGATGAACTCGAGGTCATGGTGTTCTTCCTTAGATTTGAGATTCCGGGAGTTCTAGCGAGTTAGAGGCCGAGATCTTTTGGGAAAACACTCCACAGAGGTCTATATCATTTGACCAAAATCTCGCCTCAAGAGCTCAAGCGGTTTGGGAGATCCAATTTCGATTTGACTTTTTCTCGAGGTTCCCAGGCCAGGGCGGTTTAACCGCCCCCCCTGGGTGTGTTGGATCGAGTCTTGTTTTGGTTCGTTTTGTGTTCGTTTCGATCGATTCGAGTTCCGCTGCGTGTTTCTTGTTCCTTGGGTCAGTAGCTTGACAGTGGCTACGTGATCTTGGCAAGTTCGCTTTCGGAGGCATCGGAGTTGATTTGGGAGAATAGCCAGATTGGTTGGGAAGAATTTTTATCGGCTCCCATTCACTCCCCCCCCCCTCTGGTCGCCGTTTCGGTCCTTCAAAAATCCTTGTGTCAATCGTGCTTGATTATTGTGTTGTGGATTTGAGGAGCTCTCCATTGAACACTTGTGTTCTTGGAGAGATTTTTGTTTCTTTGTGTGCAGGGACTGTGTGAACCTGCTCAGGAACATCATGTGAGCATCCTCCACATTTGGGGTTTGATCCTAACTTATTTACTCGCACATATACATTGTCCTCACTCTGCTCTGTGTGTACTCGGCAGTGCCGAGTTTACAAACTCGGCAGTGCCGGTTACATTGACTGCTCAGCCAAGTATATCTCTATATACTCGGCAGTGCCGGGTTGACAAACTCGGCAGTGCCGGTTTTGGCAGGCAGTGAATTTTATCCGCTGCATTTTGAGTGAAATTTGTAGGTGCGCCTATTCACCCCCCTCTAGGCGACATCACGGTCCTTTCAATTGGTATCAGAGCTCGGCTTCACATCCAAGCTTAACCGCCGTGAAGAAAATATGTCGATTGAGGTAAACTTTGAGCCACTCGAGCTCGACGGCTCAAACTTTGATTCTTGGTCCTGCAATGTTCACAATACTCTTACAGACATAGATCCTATGGTTGAACATATTTTAGTTGCTAGCATTCTACCTCCCAAGTTTGATGTTAACAACACCGATCGATCAAACATCACTAAATAGGAGTTAGCTTGCTTGCAACTCAATGTTTGTGTTACTAACTTCTTGAAAAAGTCTGTTTGTGAAGATATATGGAACACCATTTCTAGAAAGAAAGAAATCTGAAGAGATGCACATCTTGTTTGGTCTCTCATCAAGGATATATATAAAAATTTTGAGAGTGATGATGATGAAGAGCCTGAAGATGTGCTTACACCTGAGAAATGTTCATCTTCATCAACAATTAACCCAAAACTTCAAGTGACATCACTGAATGGTCAAAACTCAGATCTAGTTGCTGCTGAGCCTATGTACTCGGCAATGCCAGTTTCTGAAACCGGCAGTGCCGGGTACAAAGGAAAAGTTGAAGAAGAACAACTGAGTGAAGAATCAACGTTCTCGTGTTGGTCTGATTCTGATAGAGATCCTCATCAGTGCTTTATGGCTATATCTGAGAGTGACTCCGACAGTGATAGTGATGATGAGGAGCTTGTGACCGAGGTTAACAAGATGTCACTAAAAGCAAGAAGTCTAGTGACTAAAACAATGAAGAGAGTGATGGAACAAGTACAAGACATATTAAGATTAGAAAAGCTTCTTGATGACAAGGAATCTCAAATCAACTACCTTGTCCCATTTGAAGAAAAGAATAAACTACTCAAGGATCAAGTGGATGAGCTTATCAACATGAATATAGATTTGAAGATTCAACACATTGAGCTCAAGTGCTCCAATGAAGAGCTCATGGATACACATGCCAAGCTAGAGGTAGCTCATGAGGTTGTGATCACCATGATGAAATCAAGTCAACCAACCACTCACACTTGTCCACAAGATGAGAAGAAAGAAAAGCAATCATGGTTTGAGCAAGTAACAATAGAGGATTGCAATGATGATCTAGTCAAGGAGAATGAAATGCTCAAGCAAGAAGTGGATAGGCTCTTGAAGGACTTGTCCAAGTTAAAAGGCAAGGGCATTGCACGACCTTCTCAAGATAACCGTGAAACCATGGTGAAGAAGCTTGAGAAGGGATCAACAGTGCAAAGCTCATGCAAACCTGCACCCAAGCCCAACAAGAGCAAGCCACAAGCAAAGAAGAAGAATATAGATCACATCAAATGCTTCAAGTGCTCCGAGGTGGGGCATTATGCTGTTATGTGCTCAAGAAAGCTAGAAGGCCAGCAAACACTCTTCAAGAGACAGAGAAGCCTATCCAAGAGAAGATGCTTTGGTTTCTGTAAGAAAGGACACAAGATTGCATCATGTCCGAGAAGGTCACACACACTGCATGTACCCGACAGTGCCGAGTTGTCAAAGTCGGCAGTGCCGAGTACAAAGGGACAACAGCAACCCAAAATGAACAAAGGCTTCAAGAAAGCTCAAGAGCAATATTTGGAGAGAAAAGCTTCTGAGAAGGTCAAGAACAAGACATCAAGCAGCATCAAGCACAAGGTGTGTTACACATGCCGAGGAAAAGGACATCTTGGTAAAGACTGTCCAAATGGTAACACTCCTAAGCCAAACTTAGTCAACAATGCTAATGATAAACTTAAGGAATCCTCGGGTAGCTCTAAAGCTAGTAGGATGATGAAGTCATCCACTACAAGCACAAGAGCTATTTGGGTTCCCAAATCGTTGTTGACTAACTCTAAAGGACCCAACGGAGTTTGGGTACCAAAATGTGCTTGAAAAGTTTTTGCAGGTACTTGGAGAGGCATTGGTAACTTGGCAAGCTTGAAAAGACCTTCACTTCATGATTTACATATCAAGCTCAATGTTGTTGCTCAAATCTTGAAAAATGCCAAGTTAAAGTCCAAATGATCTATCATGTTCTCCAATGCATCGTAAGTAACAAGTACCTCTCCATCAGCTACTTAGTGCTCTATACTCGAGTTTGCTTAACAGAAGTTCAAGTATAGACTCTAATGTAGCTTAGTGTGTTAATTTCAAAATATTAGTCACAATATGACATATGTTGCTCCTAACAAGCTCTGTGGTGGAGCTAGAGTTTTATTTTCTACACAGGAGCATTGTCGTGCAATAAGCAATCAAGGAAGGTCAAGAAAGATCAAAAATTATTCTGCTGGGTAGGCTCATATGTACCCGGCGGTGCCGGTTTGATAAAACCGGTAGTGCCGAGTACAAAGGCCCACAATTGATCCCGTGCTTCATCAAGCCTCGGAAGATCCGGCACAAGAGCGGATGATCCGGGAAAATGACCAAAGAATCTCTGACAATGTTCTAAGCTAAACATCCGACCATATCTCGGAAGATCCGACAAGAAGTTCCGAGCGGCTCTGTCTGGTGCCCGGAGGATACAACGTTGAGTCGGATGATCCGAGGGTACCTGGTCAGAATCATGCCCATATACTCGGCAGTGCCGGGTTGACAAAACCGGCAGTGCCGAGTACAAAGCAAATCAGGCAGTGAGCACTTTCTTGACCAAAACTCTTATTATTGCATTATGGTTGTGTTTATTTTGACCAAAATATGAAATGAGCATCCTCAAGTATCTTAAATGATTGAAAGTGCATTTATCAAGAACTCAATCCCTGATGCACATATTTAGGGGGAGCTAATTTCATATCTTGTGTCATTGGATTTAATCTTGCTCTCAAGTTTCATGATGTGTAGGATAAAATCAGAAATGCTTCATATACTCGAAATAAGCAAGAAACCATCTTGAGCATGCCACTTGATATCAAGGTCACCAATCCATCAAGAAATGGATGTCTAACGACAAGATGGATTGTTTATCTCTCTTAGTGGTAGCTCTCCATGACATGGCTTAAATTCCTTAAGGTTGCGTTTGGAAGTCTGTATTAGAGCATGGAATTGGGAATTGGAATTGGATCAGATGAATACTGTTGTTTGGATGTCTGTGGAATTGAGAATTGGTATTGGGGACCAATACCGTGGAATCTGAGCACAACTAAAACAACGGTTGGTGAATACCGAGCATCCCGGCTCCGTATTGGGATGAATTGGTCGCCCTTCACTTCCATCGCGAGAGCTCCGCTAAAGGCTGACATCGTCGCCGGAACTCCACCTTCCCTCCCTGCTCCCTCTCCGGCGAGCCACGCGCCCCCTCCTGCTTCCTCTCCGACGAGCCGCGCCACCCCTCCCTGCTCCCTCTCCGGCGAGCTGCGCCGCCCTACCTCTTCCTCCTCCGCCGGTGCCCGCGACGCTCCTTACCTTCCTCCGCCAGCGAGCCGAGATGCCCCTCCCTGCTCCCTCTCCGGCGAGCTGCGCCGATCCACTCTCTCCGCCTCCGCCCGCACGCCGGCAGCCGCTGCGCCCTCCCCTTGCTCCCTCCGTGCAACGAGCCGCGGCGCCCCTCCTTCCTCCTCCCGCTGACGAGCCGCGTCGCTCCTCCATGCTCCCTCTCCGGCGAGCTGCGCCGCTCCGCTCCCTCCGCCCGTACGCCGGCGGCCACGATGCTCCTTCCCTTGCTCCCTCCGAGCGGCGAGCCATGGCGCCCCTCTCCTTCCTCCTCCGCCGGCGAGCTGCGCCGCTTTGCTCCCTCCCCCTAACACCGGTGGCTGCAGTGCTCCTCCCATTGCTCCGATCTGCTCCGCCCGTACGCCCTGCAGTGCTCCTCTCATTGCTCCCTCCGGCCTGCGCCTCTCCGCTTACTGTGTGTGCTTGACTAAACAGCAGAACTAATACCAATACCATACTTTCATGCGTCCAAACGTGAATTGAATTGTACCGCTTCATTGAATTCCACAAGGCAATTTATTGACCATCCAAACAACAGCATTTGATTTGTAGCCATTTCAATACCAAGGCTGATTTGGTATTGAACTGAATTCAATTCCAAGCCTCCCAATATCAACATCCAAACGGAGCCTAATTGATCTTAACCGATCTAAAGAATGCACATTGACATATATTCTCATTTATGTGTGCATAATATTCTCATAAGGAATTCAGTCCATGTTATGAGGCTTTGTGTTTGGTAGCTTGGTAATTTTCCCTAAGTGATTTTTAAAGGCTATCAAACATAAAGCTAGGGCGTGTGCTACTTATGGTTATCTCTAAGCTTTAGTGAACTACTTGTGGATGTTAAGAGCGAGATGACAAGAAGTACATTTTGATGCACAAGTACAAGCCCAAATGTGAAATCCTTCAAGGTGTGAAGGGCATGGAGACTCAAGGGCCAAGGTATGTATTTTCATGCTTACTTACATTGATCTTTGCATCTAGGCCCTATACATGCTAGTGTGTGCATGTTTTGCATGAAGCACATCAAGTTTCTAGTGCATCTCTAGATATGTAATTGATACCCTCATATGTTTGACTTAGTGTCAAGTGAACCCTAAAAGTTTGTAGGGTATGAGCTAAATATTCTAAGATTGATATTTGACTTGAGTTGCTACATGCTTGAGTGACATAAGGTAGAATTTGCAAAATCCAACTAGTATGCTAAGTCTGTGCTTTTTGGAAAATATTTGGTTCTTGGTCTTTGTGACCATGTCAAGTCACCTGTGGTTATTGTTACCTGTGTTTGTCTGATGGCTAACCACAAAGTGACGAGATATTCTCAAGTTCATAGGAGCTAGACATATCTTCTCTCAAGGGCTAAACTTTGGAAACTCTATCTTCTCTCAAATATTTAACAAGGTTCCTATTCTAAAATGGATATCTCAAGTCATGGAACCTATATATGGTCATAAAGTCTATCCATCTCACACTTCCACAAATTCTCAGTTCATCCCTCTAAATTGCTCTATGTAACCGGCAGTGCCGAGTTTCACAACCCGGCAGTGCCGAGTACATTACATGTGAACTAAAAATTTCCTTCATCTCCAAATCTCCATGTTCCAAGAAGTTTTATGGATATTTAAGTACCTGGAACATATCTTGTGATCAATCTTCTTAGAAATCTATCAAATCATAAAATTCTTCTATTAATGTCACGGACTCTATATACTCGGCAGTGCCGAGTTGCAAATCTCGGTAGTGCCGAGTACACAGGGGGCTCTAACAGTTATTTCTCTATTCAACCCGTGACTTACCCCTTCATCCACCCATTCTCTCTCCCATATCCATCCCGTCACCCCTCTGCTCCTGAGGGGCGATTTCTTGGCGATTTGGACGTTTGGCCGTGGGATTCAAGGATTGAAGTGTGATTCTTGGTGGTTTCTACTCAGCACTACCAGATCCACATCCGGTTTTGCATTCCCCTCACTTTCCACCATGAGTCAAGGTATATTTCGGCCATTCTTGCCCGATCTACTTTTCTAGAGTTGCATTCCTGATTTCCTTTGGTAGACCATCTCCTGCAACTCTCTAGAGGATATTCCCTGCATAGGATCCAAGTTTCCAACCATTAGTTTTGAGGAAACACAATTTAGTATCTCTTGTGTATACCCGGCAGTGCCGAGTTGCAAAACCCGGCAGTGCCGAGTACACACAGAAAATCCCTATTTTGTGTTTCTCGCAAAATTAATCATGCTTTTGCTGTTGGAATAACCATACTAGGGTATTACCATGTACCAGATCCATCTAGAAAACCTACTTCTCTTGATTAAATTTGTTGTGTACTGCCTATGTGTACTCGGCAGTGCCGGTTACACACAGACAGTACCCAACTCATTTCAATCATTTCAATATCTCTAGATGATTCAGCTCAATTCTTTCATACTCTAAGTCTATGGCATGTTTCTGTGATCTCAGATCCTCCAAGACATCCTTTCAGAGTGTTTGAGAGAAGAGGCAAACAAGTGGAAGAAAACGTCAGACCTAGAAGGTCATCAAGAAGACAACTCCCTAGAGGTACTCTATATATCAGTGAGCCAACTCCAGAGCAGCAGGGAGATAACAGTGATGACAACAATACCTCCAGTAATGATGGGGAGGAGAGCGATGAAATTTATCAAGAATCTCCCCGAGAGCAAAAGATGAGTGGTCGGTTCATGAGAGGTAGCAGCAGCAGTGGTGGAGTGGGTGTTAGTGGAGGAAATGACAGTGGATATGGGTAGCAAGGTGGAAGTGATGAAAATGAAGAAGTTTATGGTGTTGGGCAGCCCACGTTTGTGCCAGGGATAGTCTTGAGAGAGCCTAGAGTACCACACGATTATATCAAGACAAATTACATGGCTCATGGAATGACAATCAAGGCTAGAAATGAAAGAGAGAAAAATCCTTTTAATGATAAGAGAAGTGGAAGGGGTGTGGAATATCGATTTCATACAAAGTTTCACAGGATTTCTACACAAGTGCCATATTTAAGAAGAAGACTAAGGTAGCCCACTCACAGTATGTTGAGTGGAAGGCATATGAGGAGATGCATGATCCTATATTTGATGAGGTCATTTCTGAGTGTCAGAAAAAGCATGTGTATAGAATGATGGGTTTCAAATATGATTGGAACACTGAGATAATAGCCCAATTCTATGCCACATGCTATTGGGATGACTTGGATGAGCCAGATAAAAGATGGGTTCATTGGATGACTGAGGGAAATTGGTATAAAATCACCTATCTAGAATTTGCAGCCTTGTTCAGATTTGAGAAAAGTGACTATGATCGCAGAAAAATTCACATTGGTGCTCACCTTCCTAAAGAAGACATGAAGGACATGTACATGCCTGGACATGAGCACTATGTTGGCAAGATTAAAGGACTGATCCCCTTCTATGGCTATCTCAACAAATTCTTCAGAAAAACTCTAGCCCCTAGGGAGGGTGACCATGGCAACATTTCAGCTTTTCTGAAAAATTTATTACATGCCATGACACCTAGTGAAGAAGAATTCAGTGTCTTTGACTACATTTGGGAGGAAATCAAGGATATATGCAAGTCACCACAAAAGAGTTGTGGTTATGGTCCATATCTGATGTTCATGATAGATAACAAAACCAAGATCAAGTTTGAGTGTGATTATGTGCACACACCCTTGGGCATTGAGATGGATTATCATCCAGGTGTGACTCTCAGTGAGGTGATACAGATGAGGCAGAATGTGGCAGGCCTAGGTGATGTTGGGGCTGCCCAAGGGGCTCCTAGTGCTCCACTAGGTCCTTCACGATCTCGCTCCAGGCGTGGTGGCACTAGAGAGTAGGATGTGCAGAAGCCTCAGTCCCCAATGAGAAAAATATTCAACTTATTTGTGGGGCTATGCAAGAATCAAAGGGACATTCAAGTTGAGCAAAGAGCACAAAGAATTAGAGACAAGAAGCAAATGGATGAGCTGAAATTAATTCACAATGCCTTGCACATTGATCCCCCTCGCTCTCCTATCTCTTCTCCTAGTCCTGAGCCAGAAATTCCATCTGTGGATGACATGGTACAAAATTTTGCTGAGGCACCTTATTATGATCAGTTTGGGCACATCTACTATCCTAACTATATATATGAGCCTCCTTCAGCTGCACCCCCTCCACCTCCGACCCAGCAGCAGCAGCACCCACACACTTCTCAGCAGCCTCCTAGCGCTGCGGATTGGCTCTTTGGAACTCATCTTGGTGATCCAGGCCAAGGATCGAGTGGCCTTGGAGAACGGCGTGATAATGATGATGAAGATCAGCAGTAGAAGCTTACAGATATACTCCCCTAAGACCCTTATTGGTGATAGATGACAAAGGAGGAGAGAAAGATCAAGTTAAAGCTTCATTTCTGTTTTTCAGAGTCCCTGTCCCTGTATACTCGGCAGTGCCGAGTATCCAAACCCGGCAGTGCCGGTTTGGGTGTGGTATGCCACACACAGTTGTAATAAATCTCATTTTAGCTCCTTTGTATTTGAGAAAAATTGTAATGTGTGCTATTTGTGTGGTGAACCATGTTTAGTTGCCTAAATTCAAGACTTGATGCATGTTAGTGTGTTGAAATGGATTGTTTTGATGAAATGTTGATTTTCTCAGTTCTGACCCAAGTGTACTCTGTGTACTCGGTAGTGCCGAATCTTGCAACCCGGCAGTGCCGAGTACACAGGTATATCCTGGTGTGCCTAATATACTCGGCAGTGCCGAGTTTAGCAACTCGGCAGTGCCGAGTACATTGTGACAGAACTGATCATTTCTTCCATTTTATGTTTTGTGAGATATTTGTCATATGCATCACGTTATACATGTTCACACACTTGTTTTGCACCCCACAGATGCTGGGATTTAGGGGGAGCTCAATGTTTTCATGAATATGTGCAAAAATTGGCATTTGAGGCCAAATTGGTTGAATTCAAACTTTGCACATATTTAGGGGGAGCTCAATCTAAATCTGAGCATCTAAAATCTTCATTGATATATCTTTTGTAAGCTTTAATCAAGGTTGTCATCAATCACCAAAAAGGGGGAGATTGAAAGTGCATCTAGGCCCCTAGTGGGTTTTGGTGAATTGAGTGACACTAAGATTAAAGAGCTAATGATCTTGTTGAGTTTATGAGCAGGAATTTATCATAAAATCAATGAATTGGTTACAAAAGATTTATTCCATGTGGTAATGCAAAGAGGCTCATACGACAAGTCATTTGACTAGGCTATGGTCAATAGTGAAAAATTGGCAAGCAATGAGTTAATTCGAATTGAGACATGTATTCATGACAACTATTTAATCTCATATCAAGATGAAGCTTGTTGATGATGACATAGCACTAGAAGGGATTCTCTTACAAAGAAATGAGATATTTATTTAAAGATAAGAACTAAAATAAAATCAAAGTGCAAGCTAAGGGAAAATGGTCAAGAAAGATGATGGTATGGGACATCATTGATCTACACTTGATACATAGCTTGTATATGAGGCATGGACATTGTGATTCAAATCAAATGGTCAAAATTGATAAATGGACTTCATGAACGATGCAAGCCTACATGAAGCTCTAAGTGATGCTAAGGTGAAGAGTCGGAGTTCGGGATAGTGTTTCAAGGTACCAAGCAATGTGTGATCCAGTTGCGGCTTGAGTCATGGAGTCTTTGCTAAGGGTGAAGAAACTTTCTTTGGATTCAACTTGATGAATCTTGGTCATGAAGAGTTTATTGTAGAGAAGCATCAATCTTCAAGAAACAAGTGAATTGAACTAGAAGTGGATTTCATTCAAAGACAAAGGTTCAAGTCACTAGCTCAAGAAAAATGTGCTCAGTTCATAGAACCAAATGAGATGCACTCCTCAGGTTGTGAAAGATCAAGACACGGCATGAATATGCAAATGAGAGAAACACAAAAACCTCACGTGCACACTTGTGAGTTTCTGAGTGTATATACTCGGCAGTGCCGAGTTTGCCAACTCGACAGTGCCGAGTACATAGAGTGTGCCAACGGCTAGTTCTGTTCTAAATCTCGGCAGTGCCGAGTTTGTGAACTCGGCAGTGCCGGGTTCACAACGGCTAGTAACGGCTAGTTTTCTTGGAGTGGAGTATTTATACCCCACGACCTCAACTGTTGCTAGCTGCTGCTTCTGAGGGTTCCTGTGTGCTTTCTTCCTGTTCTAAGCTAAGCAAAAGCCAAGTAAGCTCTCCTCAACCTCTCTTTGTGAGATTGCACATTCAAAGTGATATCTTTGTGTTGGGTTGAGAGAGATAGCTTGAGAGACATCAAGAGCACAGCAAAACCTTGAGCATTTGAGTTGGTCCGAAATCGTGTGATTCGCATTTGTTACACTTGGAGCTTTGCTCCTAGACGGCTAGGTGTTGCCCGGTGAGCACCCGGTTGTGTGGGCTGTCATGGGAAGTTTGTAAAGGTCGGTTTCCACCTCAAGGGAACCATATTTCTTAGTGAAGGGCCATAGTGTGCTTGACTGGCACTTTGGCGGGGAGGCTTCGCGGAGCTCCTCAAACGGAGATTAGGAACCACTGATCTTGCCTTGTTGTGGGCATGCAGTGGGTCTGAACTTCGGTAAAATCCTTGTGTCAATCGTGCTTGATTATTGTGTTGTGGATTTGAGGAGCCCTCCATTGAACACTTGTGTTCTTGGAGAGATTTTTGTTTCTTTGTGTGCAGGGACTGTGTGAACCTGCTCAGGAACATCATCTGAGCATCTTCCACATTTGGGGTTTGATCCTAACTTATTTACTCGGACATATATATTGTCCTCACTCTGCTCTGTGTGTACTCAGCAGTGCCGGTTACATTGACTGCTCAGCCAAGTATATCTCGATATACTCGGCAGTGCCGGGTTGACAAACTCGGCAGTGCCGGTTTTGGCAGGCAGTGAATTTTATCCGCTGCATTTTGAGTGAAATTTGTAGGTGCGCCTATTCACCCCCCCCCCCCCTAGGCGACATCACGGTCCTTTCAGTTGGCCCGTTGGAGTAGATCATAAACGGGCTTCGGTTCCTTTGGGCTTCATTAGGGCTTTTGGCCTTCATCTTGCCGTGTCGTTGCTGGTTCTCAGATTCAGCCCATATTCACTCCAAAATGGCCAATTAACCTGCGTAAACCAAAATGCTCTAGAAATATGTGCACAAGCGGAAACGGGGTTATTTCAGTGCCAAGTAGCGGGGTTAGTATAAAGATTAGTCCAAAAACATAACCTAGACGGCACTAAAAGTGTGTCATTTAACACTGTCAACACCAATCCTGCAACGTTGTTGAGGAAGAGAGAAGGGGAGTGCTGCCCAGCACACCTCCGCTCCGATTGCCCGCACACAGCGTATCGCCCAGCACATAGCCCGCTTCCTCTATTACATGACCCTTGGCCCAACATAGGTTGTGACATTCCCCCACCTTAAGAAATAGCTTGCCCTCAAGCTGTTAAAAAATTTGTATAAATACCTCTTCTCCCCCTGCAGAGTTGATGAGATTGTATTCCTAGCACTTGCTGAAATCTTTAAGAGTCTGGCCAGCTACGGTGTGTTCCAAAATCGAACGATAGCTGAGAAAAATCGAACCATGTACATAGTGGTGGTCGATGTTGAAGTGTCAGAAAACAAAATCGACCATGAAACAATGGTCGAATCGTGCGTAATAGAATATAATTTTTGCATGTCAGAGTGTCGTGAGAGCGCCCCTGTCATGGTAAAAAGGAAGGCGTCATGCTGTGGAATAGTAATATTTTTGTTTGTTGTAGGGCCCACGAAACCGATGTTCACACTAGAGCCATCGAACGATGTCTGTTGTCGATGTTTTTTCTCCCCAAAATCGACGTGACAGTGGAGGTGCCCTTATAGAATTGAAACTCCAGAACCCAAGAACCATGCACTGTCTTGTAAATTACCTCAACACTCCTTGGATTTTGTTTTGTGTAGTCTCAAATATGGATGACAGTAACACTTGGTAGCATGAATGGAGTAGCAGATGACTCACCATAAAGGGGGCGTACCCAGTGCCGTAGGCTCCCACACTATGCGGGGTTTGGGGCCAGGTTGTTTAGCACACAGTCTTTTCTGCACATAAATGTGCAGAGGCTAGTGCTTGAACCCTGGACCTTCCGGTCGCAGGCGGTGAAGCTCTACCACTGCACCAAAGGACGCCCGTAAAAGAAGTGCTTCTTAAAAGTTTGATCGTAACAGAATTATAAAATGCTTCCATAAGGTGCTTTCCAGATAAGATGAATCGTAATGCAATACTAAATCTTCAAGCAAGACCAACGTGTTGATAAAAGAAGAAAAGCCTACTTCAAGGTCACTGATGTGGGAGCCGCCAGGCGCTGGGTAAGGTCACTGAGATCAAACAACTCGAACAAAATCAATTGAAGTTACAGCTCCGTAGAAATTGTATCTTTAGACATGCCCAGTATGCAAAGCACCATGGAGGAATTATCTGCCATGTTCTTGCTAGTGAATATGATAGGTGTTGGACTACAAGTGAATAACCTCTCCCCACCAGTTTAAGCTTTTGGGTTGAACTGGTTGATGCATGCAACTTAATATGATATCAAAGCCAGAGGTCTCGAGTTTGAATTCTGACAGACGCAATTAAATAAAATAATTGTAGCTCACTCCAATTTCCATGTATGCGGCCCGGGGAGCCTGCACGTGAGGGGGAGTGTTGGAGTATAAGTGAATTTTCCACCTCT
The DNA here is from genome assembly GCA_015476505.1 of Urochloa ruziziensis. NCBI lineage: Eukaryota > Viridiplantae > Streptophyta > Magnoliopsida > Poales > Poaceae > Urochloa > Urochloa ruziziensis. The sequence continues at coordinate 36,314,383 of CM027126.1, read as the reverse complement.
CCCTATCAACTTAAACTTTTGGGTTGAACTTGTTGGGTAGTGATAGGCCTCAGTCGGCCATTTCTTTACGGCCATCAGCATGCCATTCACTGTTATTCTTCGTAGAGATGGAATCACCAGGAAAATATGCTGATATTTCCTTACTGCACCCATCCGTGTCCAAGATTACACAGAGATCCATAAGAGATACATGAAGAATTGTGTCAGTGAGTGCAACCAACAATATTTTGATGCTTTGCTTAAGCCCAATTATCAAAAAGTTCAGTAAAGCACTCTGACTGGTAGTGTGGTGCAACAACTCTTCAGAAAAACGAGAACTCTGTCATTGGTTGTGTTCAAGACAATGGCAGATAACCATAAAAGGATCCACTTCAATTGCTTTGCTGATCACAGACATGATCCTCCTGATGGACCACTTGCATCATGAAATATCTCAAATCCACCATACCTGAGTAGAGTGCTCAAATTGCAATTCCTTGAGTGTACAGTAACAAGCCCATCAAATGAGGATAATAAGATGTATGGCATTGCAGCAGTAGCACACTCACACTTGCATTTCAGTCAGTGTGGAATATCATCTTTACTATTTGAGCTACAACCCCAACCATTTTGCTTGAGAATGAGCATTGTGGCTTGAGTTCTTATCTGAATCACTACCATACTGTACCTTGCAAGCAACAATGGTAAGCAAACTGTAATGTGGACAGTCTTTCCACACATTGGAAGCAGACTGATTAATGCCCCCTCAGTGGAAATGTGACTCTCCAGCTGTGTAGTACCACCATGCTTTAGCTGTGCTATCCAATGATCACCAACAATTCTTGGCATATAGTCCATGTTAAACGGTTTCAGCAACACATGCCTCGTTTGGAAGACTAAATCGCAGCTATGTATGCTTAGCCACTGGGCCACAGTAATTGGCGATGCTTGGAACAGGAACATGTCAGTTGATAGACATACCTGATCCTCATTTTGGATGTGTGGATACCTGAAGGGCCAATCCAGAAACCGTCTCCAATACTCAAATGTTTGTTTGTAAAGTACTATGTCATAGACACAACTGTGAACTTTCAGCATGAAACTTGCCATCCAGTTCGTATGAAAATCATTCGCATATGTGTTCACTTGACATCACCATGGCAAACACATAATCTGATAACACTTGTGCATGAACCATGCATAGAAATTCTCCTACCACGCTTCTGCTATGTTGTTTGTACACTAGGGGTTCAATAAATGTCTTGAAGGAATTGTGAACTGAAGCTAACCATGGTGGTCGCCATAGCTGACTGAAATACCAATCAATCAAACTCAGCCATAACACACACAATAATATTTTATTGATATCCCAGTCAAATACTACTGAAAATAAGAGGAACTCATTCTGACAACAAAAAGTAACCAGCCATTAAGACATTTGACATACAAATATGAAACTTCTTGGGCAAAACACCCAGACTTTCAACAATTGATAAAGCAAATCTGGGACAAGCCTTGTCATGCTCCCTCAACACTGGATAGAATCCAGCAAAAACTCAAAAGATTCAAACAATATTTCAAAGCTTGGGGGTTCAATAAACAAGGGGAACAGAGGAAGATTAAAGCTGGTATACAAGAGGAACTCATGGAATTGGAAATCAGTGAAGAAACTCAACCTCTTTCAGCTGAACAAATGAATAAGAAGGTGCAGCTTCATAGCTCACTTCTTAAAATACTAGAGGAAGAAGAACTGTATTGGCATAAAAGATCTCATGAAAGATGGCTTCATGAAGGAGATCAAAATACAGAATATTTTCACAGAATTGCGAATGGTAGAAGAAGAAAAGGCAAATAATCAATTTATCTCAAAATGGCGTGATGATAGAAGGATGATGAGAAAATTCTTAAACACGCTACTGAATACTACAAGGACCTGTTTAGCCCAGCCCCTGGAAATATCTTTCCTTTGGATCCCAGTATGTGGGAGCAAAACGAAAAAGTAACCGAGGAAGAAAATGATTGCTTAGTGAAACCTTTCACTGAGGAATAAATAAAAGAAGCCTTGTTTCAGATGGAAAAAAAAAAAACAAGGCAGCTGGTCCTGACAGTATCCCCATTGAGTTCTTTCAGGCTTGTTGGGAAACTGTTAAACTGGACATCATAGAAATGTTTGATGAGTTTCACAAAGGCAAATTGGACATTAGCAGAATTAACTATGGGATTATCACACTTTTACCAAAGGTAAAGGATGCAAAAATATTCAACAATATAGGCCAATGTGTCTATTAAATTGTCTGTATGAATGGTTCACAAAAGTCTTATCTATTAGACTGGAGCCAGTAAATGAAAAACTCATTCTGCAAAACCAGTCAGCATTCATGAAGGGAAGGATTATGAATGGAATTCTGGCTCTCCATGAAATTCTACATGAAACCAAAAGAAACAAGGAAGTGGGTGTGATGCTCAAACTCGATTTTGAAAAAGATAAGGTCAATTGGGACTTTCTGATAGAAAGCCTAAGAATCACAGGTTTTCCACTACTTGGTGTAAATGGATAAAAATGGTGATAGCAGGAGGCACTGTAAGTGTCAAAGTAAATGATAAATTGGGGCCATACTTTGTGAGTCACAAAGGAGTGAGACAAGGGGATCCCCTATCCCCAATTCTCTTCAATTATGCAGCTGACTGCTTGACCAGAATGGTGAGAATGGCACAGCACAAGAATAGAATTATATGGTTGGCAGATAGGCTCATTCCAAAGGGAGTGGTTTTGTTGCAATGCTGATGATACAATTGTGTGTCTCAAAAACAATCTTGAATATGCTCGAAATATGAAACTGGTACTATACCTGTATGAAATGATGTCAGGGATAAAAATCAACTTCACTAAGAGCGAAATAGTTCTAATTAATGGGGATGAACAACTACAGGAACAATATGCTGAGCTGTTCAGTTGTCAGGTTGGTTCATTCCCCATTAAATATCTAGGGGTTCCAGTGAGCCCAAGTAGACTTCATGTCAAAGATTGGATGCCATTGCGAGAAAAAAAACAGGAAAAAACTATCAGTTTGGAAGGGAGGGACAGTGTCTATAGCAGGAAGGGTAACTCTAATTGGATCAAACCTCACTAGTACTTTCATATATCACCTCTCAATGTACTTGTTCCCAAAACTGTGATTGAAGCACTTGATAAACAAAGAAGATCATTCCTTTGGCAAGGTGGTGGAAGCATAAAGAAATATCACCTTGTCAGATGGGAAGTGATCTGTAAAAGCAAAAAGAAGGGTGGTTTAGGAGTAAAAGATATCAAAAAGATGAACATCTGCCTACTGACCAAATGGTGGTGGAAATTAGAAAATGAAAAAGGACTTTGGCAGGAAATTGTAACAGCCAAGTACCTGAATAACAAGATGGTCTCCAATGTTAAACATAGAATGGACGATTCCCCTGTATGGACTGACCTATTGAAAGTCAGAGAGATTTACCTCAAAGGCAGGAAAGTGAGGAGTGAAAAATGGGAGAAAAACCTTATTCTGGGAAGATTACTGGCTAGGGAAGCCATTGTGCATCTTATACCCAGAACTATTTGAATTATGTATGGATGTCATACCTGATCATGGGTCGGGTCATGTCGGGTTCGGGTCGGGTCATGTCGGGTTCGGGTCGGGTCATGTCAGGTTGGCGGGTCGAAATTGTTGACCCGCGCCTGACCCATGGCAAGGTCGGGTCAGGTTGCGTCGGGTTCGGGTCGGGTTTCGGGTTTCACGTGTAATTTTTCGGGTCGCGTCAGGTTGAGTCGGGTTTTTTTGGTGTTTCGGGTTAAAAAATTGACCCGCGCCTGACCCGTCACATGCTCGGGTCGGGTTTTTTTCGGGCGGGTTGGGTCGGGTTTATCGGGTCGGGTGGCCCATGATCAGGTATAATAGATGTTAATATATCTATACATGAATTCTTGAGAAGGGAGGGCAATCTTGTCTTCAAAAGATGGTTAAATCCTATTTTGTTTGATAAATGGATTAACCTCATTAATACTATATACTCATATGAGTTCAAGAATGAAGAAGATATAATAAGCTGGGAATGGAGTAAGGGTGGGAAATTCACCACAAAGTCAGCTTATGACCACCTAACCTCAGGGGGTGATAACAGGGGATTCAAGCATATATGGAAGTCCAAAATACCTACAAAATCAAGATATTCTTGTGGCTTATAGAAAGAAATGCTATACCAACTAAGGATAATCTGAGGCGTAGGAAGTGGCAAGGGGACCCAACTTCTTATTTCTGTGACCAGAAAGAAAGTATTGAGCACTTGTTCTTACTTGTCCCATAGCACTTGTTCTTTACAAGGTGCACACACCAAATCTTTCTCAAACTTGAGCTTGGGCAATCCTCGGATAAGGTCAAGAGCGCTCAAACGGGTGAGTAAATCAAAGCTCACATGACCCAATCTCCTATGCCACCTCCAGAGCTCAAAAGAAGTACTGGCAATCAAACAACGAGAAGGACCAAATGATCGAGAAAAATTAGCACGAAAAATCTGACCCTCGTGAATAATCATGCATACAAGATCACCTCGAGAATCAAGAATCCGAGAATTTCCACTCTTAAACTGAACCTCATAACCTTCATCAAGAAGCTGAGAAACCGAAAGCAAATTGAAACCAAGATTCTTGACAAGAGCCACCCGTTTCAACACAAAATTGTCGCTCACCTGAATAACACCCTCAGACAACACTCTACCTTTACCCTTGTCCCCAAAAGTGATGTACTGCTTGCACACCACCGAGGTGAGGCTGGAGAACCACTTCCTATCTCCGGTCATATGTCTTGAACAACCAGAGTCCATCAACCAAAAGTTCCCCATGCCTCCCACCTGCACAATCAAAAGCGAGAACGAGAATGAGCGAACGACTCGACACTGGGGTTAGCACAAAAAGAGTTCAACCAGTGTCGGGCCATCTTCTCAAAAGAGGGGTTAGCAAAATCAACGTTACTCCGTGGAACCCTCTCGTGTCTCACCGTAGGACCTCTAGCACCACGCGGGGGAAAACATGGCCTAGACTCTCTCCTCGCCTCAAAGCTACAGTCGAACCTCCCTGCACCAAACTGACCACGAGCAGGAGGTCGCAACCTCACCACGAGCTGAAACACTATGAACAACCAAGAAATGAACTGAACGCACAAAAACATCTCTCCTAGGCAGGGGTGTACGAGACACAGGTACTCTATGGGATGAGAAGTACATGTCCCTGTTACCCAACTCCTTCTCTCGCCTTACCTCTCTCTTCTTCCTCCAGCAAAACTCCTCAATATGCCCATCCTTTCCACAATGACCACAATGGAATCGGACTGGTTTTGGCTTTGGGGTTTCTCTCGGCTGAGGCTTCTCTCTCTTCTGGTAAACCCCACTCCTCACAAAGGTCACTCTCTTCTGGAAGTTGTCTATCTTTGGGGGAAACTTGGGAGGATCAGGAGTGGTATCAAGCTTGTTCAGCAGGTGATTTGGTTTGGGTGTAAAGTTGTTCTTGAAGGGGACTTTCTGTGGGGGTGTAGGAATATTTGTGGTGCAGTTGTCTTGTTCTCTCTCTTTCTCACCACTGCACTCACCAGCCTTCTCAGAACCAAGACCACGACCATCATCTCTATTAAACCCAGCAATTAGCATCTTAAGCTGTGGCTCGCGACCCGACAACCAACCCAAACACTGTCACAACTCATCATTCTCATCTTGCAGGCGATCAACATATTGTGCAAGCTCAACATTCTTCAAAGCAACAACATCGCAAGCAGAGCAAGAATTTGCAATAGGAGATTTCAATTCAGCCTCAAGAGAACTAATCATGGTACGAGATTCAAGCAACTGAGCATGTAAAGTAGGACAAGAGGTACAAGCACCTAGCAAAGAAGATCTAGACTTCAACTCAGCAATCTCAACCCTAGCTCCTTCTAGTTCATCAAGGCATGTCATGTGTTTATCTTTAAGAGCAACCAAATCAGCAAGATGCACATCACAGACAGAGCATTCAAGTTCATCAAAAATAACAGGAGCATCTTTCAACACATCTATCTCTGTTCTAGCACTTGCCAATTCAGATTCAAGCTTAGCCACTTTCTTGTTAGACTCACTAAGCAAGGACTCAAATTCCATCCCTTCTTTCCAGTCTCAGGCCTCAAGCTCCCCAACCCTATCCTTAGACTCTCCAAGCAAAGACCTAAATTCTCTCTTCTCCTTGTTGGTCTTCCTCAGCACATCATCACGATTATCGATCAACTCCTCTAGCCTAGCAATTTCCTTACGCAAATAGGTGAGATCGGTCATTACCTCGTCCTCAGAGTCGGAGTCGGAGTCGTCCTTGTTGTTGGAGTCATGCGCCATGGTGCAGAAGTTCATAGCGGCACAGGAAAGCCTGCTGAAGTTGCGGTTCATGTGCTTCTTTTCCTTGCGGTGGCCGTGGTCTTCATCCTCGCTGCTCGAACTCGACGAAGTGTTGGTGGAACTTGTGTCGATGTCGCTTCCTCCAGCCACCATCACTCGAGACTTTTTCTTCTTAAAGCCACCGTGCTTGTGCTTCGTCCTCCTCTCATCCTTGTTCTTGTGCTTGGAGCGGTACTCATCCTTGGAGCGGTGCTTGTGCTCCTCTCGCGGTCGGTGCTTGCGGTTGTAGTCGTTCTTGATCTCCTCCGGGCACTCGGCAATGAAGTGACCCATCTTGTGTCACACCTAGTTCTGCAAAACAAAACCGAGTGCACACTGTATGTGTGCCAGGATCAAGTTTTACACATACGGCAAACAAAAATGAGTATTAGAGACAGTATCACGAATAAAACAATAAATAAAGAGAACTATCAGAGTATTACACAGCTTAATCCTGGAAACGGAGGCTCCAACTCCACAAGCAGACGACCGGGGGTTGCGTATGCCTAGAACTCAGCAACATCTTCAAAGAACTCCACGGTAGCTTCCTTCTTCTGAGCAACATTGTTTATAGCAAGGGTGAGCACATGTCGTACTCAGCAAGTGTGGGAAAAGTATGAATGCAAGGCTGAATCAAGGAGAGGCTGAGGGTTTAAAGCGATAAGCAATTTTAGTTGGTCAAACTTTTATTAGCATCTATTTACTATGATATAAATATATACCAACCCACATTAATAAAAACATAGCGCCACAAGCATATGGCACAACCATAACCATGATTTAAGTCCATCTTCAACTTACATTATCATGTGAGGGTCCAGGCCGCTCTTGACCGTGAGCACGGCTGTTATAACGGTTTTACACTCTGCAGAGGTTGTACACTTTCACCATAAGTCGCGTAAAAGTTCAAGAGAACTTTAGACCCAACCATGTTGTGCTGATCAGGCACGCATCACACTACCGAGGTGTGACTGCATAGGGACGCTACGAGGCCTTTACAGAGATTCTCCAACAAGGTTTAGCTCGCATGGTTCCGGTGTCTGGCGCTCCTAACCCTCCCTAATAGACATGTACCTTAGCAAAGGCTACTTCCCAAGAGGACCAGGCTAGACCACGACTCAGCCCCCCCCCCCTTGCCCTTAACAGGTAAAGCTATTCCAAGCTAGAGTTTCTAATTATTCAGCCGACCAGAGCCCATTAGTCTTATGGTTGTACTGTTTTCCCGGGTGGTTCTCCATGTTCCGATTAAATCATATGATCTTATATTAACCGGAGGTAAAACATATAGTAAAGCATGTTTATCATTACTGTTCATTAGAACCACCATAACCCAAGTATAGCAACTAGCAGTGCTACCCAACATAAAGATAAACCCAGGCAGACAAGGAATAAGCATAAAATACTAGGCACTCCTTAATAGGACCCATCAATATTGAATGTAAGCACATGCAAAGGTGATTAAATATAGTTATTGGGACAAAAGCATAAGGACACACTTGCCTTAAATCCAGAGAATAGCTGCTCTGATTATCTTTAGTTCTTCAAGCTCTTGAACCACGTTCCTTCTACTCGCAGCAATCATCCAAGCAAGCAATCATTCTATAGCAATCAAACAAAGACAACTAAGAACAATACACCAATCAAAGTAAAAGCTTTAAAAGAACGCACTTACGATGGGGCTCGTTGTTACAAACGCAAGACGCAACGCTGAAAACGGAACTGTGATTATAAATAAACTATCGAAAGATTTTAAAAACAAGAGCTAGGTGTTTCATTTATTTTAATTACCAAAACATAATTATATTAGAATTAACTCCAATTATATTTGTAATTGAAAAGGCGTAGTAACTTAGCCATATTTTATTTGCAATTGTTTATGTATAGATTATACCAATTAAACAATTAACTTTAGAAAAGAAAGGTATATGAAACATTTAATCGAATAATTTTATTACATGTGTCCAACTAAGCAAATTACATTTAGAAACGCATTCACGTAGATATTAATCATATTAACTTTATTTAAGAAAACGAAGTATAAGCCTAATCACATTTTATTTAAAAAAGGCAAGTAAAGTAAGCATTAACCAAATTAATATTTAATTTGTGAAGCCAAAATATAGCCTAATTAAATTTCATTCAGAAAATATAATTCAATAAATATTAATCCAATTAAACTTTATTATGAAAGCACGTGGTATAAAGCTATATAGATTTTAATTGCAAAACATGTCTATAAGCAATTAATCAAATTAATATTCAAAATTAATTTAGAAAAATATAACTATCATGAACAACACCACTAACATGTAATTTACGTGATTACAAGTCTAACGAAAGAAGAACGGGTCGAAACGGATTTAAAACTTGGAAGTTATACCTAAAACAAGGCTGCAGGGACCTTGACGCAATTAACCGTAGATTCCAGGGGCTATCTGAGAAGATTTCCGAGACTCAGTGAACAGTCGCCAAAATAGAAGAAAAGCCGGGGTTAGATCTGCAAAAGATCAGGGCTCGGGTTTAGATTGAAAGGATACGATAGATTCAGGGGTTAATCTGTAACATTGCCAAGACACATAACTTTGACCAAAAATTACATATTAAACCAGGGGCCTTCTTGCAAAAGCTTGAGAGTTTCCTCCCATGGCCGACCGGCGGCACTGGATGGCCAAATCGCCGGCAGTCCGGCGGCGCTGGGGCTCCGGCGAGGTGGGGAACCTGGCGAGGAGGACGAGGGGACCTCGCGGGTATGCTCATCGGCAGCGGACGGCGACAGAAACGGCCGGAATCGGCGCTAGGCGGCAGAGGAGATGGCGGACGGCGGCGGCTCTGCTCTTCACGAGGCGGAGGCGCTCTGGTGCCAGGGAAGCGACGCGGACAGGCGGCAGGGGTGCGGCTCGGCGGCGCGCTCCTTCTGGTGATGATGGCGGCACCCGGCGCGGCGGACCAAGGCGGCGTAGCTCGGCTCCAGGGCCACGGCGGCGCTTGGCTTCGGGCGGAAGATCCGACACTGTGTAGGATCTTCCGACACAGAGGGATAACTAAATTCGAGATTCAAATTCTAACAAGTTATTCAAGATTCCCTTTAAATACAAAACTGCTAGATGAAGTAAACAAGCACCTAAATATGATCTCTAAGGTCGAACAACACCAAGCACATAGATCGGACACAAATAAGGTGATGAACAACAAGAACAATAGTAAGAACAAAGACACGGGATTTGTTACCGAGGTTCACTCCACAAAGGAGCTACGTCCCTGTTGAGGGGTTCACAAAGAACCGGGTTGTCACTAACCCCTTGCCTCACTCAATCAACCACAAAGGAAGATTGAGACACTTACTATCAATCTCACAAAGAGATGGGAAATACAAACTTCCGGTGCTCAAACCACAAAGGAATGGGAGCTACCGGCGACGCCTAACCGTCTAGAAGCAAAACTCCAAGAGTAACAAACGCGGATTGATGAATCAAGCTTGCTTCAAGTGCTTCTTGAGATGAACAATGGAAAGCTCACAAGTGCTCAAAGATCATACACTCAATCTTCCTCTCTCACTCACACCCTAGGTGAATCAATGCAAGAATCAAGTTTTGGGTGGAAGAAGAGGAGTGCAATGAATGCTTTGGAGTGTGTTTGGTCGTGGAGGCAGCAAACATTGAATGAGGGGGGTGAGGGGGTATAAATACCCAACCCCCAAAAACTAGCCGTTATGTCTTCTGCGAAGGGGTACCGGATCTTCCGACGTAGTGTCGGATCTTCCGAGATTTGAATTTCATAAGGCTGAAACACTGAAATATGGCTAAGTCTGGGAAGTTCCGACACAAGGGCCGGATGATCCGGTGGAAGTTCCGATGTAAGTTCCGACGCAAGGTCAGGATCATCCGATAGAAAAATATTAGAGACAGAGCCGCCCGCAACTTTGGGTCGGATCTTTCGATGGAAGTTCCGACGCCTAAGGGAGAGACACAGAAACTTGAAATCTGTCTAAGTGTTGGAAGTTCCAGAGCAAGGGTCGGACCTTCCGATGGAAATTTAATTTGAGACAGAGCCGCCCGGAACTTTGGGTCGGATCTTCCGATGGAAGTTCCGACGCCTGAGGAGAAGACACAAAATCCGTCTAAGTGTTGAAAGTTCCGGAGCAAGGGTAGGATCTTCCGATGGAAATTTAATTCGAGACAGAGCCGGCCGGAACTTGTGGGCCAGATCTTCCGGCCTAAGTTCCGATGCACAGTGAACTTTGTGTAAGGAAGATTTTTGTGTGTTTGTGCCTCTCGTGTGTATATGTCATCTCAAGTATAAGCACTTTAACAACCCAAACTCATCAAGCACGTCCCCCTTGATAGTACGGTGATCCTATACTCAAATTCGAACCATAAATAAATTTAAATCCTTCGATAGATTCCGTCACCATACAAATATAACTTGGGGACCTTCCTTTCATCTTTCTTTTCTTTTCTTTTGATTTTATTCCTGCACAGCTCATGCAAAGCATCATATCCAAATTTATATTGTCATTAATTACCAAAACTAGATTAAGTGCCTAGATGCACTTTCATCCACACGGTCTGATCAAGTGCTTGCAAGAGCTTCAAAGCTCTGTCATGATCCATGTATGGGAGGATGGTGATGTCGGCTTTCATGTTGTTGACTATGGAAGTAAAGCGCTGAAACATAGCATCAACCGACTCTCCAGACAACTGAACAAAGTTCTCGTATTCTCTGTGATAAACCGAAAAGAGCCTAGCCTTGACATGGTTATCACCACCATGGGCTACCATGAGCTTAAGCCAGATCTGGCAAGCTAGGTCCTCGCCCATAATACGTTCAAACTCCTCAGGCGACAAAGCACGAAACAAGTTGTCGACAGCCCTAGCGTTGGCCTCGAAGTTATCTTTTGCATCCTGGGCATCTAAGTTGGTGGGATTGACATAATTCTCGTTTTTTGTCATATCCCACAACAACTTTCCTTTGCCTCGCAAGAAAGCGTCCATGCGCGCAACCCAGTTCGGATAATTCTTCCCATCAAAGTGCGGAGTACCGGAACCCCGATCTTGGTAGGCCATCTTTGGATCTTAGACTGGTTAGAGTCGCAAAGACCCGTAACCTGATCTGATACCAATTGAAGGACCGATTAGGCGACCAGAGAGGGGGGAGTGAATGGGAGCCGATCAAAATTCTTCTCAACGAATCCGGCTTTTCTCCCAACTCAACTCCAAATCCTTGCAACACGATCTAGCCAAGATCACGTAGCTACTGAGAGGCTACTGACCCTAGGAACAAGATCACAGCAGCGGAACACGAATCAATCAAATCAAACACGAATCGAACAAAACCGAGACAAAACCCAAACCACACAGGCAAGGGCGGCTAAACCTCCCAGGGGGGCGGTTCAACCGGCCTGACCTGGGAGCACGGGATCCGAAAGTCAACACCCAAAATCGAATCACCCGATCTCCCGATTCGCTCAAAGGATTGAAGTGAAACTTTGGGGACAGTGGGAATACCTCATGGGCATCCTCTAGCTCGAAGATCAAGCCCTAAAACCCGCTTAATCATGAGAAATCTCGGATCTATCACCAAGAACACCCAATACCGAGTTTATCCAAAAACCCCAAATTTGAAGCGATTCTTTGCGTTTTATGAGGGCAAATCACCAGGAAAAGAGTCTCCATGATCTCATATGTGAATCCCTCAAGCAATCCCACAAAGAAACGGCCTCAAACACAAGGAATCGAAAATCTAACAAAGGGACCAAAAGGAGCCACGGGATGAACAAAGAAATCACACAAGTAGAGATGAGAGAAAGCCAAATCTTCCATACATCACGAGGTCAACTTCTTTAAAAAGAGGCTAGCTATCCTCCCTCATCCTACCCTCTTCAAGATTTCTCCAGTGAAGCACTTGGCTAGCCTTGGTTTTGAGGCCCAAACCAAGGGAAACCGTCCACCGGATGGTCTTTTGGCCAAACAACCAAACCCCGCGTGCAAGCTTCGGTTGTGAGCCGCTACCTTGCACCGGCTTCATGTCCGCGTACGAGCTTCGGTCGTGAGCCGCTACGTAGCACCGGAACTAAGTTCCCTTGCTCGTTCTTGCCACCATGTGAACCGTGCTTGATCCATCTGGCCATCGGGTCCCTCGAACCAAGCCTACTTGTCTCTCCACTCCCTGAAGGCCGCCATGGCTAAGACCTTTCGCGCCTATTCTTCACCTGCACCAATGCAACCAAGCCGCATTCTACACCTGCAATACTTGAGCCAAGGGAAGTGTCAATCCACACCACGTTGTCAATCACTCATCACACCAGGAAGCGACCATCCACCGGTCCTCGGACACACCCGGTCCTCAGTTTCTATCTCTACCGTTAAAAGTTTGCACCCTAGGTTCCAATCCTATCAACTACACATGGCAATTCTAGGAAAGTTAAAATCAAAATTTAGTGCAATAAGTAAATCCGGAAGTAAAGGGTAGAGAATACAAACTTCCGACATGGCGATTTATCCTAAGGTATCGGAAAGCAACGCTTTCCACTAGTCCTCGTTGTTGGAGCCCCTCTCAAAGGGTATGCCCGCGCAAGGGCATATACTCCCCGGTCCAGTCACTTTGTAGGATAGCCTATGGGACTTTCCCACTCACAAGTGGGTCTCCGCTTGGCCTCTGTCAGATGCTCCTCGCCGCCTCCAATTGGTTGAGCTTCGATAAAACCGCCTAGGGCCTCACCTCTCTAGTACAAGCACCGGCGGCCACTCCACAAACTCGGTTGAAGGGTCTCGCAAGACTTACAAGCCCCGATACTTACAACTCTTGGTGCGCGCAAGCACCAATACACGAGAGTTATGCAAACCTCGCCTAACTCTAGGCTAACATATAAAGCAATGCGCTACAAGGTCTAAACTAGCACTAATCAAGCACTAAGCTCTATGGTAATCATTTAGATCTTCTATTTAGCACCTCGGTGGAATGAGCACTTGCAAATAAGTAGAACCACTTCCAACAACTTTCCAATGCTCAAGCACACTCCAAATGGCCGAGGGTGGGGGTATATATAGCCCAACAACTCGAAAGAGTCGTTGCATAAAAGATCTCCAACGGCCAGATCTCTTTTACACGATTCGTTTGATCCGACACCTTTGATGTAATGGTCGGATCATCCATTCAATCTTGTATTGATCGGATCATCCGATCGCTTCATTCAAACACAAACTAGTCATTGCTGCTAATGCCATCAACACTGGTCGCTTTATCCGACCGGCGGTCGTTTGATCTGACCCTATAATCCGATCGCTGGTCGGATCATCTGATCTGTGCATTGCTCTCTTGTTGCGTCGTGCATCGCCTCTGAGTGCTTCTCTGTGTGAATCGATATTTCGATTCAATACTCTGATCAAGCTTCAGTCAAATCAATGGATCTGTTCAACTTTTCACCGCTCATCCTCGATCGTACGATCATCCAATGCTCTGACCGCCTTCTTCTTCTCTCGATCGGATCAAGTGATCTGCGCTTGATCTCAGCCCTTGATCATCGATCGGATGGTTACCCAATGCTCTGACCGCCCCTTTCTTTGCTTGGTCGGATCAATAGGTTGGTGCACTTGTTGTTTCAACTTCTTGTAACCCTACGGCGGTCGATTGATCCGACCCGTACAAATATACTCCAGTCGGATCGATATGTCCATGCAATCCTTTATTGTAACTCATTCAATTCAAACCCTTTGAATCCTTAGCCAAAACTCGTACTTTGATCTTCTGGATTTGGCATATGAATTTTTGAGGATTTTGTAACTTGGATTGCATCATTGGGAAGGCATATGTGGGGAGCATGGGTGAGAGTATGGTTTGATTCATCGAGGACGGGAGATTCGTTGGCTATGTCTCATTAAGCACAGTCCCATGTTGGGAGTGTCCACGTCGCGCCATGGATACTCCACACGTTGCGCTTAATGGGTGCGATGTCCGTGCTCCGGACGCCATTGACCCCCTTTATGGGTGCGATGCCCATAAGCGTCAGTCAATCTCGATGTCTTGGGTCATGCTGCCTTTGTTGAACCAAAACGACTAATGTGCTTGTTAGAGTGTCTTGTGAAAAGCCTCGTAGCGTATTCATGCAATCACACCAAAGAAAGTGTAGTATGTGTTCTGCCAGGACAGAGTGGTTAGGTTCCTTTTACGCGGCCGGTGAGACTACTCGAAGAGACGAAAGGAGCAGACGTGACTTTCAAAGCGAAACTACTCGAGTGGACGAAAGGAGCAGACGTGACTTTCGAAGTGAAAGATGACCCTCCCAGCTCATAAGATTGTGCTTATCACCGGTTAGAACATGCCAAGCGAAAGCCATCCTGCCCATCCGGGAGACACGACAAATCAAGTTGCTAGGAGTATTTTCCCACATATCCACATCCACATTTAAAAAAAAAAAAAAAAAAGAATACATCCACATTTCACATCAAATCAGTGCCTGCTTCTTCCTTAATTTTGCTGCTGATGCAACATCATTTGCTTAACTGGCATCGTAGACAAGAAACAAGATCATTAGGGGAGATGACCAAGCTGTGTTGATCGGAAAGGAATGGCTCAACACCACAATAACAAAAGGTTTCATACCCAGAAGAGTTCAGGGATACAATAGAAACACCAGTTATATACACTATGTAAGCAAGTGCCAAAGAAGACACTTAACTCCATAACTATGTAGCAAGTGCCAAAGAAGACACTTAACTCCATGACGCGAATTCAAAATGCGTCACCTATATCACAATGGTGACGCGTTTTAAACCGGCGCGTCACCCGTATTTCTTTGGTGGCACGGATTCAAAATTTGGTGACAAATTTTTTTTCGTCTCTGATATTAGTTGAGCTTGCGTCTCCGATGACCCTGTCTTACACTCTTGCATAGTGTATACAGACAAGCACAGGTACTCAGGTTTCAAAGCCTGTTCAGGATAACAGTCTGAAACACCAGTTAAGAGATACAGAGAAGCATAAACACAGGTACTCAGGTTTCATACCCAGAAGTGTTCAGGGATACAGCCAAAACATCACTTAGAGATAGACAGGCACAAACACAGGTATTCAATCAACAAAGCTGGCTGTCAAGGAGAATGACATCGTCTGGGTCCATCTCATCAGCAGGAACGAAGTTAACGTGGATTGCATCATCCTCCAGCCCATCTACCCAATCTACAAGCCCCCTCATGACGGCCTTATTGTTGCTGTAGCTATATCTGTCTGATCCATAAAACAGATCAACAAAGTTGTCACGTCCATGAAAACCTGACACAGCTGGATGTACAATCCTATTTCCATTGTGCTCGCAATAAATGCAGCGAACTTGCTCTGCACATCCAAAAGAAAAAATGTAAATTAATGCTAAGTAGTGGGAACAGAAATGCATGTGAAGTTTTTCCAGGGATATACCACTAGAATGTATTTAGACTAAATTTCAAAAACATATATTTTGACATGTGAATAAAAACAACATATATGGCCCATTTCAAGAAACTACAACCATTTGATCACACTCTTTTCGTAGAGTTATTGTCTGAACTATTACGAATATATATTGCAATGTGGGCCTAAATGCTTGTCTTTTCCTGGATAGAGTTGACAATATTCAGGGCTCATGTATTTTACAACAGGCTCCAAAAAGGTGGTAGGCCAGATTGATATAAGAACGAACAAGATTAATCTACTTGACGAGTATACTATACAGGAATTGTAAGGTCAAAACATGAGGCTAGAACATACCAGCGCATGGATCCGTAGCAGCATCTGGATTCACACCAACATCTGATTCACCATTTCTCTGGGGCAGACTCACAGGGACACACCAAGCACCAGTGCCATGATTCTCACATTCAGCAAAGAAGAGTGTTGCATGCTCGCCTTCACGAGTCGCCAGAAAGTTGACGTGCGAGTGCCGATACATGTTAGGTGCGGACCCGCACAGATTGTAGTCGCCAGAAATGCCCAAGCTAAACTCTGGACCAGATACGAGCTCATTCACCCCGCATATAACATGAAGCGCATAGTGGGGTTCCTTCAACCATGAAGAAGAATGTTAGGCATACCACGAGTGGATCTAGCAAATATTTCAAGGTTCAGTTAGAAGGAAGCCACTACATGAACTAGCAGCTCATTTCTATTAAACGGTCATGTGTTTCAACTTCTCCAGAAGAAGGATGTCCAATTAAACTATAGCATATTGAGCTCTCAGTTTGAGCCTCACCATTGAATATTATTTAAAGTTAACTGTAGTTGCTTGAATCGCTATAATGGTGAAAGCTTGCTTGCAAACTAATTTCTTACTGAAGCAAGGAAGGATCAGTTAGTGTTAGTCTGAAATCATCTAAACAAGAATTATGAAAGACATGGAATTTACAACATTGAATCACGAAACAGACAAGCCTTTCTTCTGATTGGTACAGGGTTAATCCTATAGCAAATTAGCAGTTGTGCGTGTTCTATAAATTTCTGATTTTCTTCCCTGGTCAATCTCATATCCTGTTTGATTACAAATCTAATGATACCATTTTTGGTATTATAGACTTTACAAATTATTGGTTAGAATTGAATCTTGATAGATGTGCACGCCTTATAAGTTATAAACTGGGACGGAGGGACTACAACAGAACGATAACAACACAAATTATCTTGCATTCCTAGAAATGCTGGATTCTGGGAGATGACGGGAAATGAATATGTCCTCACCAGAAGGAAACAAGATAGATATAAGCCAAAAAAAACAATCATGAAAGTTTTGCATTTTTTTTTCTTTTTTTGCATTTCTAGAAACAAATGACATGACCTCATCCAAATTAGCATTTTCATAACTGTTGGTATAAGAAATTTATTTGCAGAGTAACTGAGGAGCAAGTAACAGGTGAGGAATAGAAGAAACTAACCACAGTCTCGTTGAGCTTTCTCAATGCAGTAGCCACCATTCTGCTAGCTCGCTCCTGCTGGCCCCAGAACATGCGTCTGCATTTACTTACATGGGTGTAGAGCACCATGTTTACCTTTTTAGGCTCTGATTCCGGATGCTTCTGCGGAAAGCCAGCAGAGGAGGGACACTCAAATATGTGCATGCAAAGGATCTCAAGATCCTTAGAGGAGAGTAGGCGGCCATCCTGCAGACGCATCACCCTTCTGGCAGTCTGAAGATTAGCTACAGTATTGGGTGATCCAAGGAACTCTTTCTGTGAAAGAGGATTGGGGTGGAACGCTGCAGTGGCTGCAGCAATATATGCTTCTAGGACACTGGCAGACGGGGCAGTTTCTTCATACGCGCGGCGCTGCTTGTGAGAAGCTTCAGGCTTGCCCGATCCAATTTGCAAACTACCAGACCAGCTCAGCCTATTATTGTCTTGTTCAGGTGTAACAAAAAGATAGGGATCAGCATCTTGCAAGTTGGCCCTTGCATGCAGCAGGCGCTGCAAGGCTTGGTCAGGTGTGAGGCTTGGGTAGCGCGTGCACAGGAAGGATACAAGGCCATAGAGTGACCGGGCCGCAGCACGCCACAGGCACTGGGTGCTTATCATCTGCAGGGTAACTTGTTTGCTGCTCGGGAACTTCTGATCGTACAACATGGTGTTGACAATAATGTTGGAGACAGGATCCAGCGGGCCATAGCAGTGGCCACCTTGGAGCATGCTGTGGTGAAGCCGCTCCCTGAGCTCATGCTCGGGCAGACTGCCAAGCGCTTGCAGATAGAAACGATGGATTGTAGCAAGCAACATGCGTTTCATGGCTGCTCGGGCAGGAGGGAGCTCTTGGTCAATTGCTTTGCGCTGTGCAAACCTACCATTGGCGAGTTCCCATGACACTTCAAGTTCAAATTCAGGTGTTGGTGTCCCAATCAGGCGCACTGCGCAACTTCCATCTTCGAAACGAGCCAAGGGGCGTGACAGTTTGATGGCGAACTCCCCCACGCCAGGTGAAACATTCTTCCACCCTTCCATGAACCGCTGCGGATCTGGGTGCTGGGCGGCAAACGCTGCACATCTGAGGGCGGCCTTGACTGCAGCCACAGTGGTGGCAGAGTTCTTATCGAATGTTTTCACCATCCCACGTCTCTTGACGATGTGGAGCACGGCAACAAGGGGGTCTGCTTCGGCAGCATCAAGGTACCTGCAAGGGAAAAAAAATTATCAGAGATAGCATCTGAGAAATCAGATATTTCAGTTATATCTATGAGTTCCGATGAAATTTCCTCGTCATGCAAAATTTCAGCTTTCATTTGAATTTGTGCGTTGTTGACTGGTCCACCAGCAAGAAAATGTAGTTTTATTTTATATAGTTTGGAGATAAACTGTATAATTTTCCTAGAGAAATTGAGCAAATTTTTGTTTGGATTTTGACAAAAAAATTATGGCCGATAAATCCGAAAATCCCATTTCTAACTGACCTAAGACCTTTTTTTTATGCCGGTAAAGCAAACCCCAATACCTGACGGCCTCCGCGTCGGGGAGGTACGGGAAGAGGCAGGTGAGGAAGGCGACGAGGCCGTCAAGCGAGCGCTTGGCGATGTTTTCAGATCCTTTGCCCGGCGCCGCAGCAGCAACATCGTAGATGCAGCCGTTGACGCGGATGTTGCTGATGGGATCCAGGAGGCCGAAGCAGCAGCAGTAGCCGCTATCCAACTTGACCTTGTTAAGGTCTGCGAGGATGTAGAACTTCTGGATCTTGGCAACAACTGCTTGGATCTCATCTTGTTTCTCGCACATGTGGAACTCGTCTTCAAAGCTTCTCGGCCCATAGCATCGGCTGCGATTGCGGCTGCGGACACGGCCGCCGCTGGAGACGCTCCAATTAGTGTTGGGATTCGGAAGGCTACGCTAGCACAATACAAAACCGTGTACCTCGAAACCAGGAACAACTGCAGTTATAGATCTCAGATCGTTACCACTAGACGCGCAGATGCAGCGGAACCGTTTCGGTGTAGAGAAGCGCGTCGAGGTAGCAGTGCCGTGAAGTTGCGAACGTCCGTCTGGTCCTGCGACTTGCGGTTCGTCCTAGTGCTCCAGATGTAGCACCTCCGAGGTATCCACACGTACGGAGATTGGAACGCCGAGCGTCGGTGTGCCAGCACCGAGGCGCGCGGCAGGAGAACGGCAGCGTGGGAGGGCGATTACTGTTCACCGCGTGAACTGTACCGCGGGTACTGTAGCAGCGGCTATAGCAGGGGCGGCACAACTGGCTTGCTAATCTCCCCTTTGCCCCTCCCTCGTATATATAGGGAGGAAAACCTCCCACCCCTTCGTCCATTAGCAATGTGGGACTAATACTTGGTGTAGTCCCTCTACTGTTAATGGGCCACGCTAATGGGCTTCCACTTTGTAGGCCCATTAGTGGATCCAATCCAATTGGCTCTAGGGCATATATCCAACAGTCTCCCACTTGCATTAGAGACAATCTCTTAGTCAAGTATTTAAATGTTCCAAACCCCTTAAGTGTGTGACCCTATGGGTTCACGCACACATAGACATGGTTCGAGTACTCCTACTCGACCAATAGTTGATAGCGGTCTCTAGCAAGACGTGTCAACTCCTAAGTGCACGTAAAGATCATATCAGACGAACCACCACAACTCATATACATGCTATTCCCTTTGCCTCGCGATATTTGGTCTAGCTTCTCCAAGCTGACCTCTCTTTCTCGAACCTGTGAGTCGGATCCTTCAAGAGGTTAACACTTAACCTAGCACGGCCATGCATTTCTTGATCCGATCACTCGAGGGGCCCAGAGATATCTCGCTCACATAGAGAGGGGCAAATTCCATCTTGATTGACCATGTCTCACAGCATGCTTCCTGACAAACCCGAAAAACTACCTTTATAACTATCCAATTACGGCGTAGCGTTTGATAGCCCCTAAGTAAGTCAATTCACATCTTGAGTACATGCGGCAATCTCAGGTCTTAGGACAAAGCATACACGTTGTGAAACAGAGAACAATATTACAACATCTCACGTTGGGTCAATCCAGCCCATGTCATACATGTGCCCACATTATTAGTTTTACATCTCCATGTTCATGACTTGTGAAACATAGTCATCAACTAATACATGTGCTAGTCTAATATTCATGTGTGTTCTAGCATAAATTCTGACCAGGGATAACTTTAGAATAACCATACAAGTAAAGAGTTTCACAAACAATTCACATAATTGTCGATCAATACAAGTTGCCTTTCATGGATATTCAATTAACACCTAGTGCTTTATCATGGATACTATGAAATATGACTCCCACTTGCATTAGAGCTAATCTAGAAGATATCTAATACCCATAGCTCTCATATGCGCCTCATGCTTAGGCTGTGAAAGAGCCTTTGTCAAAGGATCAGCAACATTTAGATCCGTATGTATTTTGCATATCTTGATATCACCTCGTCTAATGATCTCTCGAATGAGGTGAAACTTCCGCAGTACATGTCTGTTCTTTGAGTGATTCCTTGGCTCCTTAGCCTGCGCAATAGCCCCATTGTTGTCGCAAAAGAGATTCAATGGGCTAGACGCATTCGGAAACACACCAAGCTCAATGAGAAATTTTCTCATCCAAGCACCTTCCTTTGCAGCTTCAGCAGCTGCGATGTACTCGGCTTCTGTTGTAGAATCGGCCACGGTCTCCTGCTTGGAACTCTTCCAACTCATAGCGCCACCATTTAAAGTAAATACGAATCCTGATTGTGAATCATCCGGATCAGTTTGGAAGCTAGCGTCGGTGTAACCGTTTACAACGAGCTCCTCCTCACCTCCATAGACTAGGAACATATCTTTAGTCCTTCTGAAGTACTTAAGAATACTTTTCACCGTTGTCCAGTGACTCTCACCCGGATCAGACTTGTGTCTGCTCGTCATACTTAAAGCAAATGAGACATCTGGACGAGTACTTATCATGGCATACATGATAGACCCAATTGCCGAAGCATACGGAATCTTATTCATGCGCTCTCGCTCATCAGCTGTCAGAGGACGCTGATTCTTGCTGAGGTGTACACCATGTGACATAGGTAAGAACCCCTTCTTGGATTGCTCCATGCTGAACCGTTTCAGCACCTTGTCAATATAAGTATCTTGGCTTAATCCTATAAGCCTCCTTGATCTATCTCTATAGATTTTTATGCCCAGAACATATGCTGCTTCTCCTAAGTCTTTCATAGAAAAACTATTTTTCAGTGAAGTCTTTACGGATTCCAGCATAGGAATGTCATTCCCAATCAATAATATGTCATCCACATATAAAATTAGAAATACAACAGCGCTCCCACTTTCTTTCTTGTAAACACAAGGCTCTTCTACATTTTGATGAAAACCAAACCCTTTGACTACCTCATCAAAACGAATATTCCAACTCCGAGATGCTTGCTTTAATTCATAAATGGATTTCTGAAGCTTGCATATTTTTCCAGCATTGGTCGGATCGAAAAAACCTTCAGGCTGTATCATATACACGTCCTCATCAAGGTTTCCATTTAGGAAACTGTTTTGACATCCATCTGTCATATCTCATAATCGAAATACGCAGCTATTGCTAGGATGATCCGAATAGATTTAAGCATCGCTACTGGAGAAAATGTCTCGTCGTAGTCAACTCCTTGAACTTGTCGAAAACCTTTTGCAACAAGCCGTGCTTTATAGACGTGAACATTTCCGTCCATATCTCTCTTTTTCTTAAAGATCCATTTGCACTCGATGGGTCTAACACACTCAGGCAGATCAACCAAGTTCCAAACTTGATTGTGTCCCATGGAATCTATCTCGGATCTCATGGCACTCTGCCATTTCTCGAAATCTGGGTCCATCATTGCTTCCGCATATGTCCTAGGCTCATCGTTTTCCATCAACAATATGTCACGCTCTCCTGTAATTAGGAGATTTATTCTATCAGTTGCACGACGTGGCCTTTCGGACCTTCGTGGTTGTGGTGGTTCATTTCTCACCACCGGTGCCTCCACGGGTTCTGCTACATTAGCATCACTCGTAGAGTCTTGCCTCATGGGCTCATCTTGAATTTCTTCAAGAAACACCTTTTGTCTACTTTTCTCGCTTTTGAGAAACTCTTTCTCCAAGAAAACACCGTTTCGAGCGACAAACACTTTGCACTCTGATCGGTTGTAGAAATAATATCCAATAGTTTCCTTTGGATATCCCACGAATATGCACTTATCCGACTTGGGTGTAAGCTTGTCTGACTGAAGTCTCTTGACATACACTTCACAACCCCAAATTTTCAGAAAAGACAAACTGGGAGTCTTGCCAGTCCATATCTCATATGGTGTCTTATCCACGGATTTAGACGGTACCCTATTAAGTGTGAAAGCTGCTGTTTCTAGAGCATATCCCCAAAACGATAACGGTAGGTCTGACTGGCTCATCATTGATCGTACCATGTCCAACAAGGTTCGATTACGTCGCTCGGACACGCCGTTTCTCTGAGGCGTTCCAGGCGGCGTAAGTTGTGGAACAATTCCGCAACTCTTTAGATGACTGCTAAACTCGTGGCTCAAATACTCACCTCCACGATCGGATCGTAAGGCCTTAATTTTCTTACCATGTTGATTTTCCACTTCATTTTGAAATTCTTTGAACTTTTCAGAGGTTTCTGACTTATGTTTCATTAAGTAGACATAGCCATATCTACTAAAATCATCAGTGAAGGTAATGAAGTATTGGAATCCACCTCTAGCTGTCGTGCTCATCGGTCCACACACATCCGTATGTATGAGTTCCAATAAGTCATGCGCCCTCTCAGGAAAACCTGTGAATGGCGTCTTGGTCATCTTGCCTAGCAAACAAGCTTCGCATGTCTCGTATGATTCAAAATCAAACGAAGTTAAAAGTCCATCTGAATGGAGCCTTTTCATGCGCTTTTCACTTATATGACCCAAACGACAATGCCACATATAGGTCGGACTTAAATCATTAGGCCGAGGCCTTTTAGCACTTACATTACAGATAGGCGCACCATCAAGATTTAAAATAAACAAACCATTCACAATGGATGCAAAAGCCACAAACATGCCATTCTTAGAGATCACACAACCATTGTTTTCACTCGCAAATGAATAACCATCCTTCATCAAACATGAAGGAGACACAACGTTTCGACTTAAACTAGGAACATAATAACAATTATTTAGTTCCATTATAAATCCTGATGGGAGGTGAAGTTGCATCGTCCCGACGGTCAGCGCTGCAACTCTTGCATTGTTGCCCACGCGAAAATCAACTTCTCCTCTTTCCACGCTTCTACTTCTTATTATTCCCTGCATCGAATTGCAAATATGAGCAACCGATCCGGTATCAAATACCCAGGAATTAACATAAGAATCAGCGAGGAAGATATCGGTAACATAAACCTGAAGCGTACCTGAACCGGAAGTACTCTTACTTCCCTTGTTCTTTAGCGAAGCTAGGTACTGCTTGCAGTTTCTCTTCCAGTGACCCAGTTCATTACAGTAAAAGCATGGCTTATCAGGCGCTGGTCCAGGTTTGGGATCCGAGCTTGGCTTGTTGATCACATCTTTGGCCTTGCCCTTCTTCTTCCAATTGCCCTTCTTCTTAAAGTTAGGCTTGTTCTGGATCGCCATCACATGGCCGCCACCATTGCTCTTCTTAATGTCAGCCTCTGCTGTTTTAAGCATGCTACACAGCTCATTCAAGCCCTTCTCTGCCCCATGCATATGGTAGTTCGAGATGAAGCTACCATAACTTGGCGGAAATGACGCTAGAATAAAATCAGTGGCCAACTCTGGACCTATTGGGAAGCCTAGCTTCTCCAATCTCTGAGTGTGACCAACCATCTTGATCACGTGTGGCCCAACTGCTGCACCTTCTGCCAACTTTGTCTCCACAAAAGCTTTGGACACATTGAACCTTTCGGTCCTAGCTTGAGTTTGGAACATTTCCTGTAGAGCCACAATCATATTGTGTGTAGTATATCCTTCAAACTGCATCTGTAGCTCAGGTTCCATACTAGCAAGTAGAAGACAGCTTATCTGATTATCAACGTCCAACACTCTCTGGTGGGCGTTTCTTACAGCAGCAGTTGCATTTTCAGCAGGCTCGTCTGGTAAAGGGGTGTCTAGAACATCCTCCTTTTTCTCTGCCCTGAGAACAATTCTCACGTTGCGGATCCAATCCGCATAGTTTGTTCCATTCAACTTTTCTTTCTCAAGGATCGAAAGTAAACGGTGCGTTGACAGCTATTGATCTACAACAAAATAATAATGCAAAATACTAAGACAACGTATCCATGACGGAGTAAATTAAATTAACCATTTAACTGAATCTACTCCCACTAAAATCAATATCCCTCGATTGATTACTAATGATTCAGGATCCACAACTAACAAGTCGACTAGTGAGCTTTAGCATCACCGCTAGAAGACATGGTAGACCGGTAAGCAACTCTTTGCTAATCATATCTCATATGACTCCTGTTGTTCGGTGACATCTCTATGTCTCGGCGACCAACTCTTGTGCCCCAAAGCCCTTAACCGTTAAGATGACTTTGTTCAAGGTAACCAAACCCCATGCGAGTAAGTATCCGATACGAACCCATCTAGTCGAAGAAAATCAGCAGCACCCTAATTTTATAGACCCACCACTGATCGTACAAGACATGATGGTGCAAGGTTTGGGAGGGCACGTAAACTTAAATATTACTGAGGGATCGTTCTACTTTTATCGTCGCATGCTAAAAAAACGTCATTCGTCGCATGTAAATAAAAGCAGAACGTTATAGGACGGCATTCACACAATAATGACACGGTATGGCCCATTATCACAGGTAGATCTCCATCTCCATTGTGTTGTCCATCATGTTGATCTCCATCTTCATGATCCATCATGTTGATCTCCATCTCCATGATCCATGCATGCCATCCTACAGTGATGAGTCCTCCAAGAACTAACATCTAACGCATGCAAGTAAATAAATTACATAATCGCGCTTAGATCATCACAGGTTGGCACGCAGACCATTACGATAACTTGACAATACATATGGCTCCAGCCGTATTGCCGCACTCACGACACGCAGGTCATGATTCAATTACATACATGCATCACATACACATAAGGGCCATACCGATCACATGAATTTCTGCAAAAACAAGTTAGGCGATTCCGACGTCTAAACTTAAAACGCAGAAAACTCCATCTTCCCGGCCGAATTTCGCAAATCTGTTTTCGGCGAAACTGCCAAAGGCAGTCTAAAACAGATGTAACTTTTTCTGTAGATGAATTTTTATATAAAAATCGTCTCCATCCGAGATCGTATGCGAAAGTTACGACTGTTTTACCGAACATCTTGTTTTTCGCATCTTTCTCCGGCCCGGTTTCAGATCCAATCTTCACCGTCACGCATCCCATGCGCCTGGCCATTGACATAAGTTCGATTCGACCAATCCAATTGATCTACATCTCACCATGCATGGGTTTACGAGTATCACTTAGCTCCGATGGCGGAAAACGCATATCTCCATATGCCCACGATCGAATCTATAACGAAGCAGCTACGGCTCTGATACCACTGTTGGGATTCGGGGAGGCTACGCTAGCACAATACAAAACCGTGTACCCCGAAACCAGGAACAACTGCAGTTATAGATCTCAGATCGTTACCACTAGACGCGCAGATGCAGCGGAACCGTCTCGGTGTAGAGAAGCGCGTCGAGGTAGCAGTGCCGTGAAGTTGCGAACGTCCGTCTGGTCCTGCGACTTGCGGTTCGTCCTAGTGCTCCAGATGTAGCACCTCCGAGGTATCCACACGTACGGAGATTGGAACGTCGAGCGTCGGTGTGCCAGCACCGAGGCGCGCGGCAGGAGAACGGCAGTGTGGGAGGACGGTTACTGTTCACAGCGTGAACTGTTCACGCGTGAACAGTACCGCGGGTACTGTAGCAGCGGCTATAGGAGGGGCGGCACAACTGGCTTGCTAATCTCCCCTTTGCCCCTTCCTCGTATATATAGGGAGGAAAACCTCCCACCCCTTCGTCCATTAGCAATGTGGGACTAATACTTGGTGTAGTCCCTCTAGTGCTAATGGGCCACGCTAATGGGCTTCCACTTTGTAGGCCCATTAGTGGATCCAATCCAATTGGCTCTAGGGCATATATCCAACAGTTAGATCGTGGTCGGAGCTGCTGGGCAGGTAGCTAAGCATGGAGGCGGAACTTGAGGTTCGGGAGGGAAGGTTCCAGCATCTCCAGCAATACCCTCTATTTAAGGCCCCTACTATGTTAAGTAGGGCAGCCCAACTTTCTTGGACTCTAATTTTTTATCCAACTCCAGCAACAGCCCTTACTTCGTAGCCCCTTCTTTTATTGTGACGTATAGGCCCCGCCTGTCATCGTCTGGTAGTTTTTCTTTTCCTTCGCCGTCCTCCTCTCCCCGGCTCCCTCTGTCCCTTCCACACAACAACTGCAAATCGCAGCGGCGGCCTCGAACCTTGGCGGCAGCGGCGGCGAGGAAGAGCGACGGAGGCGAGCGGCAGAAGCAAACCCCAGGCAGAGCAAGGCAGGCGGACCGAGAGCAAGCAAGCGCGGCCAGTCGCTCGGGAGGCGGAGGAAGCAAATCCCGGCGGGCGCGGGGCGGTGTGCTGCGCGGGCGCACTCACAACCAGGCTTGCAGGCCTGCTGGCATGGAGCGCTGCGCTGCGTCTAGCCCAATTTTTCCATCTAATTTACTGATGCTACTTCAATTTCTTCGTGCTTCGATTTCCTAGTGGCTCAGTGACTCGATCCTTTCCTTCTATCTAATTTACCCGATCCAGTTTGATGTGAAGCATCAAAATTTCCCTCTGATCCGCTGATCCAAATTTACTCAATCCAATCCAATTTCCCACAGCAAAGCACGACGGCGCGGAGCTCTCTGCGGGCACTCGTCGACGCTCGCTGAAGCAGATCGGGGCCTCAGCCCAGTGCAGATTTCATCACCCGGTGGAGCAGGAGAAGTGCTCGGGTTGTCGATTCCCTGACCTCGGCGTCCGATGCGGCGTGGGGAAGGCACGAGAAGGAGCGCAAGGGTGGTGTTGAACGATGCCGAAGCCGGATTGAGGCGGGTGGTGCCGGCGACTGCGCAGGCCAAGATCCGCCGGGGAAGTGGGCGGGCGTGCTTGGGAAGGTGGGTCCAGGGGCAAGGAAGGTGGAGACGACCGCCGGCGTGCGGGTGGAACGCAACGGCGCTTGTGCGCTAGGCGGCGGCGCTCCGTTCGTGCGAGCGCGGGTAAGGCAGGTGGAAGAACAACTGTAGAAACAGAAAAGTAGGGGCCTCTCTCTCCACCCGTGGAAGATGGGGCTGGAAAAGGGAAAATGGGTGCCTCCCTAGAATAGGGACTCGAGTATGGACCTTGCTGAAGATGATTTTTTTGTCACTCGACCCCTACTTTTTGAGTTGGGGCTTGAGTAGGGGCCTTGCTGGAGTTGCTCTTAAGGTTGGGGATCGGCATCGCCGGATCCGCCGGGCGGAGAAGGCGTGTTGGGTGGGGACTTGGTGGGTTCAGGAGATCCCTGCTGGGTGGGGGGACTTGGTGTTTTTTTCCGCACGGAGGGATGCAGTATCTCTTCTCTACCACTGCTGAAAACGTACGGAGTACTGCATAACCTCCAACTTAGATGAAATATACTTTACCCCCAAACTACGGAATAAGATGTTCAACCCCTCGACTTTGTGAAACCGTTCATTTTATTTCCTAAGGGCACGTTCGGTTCATAAGAACTATTCGACCCGGATTGAGGCCATACAACAATAAATTCACGATAGGTACAACAAACAAGAGATCGAGATTCATTCCTAGTGAGAAGTCAATTTGCTCATGATACATACAATAAAAGTCCAGAAATCAATCCACTGGTCGAGAGGTGAGGAACTAATCCGGCTCTTTTATTACACGTATCACGAGTAAATTGGTTCCCCACCCGAAATGAATCACAATCTCTTACTGTACTTATCATACTATCTACCTATAAAGCCTCAATTTGGGTGGAACCATTCCTCACTAAGGCCTCATTCGCTTCCACCGGATCATTCCCGGTCAAGAAGGGTATTTGTAATACTAAATTTATGATAGGTACAACTAGAGACCGAGATTTATTTCGGACCGAGAACCAATTTACTCATGATAGATACAACAAGAGACCGAGAATCAATCCACTAGTCAAGATGTGTGGAACCAATCCGGGTCTTTTGGTGTACCTATCATGAGTAAATCCTGGTCTCTTGTTGTATGTATCATAAATTTTCTACTACAAATACTCTTTCCAACCGGAAATGAATCCGATGGAACCGAGCAATGCCTAACCGAACGAGGCCTAAGTGGTTTCAGTTGGTGGTTTTGCTTTACTGGCACATCTAGGGCCTACATGTCAGCGCCACGGTGGCATGAGCCCACCCGTCAGCATCTCCTTCAATCTCTGAAACTATCCCCTTCTGTCGCTCTATCCCAACCAATTGTTTGGCCATTGCCTCAGATCCGATGCACAACAATGTTTAGTCTCACTCCCAATTACTCCACCACTTGCACGCACGAAAAAACAAGAATGGAGGGAGGAAATGAGATTGGTTGAAACGATTTTTTATATGGGCCATGGTGCTAATGTCGTCAGAACCGAGGAGTTTTCATTAGAATTCGTGACGACGTGTTTAAATGAGAGGTAAGTAGAGTTCTTTCCCTTGGTATTTGAGCCAATATCAAATAGTCCTATCATAAGGGATGGAGGGAGTATATCCAGCCCAATCTTGGTCACTTGAATTTGGCCATGCCACCATGATACTAACATGTGGACCCTAAATAAGCCCACAAGGAAAAACCACTCATGAAAACCACCTATGGGTAAATTGAACAGTTTCACAAAATTTAGGGGGGTAAACATTCGATTTTGTAGTTTGGGGGTAAAGTATTCTAGCTATACTAGATCATGGGTCAGGTCGTGTCGGGTTCGGGTCGGGTCGTGTCGGGTTGGCGGGTCGAAATTGTTGACCCGCGCCGGACCTGTGGCATGGTCGGGTCGGGTTTCGGGTTTCACGTGTAATTTTCCGGGTCGCATCGGGTTGGATTAGGGTTTTTTGGTGTTTTGGGTTAAAAAATTGGCCCGCGCCCCGACCCGTCACGTGCTCGGGTCGGGTTTTTTTGGGGGTTGGGTCAGGTTTATTGGGTCAGGTAGCCCATGCTCAGGTATAATTCCAACCCCAAATTAGTTAGGGGTTTATCTCCCACATCTCCCCTCCCACAGCTAAAAAGAGAATCCTGGGGAACGCCGTTTCGCTGCGACTTTTGACCTCAACCATATCGCCCTCTAAGGGTGTGTTTGTTTTAGGATCGAGTGGGATGGGTTGACTCCAACCCACTTTTTTTGGTTGGATTGGACTCATCTCTTGTTTGGTTGAGAAGGTTAGTTTGAACCCTAGTTTTCTGTTTGATTGGAGGGGTTAAGAAGGGTGGGTTGGATGCCAATCTAACACCGTTAGCTACATTTTTCTACGGGTCCCACCTATCACTGGTGGGGCCAACCCGTCAGCCTCTTTCTCGTTGCTTCTTCTTCCTTGGGTCATTCTCCTCCGGTCGTTCCTCACCACCCCCATGGCACACCAGCCATGGCAACGGTCGTGGAAGAAGAGCATGCCTCCGGTTGGGTGTGCCCCCACCGCGGCAAGCCGCGCGCCTCCCTGACGCCGGGCAAACCCCGCCGCGGCTGCTCGCCCGTGCTACCCAAGCTCAAGCTCGCCGGATCCATCGCCGCCGCCGCCGGATGCGCCCAAGTCATGGCCGCTGCACCTCCCGTCCGCCTGGCGCGGTCGCTCGCGCCTCCCCAAACTCGGATGCGTCCCGGCCGCGGCCGCCGATGGCCTCCACGCATCTCGGCCGCCGACGGCCTCCACGCATCTCCAGCCGCCCTTCCCTGTTGCGTCGCCGGATGTGCCCAAGTCGTGCCGCCCGCGCTCCCCGCTGTTGGATGCGGCCCCGCCGGCCTGCCCGCATCTCCGGTCGCCCTCCTGTGCAGCACCGCTGGTTGGCCTGCCCGCGCCTCGACGAAGTCCCTGGCCGCGTCGTGCACCTCTGCTTCTTGCCCTCCACGCGCGTGAGACAGAGCGAGACGGCGTGCAGGTGGGTTCGTAATGGACCCGGATCTAAGGGGAATATTCTTTAGAGAGATGGCTCTAACCTACTCCACTTTGCAACCAAACGAGGATCCATCTGGGTCGAACCCACTCCAACCCATCCCAACCCTCAAACAAACCCAGCCTAAATGTGATCAAAGCCATCCAAACAAATGAAAACCACCCTCTGCGTCGTATGATCATCTCCACAAATCCCTCTTCTCATCGCTTCGTCGTTTGTCCGCCAGCGATCATTTTGGTCAGTCAATTTGGTGCAGTGGGAGATCTCCTCCGTGCGATCTGATGCCCCCGAATGATGTCGCTCCACCCCATGCGACACGAACAACGCCGCCTCCCTGTGCTTGTTCAAAGAAAAACGCCGCCTCCCACCCACCCCGCCGAAACCTAGCAGCCCCTCCCTCCACCCCGTGCCGGCCCTGCCGCCTCCCCATCCTCAACGCCGAGAAAATTGGAATTTTACCGGGTTTCGCCACTTTGCCATCTCGAAATTTGGTTTCACTATATTGCCATTATGAAACGATGTTGCACCTCCATAATGCCATTTTGATATTTTTCAATTCATTTGTTGATTCCAACCGTTTACCAATGAAACTTCCAAAATTGCCCCTGCCCTCTCAACTGAAATTGCTGGTTTTCTCTCCATCTTCTTCTCTCTCACCCCCCGTTTCTTGAGCGCCGCTGCGGGCTGATGCTCAGCACGACGGTGAACCCCCCCCCCCCCCCCCCCCCCCCCCCCCCCCCCCCCCCCCCAACAGGCAAACCGGACAAGCTGCAGCGACATGGGAAGGCTCGTGTCGAAGGGAATCGAGACCGCGCGTCGAGGCCGGCGGCGGGGGCGGGGTAGATGGAGACGAGGAAGATGGACCTCCAGCTCCCTTCTCCCGTTCCTTGGCCGGCTGATCCCCTCCGGCATGACCTTTGCCTACATGCCGCTGCTGCACAGTGGGAGCAGATATTGATCTGGGGCTTGGGCATGCGATTGTGGTGGGGTGGAGCAGCGGCGTGCGGGTGGGCGTGGGCATGGCCAAGCAAGGAAGGTCGCGGTACGAGATAGCGCTCGGCACAGTCTGGAGATTGCAAATTTGAAATTTCTCGTTTCTTGCTCTGGTGCAAATCAAATCGATGCTTGCTTGCTCGCTCGTGGGATCTTTTCTTCATTTTTTTTTGCTTGAAAATTGACGCATGATTTGGAGCAGGGAACATGCCCCTACAGCATGCCGTCGGTGTGGCCACTAGCCACTACAAGCTGGTCGGCCCAAGCAGGGAGACTGCGCAAGGAGACGACGGGGAAGCATGGCGACAGCCGCGAGGCAGGGACCGGCGGCGTGCTGGGCTTGGGTGGCAACGATGCTGAAGATCGGCGGCGAGAGAGAAGAACGAGGACCTGTGCTCACGAGTCGATTTCAATTGAGATGGCAGGGGTAGTTTGGGAAGTTCCATCGACAAACTGTCGGAGAAAACATAAAATGAATTGGAAAATGTCGAGATGGCATTATAGCGGTGTGGCACCGTTTTATAATGGCAATCCAGCGAAACCAAATTGGAGGACGGCTAAGTGGCGAAACCCACTTCTGATGATGGCAGACGCTAGGCTCGCGGCCAAATCTCGGTGGCGCGCGTGGGGCCTCGGCCTCCGTTAGTCCGGCGATGAATCCGGGCAACGACCACGGCTGGAGAGGGCTCGTGCAGGGCAACGTCGTGCTGCCTGGCGGCCTCAGCGCCCAGCATGGCCCTCCGTCTCTCATATCCCTCTCTCTCGATCTCGATTGAAATCGGCGGCGGCTGACCCCTCCAACCCCGGTGTCTACCGATCCGGCGACCTCCCCTCCCCATTCTCTACTGCGTTATTTGCGGCCTCCTGTGTCGACTTCAAGCGCTGCAAGCCCTGGCTGCGGTACTCCGACGAGCTCATCGCCCCTTCCTACTCCGTGCGTCCCGCGACTTTTCTTGCCCCGCTACATCCGCCTCCACCTCGGCCTCCAGATCGGTAAGCTCCGCTTCCACCTATACTTAAGATGTAGATAGTCATAGAGAGATAAGGTTGGCTTCTCAATTGCTCGGATCTAGGTCAGGGTTTCTCATGTGGTTACTGAAATATTACACTTTTGATTGCATTTTAGGGTTGAAATTATATGTTTATAAATTCTTCTAGCGTGTTCATCTAATGAGAGTGCCAGAATATGTTGATTATCACATTAATTTGGTTTTCCTTTTGGCATTTTCTGCACTTACTTATATATGATTATGGTAGCTATGTCTTCTTCTTCTCATGTTTATTTTATTATGTCATCTAGGTATATGTACTATCATCGCCTTTTTGCATAAAACAAATTATTATGTGTAGGACTACGGACATCAAACATCGCCAGATGTAATTGGTGCCATTTTTAAAGTAAAAAGGATCCTCTTTTTATTTTACAATGAATTATTTAGTGACAACAGTCCTTTTCAATACCTTATGTGGATGTTATATTGCTGAATAGCTTTTCTACACAATAACTTCCATGCAATTATGATCAGTGTATGTTGTTTTGGTTTATTTTAATCTCACTGCAAGCTCTGTGGGGAGAGATGGAATGATTGTAGTTATTCCTGGACACATGGCCACATGAATTTTGTAAGTACTCTTTTGATTGCTGGAGTTCCCTCTTTTTTTATTTTACTAATACTCTTCAGTCTATCAGGTTAACTGCCCTCCTTTACTCTTTTGTTTCCTCCATAATGGGAAGACTTTGCTCTGTAGATATGAATGAGCAGTACACTCTTGGGTTGTTAATATTTGTCATTTCTGAATTATTTTCTGCCTTTTTAAAATTGATGTCAATGGACCAAACTGTGTTAATTTTGTGGGGTTTGCAAAGCTTTGAAGCTTGTAAAATGGGACCAGTTTGGTCTCATTAGTGTACTCTGCTCTTAAGTTTAATATAAGTCTTTTTATCAAAGCTTGTAAAATGTGTTAATTCATCGAGTCTTTTTATTAAGCTTCAGGAACACTAATGAGACCAAACTGTTTATGGGGAAAGATCCAACTCGATGAATTATGTATTTTTTTACCAGTATAATTTTGGCATTTTGCTATAACAAATACTTTTGTAGTGTTCTATCACAAAAATAGAGCTGTCTCAGAATTTTATTCCTTAATGTGTTTATTTTTTGTATATCTTTGCAGGCTATGGCAACAGCCGCGATGGAACAAGCCCCTGTGAAGGAGGATGTAGCAGTGGCAGAGGGATCTGTTTGTAGCGGGAGGAGGTAAATTCTGGGCTTGATTCATACTGTATCCAGCGTATTTAGCCAAATCTGGCCCTATGATTTCACTTTAGGAAGCAAAGATGGGTCATTAGTGTGGTTGTCATTGAGAATGCTGGGCGTCACATCTAACTCCTCTATTATATTTTAGTTGCTTCATGTTCACTTCTGAACAGCTATATATTCTGAACATTTTAATCTGTAGAATATTGGCTCACAAAAATATACTCTTCTACTATCGGCTGACATCTAGGTTTAGAGGATGCTGGCAATGATTAGCATCCTGCTAGGGATTGCGGTTTATGCAGCGGAGGATGTATCCCTCGCCGCCTCTTCTCGATATATTGCAATATATATTGTGACCTGATCTTTTAATGTTCTCTGTAGAGTTTTGATGCTTGTGGTGTCAGAGTTTGAACGAACTCGAAATTGGAAGCTATGTGATTGTTTTGGCGTGCTCTCATTCAACCTCAGGTCAGTTTTCTTCAGTCACTAATTACAAATTTTCCTACTGAACTATCATATGAATTTATGCATCTCTCTACTACCTGGAATGAGTTAAACTGGTTCCAGTGAACTAGAAATTTTCTTAACTGACTATTTTCTCATACATTTTTTCATGTTACCCTAAAATAGCCAAATACCGATGTCTGACTTAAATTGATCTTTGTTGTCCTATCCATGCAAACCTCTTGTTGTGCCTTTAGTAACCAAAAAAAAAAAACTCAAGACTTATAGCTGCTTTCTGTCTTTTAGAAGTGAATTTGCTTTTCAGGCAAATGCCTATGCATTATGGTTTCAGGCTTGCATGATTCTATATGTGAAACATACGAATTTTGTCCTTCATATTTGTAGTTTTCATTGTCACTATCCCTAATCCATGATTCTTAGCCGGTCTCTTACTATTTTCATTGTCACTATCCCTAATTCATGGTTATTATCTGGTCTCTTACTATTTTTTTCAGATTGGAAAAACAAAGGTGTTTCTAAGATCTGCACAGATGGCTGATTTGGATGCACGTAGAGCTGAAGTATTAGGAAGATCAGCAAGGATCATACAGAGGCAAATATGTACATATATTGCAAAGCAACAGTTTGTTGAGCTTAAAAAATCACCAACACAGCTACAATCTTTTGTCACAGGTGCTCAGCAGCTCCTGCCCCAGTACCATTCCTCCCATCATGTGCACCATCAGAGTTAATCTTGACTCTGTCCATACTTTGGGAAGGTGAATAGGACCTTTTCCAGTTACATATATATCACACGTGCTTTATCAATCAGAAGATATGCCTAGAATTTGTCCTATGGTTTAGAACAACATATTCCAACTTTATTCCATACAACTTGAGGGTAGTAATTTAGAGTTTTTTCCAAAAAGGAAAAAGTCCAAATTACTACCTTCATGTATAGGCAAAGGTTGTCAATAACTTATAGTTTCACCTAAACTAGAGTTTGACTCCGACCCGCGCATTGTTTACTGAAACTCTGAAAGCGTGAGGAAAATAGATGATCTTGCAATGATTTCATTAATCAAACAGGATCGATAGACATACAGGAGGTGTGCTCCACCGAAAGAGGCAACAAACAAAAAGAGAGAGAGCTGCTATCCTATTTGTAGTTTGTTGCCGTGCATCCGAAGCCGCGCCGATTCTCGAAGCCAATCCCGTAGACTAGTGTGTCACGATGTTGCCGGACGAGCCATGCATGTCGCGGACGAATCCCACTCTAACAAAGTACAATACATAAACGTGCAAAGATGACCTGAAGCCAATCCCGTAGACTAGTGTGTCGCACTGTTGCCGGACGAGCTAGCCATGCGTGTCACGGATGAATGGCACTCTAATAACAAAGTACAATACATAAACGTGCAAAGATGACCTGGCGCTTACTACAAAGTTAGGACACATACTAAGAGACTAGAAATATTGAAATGATACAATACATGCACGTTCAAAAGCGTCATCGCTCACACTGAAAACTCATCTAGCGCCGAGAACTGGGTGGTGGTCACGCGTTGCTTGGTCCAGCCCCTGCTGGGCCGCGTCGTTTCCCCATTGGGGGATTCGGCCGCCCAGTCGTCTCAATGAACCCAGGAGGAGGCGGCCGCCTGTAATCAAAAGACCCAGGCGGAGCCGGAGTACTGTCCTTCGGCCAGTGAAGAGTGTCATGGCCCATGGGCTCAAACTCAGAGGGCGGCATTGGATTAGCAGCGTCGTCAACGTTAAGAACCGTACGAACAGGTTCTGAAAAAAACAAATCAATGAAAATAATTAAACTTCTGAACTGCAGCAAAACATTTTTTTACGCAAACTCTTACAAAGTTTATTACCTATAGGGTCAAGTTTTTTCCCCCAACCCATACATTCCCTGCAAAACCAGCAAAACCTAGGTGAGACCTCCCCTTTCCGTTGTCGTTGCCTATAGTTAAGAGACACCGACAGTTAGGATTAAAATAGTACAGGATGTATGCAAAAACACTGTACAGGTATGCAAAAATACTCCTTAAAAGTTATTCACGATTTATATTCCCAATGGTTGACTCAAATCTTTACCGCCTCCACCGCCTTGCGAGCCACTAGCCATGAACAGGGGAAGGAAAAGAAGTCTCTTTTGTTCTAAAAAATTATAAAAAAAAAGTTCAGCAGAACGAGCTGCAGGCAGAGCTTTGCGGGATGGAGGCGACTGGCGAGGCAGCCAATCGGCAGAGCTTTAGCGGGATGGAGGCGAGGCAGCCAATCGGCTCTGGTCCTGCTTTATAGCGGGCGAGGCATCAGCCAGTACCCATCCGGCACCTCCGATCCATCTGCACTGGCCGCTTTTCTGCACCACCCGACCCGAGCGGCCGATCCAGGCGTCCAGCGAAGCTACAGTAAACCGTAGCTCGGTAGCTACATGCGCACGTGGCCCTATTCAGATGTTTCGCGAAATTTTTTTAGTATGTCGGGCACACATTTGAAGTATTAAATATAGACTAATTACAAAACTAATTACAGATTCTGTCAGTACATCGCAAGACGAACCTAATGAGTCTAATTAATCCGTCATTAGCACATGTTTACTGTAGCAATTTATTGTCTATTCACGACCTAACTAGGCTCATTAGATTCGTCTCGCGAAGTACACTCCATCTATATAATGGGTTATTTTTTCGACTACACTTAATATGCCATGCATGTGAGAGAACATACTCGAAAAAAATTTCGCGAAACATCTAAACAGGACAGAAAGTCATAATAAAGACAGCACCAGTAGCTCTATAGTGTCTATGGACAGTAGAGGGCCAAGACTAAAGCAACAGCAACGCTCCGTGTCTATCGACAGTAGAGGGCCAGTAAGACTAAGGTACAGTAACGCTCAGTGTATGACTAATGATACAGGCTACCACGCGCCTATGACCAGAGCGGTACAGCACAGTAGGCATGTAAAGAATCTGACGGACCTGTTACCTAGCAGTGGGTAATGAGAAATGAGATGGCTTTGTATTTTTCTTTTCATACATGAGGTTAACCTCGCATACTCCGTATCTTACTGGCAATGATATTTAATAGTGTTACTAAACATCCATATATTCTCTACCATCTTGCCTCCTATACCATGCAATATATATCAGACATAAACAACCACTACTAGAACCAATGTTAGCCTAAACGCTAAACGGTAGTTGTTCGGTCAAGCACCGTTTAACGTGTAGGTCGTGTAAACGCCGTGTACACGGCGTGTACACGGATTACACGGTAGTGTACCACATCAGTAAAAACGACAAGATGATAAATAATATAGGGACCAATTCTCAATTCTTAGACACTCATCGAGTCATAGGTAACATAGGTCAAAAAACACATGTAAGCAACCATACAAATATAACCAAAAGGCAACATGCGACAACAATACTGATTCACACCTTCAAATTCATGACAATGACATACAAGTACTAAGTAGTATAAGCCTAAACGGTGGCCTACACGGGTTTACACGCTGTGTAAATCTGTTTTGCGCCGTTTAAAGTCAACCGTTTACACCGTGTAAGACCGTGTTTGACCGTGTAAACGGGTTGACCGTGTAATTAACTGTTTAGGCCTAAACTGCACAGTGAGCCATCGAGTAGCGTTTAAACGCCGTGTACACGGCCTACACGGCCGTGTAGGCGAACATTGACTAGAACTAACGATCCTAGGCAAGAATAAGCTCTTACTGTATTGTTCCTGTGGTAATCTTTATCAAATCCTGCAACCATGAACCATGAACCAAAAAGAAGCATCTGATTACTATGGTAACAAGTTAGGAAAATGTGTATATGCTTTCATGCATGGATCAAAGTACATAGAAGCATCAAGATTACCTTAGATGAGTTAAATATTTCTGAAGCAAGCATGACGCACGCCTAGGCAAAAAAAAATGTTGAATCAAATAGCAGCTAGTAGATTTAATTTTACTAATATTTATATAACAATAATTAAATGTCAAAGCATCAAAGAAGCAGTTATGTAGAAGAATGAATGAAAGAGATGAAACATTCTTTCTCAATCATCATCTGATGGCACAAAGGAAACGTAAATAAAACAAAGTTACTTCCACAGTTCTACTAATGACCATATAGTAGCATTTATGATTCAAGAATATAGTGAATAACTCTGTTCGACGGTATTTTTGTACGTGATAAATTAACATGAGCCATGTACGTGCTATCGAAGAGGCCGTGTACAAACTTATGGCCGGAGCGCATGCACGCCTCTCTCTGTTTTTTTTGAAAGAACCATGCACGCCGCCTCTCTAGCATCGGACGGGGCAATAACAATCCGATGGAGCTGCCATCAGCCGCTGGACTGAAATCAGAATAATTCCTGCCGCTCTCAATGTTGCCCGCAACATCGACCTGGTTCTTGTTTCTTTCTCTGTGCCTTCCATGTTGCAGCGGATATTTTTTTTTTGGGGGGACCAGACGGCTGTGCCTGCGTCCGACAGTCCCAGCTATTAAATTTAGGCAGTTGCGTGTACTTGTATTCATTTAGACTACATGCACTACCGGACTCTCCCTCTTTGCCGTGTGCCCGTTACACATGGCAAAGGCCGTAACACACACGGCAAAGCCTTTGCCGTGTGTAACACACGACAAAAGGGCACACGACAAAGTTTAGACGGCAAAGAGAGGTTTTTGCCGTGTGCCTATTGTCGGGCACACGACAAAGGCTTTGCCGTGTGTCCATCCTTTGCCATGTGCCCGTTGGCACTAACGGCCGTCCCCGTTACGGGGCTTTTGTCGTGCGCCTGGACGCGTGGCACAGCCTTTGCCGTGTGTCAGTGGGATAGGCACACGACAAAGGCCCACGTGGCCGGCACACGTGGCCATTCTTTGCCGTGTGCTATGGCATTTGCACACGGCAAAGAGCCAGCCTTTGCCGTGTGCTATGGTAAAAGCACACGACAAAGGCCCAATCTTTGCCGTGTGTTTTTGCCATAGCACACGACAAAGGCCGAGAAACAGCTCGTTTTTTTGTTTATTGTTACTTATACCCCAAACAACTCAATCACAGGCAGCTTATATATCAATAGCCATCACAGGCAGTTTATATATCAATAGCCATCACATGCACTTTATATATCACAATGACCATCACAAGTCGATACAAGTCCATACAAAGCAAATAATACAAGTGTATGCTCGTCGATACAACTCACTCATACCCAGGTGGCCGCTGCAGCTCCTGCTAGAAGGGTGAGCCGTGAGGTAGCGGCGGGAACGGCGAC
This sequence comes from Urochloa ruziziensis, assembly GCA_015476505.1. Taxonomy (NCBI): domain Eukaryota; kingdom Viridiplantae; phylum Streptophyta; class Magnoliopsida; order Poales; family Poaceae; genus Urochloa; species Urochloa ruziziensis. Next base: position 36,274,873 of record CM027126.1, on the reverse strand, counting down.
GGGAAGCTGTGAGGGTGCGGCGTCATAACGGGACACAACTGCGGCCAAGGCTGGAACGGCGTGCCGGGAGGCAACTGCAACCACGGGTACTGCGTCCACGGTGGCGGGTGAGGGGATTGCTGAGGGGGTGACATGTCTACTACGAACGGCCCATCGTTCGAGGCCGCGGACTGGTGAGGGGACTGCACAAATGATACAAAATCTAAGTAATTCTGGTTTCATCCTAAGTCAGCAAGTGTAAGGCATTTTCGTTTTATCCATCATTCTAGGTTCTAAGTCGGCTCTAAGTCACTATGAGGAATGAAAATTCAAAGTTGTGAAGAGACTCACAGGCGTAGCATCTCGAGCTGGTGGAGCCAACATTACTGGCGGCGGTGCTTGACCTACCACCGTCACAATGTTGTGCACGTACTGGAACATGTGCTCATACTGCTGCCGCAGGGCCTCCCGATCGGCGTCCTACTTCCGCTGAAACTCGTCCACCAACCTCTCCCTCTCGGACTGCCAGTTCCGCTCTAACTCTTCCCTTGCTACTCTCACCCCCTCCGCCACCTGGGCTGCCATCATTTCCTGCACATATTCATGACATTCTTACCGTACCAAACAAACGTTAGCGATAATCAATTAACAATAGGGGAAACAACGATTACCTGAAACTGAGCCATCTGGATCTGTGCAGCGGTCTGGCGTGGGCGTATAGGCGGGGTGGAGTCCGTGGCAAGGGCTTTAAGCGCGGTAAGAGTGGGAGTACTAGCCGTGTCCACAAGTTGTTCGCAATCGCGTACCGGCCGTGCTTCTTGCCTCCTCCTGACCTCATGAGGACTTCTCCGTCAAGGTCCGCTGTGATCGGATCAAAATCCGGCCCATGGACCTCTCTTGCCATCTCTGTGTAGTCACTCAGGCGGCTGTAGGCGGTCGGATTGGAGTACGCCTCGGGCCCATCGTTCGAGTTGTACGTGTTCTCTGGGTCCGTCGCCTTGCCCTTGTGGGACAAAGCGTATGCCATGGCCAGTGGGCAAGGCTGGTTACCATGTGTCTGCGACTACAAAAAAAACAAAAGGGAAAATGTTTATGAATTATTCAGGATTGCTCATTAGAATTAAAAATTGAATTCACGTACCCATGTGTTCCCGTACGCCTGGAGGTTACGGTTGCCTTAATGATGTGATGCACCTGACATCATCAAACGCCGCCGTCGAAGCTCGTTGTGGGTCATCTCCCACTCGTCCGCGAGCCACTTGTCCACCTTCTTGCGCCAGGCCAGAAGTTGGGTCAAGCACCACCAAGGAACCGCCTGCACATCATCAAGCACGTAACACATGACAAGACAAAACAGAGCGTACTTAGTTTAAGAGAAGAAGTATATTTACCCGGATGTATTCTGCACGTGTCAACTGGATGTTTCTCGCCTCTGCTTTAGTAAGCTTCACCTTCTTGTACTTGCGGTAGAAATGCACGACGGCTGCAATGCGCACCTCGTAGTGCATATCTTGTACCAGTTTGTAGCAGGCGTGGTGAGCCACAGCCTTGGCCTTCGCCTCGTACCCGTCATCCCATCTAAAGAAATCCTGCACATTGATTGAATGTGATTATTTAAAGAATGTTAAATGAATCCGATGATTTGAGCAATATAGTTAGAACAAGGCTTACCCATAGCTATTCCACCACCCGATGTGCCATGTTGTTGAACGTCCTGCCACCACGATCTAGGTGAGGGTCGACAGTGGCGGCGATGTAGTGCTCCCACGTGTACGCCGGCTCCTCTCGGCCAGCGAGCTCCACCAAGCCAGGGAAGTGTAACTTGCACAAAAGCCCTAGGATGCCATTGGGCATGCGACTATGACTACCTGGCGAGATCAGCAACCACCCCCTGCACAAGTGACGAAGATAATTTAGGCGTTTCAATAGTGATAATAAACATATGAAAGGAAAAAGGTAGTGAAAACATCTAAAATTTATTACCTTCTCCCGTCGGGTCTAATAACCGGCCGGTTCAAGAAAGGTATCGACTGATCCGGGATCGTCGAGGCGCCTCGCTCGTATGGAGACGATTGTCCATCCTCTCCCTCCTCCTCCTCCTCCTCCTCCTCCCCCTCCTCTCTCTCGACCTGCTCCCCCTCCTCACCCTGCCCCCCTCCTCTCCCTCGACCTGCTCCCCCTGCTCACCCTGCTCCCCCTCCTCTCCCTCGTCCTTAGAGGCGTGCACGAAAGGTATGTTGGTGATCGTTACGATACGATTTCGCCACCAACATTCCGTCATATTTCAGGCTCATCTTGCTCACAACAAAGTAAAATTGGTTATTATTTCTAATGAGTTCCACAAGTTTTGTATAATTTGTGAGTGTAGGAGCAATCAAGCAAAAGATGAAGCAAATTGGGCACAAGGCCAGGCCGGCCGGCCTAGGCTAGGCCGACCGGCCCCCTTCCACCCTCTTCTGGCCATGTCATTGATCCACAAGGTTACTAACTTACCAAGGATGAACATGAGCCGTGGATTTGATGTCGGTTTGATCAAGAACCCCTGGAAGGCCTAGAGTGGGATTAACATGGATTGAAGGGCCCACAACCTAGGATTCTTGGACAGCTTTAACCGAACGCAACAACTACCGACTTCAGGACATCATCCAGGCCGTCCCTGCAAAGGTCGGTGCCACATGGCACCAAGGCCAGGCCAGCCGGCCTAGATGAGGCCGACCGGCCTACCACCGTGACATCCACGCTTCCCCCTTCGCGTGGACGCTAAGCAGGAGGTGTGCGTGACAACTATGCCGGCTTCTACCCTTGGGAGGCTATAAAAGGCACCCTTCACCCCTATTCAAGAGACACCATCCAAAGGAGAGAAGAGTAGCTTAGTGATTTTGCTCTCATCTTTAGAGTTAGAGTAGGGAGAGAGTGGGTGAGTTGCTCGGGTGACAGCCGAGCTTTGTAGAGAGAGTCCGGGATTTCTTCCTCGGTCTTGTCTCAACATTTTCGCCCCCGAGGAATATATTCAAGAGTTATCTTCAGTAAGTCCTCGGTCTCTTGACTTTAGTACCTCACTAGTTTACAACTTACTTTTCAGCAAGTTATCTTATTTATTTGATCTGCGGGTACCTGAGTCTGCGCGAGTGACAGCGACTCTTGTTTGGGGTTTCCTCTATAGCCCTTCACGTAGGGTGGAGGTCAGTGGCTGAAAGCTTAGGCGTGGTGCCTGTGCTGGCTAGCCACCTCAGGTTGTGTTGCACCCCATGGAACTGCAGTGGTAGGCGGCAGGTGGTGACAGTCCTGTCCGTCCTTTGTACTCCACCACATTCGGGTGTACTCATAACAGTAGTGCTGAGCCCGGAAGAACCCCTCTCTCATCCTGTTCTGAGTTCTTCCCGTTCTAGCCGTCGAAGCAGATCAGATTAGATATAGATAGTTTGTCTGGGGTAACGAGTAGCTAAATAAAGTCAAGTTCTCTACCCGCTTACCTTGTGCTCCCTGGTGGGTCCGGTTAGAAAAGTTCTAGGCTAGTCGCGTCTACCGTTCCTTGGATTCGATATCCAGGTTCTTACTCCCCTGGTCAAAGGCTACATCGTACTCCGTGCGCTTGCGGATTTAGTTAGGCTAAGGAGTGCCAACAGCTCCTCCCTCTCCTCTCCCTCCTCCTCCCCCTCCTCTGTGCCGTGCCGGAGGACTCAGCTCCACCCCTGCCTCTCCCTCGACCCTTGGGTCTCCCTCGACCCTGGCCTCCCCCTCTAGCCGGCTCGGAGTCCTCAGCCGTACCAGCGACCACTACGCCAAAATGTTGCTTCTATGACGAAATGGTCTTGACGTTTCAAAATTTCGTCATTGAAGCAACCACATCAATGACGAAATTTTAGGGTTCGTCATTGAACTCCGGCGGTCGTCAAACGCCCCTTTGCAACCATGACGCGAGGGGAAATTTCGTCATTGAAGCAAAGGGCGTGTCGTCATTGAAGCAAAGAGCCCTCGGCCGTAGCATTGCTGACGAATGCTCTTCGCCATCTTTCACTTCGGGTCATACTTGTCAATGCGGGGTCCACAGGACGGATGGGTTTGACGGTCCGCGTCTTCCGGGTCCATCGGAGAAGCGAGACTTGGCGGTCCACGAGTCCGGGTCCACCGGTGTTTTGGGACCTGGTTGCGGACATGTGCGTTGGTCCCCCGGCCGTCCACCAGCAACCCAGGCCGGTCCCCGCCCTGGCGCTCACGCCCGCTCCGGCCGGCTGTCCGCTCGCACGCTGGCCCGGCCGGAAGTCCGCACCGGCGCACTACCCCACGGATCCAGGCAAGCGACGAGGATTTGGGCTCCATGGAGCAACCTCGACCGGGCCCTGGCCGGCGCTCACGCCCGCTCCGGCGGTCCCGCTCGCGCGCCGGACCGGCCGGAGATCCGCACCACCGCAGTTGCGCCCACGGGGCCAGGTAAGCTACGAGGGTTCAGGCTTCCTGACGCATCTGAGAAGCTGAGTTGCGGGGCCGAGAGGGGAGAGGGGCCATGGCCGAGCTCTATCGGATTCATGAAGGTACCGGACAGCGCCGTGCGCGTCGAAGATCTATCCCCGGCCGGATAGATCTGAATTCAAACGAGCCAGAAATACGATGGCGAGGCAACATGTTTCATATAGCATCGCGGCATGGGGGGCGTCTCGTCCGTCCGGACGAGACGGCAGCGGCCGCGGCCTTCACCGGCAGCAGGAAGAAGACGACGCGAAGAAGGGGATGAAGTTGACAGGTGGTCCCCACATGGCAGTGACACAGCCTAAGTCGACCGTATTGAACCGAATGGGCCAAGTGCATGAGCCGATCAGCGTGGCGCGGATCAGAGCCTAAACTGGGCCTCCGTCTTCACCTCACACAACCCGTTGCTGCGTGTCAGATGTTGGCCCTTTGAGCCGCCAGCGTGGCAACTAAAGCGAGCGCCCACGCTGGCGCACGGTTGGTACAAATACGGTCACAAGACGAAATGTTGTGTGACGAACGTTTTAAGGTTGACGAAATTTGCAACTATTCCAGGCCGCTCATGGCCGGCCGGTCGGCGCACGCCGAGGAGCCGGTTACTATTGCCGCCCATGGCCGTCGCTCAAGGTTAGCTTCGCAGAGAAGCCTCCGAGGCATTCTAGATCGCATTCCATCCGAGATTGGGGATCAATTTTTTTCAAGAAAACCTAATCCCCAGCGTCCGCGCAGCCGCCGCTGCGCCGCAACACCCATCCACCTCATCTCCAGCCCACCCGCCCCTTCCCAAGAGGCGCATTGAGGAGACGCCTCACTTCCCCGAGAAGGCGCCAGCATCCTATAACTTCCTGTCCCTCATTGGGATCGATTTTTCAAGAAGTTCCCAAAAAATCCTCTGCTTCGCCTCTGCACCGCCGCTCGCCGCCGTCGCTTCCACTTCCACTTGCGCTCGATGGAGCCCTCTTCGTCATGGAGAAGAATGGCTACTGCTGCAATGATTTGCATCCTCACAGAAATCCTGCACCCGGATATTGTCGCCGAGATCATCGTTCGCTGCATCAAGTATGCAAGCGACGAAACAGAGGTCGTCCGTGTGTACCTCGGCTTACGGTATATCTGCAGCTCGTTCAGAGAAATCACCGACCAGAAAGAGGTAATCATGCTCCTGTCTTACCTGTGCGGTTCGTGAGTATTTCCGCCACGACCGCCGGCAGGTTGATGGGTGGCGTGGTTGGCCCGAAAGGATATCTCGCCACGAGGACCGCCTCCGTGAGTTCCATCATCCGGAGGCAGTTTGTTGCGCGGGGATGAAGATGATGGTCGACCAACCGGATTCCGCCGTTGGGCTACAACTCCTCCAAGAGGCCGCTACCGCGGGGGAATCCTGGGCTTGCTACTTCTTGGTGATGCTACGGTACCGTAAGGACCCAGCAGACCCCCAAGCGCTGGAGTGGATCCATGGAATCAGCGGCGGCCCATCGCCCATTGACGGAAGGTGGGTGTGGGGGATATAGTACCCGGGTGCATCACGAGCTAGCTTAGCAGCCCACCAAAAGGGGGCGGCCCACCTCATCGTTCTGGACCTGAAGACGTGCGGGACAAGTCGGCGCACGGAGGAAGGATCTGGAAGGAGAAGTCCTAGTTGGAATAGGAATTATTGTAAAGAAGGAAAGGATTCTTAGAGATAGGATCGGATACAAACCGGCTTGTAACCCTGCCCCCCGATATATAAGGCGGGCAGGGACCCCCTCCAAGACAACTGGAGACATCTGAACCACGACTCGAGCCAACTCGAATCACCAAAACACGCAATACAACACCCCAAAACAGGACGTAGGGTATTACGTCGAGTCGACGGCCCGAACCTGTATAAATCCTTGTGTCTGTCCATCCTAACCATCTTGCTTCCGATCTTTGTGATCTTCCCTGCATTACAAATCACTTCCGTGGGCTACCCCGTGGAAGACTGCCGGAGATAATATCACCGACAGTGGCGCGCCAGGTAGGGGATATCGCTGAGATCAATCTGGTAAGCTCGACGGATCGCGTCAAGATCTTGGACAGCTGCAACCTCCCGGACGTCGACGAAGTCGAGATCCAGTTCGGGGACGTCATCACCGCCGCTTTGGATACCCAAGCGGCAGGAGCTACGGTCGCCACGGAGGTCTCCTCTCTGGCGCCGACTTCGGCCATCACGGCCCAATCCGGTCCGATCGCATCTGATCGTGCCGGATCTACCCCGCTGAGTCCATCGCAGAACGCGAGGCCAGACCAGTCGGGAACAGATCTACAATCACTCGGTTCCGATCCGACTCCTGAGAGTCGCGTCGCCGAATCATCGCAGAGCGTAAACGCTCAACCAACACGCGTCCAGAGCCCTGAGGTCATTACTGTTCAGACCCCTGGCTTTTGCGCGCTTGCTCGGAAGCAGAAGAAGAAGGACATCGTCCAGTCGGATGATTACTTCTCTGGGAGCGACTCCTACGGGTTAGATCTACTGGGACCCTCAATCCTGGACGATCTGCCGGAAGGACACACAGTGTCCGATGCCTCTACAGAGCCGGAACTACTAGGATCACTCGGAGAATTGACTCCGAGTAGTTTGGAGCGTTATACGCCCACATCCGACTTCTCCGAGTCCGAGGAAGACTACCTCGCGCAAGAGGGAGTCGGATCATATTGCTACATGGTGGCGCCAGCAACGTCAACCAATCCTGTCTCAGAAGATGAGGTCACTCCTGCTGAGGAGACGACTGAGCCGCACGACCGCACGGAGCCACCGCATCAGGATCTGGCACTGCTCGACTCCAAGAGCCTCACTCTGAAGATCATCGTCGCCAACGGGATCAACACGGCCGGAGGAGCACCCGGAACTTGATGCGCGACGGCATGTTTGAGTTCAACGGATACGACGTCTACGAGACACCGGTCCAGAACCTCGTTACTATCAACGAGGAAATCAATCGGCTGCCACCTAACACTCCGGACCTGGAAAAGGTAAGGGCTCTCGTGCAGGCCGCCTCCGTCCAGGTTCACCAGATGCAAGGCAGAACGACCACGGACGCTCCTGAACCCGGTCCATCTCGACACCGGGCCGGCGGCGGATCGGGTCGTGATGAAGACCTCCGCACCACGATCAACAGAGATCGAGATGCGAGGGACATCATCACCAACAGCACCGAAGAGCGCCACCGTGAGGAAATCTGACGGCGCGAAGAGTACGATCGGGATCATGGAAATCCCCGTCGTAACCCCAACAGGAGCGGCTACTCGACGGAGTCAGACTACTCTGACCTCTCCGGTAGCCCAAGGCGCGGCAACAATGGCGGTCGCACTCCGCCACGACGACGAGTGCTTCCACCACCCAGGCGACCGACTCCGCCAAGAGATCGAACTCCACCGCGCAGCAGAACCTACCGACAGGACCGAACTCCACCAGGGACTCGGAACTATCGGAGGACCCGTTCCCCGCCCAGGGACTGGGATCGTAGGAGGGACAGCACACCCCCAAGAGCAGCTGACGGATCGGGTCCGAGCGATTCCCGCCCTAGAGGTCGGATCGGCGGATTCCAGTCGTTCACCGAGCGCTTGAGAAGCGTGACGTGGCCCAGAGGCTTCAAGCTGTCGGATATCGACAAGTACGATGGGAAATCTGACCCATCTCAATGGCTTCAGATCTACTACACCGCCGTACAAGCGGCCGGCGGCGACGAGGACGTGATGGCAAACTATCTTCCCATCATGCTCACCAAGGACTGCCGCAACTGGCTGGAGGACTCCCGCAGGACGCCATCGACAACTGGGAGCAGCTTACCGAACTCTTCATCGGTAACTATCTCGGTACCTGGGAGAGGCCCGGGAGCAAGCGACTCCTCAGTCAGATCAGGCAGCGCAAGAACGAGACCCTACACGACTTCGTGCGCAGGTTCTCAGAAAAGCGCAACTCCATCACGGACGTCACGGATCAGGAGGTGATGTCAGCTTTCCAGCGCGGCATCTCCGACGGGAGACTGATTCACAAGTGGACTCGGAAGCCACCCGCGACTGTCAATGACATGTTCCGGGTTGCTAGCACGTGGCAGATGCAGAGATCGCAGAAAAAGAACAACTCAGCGAAATCAGAAGTCGTTGGGAAGAAGAGAACAAGACGACTCGCAAACGCGACCGCCGCGAGGACGAAGACCGACACGACGACCATCGACGCAATGACAGCCAACCTCGCAAGAAGAAGAGCGAGGGAGACATGGTCGCCGCCCTGGACCGGTCCAGAGGCCGGGTAACTCCAGAGGACTTCCAGCGCATGCTCGATGAGCAATGCCCTTACCACAAACATAAGCAGTCGGCGCGAGAGTGCTACGGGCTCAAGCGAGCCTTCACCGGGGGCAACAGAGGCCCTCCATACAGAAAGAGGAACGATGGTTCCCCGCGAGACGACAGGCGAAACGACGAGCCCGGCGATGACTTTCAGGAAGCCGACCGAGTGGTCCGCATGATCTATGGCGGACCAGAGTTCGAGTCGAAGCGCCAGCAGAAGCTCACCCATCGCCAGGTCATGCACGCGAGGGAGCCACCGGTACCTGAGTACCTCAAGTGGTCAGAAGTTCCGATCACATTCACCCGGGAGGAGCATCCAAACTTCATACCGAAGCCCGGGTCCCATGCCTTGGTGGTAGCCCCGACGATTCGCAACGTTCGGCTCACCAAGGTACTAGTCGGCGGTGGCAGTGGCCTGAACATCCTCTTTGCTAACACATTGAAGGAGCTCGGCCTGACTACTCTCGACCTGAGTCCCCCCCAATCCGCGTTCTACGGTTTGATACCGGGAGAGGGAGCAGAACCACTCGGGCACATCACACTGCCCGTTACCTTCGGAGACCGGAACAATTACCGGACCGAGCACATGCAGTTCACGGTGGCGAACTTTGAAACTACATACCACGCCATCCTCGGGAGGCCGGCGCTCGCCAAGTTCATGGCGATTCCTCACTACGTCTACTTGCAGGTCAAGATGCCAGGACCTAAAGGCATAATTACCGTCTTGGGAGACGTCCGAGTTGCATACACATGCGAGCAGAAAACTCTCAACGTGGCAGCCGCCCTGGACATGTCCAAGCGCATGGAACAAGTACTGGCTGCATCACAGGAGTTGGACAAGGACGCTCTAGAGATCCCCACCAAGAAGCCAGCAAGAGAAGCCATTGCGCCAAGCAAGGAGACGGAGCTGAAGAGGATCTCTCTGGACTTAGACGACCCAAAGAAGACGGCCATCATCGGGGCAGAGTTGGACCCCAAATAGGAAGAAGTGCTCGTCAAATTCCTAAGGGAAAACGCCGACATATTCGCGTGGAAACCATCCGATATGCCAGGTGTCCCAAGGGAACTTGCCGAGCACTCCTTGAAGGTCAATCCGACTGCCAAACCGATCAAGCAAAGGCTTCGTCGATTCGCGCAGGACCGCAAGGAGGCAATTAGGGCAGAGATTACAAAGCTGTTAGCAGCCGGGTTTATTCAGGAGGTGTTCCACCCCGACTGGTTAGCTAATCCAGTTCTTGTAAAAAAAAAGAATAATAATGATTGAAGAATGTGCGTCGATTATACAGATCTCAACAAAGCTTGCCCTAAAGACCCCTTCGTTCCCCCCCGCATCGATCAAGTCGTTGACTCCACGGCAGGCTCCGCCCTGCTCTGCTTTCTCGATTGCTATTCAGGTTATCACCAGATAGGCCTGAAGCTGGAAGACCAAATAAAGACCGCGTTCATCACGCCGTTTGGTGCCTTTTGTTATAACACAATGGCCTTCGGTCTGAAGAACGCAGGTGCAACCTATCAGAGGACGATCCAAGCATGTCTGGACCAATTGATTCCAGACATAGTAGAAGCCTACATCGACGATATCGTGGTCAAGATCATGAACCCCGAGAACATGATAGGGAACCTGACAAAGGTCTTCGAACGCTTGCGCAAATTTCGGTGGAAGCTCAACCCGGAAAAGTGTGTCTTCGGAGTACCCTCTGGTAAACTACTCGGCTTCATGGCGTGCGGATGCGGTCTGTGCGCATTGGAATTCAGCAGGAACTCTACGACCTTGCGTACCGTACTATGGTTAGGTATGACCTGCCGGAGCTACTCATCCCTGATCCTCACATCTGCACATGGGAGGAATGCAAGCGCTGGGGGGAGGGGACCTTCATTATCCGGTACTGCAGCGCGCGGTGCCGCATCCGGCATGAGTTTGAACTGTGGATGCGGAACTTCCATGAAAGGGTGAAGTTGGCCGTCGGCAGGATGTGAGATGCCCCACCAGTGTTCTCGATCGAGGGACAACAGTCATTCGATCCCCTATCGATCGGATGGTATGTATCTATGTATCGTAGTAATTGTGTTTGTAAGAAGTAGTATTTATGAAGCAAAACTTCTGGTAGAATGGTGTTTGTAATATGTCTATTTATGTTTGTAGTAATGCACAAAAATGTGCTTGAAGTATCAGATTGTGATGTGTATCTTCAGTCAGTTTTCTGCCATCTACATTAATCTTACATCGCCACGGCCAAAAATGACATATTCATATGATCCGCGCATACCGTGTCAGACCGTATCATCCTGTCGCACATTGCAGACTCGCCCTCAAAGGAGTGACTTTGCCGTGCAGAGGGGTCTGACTGGGCCGAGCGGATGGGCCGAGCCGTGTGAGGAGATAAAAAGTCCAATGTGGGCCCCTGCTTCCCCGGCGTGTTAACTGTTCAGTTCCCAGCCAGCGTGTGAGTGTGCACGCCACTCGGCACACGGTTACACGGGTGAGCGTGACAAAATGTTGGCTGACGAATGTTTCTACCGTGACAAAAATTCAACGGTCCTCTATTCTGGCGCGCGCTCAAGCTCGCCAATGAGCCTGTTACTGTTCCCGCCAATGTCCGTCCGCACAAGTGTACATTCCAGGAGAATGCACAGGGAAATCTATCCGAGATTCAAGATTCATTTCAAGGTAACCCTAACCTTCCTGCAACCACGGTGGTGGCGCCGTCGCCGCCGCCGCTGCCCCCACTCCGCCACTCCAGAACCCACACGCGCCTCCCTACCGCCGCGCCCAAATGGCGATTCAGGTGCTCCCCGATGAGTTGGCCATTTCGGTCGCCGCCCACCTCGCTGCATCCTCACCGGATCTAATGCGGAGGTCTTCCAAGTGGTTGTACCAGGTTTGCACAAGGAAGCATGTCGCCAAGTTCATTCCAGTGCAGCGGGCGCTGGAACGGGAATTGTTCGTGGTGGAACACTACAACAGAGATTACCACGACGGCCTCATCGACAAGCTGGCCGATGCAGGCAACAAGGAGACATGCTTCCGCAACGGCCTACGCGTCGTCTTCGATGTGAACCGGAGCATGCTCGACTGCCCCCTCGACAAACTCACGAGGGCCGCCGACGAGGGGCATAATCTTGTTGCGTACACGCTCGCAATGTGCCTGTACTGGCGCAATGCCAGCGTCGCCGATGACGAGAAAGCGAAGGAGCTGATAAGGAAGCTCGAGGGTGAGGATGGACCGGGGGCGGCGGCTGCCGGGGCCGTCCCCGTTCGCCAGCGGTGGATGAATCGCGCGTGTGTGGTTGCCCACCTTCAGAGTGCTGCAGCGGCCGATACCTATGAGCCACCCTACTTTAACAGTTGGGTGCCCATTGCCAAACCGAAGTGCGTCAACGCTCGCATCGGCGGCGGCAACTGCGGCCAGATGGTCGGAATGGTGAGTTTGGTCGAGTATTCTGAGTTTTGTAGTGAGGACTGCAGGATTCGCTTCGAGTGCGAATCTTTCTTCAACAAATCTTTCTGGTAGATCAGATGGGATGTTCTTTTGCTGATGTTGCCCGTCATCAGTCTAGGTAGTGCTTATGTTCTTTTGCTGATGTGGCCCGTCATCAGTTTAGATAGTGCTTATGTTCTTTTGCTGATGTGGCCCGTCATCAGTTTAGCTGGTGCTGATGTTCTTTTGCAGCTATGGTCCGTCATCAGTTTATAATTTGTGATGCTCATCCTCGTCTCGAATTTATATCATACGGTCGCCTAGTTCTTTAGTCGACCGGATGATTTGGACGCATGTGTCCTCACTACCAAAGATGAAGCATTCATATGATCCGAACATACTACTACTCACCGAATCATTCGGTCGAGCATTGTAGTTTGATAAGGATATGATGCTTTTCTAATGACCAGCTATATGTAAGTTTACGATGACATCGCATTAACAATTCTGCTATGTCCAGTAGCAGGCATTGTCATCATAATGTAGAGTATAAATTTATTTACAATCAAGATCCAGACAGCATCATTAACAATCATAAATAATTACTAGTCTGTCCAAGTACACATAACAGCAGCTACTTATAGGTCATCCTCGTCTTCCGAATCACCATATGTGCACATTCCATTGTCACTGTCACTACAGTACTGATCATCGGTTTCATCTTCATCCTCACTGCTATGTTGGGATATGTTACCTTGCTTCCTGTTGCTTATAAGCTCTGTTAAATTACCTTCAATGACGAGGTCTTCATCTTCCACCAGCTGCTCCTGGTACACATCATCATCAGCAGCACCTTCATGCACTGCACGCTCTGTATCAGAACAGTAGTCATCTTGGTGTACAACAGCATCAACATCCCTTTCAGCCACGTTATACATGCCCCTATGTTCAAATTTTTGCACAACTCGCCAATTTTGCCCATTAGATTGTCCTGTAAGTAAAATATCTTCCCTGACTGTGTGGCCAAAATAAAAGGGTCAGCCTTGTACCAAACTGAGTTAATGTTGATGGACTTGAAATGGCCGTCATATCTAAGGCCTACAGTCTTTCCTTCTTGATTGTATCAGTCACAGCTAAAGAGAACCACTGACCGACGGAACCACTCAAGTACCTGCTTTAGCAAGCCATAAAATTCAATAGTTTCTCCTTTATGTGTCCCCTCGGTCATGACACCATTGTTCTGTGTCTTTAGTTTTTTCTCGCGTTTAGCAGTGCTATATCGGACTCCATTGACAGTGCAAGCTGTAGAGTACTTGACTCGGAGATCAGGACCACATGAGAGTGCAAACAAGCCTTCGCCGACCTCATCAGGTTTCTCTATATGCAGGTTAGCGATCTGCAGGAAAACATATAAACTTCAGTAGTGTTATGTCACTGACTTGCATAAATGAAAATACGCATTGGCTTACATGTTTCTTAAACCAATCAGCGAATTGTTTCCTGCCTTTTGTCAATATCACCTAACCCATCTTTCTCCAACAACTCTCTGTGCAAGCTGCATGACAAATGTTTTAACGTTAGGAATAAACAGAGGTCAACAATAATTATTCTGAGCACATTGAAGTACAGATATGCAGAGAGATATGATACGTACTCTAAATACGACTCAACTTCATTACAATTATGTAGTACATACAAAAGTAGCTTGGCTAAGGTTTTATCATCGATGTATTGTACCGATTCCTGCCAATAAGTTTAACACCATGCATGAAAACAGAGATGTCACCATCCAATGGTACATCAAATTAAGGACTTGTGTCAACATAGTCTGTGTACATTGAACAAAATGTCAATGTCTCACTTTCTATGTAGGTGTTGGGACGCGCATCGTGTAAACTCCACCGTTTGCTTGTTGCCCAGGCGTCCAAACCGAATAGCCTGTGATTCGTCTTGGCGCCTTGTCTGCGAGCCGAATCAGCCGCGATTCATTTACATACGATCGGCGGCCAACGGCGTGACTCGAAAGGTCCCAAGAACTGAGTCAGTCTATGACTCGTTTCGCTGGCGGGCCCGCGAGTCGAATCGAGCCGTGTCTCGTTTCTGTGTGTCTTGCAATCGAGGACGTGATTCGAGCGGACGAATCAGTCTGGGATTCGGTTCATCGCGCTTAGCGACCGGGGGAACAATTCGAGCGGGCGCGTGAACCGAATGAGTCTGTGATTCGGTTCATCGCGCTCAGCGACCGGAGGAACAACTCGACCGGGTGTTCGAACCGAATCCGGCCGTGATTCGGTCTGAAGTGTGTTGCTAAGGGTTATTCAATATGCTTCAGGGCTCTAACGATCTTGTGTTGATTTGTGGCCATTGTGGACAGGTCTAGGAGAGAAATGGCGAAAGGCTTGCACGCGAAGCCTGGTCTGGACACCAAAGTCCCAGAAGCAACCCAGCACGCTCGATGGCGAGTACAAGTCGAAGTTGGCTTCCTCATGTAAAATTCCCATTTGTATCCGATAAGTAGAATATTCTCAGAACAATCGCAGCAGGTAGGGGTAGCAAGGGAATAGGTGACTGAGTAGGCGACCTCTCGCCTCCTTATAAAAGGAGAAGGCGCGCCACTTTGTAAGGTTCCAATTTTGATCAATTTTTACTACAATGAATGATTTTCCCTTTCTCCCGCACCATTGTTGTTCACTTTATTTCGTGCCTGGTTCTTGAGCTTGCTCCTGAACCAACAGTAGGCTTCAGCAATTGATCCTTCAGGCCTAGCCTTGTTCCTTACGAAATTCTTCAAAGTGCCAAGGCGCCGTTCAATTGGATACATCTAGCCATACCGTACAGGACCTCTAAGCAGCGCCTCATCAAGTAGATGGACGGCCAATTGCACCATCACATCGAAGAAGGCAGAAGAAAAGATCTTCTCGAGCTTGCATATGATCAATGGGTTCTCATTCTTCAAGCGTTCGACTCAGATTTCTACTGCACAGCTCCCTAAAGAAGTTCCCAAGCTCTGCGACTGCTTCATATACATCATGACGCACAAGCCCTTGTAGACCAGTAGGTATGACTCTTTGGAGAAGGACATGGCAAGAATGAGTTTTCATCCGGCCTTGCATCTTTGCACCATCTGGAGTAATGTATTTACTTAGGTTGTCTGCATAGCCATCTGGAAACTTGATACCTTTGAGAAACTTACAAAACTTAGTTCATTGATCAGGCAGCAAGACATAGAACGAATGTGGACTTTTTACCTTGTTACCATCCTGGTAACATTGCAAATGAGTTCTAATGCCCATATCAGCCAAATCTAGCCTAGCATTCATTGTGTCCTTTGACTTCTCCATTTTCAGCAATGTGGCAAGGAGGTTGGCACATATGTTTTTCTCAATGTGCATCACATCAAGATTGTGGGGGCAGCAGGAGGTCTTCCCAGTAGGGAAGCTTCCACCACCCAGCTCTTCGGTTATAAATTACTCGCTGTTCGTCCTTTTCTCCACGCTTTCTCTTCAATGTAGCTCCATCATTTAAACCTGGACTAACATTTTTACCCTCTTTAGTTGCTCTTTGACCTCATCTAAAGTGAACCTTTCTGGTGCCTCCCCAGATTCAATCTTCCCATCAAAAGCTTTGCTTCTCCGCCAAGCATGTTCCATTGGAAGGTAACGACGGTGGCCAATGTAACATAACTTACTCCGTAGTGGCCTTAACAATGGGTTTTTGTCATAATGAATACATGCATAATAACCTTTTGTAGTTCGACCTGACAGGGTGCCTAATGCTGGATAGTCATTAATGCTCCAAAGCACAGCTGCGCGCAGATCGAAGGTTGCACGTGCGACAGCATCATATGTCCTCACACCCTTCCAGAGCTCAAGGAGTTCTTCTATAAGAGGCTGCAAGAATAAATCAAATCTTTTCCTGGAGATTTTGGACCTAGCATCAGTAAAGACATGAAGCAGTAAGCAGGATTCACACATCCCATGGTGGAAGATTCAAGGGCATAACAAGCACTGGCCACATGCTATATGTCATGCTAAAGTTTCCAAACGGATTAAAACCATCTGTTGCTACGGCAAGTCTCAAGTTCCTTGCTTCCCGTTTAAAATCTGGATACTTTCTGTCGAAGGTGCTTCCATGCTTTCCCATCAGCTGGATGGCTCATCACGCCCTCTACTCGTGTCCGCTTCGTCTTGTGCCATTGGATGTCCTTAGCTGTTCGGCTGGAAGCAAACATCCTCTTCAACCTTGGGATTAGTGGGAAATGCCTCAAAACCTTGCGAGGAACACGCTTATAGCCATCATCATCTACCCATCTAGATTAATTGCATTTGGGGCATTTATCCAATTTGGCATAATCCTTCCTGAATAGTACACAGTTATTCCAGCACACATGGATCGTTTCGTAGCCAAGGCCAAGCTCATGAAGTTATTCTTTGCATCGTCATATGATGATGGTAATTCGGATCGAGGGAATGAAAAGGACATCTGCTTTAACATTGCATTGAACCCTCTGTTGTTGATTAGATATTCGCACCTTGATGTGTAGCAACCTCACAATAAGGAGAATTTTGAGTGCGGAGATCCTAGGCTAAGTTTCCGCTTCAAATCTTGGAGCACTCTAGTAAATTTTGGTTGTTGTCCATCCTCCTCTGTGGCTGTGTACGAGTCTGCTATCATCTCCAGATCTGGCATACATTCTTCATTGTTGTTGTCTTCCTCATCCACATCACTCCCATCATCATGGGCATAGACCTCATCTGCAAACCCTGAGCCATAATCATGTTCAGATTCCATGCACCTACTCTGAAAACTCAACAATCACATCTTCCATTGATTCCCCATGATGAGTCCACCTAGTATATGCAGCTGACATTCCAAATAGTAGAAGGTGATCATGGACTTCAGCCTGAGGCAATTCACACTGATTAACACATCGGCTGCACTGAGCAATGTATAGTGGAGTGTTCAGTGAATCATTGCTTAACAAACTCCATGAATTGTTCCACTCCATTAGTATATGCACATGTGAATTTCCTGGCACTAGTTATCCAACATCTGTCCATCGATATGAAAAGTTCCTAAACAGAGCACGAGGCTTAGCCGAAGCCGATATGCAAATTAAACAAACAAAAGAACTACATTCATAGTGAACAAAATTAAACGCAGCATTGGAATGTTGGTCTATGTAAGGAATCAGATACTTACTGTCTGATGCCGTAGCAGCGGACCGAGGAATGCAAAGGTGGCTGGGGATTTGGAGCATGAATGTTCCGCCAACCGCCGCCACGCCGCACGATTGGGGATTTGGAACCCTAGAAACTTGGCCAGAATTTACTAAGCACTGCCTTTTGTTGACTGAGATGTGGGTCAACAAACCGAACATGGCTTGACTAGGGATCCTTGCCAGTGGGTGGGCCTCCCAAATCCAAGGGGCATTAAATCCCCTTGTGCAAAAGAAAACCTTTCAGTTCGAACAGCCTAGCACCGAATCATCTGGTTGCCAACATGGCTTCACTAGGGATCCTTGCCAGTGGGTGGGTCTCCCGACGAATCCTAGGGGCATTAATTCCCCTTGCGCAATAGAAAAACCTTTCAGTTCAAACAGCCTAGCACCGAATCGTCCAGTTTCCATATATACCCCTAATCGATCTCGCTCTCGGATGTTGGGCCCTGATCATCTCTCTGATCGAAAACAAACAATTAACTAACCACTGTATATATTAATAGCAGCACGTGAGCAAAATTAACCCCACAGTATCAAGTTCACAACACAAACACAAATTAAACGTACACAACGAACTGAGAGTAGTGTCATCCCACTACAACATGTACACAACGATAGATAGCTAACTCAATTTAGCTCCCATGTGAACTTAGCACATGTGGAGCGGTAGTTTGCCTTTGGGCTAGCGACGGCGATCGACGACACGATGACATACAGTTGGGCTCGCAGGCCGCGCTCACTGCATCCACCCCTCGTTTCGGGCCAGCACGTGGTGGCGGGTCCACTACTTCTTGTACTCCTCCTTCAGGCGCCCAGACGTTGCCATCCCCACGACGTGGTTCCTGAATCTCATTCCGGTTCCTCCACCGGGATGCCTTCTTGCTGGGGCAGACGGGACACTGGAAGCCTCCATAGCGGCGTTTATAGGAGACGTGTAGATTGTCTCCATGGGGTACCGGCGTCTTGTAGCCATGGTAGTTGTCATCGTCCTCGTCCGTGTCCATCTGCGAGTCATCGGATGAGGACTCGGTATCCAGAAAGGTCACCTTACGGGGCGGGGATGAGCTGTCAGGGATGGAGGAAGACGCTGCCCCCCACCGCGGGGTAGCGGTGTTCATCAGAATGCCTGTACTGAGTCGGCATGAGCTCGGCTTCGTTCTCCCTGGAGGAGCGCCACGGACCCCCGATGTCGCCAGCGGTGATCATCATTGGAGCGGTGGCGGTGGGACCCAGAGCAGCGCCACGGTCCCCCGATGTCGCTGGCGTGATCGTCGTTGGAAGCGGGTGGTGCCCGAAACAGGAGGCACTCAACGGGCACCGCACGATTTGCTGACCGTCATGGCGGTGGAAAGCGCGACAGACGGCAAACCCCACAGGACAGCAAATGAGAACCTCCCACGGTTGTGGGACCAGCTGAGGAGAGAAGGTACGCTTCATGGCGATTGGTGGGTTGGTAAGGTCGGCGCTCGTGTGGCGATGGTCACTGCGGTGACTGGGCGACATGGACGTGGGGAATGGCGACTTAAATAAGTAGTTCCTATCCGGAGCACTGGCGATGTACGATATCGTGGGGGAGGTTATGGCAACCGGCGCCCCCGCGAGTAAGTTTTGGGAAGTTACGGGACCGGAGATGCCGGGAGCAGTTTTGTCAACGGGATGACCGCTATGCACGGAAAAATGATCTGACCGTATCAATGGATTTCCTGTCGCAACGAGGTACACGACCCGCGAGGATTTTATACGATTTCATACAATGTGAATTTGGTTTTAATAAGTTTAATGTATTTTTCCATTACCCATAGTTTAGTAACAAATCGACTGGATAAAAAGTCGAAAAACGATCCTATTGCACACGTTTCGTGATGTGAAGTTGGTGCAACATCGTATGGTGTTTTGTAGCACCTGCGTTTGGATGACTAGTTTGGTGAATGTGAAGTTGGTGCATCGTAAAATTTGCAGCAATGTAGCACGGAACTCCTACACAACACTATACAGGCAGCACATCAATATATTTTTCCAACTCACGAACAACCATCAACATGCATCAGTTTAGCCATTCCACCTTACCATGCACACCACCAAAATAACAGTGACCATACAGGTTGATCAAGGGCCCATCCCTCAAGCGCATCAAGGGCCCATCATCAAGACCCCTACAGTCACGATACATCGATGACCGCGATTACATCCAATGGGCGGCAGTTTTGAACGAATCCGATGAAAGGATTAGTTTTCGCAAGGAGGACCCATGCGACCGTTTGATCCTGTCAGTACAATATCAAGTGGATAGGATGAATCAAAAACTCTCGCCCTGCTCCGACGTCGCAATAAGCCTCACCCTCCGGCGTTTAATTCACCAATCTCGCAAGAATCCCTCTCCACTCCCCATTCACCAATCTAGCAAGAAAGCCCTCTGCTCCCCTTCTTCTTGCCCTGCTCCGACATGCTCGCCATCAAAGAAGAATCCCCCTCTAACGGCTCCGGCGACGCGGCGCCGCCACCGGCCAAGCGGCACCGCGGTCGCCCACCCAAGGCAAGGTGAACTCCTCAGCGGCCCCTCCGCCGAAGCGCCGCCTCGGTCGCCCGCCCAAGGCTGGGAAGGAGATATTGCGGCCTTTCAACCGGCCAAGCGCCCGCCCGCGCACCCCCAAGGGAAAGGAGATTGGCGGCCTCTCCACCGGCCAAGCAACCCCCCCCCCCCCGGTCACCCGCCCAAGGAATGCAGGCCGCAATGACTTCGAGGCCGGGACCAGCAAGAGGGCGACCGACCAAAGCAGACAAGGATCCAGATCTTCGACGACGACTACTCCTCCGACTCCCGGCCACTCCAGCGCCCACGACTCCTCCGACTCCGAAGACGAGACGGAGAACCTGACAAGGGCGTTGCGTCTCGCGCACAAGATCTTGAACGCCACCACCAAGAAGTTAGGAAAGGCGAAGAAGAGGATCGCTATTCTTGAACAAAAACTCGGTAATTAAAGCCAAGTATGTTAGCTTTGTCTGAACCAGTTGCATTAATTAGATCCTTATGAATATGTTTTCAATCTAGCTACTGTAATCGTGTGAACGGGCTTACTATTTGGCGAATCGGCTTATTTGGTGTTCAATCTAGCTAAATTTTAATTTGTTGTTCAGTTTTGACAGTTGAGTGCATTTTGATTTAAAAGATATTTAATCTAGCATGATTCAAATACCATGAGAATGTCATGCTACTGACGGGGTTGCTTGGAAATACCAATCCGATGAAGATGTGCTCGGACCGGTTGATCCCTTTGAGACAATTGCACATTATAGGGCGAATTACGAGAAAACTCTCGGCACCCCCTTGGGCTTGATTGTTTAGGGGTCAATTGGAGGGAACGACGGGAATGGATATAGAAAACACAACTATTACTAGATTGAACACGAAGCAGTGGCTCCCACTGCAACCATGACCAACATAAACTACAACTAAAAATAGTCCCGTGTGAACTTAGCAATGTGGACTGGTAGGTTGACGCAGGGGGGCGGGCATCGACGAAAATGGTGGGGTACGGGCGGCGCGATCTCACATCCACCCTTCATTCCGGGCAAGGACTCGATGTCGGCTCCACTTCTTTGGTTGTCTTCCTTGAGGCGACCAGAGTTTGCCAGCCCCTTCACGTGGTTCTTGATGTCAACAATGTTCTTCCACTGGTCCGCCTTCTTGCCAGGGCAGACGGGCAGAACCAGGCGCTATAGCGGTGGCAATAGCGGACGCGCAGTGCATCACCTCGGGGACCGGTACCACGTAGCTGTGGTACTTGTCCTCCTCCTCGTCTGTCTCCATGTCGGAGTCCCCTGATTCCGACTCCGAGGATGACAAAAAAGCCGCCCCCATCGCCGGGCAGGAATGCCCCGAGGAGGCCGGCGACCTAGCGTGGGTCCGCGGTGATCATCCGCGGCCGACGACTGCGACTGCACGATCTCGCATCGAGATTCAGGTCGAAGGCGCGGCGGTGGTCCGACGCAGAGCGCGATGGGACACCAATGTCGTCGGTGCCATGGCGCGGGGCCCGACTTGTAGTTCAAAAGTTATTTTTCAACAATAAATCCATGGAACGAAATAAATTTACTAAATATAGCAAAAATAACGAGAAATGTACCCAATCTTAACATGAAATACAAATTACCGTACTAAATAAAAGTTTGGAAGGAATATAACGAAAAAAAATTACTTTGCCGTGTGTCGGCTCTTGTCGTGCGCCTCACGGCAGGGCACATGACAAAGGGGAACGGTGACCTAGTCGTCTGCTTTGCGTGTGCCTAACGGCTGGCACACGGCAAAGAGTGCCTTGTGCCGTCCTTTGCGTGTGCCGATGGGCCAGGCACACGGCAAAGAGTGCCCTGTGTCGTGTGTTCCCTCTTTGCTGTGTGCCCTAGTCCGGGACACGGCAAAGGGGGTACGCGCCATGTGTTGGCCTTTGCCGTGTGCCTTTTTTCCTGGCACACGGCAAAGAGGCTCCTTTGCCGTGTGCCCGAGGCGCGACACACGGCAAAGCTCGGTTTCCCGGCAGTGATGATGATGTTTCACACCTACTGATTACCAGGTTATCACGTCCCTACATGTGAAATTAACGATACCGTCCAGTTCGCAACAGCCAACAGGTTGTACTTTCTGAGAGGCCCGACGCTACTGTCTCCATCCTGAACTGAACAATGATGCTCGACAATTACAACAACCAAAGTGTGTCGGAAAAACAACGATTCTATTGTATTCTGTACACGAATGAATATCTTGCCAGCTGTTGTGGATGCAGCAGGAGGAAAAGAACAGTGAAACGGCAGCAGGAACAAGAGAGTCCTCGCCTCCTTGGCATGTCCTCCAGGATGTTCCAGGTTATCTTGGCATTGATAAGATAAGTTCCCCATCCAAATGCTAGCGGAGAAGGAAGCTCGGTGACCTCAGCAGGGAAACCACCTAAATAGAAGTTGCATATCATGGTAAAAACTGGTGAGATCCGTAACAAACTCTAAAGAAAGATTAGTTAGCAGTTTTTTCACAGAAATAACACTGAAATGAATTCAATCTATGATCAAATTTTACTATGGAATTGGTTACTCGTTAGGCTAGGGCATATAACTGAAAAATTTGAACAAAACTTAACGACAGGCAAGGGCTTCCTAGATGTAGGATCAACGATGCAATGGATGAGAATTACAAGCTTTGGTTAGCATGGCCGTATTACTACTGAATATAGTATTTGTTCCGAATATTCCACTCAAAGTCCCAATGCATCCTGTCATTTTTCAGTGTCCAATATGACCACCCAAAGGTGGCGTTCGATAAACATCCAACTGAGCTCTGCCAAACTTCTGATACTCATACTGAGATGCATTTTGCACGTCCCATTCGTTAACCCATTCACCTGAATGATACAGGGACATAGCACCGTGTTCAGTACAATAAAGATATAAATGACTGATGGAAATAATTAAGCATACTTCAAATGAAATAACAGAAATAAGGTCTTTCAGCAAAGATGCTCAAAGTGAATGCTATTTGTAATTTATGGGAAAAAGAAAGAAAATGAATGCAGAAAATGTAATGACTAACAGGTACCAACTCCAACAATTAAGCAATGGAGAGAAAAAATACCAACCTATGTGCATCCTCTCTAAAATTTGTAAAATGGAGATCAAGGCAGAAATAATGTAAAAACGTAATAAAGTTGGTAATCATACCAATGAAGATAAGAGGCCCATTTATGTCCTTAAGAGCTTGTAACTGTGGCGCTCTCATCTTGTAAATAAATTCAATATTCTGAGTGGAATTAATGCTGGCAAAGTACGGATCGAACAAGTTGTAGTAGTGTAAATCAACTACGACATTTGAAAGACCAATACCAGCTTGAAACAGTTCGATTGGGTCTGCATTCCCGATTCTTTGGCAGAGAACAACATATGCAGTTGATGAATGGTTTCGCACAATTTGGTAACCCCTCATATAGTAGGCACCAGAACATCTAATGGAACCGTAGCTGCAGAAGGTTCATTCAGAAGCTCAATGCCCAAAGGGAAGGATGACCCCCATACCTGCAAAACATGTCCCAGAAAGCTACCTATAACATTTCAAGGACAGACTGGGATACCCAAACAGCAGAAAAACTACCACTAAATGTAATTTCCATTCTCCATGAGAGGAGATCAATTAGCTGAGATATTTTGATGGTAGAGAACCAGCTCAGGAGAAACACAGATAATTGCCATTCCAATTATTTAAGATGACATGCTAGGAGAAAGAATACCTTGCCACTAGGAAGTCAATAACTTCTAATGTTTGTGAGACATATTCAGGTGAGGGCCAGTCCACGGAACCATCCCTGCTCGCACTATGTTCCATTCCATTTTGAGAACCAGGAGCAGCATGAAGATCGATTATACATTTCAGACCATAAGACCTAATCCACAAAAGAATTTCATGTTACTAACTGAATGAACACTAAACACCATAGCATCAGGAAGGCTTAGGGATATCAAATACTCAAAGAACAGTTTGGAAACACGACATACTGTGCCCATGAAAATGCTAGGTCCAGAACTGCCAAAGACCCTCCAACAAATGGAGAAGGTGGATATGGATCTTGTGCTATCCACCATCCGACAGGAATTCTCACAGTATTAATACCATGTCGAGATAAGAAATCAAAATCGCTTGCTGTAATGAAACTTGTCCTGTGCTCCTGAAAAAGCAAAAGTAAGAGTCAAGGGATGTGTACATACGAGAAAAATGGATTGGTTCAGCAAATTTCAAGAGAAGTGAGGGCCCATAGACATACTTCTAAAACTATCTTTGCCTTCTCATGACCATAACCGTTGGCAAGCTGGTAGTCCCCATGCAAGTTATTGGCAACAATCACCAATTCAAATGTCGCTAAATTATTATCCCATCCTGGTTGGAATTGATAAGTGGAAATAAGATGATCGTTTGTTGCCTAAGTTAAAAGGAGATTGCAATGTCTCATTAATGGCACGACTTGCAAGAAGGCGACTGAGGGACAATCACATATAACACTTCGAAATTCTCGAAATGAAACTCTAGATTGAGCAATACTTGCACATAGCCTCCATTCAGAAGTTTGATATGAACCCTTCCATCATTCCTTTCAATGTAAAAAGTCTCAGTGGACAATGGTTCACTTGCAGTTGCCAAGATAAAACCATCTTCACTATTTGATGTAAAAAATTCACCTCCAACACATCGAAGCTGAAATTCATTTTCTGACACCCTCCAGAGCTGTTTATAAAGATTAAAACCAGTTAGGTAACACTTAAGCTCACAAATCCAAAAGGCGCATGTAAATCAGCATTGTAACAATCCAATGAGTTGCAGTTGCTTCAATACCGACCATTAAAGTAACGGATAATCAAATGATAAAAACATATCATTCTTACTGTTTAGGGGGAAAGATATTAAGATATATGCTCCAGATGTCTCATGTCTGTTCGTGGCAATCTCACATGTGGACTGGCAAAAAGTAACCATTGTTTTACAAACATATACCAAAAAAAAAAAAAACACTGTTGACCCTAGAAACATTTTGACCATACAGCAAAAAGTATTTCCTTGAGTTTCTTTTCATGTGATATCCTATTGTGGAACCACGGTGGCCATCAATTTAATTATAACAACAACTCAAGAAAACATTTCACTATAACTGTGGAAAACAAGTCAGAAAAAATAATTCATATAGCTGAAAAATTGTACCCAGTGGTAGAACGTGGAAGTTAAAGAGCTAAATACTAAGTAATATGAAACACTGATTTGGGCCAATATGCTTTGAGATTCTTTGAAATCAGATTGATAAATTTCATAGAATACCGTAGTTGTAATAATGCAGAGGCTTATCCCCTTGTAAAGTACAAGCCAATAGACTAATACTTCTTACAATCAGACTAATATGTTCCATGTACTCCTCACCCTAAATGTCTCCCATGTTGAGGCCACATCACGATCTACTGTCACATTTGAACCACCCCATTGGCTGCACTGACATACTTATTCAGTACAACAGAACGGAGCTGCACCTGCGTCCCATCCTGCAAACACAACCCATAGAGGATCAAAACCTAACAGGCATCAGTTTACCAAGAACAGAGTGAATAACAAAGATCAATCCACCTACGAGCATATCCCCATTTGGAATCCCGTCAAAAAGGGATGGCTTAATCCACCCTTCAACCACCAGCCATCCTCCCAAATTAACAGCCCTCGCCTTGGACAGCCCATCCACTGCAGAAGAAAATGAGGATGTTCAAGAAGTGGTGTAAGTGATGTTCAATAACAACTTATGCTGTTACGCAGAACCTTTACCGAGAACAGCATAGAACCAAAGACTGGTGCAGCTTGAGCTACCATTTTCAATGAAGAAATCACTAAACCTGTAATTTTTCAGTGAAAATTTACTAACTTAACTGCGTTCTCCAAACTACATATGCATATTTAACTCAAAATTAGCTAATCACCATGTCAGTGTGTGTAGAGCAAATTGCATACTTTTTTAGAAATTTCCTTTTTTGAAAAAAAATATATATATGCGGAACAACTGAAACTAAGAAATTGTTGCATGTGAATACAATGATATTCATCCAATCATCAATATCTAATTCTCCATGCAGGATTATAGATACTTTTCACATGGATGGCATAATGTAACATTTGCATTTTGCGTTAACAAGTTTGGAGTCCAGTATTTGCCTCGCTTATCAGCTCCAAAAATGTATTTAGCACAACAGGCATAGAATCTTGCTCCCCAGAAAAGCCATGAAACTCACAACTCAAAGTGCTTGATCAAGACATCTCACCTGAAGCAGATGCAGGGGGAGAAAAGCACCCATGAAAGCAGCACGAAGCCACATCCAATCAGAACACCCATGGCGGTGCCTACCACAACCCGCGGGACCAGAGATGCCACGAGGGAGAAGACTGAAGAAGAGGCTATTAAGGCTGCGGCACCGTGTGCCTTCCTTGCCGCGGAGTTTATCCCAAGGCGCCCGCGGCAAGGCCGTACTGGGCTACTGGCCCAGGCCGTCGCCATTGGCATTAAGGAATGGAATTAGCGCTGGATGGTTGTCTTGTGGGGAAGTGGAAGGGATCCACGAAAAGGAAAGGTCCAGGCGTTTTTCTGTATAGTGTCGCGGCCGACGGAGAGGAGAGAGCGCGGCCGTGCCGGTGGGGCGGGGTGGGACAGGAGGAAGATGCTCCTCGGAGACGCCGGCGCCGTGAAGCCGACGACGTGCGATGGACGAATGGGCTGAGCTCACTTGCCCAGCCCATACTAAATTTCGGCTTGTGATGAGTGGGCTGGGCAATTCAAAGCTATTCCGGCCCGCCCGCCAGCCCACGTGGCGAGACGAGACCAAATGAACAAAAGCAATCCGGCTAGGGTTCCGTCCGTCCCTGCTCAGCCTCGCCTCGCACGCAGGCTCGAAGCCTCCCCTCGACACGCCGCCGCCGCCGCACGCCTCTACCGCCGCCGCCCATCGTCTCCGCCGCGCCCCACCAGAGGCGCTTATCACGGTTCGTTCCACCCTGCCTTGCCGCACGCATCAGCGACAACCCTGCGCAAGGACGACTCGTATCGACATCTCAGGTTATGACCCGATCCGATCCCGTTCCAATTATCTTTTGTTCGAATTATTTCTGCGGTTCTGGGTCGCATGTTTGACTCGTTCATCGAGAGATCGGGTGCTGCGCGGAGCAGTTATTTGGTTATGTTGCGTGTTTGGCGGGAGTACCGGAGCAATCTAGGATTCCTGGTTATGGGGTCTGATTTCGCTGCCCTTAGAACTTTGATGAGCATAGGATCGCAACTTTGGGCTAGTTTTGTGATAAATTATAATTTTTCTGTGGTTCGAGGTTTGGGCATAATGATTTGGAAACGGGTTGGAAATTGGAAATGCCATTAAAGGTAGCTGCTCTGCAAATGTAGATTGTGAAAAAGTTTGTAATTTTGATGTTATTTTCGGACTGGTGGTCTTTTAGTGGTATTTTTAAAAAATGAAATCAAATTTTCCGTAACAACTTTCACTGTAGATATTTATTGGCATTATTGAAGTTTTGTGTTTTGAGAGATTCTGCTTAATACACAATTCAGTTTGTTGGATTGCTCATGGATATCGGAGGAAATTGATTTTTCTCATATGCAGCTTGAAGCTTACTTGATAGCTAGTATCTTGTAAGAACAGAAGCTAATTTGTTGAATCATGTACTTCCGTGAATGCCTGGCAATTCATTGAACCTGCATGGATACACCTTTTAACTTGTTTTTAGCTTTAGCAATTTCTTATCATCTTTTTGGTGCCATGGTTTTGTTTTTATATAACTTGCAGTCACATGACATTTGGAAAGCATAGAGTTTGGTGCATGAGCTTTTCTGTTTTTCAGCGCTTTACCACTTCTTCTGTTCTAACCATTGTACTTAGTTCCTGTAAAGTTTGCAAACAGTAACACTACCTTCCTTGCTTCTTCAGGTCGCTAGGTGAGAAGAACATCCTACATGGATGTCATGCAGACAAGTGACTCTTCACATCATGGAATTGTAGAAAATAGCCCATATAGAATCCCAAATGCCAGAAATGGAGAAGGCGGCAAACTTGGTAATTCGTGGTATTTTAGTAGGAAAGAAATAGAAGAATATTCGCTTTCAAGGAGAGATGGCATTGATCTAAAGAAAGAGTCTCATTTTCGCAAGACATACTGCATTTTTCTGCAGGATTTGGGGATGAGGCTTCAAGTGTAAGTGTGTATTCTACCACGAATATTTTGCCATGAATTGTATTCCTGAAAAGATAACAGCCATTTCATCATCTGTAATATGTAACCCACTCTTTTCATGTTTGTCTGGTATGTTATTTCAGTTCCTATTAAGCATTTTCTTGTGCTTCATATCTGCTGTATGATGATAATTACACGGCAGTGCAAAACTTTTTTCTTACCTCTAAAGTACAGTTATGGAACATTTTGAGAAAAATTGCTAGAGGTGTGAATTAGATTTATAGGTTAGATTGGTTTGTTGCAGCTAGAAAGGAGAAAAAAGCAACCATTAGCATGGAGAACATATGGAGTAACAGGGAATACATGCTTGCTTTCCTTTAGCATACCAGGTCACTTATATTATTGACTTCTAACAATCATTATAACCAAATAGTATAGATAAGATAGAATCCTAACAAGAGGACCATCTGATCCTCAAGTGGCTAAAAATGCTGCTTGAATCGTGGCCTACCTTTGTACCGGCATGGCTCACAGCCATACAAGATACATTTGTCACCCAGGTGATGCCCGTTCGTTATAGATACAACATCTGTTGGGAAGATTTATGTTGTATAAAACTTTGGTTAGAATATTAGGATGGCAAATGTCTTTCTGCATATACAAAATTTACCTAGTGTTAGGCACGGAAGGTAAATATTTTGATAGGTAAAATGGCTTTCTAGAGGCAGGCAACCCCAAACATTCTGTGAAGTCATATGCTCAAGTGGCCATTTTGATCATCTATTGAGACATTGCATTGAGTGGGGGCTTGCCTTGTTTCCGCTAGTACTTCAGCAAATCATACTGAGTACTAGTTCTTATTTGATCATGTATTCCATCCGTTTCAAAATGTGTTGCTTTGTTGTCTCAAACTTCCACTTTGAAATATTTTGGTAGTGCATTTGTTTGGTGCTGTATATGTTAATATATATTCTATACATAGCTTAGGACAAAACTAAAATGACCTAGGTTTTGAAACGGAGGAGCCTATCTGTCCTATTTGCTGTAGTTTACAAAATATTTTGGTTTATATACCTCTCCCTTCTGACGACAAAATGCTTTTTAATATAGGCCTCAAGTTACGATTGCTACAGCTATAGTGTTCTGTCATCGTTTCTTCCTTCGTCAATCTCATGCAAAAAATGATAGGCGGGTAAGTCTTATTGAAAATGTGCATAGCGTACTGTTTGTACAACATTTTATTTCATTGTGTGTGTGTTTTTTGCACGATTGTAAAGTGATACTTAGCACTCATGCCAACAAATAAGTTTCCTTTTACCTGTCAATCACTTACATGGTAGTTTGTGCCCATGTGGTAAGTCATCTGTGCATTCTGTTTTGTTACCAACCATTTGGTGAAGACAAGATGATTTTTTTGGGTGGTAGGTTACAACACCTTTCACCTTGCCGATATTCCATGGACTGATCTCTTGTGTGCATATGCATATAGCTGTAGGATGCCCTGTGGAGGATAGGATTACTGACGCAGTCGTATCATGTGACTTATAGTATGAATCTCTGGCTTATGATATGAATTTAAGGATTTTTAATATAATTACATGAGTGGAATGTATAGTTTAATGCATAGTATTTAGGATATTCACCTTTGAGATCTGTTCTGTTTTGCGACAAGTCGTTTCATTATATATGCATATCAAAATTAAGTTGGTTGACAACACATACTTTTTATTTGTATAGTATTCATCCCATACCACATTGCTTACATTTTCTTGTTAGGGATAATGTTTTCGTCAACAACTAGTTTCAACTTATAATATGTATTCTCCTTACATGATGCAGACAGTTGCAACAGTTTGTATGTTCTTGGCGGGAAAAGTTGAAGAAACCCCTAGACCTCTTAGGGATGTCATACTTATTTCCTATGAGATCATCTACAAAAATGATCCTGCTGCGGTTCAGCGAATTAAGCAGAAGGTTAGATAGTTGAATTGATTGAGAGCATTGGTCTTGAAATTTTTATTTGTAGTTAGGTAATTAGTAATCTTTTTTTTCTTGCAACTGACAGTGATATATTTGTTTTTTTACCTGCAAATGCTTCCCTTGAAGCCACTTCTCGTTAAACATGTTTATCTTTTTATAAGATGGGACTGATCTGCTTGATTCATTTTTTATTTCCTAATTACTCTGGATAGCCAATTTGAGGTTGTATGTGCTTTGTTTTGTTCAGGAAGTATATGAGCAACAGAAGGAACTTATTTTACTGGGGGAGCGTGTTCTTCTTGTAACACTTGGTTTTGACTTGAATGTCCACCATCCGTACAAGCCCTTGGTTGAAGCAATAAAGAAGTTCAAGGTTGCTGAAAACGCACTTGCTCAAGTTGCCTGGAACTTTGTCAACGATGGGTATGCTAAAATTACTCTTCTTGTTACAAAGAGTAATCCTCATATATGCCTATTTACTACGCCTTGAAAGGGGTGTACAGGCTCCGCACTTCACTTTGCCTGCAATTTAAGCCCCACCAAATTGCGGCTGGTGCGATCTTCCTGGCTGCAAAGTTTCTCAAAGTCAAGCTTCCATCAGATGGCGAGAAGGTCTGGTGGCAAGGTTTTGATGTTACCCCACTCACTTGGAAGGTTGGTCTTTGGATGCAAAGTTAGGGAATACCTGCAATGCACTAGTAGGGTATTCATTTTGGCAAGGGCTCATATTTAGTAACATCGTTAGTTGCAGCTGTTGCTGCTAGTTGCTATTTTGACATCTCATAGATTGAATATGGTGTTCAAAATGATTGTGGAGCTAGGTTTGGTGAAACATCGTTTCACGTGCTATGCCACAAAAGAATCTCTTGGCCTTTTGAGTCTATTGCATTCTGGAATACACAAGGGTAGACATAGTGAAATGCACCTGGGTTTGGATGGCCCCTACTAGTATCGACTATCGAACCAGATATATATTCGCTAGCGATATCTTTTGAGTAGAGCTGTCTTTGTTAGAACTTGTCAATTGTTCAGATTTGTTATTACTGTTTGCCATCATTGATACCTCTTCCAGTATCTCTTTTCTTTAAATATTACTTTTGATGCTCGTGATGCCTTGGAGGAATGTTGACACTGTATCATGATATTTCTTTTTTTCAGAGATTAGCAACCAAATCTTGGAGCTGTACGAGCAAAGTAATGTTGCGCCACCACAATCGCAAGGAAATGGTACTGATAGGAGCACCATTAGTGTTGCTAATCATCGTGCTCCTGGGAAAGGTCCAGGAACCATTGATGCACCTACTGCCCATGAACACCATCAAGCATCCAGACAGGGGAGCCAGCAAAACATGCCAGGATACCGTGGCTATGACCACCCTCATCCAGAGAAGCAAAACTCGAACCAAAGGACACCCCAGAACGAAGCAAAGGATGATGCTGTCAACACCAGTGACGGTCCCAAGATGTCATCCTCGATGATGGATGCAATGAAGAGATAGACAAGGATAAGGTGAAAGCAGCGCTGGAAGCGGAGGAAATCTAAAGGTGAGGTTTCTAGAAAGGTTGATGTTATGGATGATGATGATCTGATCGAGAGGGAGCTGGAGCATGGTGTGGAGTTGGCTGCTGAGGGTGAGAAGGTCAAGCAGGAGAGAAGGCAAAGTTGGCACCATGGTGCACACCGTGATGATCAGCAGAAGGCCACTCGCGTGACTGGAAATGCCGAAGAGGGCGAGCTGTCCACTGATAGCCAAGAACACCATTCCCCAGCCCTTGATAACCACCGGAAGAGGAATGATGTCCATGACCACCGAAACTACGATCGTGGTGAAAGGGACATCAAAAGGTTAAGGACATGAAAGTTGGGACCCATTGGGGTGTAGTGTATTGCATGTGGCTTCAGGCTATAAACGACTGTATGATGTAGAACCCCTTTTTTTGTCACGGGTGTTGAATAAGCATTGTGCTCATTCGGCACGATGAGATGTGAAATGTGGTTATATCGTGTAAGAGATGGCTTCCCCAGGGATGAGGTGCGGGGTGAAGTTTATAGCAAAGATTGTTGTACCTTTGCCCTTTGGAGACATTCGATAACAAAGCAGATGTTGCCTGTTTATTGTAATGTCAGGAACATATACATACTCAGAAGGCCAACTGTCCAGCCTTCATTTAAAAGTAATTCCATATGCATATGATTTACCAATATCATTGAATTTCAACACTGGTAACGTGGAAATGTGCTTATGTGCATCGAGTTTTTGCTGCCTTCGAACGGCATTTTGAGAGATTAAGTGGAAACAATAATGCTGAACGGTTGTGAAGCTGACTTAAATCATATGTAGATGGGCATAAGCCGGATGCCCACATCACTAACCTGTAACTTGCTGTCAACCTGACCGTAGATCTGGCCATGAATGGGTGCACGTCGCCCGTGCCTGCTCACTCACTGTTGGCACTTGAACTGCGAGACGGGCGACGGAACCGATCGGATCGATCCACACAGTCCTGCCGCTCGGTGCCCCATTTCATCCGCCGAGAGAACTGCTGCTGCACTGTACTCCATATCGACGCGGTGGAGGTGGGAACGGTGAGCGTGCGGCGGACGGGTCACCCTCCGGGTGTAGAAGAAGAGAAAAGACGTGGAGGCGTTCCGTCAGTTGTCTCCGGCGACGACGATCCGTAGGCATGATGGGATGCGAGTTCAGTCTGTACTGTGCGTGTGGGCCCGCCGCGAGAATCTGTCTGCGATTTTTGTGTCGCCGTCGTGCCATCAAATCCAAACTGTGAAGCATTATTGAACAACGGTCTAGAAGCCTACTAACGGTCTACTAGAGCCTAGTAACCGTTTCTCTTTGTTCACAACTGGGGTCACTTTCTACACGAGATGCTAGCCAGAAGCTACAATAAGGCTGTACAGCATGTAGCATCAGTGCCACCAACAGCCCAAACAGAAGTGAATTGACCTGTGGTTCTTCATGTTGTGCCAATGGCGAATTTAAACCCTGTGCCGGCCGGTAGCATCCGGCGAGCCGTGGCGCCAATCTGCCGGTCCGCATCTTCTTTTCCATAGTTTCTCATGCGCTGACACGAATCAGTTTTCATGCGCTGACAAATTTGGCAATTTATTAGTTTCGCTAGCGACAGGCGCAAAGTGTTTTTTTTTTCAAGATTGTGAAAAATTTGGACCATGACTCCGATATCTGAGGCAGATATCTCCCAAAAGCACGCTAGTGTTGAGTTCACAAGTGTAGTACTACGGCTTGGCATTCACAGTGCTGCACCTGCACAGATGACGCTGAAATAGGACGGTAAATAGTCTGACGATGGGCGTGACTTGGGACTCGGTGATATAGCGTGCGTTTTGTCCTTTTTTAGCAAAGTTTTTTTTCTCTATACTCAGAGAGTTGCACATTTTTTATTAAGAAAAAAAGAAATAAAGTTTACAAGGATTTGTGTGGCCTCAATGCGTTACATAGGTGATCGCATCTAAGACAATCTAGACGACTCATGCTTCATCTAGAAATAAAGTTTACAAGGATTTAGCAAAGTGCTAGCTCTTTTGTTCCCACGCCCATCATCGATACTAGCCTGCCAATGGAATCTCCAATGATGGAACAGATTTCGCGTAAACCAAAAGCATGCAGGTCGTTTTTTTAGTTAAATCATTACAATTTACACCTACTCGTAGGATTACTGCTGCCATCCGTCCCAAAATATAAGCAATTTGTTGACTTTCAGACATCACATTTGACTATCCGTCTTATTCAAAAAATTTATAGAAAATATAAAAACAAATAAGTCATACTAAAATATATAATAAATAAATATTTACAAATTGTTTGAATATAGGATGGATGGTCAAACGTGATGCACGAAAAACCGAACAATGCTTATATTTATATTTAGAGACGGAGGGAGTAGCCCCGGTTACTGTAGGGCATTTTTGGCTCTTTGGAGCAGCGACTGACAGAAACACCATCTCGATTTCCGTGGCTTCACAGTTCACACACTGCAAGTCAGCAACAGTATATGATTGTGCAAATGCAGCTTTCATCTGTGCCCGAGCACGAAGCCTTGTTTGGAAACACTTGCTCTCTCTGCCCCCTTTATTAGCTGGCCCGGTTCGCCTCGACGACGTCATTTCGCTGTAAAGTAGTAGTATCGGCTAGAGAGAGAGATGAGGCATTGGCGCTGCTCGAGCCGTGTTGTTCCCGCCAGACCACACCCCGCGTCGTCCCGTGCTGCAGTTCGTGCGCACGAGCCGCTTCCTTACCGATACGGCGTCGCCGCCGGCCTCGTCCGGAGAGTTCGAGGGGATTATCGAGAAGGGTGTGGTCGTGGTGGCGCAGGAAGACGGCGAGTCCGTGCCGCCGCCGCATGGCGGCGCCTGCTGTGCCTGGGCCGGCGGCGCGGCGACCAGCACTTGGGCTGGCGCCGTGCCGTCGACGACGCTGGCGACCTCGTCCGCGCCGCGGCCCGGCGGTGCGCCACCAGCAGGCCGCCGCGGCCAGGAATAATCTGCGGCGGCGGCGAGGGGCTGTCGCCGCCAAGGCGGCGAGGAGGGCGCGGCGGAGGCCGAGAGCCTCCGGCAGAGCCACATCGCCGTCGAGCGCGGCCGTCGGCGGCGGGTGAACGAGTACCTCGCCGCGCTGCGCGCCCTCATGCCGCCGTCCTACTCACGGCGGGTACGTTTCGATCACCCGAGACACCCGCTGCTTTGATCTCCTGACTTTGCACTGTGCGGAGTCAAATCATTATCGTCACTGTGGAAAAGCAACTGTTCGTCCACTCCTTACGAGGATATGCTATGCTAGCTTCTGTCACGATCACAAAACGAAGAGAGAAAAAAAAATGTGGGAATGGCAATAGCTGATTCAGCATTTGTGACGTGCGTGGCAGGGTGACCAGGCGTCCATAGTTGGAGGCGCCATCGAGTTCGTCAAGGAGCTGGAGCACCACCTGCAGTCGCTGCAGGCGCAGAAACGCGCCGCCGCCGGCTCCGACCGTTTCCTGGGATTCTTCACGTCCCCTCAGTACTCTCCGCCGCCACCACCGCGGCCAACGACGTCGACGACGGCGGCGCCGGCGAGGGACTGCCCGAGACGCGGGCGGACGTCGAGGCGGCCGTGTCGGAGGGTGGCCACGCGACGGTGAAGGTGCTGGCCCCGCGGCATCGGCGGCGGCGGATGCTGCTCGGGCTGCTAATCGGGATGCAGCGCCGCGGCCTCGCCGCGCTGCACCTCAACGCCACCACCCACGGCCGACCAGATGGTCTTGTACACCTTCACTCTAAAGGTACGTACCATGTTTTACATTTTCATTCATAATGTCATTGGCATTATATTACATGGGGCTCCTTGATGAGAATAGATGATGCCATCGATGAGACGATGATGATTGTGCTGTGCAGATGGGGACGAGTGGCAGCTCTCGCCGGCCGGCGACGTCGCGGCCGCCGTGCACGACATCGTCGCCGGCATGGACACCGCAGAAGAACGTGTTGTTTAGCCTGTAAATTAAGGAATTCTTGGACTTATTTGCCTTCGACGTAGGCACGAACGCACTAGCTAGTTAGCAAGCTGCAGGCAACAAACCAGGCATGTGGAAACTGGTGATCCCGATGTATGACTTTGTGATATCTACGGTTTCAGCTAATCTACTAATGTTGAACGGTATCTTTTCCTGTTTCTCTGACAGCAGTAATAACGAATGTAAACATGTTTAGCGCCTAGTTGTATAATTAGTGGCAAAACGTACCAACGACCACTCTCACTACAGTAACTTATAGCCCATCTACCACCACAGAGCCTGAGCCCAGTAGCCCACTGTGTTTTGGCCCACAAAGCAACGGGCTTCTGAATGTGGGCCCATCCTTTGGAAGGAAACTACTGAATCCGAATGAGACCGGGCTAACACTTGTAGCAGCACATGCTACTTTTGACAAAGGAAAGCAGCCTAGCAACAAACACAAGTGCTCTACGCCCCGTACCAAACCTAGAGGCTCGAGCAACCCTACTCGTCATTCATGTTAGGTGACTGACCAACCGGAACGAAGATCGACATCTATCGCTAGCTAACTTAGCTTCTTCTCCAATGTTCGATCCTCTTGCATTGGATAAGAACCCCACCCACAAACACTGAAAATGTTCATCTCATCATCGCCTTCAGATCACGGTCCAACCGATGTCTCGCACGTAGCTTACCTGCAAGCCTTCATGTCACATCTTGCTTTCCTGCAAGCCCGCTGCAAGGTCTCAAGTACACCCTGTTCCTGCTTGGATCAGCTTGATGCGCCTCAACCTCTCATCACATTCTCTGGGAGAGGTCATTGTCCCCAGAGTAGGTGCCTGCAGCCTGCCATTACCCAAGCAAATGATAGGACCATCTAAGCTGCCCTTCACCATACCAAATAAACATGAAGAG
The DNA here is from genome assembly GCA_015476505.1 of Urochloa ruziziensis. Lineage (NCBI taxonomy): Eukaryota > Viridiplantae > Streptophyta > Magnoliopsida > Poales > Poaceae > Urochloa > Urochloa ruziziensis. The sequence goes on along the minus strand of CM027126.1, from coordinate 36,238,338 downwards.
CTAGTAAGATCACTGATCAAAGATAATCTTTGACCACAACGACGTACAAGGATTGGCCTGCACTCCTACTAATTGTCTTATTCTATAAACAAACGCCTGGCCTTAGATGAACTTGGAGCTAAGATACACTATTAGTCACCACCAATGAAAGCCTTTCATGGCCAACCACGTACAGCACATAGATGGCCAGTCTGTTGACAGTGCCAAGCCACCAGTTACATTAATGTCCTCATCTTTCTTCCCCTTCGTCGTTGCAAGAACAACGCCTGACGCGTGTTTCCCCCATGACAAAGATGTCGCAACTGAAAAAGGCGGCGGCGGAAAGCTTTACCAACGACCATGGAGGATTCATTTTCCGAAAAGGTGCTTGACAGGTAAACCGGCCGCTCACACGGGTAGAGTCGTTTCTAAGCCATTTCTGCGCATCGAAGACCGTCAGATCAGCTTCCTACCTCTTCTTCCTACTCCCAACCAACGCCAACGAAAGCCACTTCACCAACTCCCAGCTGCTGCGACGTACTATCAGTCGGTCGCTCGCAGCCTCGCACAGGGGCATGGGTACAAAGGGACCGTGGCTTGCAATCGGCTCTGCATCTCGATCACTTCGGATCTTGCTGCCTTGCACTGATCTCCCTAGCTTGCTCGTTCCGTTCGTTCCTCTTTGCTCGATCCAAGGTCTCGGCTACTGCAATGGCTTCCAGTGGCGCGTCGCTGGCCTTGGCGGCGCTGCTTCTCGTGAGCTGCGCCTCGGCCACGGCGGCAACCAAGTACACCGTCGGCGACACGTCCGGCTGGACGACCAGCGGCGATTACGCCACCTGGGCCAGCGGCAAGAAGTTCAAAGTCGGCGACACTCTCGGTTAGCGCCATGCTTGCTTGTACAGTTCTACTCATCGTATTTTGTTCTTGTTCTCCAATAACTACTTATACATTTTGTTATTGCTGCCCAAGTAAAATCATATTTTTATTATTAAAAAATGCTTCAACAATATCTTAATACAAAAGCTTAAAATTTTCTTTTGCAACTGACGTGCAGTCAACCGCATGAATCATCATTGCTTCATTTTTTGTTGATTTGCCTCTGTTTAGTGCTCTGCGTCCGTACACCAAATAAATGTGTAACCTCACAATGAACTTGTGTAGCAGTAGCACACAACTTATGTGTAAATTTCGTTCCGTTCCAGTGTTCACGTACGCCGGCGGCGCGCACACGGTGGACGAGGTGAGCGCGGCGGACTACGCGGCGTGCTCCTCCAGCAACGCGCTGAGCAGCGACAGCGCCGGCAGCACCACCGTGACCCTCAAGACCGCCGGCAAGCACTACTTCATCTGCGGCGTCGCGGGCCACTGCAGCAGCGGCATGAAGCTCGTGGTCGACGTCGCCGCGGCCAAAGCCGCCGCCCCGAAGCCGGCGCCGGCGCCAGCGCCGGCCGTGGCCCCGGCACCGGACGCCGCGGACACCACCCCGGACGCCACCCCCGCCACGACGACCCCCAAGTCGCCCTCCAGCTCCGGCGGCGCCACGCCCAAGACCACCGTCACGGACATCTCGCCGCCGGCCAAGAAGTCCACCTCCGGCGCCGCTGGGCTCACCGCCGCGGCGTGGGCTGGCTTGGGCCTCGCCGGGCTCGTGGCCGTGCACCTCGGCGCGTTCTAGGACACTGACGGCCAGGGTGGAGGCAGTGCTGTTTTATTGTTAGGTTGCACGTCATCGATTCATGTATTGGTTGTTGAGGACTTTGGCTGAGGTTTCTTTTGGTCCAGGGAAGTTATTGGTGCTTTTGCTACGCTGGTGGCAGTTTAGTTGGACACTGATATTATACATGTTATTGTTATGCTATTTCTTTCGCTCTACTCTATCTTACTACCTCCGTTCCAAATTAATTATAAGTCGTTTTGGCTTTTCTAGGTCCATCATCTTTGTTATGCATCTAGATAAATACTATGTCTAGATTCATAGCAAAATCTATGAACCTAGAAAAGCCAAAACGACTTATAATTTGGAAGTATTTGTGTAAGTTGCAACATTATTTTATTTTATATCTCCCGCGGCAGTCTCTCAATTCTTCCTTTGCCATAAGAAGCTAAATGAGATAGTGACAGACCGGAACACACACACACACACAAAAATTCCATTGCTATCCACTCAACATCACTGAACTCTGCACGGTGATTGACACAGGGGGTAATGATGAAAGAAACTGGTTTCAGCGAGTTAACTTACCAGTTTTAACTGGAAGATTTCATAAGATGGTATATACAGTCCTCAGAGCAGCGAAGAAACGGCAATTACACGCTACTCTTCCTGGAAAAAAAAATATGGACAAATGCAAGTCCATAAAGTAAGACACCCTGAACTGCAAAGGTAGAGCTCAATATGAAATCCTGCATAGGGCATACGAAATCGATCTAAATAGCAAGATACGTAATCAAATGGTCGCATATATACCGGTAAAAGAGCTGAAGCATCAACTAGGCAAGCAAGGAATTCAAAACTGATTTCATGCTTTAGTTTTGTGTGTGTGTGTGTGTGTGTTTTTTTTTTTTTTTGAATATGCAGGAGTGCTGCATATATCATCTGATTAAAGAAGGAAAATATGGCACTGCCACATACTAATAAATATTTACATAGAACACGCCACGTACTAATAAAAACCCGACCAACACAACCTAGACACTCAGCTTGCACACCGCAAACAAGCCACACGACATCTCCCCAATAAAAACACAATTGCAGTGCTTTCAAATTTAACAAGCAACAAGAATTATGAGAATTCGGGCCCTTAGCTGCTTGTCGACCATTTTCAGTTACCAGCTACCACGATACCACCAACTAGAAAATCCATTGGTGTCTGGCTGAGGAACTATATCCTGAAGACCAATTCGTACCAGATCTGACGAGCAAAAACACAATATATCAATTTCGCAAAAAAAACACAATACATCAAAAGATGCTGGATGGTTTCATCAGCCTGGTCACATTACATCATGCTTTAGTTCTAAAACTTCTAGAATTTCAAAAGCCATTTTCTAAGGCTTATAGGTGTACTACAAGCTATGACGACAGACTACCACTGCATGACAGAAAATTGTAGACATACGTTTACATCCACTGTCATTCTTATGAAAATTTCATCTGGAATATTTGATTTAGCAGTTCATTTAGGAATGCTGATTATCTATCTAACTATCCTAGTAAGTTTGAATGGAGCATCAAACTGGCAAATGACAATACACATAAGCAAATAATAGTTGGGTCTCCAAAGACAAGGATAACAAGTTCACCTTGGCATATGCATATCACAGATTCACTGTGCAGAATAGCACATCATAAGATCAAATGGCCATGAGCCCAAAAATCTTCAGGTTGCAGCATCTGGTATTGTAAGTACAAGAATTATGGGGAATCTTCAATTAGCCCAAGCTTCTTAAGGATCTTTTTCTCCTGTTTTTTATCTATGACATGTCAAGAAAAACAAAGACACAGGGAAGCTGCTTGCACATTTGCAGAATCTATAATGTACAATGATGGATGAATCCATGAGACACAAGAAATATGTTGCACAATGTAAACTAACATTTACTAAGACAATAGATCAGCTCTAATGCAAGCCATTGCTTCCCCGGGCATGCTGGAGAAATAGACAAGAATATTCACAATCACAGCAAAACAAAATGGAAGAATGGCATAGAGAATTCAGTTTAATTTTTCACTGATGAGATGCTTTAAATCCTTGATATTCTTGAATAAGCAGGCTAGGATACATATTTCATCAGGGTTATTTGTAAAATTTGAGTGCAGAGCATCTCCTATATTGTCCACTATTGGAGATGTTGTCGTGGAGGATTCGATGCATAATATGGCTGCAATGGCGTCAAGTTGTATGACTTCATTTCTGAACATTAATCTTGCATGTGCTACAGCAGACAAAATAAACTGTAAGAAGCAAGGGAAAAAAAATAGTATGTCAAAGGAGGAAAATATCCCCTGGTGATAAAAGAACATGCCTTGTGCTAGCCTTATCAAACTTTCAAGCATGCGCACAGTTATCCTTGCTGCAACAGAAACCTATTTTTGAGAGGCTGCAGATTCATTAGGCTAGAGAAAAATACTTGTTTGTCTAACCTGCATTATGTGTTCCTGATTTTCTCTGAAGCTGATAATAGCTCGAGATAACTATTTCAGCCTTCTTCGTCAGGACTGGTTTAAACTGATTCTTTACATAATTGATATACCTGGGGAATTTTGAAATACTTAGCTATCACTATATACCATTGATAATGACAGACTGAGAAAATTTCAGCAAAAAGAGCAAATTCAACTAAATGCACTTGCAAATTCATTTAAGATATGACAAAACAGAACTTTAAGAAACTAAAAAATAAAGAATGTTAAAATAAAGGAACATTACATAACAAATTTATTTTTATTTATGAGAACAAGCCTCTACACTAAGCCTTACTCCCTCTGTCCCACAAAGAGTGTTTGTTTAGAAAAATTCAGACATACTACTAGTCTTGAGAAATGACCATGTTATCCCTAATTATTCATGCATTGAAACTAGAAAATTAGCATCAATTAAGCATTTCATTGGTTCCACCCGCTTCTCTATGCATTTTTTTCTTGGTATTTGGTGTTACTTTAATTAGGTGGTCCTCACTAGAAGCTAAACAAACACTCTTTGTGGGACAAAATTTGAAGGCTAAACAAACACTCTTTGTGGGACGGAGGGAGTACCATCTTACAGGAATTAATAAGACATCAAAAGGGTTTCTACCTTCTCAACTGGGAGAGCGTCCACTTTACTTCAGAAACATTTATCTTGTCTTTCTTATCAAAATTCTGCATAAATTTAAAAATTCACACTTAATACAATTTTTTTCTTGTTGGGTGACTATCCACTGGGTTATTTTCAAGCCTAGATAGTAAGAGTTTTCAAGATGCCACTGGAACAAGTCCAACTACATAACCATGGGCTGTACCTCATTCAATATATGAGATGAAACTATTTTATCCCATTCAGGATTGTTTGTATCCAAGAGCACAAGAACTATATCAAATCTACTCAACAGTGGTCCTGAAAGTGTTGTGTTTACAGATAGACCTGAAAGGAAAGTACAGGGAAAAGCTTAGCAAAGGCCAATAAATAAAAGCTTAGAAGCTTATATTTCTTTCTGATCATTGTTAAACTAATATTTTTAAGCGCATTAAAAACATTTTTTTACAAGTTATGGAACTCCTACAAACGAATATAAAAAAATCACTAGTCTAGTGATATTATTGCCAATAGCCCAATAACACCACAGGTGAAGGGTGGTCATTGTGCAATGCAGAAATAAATATGCGTGCAACTTAGTGCTGACTTCTGACAAAGTTTTACTGAAGTAACCAAGCTATATAATTATTTGATGTGTAAAAGCACTACTTTCATCAGGGTCGTATTGCCCTTTTGGATTTGTGGCACCAAACACGGTAGTCCTTGAACTGAGTGTTGTCACTAGTCCAGCCTGGAATACAAAGAAGTAACACTGCTGAATCAAAGTGTACACTAATAAATATGAATGAGACAGTAACTGGCAATTTTCCAAAAACGCAATACCTTCGCGATGCTTATTGTTTGTTGCTCCATAGCTTCATGTATTGTTGTTCTGTCATGCTCTCGCATGCTATTGAGGAGAATGTCAGATTTAAGTGCCATAGACCTCCACAACAATCAGATTATAAAATAATCTATGAATTTGTTTTAGCAAAAATAACTACATAATATATAATCGCTTATTGGCTTATAAAAAGTATAAGCAGAACTACAATGAGACAAGCTATCCATTTATTATGGAGAACACATCAGGTAAAAACTTTAAGTGTACAGGCAGATTATCTGAGACCTCTTGTATGTGTCCAGCGACATGAGTGCCCCTGAGGCAGGGTCAGACACCCACCAAGGGGTATATGGACAGAGGCCCAATCTTGACAGAATTTACTATATCAAAATGGTTGCTGTTTATTTAATACATGCATATGTATACATATAATAGTAGGTCTAAACATCTCATAGTAGGTTAGACATCTAATGATGGGTATCCAAACCGAGTGCTGAAAGCTCCCACACAAGGTGGGCCCCACCCATCGAAACGCTAGATGGCCAAATGTAAACGGTTTTGGATAGTTGGATTGGATGGTCAAAATCAAGCTCTGACGATAGTTGGATGGCAAAAATAGACTTTTCCTTTTTCGTGTATTCAGATGACTTTTAATTCAGTTTAGGGATTGGATCGTGTTGAAATTTCAAATGAACAAAGAGAATCACACTAGTGAATAGTGGAATTAAGTGGCAAATTGACCAGTGAATTGATAACCTGTCAAATTCATCTATGCAGCATAAACCACCATCAGCCAGAACAAGGGCACCAGCCTCAAGCATCCACTCCCCTGTCATTAGATCCTCCCAAGAAAAGGGAAACAGTGGAGTTATTGCATTATAGAAATGCTGCCGAAAAATTCGTTACTAGATTTAGATGAAACAAAAACGACAAATATAAACATAATGTAGCTATGTCAGACATAGTACCTCCATCCTTGACAGCTGTGACAGTTAAACCAGCACTGGTGCTTCCAAGACCAGTTGTGATCACAGAGCGGTTGCTCAATTTAGCAGCAAACTTTAAAAACTGGGATTTACCAGTACCTGGAATTCAATGGGACAAAATACAGTTGCAATTTTGCCTTTCTGTTTCTAAATAAACTGTTTTCTCGTTTCAAAGAATGGTTAGCCTTGCTTATATAAATGGCAATGGCAAGTTGGCAACCGGCACACCTGTTCGAATTTAGCAATACTATCTCAGTTCCTTCTCTATCCCATGTCTGGCTAGTGCAGAAGCCGAGCATGGCTCCCAGGTCCCAGCTGCACTAACAAGGTCGAGGGCTACATCCGGAAACCTCTCACCAAAAAGGAAGAAAAGAAAAGGAAACAACCTAGGAGGAACTAGGTTGCTTTTTAATAAAGAAATAGGCACCCAAATTCACCTCAACGAGTACTTGAACTTGGGTGATGTGGGTGTACATCCACACCCTCGGCCAACTGAGCTAGCCTCAGTTCCTAAATCCTCTCAAAACTACCCTCCCCGATCCAATCCACCCACATACAGACCAGCACATGACAGCGCTGAATTTTTTTAAACTGTCTGTTCGTTCTTTTGCTGCCTCTTTAATTAACAGTATTACCCGGGCACGTGAGTTCCAAAAAAAATTACCAAGTCGGTCTCTCAACAGTCAACACCCAAGTCGGATTCCAAGTGATATCTTGCAAATCCAAAAATTTTAGGATGAATCAGATACACGAGTCCAAGTGAAATCCAACACCCATGCCCATGTCCGCATAACCCTAAGGCGGAACTCCCTCCCCTTTTCTCTCAAAGAAGTTTTACCATAGCAGCACTCCGTGAAGAAATTCCTACTTGTCCATGCACAACATGAATACAGTACCTGGATCACCAACAAGAAGCATATGGGGTTCTCCGCGAATCTTTGTTCCAGAAGCATCAACATGCTGCACTCCGCCAATTAAAGTAAGAGCAACTGAAATCATCAACGATTGCAATGTTACAGCAACTTCATTGAACATATAACCACTTCAAAAGGACAAATAAGGTAGCAGAAAAACCTAGACTCAAAAGGGGAACCCTCTATAAGCTTGCAGTGAGGTTTACAATCTACGTTAGTGAGATGTTTTTGAGCATGGACTCATTATCTGACCTACCAACAATTAAAATGATATGTTGCTTACACAATACAAGTTGTTCTTTTCTCTTTTTTTGGGTAGGGTTGGGGGGTTAAATAAATATTGAAAATCAAGCAACACCTTACAAAATGTTGTGATGTTTTAAGCCTTTGGAATTACATGATGGTTGACGAATGGCACACATAAAACATGCAGAGAGGATGAAAAACTTACAATGAATCGTGGCTTAAATGCAAGCTTTTCAGTGTTTTGTCAGAATAACCATCGTGTATTGTTGTTGTCTAATTAATTTGACATGCTCAGCTCGCAAATTACTTTATTAAGTCATACAGCACAATATATGAGAGAAATAATACTGCAAAAATAATCTTGTGCTCCTATATGAAGTGGAAAAAAAAAGTTGGTGAAATGATTTATTAATACTATTTGTTACTCTTTTAATGTTGTGCAATCAATTCCTCAGAGCATAAATCAAGGTTAGCCGCACAATTGTACAGCTACTTTACTAGTTAGTACAACAATACGTCTTAAGAGTTGCATACCTGCAAGCTTCACCGTGAACAGCCCAAAAATTTGAGGGCAGATGCTTCTTAAGATTAAATTTCTTCCTGTGTACAACAGAAACAGAATAAGAATACACAATTTATGAGAAACTGGAAAGTGAGGCTAGCAACACAGGTCAAGTATGAGTTGTCTTGAGATGTGGATGAAGAGAAATTGTTGCGCACCAGTAGTGTTCACACCAAGCTAAATTTTTTTAATTGGGAAATAAGTTGCTGGCATAAGAGTTTGAGATGTTCATGTTAAGTTATGAAAATGACATATCAGTTTAAAGATATTTTGCTGGGAGAAAAACACGTCTATAAAATTATGGTTTCTGGCTGTTATCACTGAAAAAGTGACTATCTTTTCAGGTTTCACACCCAAAGGTTGTAATTGCCCCGTTAAGCAAAGAATGGATGTCTTTCACACCCAAACGTTCCAACTGCCGCATTAAGCAAAGAATGGCTTAGTGTGTTTTTTTCACGTCCAAAATTCCTGTTGAACTGAATCTGCTGCTGCTCTCTGACTCCTCCTCTCTCTCATGATGCAAGGCAAAAGTCAACTAGTTGGTGGCTGCCTTGTTGTATCAAGTAGTGGGCTAGTGCCCATAGTATGAGTGCCTAGTAAGTTGACTTAGTAGAGCCATACTTGGCTGTAGAAGTAGGTGTACTAGTGTACTTGGTAGCAGGTAGTTGTTAGCAAATCATGTGTATATGTACCCCCCCTAGCAAGTCAATGAAGGGCAGTTCATTTGCCACATTCCAGTGTTCAGAGCTGCAGCAAGCAAGCTGCTGCAGCGTGCGTGTGGGTGTGAGACTTGAGCTCATCTTCTTCTCCTACCTCTAGCCAAGAAAAGCTTAGTACCTGGTGGTGTGAAGGCTGACAATTGTCTGTAGATGACAGGGACCAGTGGGACACCTCTGGAGGATCCAGAGGTTGCCGCCAGGGCGGCCGCAGCTGCTCTGGCCGCTGCCGGAGGCGGCGGCGCCGGCACGTCGACCACCTACGTGGTCAAGCAGACGGTGCGGGACGTCGGCGGCACGCAGTTCCCCATGCTCACGCGCACCAACTACGCCGAGTGGTCGACGATCATGAAGGTCATGCTCAGGGGGCGCGGCCTATGGGCGGCGGTCACCGCCGAGGAGGTGGATGAGCAGGAGGATCTCCTGGCGATGGAGGCAATCCTCAAGGCCGTCCCTCCGGAGCTGGTGACGCCGCTGGGATCGGCGGAGGATGCCACGGCGAAGAAGGCGTGGGAGAAGCTGAAGACGATGTGGCTCGGCGACGAGCGCATCCGCGCGGCCCGGGCACAGCAGCTGCGCCGGGAGTACGAGGATTTCGCGCTCAGGCTCCAGGGGATGGTGAGCCAGCTGGCTGTGCTGGGCGACGCCATCGAGGAGAAGGAGGTCGTCACCAAGTACCTGCGCGTCGTGCCGGAGAAGTGCGAGCAGGTGGCGATCTCGATTGAGACCCTTCTCGATTTGAAGGGGCTCTCGATCGAGGAGGTGACGGGGCGCCTCAAGGCGGTAGAAGATCGCGCCAGCAGGAGAGCTGGGCGCGTGACTGCCAGCGGCAGTCTGCTCCTCACGCACGAGGAGTGGGCGGCGCACGCAAGGCCGCAAACCGGAGAATCCTCCGGCCATCGAGGAGGTGGAGGCGGCGGAGGCGGCAGCGGTAGCAGCGGCGGAGGCAAAGGGGGCGGCAAGGCGCCAAAGAAGAAGGGCACCAGGCCGCACATTGGCCGGGATCAGTGCCGGCGCTGCGGGAAGACCGGGCACTGGGCAAAGGAGTGCCCAGTACCGAGGAAGACGGCGAAGGCGGAAGCGCACCCTGCGGAGGCGGACGACGACGATCAGACGTTGCTCATGGCGACATTCTGCGCTCTGCACAATGTCGAGCCAGAAGCAGATGAGGTGGCGGCGGCTGCAGACAAGCCGAAACAGAGCATCGACCTCGACGAGCCGCGCGCACTGGTCCATCTTGGATCGGTGGGAGGCGTGGCAGAACAGAGGTGGTACCTGGACTCCGGCGCCAGCAACCACATGACCGGCTCCAGGGACGCCTTCTCCGAGCTCGACACCAGCATCACCGGCTCGGTGAAGTTCGGCGACGGCTCAAGGGTGGAGATCCGCGGGCGAGGCACCGTCGTCTTCCGGTGTCTGAACGCCGAGCATCGAGCGCTGACGGAGGTGTACTACATCCCGAGGCTACGCTCCAGCATCGTTAGCTTGGGGCAGCTCGACGAGCACGGGTGCAAGGTGGAGATCGATGACGGAGTGCTCTCGATCCACGACCCAGAGCGCCGCCTGCTCGCCAAGGTGACGCGCTCGCAGAGCCGGCTGTACCTGCTAGATCTGAAGATCGAGCAGCCAGTTTGCCTGGCGGCGCAGTGCACGGAGGAGTCGTGGCTGTGGCATGCCAGGTACGAGCACCTCGGCTTCGACGCGCTCGGACGCCTGGAGAAGATGGTGCACGGACTCCCGCGCATCAAGCACGCCGGCGAGCTCTGCGACAGCTGCCTGGCGGGGAAGCAGAGGCGGCTGTTGTTCCCGAAGAAGGCGAAGTACAGGGCGACGAACGCCCTCGAACTCGTCCATGGCGACCTCTGCGGGCCAATCACGCCGGCCACGCACGGCGGGCGGCGCTACTTCCTCTTGATAGTGGATGACTGCAGCCGGTACATGTGGTTGCGGCTCATCACCACCAAGGACGAAGCGGCGGAGGCGATCAAGCGAGTGCAGGCACGGGCGGAGGCGGAGTCCGGGAAGAAGCTGCGCGTGCTCAGGACGGATCGCGGTGGCGAGTTCACGTCGGTGGAGTTTGCAGAGTACTGCGCAGAGCAGGGTGTGGTGCGCCATCTCACCGCTCCCTACTCGCCGCAGCAGAACGGCGTGGTGGAGCGGCGGAACCAGACCATCGTCGGCATGGCGCGGAGCATGATGAAGGCCAAGAAGATGCCGCCGGAGTTCTGGGGAGAGGCGGTGAACACGGCGGTGTTCATCCTCAACCGCGCACCGACGAAGGCCCTGAAGGGGATGACTCCATTTGAGGCGTGGCACGGGAGGAAGCCAGACGTCTCGTTCCTCCGGACGTTCGGCTGCACCGGCCACGTGAAGAAGACGAAGCCGTTCGTCAGCAAGCTGGAGGACAGGAGCACGCCCATGGTGCTCCTGGGCTACGAGGAGGGCAGCAAGGCCTACAGGCTGTACGATCCATCTGCCGGGAAGGTAGTGGTGTCACGCGACGTGGTGTTCGACGAAATGTCGGCCTGGGATTGGGAGGATCCTGGGACACGGGAAGCTGGAGGCATCGGTGGCACGTTCACCATTGAGCACATGGTGATTCACGGCGGAGGGAACGCCGGGGATGAAGCGGAGGCGTCAGCAGGGACGCCTGCTCCAAGCGATGAGGAGGCGCAGGAAGAACCGCCAAGTCCTGGCGTGGAGAGCATGGGCGCGTGGTCTCCGGCGGGTGAGAACACGCCCCAGCAGAGCACGCCGACGCCAGGGACACCGTCGGCGGCGTCGATCGAGTTCGCTTCACCGCCAAGCGACATCGACGAGTACGTGGACGCCTACCACGACGGGGAAGACGTGCGTTTCCGCACGGTGCGGAACATCATTGGCGATCCGGCAGCACCAGGACAAGCAAGGCGAGTGCTCGAGGATGAGGAGCTGCTCCTGACGAGTGCAGAGGAGCCGTCCACCTTTGCGGAAGCAGAGAGGTAGGCGAGCTGGAGGAAGGCGATGATAGAGGAGATGAAGTCCATTGAGGAGAATTCCACCTGGGAGCTCGTCGATCCTCCTCCAGGCTGCCGGCCAATCGGCCTGAAATGGGTGTACAAGGTGAAGCGGGATGAGCACGGCGCCATCGTCAAGCACAAGGCGCGGCTCGTGGCCCGCGGATTCGTCCAGCGCGAGGGGATTGACTTCGAGGAGGTGTTCGCGCCGGTGGCGCGGATGTAGTCGATCCGCCTGCTGCTGGCGCTGGCAGCGGCAAAGGACTGGAGTGTCCATCACCTGGACGTCAAGTCTGCTTTCCTCAACGGCGACCTGGCGGAGACGGTCTTCGTCAAGCAAGCTCCAGGCTTCGTCGTTCCGGGAGCAGAGCACAAGGTGATGAGGCTGCGGAAGGCCTTGTACGGGCTCCGGCAGGCGCCAAGAGCGTGGAACGCCAAGCTCGACGCCACCCTTCAGGCGCTTGGGTTCACACGCTGCGAAACAGAGCACGCGCTCTACGTGCGGCGGAAGGGGAAGTTCGAACTCATCGTCGGCGTGTATGTCGATGACTTGATCGTGACAGGGACACGCGCGGCGGACATTGCTGACTTCAAGCAGGAGATGGCGAATCGCTTCTGCATGAGCGATCTGGGACAGCTCTCCTACTACCCCGGCATCGAGGTGAAGCAGGGGAGCGGCGACATCAAGCTGGGTCAGCGGGCGTACGCGGAGAAGCTGGTGGAACGTGCTGGCATGGGTGGATGCAAGCCGAGCGCCACACCAATGGAGGAGCGGCTGAAGCTCTCGAGGAACGGCACGGCGGAGAAGGTCGACACGAAGCTGTACCGGAGCATCGTCGGCGGGCTGCGCTACCTGACTCATACCCGACCGGACATCGCGTTCGCGGTTGGGTACGTGAGCAGGTTCATGGAGGATCCGCGGGAAGATCACTGGACTGCAGTGAAGAGATTACTGCGCTACGTCAAGGGAACAGCGGAACAGGGGATCGTCTTCCCCAAGTCCGGCGACGGGGAAGCACTGCAGCTCACGGTTTTCAGTGATGCAGATATGGCGGGCGACATTGATGGGAGGCGGAGCACCTCAGGTGTGCTCGTCTTCCTTGGATCAGCCCCAATCGCGTGGCAGTCACTGAAGCAGAAGATCGTGGCGTTGTCAACGTGTGAAGCAGAGTACGTTGCAGCGGCCACAGGGGCATGCCAGGCAGTCTGGCTGCGCCGTTTGCTGGGGGAAATCACCGGAGAAGAAGCTTCTCCTCCAGCACTGAAGGTGGACAATCAACCGGCCATAGCCTTGGCCAAGAACCCAGTCCTTCACGACCGAAGCAAGCACATTGACATCAGGTTCCATTTCCTCCGGAGCTGTGTCGATGAAGGACAGATCGTCATCGAGCTTGTTGAGACCGGTCGACAGCTCGCTGACATCCTCACCAAGTCTCTCGGGCGACTTCGGTTCACTGAGCTGAAGAAGATGATAGGCATGGTGGAGGCTTGAGGACTTAGATCAACAGCAGATTAGGGGAAGAATGTTGAACTGAATCTGCTGCTGCTCTCTGACTCCTTCTCTCTCTCATGATGCAAGGCAAAAGTCAACTAGTTGGTGGCTGCCTTGTTGTATCAAGTAGTGGGCTAGTGCCCATAGTATGAGTGCCTAGTAAGTTGACTTAGTAGAGCCATACTTGGCTGTAGAAGTAGGTGTACTAGTGTACTTGGTAGCAGGTAGTTGTTAGCAAATCATGTGTATATGTACCCCCCCTAGCAAGTCAATGAAGGGCAGTTCATTTGCCACATTCCAGTGTTCAGAGCTGCGGCAAGCAAGCTGCTGCAGCGTGCGTGTGGGTGTGAGACTTGAGCTCATCTTCTTCTCCTACCTCTAGCCAAGAAAAGCTTAGTACCTGGTGGTGTGAGGGCTGACAATTCCAACTACCCCCATCTACACTATATTTCTTCCCTAAAGTCGCTTCCCCTTCACCATCATCATCTCACCCTTCTAAGCACGATATCTATAGCCTGCTCTAAGGATAACAATAGCTTCACAATTGCTTTTCCGTGCAAAATAAAGCAGGGGAATCTTTTCTCTAAAAAAATAATAGCTTCGCAATTGAATACGAAAACAAGATCAGGGTTTTATATCTGACATGATAGGATCGACCTTTTACTAGAAGGTTCCCAATTCATAATGAACAGTTGGAAAACGCAATGCACTATTGCATTGTATATGCTTAAATGATAGCACATTGGATTAAGGCCACCATAGAAAGCACCACCAGAAACAGACTAAGAACATCACCAGAAACAAATTAAGCACAAGAATGTAAGCACCTTCTAGGGGAGTATATTCATGTTCTTTCCAGAAATGCTCAAAATCCTCAATAGTTTCACGAGGGATTTCTATATCAGACTTCAGCTCATTTGTTCTCCTGCAGAGTGCAACACACAGTCATTCCTAAACACAAGCACAGCAACCAAGAGTAATTGACAATGTTCAAAGGTGAAAAATCCAGAAGCCAGAAAGCATCAGACAAATAAAAATACCTGCAAACTCTAAGCATAAAAGCTATGATTATCTATTGTGCCATCCAGCGACCATGGTAGGTGATAAAAGAAAAATACAGTGCAATAGTTGGAAGTGAAATTAGTCACTAAGTGGCATCACAGACTGAGATGAAGGATTTCCTTCATACAAGTCTGCATACTTATGTGGATATCTACATATCTATGACATTGAAAAGTTTTCAGTATTCCACTGTAGAGGCATTATACTGCTGCCTGCTGGTTCAAGAAAACATGAACTATTTCTTAACTAGTGATAATATGATAAAGCTCATTGTTGGTATTACTGGCATTAATTTATGCGGCCCCATCTTGGCTCTTAACAAACACATATGCAATGAAAAATGTTTCAAGAATAAGCAAGCATAATTGGCTGATGGAATGGTTAAAGTATAAAAAATATTTATAATTATATGCCAAAAAATATTTATAATTATGCAAAAAATAAAACACTTACAGATAGCAGAAATTCAAAATTGGTATAAAGAATTCGAATGACAACAAAATTATATGTTATCAGATTACCTCACATAATTGGCAATCAACATAGGATCAAGGTTGGACCGCACATCCTTAGTATCAGGAGACCATTTGGCAGATAATATACCCGTAACAATGACATCATCTGAAGAAAGAACAAACAAACATGGCTAAATATAGCAGAACAGCAAACTAAACTAGCAATTGATAACCATAAAAACTCATGCAAAAGAGTACAACATGTTGAATTATAGAGCTTGGAAATGATGACAATAAACATCAAAATATTCCCAAGTTATCTGGTCAGCAAGCTATAAGAAAGATAAAGGTTTTTGAAATTTTCTGAATACAACTGTTATTTTGAAAGTAAAAAATAGATTTCAGGATTGTAACTGAACACAAGCACAAAGAGGCTGCTTACCTCCAGGTTTAATGATATCAACAAGGTCATCCATCAAAATTACAGGCATTGAACGGGGTATGGACCCAACACCCAGAAGTTGTACATTTTCTTGGATTTTAATTTCCTGATAATCATGACAGGTTATGGTATCTTCTATCACTTCGAATGAAGAACATACACACCCTCTTGAACTCTGGATGGACAGCAAAATACAAATAGCAACTTCAGCAGGAGTTCAAACAAAGATTCAAGCAATTACAGAAAAAAAAAAATCGGCAAGAACAGTAACCTGATCACACATGCAATATAAATGTGCAAGGGCACCACATATTGACAAATTATAGGTAAAACAAGAAAAAAAAATAGTAACAGCTAAGGAAGTATACCGTTGATGGGCAAGATGCAGGAAGATTTATGCGATTCCCAGCCTCCAGCTCAGGACAACGGCTGAACCTATTTAAGATTTAAAAAAAGCTAGGTATTGTGTCTCCAGCATGTAAATGTATTATGATCATAATGTTCTGTTTGACAAGACTTCTAAGAGAAGAATGATTAGATCATGATATTTCTTCCTATACATTTGGATGTTCATAAGGCGATCAACAATCAATTTTGAACTCTACTCTCATCAATTTCTTGGAAAATATGCGACAATAGAGGATGCATCGTTAAGCTGGCATGTTCTTTTGAAGATGGAAAGCCTCTAAACAGTCATATTGCACAGTTTCCAACTTCACGGCAATTGCCTGAGACGATTAAGATAGGAATGCAGGGAGACTGAATTTGCTCACTGGCTTTTGGATCCAGCACAATTAGAAAGATGACCCTCTATTTCAGTTTTAGAAAATATCTATTTTTCAAAAGACAAGCCTTAGAGCTGCATCTGACATAGCAGAATTTCACTACGCATTTCACAGTTATGCTTCATGATTCCACTGCTATTTACAGACTCATAGGGAACTTCAGTCTTCAGCTGATACAAGTATAGTACTTTTTTTTTTTTTTGGCGAGGAAGCTGATACAAGTATACATGCTACAAAATAAGGAAGCATTCATCACATACCTGTGCTTGCACTTCCTGCACATGTAGTCTCTCTCGAACTCAATCATCTTGACACCACCTGACCTTATCACGGTTCCCTTCAGAGTGATCAATTTCATCATGTGTTTCACCCTCACCTTCCCAATACTTGGGGATGTCTCTGCAAAACATCACCACCACCAAAATCAAGAATACAGTTAGATCCGCCAAATCACAGGACCAAACCACCGCAACGGCATTCCAACAAACACATGATTGGCATCGATGTGCACCAGGGAACTCAAGTGGTGACCCAGAGACGTCGATGCGCACGTGCACGAATTTCTTCTGTTTGCCTTCACGCTTCAAATCAACCGATTGCTTGATCATCTCGCTCTACGAGGTAAAATAGGGTCTAAGGAAAGAGACGGGGGACTGGGCATGAGGGCGGTCGTACGGACGAGTGGTTCGCTCACCTGGGCGCGTTGAGCAGCGGTGTCGAGGATGGGGAGGAAATCGCGGGGACTGGAGTAGAGATAGCCGGCGAACTCGGGGTCGGAGTCCATGAGCTCCGCGAATCTGCCAGGTCAGTTGGGGGGTTAGGGTTTGGAGCAGGAGGAGGAAAGGAGAGGATAGTGGTACGAGCGCGCACTCGATGACGAGGGGGAAATGGAGCTTGGAGGCATCGGCGTCGAGGATGATGTCGCGGAGGTCGTTGTAGTAGAATTTGCGGAAGAAGGCCGTGAGCCTAAGCACTTCCTCGGTGAACGCATCCTCCCCGTCCTCCTCCTCCGTCGTCGTCGGCTGCGGCGGCGGCGGCGGCATTTCGACTGCAGTTGAGGAATTGGGCGGGAAAGGGTGGCGTGATTGGGCGGTCCTCGACTCTCCTCGTCCGTGTAGGTTACTGCGATTTGTCCATCTCCCCACAAAAGTCCAGTGCGGCCACAGAAAAATCGAGGCCCAGTGTGAAGTCTCAAACGGTCTGTTTCTGGCCCAGTGTGCAGAAAATATATTCCACGACTTCAATTCACATATTCCCCTCATTCTTCCTCCGCCCCCGTCGACAAGAAAAAAAAATGTTTCTCTTTCTTTACATTGGCAAGAATATTGGATCAAAACACGTGCCACCCTCTATATTCTTTTTGAGAAATCCTTTCAAGGTATACACTAAGTTGTTGACCATTTTTTTAATAATATTTTATCATTTGCTACGAACAAAATCAAATATTACTAAAAAATATATGAATATAAATATAGTAGTAATGATAGATCTTTTTTACATATGCCTAATTTAGTAAGTGTTGATATGAAAATTTGAAGCTTAGATTTTTCTAACCCTAACACACACCTTATGTTTTGAATCGAAAGGGTGTTTTTCTTCTCAGGAATACAAGGGTGCCACTGACTTGATCATGGGCCGCACTGCCGCAGATCCAACGAACCCCGACCACGGGTCAGGCACGGGCCAAATTTTTTACCTATAACCTGAAAAACCTAACCCAATCCAAAAATTACACACACACAATCTAAATCCGAACCCGATCATGTGACGGGTCGGACGCGGGTCAAAAATTTTGACCCGACAACCAAAAGGGACCCGAAACTGACCCGGCCCGATCAATGATCAGGTTATAGGTGCCACTAGATGCATTGAGGGATGTTTAGTTCGCAAAGTTTGCAAAAAGTTTTCATGGTTTTTCATCCTTTTTGCCAAATGGAACTAAACACACATTTGTAAAGTTTGAAAAAAAAACTCCCACACATGCGCAAAAATCAATGCAACAACTTTTTGCAAAGTTTGTGGCGCACTTCTCTGTGGCAGAACCACCCCAATTATGTCAGCTCAAGTGCATTGTCCCTTAGCTAATGCAAGCAGTACAGCACACTCGCACTTCAACTGACATAATCGTGTAGTTGCTGTCGGGTAACTCCCGATTACACCACTGATCACATCATCGAAACCAATACGAGGCATGTCTCACTCCACAATGAGCACAGATGATTAACGAGTCGCAAATTTTACAACACAGTACACGTGGATGTAATTACAAAAATATTACAGGATAAAAGTTATTACAACACAGAGTTCAAAGTGCAGCGGAAAATTTTTAAAAACCACACGAGTCTAACGACGATACACAAATATCGCAAAGGTAGCCCAACCCGCGATATTACTCCCTCGGCTCCACACCCGCAGGAGCCGGAACAAACTCCAGGTGATAACCATCAGGAATACCAAAAGGAAAAGTCTCTGCCACCTGCTCGGCTATTCTAGCATCCTCCTCATCTGTAAAAATTAATCCACAAGCAAGGTTGAGTTCTAAAACTCAGCAAGTCTTACCCGACTCTAGGATATCCTTAGAAAAAGACTCCTAGTATGCAAAGCTTTTGGCTGGGTTGTTGTTTTGCCAAAAATAAGCAACTAAAAGTAGATCTTACTTTCAAGTTTAGCCATCAAATTTTAGTTGAGCTATTTGATTCTCAATACAAAACTTTTTGCAAATTTTGGCAAGTTAAACACCCCCTAAATCCTAAGGCTACGTCACTACGAAGCTTAGGCCTTGGGCATCCGAGAATGCCAAGTGACGCGAAATGCATTTGTCTAGCATGATAGTAAAGGCTTGTGTGTCAAAAAAGCATGTGCAGTGTCGTTTCCTATCTTGTGGTGCCACAAATACAGGGAGAATTAGGAGATGCAATTGTGTTAGGTTTAGTCCCACATCGAAAGTTGATGGTGGGGGAGCACAACATATAAGGTGGGGGCAACCCTCATCCAATGGACTAGTCTTTTGGGTTGAGTTAGGCCCAATGCCTTGTTGTTGTGGGCTCCGTTGGACCTAGGCCTGGTGGGGCGCCGGCTGCTGGGTATAATGGGCCGGGCCGGAATCCGCTGCGCATTATAATAAGTGGTATTAGAGCCGATGGTCGGAAACCTGGGATAATCTCCGGGGTCACATGGTGACGGGTAGGGATGAAAGCGGATCGGATCGGAGCGGATAATACATTTTCCACATCCTCATCCATATCTTTTTGTCGGATATGGAGCGGAGCGGATATCTTGCGGATGCGGTTATGGATGCGGATTTTTTCGGATGTCGGAACTGGTGCGGAGTCGGAGCGGTTTCGGAGCGGATGCGGATTAATATAGTCGGATAATATATGCTTACATGTAGTTTTTAAGTGACTATAATTTAGCAACATAACACTAAAAATACCCATATTTATGGTTCATGAACCATGACATAGTTTATGAGTGCCTTGTTATTTGAGTTGAGCTCGATTTGTAGTGTGGTGACATGGTGGGCTCGTTAGATTAGTCGGATATCCTATTGTAAGCCTCGGATAATCCACATTCAATTATCGGATAATCCATATCCATCGGATTTCTCTTAAACCATATCCTACTCCGCATCCACACACAATCGGATTCGGATTATCCATATCCGCACGGATATTAAAAATGCTTCTCCATATCCGTAAAATTCGGATTCGGAGCGGATCGGATGCGGAAATTATCCTCACCACTTTCACCCCTAGTGACGGGGGAGCCCGTGAACGTCTCGGAAGGTTGCACGGATGGTTGTGACTGAATAGTTGGACTCGGGGCCCTAGGATAACATTCCGGAAGATCACATGGGGTTGTATGTGATGGAAGTGTTGGGCCCGATGTGTGACGGGGGAGATTGTTAGGTTTAGTCCCACATCGGAAGTTGATGGTGGGGGAGCTTGGGTTGAGTTAGGCCCAAGGCCTTGTTGTTGTGGGCTCCGGTGGACCTAGGCCTGGTGGGGCGTCGGCTGGTGGGTATAACGGGCCGGGCCGGAATCCGCTGCGCACTGTAACAAATTGAATGGACTTGTGTTTTGCTAAAAATCGTCCAGGAGACCAGCATTATATATAAAAAAAACAGTGAAGTATAGGGATGAAAGCGGATCGGATCGGAGCGGATAATATCTTTTTCACATCCTCATCCATATTTTTTTGTCGGATATGGAGCGGAGCGGATATCTTGCGGATGCGGTTACGGATGCGGATTGTTTCGGATGCCGGAACTCGTGCGGAGTCGGAGCGGTTTCGGAGCGGATGCAGATTAATATAGTCGGATAATATATGCTTACATTACATGTAGTTTTTAAGTGACTAATAATTTCTAAATCAAACTATAATTTAGCAACAATAACACAAAAAATACTCATCTTTATGGTTCATGAACCACGACATAGTTTATGGGTGTCTCGCTATTTGAGCTGAGCTCGATTTGTAGTGTGGTGACATGGTGGGCTCGTTAGATTAGTCGAATATCCTATTATATGCGTCGGATAATCCGCGTTCAATTATCAGATAATCCATATCCACTAGATTTCGCTTAAACCATATCCTACTTTGCATCCACACACAATCGAATTCAAATTATTCATATCCGCACGGATATCAAATATGCTTCTCCATGTCCGCAAAATTCGGATTCGGAGCGGATCGAATGCGGAAATTATCCTCACCACTTTCACCCTTAGTGAAGCATGTGTGAACACGATTATTGGCTGAGGTAGTAGTAGTACTTTGAATTTTATAGGGGTCACTGGATCGTATCGTGAGACAACTAAAATATCATGTGGTGCCACAAATACAGAGAGAATTAGGAGATGCAATTGAATGGATTTGTGTTTTACTAAAAATCGTTCAGGAGACTAGGATACCGTAGATGCCTCCGCCAAAGAATTGATATGTAATCTACCTATACTAGTACTACCTTGGTTTTGAATTATAGTTCGTTTAATTTTTTGACTTCAAGTTTGACCACTCGTCTTATTCATACTTGAGATAAAAAAACAAATGAACTATAATTTAAAACGAAGAGAGTATTATGTAGCAGATGCTTTTAAAAAAATAGACACGGGCTTTATGCTTTATCCGTATCTTCACACCAATGCCACCATCACATCGGATGTTGCTCATCAGAAAAACCAACCAGCACGGACAAATGTTGGACGCGAGCAAGTTACCTGCGTGGCTGCGCGTCAGCGCTTACCTGCTCTCCCACAATGTAAGCATTTGAAGCATTCAAATGTAAAAAATATCTCAACTACTAAAAGACCTTTATACCCTTCATTTTACGCTACCCACCAACTCTCCACCCACCCACCAACCCATTTAGTTTTGTCCTATCCCTAAAAATGCTTATATTATGGTACAAAATTTGAACCTAGAAATACGTGACGGTGGGAGGACGCCCTTTGGAAGGCACAGCAGTACAACGAACCCAAGTCAGTCCATGCCGCCGTGTTTTCCATTTTGCAAATTTTTTTAAAGTAAAAAATACTACTTAGTAGTAGTAAACATGTATTAATAATAAAACTAACTGCAGATCTGGCTTGTAGATCGCGAGACGAATCTAAAGGGCAATTAAACCATGATTAGAGGATGATTACTGTAACATTAATGTTGCAAATCATGCATTAAATAGGCTCATTAGATTCGTTTCGCGAAATACACTTCATCCATGTAATGATTTTTTTTTTATCTACATTTAGTACTCAATGCATGTAAAATTTCCTGTGATGTGATGGGTGAAAAAATTTAGGGCAAATTCCCTATATGCCATTGGGAATTACAACTTCTTCCCTATGTGCCATTGAAAATTAGGACTTCCCTTCAATGCCATCGTTTTAAATTTTTCATTCCCTCCATGCCATTGCCGTCAGGTCCTCTAACTGAACAGTTAGAATGAAGGGTGAAAAGACGATAATGCCCCTACCTCATCTTCTTTCTCTTGCCGTCTTCTTCCTCTTGCCGGCGGCGCCCTCCTGCTCCCAGCATGCCCGCGGCCGCTGGCCGCGCCGCCTGTCGCCCCGCGTGCAGCCCCTCGCCACGCGCCGGTCGCGCGCAACCCTGCGGCCAATTCGCTGACCCGCACCGTGCATGGACGCTGGCATCGTGCTGTCGTTGCGCCTGCCCGGTCGACATCCCCGGCCAAATTCGAAGATGTGCTGCCGCTCTTCATGCCGACGCTATCGTTCGCCGCCACGGGCCCCTGCTGGACGCACCGCCCGTACGCGTGCATAGCTGCGACCTCGCGGAGCGGCCGCAGCGCGTCTCGCCAGGCGCGGCAGGCGCGGCTGGCCGCCGCGACGTCGGAGGCGCACGCGGCCGCAAGCACCCAGTGCACGAGCTCCAGCGAGCGCAGTGCCAACCGAGCCGCACGCCGGAGCACCGGCATGGCCGGTGGCCGAGGGCGCCGCTGCCACCAAGGACGGCCGGCGGTGGCCTTATCCTGTTATCCATGTGTATTTTTTAGAAAGCCCCTTGACAAACTCTCAAAATAAAATCTGAAATATAGTGTCTAGACCATTTTATCAAACACCTAGAAAGAGTCAAAATCTTGAGTGATATGGCATGGAGGGGTAAAAAAGTCCAAACATAAAGTTTTGACACCGTTAACTAGTCTTTGATGACGGCAATGACATGGAGGGTACAGAAAATTTAAAACAATGGCATTGAAGGAAAGTGTCAATTTTACATGGCACATAGTGTATAAGTTACATTTCTCAATGGCATAGAGAGAATTTGTCAAAAAAATTATGTGGGAGCTAAACACGGCCGCCCGGACAGCACCTGTCATCTCCTGGAGAGGCTGGAGCCTACCTATCCTGTGCAGGATGCAGGAAGAGCCGGAGAGCCCAGCGAAGCCAATAGCCAGTCGCCGGCACGAACGGATTCCAAACACGCGCGCGCACCCATGCCTACAATGCTGCGACGACGCTAGCGGCCCCGCCCGCGCGAGCAAAAGCGACGAGGCTCCAGCGCAGCCCGAGCCCCGCGGGCCGGGCAGGCGGCGGACACGAAAGCGATAAAAGCAGCCGCCGCCAGGCTGCCGGTGCCAATCAGGCCGGGCAGGCAGGTAGACGACGCCGCCCGTGCTGTTCAGCTGTCAATGCCGCCGGCGCGTACCAGCCAGCGGAGTAGTACGAGCACCGTCTATCGGGACCGGCCGCGACCGGCGGAATCACGTGTGGAAGCGCGCGCCGCACGTAGCGCCTGGGTAGTCGCCTGGCGCGCGGTCCCGGACGGAGGGGACACCGTACGCGCGGCGGCCGGCGCGTTGTCTGCCCGGGGTGGTGCGCTGCGGCCTGCGGCCTGCGAGGCGTGCGACGCTGCGGCGTGGCGTGCACGGAGCAGTGCTGCGGGCGGCGGGCGTAGCGTAGGCCGTGCGTGCGTGCATGCATGTTTTTGAATTTTGATTTTGTACAGTAGGTGACGCGGCACGGTCACCTAGCCTCGGAAATGCGTGGCGGCGCATCGGTTCGCACGTGCCGAATGCACGGCACGCACGTCAGCCTCTGGAGCATCGTGTGGGACTGAGCTAGTCAGCTGGTTTTAATTTACCGGCTCATCTTCATCTGGGCACCCTTCCTCCTCGGGGGGAGTTCTGGATTTGGTTCTTCGGTAAACATAGGATTAGTGCTTTCTTTTCCCCCGTTACGCCAGTTTCGGTGGGGAGTGTTATGAGCATTAAATATCATGTCATATCAACAAATTTGCTGACGTGATAGTGCTATTTATGAGAGGAGTGTCATGGGATGAGAGAGGATGTCATTATGATGACACTCTCTCGGCACAGTTCTCAAAATTTTTAGTTTTGGCAACCGTGCGATGACACTCTCCACTGAGACTGGCCTTAGGTGAGAGGTGGCACGGCGAAGCGATGGTGACGTGATGTACATTTGGTGAAGGAGCTAGTAATGCATCGGTTCGCACTTAGCACAAAGCTTAAATTCTTCTTATATTCTCACAAAAAATATTTTTATACAATACTCTCTGTCTCATAAAGAATGTTCATATAAAATTTAATTTTTTTTCTCATAAAAACTGTTCATATAACATTCAGACAAAAAAAAAGGCCTCCATAAAACAATCTTTGTAGGACGGAGGGGTAGTAGATAACTGAGAGTGAGATGTGAATGACTATTTTCTGCTTCACTAATAAAACATGTGGTTCGTATAGTTCTTTCTTCTTTTGCCGTGCACTTCCTTTCTTTTCTCCACAAGAATTTATTATGTCGAAAATATTGCCCCACTCACCAATCATTGTGAATCTAGAGAACCAAGTCAACTAACCTTGATTGTGAATATGCTTGTCTAGCACTGATGAACCGATCAAAGCGAAAGAAAAGACACGGTAATCTCTGTCGTGATCAGGTTCTCCAGGACGTAGTACGTGTGCTTGTCGTGCGCTTCCCGGTGGGCCCCGCCCACCGGCGTACCGGCCCAACCCATGCAACCGAGCTAATACCGAACCCCCAGGGAGGCTCCAACCACGCCATCGACGCACGCACTCCACCACCCCAGGTCCAACTTCCCCAACCCAACTGCCACGCTCCCCCCAACTCACTGGCTGGCTGGCTCCGCCCCGCGTCCACGACGAAGCTTCTCCAGGCGGCCAGGCCCCGCGCCATATATAGGGGACCACGCACCCGCACGCCCACGTCGCACCGCACCCACCACCACCACGAGCACGCCGCACGCGCGCGCGCCCCACTCCTCGCTCCTCTCCTTCGCCGCGCCGCGCTCGTGTTCGTAGCCAGCCAGCCATGGCGGCGGGCGTGGGCAGGTCGAGGACGGAGGCGGACCCGGCGCGGTGCAGGCGGCACCCGAAGCACCGGCACGACGCGGGCGTGTGCCCGTTCTGCCTGCGCGACCGCCTCTCCCGCCTCTCTGCCGCGGCGGCCGCCGCCGCCAACGCGTCCGCCGCGTCGCGGTCGTCGTCGTCGGGCTCCTCCTCCTCATCCCCGTACTCGTCGTGGGAGGAGACGGTCGCGGCGTCGTCGGGCCAGGCGCCGCCGCGGCCGCGGCCGCGACGCGGGAGCCTGGGCCTGCTGCTGCGGCAGGAGGGGAGGGAGGCGGCGGCGCTGGCCGCCGGCCGCCGCACGGCGGAGCAGGTGCCGCGGCAGCAGCAGGAGGATGGGAGGACGGCGACGGCCAAGAGGGGCAGCAACTTCTGGGCGCGGCTGCAGCAGCAGCTCCACCACGGCGGACGGCACAGGAAAGACGGGTGCTCGGTGGTGGTGGTGGCAGCGGAGAAGCACGGCGCCGCCGCCGCGCCCTACAAGCGGCCGCCGGTGGCCTGATGCCATTGGCGGACGTGAGCGGGGAGCCGTCAAGGTGTTCGGTTGCATTGTGTGCTGTTCCTGTCGTCCTGTGTGTATTACGCCGTTGATTATGGGGTGTCTCGCAATCCCTTGGGTTTCTTTTCTTCCTGTGATCTTGTTGGCCGAGTGACGGCGAAAATGCGGCCTAATGGTTCGCCCATTTTGTAAACACCACCAAATGAAAGCTTTGCACTCGGCTCTTTT
Source organism: Urochloa ruziziensis (assembly GCA_015476505.1). Classification (NCBI taxonomy): domain Eukaryota; kingdom Viridiplantae; phylum Streptophyta; class Magnoliopsida; order Poales; family Poaceae; genus Urochloa; species Urochloa ruziziensis. The sequence goes on along the minus strand of CM027126.1, from coordinate 36,212,515 downwards.
TTCGTGTCCTTCCGCTGCCATGATCAGATCAAGCTAATCGTGTTCACTAGTCAGGCTTATGGTCCGTTCGCTACTAGCCGTGCAACTGCGACGTTTACCTGTTTTTGGCTAGTAGTGACAGACATTTTCTTGTCGTCAGGCAGGCACAACTGCTGCCTAAAGCAAGGCCCTCCTCAGCAAACAGCAGACACCACCCTGCCTTTTCTTTTTGAGAAAAGACACCTGGTGCTTTTCTTTTCTTGCATGGCAGGTGCAACTAATATTCTCGCACGAAGTAGTGTACAACTACAACACTGCTTTGGCAATAATCTTCATTATGCACGGATTCTTTTATTTTTCTTTCAGGGAACTCATTATGCAATCTCCACTGTGGATGTTGTTTTGGAGTTATCTGAACTTCTGAGTAAGCAATCGGATGTCACGCTAGATGCAATGCAACAAAGATTATGCCATGATCAGAAACACACCTGAAGCCCATAGAACATGCACACACACAAGAGTAGTACATTTTACTATTTCAGTGTCCCACCCTCTTTGTGGAGGACGAGTCTCCCCTGACATAAAGGCAGGGGCAGTGGAGCCTCCTACGCGCAGGACAGATCATCATGTTACCAGCCTACCAGGCACCAGTTCATGTTCATGTTTACTCCGTACACTTCTTCAAATGATCCAGTGACCTGGGTGGCTGGGTCCCGCGTCCACCCGCACAAGACTACAAAAATCTATACCTTCTGTACCTTGGTCAAGTCCCTGTCATCCTGTGTCAACTCCTCTCTGTATCTAGTGCTATCCTCTAATCCTTCAACCTGAGGTTTCTCGTTTCCTACCTTGAGATCTTCCGATCTCTCAACAGCTGTGTAACTTGCGTTCCTTCGTGTCGTCGTCGCCATGTCGTTAAGGCAACCCATCTTCATCGAGGTGATCCGCGTCCGCGTGGCTCGAGTTCCGTTTCAATTTCCGGAAGATTTCATCGAGCGATTCCGTAGCAGACGCATTCGTCCCGAGACTCGGGGACGGGCTCAAACGAAGGAACTTCCTGGATCCCATGCTTGCTCTGAAGTTCTGAAAACCTGTCCTGATCGAGGCCCATCTTGACGCCGTTTCAACCGGTGAATCTGATGCTGTACTCGCAGAAGGCGGCTCTTCTGAGTTTCCGTCATCAAGATCAATGGAGATGGAGGCCGATGAGATCTCCTTCTGCAGTTGCTCCACTGGTTTTGGACTGCTGCACTGGTCTCTAACTGAAGAGTATTTGTGGGCAACGTTGCCACTGTGTTTCGTTTGGGTGGTTATTTCCAGCTTCATTTCTGCTGTTGCCTCACCCTGTGCAGAACAAGTCAAAAATGAAGTGAGAGTGAGACCTCTAAATGGACTAAAATTTGAGTTCAGAATTTCAGATTCCAGCAAAAGAAGATTGTGGACTCGTGGAGGAAACAAATAGCATCGTGAAGATGGGACAAAAAAGATTCTCACCAATGGTGCATTTCCCGATTCAACGTCTTTGCCTATACTGCTGAAATTTCGTGCCAGTGGAGTTGCATGCTCACTGACCTTGCGTCCCCGTTCCATCAAATTTCTCTCTGCAGAAGAAAGCAAAATACATCAGCTGATATCTGATAGAACAAACCAGAGCCTGAGTAAAACAGGCTTCTCTAAAGAAAATTAAGAAGGAAAACGATGATAGAGCAAAAATGATCGATCGCTCCAAAACTGTAGCAGAGTTTAAAGTGTACTATTTGTAAAGGTATACAGGATCCGATCAATGCAGCTCCAGGTTCATTGATAAAATTGAAATCCCCATAAGAACATAACAGAGAAGCAAAAGAAAAGAGGATGTGTGGGGTAACAAGATAAATTATGCACTTCCTACCTTTCTGCAGAATAAACATTCCGGATGGATCCAACCCATCCATATCTTCCTCTTGATCAGTCCAGCACTTGAATCTTTTCAAGCTTCCAAAAAAGTCCACTAAATGCTCAAAGAAATTACTGGCGACCAGTAGAGTATAAACAACCATAATGAGTGGGTAAATTTTGTTGAAGGTTCTCCCAAAGAAAGGAACAACATCATCGATGTTTCCCATCCTCTACATGTTAGTACAAGATATGATCAGCCAAGCAGTTAACTGATTCAAAAAAGAAAATGGCATTCACGATGGTAGCACACCAATGCAAGATCCAGAGAAATTCTGCACTTTGCAAGCATTAAAAATATTTATCCTCCAAACACTTTCCCTTCAGATATTTTGACCATCATTGGGGGAGCTACAGAGTTCAAGTAAGACCTGTGTTTTAAATAATGTTTTTTTTATAAGTTTCACAAAACTACCTTTAGGTGATATATGGATTTGAATATTTTTGTATCAGTGATTATCTGAAGAGCCATAAATCCTAAATGGGAACCCTGTATTTTGCATGCAAAATCTAAGCTGGTAATCGTATAGTGCTTCTAAACATCTGTTTCCTAGTGCACACAAAAAATATTTCCCCAAAAAATTCAGAAAACAAAAAAAAGGTTTTTTTACCATTTTTTCTCTCTTAGCAGCCAGCATAAAAAATAAGAAATTGAGGCAAAGAATGGCTACTCCAATTCCACATATTGATTTTATTTCAGTGCCAAGTATGTAGTAAAAACAATACAGGAAAGGAACATATGTAAACTATCACCTTTTCAAAAGTTGTTTTAGCATTACCACCAAGGTGAATGAGATTCAAGAAGTTGTAAGAAATGGGTGGTGCATATCTTGCAACCATTCTGCAGTGAAATATTTGATGTAAAAACTATATTAGTTTGCATAAAATAGTTTTCAACAATTCATGCCATTCAAAGTACTAAAAGGTGGAAAACTGCAAAACTTACGAGCAGATCATAAGCAAGCTGACAGAGCTAGTCTGTCCTGGGGTCAACGAATAGAAGAGCATCATCCCAATCCTAAACAGAGAATAGTATGTGCAAATGCACATGTACATCAAGGGAACAAATGCAGCAACCTATTAAGAGGCAACTTTAATTAGTAAAACATAAGGGAAAACGTTTTTTTCATGTCCTGATCCTCTAAGAAAATAAATTCCAACGCGACATCAGGAAACATTGTTCACGAACTAAAACACAATTAGTCGTATATTTTTTTTTTAAAAATAATCGTGTAAATTTAAATGACCGATACAAAGGAGAAGCAAATGATTAACATAATCCCGTGCAAAATGTTGCATTTAGAGAGGCATATAAATATGTGTGCCGAAAGGAAGTGGGGGGGGGGGGGGGGGGGGGCGTCCTGTGTATTTTACTCCAAACTAATTGCCAGTGATAAAAAGGCAAAGTTACATCAATTGAATAATCAAATTTCGTACCTGGACTAGAACTTCTTTCTTTCCTACAGCATTTATAAGATTCGAGAAAAGTGACAGATCAACATCACTTGGCAGCAAAGTGGCTTCAGCCAACAATATGGAAGCCGAGATGAAGCCAAGGATAACAGAAAGTACTCTCATAAGATGCTTTCTCAGTAAACAGCGCCAAACAAACTCTGGAAATGTCAATGTGCATTTCATCAGTTCCATTTCCATGAATTATTAAAAGGTCAGGGAGGTTAGCTCAGAACCATATATGTGTCATGTATGATAATTGAGAGGGTTGTGCATAAAGATATCTTTACTGTAAAATTTCTTGAAACATATTTCATTAGGATTTTGGTACTTCATTAGGATATAGATCTAGACTGGAGGAAAATACCTGCGGAGTCAAGGAAAGACCCCAATGTTCCTGATCGATTTTCCCTGAAACTTGATAGATATTTCCTGTAAAAGTAAATAATTAGATACACAGATGCTTGAAATAGACTTCTCTAAATATTTGGCATGGTGATAAACAAATTATTACTTATGGATGTTACACTTATCCTACATGATAAACAAATTCCAGCAACTATGTTTTGTTCATATGCAGTACCCTCTATGATCTATAAGTCAGTGGAATGTTCGCTGTGATAAAAAAAAATAGCAAACAAATCTCCAAGATAGCTTATTGCAATATGATTAGACAGAGCAAATGACACATCAAAATGCTTCTCAATTTGCCTGGTGAATGTTAATTAAGAGTCAAGACCTGTAACTACATGTAATGAACCTAAAATAGGGCAGTTCACGTTGTAACAAACTCAATTTCCTCTAATACAAAGATTCACAGTTCTTCTGCGTGTTATTGGGGGAGGGGAGGGGTTGGGGGTGGTGGGGATGAGTAGGTCAATACCAACAAGACTAATTTTTGCCACAAAAACAATTTTCATGAAATGCAAACATAAACAATACTCACCATCCACTGGCATCACGTTGATCAAAGTTTCTAATAGTGTCTTCCAGCTCTAGGGCTTCCATTACACAATTCATATAGTCACTGCAAAATACAGTTTACAATTGAGCACAATACAAACTAAGTATCAAAGAAAAAATGTTTAAAACTGCATACAAGTTACATGAGGTTTTGTTTCGAACTGCAGTATTAGACCTACTAGCATTTACAAAAAGGAAAACATGTATGGTTATCCACATAAGTTTCACCTTTGTGTAATTTTACCCCTGTATCATACAATTTACTTTATACCCTTGATCTATCAAAGCAGGAACAATCCAATCCTGACAGTGGTTTGAAGACAGTATCTCCAGTTTTCTTTTTTATTTCATTAAAAAAATAGGCTGCAGGGTCATTTTTATTTTTTGTCAAAATGACAAACCGATAGGGGAAATGTCTTAACTTGTACACCGGCAGCACAATATGACACTAATCATTGGATAGTTTTGTCCCACAATCCTATTCTACAGGTGCGAAATTGCCAACAAAGGAGTTCATCCAGCGATGGGCAGGGGCTAGCAATGGGTCAAGCTCAAAGCCTCAAAGTATGGTTGAAGTCGACAATGGCAACATGCTTTATATGGCTTATTATGTGGCAAAATCACCCTAAAAACACCATCAGGGTTAGATTTTATCTATTTCAAATAATCCGACAGTTAATATTGAGTGTTTCCTAGTTCAGGGTTAAATTACACAGCATTGAATTCAAGGAGGTCAATTCGTGCCTTTCTTTTTAATTGAAAACTGCATGATATAAAAGCTATGAACATGTAATAGCCTATTGTGCATCGTACCTTTTACGCCTATAATACTCCTCATGAGCTCTCCTAAGTTGGCGTCGGAGTGTAGCCATTGTTTTGTTATCAGTATCATAGTCCATATCATTTTCTCCTAATTTCCCGCCAGAAGGCTTGAATAATGCATCATTTTGCAGCTGAGGTAAAAAAAAAAGACGTGAGGTAATGAATGGTTATGACTAATTCCGATATTAAAAGAAAATTTCATGTGGTACCTGAGAATCCATACCATTCCAGCCAGCATATTATCGATGATATCCATGCAAGGTCTTAATGGATCGCGCTTGGACATTTGGTTTGAGGTGGCTTGAACAACCTTAGATCAGGCAAGGAACACTTCTTCAGATAATTGGAATGATCATGATATGACTATTTCAAATCTAGAAAAGCACATACAAATATTGCACTGCAGTATTCTTGTTGAGCGTGATCAAGCTTTGTAGCCATCTTCGCAACTTTGTGAGATAAGAATTGTAGGCGGCGAGTCCAATCAGCATTTCTCCATATATTCCTTGGAATTTCACTCAAGCCAAAACCCAGAAGGAAGGCACCTGTCACTAAGCCAAAGGTATTTGAGCATGCCATGGCAAAGCCCAAGATACCACGAACCCTGCCAACAGGTAATATTTCAAGTTAAGACAGTGAAGCAAGAATTCAAACAAACCCTATAAAGATTGACAAAAGGAATGGGCACAATAAACAAATTGATTGTCGAGAATATAAAAGATTCAATGTAGTTAAAATCGTATTGATTTCAAACTGCCATGTCAAGAGAGTTAATTGTGGATATTTGTCCCACTGCAGTATAAACAGAGCAATGACACTTGATCCTCAGATGCAGAAACATATTAGACTGATCAAGGATTATAAAAGCTTAAAAGACTTCTGAAGCATACCAATCATGACGCATGATAATAATCAGAATGAGTCCAAAAAGACCAGTAGATCCTACAATTGCATAATATGTCATATTCTTTTGGATGCTAGCTTTCAGTCTCTCTTTGAATGTGAAATCTCCAGAATCTTCATAGCCCTGAAGAGTGGGAACAATAGACCTGTTCAGGTAGGGAGAAATTTTTTCAAATGACTGTACCATAACATGATGTACACTGCAACAAACAACCTTGCCAACCACTAACCTAAAGAGATGCCAGGAAGTAATTAGGATGGCCCATAAACACCTTTTCTTATATAAGTCCCAACTTGGGCGACAAATATAACATTCTAATAGAAACAGCAATATCAACAAAGACATCGGGATTTTAATATTCTATCCATGGTATACTGCTTGTACAATGCAGGATAATAAGAGACCATGTCAAAGGACCTAATTTATGTAGTCAAGGGAAATAATTAAAATAAAACATCGACGTTGACCAACTGTGTAGTAAATAAATTCAGTGTTTATGCAACAGTTTTGCACTACATTAACGTTACGCAAAAGACATGTCATGTTTTGAGCTCATAATAAGAAACACAATCATTTCCAGTCTTCCAAGAATGAAACACGTTTTTCATTTGATATGCAGTACAAACACGAACATGTGTGGTCACTGGCATACCATGCTAGGATAAATGTGCTCCAATACGACCAGCTCCAAAAGAATCCGACGTCACTCTTCTGATTTCCTGAAATTGCCTGGAATCCGATAATAGCATAAAGGGTCAGGTCAACAGATTGAAAACAGGTTAGCATCAGTACACTGTACACGAGTGTAGCGTAACAAGTAACAGCACGAGTATATTATATGTATATTGTACAACAAAAGTCTAACGGTTTACTGATGGTGATTGTTTGCTTAAATTCTTGAGCAGCAGGAGTTGACAAGCCATTGAATTGAACCAGTCCAATGCCAATTTGACGATTTCACCATCTAACCCCAGTCACTCTCGTGATTGTTTTCACGACTTTTTTACCTTAGCATTGACATTACCTACGCACAATGATCTACCAACCAAAAATCATTCCGCAACAAACTATCAACGCGGGTTCACATATGGTTCATCGAAACTCCAATCCCGACGCTACATTTCACCAGTATCGAAAACTACGGCGCACCCCCATCTCCATCTTATTCTCAATCTGTACGGCCGCGGAACAAACGCAGTTCAATTTAATTTACTCGCACGCCCAAATTATCTCTGGTAGCGCCTCACACTAAGCAGCCAGGCAGCCAGCAGAGGTCGCGGCGGCGTAGCACTAGCAGCGTGGCGCGAGTGGGGAGAGCAAAGCAAGGAGGCGGCGGGATCGCACCGTCCAGATGTCTGTGGGCACGAGGACGACGAAGGAGAGGGAGCAGAGCCAGGCGTATCCGACGACGGCGAGGACGCGCGCCGGCACGGCGGGCCCCGCGAAGTAGCGCAGCGTCGCCGCCACCATCCCCACCGTCAGCGGCAGCGATATCATGTAGAACACCCACATCTCGCCGCCGCCGCCGCCGCCGCCGCGCTCCCGCTCCGGGCTTTCCCGCGCTCGCCGCGCCGATCAGAACAGAGCCGGAGAGGGGGAGGGAGACGAATTGGCGCGCGGGTGCGGCTTGGCGGGGAAGAAGGCGGGGCGCGTCTTAAAATGCTCGCAGCTGGTGGGGCCGGGAGCAGACCGGTTCAGCTGCTCACGTGGCTGGAGATGGGCCCCGGTGATCGGAGCTCGTCTATTGCTGTCGGCTCCACCTTTCACGTCAGCACTCTCAGGCTCTCAGCACGACCGCTTCCGCGCCTCCGACCAGATCGTCGCCGGGACGAAGCGCCGCCGCCGCCGGGTAACGTAAATGCAAGCGCGTCAAGCAAGTGAACGCAACGGGCCCAATCATGCTTTAGAAGTTTGCATTAACAAATCGTGATCTGTCTCGGTACGGAAAGATTTTTGGGAGCGGTCTTACGTGGCGTGACGTCACGTTTTTGTGGATTGGTGAGTGTGCAGGACTCTGTCAAAAACGCATGCGCCCTGCTGCATACTACCGCGCGACGACGTGCATGTATGTACACACGGCTAACTAGGCTACTCGGTCGCGCCTCTAATAATTAAAGTGGCTGTGGGGCTGTTTAGTTCCCAAAATCTCCAAAAACTTTCACCTCGTAGACCGTGCCACTCCCTCATAAACACGCTTCCCAATATAAAGTTTTCGCGAACTAAGCCCGTGTGCGAACTAAGCCCGTGTTTAGTTCCCGAAAAGATTTCGATGAAAAGATTTCGGGTTTAGATTTTACCAATTTAGGAGTAGTAAATGTAGACGAAAAGGGTGGAAAGTTATATGAATAGGTTGGAAATCTCGAGACGAATCTAACGATGGTAATTAGAGGGTAATTAATCCATAATTAGCGGATGGTTACTGTAGCATCACTGTTGCAAATCATGGATTAAGTAGGCTCATTAGATTCGTCTCGCGATTTACAGCCTATCCATATAACTTTTCACCTTTTCGTATACGTTTAATACTCCATGCATCTAAGATTCTCCTTTGATGTGATGGGTGAAAAGATTTCATTTTGAAACTAAACAAGGGCTAAAGGTGTTGCATGAAATCCATGGCATCACGTTTTATGAATTAAAGACTGCGCACCATTGGACATGGAGGTCTGAGAACAGAGAAATGCTCGAGAGCCCTAGAGACCATCGAACAATCTCAGCTGAGGCAAATCCTTAGCTAGTGAAAGCGGAATCAGCAGGTCACGCGATGACTTTCCATCGGCCAAAGCCAGCAAAATACCTAATGTGTTGAGGTTAGTACAACCGAAGGAAAGGAGACAGAATTCATTTGAAAATCCATTGGCTTTTACTAAGAAGCTGCTAGTTGCTATTAGCTACACCTTTTAACAGAGTTCTTTACGGAGAATGACGATGGCCTGCATGGTTACTCCTTTTCAGACTTTTCCAAATGCTCTTGCCCACTCTCATTGTAGCCACATAAGGAGCTATTGAGAATGACAAAACTATACAGCAGGACTAAAAAACTTGGCCAAAGTCGAGCACAGCATTGTGGTGAGGTTTAGAGTTGCCAAAACTGGTAAGTTCTGAGCTTTGCTTTACTTTTTCAAGATGTAATTGAAGAGATATTGAAGCTGGCAAGTCTTACTACTGTAATAGAGTAAGTGCAATACATGTTGAATCCTTTCTGTTGAGTAGCAAGCGAATGGCTTGTTTTTTTTTAAAAAAAAATGTTTCATCAGGATGGAAAATCAGGGGCTGCTAGATTGGTTCTACTCTTGAGCATAGTTCAGCTCGCAACCTAGAACTGATTTTCAAATTTTCTTTCGTGCCCAAAACAGTACTCGACACAACAGCATAGCACTAAATAACTCCAAGACAGATAACAGCCCACAGGTACGATAGTGCAACTTAACTGTCAATGCATGCTATTACAAAACATAGCACCAATGAATCCCAAGATACAAATGTTACATCACAAGACTTCAGCATGCCACAGATCATGGAGATGGTGATACCAATCAAAAGCGCGATTGCATCTAAAAGAGGACACCTTTCTTTCCACGACAGTAAGTGTACCTCCAGACACGACCATTTTTTATAATGCCCACCTCATCATCATCATCAGACTTGTCCTCAGGACGGCACCAGCAAGGCATTGGCACAGGCCACCTGTTCAGTTCAATGAAATAATTCATACGTCCAAAACTTAACCCTAGCTTAATGTATAGCGACTACCAACCTGTTTAACTTAGTCTTGTCATCATCATCTATTTTCCATGAAAAAGGTGCACCGTCATTGCCAACTTCACCAAGTTTACTGTCAAAACATATCAATAAAAATATTATGCTTCACCCAAAGCAAAGGTTCTTAAAATGTTACCCAAAAAAACATGTGTTAGATGCAATACCTTTTTGTCTCAAACCGCGCTAGAATTATGCAAATTTCATCCCAGTCTAGGGTAGGAGTTCCAATTCTCTTGTCATAGAAATTCATGCCAATGACATCCCCATCGAAATTAACAAGAGGGCCTCCAATCCCAGCCTAGCAAGTTAACATGAACAAGCTGTGATTTATATTGCTAGCCAACTCATTCAGATGTAGCTACATATTCTTTACTCAGGATACAAGGCATATTTCTACCCAATTCAAGCTCTGACCATTGATTAATCCAATCATACAGGTATTGTCAAAAAAATAATGGCTCCGTTAGGAAAAGCAGTCAGCGGCTGCAGCAGCCAACCAGTAAATTAGCAGAAGCCACAGTAACTGCATCCAGGTAAAGCAGCCAACTTTCAGCTGGTAGACCTGCTGCTGAGAGGCTGTGCTGCGCAGCTGCTGCTAAGCAAACACAGCAAAAGCACAAACCAACAGGCTGAATGATACAGTTAGATTCATATTCCAAAATACTTTCTCGTGACCATGTAGTAAAATAATGTCACGGGAATTTACAGTCAAAGCTCAATTTTGGACAGTCAGATTACACCTTATGGAAAAAGGTAGGGAGTTATTTACTATGACCGAGAAAAATTAGGGGGTTACCTTACTGATTTTACACGTGGAACGGAAAAGGTAATCGCAATCAAGTGTTCCTGACCAGGAAACCAGTTCCCCACACTTAGCCATTAGTGCGCCTGATTTGAAGCAACGCCCTACAGCGACTACTTTGCCAGGCCCCTTGCAGCCAAGCAGCGCCTTTAATGGACGAGGAGCAGAGTAATCCTTGATATTGACTAGAGCTACATTGTAATGTAGACTGTAATGTTCTAGTGTCCCTTCTCTGTACTGGTCTTGGTCATTAAGCTTAAGCAATACTTCAATCTGCAAATAATACAGTGATGAGACTTAACAGCATCTTAAAAGAACAGTAGTCACAGAGAACAATGAGTACGAACCCTCAAGTTTTCAATAATCTTGTTCCCATCACTAGAATTTCTAACCAAGCTCGCTGATGTCAAAATTATTGTAGATCCATTCCATTCAATAAAAAACCCTGTGCATGCAAAAACCCTTTCTTCTCCTGCATGCCATGATTCTGGTTATCACCTAGTTGTAATCAAAATAGGGATGAAATAGTAAGTGGCACATCGTTGTAAAATCACCATTGAATGAAGCCAGTGCGACAACATTGTCATTTAAGTTAGAAGCTTTTTCCCCAAATTTTGTCCAGACACCTTCACCGTGCATGTCACCGAAAGTCTCTTCAAAAGTATTAACCAAGATCATACCATCTGGAGAAATATGCATTGTAGAAGAGTTGTTAGTGGTACAGGACAGATGTAAAAAGTCAGCAAATTTAGAAGCACTGGCTCACCTCCTGAAACATTTGACGGTAACTTAGGGTAACCCAATGACTCTAGATCTAACTGTTCCTGGTTGAGAAAATCTCCATGTACTGGTGCAACAAGGTCAAGTGATCAGCACTGACATACACTAAAATACTATACACAGAAAGCAAATTCACTTAAATTCTGCAGTAATGGTCAGGACATTGCAATAGTTATATAACGACAACAGCCTGAGCAAGAATTAACATTAGAAGCATGAAACATACCCAAGAATGATGCTAAATGATAAGACCTAACACTAAGTGAAGGGGCAGACTAGATATATGAAAATGCTAAACTTGCCCTTCTAAATACATACCACTAGAAACTACAACAATTTGCATAATACCACAAAGTTAAGCAGTGCATGTCAGCTCACCTTTTGGATGGCTGTTAGATTTCTCACCAAAGGGTCTTGATCCAGACCTGCAGAACATAAAAATGATTAGTTGACTACTAAGAGCATCTCCAAGAGTACCCCATATCCCTTCCCAATCCATGTTTTTTGGGAAAAAAGGGAAAAAGTCATCTCCAAGAGTATCCCATCTCTCTTCCCCATCTGTGGGCATTTGGAAACCAGCCTTCATCCTGCGTAAAAATGCGTGCACCATAGAGCCGTCCATCCTCGCAATTCCCCACGCCGCCGCCTCCCCGTGATTATTTCCCACAGTTCCTCTCCTTCGTGCGGTACCACGGGCTGCGTCCAGGTGAAAGGATCTTCGTTGCTGCCGACCTAGGGTTCAGGTATGCCATGGATCGACTCGTCCAGCTGCTCCTCTATGGTGGTTGCCCGGTCACTAGGATTTGTTGGTTTTTGTTGCCGCAGCTTGGAGGCCATGGCGGTAGCTGGCCATGGCAGCGGCAGCCATAGCCTGCTGCAGCTGCCTCCTGCTGATGCTGCTACTTGCCGATGCCTAGATGCTGCTCCAATTGCCTACCCAGCTGCTACTGAACTGGTTTCATGGGCAGCCTCCAAGCTGTGCCTGGCGGCCAGCTGGGATCTCCAGCTGCAAGGTGGCTGGGAGGAACCAGCAGCCAGCAGGGTTTAGGGCCTTGGATGGCTGCCGCCAGCTGCTGCAGATTGCTGATTGGCAGAAGGGTCAAGGTGAGAGGTGGTGACATAGAGGGGGGTCGCGACCTCGCGATGGGAAAAAAGAAACCACGCAGAATTAGTGTGTGGGTCCAGAATTTTCTTATTTTGGAAGTCAATTATGGGTACTCTTGGAGATGGCCTCTTCTTTTCCCGCCCTACTTTATTTGGCAGTTGGCAAACAGCATGTTTTCGGGAACAAAATATGGGGAACTTTTGGAGATCCTCTAACCTAAAAGGCCAATGGATCGAACCAGTGCACTAATACGCGAAATGGTGCCAAAACCACATCGATAGAATCATAGGGAAGGTACAACTAGTTAAATGAGGGACTAAGTCGTGTGGAAAATGTTTCATGAAAACATGATAATGATGCCCCCAGACCCCGCATAGCGCGGGAGCCTACGGCACTGGGTACGCCCAAAACATGATAATAATGCATATTACAATAAGAAAACATACAGTTTTCAAATAGGCACAAGAAATACAATAATTGTAGTAAATGGCAACTGAATCTGCAACACATGCGAAAGGTCGGCAAATTTTTTAATTGAGGTGGCAAAAGGGTTACCTAACATCTTTTAGGAGAAGAGATGACGTAGGTGAACTAATCAAGGGCATGCATCAATTAGACATACCTGCGAACCTTCAAAACTTTTGACTCTGCAAGACCAGTCTTCTTTTGCTGGAATGTCCAGTAATGCTTCACATGCTTGAAAATTGTGCCACATGGTAGGAAAACAGCTCTTCTCGTAGTCAAAAAAAGGTTCATGCCAACAAAGTTCCCATCAACAGAAGAAATAAGTGGCCCACCTTCCCATGGCCCACCTTCCCAAGCCTAGAACACAATACAAAATTGAGAGACACAACAGGGGTTACATTTGAACAAAATGAAGTTGTATAGGACAAGAGTTAAATATAAATTAAAAATCTTTTTTATTGCCTACAGCAGCAATAGCGGAAGCAGGAGCATGCACATAACAGAAATAGAATAGAACGCTTGTATCTACATGCAAGTGTACCTTAGACAATTTGTAATCAAGATCTTCATCATCCTCACATACCCTTGAATCACCTTTCAATCCCACACTCCTGACCATCATTTCTCCAGAGACGTCACGCCCTACAACTAATACCTCACTATGGTGTTGAACTTCCCGTGCATGGTTGAAAAGTCCAACCGGAACATCAATAAAAGTACGGACATTGACAACAGCAAAGTTACGATCTTCATCAAATTTAGCCACAAACCCCATAAACACTTCATTGCCTTCACTGACGGACTTCAATCTACAAAATGATAAGGCAAGAAATGAGCATACAATTATCTACGTAAATAAATTAGTAAAGAATGATCGTCAGCACCAACCTTTAAGTCATTATGGTCTTTATTTGTAAGATAGAGAGCTCTAACCAAACTTGCAGAAGTCAGAAACCTTGTAAGGTGGCTCCCCTGGCATACCATAGCTATCCCCGAACATGAAAATAAGACTGTATCTCCTACAGAAGATCGCAATTTAAATCATATAAAGCTGGATGGGTTGCAATATATATTAGTTGGAAGGCCAGGAAGACTAAGCATGTATAATTACCATCACACAAAGTAATTGAGGCAACACATCTAGACAAATATAATTTTAGCTCATCACTGAGCCCAGTCCACATATCTTTGTTAGAGTCCCCAAGTAAGTGACCTAGTTGAAGGATATAAAACATTAAGGCAACTGTGAATAATCAAATAAAGCGGTGAAAATGTGTGGGAAAAACCCAGCAGAAAAGAAGAAAATCTAGCAGACCTGAGGCCCATTCATCCTTGCAAACTATTCTGTTCTGAGCGTTTCCAGTGAGATCACCACCACCCCTCTCAGCTTTCCGCTTCCTCTGCATAACTGAAGCAGAACTTTTTTTTAGAAATAAAACAGAGGACAAAAATTTGGGATCATATGCGCAGAAGAAACAATATATAACTATAACCAAGAAACAACATGCAGCCACACAAATGAAAAAACTATCATTCTTAAGATTTCCTCTTATCCGTCTAGAAGAGGCAATGCAAGCGTGTAGAGAGGTTTTGTAACAGAAAAGGCAGGTGAGGACAATGGAGCCTAGTGAGAAACAAGTTCTTGATAATTCAAAAGAGGAACACCTATAGAACTGATGCACAAGGATATCCGGTGTAGTGCTCTTACTCTGGTAGTGCTGCTTGTTGACTAGCAATCATACTAGATTCTTTAAGCATGTTTAGAAGCAAACGTTGCATACTTGAAAAAACTCTCATTATTGAGATAGCCTCTTGTTCACATAGAAGAGGCAATGCAAACATGTAGAGAGGTTTTGTAACAGAAAAGGTAGGAGGGGCAATGTGACCTATTCTTGATAATTCAAAAGAGCGACACTGAGACTGCACAAAGATATCCCATGTAATGCTTTTACTCTAGTACCGCTACTCGTTGATTAGCAATCATATAAGTGGGTTTCTAAGCAAATATTGTATACAACAATATTGTACCAGCCAATCAAGCTATCTTGTTGAGAGAAGTCAACCCGCTGAAGTAAAGTTCCAAACTTCCAATCAGATGGACGTATGTAATCAGCTACCAAGAAAAAGCAACACTACACCACCATACAACGGCTAGATGTACCGAGAAAAACATCACTACACCCCTCTGGGACGAAAGCAGTCCAAAGCGATCCGGATAGACCCCTTCTCATTTTTCACTTTTACTTTTGAATATATAAAACAAAATCAAAACCTGGAAAGCCTGAAACAAAAAACAAACACGAACTAACAGGATATCACGATATATCGAAAAAGTGAAAACATGTCGATACCGATCAGGATACGAAAGGAAAAAAACAGAAACACCAACCCATAGTCCATAATGATTAGAACAAGTCAACCACATAGACATAACATAACTGCATAAGCAATTGTAATGGACTAATGATAGCACCATGACAGCATGCACGAAGACACAAGTTTTATATATTCGAACAACATGTGTGATGATTGCTCAAGTGCATAAGCAGTTCAGCACACTCACTGTTTGCCTGGCTGCCACAGACACATAGTTTAATAGTTGACATCATGTCCAGACCACAAGTAAAAACAAAAGTTTAAGCCTCAGCCTCACTAAACAGAAGTGAACAAACATAAGCACTAGTACTATACAATAGAACAAGAACAGCAAGTCATAACTCTTGGTTAAAAGCTACAGCCTATAGCTCGTCGGCATCATTCATGGTGTCAGGATTAGTGTCCATGTCATCTTCCTCATTCTCCTCAACCGAGTCAATCTGTCCCTCACTTTACTTTTTTCATTTGGTACCCTAAATAGTTTCACAGTAGCCAGCAAGTTAGTTCTGACATCTTACCTGAATTAGAAGCCGGTAGTGATGGAGGCTCCAGAAGGCGGCGCGCACTCCTTGCCTGATTGGCTGAATTCTTTGCCTTAGATGCAGAACGAGAAGGACCTTGACCGGTGGTGGGGCCAATCATCTTCGGTGTCTTCTTCGGTGGCTTCTCCGGGGCCATGCCGCCGTCAACCGGATGCGGCAGGCCGGCAGCACAGCAAGATCGGCGCTAGGGAGGGAGGCGTTTCTCCGGGCGGCGGCGTGGCAGGAGCAGGCGTCAGGAGGTTCCGGGCGGTGATAACTGGAGCAGGCGGCGGCGAGGCTGGGGCAAGCTTCAGGAGGTGCGCCTCCGGGCGGTGGCGGCTAGGAGGAACCGAGAAAGTTGAGGCGGCGACAGAAGGGCTCGGGATGGTTGGGGGGTACGGTATTAACCATAATAGTGATGGGCTGGGCCTTTTGGAGAGTAGAACTTGGGCTGGACCTGGATCACTTCATCCAGCCGATTGCTAATTAACAAGACCGTGGGCCCCACTAAAAGAAGAAATAAAGAGCTAATCATTCAGTAACTTCTGTTGCATTAAAATTGCTTAACCATCATTTGGTCCCTGATCAGCTCACGTACGGACACACCCAGAGCGCGATGTCCCTGTAGGAGAGAGAGGGGGCAGTTTCCCCCCCCCCCCCCCTCGCCCTCACCTCAACATCCGTCTCCAACATCTGCCGCCGGCCGCCGCCCCCACCCGCCCAGCACGAGCTACCGCCGCCGCCAGCCAAGCACGAGACGGGAGGGCGTGAGGAGCTCGCGGCGGAGTCCGATCCCATGGCGAGAAGGTAAGATGTCTCTACATTCCAAAGCCCCCGTTTTTCTAAACCCCAGCTACCGGCGAGCTCGCCCAATACCCTCTGGACCCCCACTTCTTCCCTAACCCCGGCGCCGGGAGCGCTGGAGTGGCGAGCCGCGCGAGCACGAGCTGGCAACCAACGCCGCGGCGCTGGAACCTGGACAAAAAAATGGGCTTTTTTTCAGCCCAGCAGAGGTACCGAGCACTCCATGCTCGGGAACGCCGGCGCCTCTACACCACGCCGCCGACCTCTCCATGGCCAGGTTCCGCCATGGGGAGGCTCCATTCCGGCCACGCAGGCACCGTAGAAGAAGGGGGGGACCCGCCTCGCCGTAGATCATCCCGTGCACTAGAAAGAAGCGGGGAAAGACCCCGTGAGCACTTGCAATGTCCGCCTCGCCGAGCCGCCACATCCCCATGCCACCGTCGTCGCGCCGCGTTTTCGGCCATCTCCGGCCACCTCGTGATGCGAGGAGGGGCCGTCGAGTTTCGCCTCGACCTCGCGCACCCTGCCGTGTAGTTGGATTGAGCCTAGGACCTACCCGTACCCCGAAGCAGTGGCCTTGCCGGAGCTCCGACTGGCGACCGCAGATTCCTAAATTCCTAATCGTTGAATCCTCGCCGCCCGCTTGCAGCCGCCCACCAACCAACGCGCCGCCGCGCGCCCACGCCATTGCCCGTCGTTGTCGCCGCGTCGTGTGTGACCTGCCCCCGCGGCCCCTCGCCCTCGCGCGGCCATCCGCCTCCGGCCTCCCACCGCTGGCCCGCTGCACGCGCACGGCGCACGCCTCACCGACCGACGAGCAGCAAGCAGGCGAGCTGAAGGCCAGAGCTGCTGCTGCGAATCCTGCGGACACTGTGTTGCATTTTCAAAAATAAATATCATTTTGTTGCATTATTAACCCAAATCAAATGTTTATTAACAGGAGGGCGGCGAGGACCATTCCGGACTGGATGGCTTACAACAGAGCCATGGCTGCGAGGAGAAGCGTCCTCCATGTTATCTCGTTGAGCATCGAGCGTGACGAAGATACAGGGGAGGATAAAATGCTTATGAAGGATGGAGGATCATCTTTTGTGATTAAGGTCAATCATCAGAGCCAGGAAAGCATCCTTCTCACATGTGCGCATGTGCTTTCCGGCGACCTGATCCCTGGTTCGCTTCGCGTGAGGAGGATGGTTCCGTACGGAGTTGAGCAATTCCCAGCACATATCCTTCACATCAACGAGGTCATGGATGTCGCCGTGCTCCGGGTGCCGGGACTGATAGCTGCACCGCCATTGAGGTTTGCACGAGATGATCCTACCTTTGCAGAAGGTATTGCAGCTATTGGCTATTGTGACACCTCTGGTCGCCTCAATGGTTTTTCCGCTATTCCTGCCATCAAACCAGGCCGCATCAGGTGTGTTTATTGAACTGCAGACATAGTTGTTGTGACTATATTCATTTTCTGACGGTTCAACTTCAAATTTTTAGCCAGGTCTTGACGTAATTATTATTTTTTGTGTTTGCAGGGGGACTGTCACAAAGGTCCTGAGCTCAAGCGAATTAGGCTCTATCATCTTATGGTGAGCTGTGTGGGCATGAAAGGAATGTCAGGAGGACCGATAGTATCTAGAAGGGGCGTAGTGGGAATGTTGGGAGGAGAAGAACTCTAATTTATAATCGTATAAGTAGCCCTGCCTCTTAGGCCTATGGATGGGTTTAGATTGGATAAAGTGATGTGATGCATAGTATATTTAGGTGGGAATTTAGTAGGTGTTTAGTTGTAAAAAGTGGTGGTGATGAATAGTGGTGGGTAGTGAGAGGTGACGTGATATGAATAGTGGATTGACGTGAATAGTGAATAGTTGGTGAGAGGAAAATAATGGGTGATACGATGGATGATCGGATGGATAGGGAGAATTGGGGGGAGAAGTGTGGGAACTAAACACAGCTGCTCACGTGTGTAACTAATGATGTACGGTACTTCTTGTTTTGTGTTTTTTCAGGCTGCTTTGACAATGGACGATGTGATAAATCTGCTCTGATCGTGCCTTTGACCAATCAGCAACTATGGCCCCAACGAGCGCAGACACTGGGCTTCTGAAATTTTGGATCAATTCTGAAAGGGCAATATTGATTTGGAAAGAATTTCAGTTTATCTGTTGACCTTTTCTACTCTTTTCCCCAAAAATAATTAGTACCATTTTTCGATATGGGGTTGCGTGCGTAGTGAAATACCAGTGGCAAACTGCATCTTGTTGGTCTTGGTCAGTCAGAGAGATACCCACTTGTGGGGTTGACTTTAACTTGCACTTTTATGTGTATCTGGTGAACATTTCACAATTCTGGTTCCATTCTGGTTTAATTGATATAATCTAGCTTTACTGGATGCTCACTCGGACCTCTATCATTACGAACCGCAACGGCAAAGCTCAGCACCATTGATACATTGGGGCAAACAAACGAAACACAATCTAAATACAGAAAACTTATCATTGAGCATTAGTATTCCTCTAGCATGAAGATCCCCATAGTGACTAGATCACTTATAAGGAGGTAAAACGTAACAGCCTTTTGTTCGCTACAATTCAATCCCTGTAATACGATACAGCTCACGACGACTTTCGCATCAGGTGATTTCCCCTAGACTGTCAACCTTCTCGTGCTCAACTTTCGCATTAGATTGACGACAGATGGATCTATCCGAATAAGTCACACAAGGTGGATCGGATTGTCCCCTTGAATGGACTGATTTTTGGTTTTTGCAAGATCTGGGTAGCATCAAGGTTGCCCAACTCAAAGCTCACGTATAAGCCTATCTCAAATGAAAATTGATTTTATAAATCACTCTGGTATGTTTCTAGTCTGCAACTTATCACTCCCAAAGAAGCTGACAATATTGGTTCTATTGATTATTATATTGCAACTTGCTTAGCAATTAGAATAAGCTTAATATTAAGTTATGCATGAGCAATTTGCTTGTCATATGGATTGTACAAACGAAAATTGTGAAATTTACTTGGCAGCTCAGTAAAACTGCCAAGGAAATGGTCACTTTCTTCGGTTCACACAAAACTGCCAAGAAAATACATATTTTCTTTGGCAGTTTAGAAAAAAAGCCAAGAAAACACATACTTTCCTTGGCAGCTCAACAAAACAGCCAAGAAAACACACAGTTTGCTTGGTGGTTTAGAAAAACGCTAAGAAAATGCACACTTTGCTTGGCTGTTTAGAAAAACCGCCAAGAAAGATGTACATTTCCTTTGTTTATAAAGGCTGCCATGGAATTACGTTTTCTTGGCTGTTTATGAGCACTACCAAGAAAAAACTATATACCTTGGCGGTCTCAACTTGGCCGCCAAGGCAATTCTAGTTTGGTATAGTGCGTTTTTAGGCTCATTCATCTCCAGCAGAATTAATGCAACACATAATGTGTGTTTGGTTCAATGGCTATCTCCTGACCAGGTATTCTTGAACCAACTTCAACGTGTTTGGTTGGTTGAAGAGGCCTACATGTAGTTAGGTCCTAGCAAGCCACCAAAGGGGCCTTATTTTGGCTCCAAGGGCGTGTTTGGAAGAGTGACCCTAGGCAGGGCCACCCATTTGTAGAATGTGGCTCCCACTTTGGAGGTCGACCAAGAAGACAACTACCGCTAATTGCCATCTTCAGATGGCGTTAGGGGTTAGGTGGTGGGCCAAACCAAATGAGCCCAAAGGAAAGCAGGATATATATTTTATATAGATGAAAGAAATAATCACAACAAATCGGTTAATAGTACTTAACAAAGGTAAAAGATTTGAATAGAAGGCCTCAGACATGAATATTACATAATTAACAACTATATGCAGCTCCAAAGTAAAGACACATAGCATAGTTAAATGAACAAAGAGACCATATGCAGCTCCAAAGTAAAGACACATAGCATAGTTAAATGAACAAAGAGTTCCAACATGAGTAGATGTTACCATTTGATTGCGTGTTGAGTAGATGTAGCATACTAGCATTGTAGCTTGCATCAACGAATGCAGAATACACTTTCAGCTTGGCCCAATGGTTACTGGATATACGTTCAAATGAGCTTCAACAGCCGTCTTGACTAAAAAGTGACACGTATACGACGATGGATTCAATATAATAAGAGCAAGATCAATAAAAACGCCCGCTGCAGGCGAAATACATCTCCCACGTCACTCTCAGCCAGCAGTAAAAGGAGCCTGGTATAGTGAGCAGGCGAGGAAGCGAGCGTTGGATGAAATATTTTATTAATTATCATTGGTTTGGACTCCAAAGAAAGAACGCAGGCACCTCGGGCGGGCCGCATGCGCCAGCAACCAGCGGGCGAAGAAATAGTCGCTCGTTCTCTTCTCTCTTCTTTTCTCTCTCTTCCAGTTAGGATTTTTGTGACATGGACATTCATTTAGCCTGCTGACTAGGACTCATAATAATACTTGCTCTAAGTAATCAGCTATTTGCATAGAGATCGACCAAGAGAAAAGTCAGCCCCCTGCGTCCAGTTAACTGATCACATGCAACATCAGACCAATTTATTTATTTGCTAAATTGCTAATCATGTACCATTATACTTCCTCCATCCTAAATTGTAAGTCATTTGACTTTTTTTATGCAAAGTTTAATCGATAGTCTTATTCAAATATTAGTGCAAATTATTATTTCTTTTGTCATGGCTAGCTTTATTTCTTTTGACTTAAATTTGACTATGCTTGCACAAATTTTTTGAACAAGACGAGCGGTCAAATTTAAGATAAAAAAAGTCAAACAACTTATACTTTAGGATAAAAGAAGTAATATACAGTATTATATATCTGCATATTATGGTAGTGCATTCTTCATGCTCCTAGCATATTCCTTTAGCCTTTTTGGCCCTTCTTTGGGAGATGTTGCTTCGCCCAGCTGCCTCACCATTGCGCGGCCAATGATCACTCCGTCCGCACCCCATTCTGCAATCTGTTTGTTCAGTGAAAGGGATATACATACATGATGAGTTGAAATTTGCGATAAATCAACCAGACCATGCATATTATACTGTAGTAAATAAATCGGAGGCGGTTTTTTTTACAAAAGAAAATCAACCTATTACCTGTTTTACATGCTCAGGCTTGGATATGCCAAATCCAATAGCCACAGGTTTATCAGTGACCTGATTGCAAGCAGCAAGACAACCTCATCAATGACTGTTGACAGTATTGTTCCAACAAGACCGTGTGCACCCGCATCCTTGGCGGCGGCGAAGCCAGGCGGGGCCCAATCGCACGATGGGGTTAAAGTAGGAGAAGAGCACCACCGGGCAGGACAGCTCCGGCGTCACCTCCCTCATCATCGCCAGCACGCCGTCCGGCGTCGCGCCGCTCGCCCGCGCCATCGAGGCTTACGGGTCCGATCGAGAAGGGCACTGGGCACCCAGTTCAATGACGTCGGCGCCGCGCCGCCGCATCACGCGTCCAGCAGCCGGCCGCAGCGCCTCCGCCGTCGTCGCCAGGTCCGGGTCGCCGGCGGTGATGTACGGGATGAACGCCGTCTGAATGCGATGATCACGCGGCGCATATACTATTACCAAATAAAGCTCGATCATTAGGCTAAGGCTGTACGTACAAAACTCGTATGGATGACTATATATATGAGTATATGACAGAAGCACACACAACACGAAAAGGTGCGTGAATAAGTAAATCTTACTATCTTACTAATTAGACACTTCTTTTGAAGCCCTCCGGGTGATGCCACCTAAGAATTCTAGTTGGACACTCTAAAAAAAGAGAGAAAACTAATAGAAGCCTCCACGTGAAGCCACTAAATCCTAGGTGGACAATAAAAAAAAGTGATTTTAATAGCCGTTGAATGTATTTTATCATAAATTACCCACTTACGCTATTATAAATTATTATAAAAATAACTGCATATATTTATATGTAAATTACCCACCCATGTCATTATAAATTATTATAAAAAATAACCTCATATATCTATGTGTAAATTATCCACACATGCCATTATAAATTATTATAAAAATAATCTCCTATATCTATGTGTAAATACCCATCCATGTCATTATAAATAATTATAAAAAATAACCCCTATATCTATGTGTAAATTACCCAAAAATAATATTATAGAATTAACTATAAATCATCTGTGGGTCACATCTATCATTCATATACTACTATGTAAAAGAAAATCTAAATCACATGTCGGTGACATTTAACATAATAAATCTGTTTACTTCAAATAAAAATTCTTCTAACTATCCTACCATACCTGTGAATAATAAATCTTCTAATAAATTTACAAGTTCAACAATAATGTAGTATAAACTGTACATATCTTTTTATTATATAAAAAATAGGGATATGAGCCTCCTCTGCTGATTCCCGTAAAAAAACAGTATAAACACCACATGTTGCGATTGAATAATACAAAAGAATAGAAGACAAAAAGTGCATGCAAAGTCTATGAAGCGAATATTTACTGACGAATCAAAAATTTGGTTCTTATTATGGTGGATCTTTCAATAAAAATAAAGTTTAAGTTAATTGTACTTATTATTCTTTAAATATAGTATACAACACAATCTTAAAATTATATTAACCTCTCTCCCCAATTATGCTGACGAAATAATAGTGTGTATAATATATTGCATTCATAGTCCACGTGAAAAAATAATATGAATCTTATTATGACTACTAATAAAATTAAACAAATAACTTATAATAAAAAAAGTATTGGCCCGTGCGGAGTCACGGATTGATGGACTGGTATAATAAAATTGACACCTCAGTATAGGCACTGCTACACACATGTGACTATGTGGAGTACATGAGTGATATTTCAGTACAATTACATTTATTTTTTTTAATTATCTAAACTAGGTTCAACTTGTGGAGTGATGAATCTACCAAGAACACATTCTAATATACTAGGATATGAAATTGGGCATAGACATGGAGCACATCACAAGTTATATGAGAAAGGACTGACTTAGTGCTCCAACTACCACTGGTGGAAAACTGAGATTTAGTACCCGTTGGGAAGGGCCTTAGATCCTTAGAGACCAACCGGGACTAACTTCTAGAGACAAAAGACCCCCACTTTAGTTACGACCTGGAATTAAAGAGTTTTTGTCAAAAATAAAAAAGAGAAATTCCCAAGAGCGCCCCCACCCTCCCCCCCCCCCACACACACACACGCTAAAGGGTAACCCACGGGACTCCTGGAGATAGCGCGCCGTGAGAACTCGTTTTTTTTCCTTTGTGAATAGGGAGACAAACAGTACAAATTTCCTTTAAATTTTGATCGAATTAAACAAATCCAGGGCAAATTGTCAAGCCATAGGTTTGGCAATTTGCAATGTACATAGGGTAAAATGAACTCGTTGTGAGTCAAATTCTTTTAGCTACCGAAGAACTTATTTTCAGATAGGATAGGAGTATAGATTAAACACGAACATCATAATCAAGTGTAAAAGAAGACAGACCAAGTTCTGGGCTAATTCCAGAAAAGAGTGCCAAGGAACATTAACAATAACGCGATGGTTCAATCTCGGAAATAACCAGTACAGATCAGATCATGGCATGCCAGACAATATAATAGCTTCTCTGCTGCAGTCGGCACGCCGCTGGTCGGCCGCGCTGTTGGACCAGTTCCCTGAGGCAACCCGACCGTCGCCTTCCATGACCATCCCATCAGCTGAAAAAGAGATGCATCGCCGTCCTCCTCAACTGTACATTAACTACAACATACAAAAAATAGTCCAGCTATATTGTCAACTCGCATCGCGCTACAGTAGTACTCCCTCAACGAGTCAATAGTTTGTCGTCATCAACTCATGCTGTGAAGAAGTTGTGCTCGTCTGTCTAAACCAGAACGCGTGCACTCCAACTCCAACTACCTATCCGGATAAGCAACCTCTTCTCTGTTCCTGCAAGATCATGCCAACAACCTCAGTGCCACCACAGACTGCAATGTATACGGCGAAGGGACGAACAATCGACAGAAAACACAAGGGGGGATTTTCCTGAAGGGAACTCTTCAATAGGCCTGAAGCGACGTACTGGGAGTCGGCAGGGACTGCTGTAGTTAGACCATGATTCTCCAACTGATGCTATGTTTATCGGCGAGTTGAGCTTGAGACAGTGGGTTAGTCAAGCATTCCCACATGAAATTTCAAATGTTGTTGACAGTAATATAGTGCTTGACGAGCTGAATAATGGTATTGAAAATGCAAATGGTCCTGAGAACTTCAGCATGTTGAATACCTACCTGGCATCCATAATTGAGTTGGCCTTGCTATGCTCGAGAGCTGCACCTGAGGAAAGAATACCAATGAATGATGTGGTAGTTAAGTTAAACAAGATCAAGTCAGACTGCAGTTTGCAGCACGGAAAGAAAGGGTTTATTCAACACAACAACTGATATCTCCAACTTTTTTCGAGAACACAACAACTGATATCTCCAACTTCAACCTCATCTGGGTGATAATACAAGCAATCTGATCAGCAAGAACTTGGGAGGACGATAGCAGTTTTCAAGCATGAGTCGGCAAGAAATAAAGGCTTCAGTTCAGAAGCACTGGCCACAAGCATTCAATTGAAAAGGCGCTCAAATCACACAATTTTGCAGGATTGGAACATCAAGAAAGATCGGTATCAGCAAATTTTTCCAGTGCAAGTAAATCAGTGGAGGGAGAAGGTGGCTGCAACCTAATACCATTCAATAGAAAACCAGAGTTTGCGATTTCTGGTATTGCCTGAAAAAATAGCATATTACTGATACGGAAAAAGTAATGATGTAAAATTGTATCGCTTTTTCAAACATATAGTGCTCTGTAATCTGTATATCACCGCAATCATAGAAGGGTACAAATAATTTAGAAAGATGCTAACATCCTCAAACCAAACCATATTTGCGGTTTTCTGGCATTGTTGTGGGTTGCATCCGAAGGGCAGGAAAGCAACGATTGGCAGTCCGCCTAGTGACCCAGGCCAACTCTATTAAAACCCAAACCTAATCCGTACATTAATTACATTCGCAGATCGGCGACGTCGCTAATTTCGAAGGGAACGGTACATCAAACATCATGCAGGACGGGAGTGTATGGAATTGGAAAGATAGCGGGAGAGACCAAAGGACTCACAACGTCACACGGCGGCGCGGAGGTTCTTCGGTTTGCGGAGGCCGCCGACGCCGCGAGCGGCTGCTGCGCCGCGCGGAGAGAAGGGCTAGGCCACAAGGCGTTGGGCTGTTTCGCGGGCCGAAGAGAGAATTCGGCCCGTGCAAGTAAGTATGACTCCACGGCCCAAGGGACTTCAGGAGACAGCAGCGCCGAGTGAATTCGTTTTTTTTTTTATTTGTGATGAATAGGGAGACAAACAGTACAAATTTCCTTTAAAATTTGATCGAATTAAACAAATCCAGTGCAAATTGTCAAGCCATAGGTTTGGCAATTCGCAATGTACATAGGGTAAAATGAACTCGTTGTGAGTCAAATTCTTTTAGCTACCGAAGAACTTATTTTCAGATAGGATAGGAGTATAGATCAAACACCAACAGCATAATCAAGTGTAAAAGAAGACAGACCAAGTTCTGGGCTAATTCCAGAAAAGAGTGCCAAGGAACATTAACAATAACGCGATGGTTCAATCTCGGAAATAACCAGTACAGATCAGATCTTGGCATGCCAGACAATATGACTTCTCTGCTGCAGTCGGCACGCCGCGGGTCGGCCGCGCTGTTGGACCAGTTCCCTGCGGCAACCCGACCGTCGCCTTCCATGACCATCCCGGCCTGTTTATCGCGAAATTTTTTTCGAGTACGTTACCTCACATGCATGACATATTAAATGTAGTCGAAAAAAATAACCCATTATATGGATGGAGTGTACTTCGCGAGACGAATCTAATGAGCCTAGTTAGGTCGTGATTAGACAATAAATTGCTACAGCAAACATGTGCTAATGACGGATTAATTAGACTCATTAGGTTCGTCTTACGATGAACTGATACAATCTGTAATTAGTTTTGTAATTAGTCTATATTTAATGTTTCAAATGTGTGACCGACGTACTGTAAATTTTTTTCGCGAAACATGACGCGGCCGGAATCAGCTGAAAAAGAGATGCATCGCCGTCCTCCTCAACAGTACATTAACTACTCCAACATACAAAAAAATAGTCCAGCTATATTGTCAACTCACATCGCGCTACAGTAGTACTCCCTCAACGAGTCAATAGTTTGTCGTCATCTACTCATGCTGCGGAGAAGTTGTGCTCTTGTCTGTCCAAACCAGAACGCGTGCACTCCAACTCCAACTACGAACCTGTTCGGCTGGTAAAATGAATAGTACTCGGCTGGTAGAATGAATAGTATTGTGTGAGAGGAAATAATCCGAAAGAAGCCAGCCGAACATGCTCTACCTGTCCGGATCAGCAACCACTTCTCTGTTCCTGTAAGATCGTGCCAATAGTCTCAGCGCCACCACAGACTGCAATCAGGCCCGGCCCTGGCGGGGGTCGAGCAGTGCCACCGATCAGGGCCTCTCTCTGCATGTATATATGTACTGTATAGTTTTTTTTTTTTAAGAATTACACAGAGCAGTGCCACCGATCAGGGCCTCTCTCTGCATGTATATATGTACTGTATAGTTTTTTTTAGAATTACACAGTACAACTCAGACGCTCACAACACGCACGTATACTCACCCCTATGAACACACGTACGCAAACCCTACCCCTATGACCACCTTCGAAGGACTGAGCATCCGGCAGATTTGGAGATTCCCGAAGTCACCATCGGCGCCTCGTTGTCGACGGGAACGTTGCTTACCACTTAACGCATAACGCCGATAAATCCTGGAAAATCTCAGGAAAAGGTGCGAGCACCAGGATTTGAACCCTGGTGGGTAGCGTCCCACTAGACCGTCATAACATTGGACTACAAGCCAATTTATGTACTGTATAGTTAGTCAGTCTGTTTATGGTTAGTGGTTGGTACTTGGTAGCTGGCCGGCCGGGTGTACGTATGTTACATAGATTTCATTTTGGCAAGGCCCAAAGGTGG
This sequence comes from Urochloa ruziziensis, assembly GCA_015476505.1. Taxonomy (NCBI): domain Eukaryota; kingdom Viridiplantae; phylum Streptophyta; class Magnoliopsida; order Poales; family Poaceae; genus Urochloa; species Urochloa ruziziensis. The sequence goes on along the minus strand of CM027126.1, from coordinate 36,184,775 downwards.
AGGCCCATTGCTCGTTCTAGCTTGTATGAGGTCTTGATCCGATCATATATGTGCTGCTCTGTGTCCATGTTGATGAACCGCCAAGATGCTTCGTTTCTATGCCAGAGTCCTAGGTGAAACGCATAGTAATACATCCTAGCTTTCTCTATTAATCTTAAAAATTAAAAATTCATATGTATGCCTCTATGTCTAGGCAGGCGATTTAACCTGATTGGTCCGTTCCCATCATTAATGACATCGGCAGAAGACCAAAAGTATTGTAATTTGGTAATTTACTGATTTTGTTGAGTGGATAGGTATGGTAGTACCTTTAGTAAATTGCTAATGGTCTTTAAAAAAAATATCAGCGCCTGATCATGTAGTGAGAAAAGAAAAAAGAGATAACACATAGATGAGTTTATAGAAATACAAATAAAATGCATTGACAAATCTGGACAACAAGAAAAAGAGATAACACATAGATGAGTTCATCTGTGGTTGCTAGAGGTTGTGGCCTTACCAAAGACAGGGTTCGCATGTACATATTTATTAATAAGTGTTCTATTATTATTATTAATCAATTAATTAATTAAGTAATTAATTAAAAATAATATTATAAGGCCACATTTTTAATTTTGAACTGGGCCATCAAAATCTCAGGACCGGGCCTGACTGCAATGTACTCCTACTCTATACGACGACGGGACGAACAATCGACAAAAAAACACAAGAGGCGATTTTCCTGAAGGGAACTCTTCAATAGGCCTGAAGCGACGTACCGGGAGTCGGCAGGGACTGCTGTAGCTAGACCATGATTCACTCAAACATATCCGGTATGCGGTAAATCAAAGAGGTGTGATTCAGAGACGAGGGCGATTTCCGACAGTTTAACAAGGTGGCAGGGGCACATTTCGTTTCCACGAAACCGTAGGGTGTGAACATGTGTACTTGTGTACAGGTACAAAGTCAACCTACTCTGACCATGTTCCATGGTGCGCAACAGCACAAGCTGTTCATAGTCAAAAAGCAGCAGCAAGCTGGCTTCAGCTAATTTTCAGTTCCCAGGGAGGCAGCGACTCAATCTAGCAAATTGAACTTCCGGGCACCTATGTTGCACAGATTCTCGGATACGGTAATGCGATACTTCGATACGCTTGTCGGTGCCAATCCTGGGAGAGGCCCTAAAACAGCAATAATCACCAACTAAACCGCCGGAACCTATTAACCAAGCAAAAAACAAGTGTGGAAGCCTTGATCCGCTCTCGAGCTCGAGGGTATCCTGCCCCCCTCGAGCGAGGCGGAACTCCGCCTCGCTCGAGACTTCTCGCTCGAGGCCCGGAGGCCGCTCCCGATGCCCAACTCCGCCTCGCTCGAGACCCCTCGCTCGAGGGCCCACTGACGGCTCACCTACCCGCGGACAAGGGCATTAAATGGCTCTGCGCGGTCTGGGGCAAGGAAGTCAAGCAGCGAATCATTAGCCCATCCCCGGTCATCTCCGCCAACCCCTGACCCCGTGCGGTCATTTCCGACACCGTGCGGTCATCATCTGACCCCCTGCGGTCATCCTCTGCGTCATGCAGCATGGTGAACCTGTGTGGCGTCACGGGCCCGAGCGATGTGACAGCCCTGTACTGTCACGCTCCCCCGTTCTACCAACTCCGGTACGGGGACCCCTCGAACGAATAGAGGGAACCCTCGAACGGGCCCGTGGCCTGTTGTACTTGACGATGACGACCCACACCGACCCATAAAATCAGAAGCATAAGGAGCGCACGTCATGTACAGGGAACGTCGCGTCTTCCGCCAGAACGCCATACGCCGGGGAGTCGCCTAATCCGACAACACAAGCCAAGACAAAGGTCACGCCCGAGGTCACGCCCCGTCGTACGCTGACACTGTACTAAGTACTGTCCTCCTACTGTTTGTAACTGCCCCTCTTTGAGCTATAAAAGGAGGAGGCAGCCCCACGGAACAAGGGACCGACCAGAGACTGATTCACACACTCACTACTTAGTTCAAACCAAGAACACGACTTTCACTCGTTCTAAGGGACATGGAGGCCCATCCTCCTCTCCCGCCAAGCTTGTAGCCCCCCTACTGCGAGCACCCCCCGGTGCGAGGCAATACAAGTGCGCAAGCACACCCTGCTGGACGTACGATCGATAGATCGGAACCAGGATAAAACCTCGCGTCACCATATTGCCCTTGCATCGACCATCGAGAGACGGGACACAGCGCACTTTTCTGCAGGTGATTGGAGCCCCGCGCGGTTCCGGCACCGACAGTGGCGCGCCAGGTAGGGGGCATCGCGCTGTGATCAACTCCTTGACCCACCAAGTTCTCTCGATGGTGATCCGTACCGAGCGCCTCGTCGACCGCTGCTCCTACGGTTCATCCGACCCGCTCCCGGCCGGATTCACTATCTGGTTCGGGAGCCTGGGGTTTGAGGCAACCGGCAACGGTTATCTCATGCGGCTCCTCCCAGGGGATGCGGCCACCACGACCACGACCGCCACGACAAGCCCGCCGCCGCCACCGACGCCCAGGCGCAGGAGGCGCTCAGGGCAACGTTCACGGCAAGCACGCATGGAGCGGCGCCGGGTTGCGCGCGCACGTCGTCTGGACGACGTCGACTTCAGCGAACTTTGTGGTATTATGCAAATTGTTGTAGTTTCTAGTGGTATGTATTTAGAAGGGCAAGTTTAGCATTTTCATATATCTAGTCTGCCCCTTCACTTAGTGTTAGGTCTTATCATTTAGCATCATTCTTGGGTATGTTTCATGCTTCTAATGTTAATTCTTGCTCAGGCTGTTGTCGTTATATAACTATTGCAATGTCCTGACCATTACTGCAGAATTTAAGTGAATTTGCTTTCTGTGTATAGTATCTTAGTGTATGTCAGTGCTGATCACTTGACCTTGTTGCACCAGTACATGGAGATTTTCTCAACCAGGAACAGTTAGATCTAGAGTCATTGGGTTACCCTAAGTTACCGTCAAATGTTTCAGGAGGTGAGCCAGTGCTTCTAAATTTGCTGACTTTTTACATCTGTCCTGTACCACTAACAACTCTTCTACAATGCATATTTCTCCAGATGGTATGATCTTGGTTAATACTTTTGAAGAGACTTTCGGTGACATGCACGGTGAAGGTGTCTGGACAAAATTTGGGGAAAAAGCTTCTAACTTAAATGACAATGTTGTCGCACTGGCTTCATTCAATGGTGATATTACAACGATGTGCCATTTACTATTTCATCCCTATTTTGATTACAACTAGGTGATAACCAGAATCATGGCATGCAGGAGAAGAAAGGGTTTTTGCATGCACAGGGTTTTTTATTGAATGGAATGGATCTACAATAATTTTGACATCAGCGAGCTTGGTTAGAAATTCTAGTGATGAGAACAAGATTGTTGAAAACTTGAGGGTTCGTACTCATTGTTCTCTGTGACTACTGTTCTTTTAAGATGCTGTTAAGTCTCATCACTGTATTATTTGCAGATTGAAGTATTGCTTAAGCTTAATGACCAAGACCAGTACAGAGAAGGGACACTAGAACATTACAGTCTACATTACAATGTAGCTCTAGTCAATATCAAGGATTACTCTGCTCCTCGTCCATTAAAGGCGCTGCTTGGCTGCAAGGAGCCTGGCAAAGTAGTCGCTGTAGGGCGTTGCTTCAAATCAGGCGCACTAATGGCTAAGTGTGGGGAACTGGTTTCCTGGTCAGGAACACTTGATTGCGATTACCTTTTCCGTTCCACGTGTAAAATCAGTAAGGTAACCCCCTAATTTTTCTCGGTCATAGTAAATAACTCCCTACCTTTTTCCATAAGGTGTAATCTGACTGTCCAAAATTGAGCTTTGACTGTAAATTCCCGTGACATTATTTTACTACATGGTCATGAGAAAGTATTTTGGAATATGAATCTAACTGTATCATTCAGCCTGTTGGTTTGTGCTTTTGCTGTGTTTGCTTAGCAGCAGCTGCGCAGCACAGCCTCTCAGCAGCAGGTCTACCAGCTGAAAGTTGGCTGCTTTACCTGGATGCAGTTACTGTGGCTTCTGCTAATTTACTAGTTGGCTGCTGCAGCCGCTGACTGCTTTTCCTAACGGAGCCATTATTTTTTTGACAATACCTGTATGATTGGATTAATCAATGGTCAGAGCTTGAATTGGGTAGAAATATGCCTTGTATCCTGAGTAAAGAATATGTAGCTACATCTGAATGAGTTGGCTAGCAATATAAATCACAGCTTGTTCATGTTAACTTGCTAGGCTGGGATTGGAGGCCCTCTTGTTAATTTCGATGGGGATGTCATTGGCATGAATTTCTATGACAAGAGAATTGGAACTCCTACCCTAGACTGGGATGAAATTTGCATAATTCTAGCACGGTTTGAGACAAAAAGGTATTGCATCTAACACATGTTTTTTTGGGTAACATTTTAAGAACCTTTGCTTTGGGTGAAGCATAATATTTTATTGATATGTTTTGACAGTAAACTTGGTGAAGTTGGCAATGACGGTGCACCTTTTTCATGGAAAATAGATGATGATGACAAGACTAAGTTAAACAGGTTGGTAGTCGCTATACATTAAGCTAGGGTTAAGTTTTGGACGTATGAATTATTTCATTGAACTGAACAGGTGGCCTGTGCCAATGCCTTGCTGGTGCCGTCCTGAGGATAAGTCTGATGATGATGATGAGGTGGGCATTATAAAAAATGGTCGTGTCTGGAGGTACACTTACTGTCGTGGAAAGAAAGGTGTCCTCTTTTAGATGCAATCACGCTTTTGATTGGTATCACCATCTCCATGATCTGTGGCATGCTGAAGTCTTGTGATGTAACATTTGTATCTTGGGATTCATTGGTGCTATGTTTTGTAATAGCATGCATTGGCAGTTAAGTTGCACTATCGTACCTGTGGGCTGTTATCTGTCTTGGAGTTATTTAGTTCTATGCTGTTGTGTCGAGTACTGTTTTGGGCACGAAAGAAAATTTGAAAATCAGTTCTAGGTTGCGAGCTGAACTATGCTCAAGAGTAGAACCAATCTAGCAGCCCCTGATTTTCCATCCTGATGAAACATTTTTTTTTTAAAAAAAAACAAGCCATTCGCTTGCTACTCAACAGAAAGGATTCAACATGTATTGCACTTACTCTATTACAGTAGTAAGACTTGCCAGCTTCAATATCTCTTCAATTACATCTTGAAAAAGTAAAGCAAAGCTCAGGCAACTCTAAACCTCACCACAATGCTGTGCTCGACTTTGGCCAAGTTTTTTAGTCCTGCTGTATAGTTTTGTCATTCTCAATAGCTCCGTAAAGGAGTAACCATGCAGGCCATCGTCATTCTCCGTAAAGAACTCTGTTAAAATTTTGGGCACGAAAGAAAATTTGAAAATCAGTTCTAGGTTGCGAGCTGAACTATGCTCAAGAGTAGAACCAATCTAGCAGCCCCTGATTTTCCATCCTGATGAAACATTTTTTTTTAAAAAAAACAAGCCATTCGCTTGCTACTCAACAGAAAGGATTCAACATGTATTGCACTTACTCTATTACAGTAGTAAGACTTGCCAGCTTCAATATCTCTTCAATTACATCTTGAAAAAGTAAAGCAAAGCTCAGGCAACTCTAAACCTCACCACAATGCTGTGCTCGACTTTGGCCAAGTTTTTTAGTCCTGCTGTATAGTTTTGTCATTCTCAATAGCTCCGTAAAGGAGTAACCATGCAGGCCATCGTCATTCTCCGTAAAGAACTCTGTTAAAAGGTGTAGCTAATAGCAACTAGCAGCTTCTTAGTAAAAAGCCAATGGATTTTCAAATGAACTAGTCGGATCGACGCGCCATGCGCGCCCGCTCCAAATTTACAGCATCCAAAAGACTTATTAAAATTTTTGAAAGAAAAATGGAGAAAGAGAAATCAGAAATGAAAATTTTTAAACGGAAATGCTAGAAAGCATACGGCCGATGCGTGCCCAAAAGATCGGACGCTTGGCACCTGTAGGACCCACACTCCACGTTCTTATCCTTCTTACTTCCAGAATTTTTTTCCTTTCTCCCCGCACCACTCATTCTGCTCAGGCGCCGTTCACCCCTCTTTCGCTCTCTCTCCCCCACGGCAGCGCTCGTAGCTCGCAGCTGCCGTATCGGCGCCGGCGGTGGTGCTTGCCCCTCACCGCTCCCTCCACTGCATCAGCGTTCTTTATCCCCTTCCTTTCCTCTCCAAACCACTCATCCCGTTCAACTCTCTCTCTCCGGCGCATCGAACAGGAGACGCTCCGGGCGACGGGGGCACGGCGGCTGGCTGGTCCCGGCCTAATGCGGCGGCGGCCGGAAGGTATGGGCGGGCGGAGAGCGGCCGGCGGGAGTGAGCTCCGGCGATGGTGGCAGCGCGAGCGCCGGCGGCCGGAGCCCCGCAGGCTGGCGTCCGCGAGCCTCCCCTGCGGGAGCGCGGCGGCTCGGCCTCCCCGACAGGGTAGCGGCGACGCGGTTTCCCCTGCGAGGACGCAGCATCCTGTCCTCCCCGGCAGGGGTGCGGCAGCGACGAACAGGTCGCCCGTGATCGGCGGCGACGAACGGCCAGCCGGCCTCCCACGGAGATGCACAACGGCACCCGGGTTCTCTTACGGCGCGCGGCGGGACCTGGCCTCCGGCGACAGCGTGTGACCTCCCGCGGCCGCGGGAGCGTATCGGCGGGCGCCGGCCGCGGCGGAGCTGGCTTCGCGCCGGCTGCGGTACTCCAGCTAGCCCATTCTAGCGGCGAGCGGGCCGACCAGCGTCGGCCGCGGGCTGCAGCTCACGAACGCAGGGCGCGGCGGAGCTGGTGCGCGCCATCAGCGGAGGGGCGCAGTGCGGCTCGGCGGGGCACATATTGCCTGTTGGAGCATCGCTGCCGGGCAAGGCGGCGTGGCGCGGCTCCGACGTGCGGTCGGCACGCGTGGTCGGAGCGAGCTGCCGTGTTCTGCCCGGCGGAGGGACACGATGCGGCCGGGCACTCCACGGCCTTCGGTCTTCGGCGACGATGGACATGATGGAGGAAAAAATATATAGGTGGAGGCGAAAGCAGCGTCTGCACGGCGGACGGGACGGGAATTCTCTCGACTCTTCGGTGCTAGACCAACGTGGCCAGTAGCCGGCGGAGAGGGAAAAAGAAAAAAAATAATCACTGTGCACGGGCCCAGCTACAGTAGCCGGAGGCACGAGCGCGCGCCGATTCTTGGCGCTTTAATATAGGAGGGTAGATTCTGTCTCCTTTCCTTCGGTTGTACTAACCTCAACAAATTAGGTATTTTGCCGGCTTTGGCCGATGGAAAGTCATCGCGTGACCTGCTGATTCCGCTTTCACTAGCTAAGGATTTGCCTCAGATTGTTCGATGGTCTCTAGGGCTCTCGAGCATTTCTCTGTTCTCAGACCTCCATGTCCAATGGTGCGCAAGTCTTTAATTCATAAAACGTGATGCCATGGATTTCATGCAACACCTTTAGTTCGCGAAAACTTTATATTGGGAAGCGTGTTTATGAGGGAGTGGCACGGTCTACGAGGTGAAAGTTTTTGGAGATTTTGGGAACTAAACAGCCCCACAGCCACTTTAATTATTAGAGGCGCGACCGAGTAGCCTAGCTAGCCGTGTGTACATACATGCACGTCGTCGCGCGGTAGTATGCAGCAGGGCGCATGCGTTTTTGACAGAGTCCTGCACACTCACCAATCCACAAAAACGTGACGTCACGCCACGTAAGACCGCTCCCAAAAATCTTTCCGTACCGAGACAGATCACGATTTGTTAATGCAAACTTCTAAAGCATGATTGGGCCCGTTGCGTTCACTTGCTTGACGCGCTTGCATTTACGTTACCCGGCGGCGGCGGCGCTTCGTCCCGGCGACGATCTGGTCGGAGGCGCGGAAGCGGTCGTGCTGAGAGCCTGAGAGTGCTGACGTGAAAGGTGGAGCCGACAGCAATAGACGAGCTCCGATCACCGGGGCCCATCTCCAGCCACGTGAGCAGCTGAACCGGTCTGCTCCCGGCCCCACCAGCTGCGAGCCTTTTAAGACGCGCCCCGCCTTCTTCCCCGCCAAGCCGCACCCGCGCGCCAATTCGTCTCCCTCCCCCTCTCCGGCTCTGTTCTGATCGGCGCGGCGAGCGCGGGAAAGCCCGGAGCGGGAGCGCGGCGGCGAGATGTGGGTGTTCTACATGATATCGCTGCCGCTGACGGTGGGGATGGTGGCGGCGACGCTGCGCTACTTCGCGGGGCCCGCCGTGCCGGCGCGCGTCCTCGCCGTCGTTGGATACGCCTGGCTCTGCTCCCTCTCCTTCGTCGTCCTCGTGCCCACAGACATCTGGACGGTGCGATCCCGCCGCCTCCTTGCTTTGCTCTCCCCACTCGCGCCACGCTGCTAGTGCTACGCCGCCGCGACCTCTGCTGGCTGCCTGGCTGCTTAGTGTGAGGCGCTACCAGAGATAATTTGGGCGTGCGAGTAAATTAAATTGAACTGCGTTTGTTCCGCGGCCGTACAGATTGAGAATAGGATGGAGATGGGGGTGCGCCGTAGTTTTCGATACTGGTGAAATGTAGCGTCGGGATTGGAGTTTCGATGAACCATATGTGAACCCGCGTTGATAGTTTGTTGCGGAATGATTTTTGGTTGGTAGATCATTGTGCGTAGGTAATGTCAATGCTAAGGTAAAAAAGTCGTGAAAACAATCACGAGAGTGACTGGGGTTAGATGGTGAAATCGTCAAATTGGCATTGGACTGGTTCAATTCAATGGCTTGTCAACTCCTGCTGCTCAAGAATTTAAGCAAACAATCACCATCAGTAAACCGTTAGACTTTTGTTGTACAATATACATATAATATACTCGTGCTGTTACTTGTTACGCTACACTCGTGTACAGTGTACTGATGCTAACCTGTTTTCAATCTGTTGACCTGGCCCTTTATGCTATTATCGGATTCCAGGCAATTTCAGGAAATCAGAAGAGTGACGTCGGATTCTTTTGGAGCTGGTCGTATTGGAGCACATTTATCCTAGCATGGTATGCCAGTGACCACACATGTTCGTGTTTGTACTGCATATCAAATGAAAAAACGTGTTTCATTCTTGGAAGACTGGAAATGATTGTGTTTCTTATTATGAGCTCAAAACATGACATGTCTTTTGCGTAACGTTAATGTAGTGCAAAACTGTTGCATAAACACTGAATTTATTTACTACACAGTTGGTCAACGTCGATGTTTTATTTTAATTATTTCCCTTGACTACATAAATTAGGTCCTTTGACATGGTCTCTTATTGTCCTGCATTGTACAAGCAGTATACCATGGATAGAATATTAAAATCCCGATGTCTTTGTTGATATTGCTGTTTCTATTAGAATGTTATATTTGTCGCCCAAGTTGGGACTTATATAAGAAAAGGTGTTTATGGGCCATCCTAATTACTTCCTGGCATCTCTTTAGGTTAGTGGTTGGCAAGGTTGTTTGTTGCAGTGTACATCATGTTATGGTACAGTCATTTGAAAAAATTTCTCCCTACCTGAACAGGTCTATTGTTCCCACTCTTCAGGGCTATGAAGATTCTGGAGATTTCACATTCAAAGAGAGACTGAAAGCTAGCATCCAAAAGAATATGACATATTATGCAATTGTAGGATCTACTGGTCTTTTTGGACTCATTCTGATTATTATCATGCGTCATGATTGGTATGCTTCAGAAGTCTTTTAAGCTTTTATAATCCTTGATCAGTCTAATATGTTTCTGCATCTGAGGATCAAGTGTCATTGCTCTGTTTATACTGCAGTGGGACAAATATCCACAATTAACTCTCTTGACATGGCAGTTTGAAATCAATACGATTTTAACTACATTGAATCTTTTATATTCTCGACAATCAATTTGTTTATTGTGCCCATTCCTTTTGTCAATCTTTATAGGGTTTGTTTGAATTCTTGCTTCACTGTCTTAACTTGAAATAATACCTGTTGGCAGGGTTCGTGGTATCTTGGGCTTTGCCATGGCATGCTCAAATACCTTTGGCTTAGTGACAGGTGCCTTCCTTCTGGGTTTTGGCTTGAGTGAAATTCCAAGGAATATATGGAGAAATGCTGATTGGACTCGCCGCCTACAATTCTTATCTCACAAAGTTGCGAAGATGGCTACAAAGCTTGATCACGCTCAACAAGAATACTGCAGTGCAATATTTGTATGTGCTTTTCTAGATTTGAAATAGTCATATCATGATCATTCCAATTATCTGAAGAAGTGTTCCTTGCCTGATCTAAGGTTGTTCAAGCCACCTCAAACCAAATGTCCAAGCGCGATCCACTTAAGACCTTGCATGGATATCATCGATAATATGCTGGCTGGAATGGTATGGATTCTCAGGTACCACATGAAATTTTCTTTTAATATCGGAATTAGTCATAACCATTCATTACCTCACGTCTTTTTTTTTACCTCAGCTGCAAAATGATGCATTATTCAAGCCTTCTGGCGGGAAATTAGGAGAAAATGATATGGACTATGATACTGATAACAAAACAATGGCTACACTCCGACGCCAACTTAGGAGAGCTCATGAGGAGTATTATAGGCGTAAAAGGTACGATGCACAATAGGCTATTACATGTTCATAGCTTTTATATCATGCAGTTTTCAATTAAAAAGAAAGGCACGAATTGACCTCCTTGAATTCAATGCTGTGTAATTTAACCCTGAACTAGGAAACACTCAATATTAACTGTCGGATTATTTGAAATATGTTGCCATTGTCGACTTCAACCATACTTTGAGGCTTTGAGCTTGACCCATTGCTAGCCCCTGCCCATCGCTGGATGAACTCCTTTGTTGGCAATTTCGCACCTGTAGAATAGGATTGTGGGACAAAACTATCCAATGATTATTGTCATATTGTGCTGCCGGTGTCCAAGTTAAGACATTTCCCCTATCGGTTTGTCATTTTGACAAAAAATAAAAATTACCCTGCAGCCTATTTTTTAATGAAATAAAAAAAAGAAAACTGGAGATACTGTCTTCAAACCACTGTCAGGATTGGATTGTTCCTGCTTTGATAGATCAAGGGTATAAAGTAAATTGTATGATACAGGGGTAAAATTACACAAAGGTGAAACTTATGTGGATAACCATACATGTTTTCCTTTTTGTAAATGCTAGTAGGTCTAATACTGCAGTTCGAAACAAAACCTCATGTAACTTGTATGCAGTTTTAAACATTTTTTCTTTGATACTTAGTTTGTATTGTGCTCAATTGTAAACTGTATTTTGCAGTGACTATATGAATTGTGTAATGGAAGCCCTAGAGCTGGAAGACACTATTAGAAACTTTGATCAACGTGATGCCAGTGGATGGTGAGTATTGTTTATGTTTGCATTTCATGAAAATTGTTTTTGTGGCAAAAATTAGTCTTGTTGGTATTGACCTACTCATCCCCACCACCCCCATCACCCCTCCCCTCCCCCAATAACACGCAGAAGAACTGTGAATCTTTGTATTAGAGGAAATTGAGTTTGTTACAACGTGAACTGCCCTATTTTAGGTTCATTACATGTAGTTACAGGTCTTGACTCTTAATTAACATTCACCAGGCAAATTGAGAAGCATTTTGATGTGTCATTTGCTCTGTCTAATCATATTGCAATAAGCTATCTTGGAGATTTGTTTGCTATTTTTTTTTATCACAGCGAACATTCCACTGACTTATAGATCATAGAGGGTACTGCATATGAACAAAACATAGTTGCTGGAATTAGTTTATCATGTAGGATAAGTGTAACATCCATAAGTAATAATTTGTTTATCACCATGCCAAATATTTAGAGAAGTCTATTTCAAGCATCTGTGTATCTAATTATTTACTTCTACAGGAAATATCTATCAAGTTTCAGGGAAAATCGATCAGGAACATTGGGGTCTTTCCTTGACTCTGCAGGTATTTTCCTCCAGTCTAGATCTATATCCTAATGAAGTACCAAAATCCTAATGAAATATGTTTCAAGAAATTTTACAGTAAAGATATCTTTATGCACAACCCTCTCAATTATCATACATGACACATATATGGTTCTGAGCTAACCTCCCTGACCTTTTAATAATTCATGGAAATGGAACTGATGAAATGCACATTGACATTTCCAGAGTTTGTTTGGCGCTGTTTACTGAGAAAGCATCTTATGAGAGTACTTTCTGTTATCCTTGGCTTCATCTCGGCTTCCATATTGTTGGCTGAAGCCACTTTGCTGCCAAGTGATGTTGATCTGTCACTTTTCTCGAATCTTATAAATGCTGTAGGAAAGAAAGAAGTTCTAGTCCAGGTACGAAATTTGATTATTCAATTGATGTAACTTTGCCTTTTTATCACTGGCAATTAGTTTGGAGTAAAATACACAGGACCCCCCCCCCCCCCCCCCCCCACCTTCCTTTCGGCACACATATTTATATGCCTCTCTAAATGCAACATTTTGCACGGGATTATGTTAATCATTTGCTTCTCCTTTGTATCGGTCATTTAAATTTACACGATTATTTTTTAAAAAAATATACGACTAATTGTGCTTTAGTTCGTGAACAATGTTTCCTGATGTCGCGTTGGAATTTATTTTCTTAGAGGATCAGGACATGAAAAAAACGTTTTCCCTTATGTTTTACTAATTAAAGCTGCCTCTTAATAGGTTGCTGCATTTGTTCCCTTGATGTACATGTGCATTTGCACATACTATTCTCTGTTTAGGATTGGGATGATGCTCTTCTATTCGTTGACCCCAGGACAGACTAGCTCTGTCAGCTTGCTTATGATCTGCTCGTAAGTTTTGCAGTTTTCACCTTTTAGTACTTTGAATGGCATGAATTGTTGAAAACTATTTTATGCAAACTAATATAGTTTTTACATCAAATATTTCACTGCAGAATGGTTGCAAGATATGCACCACCCATTTCTTACAACTTCTTGAATCTCATTCACCTTGGTGGTAATGCTAAAACAACTTTTGAAAAGGTGATAGTTTACATATGTTCCTTTCCTGTATTGTTTTTACTACATACTTGGCACTGAAATAAAATCAATATGTGGAATTGGAGTAGCCATTCTTTGCCTCAATTTCTTATTTTTTATGCTGGCTGCTAAGAGAGAAAAAATGGTAAAAAACCCTTTTTTGTTTTCTGAATTTTTTGGGGAAATATTTTTTGTGTGCACTAGGAAACAGAAGTTTAGAAGCACTATACGATTACCAGCTTAGATTTTGCATGCAAAATACAGGGTTCCCATTTAGGATTTATGGCTCTTCAGATAATCACTGATACAAAAATATTCAAATCCATATATCACCTAAAGGTAATTTTGTGAAACTTATAAAAAACATTATTTAAAACACAGGTCTTACTTGAACTCTGTAGCTCCCCCAATGATGGTCAAAATATCTGAAGGGAAAGTGTTTGGAGGATAAATATTTTTAATGCTTGCAAAGTGCAGAATTTCTCTGGATCTTGCATTGGTGTGCTACCATCGTGAATGCCATTTTCTTTTTTGAATCAGTTAACTGCTTGGCTGATCATATCTTGTACTAACATGTAGAGGATGGGAAACATCGATGATGTTGTTCCTTTCTTTGGGAGAACCTTCAACAAAATTTACCCACTCATTATGGTTGTTTATACTCTACTGGTCGCCGGTAATTTCTTTGAGCATTTAGTGGACTTTTTTGGAAGCTTGAAAAGATTCAAGTGCTGGACTGATCAAGAGGAAGATATGGATGGGTTGGATCCATCCGGAATAGTTTATTCTGCAGAAAGGTAGGAAGTGCATAATTTATCTTGTTACCCCACACATCCTCTTTTCTTTTGCTTCTCTGTTATGTTCTTATGGGGATTTCAATTTTATCAATGAACCTGGAGCTGCATTGATCGGATCCTGTATACCTTTACAAATAGTACACTTTAAACTCTGCTACAGTTTTGGAGCGATCGATCATTTTTGCTCTATCATCGTTTTCCTCTTAATTTTCTTTAGAGAAGCCTGTTTTACTCAGGCTCTGGTTTGTTCTATCAGATATCAGCTGATGTATTTTGCTTTCTTCTGCAGAGAGAAATTTGATGGAACGGGGACGCAAGGTCAGTGAGCATGCAACTCCACTGGCACGAAATTTCAGCAGTATAGGCAAAGACGTTGAATCGGGAAATGCACCATTGGTGAGAATCTTTTTTGTCCCATCTTCACGATGCTATTTGTTTCCTCCACGAGTCCACAATCTTCTTTTGCTGGAATCTGAAATTCTGAACTCAAATTTTAGTCCATTTAGAGGTCTCACTCTCACTTCATTTTTGACTTGTTCTGCACAGGGTGAGGCAACAGCAGAAATGAAGCTGGAAATAACCACCCAAACGAAACACAGTGGCAACAGTTGCCCACAAATACTCTTCAGTTAGAGACCAGTGCAGCAGTCCAAAACCAGTGGAGCAACTGCAGAAGGAGATCTCATCGGCCTCCATCTCCATTGATCTTGATGACGGAAACTCAGAAGAGCCGCCTTCTGCGAGTACAGCATCAGATTCACCGGTTGAAACGGCGTCAAGATGGGCCTCGATCAGGACAGGTTTTCAGAACTTCAGAGCAAGCATGGGATCCAGGAAGTTCCTTCGTTTGAGCCCGTCCCCGAGTCTCGGGACGAATGCGTCTGCTACGGAATCGCTCGATGAAATCTTCCGGAAATTGAAACGGAACTCGAGCCACGCGGACGCGGATCACCTCGATGAAGATGGGTTGCCTTAACGACATGGCGACGACGACACGAAGGAACGCAAGTTACACAGCTGTTGAGAGATCGGAAGATCTCAAGGTAGGAAACGAGAAACCTCAGGTTGAAGGATTAGAGGATAGCACTAGATACAGAGAGGAGTTGACACAGGATGACAGGGACTTGACCAAGGTACAGAAGGTATAGATTTTTGTAGTCTTGTGCGGGTGGACGCGGGACCCAGCCACCCAGGTCACTGGATCATTTGAAGAAGTGTAAACATGAACATGAACTGGTGCCTGGTAGGCTGGTAACATGATGATCTGTCCTGCGCGTAGGAGGCTCCACTGCCCCTGCCTTTATGTCAGGGGAGACTCGTCCTCCACAAAGAGGGTGGGACACTGAAATAGTAAAATGTACTACTCTTGTGTGTGTGCATGTTCTATGGGCTTCAGGTGTGTTTCTGATCATGGCATAATCTTTGTTGCATTGCATCTAGCGTGACATCCGATTGCTTACTCAGAAGTTCAGATAACTCCAAAACGACATCCACAGTGGAGATTGCATAATGAGTTCCCTGAAAGAAAAATAAAAGAATCCGTGCATAATGAAGATTATTGCCAAAGCAGTGTTGTAGTTGTACACTACTTCGTGCGAGAATATTAGTTGCACCTGCCATGCAAGAAAAGAAAAGCACCAGGTGTCTTTTCTCAAAAAGAAAAGGCAGGGTGGTGTCTGCTGTTTGCTGGAGGAGGGCCTTGCTTTAGGCAGCAGTTGTGCCTGCCTGACGACAAGAAAATGTCTGTCACTACTAGCCAAAAACAGGTAAACGTCGCAGTTGCACGGCTAGTAGCGAACGGACCATAAGCCTGACTAGTGAACACGATTAGCTTGATCTGATCATGGCAGCGGAAGAACACGAAAAAAGAGCCGAGTGCAAAGCTTTCATTTGGTGGTGTTTACAAAATGGGCGAACCATTAGGCCGCATTTTCGCCGTCACTCGGCCAACAAGATCACAGGAAGAAAAGAAACCCAAGGGATTGCGAGACACCCCATAATCAACGGCGTAATACACACAGGACGACAGGAACAGCACACAATGCAACCGAACACCTTGACGGCTCCCCGCTCACGTCCGCCAATGGCATCAGGCCACCGGCGGCCGCTTGTAGGGCGCGGCGGCGGCGCCGTGCTTCTCCGCTGCCACCACCACCACCGAGCACCCGTCTTTCCTGTGCCGTCCGCCGTGGTGGAGCTGCTGCTGCAGCCGCGCCCAGAAGTTGCTGCCCCTCTTGGCCGTCGCCGTCCTCCCATCCTCCTGCTGCTGCCGCGGCACCTGCTCCGCCGTGCGGCGGCCGGCGGCCAGCGCCGCCGCCTCCCTCCCCTCCTGCCGCAGCAGCAGGCCCAGGCTCCCGCGTCGCGGCCGCGGCCGCGGCGGCGCCTGGCCCGACGACGCCGCGACCGTCTCCTCCCACGACGAGTACGGGGATGAGGAGGAGGAGCCCGACGACGACGACCGCGACGCGGCGGACGCGTTGGCGGCGGCGGCCGCCGCGGCAGAGAGGCGGGAGAGGCGGTCGCGCAGGCAGAACGGGCACACGCCCGCGTCGTGCCGGTGCTTCGGGTGCCGCCTGCACCGCGCCGGGTCCGCCTCCGTCCTCGACCTGCCCACGCCCGCCGCCATGGCTGGCTGGCTACGAACACGAGCGCGGCGCGGCGAAGGAGAGGAGCGAGGAGTGGGGCGCGCGCGCGTGCGGCGTGCTCGTGGTGGTGGTGGGTGCGGTGCGACGTGGGCGTGCGGGTGCGTGGTCCCCTATATATGGCGCGGGGCCTGGCCGCCTGGAGAAGCTTCGTCGTGGACGCGGGGCGGAGCCAGCCAGCCAGTGAGTTGGGGGGAGCGTGGCAGTTGGGTTGGGGAAGTTGGACCTGGGGTGGTGGAGTGCGTGCGTCGATGGCGTGGTTGGAGCCTCCCTGGGGGTTCGGTATTGGCTCGGTTGCATGGGTTGGGCCGGTACGCCGGTGGGCGGCGGGAAGCGCACGACAAGCACACGTACTACGTCCTGGAGAACCTGATCACGACAGAGATTACCGTGTCTTTTCTTTCGCTTTGATCGGTTCATCAGTGCTAGACAAGCATATTCACAATCAAGGTTAGTTGACTTGGTTCTCTAGATTCACAATGATTGGTGAGTGGGGCAATATTTTCGACATAATAATTCTTGTGGAGAAAAGAAAGGAAGTGCACGGCAAAAGAAGAAAGAACTATACGAACCACATGCTTTATTAGTGAAGCAGAAAATAGTCATTCACATCTCACTCTCAGTTATCTACTACCCCTCCGTCCTACAAAGATTGTTTTATGGAGGCCTTTTTATTGTCTGAATGTTATATGAACAGTTTTTGTGAGAAAAAAAATAAATTTTATATGAACATTCTTTATGAGACAGAGAGTATTGTATAAAAATATTTTTTGTGAGAATATAAGAAGAATTTAAGCTTTGTGCTAAGTGCGAACCGATGCATTACTAGCTCCTTCACCAAATGTACATCACATCACCATCGCTTCGCCGTGCCACCTCTCATCTAAGGCCAGTCTCAGTGGAGAGTGTCATCGCACAGTTGCCAAAACTAAAAATTTTGAGAACTGTGCCGAGGGAGTGTCATCATCATGACATCCTCTCTCATCCCATGACACTCCTCTTATAAATAGCACTATCACGTCAGCAAATTTGTTAATATGACATGATATTTAATGCTCATAACACTCCCCACCGAGACTGGCGTAACGGGAAAAGAAAGCACTAATCCTATGTTTACCGAAGAACCAAATCCAGAACTCCCCACGCAAGGAGGAAGGGCGCCCAGATGAAGATGAGCCGGTAAATTAAAACCAGCTGACTAGCTCAGTCCCACACGATGCTCCAGAGGCTGACGTGCGTGCCGTGCATTCGGCACGTGCGAACCGATGCGCCGCCACGCATTTCCGAGGCTAGGTGACCGTGCCGCGTCACCTACTGTACAAAATCAAAATTCAAAAACATGCATGCACGCACGCACGGCCTACGCTACGCCCGCCGCCCGCAGCACTGCTCCGTGCACGCCACGCCGCAGCGTCGCACGCCTCGCAGGCCGCAGGCCGCAGCGCACCACCCCGAGCAGACAACGCGCCGGCCGCCGCGCGTACGGTGTCCCCTCCGTCCGGGACCGCGCGCCAGGCGACTACCCAGGCGCATAATGCGAGGGCTACGTGCGGCGCGCGCTTCCACACGTGATTCCGCCGGTCCGCGGCCGGTCCCGATAGACGGTGCTCGTACTACTCCGCTGGCTGGTACGCGCCGGCGGCATTGACAGCTGAACAGCACGGGCGGGCGGCGTCGTCTACCTGCCTGCCCGGCCTGATTGGCACCGGCAGCCTGGCGGCGGCTGCTTTTATCGCTTTCGTGTCCGCCGCCTGCCCGGCCCGCGGGGCTCGGGCTGCGCTGGAGCCTCGTCGCTTTTGCTCGCGCGGGCGGGGCCGCTAGCGTCGTCGCAGCATTGTAGGCATGGGTGCGCGCGCGTGTTTGGAATCCGTTCGTGCCGGCGACTGGCTATTGGCTTCGCTGGGCTCTCCGGCTCTTCCTGCATCCTGCACAGGATAGGTAGGCTCCAGCCTCTCCAGGAGATGACAGGTGCTGTCCGGGCGGCCGTGATTAGCTCCCACATAATTTTTTGGACAAATTCTCTCTATGCCATTGAGAAATGTAACTTATACACTATGTACCATGTAAAATTGACACTTTCCTTCAATGCCATTGTTTTAAATTTTCTGTACCCTCCATGTCATTGCCGTCATCAAAGACTAGTTAACGGTGTCAAAACTTTATGTTTGGACTTTTTTACCCCTCCATGCCATATCACTCAAGATTTTGACTCTTTCTAGGTGTTTGATAAAATGGTCTAGACACTATATTTCAGATTTTATTTTGAGAGTTTGTCAAGGGGCTTTCTAAAAAATACACATGGATAACAGGATAAGGCCACCGTCGGCCGTCCTTGGTGGCAGCGGCGCCCCCGGCCACCGGCCATGCCGGTGCTCCGGCGTGCGGCTCGGTTGGCACTGCGCTCGCTGGAGCTCGTGCACTGGGTGCTTGCGGGCGCGCGCGCCTCCGACGTCGCGGCGGCCAGCCGCGCCTGCCGCGCGTGGCGAGACGCGCTGCGGCCGCTCCGCGAGGTCGCGGCTATGCACGCGTACGGGCGGTGCAGCAGGGGCCCGTGGCGGCGAACGATGGCTGTCGGCATGAAGAGCGGCAGCACATCTTCGATTTTGGCCGGGGATGTCGACCGGGCAGGCGCAACGACAGCACGATGCCAGCGTCCACGCACGGGGCGGGTCAGCGAATTGGTCGCAGGGTTGTGCGCGACCGGCGCGTGGCGAGGGGCTGCACGCGGGGCGACAGGCGGCGCGGCCACCGGCCGCGGGCATGCTGGGAGCAGAAGGGCGCCGCCGGCAAGAGGAAGAAGACGGCAAGAGAAAGAAGATGAGGTGGGGGCATTATCGTCTTTTCACCCTTCATTCTAACTGTTCAGTTAGAGGACCCTGATGGCAATGGCATGGAGGGAATGAAAATTTTAAAACAATGGCATTGAAGGGAAATCCTAATTTTTAATGGCACATAGGGAAGAAGTTGTAATTCCCAATGGCATATAGGGAATTTGCCCTAATTTTTTTTCACCCATCACATCACAGAAATTTACATGCATTGAGTACTAAATGTAGATAAAAAAAGAAATCATTACATGGATGAAGTGTATTTCGCGAAACGAATCTAATGAGCCTATTTAATGCATGAGTTGCAACATTAATGCTACAGTAACTATCCTCTAATCATGGTTTAATTGCCCTTTAGATTCGTCTCGCGATCTACAAGTCAGATCTGCAGTTAGTTTTATTATTAATACATGTTTACTACTAGTATTTTTTACTTTAAAAAAATTTGCAAAATGGAAAACACGGCGGCATGGACTGACTTTGGTTCGTTGTACTGCTGTGCCTTCCAAAGGGCGTACTCCCTCCGTCACGTATTTCTAGGTTCAAATTTTGTATCATAATATAAGCATTTTTAGGGATAGGACAAAACTAAATGGGTTAGTGGATGGGTGGAGAGTTGGTGGGTAGTGTAAATGAAGGGTATAAAGGTCTTTTAGTAGTTGAGATATTTTTTACATTTGAATGCTTCAAATGCTTACATTGTGGGAGAGTAGGTAAGCGCTGGCGCGCAGCCACGCAGGTAACTTGCTCGCTTCCAACATTTGTCCGTGCTGGTTGGTTTTTTCTGATGAGCAACATCCGATGTGATGGTGGACATTGGTGTGAAGATACGGATAAAACATAAAGGCCGTGTCTATTTTTTTAAAAGCATCTGCTACGTAATACTCTCTTCGTTTTAAATTATAGTTTATTTGTTTTTTTATCTCAAGTTTGAATAAGACGAGTGATCAAATTTGAAGTCAAAAAGTTAAACGAACTATAATTCAAAACGAAGGTAGTACTAGTATAGGTAGATTACATATCAATTCTTTGGCGGAGGCATCTACGGTATCCTAGTCTCCTGGACGATTTTTAGTAAAACACAAATCCATTCAATTGCATCTCCTAATTCTCCCTGTATTTGTGGCACCACATGATATTTTAGTTGTCTCACGATACGATCCAAGCCCCATAAAATTCAAAAGTACTACCACTACCTTAGCCAATACTCGTGTTCACACGTGCTTCACTAGGGGTGAAAGCGGTGAGGATAAATTCCTCATTCGATCCGCTCCGAATCCGAATTTTGCGGACATGGAGAAGCATTTTTGATATCCGTGCGGATATGAATAATTTGAATTCGATTGTGTGTGGATGCAAAGTAGGATATGGTTTAAGCGAAATCTGGTAGGATATGGATTATCTGATAATTGAACGCGGATTATCCGACGCATATAATAGGATATTCGACTAATCTAACGAGCCCACCATGTCACCACACTACAAATCGAGCTCAGCTCAAATAGCGAGACACCCATAAACTATGTCGTGGTTCATGAACCATAAAGATGAGTATTTTTTGTGTTATTGTTGCTAAATTATAGTTTGATTTAGAAATTATTAGTCACTTAAAAACTACATGTAATGCGACTATATTAATCCTGCATCCGCTCCGAAACCGCTCCGACTCCGCACAAGTTCCGGCATCCGAAACAATCCGCATCCGTAACCGCATCCGCAAGATATCCGCTCCGCTCCATATCCGACAAAAAAAATATGGATGAGGATGTGGAAAAGATATTATCCGCTCCGATCTGATCCGCTTTCATCCCTATGCTTCACTGTTTTTTTATATATAATCCTGATCTCCTGGACGATTTTTAGTAAAACACAAGTCCATACAATTTGTTATAGTGCGCAGCGGATTTCGACCCGGCCCGTTATACCCACCAGGTCTAGGTCCACCGGAGCCCACAACAACCAGGCCTTGGGCCTAACTCAACCCAAGCTCCCCCACCATCAACTTCCGATGTGGGACTAAACCTATCCTAGGCCCCCGAGTCTAACTCTTCAGTCACAACCATCCGTGCAACCTTCCGGAGACGTTCACGGGCTCCCCCGTCACCATGTGACCCCGGAGATTATCCCAGGTTTCCGACCATCGGCTCTGATACCACTTATTATAGTGCGCAGCGGATTCCGGCCCGGCCCGTTATACCCACCAGCCGGCGCCCCACCAGGCCTAGGTCCACCGGAGCCCACAACAAGGCATTGGGCCTAACTCAACCCAAAAGACTAGTCCATTGGATGAGAGTTGCCCCCACCTTATATGTTGTGCCCCCCACCATCAACTTCCGATGTGGGACTAAACCTAACACAATTGCATCTCCTAATTCTCCCTGTATTTGTGGCACCACAAGATAGGAAACGACACCGCACATGCTTTTTTGACACACAAGCCTTTACTATCATGCTAGGCAAATGCATTTCCCGTCACTTGGCATTCTCGGATGCCCGAGGCCTAAGCTTCGTAGTGACGTAGCCTTAGGCTTTAGGGGTGTTTAACTTGCCAAAATTTGCAAAAAGTTTTTCATTGAGAAGTGCGCCACAAACTTTGCAAAAAGTTGTTGCATTGATTTTTGCGCATTGTGTGGGAGTTTTTTTTGCAAGCTTTACAAATGTGTGTTTAGTTCCATTTCGCAAAAAGGATGAAAAACCATGAAAACTTTTTACAAACTTTGCGAACTAAACATCCCTCGAAGCATCTAGTGGCACCTATAACCTGATCATTGATCGGGCCGGGTCAGTTTCGGGTCCGGTTGTCGGGTCAAAATTTTTGACCCGCGTCCGACCCGTCACATGATCGGGTTCGGATTTAGATTTTGTGTGTGTAATTTTTGGATTGGGTTAGGTTTTTCAGGTTATAGGTAAAAAATTTGGCCCGTGCCTGACCCGTCGTAAGGTCAGGTCGGGGTTCGTTGGATCTGCGGCAGTGCGGCCCATGATCAAGTCAGTGGCACCCTTGTATTCCTGAGAAGAAAAACACCCTTTCGATTCAAAACATAAGGTGTGTGTTAGGGTTAGAAAAATCTAAGCTTCAAATTTTCATATCAACACTTACTAAATTAGGCATATGTAAAAAGATCTATCATTACTACTATATTTATATTCATACATTTTTTTAGTAATATTTGATTTTGTTCGTAGCAAATGATAAAATATTATTAAAAAATGGCCAACAACTTAGTGTATACCTTGAAAGGATTTCTCAAAAAGAATATAGAGGGTGGCACGTGTTTTGATCCAATATTCTTGCCAATGTAAAGAAAGAGAAACATTTTTTTTTCTTGTCGACGGGGGCGGAGGAAGAATGAGGGGAATATGTGAATTGAAGTCGTGGAATATATTTTCTGCACACTGGGCCAGAAACAGACCGTTTGAGACTTTACACTGGGCCTCGATTTTTCTGTGGCCGCACTGGACTTTTGTGGGGAGATGGACAAATCGCAGTAACCTACACGGACGAGGAGAGTCGAGGACCGCCCAATCACGCCACCCTTTCCCGCCCAATTCCTCAACTGCAGTCGAAATGCCGCCGCCGCCGCCGCAGCCGACGACGACGGAGGAGGAGGACGGGGAGGATGCGTTCACCGAGGAAGTGCTTAGGCTCACGGCCTTCTTCCGCAAATTCTACTACAACGACATCCGCGACATCATCCTCGACGCCGATGCCTCCAAGCTCCATTTCCCCCTCGTCATCGAGTGCGCGCTCGTACCACTATCCTCTCCTTTCCTCCTCCTGCTCCAAACCCTAACCCCCCCAACTGACCTGGCAGATTCGCGGAGCTCATGGACTCCGACCCCGAGTTCGCCGGCTATCTCTACTCCAGTCCCCGCGATTTCCTCCCCATCCTCGACACCGCTGCTCAACGCGCCCAGGTGAGCGAACCACTCGTCCGTACGACCGCCCTCATGCCCAGTCCCCCGTCTCTTTCCTTAGACCCTATTTTACCTCGTAGAGCGAGATGATCAAGCAATCGGTTGATTTGAAGCGTGAAGGCAAACAGAAGAAATTCGTGCACGTGCGCATCGACGTCTCTGGGTCACCACTTGAGTTCCCTGGTGCACATCGATGCCAATCATGTGTTTGTTGGAATGCCGTTGCGGTGGTTTGGTCCTGTGATTTGGCGGATCTAACTGTATTCTTGATTTTGGTGGTGGTGATGTTTTGCAGAGACATCCCCAAGTATTGGGAAGGTGAGGGTGAAACACATGATGAAATTGATCACTCTGAAGGGAACCGTGATAAGGTCAGGTGGTGTCAAGATGATTGAGTTCGAGAGAGACTACATGTGCAGGAAGTGCAAGCACAGGTATGTGATGAATGCTTCCTTATTTTGTAGCATGTATACTTGTATCAGCTTCCTCGCCAAAAAAAAAAAAAGTACTATACTTGTATCAGCTGAAGACTGAAGTTCCCTATGAGTCTGTAAATAGCAGTGGAATCATGAAGCATAACTGTGAAATGCGTAGTGAAATTCTGCTATGTCAGATGCAGCTCTAAGGCTTGTCTTTTGAAAAATAGATATTTTCTAAAACTGAAATAGAGGGTCATCTTTCTAATTGTGCTGGATCCAAAAGCCAGTGAGCAAATTCAGTCTCCCTGCATTCCTATCTTAATCGTCTCAGGCAATTGCCGTGAAGTTGGAAACTGTGCAATATGACTGTTTAGAGGCTTTCCATCTTCAAAAGAACATGCCAGCTTAACGATGCATCCTCTATTGTCGCATATTTTCCAAGAAATTGATGAGAGTAGAGTTCAAAATTGATTGTTGATCGCCTTATGAACATCCAAATGTATAGGAAGAAATATCATGATCTAATCATTCTTCTCTTAGAAATCTTGTCAAACAGAACATTATGATCATAATACATTTACATGCTGGAGACACAATACCTAGCTTTTTTTAAATCTTAAATAGGTTCAGCCGTTGTCCTGAGCTGGAGGCTGGGAATCGCATAAATCTTCCTGCATCTTGCCCATCAACGGTATACTTCCTTAGCTGTTACTATTTTTTTCTTGTTTTACCTATAATTTGTCAATATGTGGTGCCCTTGCACATTTATATTGCATGTGTGATCAGGTTACTATTCTCGCCGATTTTTTTTTCTGTAATTGCTTGAATCTTTGTTTGAACTCCTGCTGAAGTTGCTATTGGTATTTTGCTGTCCATCCAGAGTTCAAGAGGTTGTGTATGTTCTTCATTCGAAGTGATAGAAGATACCATAACCTGTCATGATTATCAGGAAATTAAAATCCAAGAAAACGTACAACTTCTGGGTGTTGGGTCCATACCCCGTTCAATGCCTGTAATTTTGATGGATGACCTTGTTGATATCATTAAACCTGGAGGTAAGCAGCCTCTTTGTGCTTGTCCATAGGATTATGTTGCAATACTAACAGAATGCTTTGGTCCTTCATGTGTTCAGTTACAATCCTGAAATCTATTTTTTACTTTCAAAATAACAGTTGTATTCAGAAAATTTCAAAAACCTTTACCTTTCTTATAGCTTGCTGACCAGATAACTTGGGAATATTTTGATGTTTATTGTCATCATTTCCAAGCTCAATAATTCAACATGTTGTACTCTTTTGCATGAGTTTTTATGGTTATCAATTGCTAGTTTAGTTTGCTGTTCTGCTATATTTAGCCATGTTTGTTTGTTCTTTCTTCAGATGATGTCATTGTTACGGGTATATTATCTGCCAAATGGTCTCCTGATACTAAGGATGTGCGGTCCAACCTTGATCCTATGTTGATTGCCAATTATGTGAGGTAATCTGATAACATATAATTTTGTTGTCATTCGAATTCTTTATACCAATTTTGAATTTCTGCTATCTGTAAGTGTTTAATTTTTTGCATAATTATAAATATTTTTTGGCATATAATTATAAATATTTTTATACTTTAACCGTTCCATCAGCCAATTATGCTTGCTTATTCTTGAAACATTTTTCATTGCATATGTGTTTGTTAAGAGCCAAGATGGGGCCGCATAAATTAATGCCAGTAATACCAACAATGAGCTTTATCATATTATCACTAGTTAAGAAATAGTTCATGTTTTCTTGAACCAGCAGGCAGCAGTATAATGCCTCTACAGTGGAATACTGAAAACTTTTCAATGTCATAGATATGTAGATATCCACATAAGTATGCAGACTTGTATGAAGGAAATCCTTCATCTCAGTCTGTGATGCCACTTAGTGACTAATTTCACTTCCAACTATTGCACTGTATTTTTCTTTTATCACCTACCATGGTCGCTGGATGGCACAATAGATAATCATAGCTTTTATGCTTAGAGTTTGCAGGTATTTTTATTTGTCTGATGCTTTCTGGCTTCTGGATTTTTCACCTTTGAACATTGTCAATTACTCTTGGTTGCTGTGCTTGTGTTTAGGAATGACTGTGTGTTGCACTCTGCAGGAGAACAAATGAGCTGAAGTCTGATATAGAAATCCCTCGTGAAACTATTGAGGATTTTGAGCATTTCTGGAAAGAACATGAATATACTCCCCTAGAAGGTGCTTACATTCTTGTGCTTAATTTGTTTCTGGTGATGTTCTTAGTCTGTTTCTGGTGGTGCTTTCTATGGTGGCCTTAATCCAATGTGCTATCATTTAAGCATATACAATGCAATAGTGCATTGCGTTTTCCAACTGTTCATTATGAATTGGGAACCTTCTGGTAAAAGTTCGATCCTATCATGTCAGATATAAAACCCTGATCTTGTTTTCGTATTCAATTGCGAAGCTATTATTTTTTTAGAGAAAAGATTCCCCTGCTTTATTTTGCACGGAAAAGCAATTGTGAAGCTATTGTTATCCTTAGAGCAGGCTATAGATATCGTGCTTAGAAGGGTGAGATGATGATGGTGAAGGGGAAGCGACTTTAGGGAAGAAATATAGTGTAGATGGGGGTAGTTGGAATTGTCAGCCCTCACACCACCAAGTACTAAGCTTTTCTTGGCTAGAGGTAGGAGAAGAAGATGAGCTCAAGTCTCACACCCACACGCACGCTGCAGCAGCTTGCTTGCTGCAGCTCTGAACACTGGAATGTGGCAAATGAACTGCCCTTCATTGACTTGCTAGGGGGGTACATATACACATGATTTGCTAACAACTACCTGCTACCAAGTACACTAGTACACCTACTTCTACAGCCAAGTATGGCTCTACTAAGTCAACTTACTAGGCACTCATACTATGGGCACTAGCCCACTACTTGATACAACAAGGCAGCCACCAACTAGTTGACTTTTGCCTTGCATCATGAGAGAGAGAAGGAGTCAGAGAGCAGCAGCAGATTCAGTTCAACATTCTTCCCCTAATCTGCTGTTGATCTAAGTCCTCAAGCCTCCACCATGCCTATCATCTTCTTCAGCTCAGTGAACCGAAGTCGCCCGAGAGACTTGGTGAGGATGTCAGCGAGCTGTCGACCGGTCTCAACAAACTCGATGACGATCTGTCCTTCATCGACACAGCTCCGGAGGAAATGGAACCTGATGTCAATGTGCTTGCTTCGGTCGTGAAGGGCTGGGTTCTTGGCCAAGGCTATGGCCGGTTGATTGTCCACCTTCAGTGCTGGAGGAGAAGCTTCTTCTCCGGTGATTTCCCCCAGCAAACGGCGCAGCCAGACTGCCTGGCATGCCCCTGTGGCCGCTGCAACGTACTCTGCTTCACACGTTGACAGCGCCACGATCTTCTGCTTCAGTGACTGCCACGCAATTGGGGCTGATCCAAGGAAGACGAGCACACCTGAGGTGCTCTGCCTCCCATCAATGTCGCCCGCCATATCTGCATCACTGAAAACCGTGAGCTGCAGTGCTTCCCCGTCGCCGGACTTGGGGAAGACGATCCCCTGTTCCGCTGTTCCCTTGACGTAGCGCAGCAATCTCTTCACTGCAGTCCAGTGATCTTCCCGCGGATCCTCCATGAACCTGCTCACGTACCCAACCGCGAACGCGATGTCCGGTCGGGTATGAGTCAGGTAGCGCAGCCCGCCGACGATGCTCCGGTACAGCTTCGTGTCGACCTTCTCCGCCGTGCTGTTCCTCGAGAGCTTCAGCCGCTCCTCCATTGGTGTGGCGCTCGGCTTGCATCCACCCATGCCAGCACGTTCCACCAGCTTCTCCGCGTACGCCCGCTGACCCAGCTTGATGTCGCCGCTCCCCTGCTTCACCTCGATGCCGAGGTAGTAGGAGAGCTGTCCCAGATCGCTCATGCGGAAGCGATTCGCCATCTCCCGCTTGAAGTCAGCAATGTCCGCCGCGCGTGTCCCTGTCACGATCAAGTCGTCGACATACACAGCCGACGATGAGTTCGAACTTCCCCTTCCGCCGCACGTAGAGCGCGTGCTCTGTTTCGCAGCGTGTGAACCCAAGCGCCTGAAGGGTGGCGTCGAGCTTGGCGTTCCACGCTCTTGGCGCCTGCCGGAGCCCGTACAAGGCCTTCCGCAGCCTCATCACCTTGTGCTCTGCTCCCGGAACGACGAAGCCTGGAGCTTGCTTGACGAAGACCGTCTCCGCCAGGTCGCCGTTGAGGAAAGCAGACTTGACGTCCAGGAGATGGACACTCCAGTCCTTTGCCGCTGCCAGCGCCAGCAGCAGGCGGATCGACTCCATCCGCGCCACCGGCGCGAACACCTCCTCGAAGTCAATCCCCTCGCGCTGGACGAATCCGCGGGCCACGAGCTGCGCCTTGTGCTTGACGATGGCGCCGTGCTCGTCCCGCTTCACCTTGTACACCCATTTCAGGCCGATTGGCCGGCAGCCTGGAGGAGGATCGACGAGCTCCCAGGTGGAATTCTCCTCAATGGACTTCATCTCCTCTATCATCGCCTTCCTCCAGCTCGCCTCCCTCTCTGCTTCCGCAAAGGTGGGCGGCTCCTCTGCACTCGTCAGGAGCAGCTCCTCATCCTCGAGCACTCGCCTTGCTCGTCCTGGTGCTGCCGGATCGCCAATGATGTTCCGCACCGTGCGGAAACGCACGTCTTCCCCGTCGTGGTAGGCGTCCACGTACTCGTCGATGTCGCTTGGCGGTGAAGCGAACTCGATCGACGCCGCCGACGGTGTCCCTGGCGTCGGCGTGCTCTGCTGGGGCGTGTTCTCACCCACCGGAGACCACGCGCCCATGCTCTCCACGCCAGGACTTGGCGGTTCTTCCTGCGCCTCCTCATCGCTTGGAGCAGGCGTCCCTGCTGACGCCTCCGCTTCATCCCCGGCGTTCCCTCCGCCGTGAATCACCATGTGCTCAATGGTGAACGTGCCACCGATGCCTCCAGCTTCCCGTGTCCCAGGATCCTCCCAATCCCAGGCCGACATTTCGTCGAACACCACGTCGCGTGACACCACTACCTTCCCGGCAGATGGATCGTACAGCCTGTAGGCCTTGCTGCCCTCCTCGTAGCCCAGGAGCACCATGGGCGTGCTCCTGTCCTCCAGCTTGCTGATGAACGGCTTCGTCTTCTTCACGTGGCCGATGCAGCCGAACGTCCGGAGGAACGAGACGTCTGGCTTCCTCCCGTGCCACGCCTCAAATGGAGTCATCCCCTTCAGGGCCTTCGTCGGTGCGCGGTTGAGGATGAACACCGCCGTGTTCACCGCCTCTCCCCAGAACTCCGGCGGCATCTTCTTGGCCTTCATCATGCTCCGCGCCATGCCGACGATGGTCTGGTTCCGCCGCTCCACCACGCCGTTCTGCTGCGGCGAGTAGGGAGCGGTGAGATGGCGCACCACACCCTGCTCTGCGCAGTACTCTGCAAACTCCACCGACGTGAACTCGCCACCGCGATCCGTCCTGAGCACGCGCAGCTTCTTCCCGGACTCCGCATCCGCCCGTGCCTGCACTCGCTTGATCGCCTCCGCCGCTTCGTCCTTGGTGGTGATGAGCCGCAACCACATGTACCGGCTGCAGTCATCCACCATCAAGAGGAAGTAGCGCCGTCCGCCGTGCGTGGCCGGCGTGATTGGCCCGCAGAGGTCGCCATGGACGAGTTCGAGGGCGTTCGTCGCCCTGTACTTCGCCTTCTTCGGGAACGACAACCGCCTCTGCTTCCCTGCCAGGCAGCTGTCGCAGAGCTCGCCGGCGTGCTTGATGCGCGGGAGTCCGCGCACCATCTTCTCCAGGCGTCCGAGCGCGTCGAAGCCGAGGTGCCCGTACCTGGCATGCCACAGCCACGGCTCCTCCGTGCACTGCGCCGCCAGGCAAACTGGCTGCTCGATCTTCAGATCTAGCAGGTACAGCCGGCTCTGCGAGCGCGTCACCTTGGCGAGCAGGCGGCGCTCCGGGTCGTGGATCGAGAGCACTCCGTCATCGATCTCCACCTTGCACCCGTGCTTGTCGAGCTGCCCCAAGCTAACGATGCTGGAGCGTAGCCTCGGGATGTAGTACACCTCCGTCAGCGCTCGATGCTCGCCGTTCAGACACCGGAAGACGACGGTGCCTCGCCCGCGGATCTCCACCCTTGAGCCGTCGCCGAACTTCACCGAGCCGGTGATGCTGGTGTCGAGCTCGGAGAAGGCGTCCCTGGAGCCGGTCATGTGGTTGCTGGCGCCGGAGTCCAGGTACCACCTCTGTTCTGCCACGCCTCCCACCGATCCAAGATGGACCAGTGCACGCGGCTCGTCGAGGTCGATGCTCTGTTTCGGCTTGTCTGCAGCCGCCGCCACCTCCTCTGCTTCTAGCTCGACATTGTGCAGAGCGCAGAATGTCGCCATGAGCAACGTCTGATCGTCGTCGTCCGCCTCCGCGAGGTGCGCTTCCGCCTTCGCCGTCTTCCTCGGTACTGGGCACTCCTTTGCCCAGTGCCCGGTCTTCCCGCAGCGCCGGCACTGATCCCGGCCGATGTGCGGCCTGGTGCCCTTCTTCTTTGGCGCCTTGCCGCCCCCTTTGCCTCCGCCGCTGCTACCGCTGCCGCCTCCGCCGCCACCATCTCCTCGATGGCCGGAGGATTCTCCGGTTTGCGGCCTTGCGCGCGCCGCCCACTCCTCGTGCGTGAGGAGCAGACTGCCGCTGGCAGTCACGCGCCCAGCTCTCCTGCTGGCGCGATCTTCTACCGCCTTGAGGCGCCCCGTCACCTCCTCGATCGAGAGCCCCTTCAAATCGAGAAGGGTCTCAATCGAGATCGCCACCTGCTCGTACTTCTCCGGCACGACGCGCAGGTACTTGGTGACGACCTCCTTCTCCTCGATGGCGTCGCCCAGCACAGCCAGCTGGCTCACCATCCCCTGGAGCCTGAGCGCGAAATCCTCGACGGCCTCGCCGTCGCGGAACGCGATGGCCTCGTACTCCCGGCGCAGCTGCTGTGCGCGGGCCGCGCGGATGCGCGTCGCCGAGCCGCATCGTCTTCAGCTTCGCCCACGCCTTCTTCGCCGTGGCATCCTCCGCCGATCCCAGCGGCGTCACCAGCTCCGGAGGGACGGCCTTGAGGATTGCCTCCATCGCCAGGAGATCCTCCTGCTCATCCACCTCCTCGGCGGTGACCGCCGCCCACAGGCCGCGCCCCCTGAGCATGACCTTCATGATCGTCGACCACTCGGCGTAGTTGGTGCGCGTGAGCATGGGGAACTGCGTGCCGCCGACGTCCCGCACCGTCTGCTTGACCACGTAGGTGGTCGACGTGCCGGCGCCGCCGCCTCCGGCAGCGGCCAGAGCAGCTGCGGCCGCCCTGGCGGCATCCTCTGGATCCTCCAGAGGTGTCCCGCTGGTCCCTGTCATCTACAGACAATTGTCAGCCCTCACACCACCAGGTACTAAGCTTTTCTTGGCTAGAGGTAGGAGAAGAAGATGAGCTCAAGTCTCACACCCACACGCACGCTGCAGCAGCTTGCTTGCTGCAGCTCTGAACACTGGAATGTGGCAAATGAACTGCCCTTCATTGACTTGCTAGGGGGGGTACATATACACATGATTTGCTAACAACTACCTGCTACCAAGTACACTAGTACACCTACTTCTACAGCCAAGTATGGCTCTACTAAGTCAACTTACTAGGCACTCATACTATGGGCACTAGCCCACTACTTGATACAACAAGGCAGCCACCAACTAGTTGACTTTCGCCTTGCATCATGAGAGAGAGAAGGAGTCAGAGAGCAGCAGCAGATTCAGTTCAACAGGAATTTTGGACGTGAAAAAAACACACTAAGCCATTCTTTGCTTAATGCGGCAGTTGGAACGTTTGGGTGTGAAAGACATCCATTCTTTGCTTAACGGGCAATTACAACCTTTGGATGTGAAACCTGAAAAGATAGTTACTTTTTCAGTGATAACAGCCAGAAACCATAATTTTATAGACGTGTTTTTCTCCCAGCAAAATATCTTTAAACTGATATGTCATTTTCATAACTTAACATGAACATCTCAAACTCTTATGCCAGCAACTTATTTCCCAATTAAAAAAATTTAGCTTGGTGTGAACACTACTGGTGCGCAACAATTTCTCTTCATCCACATCTCAAGACAACTCATACTTGACCTGTGTTGCTAGCCTCACTTTCCAGTTTCTCATAAATTGTGTATTCTTATTCTGTTTCTGTTGTACACAGGAAGAAATTTAATCTTAAGAAGCATCTGCCCTCAAATTTTTGGGCTGTTCACGGTGAAGCTTGCAGGTATGCAACTCTTAAGACGTATTGTTGTACTAACTAGTAAAGTAGCTGTACAATTATGCGGCTAACCTTGATTTATGCTCTGAGGAATTGATTGCACAACATTAAAAGAGTAACAAATAGTATTAATAAATCATTTCACCAACTTTT
Source organism: Urochloa ruziziensis (assembly GCA_015476505.1). Classification (NCBI taxonomy): domain Eukaryota; kingdom Viridiplantae; phylum Streptophyta; class Magnoliopsida; order Poales; family Poaceae; genus Urochloa; species Urochloa ruziziensis. The sequence goes on along the minus strand of CM027126.1, from coordinate 36,152,701 downwards.
TTTTCCACTTCATATAGGAGCACAAGATTATTTTTGCAGTATTATTTCTCTCATATATTGTGCTGTATGACTTAATAAAGTAATTTGCGAGCTGAGCATGTCAAATTAATTAGACAACAACAATACACGATGGTTATTCTGACAAAACACTGAAAAGCTTGCATTTAAGCCACGATTCATTGTAAGTTTTTCATCCTCTCTGCATGTTTTATGTGTGCCATTCGTCAACCATCATGTAATTCCAAAGGCTTAAAACACGAGAACCCAAATCTACCTCCGGCCGCACAGATGGAAACTCGCGCTCAGCAGCTCTCCACGTGCGTGGGGCCCAGGCGCTCCAACCTTCCCCGGCTTTCTCTCCCTCGGGCCGTTCATTATTTCTATTTTTCTCTTCCCTCAACGTCTCCCCTATCCTCTTGACGCCCTCACCCCCTCACCCACCCACGCTGACGGGATGCCTACCTTCTCTCCTATCCATCTCCGACGAGGGAGAAAGCTCTGACTGAGGCTGCGGCACCCTGCGGCTCGATGAGGGCGACGGCGGAGGCGGCCGGCGCGACAACCCCGACCGTCTCCGGCGAGCGCCGGCAGGCGGCCCCGACGGGCGTCGACGAGGGTCTGCGGGCGTCAAAGAGGAGGATGACAGCCGCGGCGACCCGGCCGGCTCCGGCGAGCCTCGGCGGGCGGCGGCCCCGACGAGCTTGGACAGCTCCAGGTTTTTTTTTCATTTTTTTCGAAAAAGTTTTTTATATTGTTTTTTTAAAAATTTTGTTACAAAAGTTTTTCAAATATTTTTCTCTTTTTCTTCAAAAATTTTTTCTGTTGCAAAACTTTTACAGGCGTGTCAAAATTTTTTTTTCCTTTTTGTCAAACTTTTTTCTCCAAATGAAGAAAAAATTTTGGACAAATTTTTTTACAAAAACATTTTAAGAAAAACTTTTATGCTACGGTGTTTGGCGGGGGTGGCAGCCTCGTTGACTTTTTTAGACGGACTTGCGAGCGCACGGACAGAACCGTGCGGGCGAGCGTAAATTAGAGTCGCCCCTTAAAACATCACAACATTTTGTAAGGTGTTGCTTGATTTTCAATATTTATTTAACCCCCCAACCCTACCCAAAAAAAGAGAAAAGAACAACTTGTATTGTGTAAGCAACATATCATTTTAATTGTTGGTAGGTCAGATAATGAGTCCATGCTCAAAAACATCTCACTAACGTAGATTGTAAACCTCACTGCAAGCTTATAGAGGGTTCCCCTTTTGAGTCTAGGTTTTTCTGCTACCTTATTTGTCCTTTTGAAGTGGTTATATGTTCAATGAAGTTGCTGTAACATTGCAATCGTTGATGATTTCAGTTGCTCTTACTTTAATTGGCGGAGTGCAGCATGTTGATGCTTCTGGAACAAAGATTCGCGGAGAACCCCATATGCTTCTTGTTGGTGATCCAGGTACTGTATTTGTTAGAGTATATTTGGTAGTATAGATAGAAATATCATAGACTGCCATATGTATCCCGGGGGGTTGCCTTACCCCCCAAGTCTTGTACTCTCATATATACCGGCCGAGGCCTCAATGCAATACATCCACAACATTATACGCATCCCTCTCTACTCTCCTACATGGTATCACGAGATTAGGGTTTGAGATCCTAGGCTAAATCTTCCGCTGCCGCCGGCGCCACCGGCACCCTGCCTTCTTCCTCTGCGTCGCCGGTCGTCTCCAACGGCGCGCCTCCAGCCCGCCCCCTCGACGACCTAGCGCGCCCCCCGGGGAGGTCGCCCATGACCTCCACCGGGGGCAGCGCGCCTCTGCGCGGCGGATCGATCTGAGTCCGCCGCCGTTTTGCATCAGCAGCCAGCCGATCGCACAGTACCTCGCCATCCGCCATGGAAGCCGTCGCTGAAGACCTCGACTCGCGCTGCCGTGGTGGCAGCCGCGATTTACCTTCGGCCCGCGCGACCTCCCCTTGCTGCCATGGTGACAGCAGGGGCTCCGCGTGGTGCTTCGTCGTCGACGAGCCCCTGGCGGCACCTCCATCCCCTCCGCCGCCCAATCGGGCCGCGGCTCCACCTCCTCCCGCCGGATCCAGCATCAATCGGGCCACCTTCCACCGCCGGCCGCGGGCCCCTCGTCGCCACGGGGAGCTGCTCCATCCTGACGGGATCCGCCCGATCCGGTCGAATCCGCCGTTGTGCCCCTGCGGAATCCGCCTTCGCCAGTCCGGACGGGCGTCTCTGCCCCGGCGAGACCCCTGCTGCCCAGCGGGATCCTCCCAGGCGGGATTCCTCCGTCGTGCGGCAGGATCGATCCAGACCTGGAGGACAACACCACCTGCGGGATCCACCGTCCACTCCACCTCCCGCCGGACTGCCTGCCTCTATTTTTTTTTCTTTTTCTGTCTCACGCAGTCACGCTGTGGTCGTTGACCGTGGTGTGCAGAGGAAAAGATAGAGGATGAGAAGGCTTTCTGCTACGTGCACCCGAGGTACTACACGTGAAGCTGCTGCAGTTTTTCTTTTTGCCCGATCACTGATTCGGGATTGCGTCGCCCACCGCCCGTCGATCCTGCTCCACGACTTCGACATCGGCATCGACTTCACCGGCCTCTTCTTCCTCTACGACCGTGCGACATGGCGAGATGGCCGGCACCCGGGGGCGCTTGTTTGCACCGCCGCCTACATCGCCGCTTCTTCCACACGTCGTCCTTCGCCGGCTCGTCTTCGCCACCACCGATCGGGACGCCTCCACCGACTTCGTCCACCGTCGTCTCGCCTCGTGCATGCTCGGTCTGATCAACCGATGTGCGCGATCCACCCGGCTCCCGTGGCGTTTGTCTTCGTCGTGTGCGTTTCTTCACTGAGTACGGAGGGCTGCCGCTGCTTCGCCTCTTCGGGCAGCAGTGGAGCCACCCGTGGTCTTCTCCGCCGTTGCTTCCTCACCGCCGGCGACCATGTCTACGACCTCATCGTTGACTACGCGTCGCTGCGCCCTTCGCGCATGGTCTTCATCAAGCTGTTCGAGATCTTCGTCGTCTTCTTCGAGCACCGCCGCCGCGTCGCCTGGATCGTCCGGCCTTGCGCTGGAAAATCCGGGTTCTCCTCCTCGCTTCGTCTAGCACAATCACGTCGCCAGCTTCGCCACCTCCTCTACTCCAAGCAACAGCGGGCGTCGGCATCTTCTACCTCGCCGTCTTCAGCGCCTGCGACCGCTTTGGAGGCCTTCTCTGCTGGTCCCCTTCGGTGACGGCGTCTGGTTGTGCACTTCTCTCTTGCACGTCCGGTATTGGCAACACTGGTGCGTGCCCATCGTCCCCGACGCGTTCTCGGGCCTGGCAAACCCGGGCATGCCTCGCCTGATGGCTTGATCGCATCGACTTCGGCATCGCTCCCTCTACGACTGCCTCGACGCGTCGCCATCTTCGTCTCTGGCGTCCTCTCCGTTACGCCACCATCATGGCGCCTCCTCGTGCGCCCGCGGCTTCATGTGCGGCTACCTCGTCTTCGACAACCTCGACAACTCTACGTCGACCACGGCTATCCTACGCACGGCATTTTCGACCATGGCTCTTCGCCCTTCAGCTCGGCTACCTCGACATCGGCACAAAGGGCTACCATCCGCATGAGATACTCGCCGGTTTTCTCTCCAGTCGCAGCATCCGCACCGCGCCCACGTTGTGACTGCGGGGGGCTGTAAGTCCGTCGGCTCCCGCCTTCGGCTTCTTCTCCAGTCTCACCGTCTGCGGTGCTCCCGCTGTGACTGCGGGGGAGTGTTAGAGTATATTTGGTAGTATAGATAGAAATATCATAGACTGCCATATGTATCCCGGGGGGTTGCCTTACCCCCCAAGTCTTGTACTCTCATATATACCGGCCGAGGCCTCAATGCAATACATCCACAACATTATACGCATCCCTCTCTACTCTCCTACAGTATTCATGTTGTGCATGGACAAGTAGGAATTTCTCCACGGAGTGCTGCTATGGTAAAACTTCTTTGAGAGAAAAGGGGAGGGAGTTCCGCCTTAGGGTTATGCGGACATGGGCATGGGTGTTGGATTTCACTTGGACTCGTGTATCTGATTCATCCTAAAATTTTTGGATTTGCAAGATATCACTTGGAATCCGACTTGGGTGTTGACTGTTGAGAGACCGACTTGGTAAATTTTTTTGGAACTCACGTGCCCGGGTAATACTGTTAATTAAAGAGGCAGCAAAAGAACGAACAGACAGTTTAAAAAAATTCAGCGCTGTCATGTGCTGGTCTGTATGTGGGTGGATTGGATCGGGGAGGGTAGTTTTGAGAGGATTTAGGAACTGAGGCTAGCTCAGTTGGCCGAGGGTGTGGATGTACACCCACATCACCCAAGTTCAAGTACTCGTTGAGGTGAATTTGGGTGCCTATTTCTTTATTAAAAAGCAACCTAGTTCCTCCTAGGTTGTTTCCTTTTCTTTTCTTCCTTTTTGGTGAGAGGTTTCCGGATGTAGCCCTCGACCTTGTTAGTGCAGCTGGGACCTGGGAGCCATGCTCGGCTTCTGCACTAGCCAGACATGGGATAGAGAAGGAACTGAGATAGTATTGCTAAATTCGAACAGGTGTGCCGGTTGCCAACTTGCCATTGCCATTTATATAAGCAAGGCTAACCATTCTTTGAAACGAGAAAACAGTTTATTTAGAAACAGAAAGGAAAAATTGCAACTGTATTTTGTCCCATTGAATTCCAGGTACTGGTAAATCCCAGTTTTTAAAGTTTGCTGCTAAATTGAGCAACCGCTCTGTGATCACAACTGGTCTTGGAAGCACCAGTGCTGGTTTAACTGTCACAGCTGTCAAGGATGGAGGTACTATGTCTGACATAGCTGCATTATGTTTTATATTTGTCGTTTTTGTTTCATCTGAATCTAGTAACGAATTTTTCGGCAGCATTTCTATAATGCAATAACTCCACTGTTTCCCTTTTCTTGGGAGGATCTAATGACAGGGGAGTGGATGCTTGAGGCTGGTGCCCTTGTTCTGGCTGATGGTGGTTTATGCTGCATAGATGAATTTGACAGGTTATCAATTCACTGGTCAATTTGCCACTTAATTCCACTATTCACTAGTGTGATTCTCTTTGTTCATTTGAAATTTCAACACGATCCAATCCCTAAACTGAATTAAAAGTCATCTGAATACACGAAAAAGGAAAAGTCTATTTTTGCCATCCAACTATCGTCAGAGTTTGATTTTGACCATCCAATCCAACTATCCAAAACCGTTTACATTTGGCCATCTAGCGTTTTGATGGGTGGGGCCCACCTTGTGTGGGAGCTTTCAGCACTCGGTTTGGATACCCATCATTAGATGTCTAACCTACTATGAGATGTTTAGACCTACTATTATATGTATACATATGCATGTATTAAATAAACAGCAACCATTTTGATATAGTAAATTCTGTCAAGATTGGGCCTCTGTCCATATACCCCTTGGTGGGTGTCTGACCCTGCCCCAGGGGCACTCATGTCGCTGGACACATACAAGAGGTCTCAGATAATCTGCCTGTACACTTAAAGTTTTTACCTGATGTGTTCTCCATAATAAATGGATAGCTTGTCTCATTGTAGTTCTGCTTATACTTTTTATAAGCCAATAAGCGATTATATATTATGTAGTTATTTTTGCTAAAACAAATTCATAGATTATTTTATAATCTGATTGTTGTGGAGGTCTATGGCACTTAAATCTGACATTCTCCTCAATAGCATGCGAGAGCATGACAGAACAACAATACATGAAGCTATGGAGCAACAAACAATAAGCATCGCGAAGGTATTGCGTTTTTGGAAAATTGCCAGTTACTGTCTCATTCATATTTATTAGTGTACACTTTGATTCAGCAGTGTTACTTCTTTGTATTCCAGGCTGGACTAGTGACAACACTCAGTTCAAGGACTACCGTGTTTGGTGCCACAAATCCAAAAGGGCAATACGACCCTGATGAAAGTAGTGCTTTTACACATCAAATAATTATATAGCTTGGTTACTTCAGTAAAACTTTGTCAGAAGTCAGCACTAAGTTGCACGCATATTTATTTCTGCATTGCACAATGACCACCCTTCACCTGTGGTGTTATTGGGCTATTGGCAATAATATCACTAGATTAGTGATTTTTTTATATTCGTTTGTAGGAGTTCCATAACTTGTAAAAAAATGTTTTTAATGCGCTTAAAAATATTAGTTTAACAATGATCAGAAAGAAATATAAGCTTCTAAGCTTTTATTTATTGGCCTTTGCTAAGCTTTTCCCTGTACTTTTCCTTTCAGGTCTATCTGTAAACACAACACTTTCAGGACCACTGTTGAGTAGATTTGATATAGTTCTTGTGCTCTTGGATACAAACAATCCTGAATGGGATAAAATAGTTTCATCTCATATATTGAATGAGGTACAGCCCATGGTTATGTAGTTGGACTTGTTCCAGTGGCATCTTGAAAACTCTTACTATCTAGGCTTGAAAATAACCCAGTGGATAGTCACCCAACAAGAAAAAAATTGTATTAAGTGTGAATTTTTAAATTTATGCAGAATTTTGATAAGAAAGACAAGATAAATGTTTCTGAAGTAAAGTGGACGCTCTCCCAGTTGAGAAGGTAGAAACCCTTTTGATGTCTTATTAATTCCTGTAAGATGGTACTCCCTCCGTCCCACAAAGAGTGTTTGTTTAGCCTTCAAATTTTGTCCCACAAAGAGTGTTTGTTTAGCTTCTAGTGAGGACCACCTAATTAAAGTAACACCAAATACCAAGAAAAAAATGCATAGAGAAGCGGGTGGAACCAATGAAATGCTTAATTGATGCTAATTTTCTAGTTTCAATGCATGAATAATTAGGGATAACATGGTCATTTCTCAAGACTAGTAGTATGTCTGAATTTTTCTAAATAAACACTCTTTGTGGGACAGAGGGAGTAAGGCTTAGTGTAGAGGCTTGTTCTCATAAATAAAAATAAATTTGTTATGTAATGTTCCTTTATTTTAACATTCTTTATTTTTTAGTTTCTTAAAGTTCTGTTTTGTCATATCTTAAATGAATTTGCAAGTGCATTTAGTTGAATTTGCTCTTTTTGCTGAAATTTTCTCAGTCTGTCATTATCAATGGTATATAGTGATAGCTAAGTATTTCAAAATTCCCCAGGTATATCAATTATGTAAAGAATCAGTTTAAACCAGTCCTGACGAAGAAGGCTGAAATAGTTATCTCGAGCTATTATCAGCTTCAGAGAAAATCAGGAACACATAATGCAGGTTAGACAAACAAGTATTTTTCTCTAGCCTAATGAATCTGCAGCCTCTCAAAAATAGGTTTCTGTTGCAGCAAGGATAACTGTGCGCATGCTTGAAAGTTTGATAAGGCTAGCACAAGGCATGTTCTTTTATCACCAGGGGATATTTTCCTCCTTTGACATACTATTTTTTTTCCCTTGCTTCTTACAGTTTATTTTGTCTGCTGTAGCACATGCAAGATTAATGTTCAGAAATGAAGTCATACAACTTGACGCCATTGCAGCCATATTATGCATCGAATCCTCCACGACAACATCTCCAATAGTGGACAATATAGGAGATGCTCTGCACTCAAATTTTACAAATAACCCTGATGAAATATGTATCCTAGCCTGCTTATTCAAGAATATCAAGGATTTAAAGCATCTCATCAGTGAAAAATTAAACTGAATTCTCTATGCCATTCTTCCATTTTGTTTTGCTGTGATTGTGAATATTCTTGTCTATTTCTCCAGCATGCCTGGGGAAGCAATGGCTTGCATTAGAGCTGATCTATTGTCTTAGTAAATGTTAGTTTACATTGTGCAACATATTTCTTGTGTCTCATGGATTCATCCATCATTGTACATTATAGATTCTGCAAATGTGCAAGCAGCTTCCCTGTGTCTTTGTTTTTCTTGACATGTCATAGATAAAAAACAGGAGGAAAAGATCCTTAAGAAGCTTGGGCTAATTGAAGATTCCCCATAATTCTTGTACTTACAATACCAGATGCTGCAACCTGAAGATTTTTGGGCTCATGGCCATTTGATCTTATGATGTGCTATTCTGCACAGTGAATCTGTGATATGCATATGCCAAGGTGAACTTGTTATCCTTGTCTTTGGAGACCCAACTATTATTTGCTTATGTGTATTGTCATTTGCCAGTTTGATGCTCCATTCAAACTTACTAGGATAGTTAGATAGATAATCAGCATTCCTAAATGAACTGCTAAATCAAATATTCCAGATGAAATTTTCATAAGAATGACAGTGGATGTAAACGTATGTCTACAATTTTCTGTCATGCAGTGGTAGTCTGTCGTCATAGCTTGTAGTACACCTATAAGCCTTAGAAAATGGCTTTTGAAATTCTAGAAGTTTTAGAACTAAAGCATGATGTAATGTGACCAGGCTGATGAAACCATCCAGCATCTTTTGATGTATTGTGTTTTTTTGCGAAATTGATATATTGTGTTTTTGCTCGTCAGATCTGGTACGAATTGGTCTTCAGGATATAGTTCCTCAGCCAGACACCAATGGATTTTCTAGTTGGTGGTATCGTGGTAGCTGGTAACTGAAAATGGTCGACAAGCAGCTAAGGGCCCGAATTCTCATAATTCTTGTTGCTTGTTAAATTTGAAAGCACTGCAATTGTGTTTTTATTGGGGAGATGTCGTGTGGCTTGTTTGCGGTGTGCAAGCTGAGTGTCTGGGTTGTGTTGGTCGGGTTTTTATTAGTACGTGGCGTGTTCTATGTAAATATTTATTAGTATGTGGCAGTGCCATATTTTCCTTCTTTAATCAGATGATATATGCAGCACTCCTGCATATTCAAAAAAAAAAACACACACACACACACACACAAAACTAAAGCATGAAATCAGTTTTGAATTCCTTGCTTGCCTAGTTGATGCTTCAGCTCTTTTACCGGTATATATGCGACCATTTGATTACGTATCTTGCTATTTAGATCGATTTCGTATGCCCTATGCAGGATTTCATATTGAGCTCTACCTTTGCAGTTCAGGGTGTCTTACTTTATGGGCTTGCATTTGTCCATATTTTTTTTCCAGGAAGAGTAGCGTGTAATTGCCGTTTCTTCGCTGCTCTGAGGACTGTATATACCATCTTATGAAATCTTCCAGTTAAAACTGGTAAGTTAACTCGCTGAAACCAGTTTCTTTCATCATTACCCCCTGTGTCAATCACCGTGCAGAGTTCAGTGATGTTGAGTGGATAGCAATGGAATTTTTGTGTGTGTGTGTGTGTTCCGGTCTGTCACTATCTCATTTAGCTTCTTATGGCAAAGGAAGAATTGAGAGACTGCCGCGGGAGATATAAAATAAAATAATGTTGCAACTTACACAAATACTTCCTCTGTTCCAAATTATAAGTCGTTTTGGCTTTTCTAGGTTCATAGATTTTGCTATGAATCTAGACATAGTATTTATCTAGATGCATAACAAAGATGATGAACCTAGAAAAGCCAAAACGACTTATAATTAATTTGGAACGGAGGTAGTAAGATAGAGTAGAGCGAAAGAAATAGCATAACAATAACATGTATAATATCAGTGTCCAACTAAACTGCCACCAGCATAGCAAAAGCACCAATGACTTCCCTGGACCAAAAGAAACCTCAGCCAAAGTCCTCAACAACCAATACATGAATCGATGACGTGCAACCTAACAATAAAACAGCACTGCCTCCACCCTGGCCGTCAGTGTCCTAGAACGCGCCGAGGTGCACGGCCACGAGCCCGGCGAGGCCCAAGCCAGCCCACGCCGCGGCGGTGAGCCCGGCGGCGCCGGAGGTGGACTTCTTGGCCGGCGGCGAGATGTCCGTGACGGTGGTCTTGGGCGTGGCGCCGCCGGAGCTGGAGGGCGACTTGGGGGTCGTCGTGGCGGGGGTGGCGTCCGGGGTGGTGTCCGCGGCGTCCGGTGCCGGGGCCACGGCCGGCGCTGGCGCCGGCGCCGGCTTCGGGGCGGCGGCTTTGGCCGCGGCGACGTCGACCACGAGCTTCATGCCGCTGCTGCAGTGGCCCGCGACGCCGCAGATGAAGTAGTGCTTGCCGGCGGTCTTGAGGGTCACGGTGGTGCTGCCGGCGCTGTCGCTGCTCAGCGCGTTGCTGGAGGAGCACGCCGCGTAGTCCGCCGCGCTCACCTCGTCCACCGTGTGCGCGCCGCCGGCGTACGTGAACACTGGAACGGAACGAAATTTACACATAAGTTGTGTGCTACTGCTACACAAGTTCATTGTGATGTTACACATTTATTTGGTGTACGGACGCAGAGCACTAAACAGAGGCAAATCAACAAAAAATGAAGCAATGATGATTCATGCGGTTGACTGCACGTCAGTTGCAAAAGAAAATTTTAAGCTTTTGTATTAAGATATTGTTGAAGCATTTTTTAATAATAAAAATATGATTTTACTTGGGCAGCAATAACAAAATGTATAAGTAGTTATTGGAGAACAAGAACAAAAATACGATGAGTAGAACTGTACAAGCAAGCATGGCGCTAACCGAGAGTGTCGCCGACTTTGAACTTCTTGCCGCTGGCCCAGGTGGCGTAATCGCCGCTGGTCGTCCAGCCGGACGTGTCGCCGACGGTGTACTTGGTTGCCGCCGTGGCCGAGGCGCAGCTCACGAGAAGCAGCGCCGCCAAGGCCAGCGACGCGCCACTGGAAGCCATTGCAGTAGCCGAGACCTTGGATCGAGCAAAGAGGAACGAACGGAACGAGCAAGCTAGGGAGATCAGTGCAAGGCAGCAAGATCCAAAGTGATCGAGATGCAGAGCCGATTGCAAGCCACGGTCCCTTTATACCCATGCCCCTGTGCGAGGCTGCGAGCGACCGACTGATAGTACGTCGCAGCAGCTGGGAGTTGGTGAAGTGGCTTTCGTTGGCGTTGGTTGGGAGTAGGAAGAAGAGGTAGGAAGCTGATCTGACGGTCTTCGATGCGCAGAAATGGCTTAGAAACGACTCTACCCGTGTGAGCGGCCGGTTTACCTGTCAAGCACCTTTTCGGAAAATGAATCCTCCATGGTCGTTGGTAAAGCTTTCCGCCGCCGCCTTTTTCAGTTGCGACATCTTTGTCATGGGGGAAACACGCGTCAGGCGTTGTTCTTACAACGACGAAGGGGGAGAAAGATGAGGACATTAATGTAACTGGTGGCTTGGCACTGTCAACAGACTGGCCATCTATGTGCTGTACGTGGTTGGCCATGAAAGGCTTTCATTGGTGGTGACTAATAGTGTATCTTAGCTCCAAGTTCATCTAAGGCCAGGCGTTTGTTTATAGAATAAGACAATTAGTAGGAGTGCAGGCCAATCCTTGTACGTCGTTGTGGTCAAAGAATATCTTTGATCAGTGATCTTACTAGCTCTTCATGTTTATTTGGTATGGTGAAGGGCAGCTTAGATGGTCCTATCATTTGCTTGGGTAATGGCAGGCTGCAGGCACCTACTCTGGGGACAATGACCTCTCCCAGAGAATGTGATGAGAGGTTGAGGCGCATCAAGCTGATCCAAGCAGGAACAGGGTGTACTTGAGACCTTGCAGCGGGCTTGCAGGAAAGCAAGATGTGACATGAAGGCTTGCAGGTAAGCTACGTGCGAGACATCGGTTGGACCGTGATCTGAAGGCGATGATGAGATGAACATTTTCAGTGTTTGTGGGTGGGGTTCTTATCCAATGCAAGAGGATCGAACATTGGAGAAGAAGCTAAGTTAGCTAGCGATAGATGTCGATCGATCTTCGTTCCGGTTGGTCAGTCACCTAACATGAATGACGAGTAGGGTTGCTCGAGCCTCTAGGTTTGGTATGGGGCGTAGAGCAGTTGTGTTTGTTGCTAGGCTGCTTTCCTTTGTCAAAAGTAGCATGTGCTGCTACAAGTGTTAGCCCGGTCTCATTCGGATTCAGTAGTTTCCTTCCAAAGGATGGGCCCACATTCAGAAGCCCGTTGCTTTGTGGGCCAAAACACAGTGGGCTACTGGGCTCAGGCTCTGTGGTGGTAGATGGGCTAATAAGTTACTGTAGTGAGAGTGGTCGTTGGTACGTTTTGCCACTAATTATACAACTAGGCGCTAAACATGTTTACATTCGTTATTACTGCTGTCAGAGAAACAGGAAAAGATACCGTTCAACATTAGTAGATTAGCTGAAACCGTAGATATCACAAAGTCATACATCGGGATCACCAGTTTCCACATGCCTGGTTTGTTGCCTGCAGCTTGCTAACTAGCTAGTGCGTTCGTGCCTACGTCGAAGGCAAATAAGTCCAAGAATTCCTTAATTTACAGGCTAAACAACACGTTCTTCTGCGGTGTCCATGCAGGCGACGATGTCGTGCACGGCGGCCGCGACGTCGCCGGCCGTCGAGAGCTGCCACTCGTCCCCCATCTGCACAGCACAATCATCATCGTCTCAGTCGATGGCATCATCTACTCTCATCAAGGAGCCCCATGTAATATAATGCCAATGACATTATGAATGAAAATGTAAAACACTGGTACGTACCTTTAGAGTGAAGGTGTACAAGACCATCTGGTCGGCCGTGGTGGTGGCGTTGAGGTGGAGCGCAGCGAGGCCGCGGCGCTGCATCCCGATTAGCAGCCCGAGCAGCATCCGCCGCCGCCGATGCCGCGGGGCCAGCACCTTCACCGTCGCGTGGCCACCCTCCGACACGGCCGCCTCGACGTCCGCCACGCCCGCCCGCGTCTCGGGCAGTCCCTCGCCGACGCCGCCGTCGTCGACGTCGTTGGCCGCGGTGGTGGCGGAGTACTGAGGGGACGTGAAGAATCCCGGGAAACGGTCGGAGCCGGCGGCGGCGCGTTTCTGCGCCTGCAGCGACTGCAGGTGGTGCTCCAGCTCCTTGACGAACTCGATGGCGCCTCCAACTATGGACGCCTGGTCACCCTGCCACGCACGTCACAAATGCTGAATCAGCTATTGCCATTCCCACAATTTTTTTTCCTCTCTTCGTTTTTGTGATCGTGACAGAAGCTAGCATAGCATATCCTCGTAAGGAGTGGACGAACAGTTGCTTTTCCACAGTGACGATAATGATTTGACTCCTGCACAGTGCAAAGTCAGGAGATCAAAGCAGCGGGTATCTCGGGCGATCGAAACGTACCCGTCGTGAGTAGGAGGGCGGCATGAGGGCGCGCAGCGCGCGAGGTACTCGTTCACCCGCCGCCGACGGCCGCGCTCGACGGCGATGTGGCTCTGCCGGAGGCTCTCGGCCTCCGCCGCGCCCCTCCTCGCCGCCTTGGCGGCGACAGCCCCTCGCCGCCGCCGCAGATTATTCCTGGCCGCGGCGGCCTGCTGGTGGCGCACCGCCGGCCGCGGCGCAGACGAGGTCGCCAGCGTCGTCGACGGCACGGCGCCAGCCCAGGTGCTGGTCGCCGCGCCGCCGGCCCAGGCACAGCAGGCGCCGCCATGCGGCGGCGGCACGGACTCGCCGTCTTCCTGCGCCACCACGACCACACCCTTCTCGATAATCCCCTCGAACTCTCCGGCCGAGGCCGCGGCGACGCCGTATCCGGTAAGGAAGCGGCTCGTGCCGCACGAACTGCAGCACGGGACGACGCGGGGGTGGTCTGGCGGGAACACCACGGCTTCGAGCAGCGCCATGCCTCGATCTCTCTCTCTAGCCGCTACTACTACTCTTACAGAGAAATGACGTCGTCGAGGCGAACCGGCCAGCTATAAAGGGGGCAGAGAGAGCAAGTGTTTCCAAAACAAGGCTTCGTGCTCGGGCACAGATGAAAGCTGCATTTGCACAATCATATTACTGTTGCTGACTTGCAGTGTGTGAAGCCACGGAAATCGAGATGGTGTTTTCTGTCAGTCGCTGCTCCAAAGAGCCAAAAATGCTCTACAGTAACAGTGCTACTACCTCCGTCCCTAAATATAAATATAAGCATTCTTCGGTTTTCGTGCATCACGTTTGACCATCCATCTTATTCAAAAAATTTGTAAATATATTATTTATTTTATTATTTCAAGTATGACTTATTTGTTTTTATATTTTTATAAATTTTTTGAATAAGACGGATAGTCAAATGTGATGTCTGAAAGTCAACAAATGCTTATATTTTGGGACGGATGGAGCAGTAATCCTACGAGTAGCGTGTAAATTGTAATGATTTAACTAAAAAAAACGACCTGCATGCTTTTGGTTACGCGAAATCTGTTCCATCATTGGAGATTCCATTTGGCAGGCTAGTATCCGATGATGGGCGTGGGAACAAAATAGCTAGCACTTTGCTAAATCCTTGTAAACTTTATTTCTTAGATGAAGCATGAGTCGTCTAGATTGTCTTAGATGCGATCACCTATGTAACGCCTTGAGGCCAACAAATCCTTGTAAACTTTATTTCTTTTTTTCTTAATACAAAAATGTGCAACTCTCTTGCGTATTAGAGAAAAAAAACTTTGTTAAAAAAAGGACAAACGCACGCTATATCACCGAGTCCCAAGTCACGCCCATCGTCAGACTATTTACCGTCCTATTTCAGCATCATCTGTGCAGGTGCAGCACTGTGAATGCCAAAGCCGTAGTACTACACTTGTGAACTCAACACTAGCGTGCTTTTGGGAGATTTATCTGCTCAGATATCGGAGTCATGGTCCAAATTTTTCACCAATCTTGAAAAAAAAAACACTTTGCGCCTGTCGCTAGCGAAAACTAATAAATTGCCAAATTTGTCAGCGCATGAAAACTGATTCGTTGTCAGCGCATGAGAACTATGGAAAAGAAAGATGCGGACCGGCAGATTGGCGCCACGGATCGCCGGATGCTACCGGCCGGCACAGGGTTTAAATTCGCCATTGGCACCACATGAAGAACACAGGTCAATTCACTTCTGTTTTGGGCTGTTGGTGGCACTGATGCTACATGCTGTACAGCCTTATTGTAGCTTCTTGGCTAGCATCTCGTGTAGAAAGTGACCCCAGTTGTGAACAAAGAGAGACGGTTACTAGGCTCTAGTAGACCGTTAGTAGGCTTCTAGACCGTTGTTCAATAATGCTTCACAGTTTGGATTTGATGGCACGACGGCGACACAAAAATCGCAGACAGATTCTCGCGGCGGGCCCACACGCACAGTACAGACTGAACTCGCATCCCATCATGCCTACGGATCGTCGTCGCCGGAGACAACTGACGGAACGCCTCCACGTCTTTTCTCTTCTTCTACACCCGGAGGGTGACCCGTCCGCCGCACGCTCACGTTCCCACCTCCACCGCCGTCGATATGGAGTACAGTGCAGCAGCAGTTCTCTCGGCTGATGAAATGGGGCACGAGCGGCAGGACTGTGTGGATCGATCCGATCGGTTCCGTCGCCCGTCTCGCAGTTCAAGTGCCAACAGTGAGTGAGCAGGCACGGGCGACGTGCACCCATTCATGGCCAGATCTACGGTCAGGTTGACAGCAAGTTACAGGTTAGTGATGTGGGCATCCGGCTTATGCCCATCTACATATGATTTAAGTCAGCTTCACAACCGTTCAGCATTATTGTTTCCACTTAATCTCTCAAAATGCCGTTCGAAGGCAGCAAAAACTCGATGCACATAAGCACATTTCCACGTTACCAGTGTTGAAATTCAATGATATTGGTAAATCATATGCATATGGAATTACTTTTAAATGAAGGCTGGACAGTTGGCCTTCTGAGTATGTATATGTTCCTGACATTACAATAAACAGGCAACATCTGCTTTGTTATCGAATGTCTCCAAAGGGCAAAGGTACAACAATCTGTTTGCTATAAACTTCACCCCGCACCTCATCCCTGGGGAAGCCATCTCTTACACGATATAACCACATTTCACATCTCATCGTGCCGAATGAGCACAATGCTTATTCAACACCCGTGACAAAAAAAAGGGGTTCTACATCATACAGTCGTTTATAGCCTGAAGCCACATGCAATACACTACACCCCAATGGGTCCCAACTTTCATGTCCTTAACCTTTTGATGTCCCTTTCACCACGATCGTAGTTTCGGTGGTCATGGACATCATTCCTCTTCCGGTGGTTATCAAGGGCTGGGGAATGGTGTTCTTGGCTATCAGTGGACAGCTCGCCCTCTTCGGCATTTCCAGTCACGCGAGTGGCCTTCTGCTGATCATCACGGTGTGCACCATGGTGCCAACTTTGCCTTCTCTCCTGCTTGACCTTCTCACCCTCAGCAGCCAACTCCACACCATGCTCCAGCTCCCTCTCGATCAGATCATCATCATCCATAACATCAACCTTTCTAGAAACCTCACCTTTAGATTTCCTCCGCTTCTCCAGCGCTGCTTTCACCTTATCCTTGTCTATCTTCTTCATTGCATCCATCATCGAGGATGACATTTTGGGACCGTCACTGGTGTTGACAGCATCATCCTTTGCTTCGTTCTGGGGTGTCCTTTGGTTCGAGTTTTGCTTCTCTGGATGAGGGTGGTCATAGCCACGGTATCCTGGCATGTTTTGCTGGCTCCCCTGTCTGGATGCTTGATGGTGTTCATGGGCAGTAGGTGCATCAATGGTTCCTGGACCTTTCCCAGGAGCACGATGATTAGCAACACTAATGGTGCTCCTATCAGTACCATTTCCTTGCGATTGTGGTGGCGCAACATTACTTTGCTCGTACAGCTCCAAGATTTGGTTGCTAATCTCTGAAAAAAAGAAATATCATGATACAGTGTCAACATTCCTCCAAGGCATCACGAGCATCAAAAGTAATATTTAAAGAAAAGAGATACTGGAAGAGGTATCAATGATGGCAAACAGTAATAACAAATCTGAACAATTGACAAGTTCTAACAAAGACAGCTCTACTCAAAAGATATCGCTAGCGAATATATATCTGGTTCGATAGTCGATACTAGTAGGGGCCATCCAAACCCAGGTGCATTTCACTATGTCCTACCCTTGTGTATTCCAGAATGCAATAGACTCAAAAGGCCAAGAGATTCTTTTGTGGCATAGCACGTGAAACGATGTTTTCACCAAACCTAGCTCCACAATCATTTTGAACACCATATTCAATCTATGAGATGTCAAAATAGCTAACTAGCAGCAACAGCTGCAACTAACGATGTTACTAAATATGAGCCCTTGCCAAAATGAATACCCTACTAGTGCATTGCAGGTATTCCCTAACTTTGCATCCAAAGACCAACCTTCCAAGTGACGTGGGGTAACATCAAAACCTTGCCACCAGACCTTCTCGCCATCTGATGGAAGCTTGACTTTGAGAAACTTTGCAGCCAGGAAGATCGCACCAGCCGCAATTTGGTGGGGCTTAAATTGCAGGCAAAGTGAAGTGCGGAGCCTGTACACCCCTTTCAAGGCGTAGTAAATAGGCATATATGAGGATTACTCTTTGTAACAAGAAGAGTAATTTTAGCATACCCATCGTTGACAAAGTTCCAGGCAACTTGAGCAAGTGCGTTTTCAGCAACCTTGAACTTCTTTATTGCTTCAACCAAGGGCTTGTACGGATGGTGGACATTCAAGTCAAAACCAAGTGTTACAAGAAGAACACGCTCCCCCAGTAAAATAAGTTCCTTCTGTTGCTCATATACTTCCTGAACAAAACAAAGCACATACAACCTCAAATTGGCTATCCAGAGTAATTAGGAAATAAAAAATGAATCAAGCAGATCAGTCCCATCTTATAAAAAGATAAACATGTTTAACGAGAAGTGGCTTCAAGGGAAGCATTTGCAGGTAAAAAAACAAATATATCACTGTCAGTTGCAAGAAAAAAAAGATTACTAATTACCTAACTACAAATAAAAATTTCAAGACCAATGCTCTCAATCAATTCAACTATCTAACCTTCTGCTTAATTCGCTGAACCGCAGCAGGATCATTTTTGTAGATGATCTCATAGGAAATAAGTATGACATCCCTAAGAGGTCTAGGGGTTTCTTCAACTTTTCCCGCCAAGAACATACAAACTGTTGCAACTGTCTGCATCATGTAAGGAGAATACATATTATAAGTTGAAACTAGTTGTTGACGAGAAAACATTATCCCTAACAAGAAAATGTAAGCAATGTGGTATGGGATGAATACTATACAAATAAAAAGTATGTGTTGTCAACCAACTTAATTTTGATATGCATATATAATGAAACGACTTGTCGCAAAACAGAACAGATCTCAAAGGTGAATATCCTAAATACTATGCATTAAACTATACATTCCACTCATGTAATTATATTAAAAATCCTTAAATTCATATCATAAGCCAGAGATTCATACTATAAGTCACATGATACGACTGCGTCAGTAATCCTATCCTCCACAGGGCATCCTACAGCTATATGCATATGCACACAAGAGATCAGTCCATGGAATATCGGCAAAGGTGAAAGGTGTTGTAACCTACCACCCAAAAAAAATCATCTTGTCTTCACCAAATGGTTGGTAACAAAACAGAATGCACAGATGACTTACCACATGGGCACAAACTACCATGTAAGTGATTGACAGGTAAAAGGAAACTTATTTGTTGGCATGAGTGCTAAGTATCACTTTACAATCGTGCAAAAAACACACACACAATGAAATAAAATGTTGTACAAACAGTACGCTATGCACATTTTCAATAAGACTTACCCGCCTATCATTTTTTGCATGAGATTGACGAAGGAAGAAACGATGACAGAACACTATAGCTGTAGCAATCGTAACTTGAGGCCTATATTAAAAAGCATTTTGTCGTCAGAAGGGAGAGGTATATAAACCAAAATATTTTGTAAACTACAGCAAATAGGACAGATAGGCTCCATCCGTTTCAAAACCTAGGTCATTTTAGTTTTGTCCTAAGCTATATGTATAGAATATTATATTAACATATACAGCACCAAACAAATGCACTACCAAAATATTTCAAAGTGGAAGTTTGAGACAACAAAGCAACACATTTTGAAACGGATGGAATACATGATCAAATAAGAACTAGTACTCAGTATGATTTGCTGAAGTACTAGCGGAAACAAGGCAAGCCCCCACTCAATGCAATGTCTCAATAGATGATCAAAATGGCCACTTGAGCATATGACTTCACAGAATGTTTGGGGTTGCCTGCCTCTAGAAAGCCATTTTACCTATCATAAAATATTTACCTTCCGTGCCCTAACACTAGGTAAATTTTGTATATGCAGAAAGACATTTGCCATCCTAATATTCTAACCAAAGTTTTATACAACATAAATCTTCCCAACAGATGTTGTATCTATAACGAACGGGCATCACCTGGGTGACAAATGTATCTTGTATGGCTGTGAGCCATGCCTGGTACAAAGGTAGGCCACGATTCAAGCAGCATTTTTAGCCACTTGAGGATCAGATGGTCCTCTTGTTAGGATTCTATCTTATCTATACTATTTGGTTATAATGATTGTTAGAAGTCAATAATATAAGTGACCTGGTATGCTAAAGGAAAGCAAGCATGTATTCCCTGTTACTCCATATGTTCTCCATGCTAATGGTTGCTTTTTTCTCCTTTCTAGCTGCAACAAACCAATCTAACCTATAAATCTAATTCACACCTCTAGCAATTTTTCTCAAAATGTTCCATAACTGTACTTTAGAGGTAAGAAAAAAGTTTTGCACTGCCGTGTAATTATCATTCATACAGCAGATATGAAGCACAAGAAAATGCTTAATAGGAACTGAAATAACATACCAGACAAACATGAAAAGAGTGGGTTACATATTACAGATGATGAAATGGCTGTTATCTTTTCAGGAATACAATTCATGGCAAAATATTCGTGGTAGAATACACACTTACACTTGAAGCCTCATCCCCAAATCCTGCAGAAAAATGCAGTATGTCTTGCGAAAATGAGACTCTTTCTTTAGATCAATGCCATCTCTCCTTGAAAGCGAATATTCTTCTATTTCTTTCCTACTAAAATACCACGAATTACCAAGTTTGCCGCCTTCTCCATTTCTGGCATTTGGGATTCTATATGGGCTATTTTCTACAATTCCATGATGTGAAGAGTCACTTGTCTGCATGACATCCATGTAGGATGTTCTTCTCACCTAGCGACCTGAAGAAGCAAGGAAGGTAGTGTTACTGTTTGCAAACTTTACAGGAACTAAGTACAATGGTTAGAACAGAAGAAGTGGTAAAGCGCTGAAAAACAGAAAAGCTCATGCACCAAACTCTATGCTTTCCAAATGTCATGTGACTGCAAGTTATATAAAAACAAAACCATGGCACCAAAAAGATGATAAGAAATTGCTAAAGCTAAAAACAAGTTAAAAGGTGTATCCATGCAGGTTCAATGAATTGCCAGGCATTCACGGAAGTACATGATTCAACAAATTAGCTTCTGTTCTTACAAGATACTAGCTATCAAGTAAGCTTCAAGCTGCATATGAGAAAAATCAATTTCCTCCGATATCCATGAGCAATCCAACAAACTGAATTGTGTATTAAGCAGAATCTCTCAAAACACAAAACTTCAATAATGCCAATAAATATCTACAGTGAAAGTTGTTACGGAAAATTTGATTTCATTTTTTAAAAATACCACTAAAAGACCACCAGTCCGAAAATAACATCAAAATTACAAACTTTTTCACAATCTACATTTGCAGAGCAGCTACCTTTAATGGCATTTCCAATTTCCAACCCGTTTCCAAATCATTATGCCCAAACCTCGAACCACAGAAAAATTATAATTTATCACAAAACTAGCCCAAAGTTGCGATCCTATGCTCATCAAAGTTCTAAGGGCAGCGAAATCAGACCCCATAACCAGGAATCCTAGATTGCTCCGGTACTCCCGCCAAACACGCAACATAACCAAATAACTGCTCCGCGCAGCACCCGATCTCTCGATGAACGAGTCAAACATGCGACCCAGAACCGCAGAAATAATTCGAACAAAAGATAATTGGAACGGGATCGGATCGGGTCATAACCTGAGATGTCGATACGAGTCGTCCTTGCGCAGGGTTGTCGCTGATGCGTGCGGCAAGGCAGGGTGGAACGAACCGTGATAAGCGCCTCTGGTGGGGCGCGGCGGAGACGATGGGCGGCGGCGGTAGAGGCGTGCGGCGGCGGCGGCGTGTCGAGGGGAGGCTTCGAGCCTGCGTGCGAGGCGAGGCTGAGCAGGGACGGACGGAACCCTAGCCGGATTGCTTTTGTTCATTTGGTCTCGTCTCGCCACGTGGGCTGGCGGGCGGGCCGGAATAGCTTTGAATTCCGGCCCAGCCCACTCATCACAAGCCGAAATTTAGTATGGGCTGGGCAAGTGAGCTCAGCCCATTCGTCCATCGCACGTCGTCGGCTTCACGGCGCCGGCGTCTCCGAGGAGCATCTTCCTCCTGTCCCCCACCCCGCCCCACCGGCACGGCCGCGCTCTCTCCTCCCTCCGTCGGCCGCGACACTAGACAGAAAAATCGCCTGGAACCTTTCCTTTTCGTGGATCCCTTCCACTTCCCCACAAGACAACCATCCAGCGCTAATTCCATTCCTTAATTGCCAATGGCGACGGCCTGGGCCAGTAGCCCAGTACGGCCTTGCCGCGGGCGCCTTGGGATAAACTCCGCGGCAAGGAAGGCACCCGGTGCCGCAGCCTTAATAGCCTCTTCTTCAGTCTTCTCCCTCGTGGCATCTCTGGTCCCGCGGGTTGTGGTAGGGCACCGCCATGGGTGTTCTGATTGGATGTGGCTTCGTGCTGCTTTCATGGGTGCTTTTCTCCCCCTGCATCTGCTCAGGTGAGATGTCTTGATCAAGCACTTTTGAGTTGTGAGTTTCATGGCTTTTGGGGAGCAAGATTCTATGCTGTTGTGCTAAATACATTTTTGGAGCTGATAAGCGAGGCAAATACTGGACTCCAAACTTGTTAACGCAAAATGCAAATGTTACATTATGCCATCCATGTGAAAGTATCTATAATCCTGCATGGAGAATTAGATATTGATGATTGGATGAATATCATTGTATTCACATGCAACAATTTCTTAGTTTCAGTTGTTCCGCATATATATATATATTTTTTTCAAAAAAGGAAATTTCTAAAAAAGTATGCAATTTGCTCTACACACACTGACATGGTGATTAGCTAATTTTGAGTTAAATATGCATATGTAGTTGTGGAGAACGCAGTTAAGTTAGTAAATTTTCACTGAAAAATTACAGGTTTAGTGATTTCTTCATTGAAAATGGTAGCTCAAGCTGCACCAGTCTTTGGTTCTATGCTGTTCTCGGTAAAGGTTCTGCGTAACAGCATAAGTTGTTATTGAACATCACTTACACCACTTCTTGAACATCCTCATTTTCTTCTGCAGTGGATGGGCTGTCCAAGGCGAGGGCTGTTAATTTGGGAGGATGGCTGGTGGTTGAAGGGTGGATTAAGCCATCCCTTTTTGACGGGATTCCAAATGGGGATATGCTCGTAGGTGGATTGATCTTTGTTATTCACTCTGTTCTTGGTAAACTGATGCCTGTTAGGTTTTGATCCTCTATGGGTTGTGTTTGCAGGATGGGACGCAGGTGCAGCTCCGTTCTGTTGTACTGAATAAGTATGTCAGTGCAGCCAATGGGGGTGGTTCAAATGTGACAGTAGATCGTGATGTGGCCTCAACATGGGAGACATTTAGGGTGAGGAGTACATGGAACATATTAGTCTGATTGTAAGAAGTATTAGTCTATTGGCTTGTACTTTACAAGGGGATAAGCCTCTGCATTATTACAACTACGGTATTCTATGAAATTTATCAATCTGATTTCAAAGAATCTCAAAGCATATTGGCCCAAATCAGTGTTTCATATTACTTAGTATTTAGCTCTTTAACTTCATTCCACGTTCTACCACTGGGTACAATTTTTCAGCTATATGAATTATTTTTTTCTGACTTGTTTTCCACAGTTATAGTGAAATGTTTTCTTGAGTTGTTGTTATAATTAAATTGATGGCCACCGTGGTTCCACAATAGGATATCACATGAAAAGAAACTCAAGGAAATACTTTTTGCTGTATGGTCAAAATGTTTCTAGGGTCAACAGTGTTTTTTTTTTTTTTGGTATATGTTTGTAAAACAATGGTTACATATTTTTGCCAGTCCACATGTAAGATTGCCACGAACAGACATGAGACATCTGGAGCATATATCTTAATATCTTTCCCCCCTAAACAGTAAGAATGATATGTTTTTATCATTTGATTATCCGTTACTTTAATGGTCGGTATTGAAGCAACTGCAACTCATTGGATTGTTACAATGCTGTTATTTACATGCGCCTTTTGGATTTGTTGAGCTTAAGTGTTACCTAACTGGTTTTAATCTTTATAAACAGCTCTGGAGGGTGTCAGAAAATGAATTTCAGCTTCGATGTGTTGGAGGTGAATTTTTTACATCAAATAGTGAAGATGGTTTTATCTTGGCAACTGCAAGTGAACCATTGTCCACTGAGACTTTTTACATTGAAAGGAATGATGGAAGGGTTCATATCAAACTTCTGAATGGAGGCTATGTGCAAGTATTGCTCAATCTAGAGTTTCATTTCGAGAATTTCGAAGTGTTATATGTGATTGTCCCTCAGTCGCCTTCTTGCAAGTCGTGCCATTAATGAGACATTGCAATCTCCTTTTAACTTAGGCAACAAACGATCATCTGCTTATTTCCACTTATCAATTCCAACCAGGATGGGATAATAATTTAGCGACATTTGAATTGGTGATTGTTGCCAATAACTTGCATGGGGACTACCAGCTTGCCAACGGTTATGGTCATGAGAAGGCAAAGATAGTTTTAGAAGTATGTCTATGGGCCCTCACTTCTCTTGAAATTTGCTGAACCAATCCATTTTTCTCGTATGTACAACATCCCTTGACTCTTACTTTTGCTTTTTCAGGAGCACAGGACAAGTTTCATTACAGCAAGCGATTTTGATTTCTTATCTCGACATGGTATTAATACTGTGAGAATTCCTGTCGGATGGTGGATAGCACAAGATCCATATCCACCTTCTCCATTTGTTGGAGGGTCTTTGGCAGTTCTGGACCTAGCATTTTCATGGGCACAGTATGTCGTGTTTCCAAACTGTTCTTTGAGTATTTGATATCCCTAAGCCTTCCTGATGCTATGGTGTTTAGTGTTCATTCAGTTAGTAACATGAAATTTCTTTTGTTGGATTAGGTCTTATGGTCTGAAATGTATAATCGATCTTCATGCTGCTCCTGGTTCTCAAAATGGAATGGAACATAGTGCGAGCAGGGATGGTTCCGTGGACTGGCCCTCACCTGAATATGTCTCACAAACATTAGAAGTTATTGACTTCCTAGTGGCAAGGTATTCTTTCTCCTAGCATGTCATCTTAAATAATTGGAATGGCAATTATCTGTGTTTCTCCTGAGCTGGTTCTCTACCATCAAAATATCTCAGCTAATTGATCTCCTCTCATGGAGAATGGAAATTACATTTAGTGGTAGTTTTTCTGCTGTTCTTGGGTATCCCAGTCTGTCCTTGAAATGTTATAGGTAGCTTTCTGGGACATGTTTTGCAGGTATGGGGGTCATCCTTCCCTTTTGGGCATTGAGCTTCTGAATGAACCTTCTGCAGCTACGGTTCCATTAGATGTTCTGGTGTCCTACTATATGAGGGGTTACCAAATTGTGCGAAACCATTCATCAACTGCATATGTTGTTCTCTGCCAAAGAATCGGGAATGCAGACCCAATCGAACTGTTTCAAGCTGGTATTGGTCTTTCAAATGTCGTAGTTGATTTACACTACTACAACTTGTTCGATCCGTACTTTGCCAGCATTAATTCCACTCAGAATATTGAATTTATTTACAAGATGAGAGCGCCACAGTTACAAGCTCTTAAGGACATAAATGGGCCTCTTATCTTCATTGGTATGATTACCAACTTTATTACGTTTTTACATTATTTCTGCCTTGATCTCCATTTTACAAATTTTAGAGAGGATGCACATAGGTTGGTATTTTTTTCTCTCCATTGCTTAATTGTTGGAGTTGGTACCTGTTAGTCATTACATTTTCTGCATTCATTTTCTTTCTTTTTCCCATAAATTACAAATAGCATTCACTTTGAGCATCTTTGCTGAAAGACCTTATTTTCTGTTTATTTCATTTGAAGTATGCTTAATTATTTCCATAGTCATGTAATTATATCTTTATTTGTACTGAACACGGTGCTATGTCCCTGTATCATTCAGGTGAATGGGTTAACGAATGGGACGTGCAAAATGCATCTCAGTATGAGTATCAGAAGTTTGGCAGAGCTCAGTTGGATGTTTATGCGAACGCCACCTTTGGGTGGTCATATTGGACACTGAAAAATGACAGGATGCATTGGGACTTTGAGTGGAATATTCGGAACAAATACCTACTATTCAGTAAGTAATACTTTGAGTGGCCATGCTAACCAAAGCTTGTAATTCTCATCCATTGCATCGTTGATCCTACATCTAGGAAGCCCTTGCCTGTCGTTAAGTTTTGTTCAAATTTTTCAGTTATATGCCCTAGCCTAACGAGTAACCAATTCCATAGTAAAATTTGATCATAGATTGAATTCATTTCAGTGTTATTTCTGTGAAAAAACTGCTAACTAATCTTTCTTTAGAGTTTGTTACGGATCTCACCAGTTTTTACCATGATATGCAACTTCTATTTAGGTGGTTCATCCCTGCTGAGGTCACCGAGCTTCCTTCTCCTGCTAGCATTTAGGATGGGGAACTTATCTTATCATCATGCCAAGATAACCTGGAACATCCTGGAGGACATGCCAAGGAGGCGAGGACTCTCTTGTTCCTGCTGCCGTTTCACTGTTCTTTCTCCTCCCTGCTGCATCCACAACAGCTGGCAAGATATTCATTCGTGTACAGAATACAATAGAATCGTTGTTTTTTCCGACACACTTTGGTTGTTGTAATTGTCGAGCATCATTGTTCAGTTCAGGATGGAGACAGTAGCGTCGGGCCTCTCAGAAAGTACAACCTGTTGGCTGTTGCGAACTGGACGGTATCGTTAATTTCACATGTAGGGACGTGATAACCTGGTAATCAGTAGGTGTGAAACATCATCATCACTGCCGGGAAACCGAGCTTTGCCGTGTGTCGCGCCTCGGGCACACGGCAAAGGAGCCTCTTTGCCGTGTGCCAGGAAAAAAGGCACACGGCAAAGGCCAACACATGGCGCGTACCCCCTTTGCCGTGTCCCCGGACTAGGGCACACAGCAAAGAGGGAACACACGACACAGGGCACTCTTTGCCGTGTGCCTGGCCCATCGGCACACGACAAAGGACGGCACAAGGCACTCTTTGCCGTGTGCCAGCCGTTAGGCACACGGCAAAGCAGACGACTAGGTCACGACCGTTCCCCTTTGTCATGTGCCCTGCCGTGAGGCGCACGACAAAGAGCCGACACACGGCAAAGTAATTTTTTTTCGTTATATTCCTTCCAAACTTTTATTTAGTACGGTAATTTGTATTTCATGTTAAGATTGGGTACATTTCTCGTTATTTTTGCTATATTTAGTAAATTTATTTCGTTCCATGGATTTATTGTTGAAAAATAACTTTTGAACTACAAGTCGGGCCCCCGCGCCCATGGCACCGACGACATTGGTGTCCCATCGCGCTCTGCGTCGGACCACCGCCGCGCCTTCGACCTGAATCTCGATGCCGAGATCGTGCAGTCGCAGTCGTCGGCCGCGGATGATCACCGCGGACCCACCGCTAGGTCGCCGGCCTCCTCGGGGCATTCCCTGCCTCCGGCGATGGGGGCGGCTTTTTTGTCATCCTCGGAGTCGGAATCAGGGGACTCCGACATGGAGACAGACGAGGAGGAGGACAAGTACCACAGCTACGTGGTACCGGTCCCCCGAGGTGATGCACTGCGCGTCCGCTATTGCCACCGCTATAGCGCCTGGTTCTGCCCCGTCTGCCCTGGCAAGAAGGCGGACCAGTGGAAGAACATTGTTGACATCAAGAACCACGTGAAGGGGCTGGCAAACTCTGGTCGCCTCAAGGAAGACAACCCAAAGAAGTGGAGCCGACATCGAGTCCTTGCCCGGAATGAAGGGTGGATGTGAGATCGCGCCGCCCGTACCCCCACCATTGTCGTCGATGCCCGCTCTGCCCCTGCGTCAACCTACCAGTCCACATGTGCTAAGTTCACACGGGACTATTTTTAGTTGTAGTTTATGTTGGTCATGGTTGCAGTGGGATGCCACTGCTTCGTGTTCAATCTAGTAACTTAGTTTGTGTTCATTCTAGATCCATTCCCCGTCGTTCCCCTCCAATTGACCCCTAAACAATCAAGCCCAAGGGGGTGCCGAGAGTTTTCTCGTAATTCGCCCTATTAATGTGCAATTGTCTCAAAGGGATCAACCGGTCCGAGCACATCATTCATCGGATTGGTATTTCCAAGCAACCCCCGTCAGGCATTCTCATGGTATTTGAATCATGCTAGATTAAATATCTTTTAAATCAAAATGCACTCAACTGTCAAAACTGAACAACAAATTAAAATTTAGCTAGATTGAACACCAAATAAGCCCGATTCGCCAAATAGTAAGCCCGTTCACACGATTACAGTAGCTAGATTGAACAACATATTCATAAGGATCTAATTAATGCAACTGGTTCAGACAAAGCTAACATACTTGGCTTTAATTACCGAGTTTTTGTTCAAGAATAGCGATCCTCTTCTTCGCCTTTCCTAACTTCTTGGTGGTGGCGTTCAAGATCTTGTGCGCGAGACGCAACGCCCTTGTCAGGTTCTCCGTCTCGTCTTCGGAGTCGGAGGAGTCGTGGGCGCTGGAGTGGCCGCCGGAGTCGGAGGAGTAGTCGTCGTCGAAGATCTGGATCCTTGTCTGCTTTGGTCGGTCGCCCCTCTTGCTGGTCCCGGCCTCGAAGTCATTGCGCGCCTGCATTCCCTTGGGCGGGTGACCGGGGGGGGGGTTGCTTGGCCGGTGGAGAGGCCGCCACAATCTCCTTTCCCTTGGGCGGGTGACCGGGCGGGCGCTTGGCCGGTTGAAAGGCCGCTAATATCTCCTTCCCAGCCTTGGGCGGGCGACCGAGGCGGCGCTTCGGCGGAGGGGCCGCTGAGGAGTTCACCTTTGCCTTGGGTGGGCGACCGCGGTGCCGCTTGGCCGGTGGCGGCGCCGCGTCGCCGGAGCCGTTAGAGGGGGATTCTTCTTTGATGGCGAGCATGTCGGAGCAGGGCAAGAAGAAGGGGAGCAGAGGGCTTTCTTGCTAGATTGGTGAATGGGGAGTGGAGAGGGATTTCTTGCGAGATTGGTGAATTAAACGCCGGAGGGTGAGGCTTTATTGCGACGTCGGAGCAGGGCGAGAGTTTTTGATTCATCCTATCCACTTGATATTGTACTGACAGGATCAAACGGTCGCATGGGTCCTCCTTGCGAAAACTAATCCTTTCATCGGATTCGTTCAAACTGCCGCCCATTGGATGTAATCGCGGTCATCGATGTATCGTGACTGTAGGGGTCTTGATGATGGGCCCTTGATGCGCTTGAGGGATGGGCCCTTGATCAACCTGTATGGTCACTGTTATTTTTGGTGGTGTGCATGGTAAGGTGGAATGGCTAAACTGATGCATGTTGATGGTTGTTCGTGAGTTGGAAAAATATATTGATGTGCTGCCTGTATAGTGTTGTGTAGGAGTTCCGTGCTACATTGCTGCAAATTTTACGATGCACCAACTTCACATTCACCAAACTAGTCATCCAAACGACAGGTGCTACAAACTACACCATACGATGTTGCACCAACTTCACATCACGAAACGTGTGCAATAGGATCGTTTTTCGACTTTTTTATCCAGTCGATTTGTTACTAAACTATGGGTAATGGAAAAAATACATTAAACTTATTAAAACCAAATTCACATTGTATGAAATCGTATAAAATCCTCGCCGGCGTGTCCTCGTTGCGACAGAAAATCCATTGATACGGTCAGATCATTTTTCGTGCTAGCGGATCATCCGTTGACAAAACTGCTCCCGGCACTCCGGTTCCCGTAACTTCCCAAAACTTCTCGCGGGGCGCCGGTTGCCATAACCTCCCCCCCACGATATCGTCATCGCCAGTTCTCCGATAGGAACTACTTATTTAATCGCCATTCCCACGCCATCGTCGCCAGTCACCGCAGACATCGCCACACGAGCGCCGACTTACCACACCACCATCGCCATGAAGCGTACCTTCTCTCCCTCAGGCTGGTCCCGCAACCGTGGTAGTTCTCATTTGCTGTCCTGTTGGGGTTCGCCGCTGTCGCGCTTCCACCGCCATGACGGCAGCAAATTCGTGCGGTGCCCGTGGTGCTCCTGTTCGGGGCACCCCCGCTCCAACGACGATCACGCCAGCGACATCGGGGGACCGTGGCGCTGCTCTGGGTCCCACCGCCACCGCTCCAATGATGATCACGCTGGTGACATCGGGGGACCGTGGCGCTCCTCCAGGGAGAACGAAGCCGAGCTCGTGCCGACTCGGTACAGGCATTCTGATGAACACCGCTACCACGCGGTGGGGGCAGCGTCTTCCTCCATCCCCGGCGGCTCATCCCCGCCCCGTAAGGTGACCTTTCTGGATACCGAGTCCTCCTCCGATGACTCGCAGACGGACACGGACGAGGACGATGACAACTACCACAGCTACAAGATGCCGGTACCCCATGGAGACAATCTACGCGTCTCCTATAACCGCCGCTATGGAGGCTTCCAGTGTCCCGTCTGCCCCGGCAAGAAGGCATCCCGGTGGAGGAACCGGAATGAGTTCAGGAACCACGTCGTGGGGATGGCAATGTCCGGGCGCTTGAAGGAGGAGTACAAGAAGAAGTGGAGCCGCCACAGCGTGCTGGCCCGAAACGAGGGGTGGATGCAGTGAGCGTGGCCTGCCGCGCCTAACCGTATGTCATCGTGTCGTCGATCGCCGTCGCCAGCCCAAAGGCAAACTACCGCTCCACGTGTGCTAAGTTCACATGGGAGCTAAATTGAGTTAGCTATCTATCGTTGTGTACATGTTGTAGTGGGATGGCACTACTCTCAGTTCGTTGTGTATGTTTAATTTCTGTTTGCGTTGTGAACTTAATACGTGTGGGGTTAATTTTGCTCACGTGCTGCTATTAATATATACAGTGGTTAGTTAATTGTTTGTTTTCGATCAGAGATACGATCAGGGCCTGACATCCGAGAGCGAGATCGATTAGGGGTACATATGGAAACCGGATGATTCGGTGCTAGGCTGTTTGAACTGAAAGGTTTTTCTATTGTGCAAGGGGATTTAATGCCCCTTGGCTTCGTCGGGAGGCCCACCCACTGGCAAGGATCCCTAGTCAAGCCATGTTGACAACCGAATGATTCGGTGCTAGGCTGTTTGAACTGAAAGGTTTTCCTTTTGCACAAGGGGATTTAATGCCCCTTGCATTCGGGAGGCCCACCCACTGGCAAGGATCCCTAGTCAAGCCATGTTCGGTTTGTTGACCCACATCTCAGTCAACAAAAGGCAGTGTTTAGTACATCCCGGCCAAGTTTCTAGGGTTCCAAATCCCCAATCGTTCTCGGCGGCGGTGGCGGCGGTTGGCGGAATGTTCATGCTCCAAATCCCCAGCCACCTTTGCATTCCTCTGGTCCGCTGCTACGGCATCCGACAGTAAGTATCTGATTCCTTACATAGACCAACATTCCAATGCTGCGTTTAATTTTGTTCACATGAATGTAGTTCTTTTGTTTGTTTAATTTGCATATCGGCTTCGGCTAAGCCTCGTGCTCTGTTTAGGAACTTTTCATATCGATGGACAGATGTTGGATAACTAGTGCCAGGAAATTCACATGTGCATATACTAATGGAGTGGAACAATTCATGGAGTTTGTTAAGCAACGATTCACTGAACACTCCACTATACATTGCTCGTGCAGCCGATGTGTTAATCAGTGTGAATTGCCTCAGGCTGAAGTCCACGATCACCTTCTACTATTTGGAATGTCAGCTGCATATACTAGGTGGACTCATCATGGGGAATCAATGGAAGTTGTGATTGTTGAGTTTTCAGAGTAGGTGCATGAATCTGAACATGATTATGGCTCAGGGTTTGCAGATGAGGTCTATGCCCATGATGATGGGAGTGATGTGGATGAGGAAGACAACAACAATGAAGAAGGTATGCCAGATCTGGAGATGATAGCAGACTCGTACACAGCCACAGAGGAGGATGGACAACAACCAAAATTTACTAGAGTGCTCCAAGATTTGAAGCGGAAACTTAGCCTAGGATCTCCGCACTCAAAATTCTCCTTTATTGTGAGGTTGCTACACATCAAGGTGCGATATCTAATCAACAACAGAGGGTTCAATGCAATGTTAAAGCAGATGTCCTTTTCATTCCCTCGATCCGAATTACCATCATCATATGACGATGCAAAGAAATAACTTCATGAGCTTGGCCTTGGCTACGAAACGATCCATGTGTGCTGGAATAACTGTGTACTATTCAGGAAGGATTATGCCAAATTGGATAAATGCCCCAAATGCAATTAATCTAGATGGGTAGATGATGATGGCTATAAGCGTGTTCCTCGCAAGGTTTTGAGGCATTTCCCACTAATCCCAAGGTTGAAGAGGATGTTTGCTTCCAGCCGAACAGCTAAGGACATCCAATGGCACAAGACGAAGCGGACACGAGTTGAGGGCGTGATGAGCCATCCAGCTGATGGGAAAGCATGGAAGCACTTCGACAGAAAGTATCCAGATTTTAAACGGGAAGCAAGGAACTTGAGACTTGCCATAGCAACAGATGGTTTTAATCCGTTTGGAAACTTTAGCATGACATATAGCATGTGGCCAGTGCTTGTTATGCCCTTGAATCTTCCACCATGGGGATGTGTGAATCCTGCTTACTGCTTCATGTCTTTACTGATCCTAGGTCCAAAATCTCCAGGAAAAGATTTTGATTTATTCTTGCAGCCTCTTATAGAAGAACTCCTTGAGCTCTGGAAGGGTGTGAGGACATATGATGCTGTCGCACGTGCAACCTTCGATCTGCGCGCAGCTGTGCTTTGGAGCATTAATGACTATCCAGCATTAGGCACCCTGTCAGGTCGAACTACAAAAGGTTATTATGCATGTATTCATTATGACAAAAACCCATTGTTAAGGCCACTACGGAGTAAGTTATGTTACATTGGCCACCGTCGTTACCTTCCAATGGAACATGCTTGGCGGAGAAGCAAAGCTTTTGATGGGAAGATTGAATCTGGGGAGGCACCAGAAAGGTTCACTTTAGATGAGGTCAAAGAGCAACTAGAGAGGGTCAAAAATGTTAGTCCAGGTTTAAATGATGGAGCTACATTGAAGAGAAAGCGTGGAGAAAAGGACGAACAGCGAGTAATTTATAACCGAAGAGCTGGGTGGTGGAAGCTTCCCTACTGGGAAGACCTCCTGCTGCCCCCACAATCTTGATGTGATGCACATTGAGAAAAACATATGTGCCAACCTCCTTGCCACATTGCTGAAAATGGAGAAGTCAAAGGACACAATGAATGCTAGGCTAGATTTGGCTGATATGGGCATTAGAACTCATTTGCAATGTTACCAGGATGGTAACAAGGTAAAAAGTCCACATTCGTTCTATGTCTTGCTGCCTGATCAATGAACTAAGTTTTGTAAGTTTCTCAAAGGTATCAAGTTTCCAGATGGCTATGCAGACAACCTAAGTAAATACATTACTCCAGATGGTGCAAAGATGCAAGGCCGGATGAAAACTCATTCTTGCCATGTCCTTCTCCAAAGAGTCATACCTACTGGTCTATGAGGGCTTGTGCGTCATGATGTATATGAAGCAGTCGCAGAGCTTGGGAACTTCTTTAGGGAGCTGTGCAGTAGAAATCTGAGTCGAACGCTTGAAGAATGAGATCCCATTGATCATATGCAAGCTCGAGAAGATCTTTTCTTCTGCCTTCTTCGATGTGATGGTGCAATTGGCCGTCCATCTACTTGATGAGGCGCTGCTTAGAGGTCCTGTACAGTATGGCTAGATGTATCCAATTGAACGGCGCCTTGGCACTTTGAAGAATTTCGTAAGGAACAAGGCTAGGCCTGAAGGATCAATTGCTGAAGCCTACTGTTGGTTCAGGAGCGAGCTCAAGAACCAGGCACGAAAATAAAGTGAACAACAATGGTGCGGGAGAAAGGGAAAATCATTCATTGTAGTAAAAATTGATCAAAATTGGAACCTTACAAAGTGGCGCGCCTTCTCCTTTTATAAGGAGGCGAGGGGTCGCCTACTCAGTCACCTATTCCCTTTCTACCCCTACCTGCTGCGATTGTTCTGAGAATATTCTACTTTATCGGATACAAATGGAATTTTACATGAGGAAGCCAACTTCGACTTGTACTCGCCATCGAGCGTGCTGGGTTGCTTCTGGGACTTTGGTGTCCAGACCAGGCTTCGCGTGCCGAGCCTTCCGCCATTTCTCTCCTAGACCTGTCCACAATGGCCACAAATCAACACAAGATCGTTAGAGCCCTGAAGCATATTGAATAACCCTTAGCCACACACTTCAGACCGAATCACGGCCTGATTCGGTTCGAACACCCGGTCGAGTTGTTCCTCCGGTCGCTGAGCGCGATGAACCGAATCACAGACTCATTCGGTTCACGCGCCCGCTCGAATTGTTCCCCGGTCGCTAAGCGCGATGAACCGAATCCCAGACTGATTCGGTTCTCTCGTCCGCTCGAATCACGTCCTCGATTGCAAGACACACAGAAACGAGACACGGCTCGATTCGACTCGCGGGCCCGCCAGCGAAACGAGTCATAGACTGACTCGGTTCTTGGGACCTTTCGAGTCACGCCGTTGGCCGCCGATCGTATGTAAATGAATCGCGGCTGATTCGGCTCGCAGACAAGGCGCCAAGACGAATCACAGGCTATTCGGTTTGGACGCCTGGGCAACAAGCAAACGGTGGAGTTTACACGATGCGCGTCCCAACACCTACATAGAAAGTGAGACATTGACATTTTGTTCAATGTACACAGACTATGTTGACACAAGTCCTTAATTTGATGGACCATTGGATGGTGACATCTCTGTTTTCATGCATGGTGTTAAACTTATTGGCAGGAATCGGGTACAATACATCGATGATAAAACCTTAGCCAAGCTAGTTTTGTATGTACTACATAATTGTAATGAAGTTGAGTCGTATTTAGAGTACGTATCATATCTCTCTGCATATCTGTACTTCAATGTGCTCAGAATAATTATTGTTGACCTCTGTTTATTCCTAATGTTAAAACATTTGTCATGCAGCTTGCACAGAGAGTTGTTGGAGAAAGATGGGTTAGGTGATATTGACAAAAGGCAGGAAAACAATTCGCTGATTGGTTTAAGAAACATGTAAGCCAATGCGTATTTTCATTTATGCAAGTCAGTGACATAACACTACTGAAGTTTATATGTTTTCCTGCAGATCGCTAACCTGCATATAGAGAAACCTGATGAGGTCGGCGAAGGCTTGTTTGCACTCTCATGTGGTCCTGATCTCCGAGTCAAGTACTCTACAGCTTGCATTGTCAATGGAGTCCGATATAGCACTGCTAAACGCGAGAAAAAACTAAAGACACAGAACAATGGTGTCATCACCGAGGGGACACATAAAGGAGAAACTACTTGAATTTTATGGCTTGCTAAAGCAGGTACTTGAGTGGTTCCGTCGGTCAGTGGTTCTCTTTAGCTGTGACTGGTACAATCAAGAAGGAAAGACTGTAGGCCTTAGATATGACGGCCATTTCAAGTCCATCAACATTAACTCAGTTTGGTACAAGGCTGACCCTTTTATTTTGGCCACACAGTCAAGGAAGATATTTTACTTACAGGACAATCTAATGGGCAAAGATTGGCGAGTTGTGCAAAAATTTGAACATAGGGGCATGTATAACGTGGCTGAAAGGGATGTTGATGCTGTTGTACACCAAGATGACTACTGTTCTGATACAGAGCGTGCAGTGCATGAAGGTGCTGATGATGATGATGTGTACCAGGAGCAGCTGGTGGAAGATGAAGACCTCGTCATTGAAGGTAATTTAACAGAGCTTATAAGCAACAGGAAGCAAGGTAACATATCCCAACATAGCAGTGAGGATGAAGATGAAACCGATGATCAGTACTGTAGTGACAGTGACAATGGAATGTGCACATATGGTGATTCGGAAGACGAGGATGACCTATAAGTAGCTGCTGTTATGTGTACTTGGACAGACTAGTAATTATTTATGATTGTTAATGATGCTGTCTGGATCTTGATTGTAAATAAATTTATACTCTACATTATGATGACAATGCCTGCTACTGGACATAGCAGAATTGTTAATGCGATGTCATCGTAAACTTACATATAGCTGGTCATTAGAAAAGCATCATATCCTTATCAAACTACAATGCTCGACCGAATGATTCGGTGAGTAGTAGTATGTTCGGATCATATGAATGCTTCATCTTTGGTAGTGAGGACACATGCGTCCAAATCATCCGGTCGACTAAAGAACTAGGCGACCGTATGATATAAATTCGAGACGAGGATGAGCATCACAAATTATAAACTGATGACGGACCATAGCTGCAAAAGAACATCAGCACCAGCTAAACTGATGACGGGCCACATCAGCAAAAGAACATAAGCACTATCTAAACTGATGACGGGCCACATCAGCAAAAGAACATAAGCACTACCTAGACTGATGACGGGCAACATCAGCAAAAGAACATCCCATCTGATCTACCAGAAAGATTTGTTGAAGAAAGATTCGCACTCGAAGCGAATCCTGCAGTCCTCACTGCAAAACTCAGAATACTCGACCAAACTCACCATTCCGACCATCTGGCCGCAGTTGCCGCCGCCGATGCGAGCGTTGACGCGCTTCGGTTTGGCAATGGGCACCCAACTGTTAAAGTAGGGTGGCTCATAGGTATCGGCCGCTGCAGCACTCTGAAGGTGGGCAACCACACACGCGCGATTCATCCACCGCCGGCGAACGGGGACGGCCCCGGCAGCCGCCGCCCCCGGTCCATCCTCACCCTCGAGCTTCCTTATCAGCTCCTTCGCTTTCTCGTCATCGGCGACGCTGGCATTGCGCCAGTACAGGCACATTGCGAGCGTGTACGCAACAAGATTATGCCCCTCGTCGGCGGCCCTCGTGAGTTTGTCGAGGGGGCAGTCGAGCATGCTCCGGTTCACATCGAAGACGACGCGCAGGCCGTTGCGGAAGCATGTCTCCTTGTTGCCTGCATCGGCCAGCTTGTCGATGAGGCCGTCGTGGTAATCTCTGTCGTAGTGTTCCACCACGAACAATTCCCGCTCCAGCGCCCGCTGCACTGGAATGAACTTGGCGACATGCTTCTTTGTGCAAACCTGGTACAACCACTTGGAAGACCTCCGCATTGGATCCGGTGAGGATGCAGCGAGGTGGGCGGCGACCGAAATGGCCAACTCGTCGGGGAGCACCTGAATCGCCATTTGAGCGCGGCGGTAGGGAGGCGCGTGTGGGTTCTGGAGTGGCGGAGTGGGGGCAGCGGCGGCGGCGACGGCGCCACCACCGTGGTTGCAGGAAGGTTAGGGTTACCTTGAAATGAATCTCGAATCTCGGATAGATTTCCCTGTGCATTCTCCTGGAATGTACACTTGTGCGGCCGGACATTGGCGGGAACAGTAACAGGCTCATTGGCGAGCTTGAGCGCGCGCCAGAATAGAGGACCGTTGAATTTTTGTCGCGGTAGAAACATTCGTCAGCCAACATTTTGTCACGCTCACCCGTGTAACCGTGTGCCGAGTGGCGTGCACACTCACACGCTGGCTGGGAACTGAACAGTTAACACGCCGGGGAAGCAGGGGCCCACATTGGACTTTTTATCTCCTCACACGGCTCGGCCCATCCGCTCGGCCCAGTCAGACCCCTCTGCACGGCAAAGTCGCTCCTTTGAGGGCGAGTCTGCAATGTGCGACAGGATGATACGGTCTGACACGGTATGCGCGGATCATATGAATATGTCATTTTTGGCCGTGGCGATGTAAGATTAATGTAGATGGCAGAAAACTGACTGAAGATACACATCACAATCTGATACTTCAAGCACATTTTTGTGCATTACTACAAACATAAATAGACATATTACAAACACCATTCTACCAGAAGTTTTGCTTCATAAATACTACTGCTTACAAACACAATTACTACGATACATAGATACATACCATCCGATCGATAGGGGATCGAATGACTGTTGTCCCTCGATCGAGAACACTGGTGGGGCATCTCACATCCTGCCGACGGCCAACTTCACCCTTTCATGGAAGTTCCGCATCCACAGTTCAAACTCATGCCGGATGCGGCACCGCGCGCTGCAGTACCGGATAATGAAGGTCCCCTCCCCCAGCGCTTGCATTCCTCCCATGTGCAGATGTGAGGATCAGGGATGAGTAGCTCCGGCAGGTCATACCTAACCATAGTACGGTACGCAAGGTCGTAGAGTTCCTGCTGAATTCCAATGCGCACAGACCGCATCCGCACGCCATGAAGCCGAGTAGTTTACCAGAGGGTACTCCGAAGACACACTTTTCCGGGTTGAGCTTCCACCGAAATTTGCGCAAGCGTTCGAAGACCTTTGTCAGGTTCCCTATCATGTTCTCGGGGTTCATGATCTTGACCACGATATCGTCGATGTAGGCTTCTACTATGTCTGGAATCAATTGGTCCAGACATGCTGGATCGTCCTCTGATAGGTTGCACCTGCGTTCTTCAGACCGAAGGCCATTGTGTTATAACAAAAGGCACCAAACGGCGTGATGAACGCGGTCTTTATTTGGTCTTCCAGCTCAGGCCTATCTGGTGATAACCTGAATAGCAATCGAGAAAGCAGAGCAGGGCGGAGCCTGCCGTGGAGTCAACGACTTGATCGATGCGGGGGGGAACGAAGGGGTCTTTAGGCAAGCTTTGTTGAGATCTGTATAATCGACGCACATTCTTCAATCATTATTATTCTTTTTCTTACAAGAACTGGATTAGCTAACAGTCGGGGTGGAACACCTCCTGAATAAACCCGGCTGCTAACAGCTTTGTAATCTCTGCCCTAATTGCCTCTTGCGGTCCTGCGCGAATCGACGAGCCTTTGCTGATCGGTTTGGCAGTCGGATTGACCTTCAAGGAGTGCTCGGCAAGTTCCCTTGGGACCACTGGCATATCGGATGGTTTCCACGCGAATATGTCGGCGTTTCCCTTAGGAATTTGACGAGCACTTCTTCCTATTTGGGGTCCAACTCTGCCCCGATGATGGCCGTCTTCTTTGGGTCGGTCTAAGTCCAGAGAGATCCTCTTCAGCTCCGTCTCCTTGCTGGCGCAATGGCGTCTCTTGCTGGCTTCTTGGTGGGGATCTCTAGAGCGTCCTTGTCCAACTCCTGTGATGCAGCCAGTACTTGTTCCATGCGCTTGGACATGTCCAGGGCGCTGCCACGTTGAGAGTTTTCTGCTCGCATGGTATGCAACTCGGACGTCTCCCAAGACGGTAATTATGCCTTAGGTCCTGGCATCTTGACCTGCAAGTAGACGTAGTGAGGAATCGCCATGAACTTGGCGAGCGCCGGCCTCCCGAGGATGGCGTGGTATGTAGTTCAAAGTTCGCCACCGTGAACTGCATGTGCTCGGTCCGGTAATTGTTCCGGTCTCCGAAGGTAACGGGCAGTGTGATGTGCCCGAGTGGTTCTGCTCCCTCTCCCGGTATCAAACGTAGAACGCGGATTGGGGGGGACTCAGGTCGAGAGTAGTCAGGCGAGCTCCTTCAATGTGTTAGCAAAGAGGATGTTCAGGCCACTGCCACCGCCGACTAGTACCTTGGTGAGCCGAACGTTGCGAATCGTCGGGGCTACCACCAAGGCATGGGACCCGGGCTTCGGTATGAAGTTTGGATGCTCCTCCCGGGTGAATGTGATCGGAACTTCTGACCACTTGAGGTACTCAGGTACGGTGGCTCCCTCGCGTGCTGACTGGCGATGGGTGAGCTTCTGCTGGCGCTTCGACTCGAACTCTGGTCCGCCATAGATCATGCGGACCACTCGGTCGGCTTCCTGAAAGTCATCGCCGGGCTCGTCGTTTCGCCTGTCGTCTCGCGGGGAACCATCGTTCCTCTTTCTGTATGGAGGGCCTGTTGCCCCGGTGAAGGCTCGCTTGAGCCCGCATGTGCTGGGCACGTGATAGTGGTTGCCGTGCGTGCCGTTAGAAGCACACAACAACAATAACGGCGCGAGCAGGCGATGACAGATTCTTATTTGCGTGGGCACGTGCTTAATAATTGTCGTGTGGCGTCCGTGGGGTGCATGACAAAGATTGTAGTTGTCGTGTGCAGCTCGTTCGGCACACGGCAAAGACAATGTATGTTGTGTGTTTCTTGGTTGCCGTGAGCTTCGGATCTAACGCACAGCAAATAGGGTCTTTGCCGTGTGTCCAAGATTTGACACACGGTAAGGCCGCAGACACACGGCATACAACAGAGTTTTCGGTAGCTTGCATGACAATTGACAACGATGCTACGGCCGATCTGACTTGTTGCGCATACTCTCCTATGAACTATAGGCCATGCATATTATTTCAAAGGAAAAAAAAGGCAGGCCATACATATGCATACACATTGCCCGCGCAAGGCTGCACAATTCACATGGAAGGACCAATTAATTCGCATCAGCTAGCAAAGCACACGTTCTTGGCTCCCTCACCTTTACATCTGGGGAGCTGAGGTGACAACACTTGTCACATCCTCAAGTCAGATCGATCACACTCCGGCCCATCCATGCACGGATGCAGATCCTATCCATAGAGCTCGTAACACTGCTAGACAGTCAAGTTTGAGCTTAATTGATCAGAATTCAGAAGACTGAGCTATGCATGATACGGAGTATTCAGTTTCAACCCTTGGTAAAAGTTGCGACTTACGATTACCAGGAGCTGGGCAGTTGTGCATGATTGGCTTCTTGTTGAGTTGGTTGTCTTCTTAACCAATGTTTGTTAAGATGCAAATTATTTATTGTTACCACTGTGTGTCCATCGTAGACTTTTGGATCGGTCTATGCAACGCGAAATGAACAATAATTCAGTGTTCCCTCGATCTTGAACAATGCAATGCAGCGCCGGTATTCCTTTCAATCATGGCCCTGTTTGGATACTCTAACTCTGCTAGAGGTTAGAGTTAGTTTCTAGCTCATGACTAACCCTAAACTAACTCTAGCCAAAGAGGTGTTTGGATGACAGAGTTAGATTGTTTATCTTGATCATCTTGGACAAACAGTTCCACTCCTTCACTCGCCGTGCTCCCTGTTCGGGGTACCAAAGGGAGTCCGGGATACAAGAAAAATAAATTCTGACCAATAAATTCAAAAATGTGCAATTGGAACAAGTTACATAATTTTTACCAATAAATTCAAAGATGTGCAATTGGAGATATCATAATTTTGTCCATACAAATGAGATGTCCCAATTAAACATACAAGTTCTCAATCAAGCATAGCGACCAGAGCTGTGGATGGCGACCAGAGCTGTGGATGGCGACCATAGCTCCCGAGCGTAGCTGTGGACGGCGGTGGCCGAGCTAGAGGAGGCGGCGGCGCATGGAAGCTAGGGGCAGCGGAGCATCGAGGGGTGGCGGCGCATCGCGAGCTGCGGATGGATTTTTTTTCGAAACGAGTCGAGCGGATGGATGGGAGGACCGGTGCGGATGGATTTTTTCAGCGGGCCCCACCTCAACTAGCTCCAATTAGCACCCCTTGGTTGGGATAGTTTTTTGGGTGGGTTAGATGCAACTAACTCCACTCTAACCCTCCCGTTTGGAACCTTTAGGGTTAGTTGAGCTCCAACTAGCTCAAACTAACTCTAACCCATGGATCCAAACAGGGCCCATGAAGTGCATGGAAAATGGACCAGACGCCCATTTTCCGCGTGTGATTGGTATCCGTATCTTTCACCGGTATCAGCTGCTACCTCGCCCACACTGAGTCATGTTCTCAAATTCACACTCATTCGAGGAATCTTTAAAAAGTTCTGCAGGAACAGGAACAGTGCGTGATGATTCGTAGGATATAACGCCCGCTGTGATTGTTGACCCCAACACTACCGAGAAGCAGCACATGGTTTTTTATAAACATTATTTTTAGCACCGTCTAGGTGCTAAACTTAGAAATGTGCTCTAGAAATTGGCAAATACATTATTCCCATGAGCAAGACTGGGACTGGGATCAGCAATTTTTCTCGTACCTAGGGGACACGCTTCACATAATTCAGTACTTCATATAAGGCCATACTTAGCTCTGGTTTTTACAGCGGTTTTGCACTTGTGAGGTCGTCCTAATAATAACATCAGATTATCGAACTTGAAAAAATCAGCTTTCCTCTTATTCCGGGATAAATTTGCTTTCAGGTCATCCTTTTTAGATGATGGAAAAGTTTCGGCTTTAAACTAGCCCTCAAGAAATGTGGGAGGTATCCATAATGTAGGCAAGGCTATATCGGGGGGGCGGCCGGCCAGGCCATGATGCGAACTGCTGCCTACTGCTTACGTGCATGACCATGCGAAGGCCTTGTCGATAGCGATGACCTTGTCGATCGCCTGATCCGTTGGGCTCCTCTGAACTCCTATGAGCTAGTAGGCTGCTGCACAGCTCACATGGAGCAAGCCATGGGCAGGATCAAATGAGATCTTTTACGGCACCGAATACTACCTTGTATGACCATTTAGAAATGACTCGTACGTAATAAAAAGGACCTATTTCGAAAGATTCGACAGCTGAAATTAATTCTGTACTGCCGATTTTTTTATGGTAGTATGGGTAGTATTCATAGGTAGTATAAGGGTATGATTGGAAACAAAAAAAATAATATTTTTGTAATAAATGAAATCAAATATATGAAATGTTTTATCTAACCTAATCTCATGTTATTCATGAATTCTAAATAATATATTTGTGTACAAATTACCATTTTATCCACAACAAAAAAACCGGTTATACTACCATTAGGTAGTATTTGGTACCGTAAAAGAGCTCTAAAACATCAGGTAGAAGCACCACTACCGGATTTCCCACCTTTGTCGTGTGCTTTTGTACACGACAAAGGCCAAAATACACACAGCAAAAATTAGTCATCAAAGGCTTGGGATTCGAACCCGTGACCTCCCCCTCACGTGTGACCTTCTCTACCACTGCACCACTAGAGTCTTTGTGTCCATATCTCATTTTGACTCCTCTCATATTAATGTTTTTCGAATGTAAATTGCTTATTTAAGACCCTAAATGACTTCAAATAAAAAAGTTATGGACTATAAAGTTTCATAACTTTTCAAGATCTACAACTTTTATTTTGGTCAAAAGTTCATCCGAGGTCATTTACAAAATTTAAATTTTCAAATTTGAAAAATTCAAACTTAGTTTTCATTGACAAGATGACTTCAAACAAAAAAGTGGTCAACTACAAAGTTTCATAATTTGTCGATCTAGACAACTTTCATTTTGGTCAAAAGTTCATCCGTGGTTGTTTACAAAATTTGAATTTCAGATTTGAAAAATACAAATTTAGTTTTTCGTTGACAAGATGATTTCAAATAAAAACGTTGTCAACTATAAAGTTTCATAACTTTTCAATAACTTTTCGATCTAGACAACTTTCATCTTGGTCAAAATACCGATAGTAAGATTGTTCACAAATCTTATACATCTCTCTTCTAGTTTTAGGAAACTATATGAGAGGTGTACGATTTGTAAACACTTTTACTACCACTTTGTTATATAAACAAATGATCAAAGTAAAAGTTGTGGATCTTCAGAACTTTGTAGTTGAACACTTTTTAATTTGATTTCGTTTAGGGCTTCAAAATGTGTTTTGAAAATTTTCTTTGTCCAGTGTGTTGAAAAACACACGGCAAAGAGCTCTTTGCCGAGTGTTTTTTTTCTCTTTGCCGAGTGCTTTTTCTTAAAGAAAACACTCGGCAAAGAGTCTTTGCCGTGTGTCTCGAAAAAAAAAAACACTCGGCTGACACACGGCAAAGACCGGATTTCCGGTAGTGTGACGTACAGTTGGCTCCCTC
Source organism: Urochloa ruziziensis (assembly GCA_015476505.1). Lineage (NCBI taxonomy): Eukaryota > Viridiplantae > Streptophyta > Magnoliopsida > Poales > Poaceae > Urochloa > Urochloa ruziziensis. Next base: position 36,109,540 of record CM027126.1, on the reverse strand, counting down.
ACTTTGGGTATTGGAGCGGGTCAAGCAGACTAAAGAGGATGAGTTGTCAGAGACTGCTATTTATTTGAAACAACTGGATGGGGAGCTGACGGGACAACACTTGTCAAATCCTGAACTCATCACTTGGCCCGCGCGCGCTGCAAGCTGGTCATGTTCGCGTGCTTCAGTGCCTATTTTCCTACACTACACACGCCTGCACCCCATATTGAGTTCTGAGTTGGGGCCTGGGTTAGCACTAGTATATAGGGAGAAAATGAAGCAGCCTCTGATCTGTAACTCAAAATCGGCACTAACCTCTGCATCCAATAATGGCCGCAGCTCATATTCCATTGGCGATCTCCATGCATGGTATAGTAGCTGACAAGCTCGGACCAATAATGCGTGGTTCCTGGCCCGTCGGGCTCTTCTGAATGGAAACAAAAGGAGCAGAGTGCACGAGGGCCTGAAGAACCTTTTGTTTTGGGCATGCCTGACTGACTACAAACATCTGAATCACCCAGGCAAGAAGCAGATCGAACGCAGTAAAAGATCAGATCATACGCAGCGTAAGTGTGTGTAGCATCTTTCTTCTGCAGAGGGAAATAAATCAATAATGGTTCAGATGAGGCATTATTTCCTGTGTATGATTGATGCTGATACCTCTCGGAGGATCAGATACCTCACAGTCAGGAGAATCGTTCTTTTTATATAAGTGGGATTGTGGGAACAGCATGACGATTCATAGAATATACCGGCCGCTGGTTGCTGGTCCCAAACAATCGAGCGTTGGCACATGTTCTCTGATGAAAACAAGCAAACATTTTAAGCACTGCGCTGCCTGTCAGTGTGCTAAACATGTAGAGGTGCTGTAGAAATTGACAAACACACTCACATGAGTGTGACTGGGATCGTTCGTTGGTTTTGAGTTCAAGAATCTTCTCATGCTCCAGGGGAGACATGCCTTTTGTTAATCCAGTACTGTCAGGTTTGCGTTGCAAACCAACTGTTTAAGCTGTTCCCTCGTGGCAAAACCATGACCTAACCAATAATGATAGTTGATAAATAGGATGGGAACAAAAACTATACTTCATTGTGACATTATGACACCTTGACAATTCTTGGCATCTCATGGGAGCGTCTCAAACCATGAATTTCATGGACTGGCTGATGATTCATCATCCTCTATACGCGCTTACAACGAACAATCTTGAGTTTTTTCTAACAAAAAAGGGCCAAAGTTCTGCCTTATTAGAGAGAGGACAATTTGTTTTTTGAAAATTTGGAGAGAAGAGAGGACAATACATGTGTGTTATGCTGCGTCAGCGACCTAACTAAAGAAGTTAGGACCGTTAAAGGCCACTAAACGCGCTTATGCAACAGCAACAGCATCATTGTTTACATAGAGCAATCACGCGTGCACCGATACATTACCAATTTGTTGATGTGAACGTGTCTTCTGAAAACGCCATCGCACACGCAATGAAAAGATAAAATTCTAGCTGCATGATGTGTTGAAGTACCCACCACGCATGCATGGCAGTTGGTTAATGCTGCTTTTGCTTCGCAAATCTGATCATATCAGGACTTTGATCCAAAGCTAGATGCATTATAAAAGAACTAGGAACTATCAGTTCATCACCATTCATAGAATGACACAGGAAGCTTAACTATGAGCCAGCATAGTTTTTTGGAGTTGGGACCACGGCTGCAAAGTGAGAAAGTCACAGCTGATGTGTTGATCGTTCAGGGGGGCCGGCTGTGGAATCTGTGAGACGGATTAAGTTAGTACTCCATGTGCACTGCTCTGATATAGACAAACTTTTGGCATCTTAACAATCTGTCTCTCAAGGTACAGGCATAAGCGCATCCTATATGTACAGAAATAATATAAGTACTGATCATTGACCAGAGCTGAGTCAAGAACATTTGTGTTCTTCTACTCAAAGATACAAGCACGTTCACAAGGACTTAATTGTTCTTCTGAGGAGAATGCCTTTTCAGTTTGCCGTGTACACACAAGACGCGTCATTTCATACAAGTCAAGTTTTATGTTATATGCATGAGCCATGCTTCAACCGAGGAGGGAAGTCCAAGCTAATAAATCAGATTACACTTTGATTGAGAGCCTTGTATGTGTGTGGTCTGTCTCAAATAAGTTCGCAATTTTGTCCTTGGAGTCAAACAAAGTTCTTTCTTTTTTTTCCCAAATATAAAGGACGACGGACAAGTCCTTTCATTGATCAATTATTCAACATTTTTTAAATAATGAATTATTCGACACGCTTATGATTTGGCAACTTACTCGCGTGTCTTATTTTTTTTCTGGATAAATATACAAGTGTGTTTCAATTAACAAGTGCATTTCATACAAGATTACGTCGTCTTTTTTTTCCTTGACATGTACGGAGTATTAGGAAGTACTTTTCAAATATATTTCTAGTACCAATTTTTTCTTCGGGGGTAATAAAATTCCTTCAGTTCATCCGAGAATCTTCACCTTTAATTTCAGTCTCAGAAGGCACACTAATGAGTTTCTCCGGGTGAGAATGTGGCAAGCCCTTGTGCCTGCACTTTGCTAGCCTCTTATGCATATTTAAGCAGGCATTGTGTGCATACTGGACAATAGCCGTAAAAGAACTTCAACTGGATATGCATATGCAATGAGTTCAGCCTTTGATAAATAAAGGAAGTAGTACATAGCTGCGATTAGAATAAATTATGTTACATTTTACAGGAGGAGTAGTGCAGGCTACTAGGGTTATAGCTAGTCATTACAATTCATACAGGGGATGAACCTTCCTGTCTTACGCTAAGGGCGGCATGCAGGCAGCTTTGCACATGGAAGCCTGCCTCCCAAACCCATGCAGATAAAACAATCAGGCTTGCAGGTTCACATCCGGGGCCGGGGGGTCGTGTTGACATGCACGATGGCATGTAACTAGGGGAGGGGTTATTAGAGTGCAACAATAATTAACAATTAGCTAACTACTATTAATTTAATTAAAAACGCGGAGACTTCTTCTTCGCGATCAGTGCTAGCACGCAGCAGCGTTGGAAGAGCGAGCTGCGGCGTCTGATCCGTCGCCACCGCCGTGCTAGCGCTAGCGCTGCGGCGCCCTTGGGCGCGCCGCTGACGACGATCGCAGTCGCTTCCACTCCACCAGCCGGACCAGGAACTCCATGACCTGGAAAACCAAGGACCGGAGGAGTTTTCAACTTTTCAATCGACATCTTGCATTGCTGAGAGAGTGATGGAATGAGTAGTTTACAGGAGTGATGGAATGAGTATTTTACAGGAGTAGTTTTAATACCTCAGTGGGGTCCTGGAGAGAGTATGAGGCGTCTGTTTCCTTGGGGCACTTGGAGACGAGGATCCCTAGACCTTGACCTCTCTTCTTCAACACCTAATAAACATAAGGGTTATTAAAAGCTTGATTAGCTTTTTTAACCATTGTTGGAACAAACGGGACAGTTGAAATTAAATCATCAGTGCCGCAACATGTAAAGTGACAGCAGGACGCTGTCACAATGAAAAAATTACAACTTGTAGACTTTGTCCGTGTGCTGCATGTGTAATGGTGTAACTGATTATCGCGCCTTTAAAAATAAGCACCTTGAAAGCATCCTCGTCGGTCCGGTCGTCCCCGATGTACACCGGCAGGACGTCGCTGCGGCCGTCGTCGAATCCTAAGATGGGGAACAGCCAGCGGACAAAGCCGTCAGCGATCAGAGAAGATCTTTACTCTTGAGAATGAGCGGTTTGCGATCGACGACGGCGACGGCGACAGATTGAAGATGCTTGCCACATGATTGAGCAGGCACTTACCTAGCGACTTGAGCAAGAACTCGACGGCCTTGCCCTTGTCCCACAAGATGGACGGCCGGATCTCCAGGACCTTCCTGCCCTCGGTGAGCTTCAGCTCGGGGAAGTCCCGGAGCACGGCCTTGACCTGCTCCGCCAATGGGCTCCAACTCTGCAAGCACAATTCAACAAGGGGAGTGTACGTATTAGCAGTTGTTGAAGACGAAGATCGATGCGGCGTGAGCCAGTCATCAAGCCCAAGGCATGCATCACATGCATGACGATTGTTTGTTCAATAATCGGCCATTTGAATAAGCTATTGAGTTAAAACCTTTCTTGTTTGACTTGCGCCTAAACTAGAACACGAGTCGGCATCCAAGGCCTAGAGATATTGTAAGACTGATAGGACGGCGAGCGGCGACCGGTGCGCCGGCCGGTGATACCCAACGCAACGAACTCACCTTTTCGTCGACGCATCTGAAGTGCACGGACAGGCAGAACTTGTTGTGCTCCACCCTGGCCCCCGGCGTGGCCCTGGTCTTCTCCTCCAGTGCCCTGAACGCCTGCGTGCCCATCATGCAAGTGATCCGCGCGTGAGTCCACGGTGAGTTCCTCATGGCTCAACTAATTTTACTTGAGGAAGTAACTTTTTACACGGCCCAAAAAGAAGCATTGACGGTGGCGTAATTATATTGATTTTGGTGATAACAACGAGAGCGAGCGAGGAACTAGCTAGAGACACACCTTGTTGATCACCGGCAGGAACTCGCGGGCTGGTTGCAGCAGGACAGTCTGGTTGTCCTGGGAAATTCGGAGAAGAAAAAGCAAATGGAGTGTCAAGCCAAGAAAGATGCTAGCTGCATGGCCTGACTAGTTGGGTGACGATGGGGGGAGAGAGAGAGAGATGGCCGGCCGGCTACCTTGGAGCTTGGGCCCTTGATGTCCATGCCGTGGCTGCCGGCGTAGTAGAGGTCCGAGAGTCCAACGAAGTTGCAGACCTGAACGGCAAAAACGAACAAGGAATTAAACTTGGTTATTAGTAGCTCAGAGGCGTGAGACTAGCCGTGTGTGCAATGAAGCTGTGACTTGTGAGACGCTGGAATGCGCGTACCTTCTCGACGCACCGGCCGGTCACGATCGCCGTGGGGAAGTGCTTGGCGACGTCGCGCACCGCCGCCCTCATCTGCAGGACAGACGCTGTCGATCAGCACGAGAGGATCGATCGGACCTATCGGCAACATCGATCAGCGTCCAACAATCTCACTCACCTCGGGTGTCATGAAGGCCATGTCGGGGTCGGTGACGATCGGCGAGAGCGTGCCGTCGTAGTCCATGAACATCACGACCCTCTTCCCCCTCGCCGCCGCCGCCACCCGGTCGAAGCTCCCCAGCGCCGACGGGTGCTTCCCCTGCAGGCACGCACGCGCAACAAAAACTAAGCCCAGGACGAACGCGCGCACCCAACCGGCCGCCGCCGGCGACGGCGGGCGCACAAGGACACGGCGACGCACTCACCGTCCACGCCTCGTACTCGTCGGCGGCGGGGCAGCGGGTCGGCGACGACGCGCGGATGGCCTCGACGACTCGGCTGGTGCAGCAGGTCCGGCCAGCCGCCGCCGCAGCGCCCCGGGCGGTGAGGAACGCCTCGCCGGCGCCGGCGTCGGCCGACCCGCCGGGGAGGGCGCCGAACGCTGCCCGGCGCAGGGACGAGACGGCGCCCGCGGCGCCGCGGCACGCGAAGAGGGCGCGGCCGGGGCCCGCCGGCAAGGCGGCCGCGGCCACTGCCGCCGCAATGCCCATGTCCGGGAGCACAACGTCCTGGTTGGCCATGGCCGCCGCTGGCACGCCCACGCAACCGACACGCGCCGCACCAGGAGGGATCGGACTTTCGCGAGGTGCCAACCGCTTGACTACCACCACTGTGGCCGTGGGTGTGGGTTGCTTTGTAGTGGGAGCAGGCAGTTTTCTTGGGTGTGATGCGAGCAGACGTGTTGGTATTTATAGAGCAACCGGCATATCGGCGACGGTTGCTGTTTGGGCGCTGCGCATAGGTGGCATGCTTCCTAGCCGTCCAATCCTACATCAATAATGTAGTACTACTTGAAGCAAAAGGTAAAAAAAAAAAAAAAAAAAAAAGAGGGTGCTTATGGATATATAGAAATGTAGATGTGGTTTTTTTAGAATGAATTTGAACTAAAAGTTCATCATGGAACTATGCAAGTTTAACTAGCCTCGCCACAATGGGTCACGCTGTCGGGGAGATCGTCAACCGCTGCCCAGCACAGGGACGATACGGCGCCCATGACGCCGTAGCACATGAAGAGAGCACGATCGGGGACCATGGCGCCCATGTCCGGGGGCACCACGTCCTGGTTGGTCATGGCCGTCACCGCCGCTGGCGCGCCCATGCAACGGGCACGTGCCGAACTAGAATGATGATTCTAATAACGATACTAGGAAATGATCCATGATAGTCTATTTAAATGCGAAGGGATTCACAAGTGCACGGATATACCATTGTAGTACTTCACCCAAGAGTATTCCCAAGGGTATCATATTTTCCAAGAGAAGGTTAATGGTGGTTGTGAATATTGTTGTACACATGAATGTAGCTATAGCAGGGATAGAGTCAAATACAAAGGACAGGGGTAAGATAATATAAAAAGTTGGGTAGTGTAACACACATGGGATCACCTCAGGATAAACTAGGCTAGGGAGAAGGACTAAAAATCAACATCTGGGTTCTAAACATTTAGGTTCTAAAGTACTTCCTATACATTGTATAGGTCAACTTAGAGAAGCATTACATATACACGAACGGAGTAAGCCTATGCACCCAGATACACGGGGAGATAACCCCCCTCGTCACTTGAGCGTGGCAAAGTTGTTACTCATTTACGAACTCCTACAGTGATACCCGAACGTGTGGGATTTCAGAGGGTCGAACAGGGTTGTCACCTCCTGCGGTCTACCCCGGTCAAACCATGGAGCACACTCATAACCAATCGATGATTCCAAACCCAAGCACCTTGCTTGCATTGTTCACAATACGTTGACCATTCCGGATAGCAAATACTATGATCAACGTGACTGTAAGAACGGCCGATGAACCCATACTGTGACATAGATCATGGAAACCATTCAGCATAAGAAACCTTATTCTAATTGAATTAGAGTAAAGTATAACAAGCATGAGGGCGCTCAATTCAATATAATCAATGCAAGGGTATATGATTGGATCAAGAGCATATAAGCCTAGCATATGAAGAAAGCAAGAACTTGCACACAACTCATCCAAGTCATGACTAAGACAAACATTGCATAAAGAAGATATATCATTGAAGTAGATCAAAGTCATTCTAGAACTAAGAGATACAAGAGCCATACCTTTGCTCCAAGATCACTTGAAACCTGAATTCAGAACTACTCTAGCCTAACTCCACTAAGCCTAGAGCCTAAATGCATAGAGTGATTGTCCAAGTTGTGTGTGTCTCATTTAGAGCCCCTCCACTCATATTTATAGGCACCAAGCAGCAGCTCCCCGAGGGAATATTTGAGGTATCCACCACTGAATTGACCTTGGGGAAGCTGACACGTGAAAGCAGCGGATGAGAGGGGACAAAGGCGGTTCGGCCAAACCAAGGGTTCGGCCGACCCCCACGTGGCACCCCTCAAGGTGTGCTTCTTTAGTGTGGCTAATGTGTGGGCCCTAAGTGTTGTTTGCACGTGTCCAGAGTGAATTGAGGCGGTTTGGTCCCCTGGTGGACCCTTCAATCCATGTGGTGCACACGTGGCAGACTCTGATTCGTCGGGAAGTTGTCACTTGGATCCATAAGTGTGAAGTCCTTTTATTTCTGCAGCAAATCACATGCAGGCAAATGTTCTTCAAGGACATATGAAACTATATTATCCGAAGGGAAATGTACGTGTTAAAAATAGTAAAGAAAGTTGGCGGTCATTTAAGTGTTTAACAGCCGCCAACACCGAACCTGGAGGAACTTCCGCAAGATGCGCAAACTGCTTGACTACCACCAGTCCACCACTACTACTGTGGCCTATGGGTTGCTTCGCAGTGGGACAGAGCAGTTAGGTTTCTTGAGTTTTGATGCGACCAAGTGAGCCGCAACGTTTTGGCACTTATGGAGCTACCGGCATATCGCCGTTGGATTATGTTACGGCACGGCAACAGGGCAGACATATTATAGGTGCATGGGTATGCAAATGTACACTCAATATTTTTGATAAAAAAAGTTTAGTTAGCATGTATAAAAAATAATATAGGTATACTCATGCTAGATTTTATACAGTTGAGTCGAAAGAAGATAAATAGCATTATTATTGGACCTAACATGACCAATATGTTACTATGTTGGGTGGTTGTTTGGCATTGGGCCACTGATCCAAGTTGGAAGGAACAACAAGCACCTCAAACATTCGAATCCTGCTTTGATTTGACACTCACTTATTCCTCCTCTTTCTTTTTAACTCATTCTGCTTAGATTAGGATTTGGCAAGCTTGTATATGTATTTTCAATCTCTAAATTCATATACATTAAGTGGGGGCATTCAGAACATTTGTAGAAACATACTTCTCTTAACCATATGTTTTTCTTAAAACTTAAGTAGCTTATACTTTATAGAGTAAGGCATAAATACCATAATTGACAAAAGCATACCAAAAAGAAGAGCAAGTGCAATTATTTGTCCATTCTACCATTTCAATGTTGTGCAAAGGTAACATAGCATGCCAATGGACACCTCTAAAAATCTTTACCCTACTATGAAACTTTCTAGAATGTTATTTGAATCAAATAGATATATAATTCCTACAATATAATATAAAAATCTTATAGAACTTGTTACTTTTAATGATGTATCTAGATAAAAGCTTTTGTATATAAAAGATATTTTTATTGCTACATGAAAATAATAGTGTGTATATTTTAAATATGATTATATAAAGAGCATCAGTAAATTTTGGTGTTTTTAGGGAAGCTACATTGTGACCTGTAGAAGCTAATTCTGACAGATTTCTTGCCGCTAAACTATTGGAGTGAGCCCATGACATGTTGAAATGTGTCATGACACACATGTGAAGTTAGAGCGATTGTATGAACTCTCGACTTCAAAATATACCATGACCACATACTTATATGCATTTAGAGTTGTTGTTATCGATGGACAGTTGATAAACTTTATTTGTATTTGAAAGATTTATAACTTTGGTTCCAAATAATATAAAATAGTTATATATATTTAGAAATAAAATATAAATATTATGTAAACCTATTTCTAAAATATTATGTCCACAACTATGCAGCAGAGGTGGCATGCTTTGTAGTCGTCCGATCGTGCTACATTATTGAGGTGACATACTTATATGTCTGACAGCACAAGTCTTGGCTGGTCATGGCCGCCGCCGCCGCTAGCACGCCTGTGCAACGGACATATGCTGAACTAGGAGAGACTCACGTGAGATGCGCCAACTGCTTGACTACCACTAGTCCACCACTACTACTATTGTGGCTTGTGGGTTGCTTCGCAGTAGCACGGAGACGGGGCAGACGGTTTTTTGGGTTTTGATGCAAGCAAATGAGCCACGACGTGTTGGTACTTATAGAGCGATCGGCATATCGGCGACGGTTGCTCTTGGGACACCGTTGTAGCAGGGGCGGACACATTAGAAGTGTATGGGTGTGCAAATGTACACTTACATTTTTTTTTAAGTTTTAATTAGCTTGCATACAAATATAGGTATACATGTATGCTAGATTTTAAACAGTTGAATCACAACAAAATATGTAGCATTATGTGACCTAACATGCTAATATGTTACTACCTTGGTGGTTGCTTGACGTTGGGCCACTCACCAAAGTTGGAAGAAACAACAAGCACCCTAAACATCCGAACTAAATCCAATTTTAATTTCGCGCTCACCTATTCCTCCTCTTTCTTTATAAACATTCTACTTGGATTATGATCTGGCATGCTTGTTCATGTATTTTGGATATCTAAATTCATATATATATAGGCCTTGTTTGCTTGGGCATTCAGAAACAATTCTAGAAACATACTTCTGTTAACCATATAATTTTCTTAAAACTTAAGTAGCTTATACTGTATAGAGCAATGCATAAATTTCATGTCTGCCAAAAGTGTACCAAAGAGAAGAGCAAATATGATTATTTGTCCATTCTACCATTTCATGGTTGTGCAAATGTAACATAGCATGCCAATGGACACCTCAATATCTCTTTACCCTACAAGAAAATTTCTAGAATGTTATTTGAATCAAATAGATATATAATTCCTACAAGACAATATAAAAAATCTTATAGAGCTTGTTACTTTAATGATGTATATCTAGATAAAAGCTTTTTTATATAAAAGACTAGTGTGTATGTTTTAAATATGATTATACAAAGTGTGTATTTGAATCAAATAGATATTTTTATTGTAACATGAAAATAGTAGTGTGTATGTTTTAAATATGATTATACAAAGTGCATTAGTAAATTTTGGTGTTTTGTGAGGAAAACTACAATGTGACCATGTGACCTATAGATGCTAATTCTGTAAATTCCTTACCGCTACATGTTTTGAAGTGAGCCCATGACATATGTTGAAATGTGTCATGACACGTGAAGTTAGACCAGCGATTATATGAACTCTCAACTTGCAAAATATACCATCACTACATAATTATATGTGCTTAGAGCTGTTGCTATCGATGGACAGTTGATAAACGTTATTTGCATTTAAAAGATTTATAAGTTTGACTATAAATAATATAGAATAATTATATATATTTAGAAATAAAATATGAATATTATGTACACTCATTTCTAAAATTTTATGTCCGCAACTAAACGACAGAGATGACACTTCGTAGCTGTCCGATCATGCCATGATATCAATGATATAGGTTTACTTATTTTATAATGAAGCAAAAAAAAATTACGGATAATGAAATAAAGAGTTTGTTATTCTTTTAATAAATGAATGTGCACTAAAAGTTGATCATCACTAATATATAATATGAACTAACAGTAAAATATTAGTGTAAAAATATGGATATCCTTTATTTTAATGAAAATTAACTAGCATTTTCTTCCCATTATACTCATTTATAAAGTGAAAAAGGCATGAACCTTAATTATTTCCTAGCAAGATCCTAAAAAGAATCAAGAGTAAACTACACCTATTTCTAAAATACATTTAGTTAAAATTATTCTATAATGGAGTTTAACACGCATTCATAATAACTTATATATGCCTTGAATGTATACATTGTTTGTGTGATAGTCATTGTGTTACCGGCTTGAAGAAACTGATTGCTTTAAATTAATGTCACTGCCAACACAGTCAAACTGTGACTCAAAGTCTGTGTAGATCACAGTTGGAAAAAATATATGAGTAAAATGCACTGTGTGTCCCTAAACTATTAGCGCGGTGTCATCCAGGTCCCCACTCTGAAAATGACCATATGGGTCCCTAAACTCTGTAAAGGGGTCCATCACAGGTCCAAAACGGGCCACGTGAGCTTCTAAGGCAGACGTGGCATGCCACCGTGGTAAACAATTGCAAAAGGGCCCCTCCTCTTTCTCAGCCACCATCCACGCCGTTCCGCAGTACCCATGGCCGCGCCGCCGCTCACAGCTCTGGCCTCCTCCGCGTCTCCTATTTGAAGTTCTCCGCCCTTTCCTCTAAGAGCAGCAACCCCCCCCCCCCCCCCCAACCCTGCTCCTCCACTGGAAGGATTTGATTTTGGTGGAGCGGACGAGAAGGATTTGGCCGGTGAGCCCGATCGGAGCAACAATCGGTGGAGGAAGAGGTCGACGAAGAAGCCACTGCACCGCAGCCTGCGTCGATCCATGCTGGTGAAGGCGAGATCTAGCCGCAACCTTCTCTCTTCCGTGCGGATTCTCTCCGGGGAAGATGGCCTCACACACATGAAGAACAGGGGCCGCTCGGCTCGTTGCTCCTTGAATCGCGTCGTCGCACGCCTCTATTCCGCACAGGAAAGAAACATGCAGGCTGAATCAGGCCGCCATCGCCTACGCCCGCACGAGGAAGCCGCGCCGCCTGCAGGATGATGCGCAACTTTGCCCGGAGAGGAAGAGCAACCATTGGCTCGATTCCGTCGATCGGTCGGTTGCCTGGATCGAGCGCTAGACAGAGAGTCGCCTCTACCACCAAATCGAGGGGAAGGAGCTGCCGAGCAGGGAAGTGGAACGCCCCCGGCCCGCCCGCCGCCTCTGTCTCCCGATCTGCATGCATGCAACCTCGATTTGGGTGCTGAGTCGCCGGTGCTGGTGAAGCGCTCTGCCGTCGAGGTTGGAAGTGGGCGGCGATGGGATGGGGGCGGCGAGGCAGCCTTGCCGGCGGCGGAGGGGATGTGCAGAACAAAAAAAGAGAGGGAGGAGGGCATCTAAGTGAATGAGTATAGATATTAGGGGGTTTATTGTATATTTTCACTAGCGTGGCTATGCTACGTCAGCATCTTTAGCTTGCGTGGCGCGTTTGGGACCTGGATGGAGCCCTTTACAGAGTTTAGGGACCCATATGGTCATTTTCAGAGTTTGGGGACTTGGATGACGCCGCCTTAGGGACTCACAGTGCATTTTACTCCAAAAATATATATAACTCCAAAAATGTGAAACAACTACAAAGAAGAGTGTGAACCTGAGCTAGCAAGAGAAGAAGCTACAACTTTCATCTAGATCTTTTCGAAGTTTCAAATGCAAAGCACGATGCATGGCTCGACGACGACAAAATAAATGCACAAATTCATTGCCAAAGCACGAAGATTCAAATGCAAAATGTTGTCATTGTGTCACGTATAGAAACCCATACTTTCTTCCCCACTAGCACGACAGCATGACCCCTGATGATACCATTCGATCGGGATGAGATGCATGAAATCCATCAGGATAGCCTTAGAGAGTTTTACTTTACTATGCACAAAGTCGGAACCATGCATGTATCACTTGTTGATTCAGTGGTATGACGTACTCCCTATGTCCCATAAAGAGTGCAATTTTAGTTTTTCAGACAGATTAGTGGTGGTGCGAAAAGACTCCTTCGCCCTCGGTTTTTTACCTAAAGTGGTTAGTTTTGGCATGCAAATCAAATCTGACCACAGAATTAGAAAGGTAGTTGTGGTCCAATTATAGGATTGCATTTTTTGTAAGATTTTTTTCAAACGTCAGAATTGCATTCTGGGACGGAGGGAGTATTGTATTTACTGCATCTTTGTTGGTTGGACCGGGTGATTTGGACCGTTCACTGTCTGATCGTACATGTGGGGCCACTGTACTTACGTTCCTGATGATGTGGCACATGTGTACGACCAAATGTTGTTTTATTTATTTTTCCTCCCTTCTGTCTGGTCGGTCGGCCACACGAGCATGGCCTCGTCCGTCCGCAGTTTCTAGCTGGACGTCTACGTGAACTAAGACAGTATAGTGGCTGGGCATTGGGAGCTCATGAATTAGCTATGCTGTCGAGTTAGTTACTTCGATTTGTTTCCTTCTACGAAAGGAAACAGAAATTTCGCGGCTACTGCGTCGTTGGTTTCTGCTGACGGCGACAGGTCGCCCGGCCGGGAGGAGCCTCGCCGTAGAGCGCGTTTATTAGCCGACGAAATGGCCGGCTCCGGCAAGTACGTGTGCATATAGCGCTGCGTCAGCGGAGAGTTTGAGGGGTTTGATGCGACGTCAATGTACTTTGCAAATATAATGCGAGCATTGCAACCAACTAACTAACCGTGTGTGTGTGTTGGTGGTGAGGTGTTTGTGTGACTCGTGTGGCGACGGTGAGCAGCTCGTACACGTCGGACGATCTAGAGGGCTCCATCGATTGGACGGTGTGTCATGTAGAGTGCATGCCTTGACAGCGCCTGCGCTGTGTATATGCGCCGCTGACAGATTGTGATATTTCATTCTAAATTAAAACCGAGTAAGGACTAAGCAGCACTCTCTTGTTTCAAAGATTATATAAAAATTACAACACAGCTACTAGAGTTGAGGGTATGTATATACATATATGTACAGTTTGATAGCTGACTTTCCTATGCTAGCTTAGCCAAGTGTAGTTTCATAAAAGGCGTGTTAAACCCTCTAATTCATCAATGAGTCAAGGGATTGATATTTAACAAAGCATTATGCATGGGACTTTTACTGGATGAGGTTCATTTCGTAATTTAAGGAGGTAATAAATACTCTTAACATTTGTAAATAGTAATTAAGGAACAAATTTTGAAAAGAACCTAATCTAACAATTTGATAAATTCAAAAAATTTATGTGATTTGTTTCGTACAACTGTTGGATAATTTGTTTCGATTGTTTATTTTCTATAACAAATATATTATAGGATACTCCCTATTCCCATATGGCAATATGCATGGTTCTTTCTTTTCCCCTCTAAGTGACAGCAGCACCTTTGGTTCGACAGAATTTAATTTCAAACGGGAGCCTAGTTAGAAGCATAAATGCACTTATCTATTGAAAAATAAAAAGTCACATTAATGTAATCTTACTAATTTCCCATTCAAAATAGGAAGTTGTTCAAAACTTAGGAAAAAAACCCTCAACTTTTATTAGGAGTAGTACTGCACAGATAAAATCATGTAAAGATAAACTAGCTGTATATGCATAGGGATATTAAGTTTTCTATTTTAGTGGGAAACTTTAGTTTGCGCACTTTAGATGAGCGCACCAATTCAGAACCATTGCATCTAGCTTTACACAAAACCAAAGGGTATGTATGTGATGTGTTATAGCAATCTCAGGCACATACTTCGCACAACGAAAGGCTATGATACCTATGCGTAAAAATGAACTTTTCTTCTACTACAATCCCATGGTACGGCGTGTGGTCGTACTGCGTGTTTGAGGGAAAATAAGATATATACCTATGCATCTAGTTGTGTTCAACTTGTTCATTTTGTAATAGTGCCCTGTCCCTTTGCTTTATATACATTTACATTCCATATGATGATCCGACAGCAAAGCTATGCATGCACATCGTAGAATTCTAAAACAAGGTGATCACATGATCGATGAAATAGTTATAGCTACCTTGTCCATTGTTCTAGAGTACTCACTAGGGTCCCCACTAAATTAAGAAGCAATTTAGTCACCTGAGCTCTCCCATCCTATGATGTTTTGTTGGTCAGTTATTAACCTCTTGCTTTTGTCTGCCTAGTATGTTATTTAGCAACTGTGTGCATATAAAATCACCCAACCATCGATCTGTATTGTACCAAAACAGGGGCAGCCCCGAAACATGCGACTGATCTCATAAAACCGAGCTCGATCAAGCTTCTCAACAAGATGCTTGTTCTTTTGCTCATCTTCTTATAAGCAAAAAAATGGCACATATATATGCTGTTCCCCAGCAATGCACTAGTTGATTAATCATTATTATTATGTCTGGTTATGGAGGAAATGATTGAGAAATGTCGACATGAAAGAGCCAGGTGAGTCGGACTTTTTGTGTCGAACTACTGCTGCACACAAAAGAGCTTGGACTGTACTCTTTTTTTTTTTGTATGATGATGATCTGTAGACGTTGCAGCACAAAAATGAAAAATAGGCCCATTGGATTCTCCCCAAGTGTTGGTAGGTTTTAACTTGGGGAGGAGCTAACTTGGGCCTGTCTTCAGAATGAGACATTTGACACATGGACTATTAAGGAAATAACTCAAGAAATGACTTCGAATTAGACCTAGAGTCCTAGACCAATTTCAAGGTACACTGCACGATTTGGGTATGACCAAGAGGCAAAGACTATGGGATATCTACTAGCTAGCTCTCGGACCAACAAGACCCTAGCCAATGAAACCATTTCTTCTTCATTTTTTTTCTCTCAGTAGCTAGTCACGCGTTGGGCCCTGTACATCCTTATTTCGTGCTGCAAATTTGCTTGATTGGAGAATCTCTGCCTGCAGAGGGGGCAGAGACACACACTACAGCAGCCCTGCACTGGCAGTCCGGCACTCGTGATTCCGAGACAAAAACAACTACAGATGCTGGAGTATATTCCATTTTCCTTTCGGGGTATGCTGATGGAATTGAAAATAGGAGTACAGGTGTCGAGTGCGCAGTATGATATGCATTTCCTCCGAAGCTTCAATGTGTGACTTGAAATTAAACGGAAAAAAAATAACGCGGCATGTTCCCACTTCGCACTGGCCAGGTGGTTCAAAAAAAAAAACACTCACCTGCAGCTTGGTAATCCTTAATGAAGCCAAGAGTTGAAAAACATAATGCAAAGTACTTGTATTGCGTGATATATGTCATATATTGCCATGTGTAGGATAATTATTTGTATCGAATTAATTTCTTTGAGATTAATCCATACAGGGCTGATACTTATCTTGGTTCGTAAAGTTAGATATCCGATATATACAACTATCCGAATTTTATATATGACTTAATATCAAATTAAATTATCCAAACGGGTTTTCGATAACTAACAAAAATTTCTTATATTCAGCTCTAACACACGTCCAGCAAAATTATCTGCGGATGGCCAGAGAGTAAAGAAATGACCACTTTGCTTGCACCTCGATCAATTTATGGGCATGCATGCTGTACGCCGTCGGATCAAGCTGCGGCAGCCGGGCAGCGCTACACACCCACACTTGCTGCTGCAGCGTACTCTTCGCACGACGTGGGCAGTGGCCTACTACGGCTATTTGACCATAGTCGTCGTCTGCACGAACACTGGCCCATGCATGCCGCCACTTGCCACGGCCACGTGCAGGCCTGCGGCCGGGTAGCTAGCTAGCTCCATCGGCCAATCCACGGCCGTCCATTCCTGGCGTGCCTTGCGCTGCCTCTCCTCCTCCTGCCGTCGCCATTGTGCGTGCGTGCGTGCATCTGCATGCGCCGCTCGATGGGCTTGTACAACGTAGCATTGTCATCTACCTTTACCTACAGGCTACAACTACTGCACCGGTGCTACGTATATATTGCAACCCAATGATTGTGCATATTTGATCGCGAATGGTGCTGCGCAATGATTGTGCATATAATGGCATGTATCTGCTCCACCACCGGTCTCATGTGAACAACAAGCAGGATGATGGTAGGGATATTATTGTCTTCTTAGTGTGACTTTAACAGTCCAGTTACTGCCATGTGACGGCAATGGCACTTTAGGGAGAAGAAACTAAAAGAGTTAATGACACTTAGGTCCATGAACTTGAAAAATCGACATCCGGCACCCGGTTCTTGTCAAACTGTTCAAAACATAAAAAAGCCTATTTTTAGTCATCTTCTACATCTAAGTCATCATCTCCCTCTCCTCTCTCTCCTCTGAGCACCGCCGCCATTCTATCCAAGGAGCACGATTCCGCCGACCAAATTGAGTGACATGTAAGGAATAAGCTGTATTTTCTAATGGCATAAAGGGAATTTGCCGTATATATACCGGGGCGATGATGTGGTGCAGCGTGGTTTCTTTGCTAGCTACTACTAGCTGCTTTGAGATAAGTTATTGATAGTCTCGAGAGTCATGGCTCGGGGACATGAACATACATACAAGAGTGACGTATACTGTTCTTTTGATCCTAACCGGTAGTGTAGTATAAACATGACGCATCTCTCTCGATCGATATATTGTAGCTAGGTTAGATTGGCCTTACGAGGTGATCCGATCGATCGATGATGTGGTTCGGGATGGCCACGCAAACGTACGCTACCTGCACGTTAATTCGTGACGTTTATTTTGTACTCACTCGACCAGCTTTAGTCGCATAGCCTCATTGCACTAGCTAGGGAATCGGTAAGGCGGTAACTAACTCTCATACGTACAGGGCCAAACCTATGTGTGAGTAGGTACCTGACTAGCTTGAGCAATGCAACAAAGAGGACGAGCATGCATGATGATTGGTGTCGAGCTACACTGCTAGACAGTAGCTTTATGTACTGGTAGCAGACCTAGCTTGACCAAAAGGATCAAGCCACGCCACGAGCCACAGTACTGGCCACAGACTATCTTGCCGCTTAAGCTTTTTCGTCGTTGGTCGATGACCTCCTCCTCCCTTTAACACCGTACGTGGGGCCAAAGCTCTCCTCCACCATATACCCACCGCTACCGCCGGCCATCACCGGTCTGCCAACTAGCTAGCTGCCGCTGTGCAATGCATCAGCATGGCCGCCCCTCTTTGCATGTCGTCGCAGCACTGGCAGTGACTGTATTGCATGCATGCTCGATTCTGTGTGCTTTGCATGGGGCTCTTTGACCTTGACACTCTTCTGACCAACCGGCTCGCAACACACAGCCACCGGCCGGCCACTACGACTCCGCCCCAGCACCCAGAGCCAGAGAAGCTCGTCTCGCACGTACGTATGTCATTTCACGTCAACCGGCCTGCAACACGCCCAGGCCGGCCTGCTATAGCTTATTGGTGGCTGGCCGGCCAAGAGCACGCGCGAGCGCTCTAGAGGGGGACCGGATCGACGTGACGCATCGATCATCAACTTGCCTGCCGACGGGTAGCGCTAGCGCCCCGTGTTGCGGTGTGGCATAGCTGCTGCGCTGCACGGATGAAGCTCACGTGTAGCTCGGTCGTTCGAGGGGGCGGGGCCGGGCCCCGTGTCCAGCTCCGGCCAGGCCGCCGGCCGCGACGGCCGCCTGCAAGCGTGCGGCCCGGCCTGATCCTCCCGCATCGGTTGCCGCGCGCGCGCGGCCGTCTGCGTGGTCGGTTGGGGGAGAGCCGGCCGCACGGCACGGCCCCACGTGAGGATGAGCAGCCACACCGTCTTTTTTATTTTCTAGCCCCTTTTGGAAAACAAGTTCATAAATGAACCCTTGACGGAAAGATTTGCAAAAATGGACCCTGACCTCGGCGCCAAAGATCACGGCGCCGAGGTAACACATCTCGGCGCCATGACCTTTGGCGCCGAGGTCCATCCCCGTGACATCACGTTTGGCAGACGTGGCGCTGACATGGCGTCTGGAGCTCGGCGCCGTAGTTTACGGCGCCGAGCTCGGCGCCGTAGCCTTTGGCGCCGAGCTTCGTGGCCTTTGGCACTAAGACGGATGGATGCGAAATTTTTTTCTGATCAAAAAACATATATAATTTGTTCAAATCGGAGTTCGTATGTGAAAATTACGACTGTTTGAAAAATACTTCGCTAGTTCGCAGTCCATTCTTTAAATAGTCATAATTTTCACATACGAACTCCGATTTGGACAAATTATATATGTTTTTTGATAAAAAAAATTTCGCATCCATCCGTCTTAGTGCCAAAGGCCACGAAGCTCGGCGCCAAAGGCTACGGCGCCGAGCTCGACGCCGTAAACTACGGCGCCGAGCTCCAGACGCCATGTCAGCGCCACGTCTGCCAAACGTGATGTCACGGGGATGGACCTCGGCGCCAAAGGTCATGGCGCCGAGACGTGTTACCTCGGCGCCATGATCTTTCGCGCCGAGATCAAGGTCCATTTTTGCAAATCTTTCTGTCAAGGGTCAATTTGTGAACTTCTTTCGCAAAATGGGCCATAAAACAAAAAAAAGACGGGCAGCCACACAGGCCACAGCGAGAGCGCCGACCCGACCAGCCGCGCGTGCATGCATGTGCACGTGTACGTGCGCTCGGAGCAGGCGCCGCGCTGTGGCTGAGGCCGCCGTGCGCCGGCATTGTTCCCGCCCGGCCGGACCTAGCTCTTGCTCGCCCGCACTGTGTGTGCAGCCGCAGCATGCATGCAGCATGCCGCACATGCGCGCTAAGCTTGTGGACACGACCCGGTGACCGTGCACTTGTCTCCACACACAGCTAGCGCGCTCTCTCTCTCTCTCATGCTTTCACCGTTTCACGCGCGCATACCTGATGCCAAAACGCAAGCTTAATTATTTATAATCTGTCTGCATTTCATGCCGAAACATGCATGGTCGATAGATCGATCGTTCGCTTGCCAATTATCATTGACGCACGTAAAAGCTAGTACTAGTTGTTGACGTGGAGCTGACCGGGCTAGCTCACGACTCACCACCGCCGGACGCGGACGGACGGACATGCTCTCCTCGACCCACATGCACGACGGCTTTGATGATTATTGAAGGCACCGAGACGATAAGATCGTCGATCATCAGCCTACTCTCTTAGACCCCCTCGATCGGCCGTACTTTGCGCGTAGTAGTATACTATCGTTGCGAGCTCGATCGATCGTCGGCGGCAACTTGCACGCATGCGGTAGCGCTCCGGGGAGCACGGATCCCGGGGCCGGGGAAACAGATGGCCACGATGAGGCCCTCACGTGGCCCGATCGACATCGACCGTCGTCGTCAGGCTCGGCTCGGAGTCGTTTTATAAAAGCAGACGCCGTCGGCATATGCTGCAGCTGGTGGTAAGGTAGATAACAATGGCCGCCCACTTGTTGACGCTTTGATCTCTCACGACTCCGAGTGTACTATTCGGCTTGCGTACGTTGTGCTGCTGGATATATATATGGGTTCTTTTGTTGCTTGCATGCCAGACCGAGACACCGAGCTGCCACACACTTTTAGGGCTCGTTCGGTTTAATTGGAATGGTTCCACCCGGATTGAGATCAATATAGTACAAACTTTATGATACTTACAATGAGAGACCGGGATTTATTCCAGGTGAAGAACCAATTTACTCATGATATGGACAACAAAAGACCTGGATTAGTTCCCCACCTCTTGACTAGTGGATTAATTCCCGGTCTCTTCTTGTCCCTATCATGGGTAAATTGGTTCTTCACCTGGATTAAATCTCGGTCTCTCATTGCAAGTATCATAAAGTTTGTACTATATTCATCTCAATCCGGGTGGAACCGTTCCAACGAAAGCGAACGAGCGTAGCATTGGAATCTTGTAGACCACGTACGTACGCGCGCACGCATTGATGACCTAGATTCTCCTCGAGGGGAGTGAGCTGGAATCCGCAGAGAGCGTGGCCGGGCGGAAACAGCTTACGAGATTCCATTGGTGGCTCTGGGCATGGATGATAGATGTCGCCGACGATCTAAGCAAAAGCATCAGCAACTAGCGCCACGTGTCGCCATATGCCCGGCGCAAGAGTGTACGTACAAGCCGAGCCTGAATATCCATGTGCGTCGATCGTGTCGAGCGACCATTGGACCATAACGGTGCAAGAGCAAAAAAGACAGCAGCTTCGATCGAGCTAGCTAGTAGTAGGGATGAAAGCGGGACGGGAAAATCCCGTCCCGACCGGCACCGTATCCCGTATAAATCGATAGTATATCGTTTTTTCAGTAAAAAAACAGGAACAGGAAAAAAACCGGCAAAATCCGGCGGTGGCAGGAACGGAAACAGGGAAGAGCTTTTCCTGACCGTTTTGCCGGTTACCATATTTGATCCGGGAATTTCCCGCGGTTGTTCCCGCATTTTGTGTGCTACAACCTCCTGTTCGGCCCGCTGGAACATTCAGCCCAGCCCAACCCCGAGCAGCCGAGCCTCCCGCAGACGAGCAGCGCTCCGTTCAGCTCCAGTCCCGATTAAAACCAGCGGCACCCAGCCATCAAACCCTAACCTGCCTCCTCTCCAGTCCGTTCCACCGCAGCACCGCCTCCCCCAGCAGCCTGACGCCCGCCTCCAACCTCTACCGCCGCCGCCCCCAGGCAGCAGCCCTGCGGCACGCCGCTGCTGCGCGCTGCGCGCAAGTTCGGCGGCCTCACCTGCTACTGCCGACTTTTAGCTGCCCACTGTGGCATGCATCTTTTTTTAATTTGGACCTTGAATTGTGATCTTTTGGTGGTGAGTGGCGTGACAATGTCACTGTGTGCCCTGTGCGGCTGAATTAATGTTGCAGACTTCACTTGTGTAGTTGTGTTGCATCTTGCTTGCATGTGCGTGTGCTGATCAGTAACTGATGTGGTGAACTGGTCATGGCCCTGATGCAGTGAGCTGCATATTGTTTGCATTTGAATTATGTATGGTTGTTACTATTGCATCGAGCTAAATATTTGAAGTGGTTACATGTATGGGTGTTCCCGAATTGAGTTGCCGATTCCCGACCGTAATCGACATGTTCCCGATCGAAATGTTCCGTTCCCGGTATCCCATAATATCGGTTTCGTTTTCCCGTCCGGCTTTCCCGATCCCGCTTTCGCTCCCAGCCAAAAAATACAGTAGCAGGAATGGTTAAGGGATTTTCCCGACCGTTCCCGACCGTTTTCATCCTAGCTAGTAGATCGTTCGTTGTTCTTGTTTCTCAGGGGACGTCGTAAATGCTGGCCCGCTTATTGGCCCAAACGTTGGGCTACTTTCGGTCCCGTCGCTTCTTTCTAGTACAATGCCCATTCTGTCGCACGCAGCCCGGCATCTCCCTCTTGTTTTCTTCTAGTCTCAAGTACCCACAAAACTATTGGGCTGGAATGGAGTCCTAAAATGTTTTGGGCCGTACAATCTATGTAGGCCCATCACTGAAGTAGATTGTACAGCGCTCGTGCTCCCTGCAGCCCGTATGCGAGCACGAGCAGCTTTGCAAACTGCCCTGATGTTTCCACTTTGCAGGTCTGCCGAGCCTACCCGGTTGCGGCGGCGCTTTCCCGCGGCGGATTCCGCCGATGTGAACGGCACCGTATTCTCCCGGGGACCTTTTTTTCCCAGTCACCGAATCCGTTCGTTATCTTTGGATCCCCCCAACCCACACGGGTGAATTAACAAGGCTTCTTTGGGATCGCCTACCCTCCTCCAGTCCTCCTTGGTGAGGCGAGTGAGTTGGTGGCAACGTGGAAAACGGGGGCCAGCATATGTTCCGTTCTACTGTAATGGGCACACCTGCACCGCACCGAGTCGTCTCCGTCTCGTCTCGTCTTATCTCTGGATTCCCGATTTGCCGTGGAATTCGCTACCAAGTGTGCTGCTAAGCTTCTGTTCGGGTTCCTACGTACTCCTATTAGCAGAGTAGTATTCTGCTGTAGTGCTACGAGCGTTGTCAAAGGAGAGGTGCTGAATAAAGTGCAGGTGGGCAGGTGGCTGGTTTCAAAGAACTTTCAGTCGACCATCCACGTACGTGTGCTGGCCGGGTTCGAATTCGATGGGCTCTTCCTGTTCTTCTCCGTCTCTGCCTCTCTGCCAACCGTACGTCATTGGTGGCGCCACCGCTGCTGCCGCTATCGCCGTGCTAATTTCGGTTGTTCAAATGGTCGATCGGTCCCCTGTGTCACTCCAGTGCCCGCCGCCACCACCGTCTAGCCACTTTGCCACCATCGTGCGATCTCCTCTACAGGATGTGGAAACCATTAACGGGAGCTTGTCATCATCGCATTCACAGTTCACACACGCTGACACAGATCAACCATACAAACGTCTGTACACGGGGATTCAATGCAAGTACAAAAGGTGACAATGGCGGGATAAAAACTCCATGGATGCTCTGACTTTGAATTCAGGCCACTGTGAATAAGTTGGCTCAATTTTCCCTACCGTTGTCTTTTGTCGTCACACTAGTGTAGATTATGTTACTCCATCTACCTTGAAATATAAGACATTTCTGAGTTTGTCCTAAAGCCAAAATTATCTTCTAAAACTTTGACCAAATTTTTAGAAGATAATATTGGCATGTACCACATTAAATAAGTAAAATATGAAAATATATTTTATACTGAATCCAATGATGCTCAAATGGATGTTATAAATATTATTGTTTTTCTGTAAACCTAGTCAAACTTTGGATAGTTTGATTTGGGACAAACCTAAAATGTGTTGTATTTCAGGATAGAGGGGTAGTTGTCAACTCGATTTCAATTAACTCTCACTATCAGATGAAGAGAGCAGGGGTTTTATTTTTATGGCCTCTCATGCATTTCGTTTCTAGATGAGATGACCTTAAGGCCCCTTTCTGAAGATAAGCCGCTGAGGTGAGCAATCCAGAAAGCGACGATGCTTGTGTAAATTTTCAACTTGGAATATATGTTAAGTACCTGCAATTGAGCCTCTTTCATGGTGCTTGAGTGATTCTTAAGTTTGCACAATTGCACGCGCAACTCTAATTTGAAACTGAAGCCTTTTTAAAAGAGTGGGATTGCAAAAGAAGAATACCCCTTTTTTGACCAAGCATTCCTTTCTTCCTAACTTTCCTTGTTCCATACTTTTTTGCATCCCAATATGCTGATAACAAGCTACAATGTCCCTTGCACTCCAGGGGCTAGGAATGGAGTTTTACTTAAGATATTTTTAAACCATTCACATGTTTGCATCAGGTCCAATAATAAGCTAGCTTGATTGTTGATGAACATGTGCTTTTGGATTATGGAGCAAGGGTTGTGGAGCATGGAACTGGGGCAAATAAACTACCCCTCTTAATCTAGTTACTACATAACCGTAAATTATATGTTTATGTATGATCAAAGAACTTTAGCAGGCAAGTTTTTTTTAAAAAAAAAATTGCAATAGAAGCCAAGGCCATTCCACAATTGTCATCGTATAATGCTATGTATCAATCGAAGTCATAAAACAAGCATGACAGAAGAACATCTTAGGACTAGAAGCTATGTTTTCTTACAATGCCATCGACCATGATCCCCCGGCAGCGTACCTTCCTGTTGTTGCATTGAGAGTTGCGGTGTAGTGTTTTTCCCTTCAACGGTAAACTAGCACTATTGGAGCCATGAAACAGAGGCAAACATTGCAGTGATCATGGACTAGAAGTATGTTTTGTTACAACAATACTATTGTTGAGAGTGCCATGGACCATGTTTCCCCTGCAGCCTACCTTCTTGTTGTTGCATTAAGAGTTGCAGTGTACATTTTTTTCCCCTTCAACAGTAAAGTTGCACTATTGGAGCCATGAAACAGAGATGACCATTGCAGTGATCAGACAAAATTCAAATTCAGTAGTAAGCAACAGTTACATAATAATTCATTAACCATTACACTTACACCCTCAACTGGCCTTGCCGGGAGAGAAAAAACAACCGGCGAAGCAACCAGGAGATCACTACATACATGACACTAGTGAATAATCTTAACACAACACTTGTACTACTACTCCAAGCTTGAGCTTAAACCCTCTCCTTCCTTAATGACCGCTACGTTCGACGAGCTCCTTAAACCCTACTCGCAGCCGCGGCGGCCCGATGTCTAATATTCCATCGGATCCGGCGGCGCGGCTGCGGATTAATAAATTAAAACCCATTGACAAAAATTACAGCGCTTGATTGAGCATCTTGATCACGAGAGGATGGAGTCCCAGTCGATCTCCCATGACGGGTACTTGTTGAGGTGCAAGGCGGCGGACTCGTCCCACGGCGCCTCCGTGAAGTCCAGGCTCGCCATCTCCGGCACCGGCGGCGGCGCCTGATGATGCTGCTGCTGCGGCGGCGTGATGGTAGGAGGCGGCGAGCCGGCGGAGTGCACCGATGACTCGTCGCCCTCCGTCGTGGTCGTGGATGCCGAGGCCTTGGGCGAGTCCGGTGGAGCGCCGCCGCCGCCGCCGGACTTGGAGTCCGCCGGCGCAGCGGAGAGGCCCTGGCAGATGGCGGTGAGCTTGGCGTCGACGGAGGCGTCGAGCGGGCCGGCGAGGTGGGCGCCGCCGCGGCGGAGGGAGGGGAAGTTGAGGCGCGCCGCGTCGCCGCGGAGGCGGAAGGCCGCCTTGTCATAGGCGAGCGCCGCGTCCTCGGCGGAGTCGAAGGTGCCGAGCCAAAGCCGCGTCCGGTTCCTGGGCAGCCGGATCTCCGCGACCCACTTGCCCCAGTGCCGCTGCCGCACGCCGCGGTACAGCTTGGCTGCGGCCGGCGGCGCCGCCGCCATCGCCCCGGCGAGCTTCATGGGCTGGACCCGCGGGCCGAGGAGCGACGCCGCCAGGCCCCGCTGCTGCCGCTGCAAGAGGAGCTGCGCCTGGATCTGCTGGATTTGGGCCTGGCTCAGGTGGTTCAGCGCCATCCCCGCCGCAGCCGGCGCCTGGTACGGCGCCGCCGCGGCCGGCGACGCGTACGACGAGGAGCAGGGCGGCAGGGGCGGGAGCTGCGAGAAGGAAGTGGTGGCGGTGACAGGAGCAGGCGGCGGTGGCGGGAGTGCGGCGTAAGAGGAGGCGGTGGTGGCAGGGTAGGAGTAGTAGTACGAATCTTGAGGCAGTGTAGAGGTGTAGGAGTAGGAGGGGTAGGAGAAGGGGGAGGTGGTGGTGGAGGTGGAGGAGGTGGGTGAAGAAGCACTCCGGATAAAAGGTTCGAGTGCTTTCATGAGCTCCTGGTCCGAGGAGGACGACGAGGAGGAGCTCAGCTGGTTTGTGTACAAATCTATGGCTGCCATTACGAAGATGAGCAAAAAGACTAGAAAAAAATCTAATTTTTTTTGTTCAAAAAACTGAACCGAAGAAGCTAGCTGAAAAAGAAATTTGAAAAAAGGGGGGCCTGTTTCTTCTGTAAAAGTGAAGAACAGGGATGGTTTGGTGGGTGCAGCCTGAAAGGGGGCTTAAAAATGACCCTTTTCCGGCTTGCTAGATGAAAGAAACAAAACAAAAAGGAAGCTAAAAGAGAACAAGAAAGTTCTACAAGAACAGACAGGGGAATCAAATCCGGGAGAGAAAAAAGGTTCTCCGGATCTCTGTTCTTTCTTCCCTAATGCAAGGAAGAGGAAGACGAACACGGTTGGAAAATCATGCAAGCTCCAATCTTCCCCGGGGGTCACGCTTCCTTGCCCGATCAAATAGCAGCAGCAAGAAAGGTTCTCCCGGAAAAGGCTTCCTTTTCCCTAGCGTCTACGAGAAGGGTTCAGAGAACAAACCTGTCGCCACCGTGCCCGCGGTGGCTCGCCGTCGTCGTCGTCGCCGTTTGTGGTGGTGGTGGTGGATCGCTCAGCCTCACCGGGGAAGTGGAGTGGGTTCTGGGTTGGGTTGGGTTTGCTGGGGAGGAAGGGGATGATGGGGAGGAGAGGAGGGGGATGGGAAGGCTTGTGCGTGTGGGAGTGGGTGGTGGGGGCGGATGCGTCTCTCTTGGGGAATGGTGGCCTCCGGCGCCGGGGTTTATATAGCACGGGCCGCGCGGGGAGGTCAGTCGCCGGGGGGCCTCCCTGCAAGTGGCGGGCGGGTGTGGGCGTGGCGTGGCGGAGTCGTGGACGAAACTTCGCGCGGGGAATAAATGCGGCTGTCGCTGGCGCGTGGGCCTGGCTTGTTTTTGTTGGCGCGAGCATGGATGGCTTCCTGACTTGATGAGCGAGCAAGGGGAATTACGGCGGCGCGCCATGTGTGATGCTGCGTTGGGGGAGGTAGAAGTAGAAGTAGAATTGATCGAGATGAAATTAAGGAAACTCGGAAAAGAGAAGAGCGCGAGAGAAATTCCGGCGGAGTGTTCTTTTCTTGAAAACCATTTTGGTGAAACTATGTGTGCCGTCTCATTTGGAGATTTTCTTTCGTTTCTTTTATTGGTTATTTCAGTGAAAGCTTGATGCCCTTGGTTTGCTTTGTGCTAAAGGATAGTATGATTTACTCCTCTTTACCAGTTCCGGCAAGATTGCTATGCCATTTTCATCTTAAATGGATGCTCTAATCGACAACCATACCTGAAAACAACTTGCAATATCTTAGAAAGCTCAGAATGTCTAGAAAAGAGTTTGAACCACTTCTCACATTTCTTTAAAAAAAAAACTGATGACCTATAATATGTTTCGAGCATATTTCTCTCAGTGCACTACACCATCATCCGAGCGCGTCACAACTCCGTAGCGCGGAAAAAAAAAGGACCAAAGAGTTTTTTTTTTCAAAACGAGACCCACATGAGCGTATGCCAAATTTGAAGTTTTGCATCGTAGAAGAGGAGGAAAAAGTAAAACGCACAAACCACTGGTCCTTGGAGGCTACGTGGAGGAATGAAATAAAAAACATGTATGCAGGAGGTGGAAAAACCATTTTCCCCCCTCTCTCCAGCGCGATCCCCAGCGGGTGCTGGGTGCATGCATGCATGGAAACCGTGCACCAAAGAAATTGGTACCGCAGGAAAAAAAAAGGTCAGAGCTTCTGACAGCCCCCTTGTCTGTCCCGGCGCTGCGCCATGTGGACAGGACAGTGGCCATGCAGCGCACGCACGGGCCCGCAAAAAGGGAGTTTCAACTTTTTTTCACAGAGCGTACGTTCAGCGTGCAGCCGGTCCCGTCCGGGCATGAAGCTTTGTGTACGTAGTCAATCATCCCCATACGGCCATACTACTGACTGCGTGCAAAACTTTACGCGTGAGCGGGCGCACGATTCACCCGTTTTTTTTTTTACCCCCTCGCCGTCGCCGTCGCCGTCGCCGGGAGGGGCGAAATCACGTTGGCGGTAGCAGGTAAAACCTCTCTCTCCTCCGGTAGCATTGGTAAACGCACCGCACCAAAAAAGAGACAAGAAAAGGAAATCGGCGTCGCCAAATAAGCTAGGCTAGCTAGCGTCCAGCTGAAACGAAAGCAACGTCGCGAGGCGGCCGAACGAGAGCGAGAGGGAGAGTGGGGGGCTCACGCGGAAACGCACGGGGAACGCCACGCGGGCACGCCGCCGCGGACCCGATCGACCGAGATCGAGCTAGCCCCACCAGGCCACCACTGACCACTCCCGGACGGATGGCTCGGGGTTTTGACCGAAACCTGCGGCGCGGATGCGTGCCAACTCCCCCACCGCGCGGAGGAGCCAGCGCGCCGGAAGAGCCGAGCGTGTGCAGCGCGCCGCCGTGCGTGCAAGCTGGCGAGCGGGCGGGGGCCATGGCGAAACGGAAACAGGGCGCGCGGGCGCGGGGACACACGGGAGAGAGCGTGGGTGGCCGCCCGACGTCCGTGATCGTTGAAGCGAGAGCGAGCCCCTTGACGCCGACACGGCGCGGGCGTACGAGTACGGGTACGGGTACGTAGTACGATAGGAACGGGGCGCGGCTAGAGGGTAGTATGGGATACGGATGGCGACGCGTGCTCGCGGGGCTTAGCGCGCGGCCGCTCGCCGGAGCGTTCAGCGGGGAGCACCGATCCGGATCGACGTGGCCAGTCAGTCGATGGCGTCCCGATCCGCGGGCAACTCGCGAGTTTAATTCGAGCATGGCGTTGCCTAGCTATCTAGCTAGCCCGGCGGATCGGGCACCCATCCATGATCGACGCGACGCGCCCATTTGGTTTTAGTCGTGCGCGCCATCCAACGTGGGATCAATTAGTGCGTGCGTGCCCATCACGACAAGAGAGTTAGCACGCTGCTTGGCGTTCTCGACATCAGGGGCGCGGTTCGCTTGCGCACACGGCTCACTGTATGTACTACATGCCGCTGCTCCGTCAAGCACGCGATCATCAGCTGCGCTACAGGGTTCGTCATGCTCCTCGCAGGCTGCCACACTACCGCTATCCGATGCCCCGTGCGGCGGTGCCCCGCTCCCGTTGACGCGGCCCGGGCCGGGCGAGCAGGTCGTCTGCTCTGCTGTCCGCGCTGCACTGCTGCATGCCGCCCGTGGTGGTGGTGGTGGGAATGGAACCGAGTGCGAGTGGTGGGGGTCTCCTCCGCGACCGCGAGCTCTACAGACCCTATCCAATTCCAATGTGGCCCAGCAGCGCTTGTCCCATGCGGCTACCAAGCAATGCTACGGCAAAGAGATTTGTGGGTCGGTTCCTTCAGTCCAAACGCAGCGTACGCTGGACCCTATTTCTGGAAGGACAAACACGGACGCGTTGGTGCTTCGTTGTTTTCTTTGGTTTCTTGGCTGGTTTCGGCTTTGTCCTGATCATCATCATTATCGACCTTTTGGTCCTTGATGACTACTGGTAGTACTAGTCATTGAACTCACGCTGATCTGGTAATTTCCAGTAAGCCCCCCTTTGATTTCCTCCTCCTTCTTCTCCCGTTTTCAATTTCTTTTCTTTAGGAAGCTTGTACGTACAGTAACCTCAAGTCGCCAGGCTACTTTATCCGCTGCTTATTAGTAGAGTTATTGTGATTTAAACTTCTTAAAAAAAATATCAGTCAATCGTTAGCCAAATAATATGCATATAGAGGCCTCCTTTTCGAAACGTCAGGCATGTTTGGTCCAATGCGGCCTCCAAAACACCACCCTTTGACCAATATCTTCGCTTCGCTTGTCAGCACAACACAACAACCTTTTCTCTCTCACATTGAATCAGCACATAGTACCAGCCAAAATCAACAGACTTTTTAGCGCAACGCAAAGAAGCGAGCAGGCTTGCTTTCAAATATGTATCAAATAATACCGCATTTGTATAAAACTATGCAGATTTATTGAATAATTATCGATCAAATATTGAAAAAAATGTATCTTGAGTTTGTGGGTCCCTTAAAAATGAAAAATGTGGGAGCAGTATTATCTCCACTAGCTCTCCAAGTAATAAAATGTGTGGCTCCAACTACGATTAGGTAGACAGTTTCATCTTTCAAGCTCTGGAACGGCTCAAGCCAGGCCTAATCAACTGCCGAGACCTGTGCCCTGACCTATCTCACACCTCACATTTACATGTGGCCAAAGGCCAAAGGCACAAACAGTAGCGTGCTTTTCCATTCCTCTGAGGGAAGCTAGCTGAATCATACATGAGACCCTCTAGACTCCAGCCCAAAGTCATCAAGCAACAGCATGCTCATTTAGTCGTACCTAAGTTGGACGACCCAGTGGAGATGTGACATCCTACTTTGTAGATTGATCTCCATCATTCATGTTTGTGCAAGATAACCGGCCGAAGCCTCTGGAACCACAAAATGTATCATCCGTATGCTACATTCGTTCACCAACATCCTCCACTTGATTATCCTGCGCAGACGGATTTATTATCTATAATTTATTTATTAGCAAGAGGTTATGTTAATTGAGGAGATAGGGATGGAACAGTTCAAGGTTTTGTCATCCTCTCATCCTGAAACTCCAAATAAATCAGGTTCTCTCGTCTGCAGTTCTGCACGTTTCCTTTCTTTTGGTTTCTTTTTCTTGTCCTGTGTTCGTTCTCGCCTTTTCTGGCTGAGGCGAGCCTACTTTGCCATGAAGGATCAAATGGATGGTCAGAAATATTAAAAAAAAAGGATGGCCAGAAATTGTTTGAGCGGTCACATCAGGTTTTGCATGATATGTTTGGATAGATAAACTTTATACCTCATAATTTCACCAGAATAAATTATCTCCCTCGCAAGTCAATGTTGTTTCCAGTGAAATAATACGTTGAATTGGCTTTGTTTTTTCGTTCTGGATGAAGAGGCCAGCAGCTCGTGGGGTATGGTCTCGCCTGGGCATATCGGTGAGAACCGGCGATCAGCGCACACCGTGGGTAATTGGGTGGCAGCTTCCGTGGCCGCAAAACGTCTGCACAGACGTGGTGCTGCTGATCCTTTGGAACATATGGAAGGCAAGAAATGCTCTCATCTTCCAGCAGGAACTGATCACGCCGACCATGATCCTTCGTCGCGTCATCGAAGACATCAACTCCTGGAAGAGTCGCTACAGAACAACTTTAGCCAATCTCCTCACCTGTCGTGAGGCGATCCTCACCTGCTGCTAGTGCTTTAGTTTTTCCTTAACTCTCCTGTAATCTCCCCTGGAATGTCAGGAGGCCCATTGTTGTAACAACAACACTTCGATCAATGAGAATGTAGGTGGGGATCTTCCCCCGATATTGTTCGAAAAAAAAGAGGCCAGCAGCTAGCACCCTGAGAATTTTTTAAAAGCAACAACCCGAAATCAACAAACATATAGTCCGATGCAATACAACTAACATGTCAACCACAATAGAAATTAACAATGGTTCGCCATAACAAAGCATGTATTTGTTATTCAGGCTTTGCATCGGTATTATTTATTTAGGTGTCTAAGTGATTGCATAAACTTAATAAAATTAACAAAATTGGCTCCATAAGACCATATTTTTTGGTATTTGCTGATATATACGCTAAAAAAGAGAGAGATGTGGTTCGGCTCTACAATGCAACCACCCGATTTTATATAGCTCATCTTGGATGACACTTCATTTGTTAAAATATGATACCTCTCAGATAAGAAAAGGGATAACCCAAAAATGATAGTATAATAAGCATCATATTTTTGCATGGGCAGTGGTCGATTCTCGTAGTGGTGGGTCAGCTTTGAAAAAAAAAAATCATATAGTAAAAAAATAAAGAAAAATGAGACAATGATGGGTGGCTCCACCAACCAGTAAGAGCGAAATACACCTTTTACAAGCAATCTTTCTCCTACAACCTATACTATAATTGCAACCTAAAATATCATTGCAAGGGTCGTCACATCCTACGTCAAATAGCTACTATTCTAAATTGTTCTATATCTAGCAAAGCCGCGGGCTTAACAACGACCTACGTGGAAATTGGAAATTAATGATATCCTCCAGGCAGTTTTGCTAAAAACAAACATTTCACACTATACCAGAACCATCTATAATTCCTACTTTGTATACTCATATGTATAAGTCTATTAAGGATTGATGTTGGTCAAACGTTTTAGCTTTGACTTTCACCACCACCGATGTCTAAAATTTTGCATAGATTGACAATAGAAACACTTTCCACATAAAAATCGTTTTATACATATTACATTGAAGTTCATTTTTCTTGAACACGAAGGAGAGGTACGTACGATTATGTTAGGGAGAAAAAGGGTTTCAAATCCCTACAACAAACTGAACACAAACACCCACTCACACCTCAACAAAAGAGTTCGCAGATTGAAGTTCATGTCAATGTTCTAATAAACTGTTAACTAGAACTAAATTGTCGAAGATGTAGAGTCTAGTTCACATCCTATTGTGTTAAAAAATGCTTTTATGTCCTATCGTGTTCAGTTCAGCCCACTGAAATTGCTAATCGATGTAGTACACAATGTATGAAATAATGCGTCGCTGACTATCTCTAACTCTAACTACCGGCTCTTGTTCCAACGAACGTATGGTCAGGTCAATGGAACCCCCAACGACAAGCAAGGACAATTGGGCACGAGTTTGAGAAAGGCGAACAAGAACAGATCATCACGTGGAGAGGTGATACGGCGAAGAAGGGAATGATTTGATCCGGATCCGGGAGCAGGAACAGCGAATGCCAGCCAGCCAGTCTCGGCTCCGATCCCATCCCCTCTCTTCCTCGGAGCTCGCCCGTCGCCCACGTACCAATGATTCCTCCGCTCCCCTGTCAGTTGCTCCGTTCTTCATCTTCATCCTCGCGCCTGACATGATCCCACGAAATCCGTGCGGAATTCGTAGCGGCAGAGCAAATGGCCGCTTTAAGTAGTGCCAAAGTAAGCGCCAATGGTGACACCCTTGCAAATTGCAGTGCAAGTTGAGTGTGTACTTAAAGCTTCTGATGCAATTGCTTGTTTCTGAAGCAGGTCAGAGCAGCCATGATCAAGATCCGCGGGTTATGAGCACACACTGGGTGGTTTTGTGAAGATACGAAGTAATCAAGTTACCGTGGACACTGGACAGACAGCTCAAACAATTCGCCTCGCTCTGCAACTTGGTTCGCTGCATGACCAAGCAGTGATAAACAAGCTGCGGCAACGTGCGCGAAGGCAGCGACCGATCGGCTTGGCGCTGGGCAAGGTCAGTGTGTCGCGGCTGCTCCCAGCACTGCAGCATCGCATCCCGGCCTCACGTGCAGAGAGATCTCCCTGTCTGGCGACTCGCCGGCGCCGTAATCCCCATGCGCAGCTGGAGGCACAGGAATTCTGTCGCTCTGACGAGCGGAGCCGCATAAACAAATGCTGCAAGGTCAGAGGCGAGCTCGCGAATCAGGCAAAACATCGTCTCGTCGTGCAGACCGCGAAGCTCCATGGCTCTTGATTTGATGTCCTTTTAGCTGCTGCATTATGTGCATTGATCATGCGCGCGGGCCATTTTAAATTTTGAAATCGTTGGATGCGCGCGGTAGCTCGGACCGGACCGGTGGTTGCGGCGAGCTCTGAAATCTCATCGTCAGATGATCAGAGTCAGACAGAGCCGTGAAGGCGTTGTGCTTGTGCTACACAGCGCTCTGACTTTGCGAGAGTATTTTAGGGCGCCTTGTGGAATGCATGCACGCGGATATGATGCTGTTGGATCGAAGCGTTTACCGCGCGAGAGGAGATTCTTCCGGTTCCATGGCTTGGGAGCAACGCATCGAGATGGCGCCCTAACGCCAGCTCGGATTGACATCGGAAGATCGGAAGGGTGGGTGAAGAGTATGCAGGTTCAGTGTTTCTTTGTCTTTCTGTTGGAGCTGAGAAGAGAACCCTTTTAGGCCTCTGCACCGACACATTTTGTACAACGTTTCGCTGCAGAGAAATGGCACGGTGGCACGTTTACTTTGCTCTGTTTACATGTCGAAATGTCAACTGCCAATTATTTGTGCCGTGCAGCACTGCATCAAGCCATTACTTTTGAACTTGTCAGAAGGAATTGACTTGATTTGCACACAAAATATCTAACTAGTAACTGTTACATACTCCCTCCGTTTCAAAACGTAGGTCGTTTTAGCATTTCAAGATTCGTAGATTTTGTTACGCATCTAGACATACGTTATATCTAGGAGCGTAGCAAAATTTATGAACCTAGAAAAGCCAAAACAACCTACATTTTGAAACGGAGGGAGTAGTTCATGTAGCCAATAGCATCAGGTTACTGAAATTGGTAGCAGTAAATACTTTTTCTTGAACTGAAATAGAAATTAAAAAGGAACTTACTACTCCCTGTATTTCGAAATGTAAGACACTTTAGTTGTGTGCAAAGTCATCCTTTTCTAATTCTAACCAAGTTTACAGGAAAATGCACCATCTAGAACAATCATATTAGTCTCATTAATTCATCAAGAAACATCTTGATAGTGTACTCATTTGGTATTATAGACATTATAGATTTATTTATCTTTGAATTAAGTCAAAGTTAGAAATGTTTGACTTACAATAAGATTAAGAAGCCTCACATTTTGGAAAGAGTGAAAAGTTCTAAGCCCCGGAAATTACTTGGTAAACAAATCATTCCATTTAGAAAAGCAAAGTGCAAGCTTTGTAACTCTGATTTTTTTTTATCCAACCAAGGGATGAGATCATTTAGGCCTTGTTTAGTTCCAAAATCCAAAATGAATGTTTAGACACATGTATGGCGTACTAAATGTAGGTAAAAAACAAATCGCATTATATAGATGGACTGGAATTTGCGAGACGAATCCAATGAGTCTAATTAGGACGTGATTAGACACTAAATTGCTACAGTAATGCTACAGTAACATGTGCTAATGACAGATTAATTAGGTTCATTAGGTTCGTCTCGCGAATTCTAAACGTAATCTTCAATTAGTTTTTTAATTAGTCTATGTTTAATACTTCAAATGTGAAAAGATTCCCTTCCAAAATCTTTTCACCGCGGAACTAAACACGGCCTTAGTACAGTTTTTCTTTTTAGTTAGATGAGTACTGAACCCTGGCCGTGAGGCTGTCCATGATCATGCTGAAACCAGACTTTACAGGAAAGTTCTCACCAGTTCAAATCTGGGTGTGCGTCCGTCCTCTCAACTGTGGCTCTACCAACCGGTTCAAACTTCAAACCCGGCTCTCAGGTCTTCGGTTACAAGTCTTAACAACAACAAATCAAGGTTTCATTTGACCAAATCCGGTCACTCATAATTGGGTGTGCAAATTAATCCACTATTAACTTGTCGTGGTCTGGAGTAAATGTGCAAAGCTGTCCTGATAAGTTACATGATCATGGCAAGCAATGGATCATCACAAGCTACCATGGCGATAGCCGATAAGTGAAGACCCGAAGAGAAGACTGACTCCAGCTTTTAGAAGTTTATCTTCCCACGAGGGTCCAGCACGTCAAGGTAAACAATTCACATTAACATCTTTGACACAAAAGTCTCCTGCCCCATCCGCAAGGATTCTTCCTCTGGGTAACAAAACAAGGTACCCATGACGGAACGGCATGAGAAAGAGCAGTACACATTGACGAACATTGCTTTGTCACCATCAGATCAGTCACAAGTGACTATGAGTACGGTAGATTTGACCTAATGTGATGATGGGCCTCCTCAGCCAAGTGGACAAATAGTTGCTGCAATAGTTGGTGATGGTGCATGGCTTCGCAGTAGATTATTTGAATACCTCCAATGAGTTGTTCATTATCTTAGACAATGTGTATGTTTTCCAATCGCTCGCTTACTCGCTTCAGACAAATCACATGGTGTAAGAACTAAGAAGGCTGGCAGCTACCTGACTGAATAAGCCAGTTCAAGCAGCTGAGTCACCAGTTTCTTGTTTACAGTAGCACTTATCATATCGGCCATGCTACAATCTCACAAGCAACAGAGCATCGTCACAATCATTTTGGGAGATGCAGGAATACAGGATGAGTTAGCAAAACACGCACTCAGACAACTTGCACAGTACATGATGATTTCCAGCAATTCAGAGAGCCCAAAGTGAGTTTACCATAGTACCAGACTTCAGAACCAACATACCAGGTACACCAGCAGACTGCATCCAACTGATGCAATAGCCAAAAAGGGGGGCCAAGCAACAATTTAATGACAAGAAACCTAAAACAGTCAACATAATCCAGAACGAGGTAATGCAGAATAGGTTATCTCTGCGTGCTTTTGGCTTCTACTGCACCCTTTAGCTTAACAGTTAATGGGATAATCTGACAAGTGGTCGAGATTTTCCTAGTAGAAGAAGCCAAGGACCTTCCCTCCCACATTCTTTCTCCTCGCCTCTTCGTGGTCCATGATACCAGCAGAGGTGGTGAGAACGATGTAGCCGAACTAGAAAACACAAAATAAGGTTCTTAGGAAACATGGCTTGAAGGATTACGTTGCATAGCTTAGTGATGTTTGCACAAAAGGAAATTAGTCACTTCCAATGAACTAACCTGACGTGATGGAAGCAGCCTCGCTGTCCAGGACTCGATTTCCTTCACGCCAACATCAAAGCGTGGGCTGATCACACCACACTTGTTGAGCCTTCCATTGAGTTCAACTACTATCTTACCAGAACGATGATCGTCAACAAACTCAAACTCACCAATATATCCTGCCATGAAAAGCACATCATCATCAGTTATGAATTGGCAACAGTCAAATCATAGTAGTAGTACATCCTGAGCATGAAAAGTAGGCTCATCCATGATGAATGCTACAAAACTTACCATGCTTTTGCATGACGATGAGGAACTTAATGATGACCTTTGACGATGGTCTGATCATGACCTGGCGCTTGCCGCGCTTTTCAGCATTGTACATGCTCTTGAGGGCATCATTGAGCACACTTACTCTCACCATTTCTGCCACAAATATGAGACAAGAAAAGGCATCAGAATCAGACATATCATCATTGTTGAAGTTTGAAAACAGTGAGGCAATTGCAGCTCTAAGGTGCTTCTTTTAGGAATAGATTGTGTTTAGTGCATGTGAGAACTTAGTAGGCAGAGCATTTGTTTTGTAACGAAATGGACAGATTTGTGTCCAACAAAGACTGTACCAAGCTGCTGCTGGGAAGGCTGTAAAGATAGAACAGTAGGATTTCATTGTTATATAGCCACTTGATTTTGAATCAATAATAAACAGGCATACGGGCACCTAACAGCCTCAAGGTCTGTTCAGTTCAGGTACATGTGTGGCTATCAGTTATCCAATTTAGCTCTGGCACAACCAGTACCTTATAAACTCAAAGGATAACAAGACCCAATTCATTGGCAACATGAGGCAGAATACATGGCTACTTCCAGCCTCAGCTATCCAGTTTACAGGGCTAAGTAATCAAGTGAACCTATAAGACATCATGAGCTAGTTGCAACTTGTGAAGTGAACTCTAGTTTGAAAGGGTTCAAGTTCTGTAGAGCACACATATAGTTTCGCCAGCTAACAGCAAAGAATTAAGCAATAACATGATGAAACAAATCCACCACTCGAGTCCGACACGTAAGAATAATCAAGTAAACACTGTATCGACGCAAACTACATCAAGCTACCAACAGCATTGTATAATAAAAAAACAATACTTGCTGCTCACTCTCTGACACACAGGCAAGCATCAGGTCGGGCTCCTAACCACGGACCAAGTTAACCCTAATAAGATTCTCCTAAACGATACAGCCGTAGATGCGCGCTCCCGTACAGCTACTACAAGAACCTTAGCAACAAATCTCGTCTCTACAGCTCTACTACGGGAACAGCTCCGACAGAAAGGCTACACATCTACGACGAGTTCATGCCAGAGACGGAGACGAACGGGAACGAGCGAGGATACCTTCGGGTGAGGCTTCGGTGGCGGCGGAAGGCGGGGAAGGGGAAGGCCGAAGAGGTTGGGGACTTGAGTGCTGGCGGCCGAATGGAAACGCGAAGCTGGGATCTAGGGTTTTTCAGTTGTGCATTTTATACGGTAGCATATGGGCCCACCTGTCATACAAAATCTTGGGGCTGGTTCAGGGGGAATGAAAATGGGCTCGGCGCTGGGTTTGATACGAGTCTTCTCCCATTAATGGCCCACGAAGGGGACGAGAAATGGGCCGCGTTGTCATCTCTACCCTTTGGATCCGCCTTTTTTTTGGAGGCTATATATGTCGACAGTTCGCTTAATCCCATCTGAGCTGTCAAGATTGTTACCACTACCTCCGTTCTAAAATATAGGTCGTTTTGATATTTCTATGTAGCTGCCTATATTTTAGAACGGAAGTACTTTGCAAGTTGCATTCAGTTTAGCTAGTACACCATACAAAGCACGGAGAAGCCTGCACAAAGCACAAATTTCACAGTATCATCTATCAGAGAACGAGAACACGAAGGAACCAAATCTGTGACCTCGTGTTATCGTGTACAAATTTTGCCCAGAGATTTGATGCAGCGAGCGGGCGAACGGATAGAACAACGTTGGATCCATGTATGAGGGAACACACCACAACTACAGGCACCAAATACAAACACCAGTGTTCTTTTCTAAAACATTCTCATGTAGAACCAGCAGGAAGATTCGTATAATTATGTAACGTAGCAGATATACACAGGAGCATGCATGCGCTACTTATATCAGGTCATAAAGGGCAACTTCAACTTCCGCCCACGCGTGCAGAATTACCTGAGAGACTCAAGACAGGGACAAAGAGCTTCTGAAGCGTATACGATTCAAGAACTGCACCGGTGAGCCATATCGGTATGCTGGAGCTGGGCATGCTGTGGCCGACTTTCCTGTCTAAATAAATTGTTCAGTTGTCATTAGCCACATCTGTTAAACGCTGGGACAAAACGAGAGTGCTTCTCATGATGCTTACCATTTCCAGGAGTGTGTTAAATATCCACGGCCCAACGACATCACAAAGCTTACCGTTTGCAGGCACATAAGGCAGGGCCGCAGGGTGCCGTCCTTTTCAGCAGAGCCCATCCCTAGCTACTCTTGGTCTCCGAGACTGCAGGGGTCTTTCTGCAGAAGATGGTAGAGATCTATTCGCCAGTTTGACAGATTAAGTTGGAGAAGTTGCCATTAAGTCCTCCAAGGATGTTAAGATACTATGCCGTATGTGAATAATTTCCATCCAGCAGCACCAAAACCTGACCAATTCCCATAATATGTAACAGCCATCCCACTAAGTCCATATGTGCTACTCAATCTTGAGCTAAAAGAATCATAAAAATGCATCTTACATGAATCTAGTTTGGACAGTAGAATACTTTGTGTGACTGCTGAGAGGTGAACAACAAAAATCAATGCTGGCTGATCTCACTGACTACTGTGATGACTGATGAGCATAGTGACTTTAGAAAATGCAGGACCCTTAAGAAGCTTGGTTTATGGTATCTTAGACGCCATTTTGGGCTGGACCTATCAGCGCCAGAGGCAACAAGAAGCCGGAGCAAGCTCCTGATTCCTGAAGCTTAGGAAGGGATCGGCTTAGATGTTCACACGAAATTAGCATTAGTCGGGCTCGTGGTTATCCAACCCCAGGTTATTAGTGATTTGTTAGCCTGGCATGATATAAGCCGGTTAGTTGATTGCGTTAGGAAAGCAAGGATTCAGTCACCAAAGGTTCAGAGCCGCTTTGGAGGGCAAACTAGGCTGAGTTCCCGCCATTGTTTCCCTTAAACCTAGACCCATAAAGCTAATCTTTCCCATGCCATATCAGTACCATGGTATAAGCAACTGGACTAGAACCCTCCTGATCTCATCTCGAGGGGGCTGAGCCCACGGCACATGAACTACAGACAGTCAGGCAGTTAGAGCAGCACCAGGTACTCTGATCAGAGCAGTACCAGGCACTCTAATCAGGCAATTTTAAAAGGTTGCCTTCTTTACCATATTCCATATGACAAAAACCTTATCATTCTCAGTGTAGGCATCAAAAGTGCAAAACCAAGAGCTTGTGGACAGCAAGCACCCAATCTTGCTCTCTTGAACTAACTGGATGCAAAGAGGATAACACCAAGAAACTGATATAAAAAGGTTCTGATTCAAAAGCGTGTACAGCAAAAAGATCATGTGGAGTTAAAGCTAAGCTTGAGCAATCATCCCAGCTAAGCAACACTAAGATCGTCAAAAGTTGTTAGATTACTGGCACTACAGTTCTGAAGGAAGAGCTTTAAATCAACCTTATCATATGAGTTCAAAATGTGAGATATGTTTCGCTCTAAAAACTATTGATGTGTTAATCAGATTACTATAAACTAGACAAGACAAACACATCATGGAGAAAAGCAATTTATTTGCAAGGATAGAAACATACCTTAAAAAGATTCGATCTCTCATTCAAATCAATGTGACAATCTAACTGCAAGGGCTGTCAGGCACAAGAATGCTAAGTATCCGATAATTACATGCCATTCCTGGGCTAACCAACAGCACTTCAAAGTCATAGCCCCTTTAATATCAAATGTAGTAATGACAAAACCAGGTACCCCTCTTGTTTTCCATGTCATAGCCGGTACTGTTACTTCACGTGTCCCATCAGCATGGAGAAAGTCTAAGAAGCTACCAGTATGAGCACTAAATACAATCCTGTTGAAAGAGAAACAATATTAAGACTCAATAAGAAATTTATGATAACCACTAAAAAACTCATAACACAAAACAGTCAACTTATAAGTTATCACAGGTAGTTCAACCCAAAAGCTGTATACTTGTTAGATGCAGTTATCAAGCCCTTTGGTAATATGGAAGGCTAACCTTGGTTTAAGCGCCTGAAGAATATACTGAGTTGAATTCACTGGAATGGTATGTAGGCGGTCATATACTTCCCTGCCATTAGCCAATTACCTTATGAGGACATAGTAATCACACCAAATTCAGGGTTACTTGAACAAATTAATGTAATACAGGTGATTCCATAGGAGGGACTAAGAATCTAATCATGATAAACATATTATCCATGATTTACCTTTGTTTCGAGCTTGAGAAAACTGATGAATGATCTGAGACAGTTGCCTCTGAAGAAGTGGTGACACCAGTAACTTCTGCATCAAGCTTATGCAATGGAAAATGAAGCAAAACTACAGGACCAGACCCTGATTCTATGCTGTTTTTCCTCCAACTAACTTCAGCGGAACCTTCTCTACTTTCACATCCTGAAGGGTAACAACCTGCTTCATTCAGCCTTTGGAAATGATGGCTTTCCCTCTCCATGAACTTCTCAACACCAAGCCGCAAGTTATTGTTGCCACAGAGCAGCGCAACTGCATTTAGTGACACAAAACTTACATTACTAATCTCAAAAGCACCACAGCCACAAGAATCCAGTCCAGGCAAATGCTTGGCCCTGCGTTGCACAAATTTTCTCTCTAAATTTGCACAAGTGCCAACATCCTTATCGCCTAATGTGATAAGAAGAGGAAGACTAGAGTGATGCCCCAATATCCCCTCGAACTGCTCAATAACAGATATCCATTTGCGCTCTGTTAACTCTGAACCCTTCGCTGAGATGTCCCCAAGGACAACGATCACATCCGGCTTCAACATTTGAATCGAATTCTGAAAAAAAAGGGGATGGTAGCAATGAAGGTTGTGCTCACAGCAATAACCAAAAGTTTGAATATTATGTTGCTATGATCTTAAATTTCATAATCATCACATTTCACAGAATTACAATCATCCACAATAATTTAACAATTACCCCAAATGAAGCAGAGTACTCTAGCTCTACATTGCAAAATGCAAACCATGACCTTAAATTAATTTCCGATAAAATTAAACCAACGGATATTTAAAAGGCCAACATATCAAAGTTAAGGACCAGCTGGATCTAGATGGAGTGTGGCTGGCCTAAATCTTTGCAAATCAAATGAAATAGTGAGCGGACTCCAATCAAGTTGAGCACTGAAATAGCATAAAAACATGAAGCTCCGCTAAATTTAGCACACCAGAGCAGCAAATTTGCATATGCACTAGCTCATAAACGGCTATATAAGACTAGGATGACTAACAAAATTTCGAAGAAATTCAGGGCAGTCGCTCGCATCTGAATCAGATCACTCACAGCGAAGAACTTGTACATGATGTGGTCCCTGAAGAACCGGTCGGCGTAGGTGGCGTCCGACCCGAGGAGCATCAGGTCGGCGACCATCATGGCCCGGAGTTCCCCGGGGTCGTGGGCGGCGGGCGGGCCCCCGGAGCAGGATGGCGTGG
Source organism: Urochloa ruziziensis (assembly GCA_015476505.1). Classification (NCBI taxonomy): domain Eukaryota; kingdom Viridiplantae; phylum Streptophyta; class Magnoliopsida; order Poales; family Poaceae; genus Urochloa; species Urochloa ruziziensis. The sequence continues at coordinate 36,067,231 of CM027126.1, read as the reverse complement.
CGAGCCAGTCCTCGAACGCGAGCAGCGCGGCGACGAGGAGGAGCGGAAGCGCCGGGTTGGGCCACGCCGCCATCGTCGCCGGTGTGGAGACCGGGGAGAGGAGGGGAGTTGGGGTGAGCGCTGCGTGGCCTTCTGCGTCGGGTTTTGGATGTGGTCGCCGCCGGCCATGGACAGGCGGGCTGCTTCTCCTTGTTTATGACCCGCGGTAAATTTTGGCCGGAACGTTGCTTGCTTGTTTTGGCAGGTTCAGATTTCCGTTTCCCCACAAAGGCATTTTTCGGATGCCTTTTTGGCCGTTTGTGATTGGTGATTATTAACATCCGGTTGAATTTTCAAAAAAAAAAAAACAAAACATCCGGTTGCAATTTTGTAAGCACAACAATACAACCCAAATTCCTGTCTTGTGAAGTACCAGCACTAATAACAACGATCATTCTGTTACAGAAAAGCTAAATTTGAGGATAACTTATGCCATGTGCTAGGAAGAAGAAATGAGTATAGTAGTACACTCGTCAGAAAAGTCTCTATTCTCTAGAACAACTCAAACTAATTCTTCATAGTTCATAGATAACCACAACTTGAACTTGGACTATGACCAGTTAAAGATCAGCACTAGTTCTATTGCTGAAAACAAACCATGGACAGTTGCTAGTGAGCATGAGCTGCAATTCCAAAATCCACCTGAATGATATCGATAATATTAAATATTTCAGGATGATAGTTAGAGATCAGGGACACATCACCAGCACAAGCTGAGGCATAATAACTTGCAAGGCCAGGATCCAGGAACAGAGTCCTCATGACAGTCAATGAACTTCAATCTGAAATCCTTCTCTTTAAATCTAGCTAATGAACAAAAGCTTATATTGCTATTCAACCCATTTGCCTGCAGTAACTTTATGACATAACACCGGGGCACTAGCCGAACTCCACCTGTGTAAGTGTAGCAAGCAAGCTACTGCCTACCTACCTGCCTCGAGCAGAAGCCACAAATCCGCTTTTAAACAGACCGTTGAAGAAGTGTTTCTTACTTGGATATTCACCCCCTCAACATCTGATGGTAGGCTAAGCTTACATCAAATTCTATTTTGAGCCAGGCTGACTATCCTTAGATCGCTTCCAACACTATTGTTGGCTGCATCTGCGCTATTGGTGCGTTGCTCCTTACACTCATCATCACACTAGCTGGTAACTTCTTTAATCAGTAGGTTTGCTAGTGTTTGGGGACACAATTCCTTTTTTTTATTTTATAAGAATGAGGTACGGGTCATTCAAAAAGCAAAGCAAGTGTGAGGTAGTTAAACTGATCAGCTCAGATAAAAACATGCTAAGACAAAACTGGAAGCAATACCATCATGTTACCAGTAGCTTAAGCACTAATAAGTAATAACAATAATCATTCTGCTGAAGAACAGCTAACTTTGAGGATAATTTATGTCATCTGCTAGGAAGGAGTAGCATACTCGTCAGCAACTCTCAACTCTCTAGAACAATTCAAACTAATTCTTCATAGATAACAACAACTTGAACTATGACCAGTCAAAGATCAGAAGTAGTTCTATTGCTGAAAACAAACCATGGACAGATGCTAATGAGCATAAGCTGCAATTCTAAAATCCACCTGAATGGCATCAATAATACTAAATATTTCATGATGATAGTTGGGCTTCAGAGGGCACATCACCAGCACAAGCTAAGGCATAATAACTTGCAAGGCCAGGAACAGAGTCCTCATGACGGTCGATGAACTTCAATCTGAAATCCTTCTCTCCAAGTTTAGCTAATGAAGAAAAGCTTATATTGCTATTAAACCCCTTTGCCTGCAGCATCTTCATGACACAATGTCGCGGCACTAGCCGTTTCTCCAGGCTGTATCCTAATAGGACAGGCCTTTCAACAATGTATTGAGGATCAAGTCCGACCTCTTTGGTAAAGAACTGAATCTTGCGGAGAAGACTCTCCTCAGAGTATCCTAGAATACATGGCATCTTGGACACTGCAATTGCAACTTCACTCTCGGAACAACGAAGAGAAATCCTCAAAAACTTGAGCTTGGGAGCAATCTTCTCTTTGTCGATACAGGAGATAGCTGTGAGTGCACTCTTGAACATTCCCGAGCTTCTGTGCACTACAAGCTCTTCCGTGCGTACCACGATCTCCTTGACACGCTCCGGGTTGAAGGTAAGCAGCCACGCATTGCGTAAACACAGCTGGGCAATATCTCGAACACTTAGGCCACACTGACGAAGCAGCGCAATGTTAGGCTCAATCACCCTCTCAAGATCCGAAAGTAGGATGCTGTTGTTCCTCTTCATGGCCACGAGGAGCCGCTCGAATGAGCCATAGAAGGAGATGAAGAACTCCAGCTTGCGAACGACATCGCAGCGGCAGAGAGCGCGTGTGCCGACCAGGAGGAACCGAGCGATCTGGGGAGCTGACAGGCCGAGGCGGTCGCGGAGGGCGAGGAGGCGAGGGCCGACGTTCTTCGCCGAGGAGCGGAGGACAAGCGGGTCCGCGGCGACGATGCCGGCGATGTCGGCGCGGGAGAGGCCGACGCTGGAGAGAAGGGCGAGGATGGCGTCGGGGTTGGAGGCGGAGTTGAGGCGGGAGTAGTTGAGCTCCTCGAATGCTTTCTTGTTACAATCTTTGGATGATTCGTCGAACGCCTTCTGGGCTACCTTGCGGGCTTGAGCTGGGGCGAGGCCACATGAGGCGACGAGGTATTCCTCGAGGGAAAAGGGGGCGGCGGAGGCAGAGGTGGAGAGCTGGGAGCAGGCGCATCGGTGGATCGGGGAAGGTAGCGGGGAGGCCGCGCGGAGGAGAGGGAGGAGTTGCCTCCGGAGGAGGAGCATTGCGGCGGCAAGAAGGGGATGGGGGGTTGAGAGGAGCAGGAGCTTCGGTTGGGATTGCGGCTGCCGGGGCGTGGAGTGGTTAAAGGGGATTGCAGATTCTAGATTGCAATCGGGCGGAGACCTACTGCTGCTGCCATTTGAGACCGAGGGTGGTGGATTGTTGGAGAGAAGAGATTGATGAGGCACAGCGTGATTTTTGCCAGGAACTGGTGTGAGGAGATGCTAGTAGGAACTGGCAGTGATCTATGGCGGCGGCCGGCGGCAGAGGTGGTGGTGCGTGCGAGGAAGACGACGATGGGGAAAGCGGCGGCTGTTGGCAACCACACGTGGACTTGGGCTTTCGCACTGGGAAGAGATCAGGCATCAAGCCCAGTTGTCCTCTTCGCTGATTCTGGTGGGCTGAGCCGCTGAGTGTGCTACTGCTGTAATTACCCTTAATTTTAATTTATTTTACTTGAAATATGCGTGCTGTACTGTGTCTAGTGGAGATGACCAACAAGGATTGTAATGCTGTGTTGCATAAAGCTCTCTGATTTGCCCTAAAAAAAGTACTTGATTCACGTTCCAGTGTTAGCAACTTACATTGTGCCGTGGAGACATGGATTAAGATGCAGGCATGTATTGTGGGGGGTGCAAAATTTCTTTTCTTTTTTTTTTGTTTTCTAACCAAAGTTCAATACCTTCTGTCATGATTGTTCATTTACATTCATCCCAGTATCATCTACAAGAACGAGAACAAGCAGGCCAGCCCGATCAAATCCGTGACTTCGTGTACTACCAGAGGCCGACCATCCCAGGATACAAATTTTGCACAAAGATCTACAACTGGCGGACGGATAGCAATATGATGTACGAGGCAACGCAACTACATGCTGTGAGAATGCAGGCTGCAGGGGTCTCTCTGCAGAAGATGGTAGGATCTATTCGCCAGTTTGGTCCTCCAAGCTGAAGTATGTTAAGATATTATGCTCCGTGTGAATATTTTCCATACAGCAGTACCAAAACCTGAGGAATTCCCATCATATGTGCTAGTAATACTCGACCTTGAGCTGAAAGAATCACAGAAAAGCAGCTTAGACGGTACAATACTTTATGTGTGACTGCTGAGAGGTTAACAACAAAAATCTATGCTGACTGATCTCACTGGCTACTGTGACGTACCTAGTGACTTTAACAAATGCAGGAGGCCGTTATGAAGCTTGGTTTATGGTATCATGGTATAAGCTACTGGACTAAAATTACCCTCCCCATCTCATCAAGGGGCCAGAGGCCACGGCACATGAACTATACAGACAGTCAGACAGACCGGCAGCAGGCACTCTGATCAGGAATTTTTGAAAGGTTGGCTTCTTTACCATGCAACAAAAAACCTTAGCATTCTCAGCATAGGCATCAAAAATGCAAAACCAAGACCATGTGGACAGCAAGCACTCAATCTTGCTCTCTTGCACTAACTGGATACATAGAGGATAACACCACATAAGCGATAAAAAGAGGTTCTGGTTCAAAACTGTGTATCATGACACAGCAAAAAGATCCTGTGGATTTAAAGCTAAGCTTGAGCAATCATACCAGCTGAGCAGCACTAAGATCGTCAAAAGTTGATAGACTGGTGGCACTACAGTTCTGAAGGAAGAGTTTTCAATCAAACTCATGATAGCGAGGCCTACGCCGGCCTGACATGCCCCATCCGCGCGTTCACGGAGTAGTAGCTCATGATCTTGCTCCCGTAATCGTCGTCCACCTAGACGGCGAACACGCCGCACACCGGCCGGCGATCGGAGAACCTCGACTTGCTGCGCTGGTACTGCAGCTGCTCGATGCCGTCGCCATGCCACAGTATCCGGTCGCATCTACACTGACATGCACGGCCTGCGGTAACTCATCATATACGCATGGTCAAGCTGCAGAGTAAATTTAGAGTGTGCTGGGATGGTCGGATACCATGCCGGCGTCCTCCGCTTCTTCGTCGTCTCGCAGGTGTAGGCGTCAAGTTTTGTGTGTACTTGTACGTCGGCGCCAAGCAGATCTTGCCTTCCTTCCACCCCCTGAACACTCTTACAGCTTCCCTCTGGATCAGCAACACCACGAAATTATTGTGTTTATGGTGAAAATTTAGCCAAATTAAACCAGGTGTTCATCACATGTGCAATTAACAGAGAAACCTCTCATCAGAAAGGCTGTTCATTGTTTAATGTTGATACCTGAACGGCTGAACTTTATCCAGTAGAGTGTCCCAATCATTCTCCGCCAGCAACGTTCTCGTCTCTTCATAGCTCAGTGACACTCGATAGTTCAGATCGGCGCCATATCATCCGGCTGCTTGAAACCCAAATCAATCCAAGATTGCAAATTATTGCATTAGTAGAAATTAGCACTGCAAGTTCGTGGTGATTCTTCAGGCTTCAGAGGCGCTAGTTGTTTAGCTTACTCATCCTCAATAATCTTCAGATTTTATTTTGAGCTGACTATCCTCAGATCGCTTCCAACATTATCGGTGGCTGCATCTGTGCTATGTGTGCATTGCTCTTTACACTCGTCATCACACTACCTGACAACTTCAATCAGTAGGTTCGCTAGTATTTGGGGACACAAATCCTTTTTTTTTCATTATATAACAAATGAGCTACAGGTCATTCAAAAAGCGAAGCAAGTGTGAGTTACTTAAACATCAGCTCAGATAAATGCTAAACAAACATGCTTAGACAAAACTTGTTACCAGTACCTTATTAAGCAGTAATAACAACAATCATTCTTCAAGTTTAGCAAAGACGTAATGTTTGAATGTCGAGATTTTGAACTACAGGAAAAAAAAATGTTCACATTATGTTTGAAATATGATGCAGGTTGGAATGGCCCATTTGATAAACTGTCAACCAGTCTAGCATTGGTTCCTCATCTAGATGTCAACTATACAAAGGATAAAAATGTGATATAGAACCTGAATCCAGCAACACCTGTCTTTCTGTAAAAGCAAGGAAATGCACATTATTATGCATGAGTGTTTCTAGAACTCCAATTTTTAGATAAAAAGCAAGAGCAGACAGACCACTGTCAATATCTATACAACTGAAAGTAGACAATAATAGGCAAGCAAAGGTGTACATACCTGAGACTTGAAACACCACTGCTCCTTTGCTTCTTACCTGCACAAGCATAACTGAATATGACTGCCATGGCCAACCAGCTCCTGTGGCTGAAAATCAGAGAGAAAGAGTCAAGTTGTTGCTGCAATCAAAATGGTACAAACCTGAAAGCCAATAGTTGCAGGCAGGTAAATTGAGCTATAATTTCATAAACTTCGAGTATGCCTAAAAAATCACAAAATTGAGGGATCAGAATAATGTAACTTCGGGTTGGCTTTACACCACTAACTTATCCAGGCACCGCCATTAGATAGCAACCTGCATCATACAATGTTGAAATATTACAGCGTGAAGGGAAGGGAACAGAGTAGAAGAGATGTACCTCCAAGAAGAGGCAACTGGAGCAGCCCCAGAGCCCGTTCAGCGCATTTCCCTTGCTCTGCTTCGACACATCGTGCATCAGATGCAGGTACCTGCACGAAGCATGCACACACGCATCAATCGAATCATCCAACACAGAAAAATGGTCTAGATCACCATATGGCAAAAAGTATTAACTAAATCGACAAATCAGCATTTTAGTGTTTGATTTCATAACTCAAGCCTGGATCTAATTAACAAAGCATTGCATATCTGAATTAATGCTTCTTTTTTCACCATCGATGACACAAAAATATGACCCAAATCAGTGAAAAAAGGTAACTATCACATACCTTGCAAGGTCTGACAAAAACAATCTTGTTGGCACCTGCATCAGATCCATGAGAGGGAGATGGGGTTCCTTATCAGCAAACGAACTCAAATAACCCAATACAATCCACACTACAGTATATATATGTGTGCTATACTTGCTTCACATTATGTTCAAAAGTACTTCCAAAGTACTCCTACTTGATTCACGTTGCAGGCACAAGGTTACTGACTTACTGTGAACGGTTATACTTTTCATGCAGACCAACAGATGCAAGGCAAAAGGTTCAGAAATAAATAGATATTTTTTTCGAGCGAAATAAATAAAGAGTAGGGGTAGTTCTTTTATCTGTCCGATTTACGAAAAAAAATTAAGATGCAATGTGTAATTTATTCACTCTTCACAAAATCTGAACATCCCATCATATATACCCAGAAATTAGTTTGCACTACTGTTTTACTAGTTGCGGTGTATAGAGTTTCAGTCACTCAGTCACGGCCCCCACCTTTGTTCCTTATTTTCAATCGGCCACGAAATTCAGACAAAATGCAGAGTGAAAACAATCCCTACAACCTCCTCTGCTCTTGCCAACCTGCCAAGTGCCTACACACAACATTCCCCGGTCGCACCTACACTGACATGCATGGCCTGCGGTAACTCATCATACATGCATGGAGCGGGAAGCAATACCATGATGTTACCAGTAGCTTAACAATAATCATTCAGCTGAAGAACAGCTAGCTTTGAAAATAATTTATGTCATATGCTAGGAAAAAGTGAGTACAGTAGTATATTCATCAGCAAGCATCAACTCTTTAGAACAACTCAAACCAATTCTTCATTGATAACAACTTAAACTTGTACTATGGCCAGTCAAGATTAGCAGTAGTTCTATTGCCAAAAATAAACCATGGACAGTTGCTAATGAGCATGAGCTGCAAATCTAAAATCCACATGAATCATATAGATAATATTGAATAGTTCAGGATGATAGTTACACTTCAGGAGGCACATCACCAGCACAAGCTGAGGCATAATAACTTGCAAGGCCAGGAACAGAGTCCTCATGACAGTCGATGAACTTCAATCTGAAATCCTTCTCTCCAAATGTAGCTAATGAAGAAAAGCTTATATTACTATTCAACCCCTTTGCCTGCAGCAACTTGATGACACAATGCCGGGGCATTAGCCGCTTCTCTAGGCTGAGTCCTAACAGGACAGGCCTTCCAACAATGTGCTGAGACTCAAGTCCGACCTCTTTGGTCAAGAACTGAATCTTGCGGAGAAGATTCTCCTCAGAGTATAATAAAATATTTGGCATCTTGGACACTGCAAATGCAACTTCACTCTCGGAACAGCAAAGAGAAATCCTCAAAAACTTGAGCTTGGGAGCAATCTTCTCTTTGTCAACACAGGAGATAGCTGCGAGTGCACTCTTGAACATTCCCGAGCTTCTGTGCACCACAAGCTCTTCCGTGCGCAGCACGATCTCCTTGACACGTTCTGGGTTGAAGGTAAGCAGCCACGTGTTGCGTAAACACAGCTGGGCAATATCTTGAACACTTAGGCCACACTGACGAAGCAACGCAATGTTAGGCTTGATCACCCTCTCAAGATCCGAATGTAGGATGTTACTGTTCCTCTTCATGGCCACGAGGAGCCGCTCGAATGAGCCATAGAAGGAGATGAAGAACTCCAGCTTGGGAACGACATCGCAGCTGCGGAGAGAGTGTGAGCCGACCAGGAGGAAGCGAGCGATCTGGGGAGCTGACAGGCCGAGGCGGTCACGGAGGGCGAGGAGGCGAGGGCTGACTTTCTTAGCCGAGGAGCGGAGGAGAAGCGGGTCCGCGGCGACTATGCCGGCGATGTCAGCGCGGGAGAGGCTGACGCTGGAGAGCAGGGTGAGGATGGCGTCGGGGTTGGTGGCGGAGTTGAGGCGGGAGTAGTTGAGCTCCTCGAATGCTTTCTTGTTACAATCTTTGGATGATTTATCGAACGCCTTCTTTGCTGCCTTGCGGGCTTGAGCTGGGGCGAGGCCACAGGAGGCGACGAGGTAGTCCTCGAGGGAGAAGGGGGCGGAGGCGAAGGTGGAGAGCTGGGGGCAGTCGCATCGGTGGATCGGGGAAGGTAGCGAGGAGGCCGCACGAAGGAGAGGGAGGAGCTGCCTCCGGAGGAGGAGCATTGCGGCGGCCGCGAGGGAAGGGGGGGATTGCGGCGGCCGCGAGGGAAGGGGGGGATTGCGGCTGCCGGGGCGTGATGTGGCAAGAGGGGATTGCAGATTCTAGATTCCAATCGGGCGGAGACCTACTGCTGCTGCCATTTGAGACCGAGGGCGATGGAGTGTTGGGACTTGGGAGACAAGAGATTGATGAGGGCCTCCGATTTTGCCAGTCACCGGCATGCGCCATAGCGGCCGTCTTGCGAGGAAGACGACGATGGAGGAAATCTGTGGCTGTCGGCGATAGCGTGAGACGGCGTGGGCTTTGTTTGGGCTTTGGGCCTTTGGCAGTGGGAATAGATATAGCCCAGGTATATTCTACTGATTCTGGTGTCTCTTTAATTTAAAATTGTTTTATTAAAGGAAACTAGTAAGGTAGCACGTGCCTGTGCTATAAAAAACAAAATAGAATAAGAAAATTTAATTTAAAAAGAAACAAGTTTGGAACCATTACCACAGACACGTGTTACAAGAATTTCATATTCATAAAATAGAGGAATAACAAAGATATTTAAAAAATTAACACATTGTATGTAAATAATCACATTATCACAAATTGTCATTTTTTACAATAGAAAAGCATTCCTAAAACAAGCAAACACAATGTTCGTTTTAATGAACAGGGAACATGTATATGCCTCCTTCCTATCTCTTCTCAAATGATGACGAAGCCTTGGTGTTCTCCTGCCCAGCTGTCCTCCATGGTCTCAGATAGGATTGTGTTACGGTTTAATAGCTACATAAGACTATAAGAGTAGAAATGGACGTGCTTGTCGTCCAAGCAGTAATAAAGATATAATAAAGAGAAAGATGAAAACATTTCATGGCTTATACAGTTATACATAAGAGTTGGAGACAGAATAATATTTAGAAACGTGGCCACAGGGCAATCATCTTAAGAAACAAGCTTTCACAATGCTTATTCATAATTTTTCATACTATATGCATCATGTATTCAGTAATTTTATATGCTTTTATTCCTGTGGAATAAACATTATTCCTGCAATTCCAAAGTTAAGCATTATAATGGCCAACTCAAAAATCAACCTATCTTTGCCCCTACAAAATTTTCACCTGAAATAATCCTGGCACCAACAAACTGGATAGGTATCGACCCTTGTAGGCCTGCGAGCGGGGCGGGTCGATCCGCTTGCAAAGTCGCTCCGCTCCTTGATTAAGCGCATGGAGCGGGGCAGGCCGACCCTAAAAAGAAGAGGGGCAACAGGGTCTTCATCCGTTCGACCCCAAGTGACCCCCGAGTCGATCCTCGCAGGCCTAATCTCTCCCTTCCGCCGCCTCCTGTTGCGTCTTCTCGCCCATCTGCGCTGCTTCGTTCTCCTTGGACGATGCTCCTTGTTGCCCACCAGTCACCAGATCGATCGACCTCGCTAGTGTTCAGATCTTTGTATTGGCGACTCAGAGACGCATCACTGGTCACAGCCCGTCTCAGCAGTCAGCATCGCCTCTGTACGAGCTTCGAGATACAAGAACATTCGTGATTTGCCATGTACACGAGCTCTGCAGCATAGCCAATGGATTGAGGGAATCTAAAATGAAACCATGTTTCTGCTCGAGCGCTCACGAGCTATGTACGGTGGCTGTCTAGCTGATCAATACACATCTATTACGTCTACGTGTGTTTGTGTTAGTTTGATGATGCCAGGGCAGCAGCTAGCCTGCGAAGCTGCGACGGCAGAACAGCAGACAGCCAGAGGGAGCAGGCGATCAACTGAGCAGCTGACAGGGTCGAACCCCGGGTCACCGCGGGTCAGGCAGGGCAGCTGCGTAGACGGAGCGGGCCGCCCCTCGAACCTCACTTGGCACAGACGGAGCGACGGGTCGGTAGCAGGAGCGATCCGCTCCGCACCATTTGCAGGGCGAGACCCTTGTTCCAGCCACCTGAAACAGAACTATTATTTGTATACTCTGCATTAAAATGAATAGAAGAAAATCTGGTCCTGATTCTTAACAACTTAGGGCTTTCAAACATTGAAATACACGACTCGATTAATTCCACAACCTACAGACTGCAAAAGACAATCACTCCTAGGTAGTGGTGGACCAATAGTGGTGAATCTGAATCATTCAAAATCCTTAAGTGGCTTTGAATACATCTAAGGACAACTAATTCAAGAAAATATGTTCTAAAGCATGTAAAAAAAATCTACTTTTCAGGTAGAGGCATATGAAAAAATAGAATATGAGTTTGATGCCCTAAATAAAACTTGAAAAGATCAGTTAATTTTTAAGCAAGCTAATACAACAATTTAATATAATGGAAAGACAAAAGTCTAAAGCATAAGTTGCTTACTGTGTGCCATTTAACTCTGACAAGTTCCATGAATATGCGATGCAATTGTCCCCTTCTCAAACAATTAATGTTTGGCCATCAAAGTTCCCTGTTTGATTAAAACATCATAAAAGGTCAAGTTTAGCAAAGACGTGATGTTTGAATGTAGAGATTTTGAACTACAGAAAAAAAAATGTTCACATTATGTTTGAAATATGATGCAGGCTGGAATGGCCCATTTGATAAACTGTCAACCAGTCTAGCATTGGTTCCTCATCTAGATGTCAACTATACAAAGGATAAAAATGTGATATATAACCTGAATCCAGCAACACCTGTCTTTCTGTAAAAGCAAGGAAATGCACATTATGCATGAGTGTTTCTAGAACTCCAATTTTAAGATAAAAAGCAAGAGCAGACAGACCACTGTCAATATCTATACACCTGAAAGTAGACAATAATAGGCAAGCAAAGGTGTACATACCTAAGACATGAAACATCACTGCTCCTTTGCTTCTTACCTGCACAAGCATAACTGAATATGCCTGCCATGGCCACCTTGCTCCTGTGGCTGAAAATCAGAGTGATATGGCTATATATTGATGAGATAGCAATTGGCAGATTGTTTACAACTAGAACTCGCCCTCTCCTCGAGAGGCTCTGGGAACTTAGAGATAAACTTCTGCCTCCCTAAAACCCCTGCCGAGTGCAGGATTATAAAGGCCTTAAGGCTAACAAACTCTAGCCGGATGAGTTAATGCCGGCACTAACAAACTCCAACCGAATTATCGCTAACAAAAAGAATCCTAACTAACTACTGTTGGAAGCTGGCGCTGCCTTCTTCCTGTGGGGAACTGCTTGCCAAAGGAGTCCACAACACTCCCCCCCCCCCCCTCCCTCAGAAAAGCTCGTCCTCGAGCTTGAAATCAGGGTACTTCGCCTTGAAATCCTGGAGCTCCTCCCAGGTAGCGTCAACAGCAGAGCGACCCTCCCATTGCACCAGAATATCCCAAGAGTCCAGCGTAGGTTTAGCACGCACAACCTTGGAAGGGACTAGGCACAGCCCGACCAGAACAATTGGTGGCAAGGGGGTAATGTGCGCCGGCGGCCCTCCCTGGAACTTCTTCAAGAACACCACATGGAAGACATCATGAATGCGGGCCTTAGGAGGTAACTGCAGACGATATGCGACGGAGCCAAGGCACTCAAGCACCTGGAATGGTCCAAAGAAGCGAGGGGCGAGCTTGACATTGGACTTGTCACGAATAGCCACTGCCGTTCGTTGATGGAGACGCAACCAAGCCCATTCTCCCACCTCAAATTCCAACTCACGGTGACCTTTATCATGAGCAGCCTTCATGTAATCCTGAGCTTGGAGCAATCATTCCCGAATCTCAACGAGAAACTCGTCACGATGAAGGAGCTATTTGTCCAAAGCGGCAACCCGAGCTGTACCAGGATGGTATGACAGCAGAAGACGGCGGATCGCGGCCAAACACCACACGAAAGGGCGTCGTCTTCAATGATGACTGGTAGGAGGTGTTGTAGCAGAACTCTGACCAAGGCAACCAGCGGAGCCAACTGCGGGGACGATCTCCAGCGAGGCAGCGCAAATAAACCCCCAAAATCCGATTTGTCACCTCAGGACTGACCATCTGTCTGCGGCCGGAACGCAGAACTGAGGCGAAGTTTAACACCAGCTAGAGTGAACAACTCCGTCCAAAGTGTGCTGGTGAAAACTGGATCACGATCGCTGACAATTGAACATGGAAATCCATGAAGCTTGACAATGTGATCGAAGAACGCCTGAGCCACTGTAAGGGCCGTGTAAGGGTGACTCAGAGGAATGAAATGGGCCATCTTCGAAAAACGATCAACGACGGTGAGTAGCACGGAGGGACCACCCACCCTTGGGAAACCCTCCACGAAGTCCATGGCAATGTCGCTCCATATGGTGGACGGGACGTCGAGGGGCTGCAGCAGACCAGCTGGATGCAGATGCTCCGTCTTATTGCGCTGGCAGACGATGCATCCCTTGACGTATTCACGAACAAGCTTGTTGTCGGCCGGGTTGAAGAAGGAGGCGCGCAGCCGGTGAAGTGTTTTCTGGGCGCCTTCATGACCCGTGCCGTGGGTCGTGGCGAGCACCTGTGGCCACAACGCAGAGGAGGTGGGAACAAAAATCCGGCCCTGGTGCATGACGAAGCCGTCCACAATCGACCATCCTGCATCCGCCGTCCCTTCCATGATCTCCTTGCGCTTAGCCAGCACGTCGGGCAGGGACTCCGACTCCCGCCGGAAATCGTCGAACAGGTCGAACTCCGGTCGAGAAATAGCGTGGGTGCGACCAAGTGCGTCTGTAGCATGCTCGTCGCGACGGGACAGGGCGTCCACCGCCGCGTTCTGCTTCCCCGGCTTGTACTCGACCTGAAAGGTATAGCAAAAAAGCTTGCTCGCCCATGTATGTTGCGGAATCGTGGACAGGCGCTGGTCAAGGAGGTGCTTCAAGCTGCAGAGGTCAGTGCGAACGATAAAGTATGGCCGCCAATGACGAACGGCGTGAACAAGGCCGATGAGCTCACGTTCGTAGGCGGCCAACTTGGCATGCTGGGGAGCGACCGTCTTGCTGAAGAACGCGATGGGCCCTTCCCTTGGTGTAGTACGGCGCCAAAACCGGAACCAGAGGCATCGCAATCCACCACGAAGGGAGCGGTGAAGTCAGGGAGCTGTAGAACGGGGCCCGTCGTCAAGGCGGTCTAGAGTGCGTCGAAGGCTGCCGTGGCCGTCGCGTCCCAATGGAAGGCTTCCTTCCGCAGCAGTGCTGTGAGCGGAGCAGCGATGACGCCGTAGTTGTTGATGAAACGGCGGTAATAGCCCGTGAGGCCGAGGAACCCCCGCAACGCCTTGACCGAGCGCGGCTGTGGCCAAGCCTGGACGGCGTCCACCTTCTCTGTGTCCATGGCGATGACATCGTTCTCGATGACGATGACGTGACCCAAGTACTGGACACGTCGCTCGGCAAATAGGCACTTGGACCGCTTGAGCACGAGACCGTGCTCCCGAAGAACGGCAAACACTTGGCGGAGGTGCTGGAGATGTTCCATCCACGAGCGGCTGTAGATGAGGATGTCGTCGAAGAAGACGATGACGAAACGGCGCAAGAACGGCTGCAACACCGAATTCAACAAGGCTTGGAAGGTCGATGGTGCATTAGTCAGGCAGAACGGCATCACAAGAAACTCAAAGTGACCGTGATGCGTGCGAAAAGCTGTCTTGTGTATGTCCGCCGCGTACATCCGGACCTGGCGATACCCGCTTCGCAGATCAAGCTTGGTAAAGAAGATTGCTCCCTTGAGTTCGTCCAGCAGCTCCTCGACGATCGTGATCGGGAATTTATCACGGACTGTCAAGGCGTTCAGAGCCCTGTAATCTACACAGAAGCGCCATGAGCCGTCGCGTTTGCGCACCAGCAGGACCGGCGACGAAAAAGCCGATGTGCTTGCTCTGATAATGCCTTGCTCGAGCATGGATTTGCACTGTGCCTCGATCTCATCCTTCAGGATTTGGGCGTAGCGGTAGGGGCGCACGGCCACTGGCGCGGCGTCCGGCAGCAGATGGATACGGTGGTCGAAGGTGCGCGCTGGTGGCAGTCCCGTCGGTGTCGCGAACAAGTCCGCGAACTCGTGCAGCAGGAGGTTCAGTACGTCGGCGACGAGGAGACGTCGAGAAGGTCTGGAGTTGATGCCGAACCACTTCACCCGGTGGTCGATGTACCAGAACGCCATGGTTAGGCGCTTGAAGTCCCACAGGATAGGGCCAAGGGTGCGTAGCCATTCGCAGCCCAGCACCAGGTCATAGCCGCCGAGCAGGATGACGTACAGGTCGAGCGTGAACTCTTCCTGGCCGATGTGTACGGAGACCCCTCGACATACTCCAGCGATTGACACGCGGTCGCCATTGGCGACGCCTACCGTCAGGCTAGGGCGTGGCGCAGGCACAAGAGCGAGCTGGCGCGCCGCGTCGGTGCTGATGAACGAGTGTGTGGACCCGGAATCCACCAAGGCGGTGAGCTTGGCGCCCTGCACCGCCGCGGCCAGCTGCAGCGTGGACCCTGTCTCGACGCCGGTGATGGCCGCCATGGAAACCCGCATGTCCTCTTCTGACGAAGACCCATCGGTGTCGTCGGCGCCCTCCACTTCCAGGAAGTAAATTCCCTTCATGGTGCATTGCTTGATGTGCTCGCGAGAGAACTTCTCCGGGCAGTTGTAGCACAGTCCTTCCATTCGTCGTTGGGCCATCTCCTCGGGCGAAAGGCGCGTGAAGCGTGCGCCGGCCGGGGCAGCCACCTTGATCGGCGCGCCGGGCGTTGTCGATGTCGAGCCCGGGGCGACCGGTGTTGCTGGGGATGCCGGATTGGGTGGCGCCGCGCCAGGGGAGCGGTGGAAGGGCCGCGACGACCGGTGCGACAGCCGGGGCGTCGTGTCGACAATCTGGAGGCGACGCTCGTACGCGCGGGCCAAAGCCATAGCATCATCAAGGTTCTCCGGCTTCTGCATCTCGACGTCGACGCTCATGGGCTGCTGGAGGCCGGCGGTGAAGATGTCGATCTGCTGGCGTTCGGTGACGTCGGCGCAACGCGCTAGGAGTTTGAGGAACATCTCCTGGTACTCATCAACCGATCCAGTCCTGCGCAGCTGGGTCAGTTCGCCGAAGGTGTTGCTACAGACCGGCGGCCGAAATTGCTTGTTGATGCCGTCGACGAATTCCTGCCAGGACGGCGTGGTGCCGCGGTTCTGCTTGAGCCTGTAATACCACTGGCTCGCCGCGTCGCGCAGGTAGAAGGACGTCGTCCACACTTTCAAGTCGTCCGGCGTCTCATGCTGATGGAAGAATTGCTCTCCCTTGTGCAGCCAATCCAGAGGATCTTCGCCACCATCGTACTTGGGGTAGTGGAGTTTATGGACGGGTGGCGGTGGGGGGACGCGGCCACCGTCGCCGCCATGCGAGGAAGAGGACGAATGAAATCGTCCTTTGCTGGCCAGAACCTGGGTATGCACTTTGCTGATGGAGGTGTTCAATCGTGCGGTTTCTGCACGGAGGTTGCCCAGCTCAACGTCGGACGTCTTCTTCATGTCGGTCATCTGGTCCATCATCCGCTGCAGGGCATCGTCCATGGCCTTCTCGATGGCTGCCTCGAGGTCGGCCTCGGTGACCGGAGCATCACCCATGGTGGCTGTGGAGCGATTGGTTTAGCGGCGCGCAGGGGAGAAAGGGATGTGATAGAGCTGAAGTGCCCGATCTTTCGATGAGTGGAGGATAATTTTGATTTGGTGGAAGTCGACCCTCACGATCCGACTACGACGAGCGAACCCGAAGCGCCAATGCAATCGCTGAACCAACTCCCTGTGGTTACCGACCCTGTTGCAATCAAGATCAGAACTTCCTGTACGCAATCAAAGAACGAACAAGAAAAAGAAGGCGAGCAATCTTAATATCACTCGAAGGTGGAGTTCTGAATCACGAGGACAGCACGTATTTGTGCGGCCGTGAATGTAGCTAAAGCTAGATGTAAAACAAAACTCAAGTGTTCTTGGCGGCGGTTAGGGGGTATATGATAGGGGAAGGACGTCCACAGGGGTGCTGGGGTCGTGCTCCAACCCTAGGACGCGTCCCTAATGGACCCAACTTGATACACGGCCCGTGGGCCAAAATAAGGTGTCGCAGCACCTGGACAGAAAAACCTTCGGTCAATGATTTGACGATTGCGGCCGCCTCGGGAAAGATATGGACATGAGTCCGGATCCATATGAAAGTAGACTTCATAAGCTTTCCATCAAGTACTTGAACGCCCCAAACGGAGTCCGGATGAGGTCGTGGCCGCCGTCGAAAGTCAGGACTTCCCTGCAGTCCGAATCCAGCGTTTCCAAAACGTGTTGGATTCAATCTCTTTATTTCCTTAGACCAAAAGTGACGTGATAGCTTGGTGTAAAACGTGGGAACACTTGGACTTGGTCCCCAATCAACCTCTTTGGTCCTCCATGCCTTCCTTGTATGTTTAACACTCTTCATGTGTGTCATGTCCTCATCATCCTCCCCTTCTTGACGAAAAGCCGTCCTCGGCGTCAATTGTACGTGAAACCAATCCTGCATAACACAAAGGAGAACGGGGTTTCGAAAACATAGGAAACCAAAAGTATTGAGACGAGGATTGTGACCACGTTTCCGATTGGCGAATGTGTCATCTCGCATAGACATTTTAGCAAGCATGTAGGTTTCATGATCAGACGACACACAATGTTTATCAACATGATCCTGCACAAGATTAGTACCAACAAAAGACAAAGCAGGCACAGTTTGTGACCAGCAATGCTCCCCTTCTTGGGAGTAAACTTGGTGCACCAAAATAGAGCTAAAGGAATATGGAAGAATATTTGTAGTATTGCTGCCCTCTAGTGGATTAAAATTTGCACAACGAAAGGATAATTCAGATTTGCACAAATGTACACTCGATGTATCATATATGCTCCCTTGTTGCTATATTTGCAAATAATATGATATGTATGTCTAGAAAAGCATGGCAAATCAGCATATTTAAAAGTCTCTCTTCTAAACAATCTAGATTACACAAATCATGAAATTCAATGTAACCCAAAGTATGTAAAGAAGACAACAGTTTTAGCTCATCATTGGCACTAGCAATATGCATAACATGTTTATGTGCAGCAGAAATATTTGGTAAAAAATGTAACACTGCTGCATTATCAAACGATTCATCTTTATCACAAGAAACAGCAAGCACATCATGCGACAAAGATAAATCAAGAGATGGTTCCACTAACAATTGCTCCATGATAGCATGGGTTGTGGAAAAATTCAGCACATCAGAAGAAGTCTCACCAGCCGTGAGTGGAGCACCTGTAGTCGACGGCGCTGTAGGTGTGGCCGTCCTCTCGCGCAGTGTAGTGCTAGGCGTGGATGGCGTAGGGAGAGCAGGATCTGCGCTGGATGCCGGGCTTCGTCCTGCAAAAGAGTTAGTATATGTCGTCGAGCGGCGTCCCTGCACTTCACGTTCAGCTTTGCAAGCATATTCAAACAATGTGGTCATATTAGCGTAATCTTTATTAGCAAGTATGTCCTGAATTTCGTGGTTCAAACCACCCCGAAAACGTGCCATAGCAGCGGTATCCGACTCAAATAAACCACAACGGATCATACTCTTTTGTAGTGCCTGGTAATATTCCTCAACAGATTTTTGGCCTTGCTGAAATCGCTGCATTTGTTTAAGCAAATCTCGGGCATAATATGAAGGTACAAATCGATGTCGCATAGCAGCTTTTAATTGAGACCAAGTGGTAGGAATAGACGTGGGATGTTTTAGCTTATAATCACGCCACCACATTAAAGCAAAAAGAGTAAATTCACTAATAGCAGCATTAACTTGTGCACTAGCAGGAATATCATGGCATGAAAATTTTTGTTCTACCTCTAACTCCCAATCAAGATATGCAGCAGGATCATATTTGCCATTATAAGATGGAATTTGAAATTTAACCGTAGCAAATGAGTCAATGTGTGGAGGACATACCACACGGCAGGCACAACCGTGGCGATCTCCATCGTCTAGCTCCATGTCACTGTCATAGTCCTTGTGCAACGCCGTGACCGACGTGGACCACGCATCGAATCGTGCCACGATGCCGTTGACGTCTCCTGACATGATTAGCGCAAACACAAAAACAAATCCTAGGACAGCAAAGGTGTGTATGTGTGTGTATGAGATGCTCACAAAGATGCTGCAATCAAATTCTTATCCGTTCTTACCAAGCAACAGGGGCGAACTGCAAGCAACAAGTAGCACCTGTGAAAGATTGGAGCAGCGATTGCCTGGAGAAACAAAGTCGGCTCGTCGTAGGAATATGTGTAGTTCTGGGTAGGCTGCACTCAAGTCAAGGATTAGCACAATCAAACAATAATGCAAAGCTGAATTATAGTGCTAAACACGTAACAAAGCTGCTGGTAACAAGTGCCACCCGCGATGGATCAAGGGAAGGCAACAAGGAAGTGGGCTGCAGAAACGGAAAATCTCCCGGGCCGCGTTACGCTGTGTAAACGGCGTTTTTTGGCCTCGAAACCGAGCTCACCTGGCGCTACACGGGGTGCCCTGTATAGGAAATTTCGTAAGCTTTCCGGGAAAAAAAAGAACGCTGAAATCGGAGATCCGAGCGAAAAGTTATGGCCGTTACAAAACGGGTGTTCGTAACGACACAAACCTGCCAAACGAAAAACCGAACTTTCCAAAAACGAACTGCGCTTTCCCTTTTTTTTTAATTCTTTCCTTTGTCTTTCTTCTCAGAACTTTCCTTTTTTTTTCCTTTCTTTTTTTTTCTTTTTTTATTGTTTCCTCAAACAGAAACACGAAACCGAGTAGGGTTCGGTTGGATTGGCGGCGTGTGGAGTGCGGCTTGGGAAAGGATAACGAAACCGAGTAGGGTTCGGTTGGACGGGGGTAACGGCGCTGGTGGTGATGATGATTGCGGCGGCGGTGGTGCTGGTGGCGAGGTAGGACAGCGGCGGCGGCGGCGGTGGTGGAGATGGGAAACGGTGGAAGCACAAAGTGACCAGCAACAAATTAACGCGAAGCACACAAATTCAACAACGCAAATTATTGAAAGAAAGTGCAAGGCGAAGAAAGGTTTTGGGACAATGGTCTAACCTGAATTTTTTTTTAGGGTTTTGTGGACTGTAGGTAATGGAACAACACTCGATAAAAACTCACCGATCAACCTGGAAAGCTGATACCACTTGATAGAGCTGAAGTGCCCGATCTTTCGATGAGTGGAGGATAATTTTGATTTGGTGGAAGTCGACCCTCACGATCCGACTACGACGAGCGAACCCGAAGCGCCAATGCAATCGCTGAACCAACTCCCTGTGGTTACCGACCCTGTTGCAATCAAGATCAGAACTTCCTGTACGCAATCAAAGAACGAACAAGAAAAAGAAGGCGAGCAATCTTAATATCACTCGAAGGTGGAGTTCTGAATCACGAGGACAGCACGTATTTGTGCGGTTCGTGATGTAGCTAAAGCTAGATGTAAAACAAAACTCAAGTGTTCTTGGCGGCGGTTAGGGGGTATATGATAGGGGAAGGACGTCCACAGGGGTGCTGGGGTCGTGCTCCAACCCTAGGACGCGTCCCTAATGGACCCAACTTGATACACGGCCCGTGGGCCAAAATAAGGTGTCGCAGCACCTGGACAGAAAAACCTTCGGTCAATGATTTGACGATTGCGGCCGCCTCGGGAAAGATATGGACATGAGTCCGGATCCATATGAAAGTAGACTTCATAAGCTTTCCATCAAGTACTTGAACGCCCCAAACGGAGTCCGGATGAGGTCGTGGCCGCCGTCGAAAGTCAGGACTTCCCTGCAGTCCGAATCCAGCGTTTCCAAAACGTGTTGGATTCAATCTCTTTATTTCCTTAGACCAAAAGTGACGTGATAGCTTGGTGTAAAACGTGGGAACACTTGGACTTGGTCCCCAATCAACCTCTTTGGTCCTCCATGCCTTCCTTGTATGTTTAACACTCTTCATGTGTGTCATGTCCTCATCAGGATGTGGGCGGCAGGGCTCGATCAATCTGCTAATGGTGGCGCAGGAAAGACCTAGCTGATACCAGAGTTGATATGGCTATATATTGATGAGATAGCAATTGGCAGATTGTTTACAACTAGAACTCGCCCTCTCCTCAGAGGCTCTGAGAACTTAGAGATAAACTTCTGCCTCCCTAAAACCCCTGCCGAGTGCAGGACTATAAAGGCCTTAAGGCTAACAAACTCTAGCCGGATGAGTTAATGCCGGCACTAACAAACTCCAACCGCATTATCGCTAACAAAAAGAATCCTAACTAACTACTGTTGGAAGCTGGCGCTGCCTTCTTCCTGCGGTGGAACTGCTTGCCAAAGAAGGAGTCCACAACACAGAGAGAAAAAGTCAAGTTGTTGTTGCAATCAAAATGGTACAAACCTGAAAGTCAATATTTGCAGGCAGGTAAATTGAGCTATAATTTCATAAACTTTGAGTATGCCTAAAAAAATCACAAAATTGAGGGATAAAAATAATGTAACTTGGGATTGTCTTTACACCACTAACTTATCCAGGCATCGCCATTAGATAGCAACCTACATCATACAATGTTGGAAAAATTACAGCGTGCAGGGAAGGGAACAGAGTAGAAGGGATGTACCTCCAATAAGAGGCAACTGGAGCAGCCCCAGAGCTCGTGCAGCTCGTACAGCGCATTTCCCTTGCTCTGCTTCGCCACATCGTGCATCAGATGCAGGTACCTGCACGAAGCATGCACACACGCATCAATCGAACCATCCAACACAGAAAAATGGTCCAGATCACCATATGGCAAAAAGTATTAACTAAATTGACAAAACAACATTTTAGTGTTTGATTTCATAACTCAAGCCTGGATCTAATTAACAAAGCATTGCATATCTGAATTAATGCTTCTTTTTTCACCATCGATGACACAAAAATATGACCCAAATCAGTGAAAAAAGGTATCTATCACATACCTTGCAAGGTCTGACAAAAACAATCTTGTTGGCACCTGCATCAGATCCATGAGAGGGAGATGGGGTTCCTTATCAGCAAACGAACTCAAATAACCCAATACAATCCACACTACAGTATAGATATGTGTGCTATACTTGCTTCACACTATGTTCAAAAGTACTTCCAAAGTACTCCTACTTGATTCACGTTGCAGGCACAAGGTTACTGACTTACTGTGAACGGTTATACTTTTCATGCAGACCAACAGATGCAAGGCAAAAGGTTCAGAAATAAATAGATATTTTTTCGAGCGAAATAAATAAAGAGTAGGGGTAGTTCTTTTATCTGTCCGCTTTACGAAAAAAATTAAGATGCGATGTGTAATTTATTCACTCTTCACAAAATCTGAACACCCCATCATATATACCCAGAAATTAGTTTGCACTACTGTTTTACTAGTTGCGGTGTATAGAGTTTCAGTCACTCAGTCACGGCCCCCACCTTTGTTCCTTATTTTCAATCGGCCACGAAATTCAGACAAAATGCAGAGTGAAAACAATCCCTACAACCTCCTCTGCTCTTGCCAACCTGCCAAGTGCCTACACACAACATTCCCTGGTCGCACCTACACTGACATGCATGGCCTGCGGTAACTCATCATACATGCATGGAGCGGGAAGCAATACCATGATGTTACCAGTAGCTTAACAATAATCATTCTGCTGAAGAACAGCTAACTTTGAAGATAATTTATGTCATATGCTAGGAAAAAGTGAGTACAGTAGTATATTCATCAGCAAGTATCAACTCTTTAGAACAACTCAAACCAATTCTTCACTGATAACAACTTAAACTTGGACTATGACCAGTCAAGATTAGCAGTAGTTCTATTGCCGAAAATAAACCATGGACAGTTGCTAATGAGCATGAGCTGCAAATCTAAAATCCACCTGAATCATTTAGATAATATTGAATAGTTCAGGATGATAGTTGGACTTCAGGGGGCGCATCACCAGCACAAGCTGAGGCATAATAACTTGCAAGGCCAGGAACAGAGTCCTCATGACAGTCGATGAACTTCAATCTGAAATCCTTCTCTCCAAGTTTAGCTAACGAAAAAAAGCTTATATTGCTATTGAACCCCTTTGCCTGCAGCAACTTCATGACACGATGCCGAGGCACTAGCCGCTTCTCCAGGCTGTATCCTAACAGGGCAGGTCTTCCAACAATGTACTGATGCTCCAGCTCGACCTCTTTTGTCAAGAACTGAATCGTGCGGAGAAGATTCTCCTCAGAGTATAATAAAGAGTAAAATGCATCAGCGGCCCTTAAACTTGTCACGCTGTGCCACTTTGGTCCATGAACTTGTAAACTCGAAATTTTGGTCCCGGTATTTGTTGAAACGTGCCGTTTAGGTCCATAATCCGCCCCGTCAACACTTAATCCGACGTGGCCTCGCCAGCGTGGAGGTGTTGTCACGTGATGGTCGCGTGAGGAGCTCGCCAGGCCATGGAAATAAGCAAGGAGCCCCCTCTCTGCCCCCGAATTCATTAGTTGGTCAGCTCCCGTGTTCGAGTTCTTCGCCTGGCGGAGGAAGGGAGGAGAAGAGAGGGGGCGACGGCGGAGCTGCGCGGGCCGGAGGCAATCGGTGGTGTGGCGTGAAGAATCGTGGCGAGGAGCGCGTGAAGGAGTACCTGCTGTGCGCGGGTTCCCTGGCGATCTCGCCGAATCGGCGAGATGGCGCTTCGTCCGGAAGGGGAACCGCCACCGGTGTATGGTGAGTTAATCGAATCCCAAATCCATGGAAGTAGTGGTTGTAGGAGGTAGTGTTGTGCCTGAGATTGGTCTGGATTTAGGAAACGAGGTTTTTTTGACTAGGGAAATCGATTTTTGGGTGAAAGTAGGCACTGGTTTAGGGTTTTTGGTACATGTTGGGTAATGGATTGAGTGTAATAGAATTGTGATGTGGTAATGTAGGTGCTGATTCTGAGCAGTTCACAGTAGAAGTTCATCACGGTGGTTTTTTTGTTGGGCGTGGTGGAAACAGAGCTTACATTGATGAGAAAGTCAATTGGTTTGATTTCTGTGAGGTTGATACTTGGTCTCCTCTCTGGTTTGATGATTTTATTGAACAACTGAAGTATGAAGCATCTTACTCTTTGAGAATATATTGGTTGTTACCTGGAAAGGATATGTCAGATGGTCTTAGATTGGTTTCCTCAGATCAAGACACAAATGTTATGGCAGCAGCAGTGATGAGCAATCATAGGAATATTGTGATTTACTTTGACCATGATGATAACATATCAGGCATGAACTGGGATGACATTGTGGCAAACCCAATAGCTTCACTGCCCAAGGTTTTAAGCCCTTCAAAGATGGCTCATGTTGACAGGAACAAAGATGAGCACCTTCCAGACTTTTACTCCAATTTGGAGAGAAATGTAGGTAGTGAAGGTACTTCTGGTGGTAATGCAGATAATGAAGACAGTGGAAGTGAGTGTGATACAGACTTTGTTGACAGTGATTATGAGCTAGCTGATGAGGATGATGACTTATTTATGGACAACGTTGATGAAGATGTAGTTGATGAGGGTGTTGCCAAAGGTGTGAACATAGGCAAGGGCAAGAAGACATCAGCCAGGAAGATGGTATTTGACAGAGGTGATGATGAGGTGTCTAGTGATGAAGATGATTTGCAGCTGCCAGAGTCTGATGATGAAGGTGGGTTGGGGATGAGATTCAAGGCATTCAAAGGTGAAGACTTGGAAAATCCTACATTCAAGGTGGGCATGCTATTTGCTTCAGTTGAGCTGCTTAGGAAGGCAATCAGAGAATATAGCTTGAAGCACAGGGTTGAAATAAGCATGCCAAGGAATGAGAAGACAAGGTTTAGAGCTGTGTGTACAAGTGATGGCTGCCCATGGAACTTGTATGCTTCAACTGACAGTAGGACAAAGGGTCTAATGGTGAAGACATTCAATGGTGAGCACATCTGCCAGAAGAAATGGGTATTGAAGAATTGCACCTCAAATTGGCTTGCCAACAAGTATCTTGAGCATTTCAGAGCTGACCAGAAGATGTCATTAAGCAACTTTGCCAGGATTGTTCAAAAAGATCTGAACCTGAACCCTGCAAGAACCAAACTTGCTAGGGCCAGAAGACTAGCCATGAAGATTATACTTGGTGATGAAGAGGAACAATACAACAAGCTTTGGGACTTTGGGGCTGAGCTAAGAAGGAGCAATCCAGGAAGTTCATTTTATTTGAACCTTGTTGCCAGCAGGTTCAGCTCAATGTATGTGTCTCTTGATGCTTGCAAGAGGGGTTTTCTAGCTGGATGCAGACCTCTCATATGTCTTGATGGCTGCCATTTGAAAACCAAGTATGGAGGGATCATGCTCACAGCAGTTGGGTTAGACCCAAATGACTGTATATTTCCAATTGCCTTTGCTGTTGTGGAGGTTGAATCATTGCTGACATGGAAGTGGTTTTTGCTGACATTAGTGGAAGACTTGGGAATTGACAACACTTGTCCATGGACCATTATGACAGACAAACAAAAGGTGAGAATCCTGTTGTTCATGTACTGAAATGTCTTGTTCATTTACTGATGTATTGTTCATATCTCTTGTGCAGGGTTTAATTCCTGCAGTTGGCCATGCCTTTCCAGAATCTGAACATAGATTCTGTGTGAGGCACCTTTACTCCAATTTCCAGCAACACTTCAAGGGGGAGAATCTGAAGAATCAGCTTTGGGCATGTGCTAGATCTACAACAGTGCACAAATGGAATGAGAACATGGAGAAGATGAGGACATTGAATCTGAAGGCTTATCAGTGGCTTGAGAAAATGGACCCAAAGACTTGGGTTAGAGCTTTCTTCAGCACTTACAGTAAGTGTGATATCCTCTTGAACAATAGTTGTGAAGTGTTCAATAATTACATTCTAGATGCTAGGGAAATGCCAGTTCTGAGTATGATACAACAAGTGAAAACACAACTTATGACAAGACATTACAACAAGGAAAAGGAAGTTGGTGAGATGTGGGAGGGTCCTATATGTCCCAAGATCAGGAAGAAGTTGAACAAGAATGTTGAGTTTGCAAATACATGTTATGCACAACCTGCTGGAAATGGAATTTTTCAGGTTCAAGTCCAGGAAAGGCAATACATAGTGGACATTTTTGCTAAACAATGTGATTGCAGGAGGTGGGATCTTACAGGAATTCCTTGTTCTCATGCAATCAGCTGCTTGAGGCATGAAAGGATAAGTCCAGAATCAGTTGTGCATGATTGTTACTCCACTAAAAGTTTTCTTCTAGCTTATGGTCCCAAGATCTGGCCTTGCAATGATCAGAGTATGTGGCAGAAGGTACCTGGACCTAAAATTCTCCCTCCACTGTATGAAAAGAAAGTTGGAAGGCCCCCCAAGAATAGGAGGAAGCAGCCTCATGAGGTGGAAGGCCAGGGTGGTACAAGAATGTCTAGGCATGGTACAATAATCACCTGCAGTTATTGTGGAGAAACAAGCCATAACAGGGGAGGTTGCAAATTGAGGAAGGCTGGCATCAGGCCAGATGTGCCACCAGATGAATTGCATGAAGAAGAACATCCACAAGCTGACTTGCAAGACGAACCAGTGATAAGCCAGGTAGCTTCACATGACAATTCAACACATTTCCATATATGAAACCATATTTGACTTGTACATTTTTGCAGGTTTCCATGCATTTTGAACAGCAAAGTGGGCCATTGTTGTCCCAACTAACAGAGACCATGATTTCTCAACTAGATGCAGAGGTAACTAAATAGCTAATTACCATGTACAAAGGAACAAGTTTACTAGCTAACAACAATATTTTTGCCAGTCCTCACAGATCAGCACCAGGCAAAGCCAATATGCACCTTTGCCAGATTCCACATTCATCATGTCCAACATACCAAGCATGTCTAGGCCAATGGCAACTACCACAGCAACCAAGCGTGGCCGATCAAAAACAACTAAGAAGACCTGTACTGATGAAGCTCCAACTGCAAAAAGGAAGAAGGCAAGCAAGGCTGCACAACCAATGAAGAAGGCAAGCAAGGCTGCACAACCAAAGAAGAAGGCAAGCAAGGCTGCACAACCAAAGAAGAAGGCTTGATGCTCGTGATGTTTTTGTGATACTTTTGTGATACAACCAACTTTTGTGATGCTTTTGGTTCTTCTAGAAACTTAATTCATGGAAGATAGATAGGAAGATAAGTAGTACTCTTTTGGTTCTTCTACAAATACTATGTCTGTTCATTTCAATATTGGAATCTTAGTTCAATATTGAATTCCAATATTGGAATCTTAGTTCAATATTGAAATTCAATACTGTGTCTGTTCCAAAAGAAAAAAAGTACTCTTATGGCTTAAGGAATGCAATATTGGAATCTTTGTTCATTTCAAATTCTGCTTCCATTACTGATACATCATTTCATCATACATTGCATCACTTCATTACTTGAACAACGAGGATCAAGAACATCACAAAGAGCAGACACCCACATAACAGGCAAATAGCCTTGAGAAATCTAACTACTTCTTTCCCGATGCAAACTAGTTCATTTTCTTTGTTCCAGTCTCCTTGCATCACGGCCTTCCCAAGCATGGCTCCTCCTCCATCCATGGCTCCTCTGGCAAATCTATTTCTGGTTCCAAAGCCTTGACCAGCAACACGTTCTACAGCTGCATTTCCTCCATTTTCCGCCACAACAGCATAGTCCTCTTCCCAGAACCAAAATGGGCATCCAGTTCCATTGCGCTACAT
Source organism: Urochloa ruziziensis (assembly GCA_015476505.1). NCBI lineage: Eukaryota > Viridiplantae > Streptophyta > Magnoliopsida > Poales > Poaceae > Urochloa > Urochloa ruziziensis. The sequence continues at coordinate 36,039,730 of CM027126.1, read as the reverse complement.
CCATGACACAATCAATAGCTCAAAACATGTACAGACCAAAAACCAATTCAAATTGAACCCTAACTGACCTTATAGAATGGGCAGCAGTAGAACACATGGCCTAAGCTCCATGGCTTCTGCGAGATGCGCCGCAACACTTGGCTCCGTCCACATTCTGTGCACCAAATTAGCGGCAGACCACCACCACCTTGTGGATCTGAGGTCGAGCCACTTGAATCGCCTCCCATGGCGTGCATCCGAAAGGGGGCGGCGGCAAGGGAGTGCTACAGCGAAGAAGACAAAGGGGATCGGGTCAGGGGAGAGAGATAACGGTTGGGGAAGGAGATGACCTGTTTTCCTTTTATCAAGACGAGAGGGGCCTAACTGCAAATAGTCAATCACATAATGGGCGGCAAAAATCCCGCCAAAACACCACCTCCACGCTGGCGAGGCCACGTCGGATTAAGTGTTGACGGGGCGGGTTATGGACCTAAACGGCACGTTTCAACAAATACCGGGACCAAAATCTCGAGTTTACAAGTTCATGGACCTAAGTGGCACAGCATGACAAGTTTAAGGGCCGCTGATGCATTTTACTCTATAATAAAATATTTGGCATCTTGGACACTGCAAATGCAACTTCACTCTCGGAACAACAAAGAGAAATCCTCAAAAACTTGAGCTTGGGAGCAATCTTCTCTTTGTCAACACAGGAGATAGCTGCGAGTACACTCTTGAACTTTCCCGAGCTTCTGTGCACCACAAGCTCTTCCGTGCGCAGCACTTTCTCCTTGAAACGTTCTGGGTTGAAGGTAAGCAGCCACGTGTTGCGTAGCTGGGCAATATCTTGAACACTTAGGCCACACTGACGAAGCAACGCAATGTTAGGCTTGATCACCCTCTCAAGATCCGAATGTAGGATGTTACTGTTCCTCTTCATGACCACGAGGAGCCGCTCGAATGAGCCATAGAAGGAGATGAAGAACTCCAGCTTGGGAACGACATCGCAGCTGCGGAGAGAGTGTGAGCCGACCAGGAGGAAGCGAGCGATCTGGGGAGCTGACAGGCCGAGGCGGTCACGGAGGGCGAGGAGGCGAGGGCTGACTTTCTTAGCCGAGGAGCGGAGGAGAAGCGGGTCCGCGGCGACTATGCCGGCGATGTCAGCGCGGGAGAGGCCGACGCTGGAGAGCAGGGTGAGGATGGCGTCGGGGTTGGTGGCGGAGTTGAGGCGGGAGTAGTTGAGCTCCTCGAATGCTTTCTTGTTACAATCTTTGGATGATTTATCGAACGCCTTCTGGGCTGCTTTGCGGGCTTGAGCTGGGGCGAAGCCACAGGAGGCGACGAGGTACTCCTCAAGGGAGAAGGGGGCGGCGGCGGCGGAGGCGGAGGTGGAGAGCTGGGGGCACTCGCATCGGTGGATCGAGGAAGGTAGCGAGGAGGCCGCGCGGAGGAGAGGGAGCAGTTTCCTCCGGAGGAGGAGCATGGCGGCGGCGGCGGAGGAAGGGGATGGGGGTTAAGAGGAGCAGGAGTGTCAGTTGGGACGAACACCGCAGGGGCGTGCGGTGGTACGAGGGATTGCAGATCCTAGATTCAAATCGATCGGGCGGACACCTGCTACTGTCATTTGAGGCCGAGGGTGATGGAGTGTTGGAGACGAGACATTGATGAGGGCTTCCGATTTTGCCAGGCACTGGTTTGAGGGGGATGGCTAGTGGGAACCGGGCAAGTGATCTATGGCGGCGGCGGCAGAGGTGTGCGTGCTGCGTCGCGTGCGACGGTGCGAGGAAGACGACGATGGGACGAAAAGCGGCTGTTCCGTTCCGTGCGAGACTGCGGGCGGAGGCGTTGGCTGTCGTAAAACAACCGGACTTTCCAGGAAGGGAAGCAGGACCAGAAGTCTTAGGCTATGTGCAGCGGTTTTCTCTATAATATACCTGTAAATGACCTCATGTACAGCTTTACCTGTCGCCTTCATCCTGTAAAAATAGGAGCGAATGCAACATTTACCTGTAAAACATGTCTGCATCTCGGCCGCTTCCTGTCGCCGCCGGCTCCTTCCCCACGCCGTCGCCCGCCGGCCTCGCCTCTCCTCCCCTGGCCTCCCCTCCGCCATGGCCCCGGCCTCCGGCTGTTCGGCGCCCAGCCTCGGCCTCTGCCAGCGTGACCTGCACACATCCCTGGTCCTTGCCTCGCCGAGAGAAGGCAAGAAGCAGGCCGGTGCGGGCGGCGGCGGCGTGGCCAAGAAGCCGCCGCAGGGCGGGCTCGGCGTCGCGGAGCTCGAGCGGCTCCGGTGCGGTGCGCGACTATCCCACGCGCGGCGGCCGGCGGCCTCGAGGGCTCGCGCGGCGACGAGGCCGGAGGGCGGAGAGGCTCGTGGCGGCGGTAGCAGCCTCGAGGGCCGCGTCGCTCTCTGGGGCCACCCGCGCCAAATCCGCCCAACTCCATGGCGGCCGGCGGCGTCTGGAGCAGCACGCGGCAGCAGGAAGGGGAGGGCGAGGAAGGAGAGGGCGAGAAAGGAGAGCCCACGCACGTGGAGACGGCGGAGGGACTCCGGCGGCCGGCCGGCCGGCGGCGCGGGTGGGATGGCGCCGGGTGCCAGGATCTGTGCTCGGCGGCGGCGAAGGTGCCCGGAGCAAGGAGCTCTGGCTCCCCTCCCTCATCCCCTGCTGTGCTGCTCCGGTAACACGCTGAGCAGTAGGTCACGGCGGCGCTGCAGGGAAGTGCGGGTGGTGACGGGCTGCAGGGGGCATGTTGCTCCTGCGCGGGGAGGGCCCCAGGGATGGATCCAGCGCGGCGCACAGCAGAGGCCGGAGCAGTGGCTCCAGCGTGGCGGCGGAGGTCGAGGTCCACGACTCCTGCACGGGGACGACGCGGAGCAGGCGCACGGAGGCCGGGGAAGCGGCTCCGGTGCTCCAGTAGCGCGGCGCCCGGAGGCTCCGACGCTGCACCGGCGGCGTGGAGGCTGGGCCCACGGGCGGCGGCGGTGGCGACGCTACGCGGGGGAGCCGGATGAGCGCTCCAGGAGCTTGGAGATTTAGCGGATGGAGGGACCTCCTTGAAATTTACAGGAGCCTATACAGGACCTCATTGCAGGGTGTTTTTTGAACAAAACTTCTATATTTAGGGGTTCAGGAGGCTTTAGAGGATACCGCTGCAGATAGCCTTAGTCCTTATCCGGTTGCTTGTGGGCTCTTAACATAATCTCTAGCCTTAGTTCGGACTATATAATCGGAGGAGCACCTCCTATTGTAATACATCGATTTGAGGAATAAAGAGAAGTTTCACCTATATATTGTCTCTTGTCTACTTTATACTTGTTCTTGTGTGCTTGTCGTGAGAGGCGTGAGAGGGAGAAGATCCAACCGTTGACGACGTGTTTTACAACACGTTATCAGCACGACCGCTCTTCGTCGACTACGCCGGAGGAGTCGCCATCAAGCTCGACGCCGGCGATCTCACCGTCGCCCTCGCCGACGACTACTTCGACGACGTCGACTACATCAACGTCGCCAGCGAACGGATCTGCACCGACTCGCCATCAAGCAGGCATGTCTACGACAATGCCTAACGCCCTACGCGGTATGTATCTACTGATAACTGCCCTACGCGGCAAGTGGAGTAGATCAATTGGCACCAAACAATATAAGGTATGAATTGTTGAAATAAAGATAGTAGATTAGACTTGTGCTCCGCCTTTTGCGTTGGAATTTTAATCTACTATCTGAAGTCAAGAGGGCTGGGGCAGACTAAATGTGCATTGTCGTGAAGCAAGAAGCAATCACACGGGTATCTAATCTATGTGCAAATTGGAGTATACGAGCATGAAGCTACATATGTATATATACTAGTATGCATGAAGTATACAGGATAAAGTAATACAACTTGATCCATAATCATTGTACGAAGCACACAAGGCCCTGAACGGTCTGCACGATGACAATGCTAGCTTCCCGATGGCTTGCAGCCTAGATCACTGCATGAAGATGTAACGCCACCGCTCGTAGTCGTGTGTTGCTATCTGAAGCGGAGTCCTACACGTTACCGAGTCCCACATGCAGTCGAACTCGCCATGTCCTTGCTCAATCCGGCAGACTCGCCCGAAGTCGAGCACCCGAGGAGCCCAAAGCCAAGCCAGGTCTTCGCTGCATGTCTTGCAGACACCGCCACACCGGGGATCGATCGACGCGCATCTCGCAGATGCCGCCAAACGACTGCCACACTCATCTCGCAGATAAATACTACCGCGGTACCGATCCTGAAGTCGTTACCGCCGCCCGTGGCAAATCATTCAATTCCACCGCATCCGTCTGCTAGCAGCTGTGACCGTAAACTTGCCGTCGCTGGAAGCACAAAAGCCGCCCCGCCAGTAGTGCTCCTTCGCCGCCCCGAAGCAGCGACGCTGTCACGCCATAGCTCGCAGCCGTCGCGCCGCCTCCGCGCCAAGGCCTAGAAGCTGTCGTGGCACCTCTCTGTTACGGCTAGCAGCCACCTGTGGCCTCCGACCCACGGCCAAGCAGCCGCCCGCCACACCGTCTCTCTACCGAGACTAGGAGACGTGCCCGGAATGGAGACAGAAGGGAGCAAAGAGGAAGAGTAGAGGAGACCGGGTCAGACTTAGACCAGCTAGGCAGGCTGTGCGGGTCGGCGTGGGCCCCAGGAGCGGCCCGAGAAAAAAAATAGAATGGTTCATATTTTGGAGAAAACACTGTGGCTTAATCCAATATCCGAGTACATTACAACAAACTTGCAGTTTAACCTTTTAAAAAAATGGGACTTTCTGAGTTTTCTGGTAGAAAACAAACGGACGGCAGATGAAGAAAATTAATGTTATTTATATTTATATAATTTTTTTATTTTTTATAGCATATTTGTTATAATTGCACATAAATTCAGTAAAATAGAGCCTTTAATCATAGAAACATGGTTTTAGGTATATGAGCTCTCCAAGATTTGAAACCCCCTTTGAGGCTCATATTTGAACCTTTTCCAGCATGGTTAAAGGGTAAATAATTCTCAAAATTATAAATTTTGAATCATTAATCCCTGAAGTGGCTAAAATTTTACCTTTTATCAGAGAAAATGGTTTTAGGTTTATGACCTCTCTCAATCTTGAAGAACATTAGACATGTTACACCCCTGAGAGTGTCATATTTATTAAATTTTTTTCCTAGCAGTGATAAATGTGGCATAATTTTTGCTAATTCTGGGAAAATAACAAATATATTGAATAGATTAACCAACCTTAATTAATTTTGCACTTGTTTCATGCATTTAAACACATGAAGTGTGCTTGTAGCAATTGCATGAATAATGTAGGAAGTGACATGAAGTCCACTATTTCTAGAAGAAATTTTTATCATTGGTTTAAAGTATAGTAATGTATAATTTCAAGAAGAAATGCTATATAACTTTGAAAGTTATTTTGTCCATGTGAAACATCGTATTTTTCTTCCAACATGGCATTATAATTTTACAATATCAGTAAATTCGTAAGTTGTATGCCAACTATTTGAGTTTATAAATAACATGAAGTTATACAAAATTTATGTGTTTTTTTAAAGAATCGCATTATTTGCCACGTAGGTATTTTGCAATTTAAGAAAATACGCATAAACTCAATATAGAAAATATTTTTATGTGATGCATAAATTATAGAATTGGAAGGAAAATAAGATACATTCTTGAAGTGATCTTAGGATCAGGGGGAGATGCATTGGAACAAAAAAGTTTCATACTCACCCCTTAACCATACATAAATAGAATTTTCTACATAAGGTGCATTATTAATTATATTCATGAAGAATTTGGTTATGCTCACGAAGAGAGAACAATTACTTTTTGCTCCATACTAGAAGTTTAGCAAAATTTTAAGAATATTTTCCAGAATAGAAGGGCAAATTGAATATATTAGTGTTTCTTACCTCTGTATAGGTTTTTCTCACCTTATCTTATGTCCACTTGCTTGTAGCAATTTTTACCTGAAGTAATAACTTTAATCTCATGAAATAAATAAAGAATTACATGCTGAATATTGTAAATAATTGCTTTGAATTGCCTATTTGATAATTATTTGAAATGGATTTTCCACTAAAAGCCTCAAATAACCATGAAGGTTACGGTTATTGTGCATTTCTACCATGAAGGTAGAACGAAAACTGAATTTTTATGAAGCACATTAACTAGTAATGTACATGCTTTTTAATTGAACTCAGAAGATTCAATCTAGTCTAGAAATTGTATATTACTCAATTATGTACTAAAATATATAAGCCGTGTAACTTGAAGTTTATTCAACCCAAGCCATATTATTGTACATTGAATAGTACAACTATGTGGATTTCAATCATTCTCTATATATACTAGCAGTATAATTTAATTCTATGGTATATTTGAAATAACTCATAGATGATGCTTGAAGCATAACATCCCTGAAGTTCATCTATGATATGAAAAAGGGTAGAAAATAGGGTATTAGAGGCATGGGTAAACTTGAAAAATCTAATAGGCATATCCCTAATCTTGTAGTATTGTTGGTTTAGAGCTGCATCCTGTTAGATTGATGGACAAACCAACGCGCAAGTTGGCATGTAGCTGTGGTCATTATAATGACTAAGTCTGTAGCTCTGCGCATAGCCTTCGTAATCCATATATACCACTTGTCACTAAGAATGACTAGTTAATAGCTTTTTCACACTAATGTGGAAACCTGCATGTTATTACATTATTTATTAGCCTTTGCATGGGTATTATACTAAAAATCCGCTTTATGTTGGCTAGAAGCCACAATACTGTTGTTTTCTTGTATTAGCTCGCATGCTATACATATACTCAAGCTTCTCCTGTTGAGTAGTAGCTCTCACCGTCGAGATGATCAGCAAGTCATCACAACACACTATCACAATCAGCTTGCATGCTGATTCAGTAGTCATCATATTATCTCTAATCAAGTAGGTTGAGATCAGGGGGAGCAAACCAATTTGAAATCGGGACAATAGTGATTTTATTCAATCAATTAGAAATTGATTAACACAATTAGAATGAGTTTGCGAACAAATAAAAGATGGACCTGCTAGTCCATTGTGCGGAAAACTATTTCGTATTTATGGGTTCAAAATCTTAAGGCATATGGGGAATTCTTGAATGAATAAGCAATTAAAAGAAATTTCGTGTAGATTTAATGTTGCAAACTATAAACATGAAGTTTATTTTTCTAAATTACTTATAGTATATCATATGAGTATTTGAATCGAATTTTTTTAGGCTAAATAAAGAAGTTAGACAATAAAATAGTCTTGTAGATTTTTAGAACTGCAAACTTGTAGGTATGCAGAACATACCAAATTGCATACTATACAAATAAAGTCTAGCTCACTAATTTTGAAATTAGGTGCGTGAAAATTATTAATTTCACCATATTGGCATACATGGGTATTAACTTGAAGTTTAAAAATATGGATATGAAATTCCATTATGTAAAGCTCATGGGGATATTACTGAAAGTATGCTATTAATTATGAAGATGTAATACCGGCATTAGGGGGAGAGAAAGCCTATATGAATGCCTTGTATTGAATGGAATAATGATCTTCATAAAATATTCTTGAAAGCTTGAAGCACGAATAAAAACACGCACTAAATCATACTCGCATGAAGCTGAGTATAATGCCAGAATATTTAAATGTGAGGAAGCTCATGAAGGGCACCACCTGATGTGGAAACACTTGAAGTGAAAGTATTTGAAGGATTTTATCCCAGTGAGAATGTGCACATAATGAATACTCACAAATGGGAAACTCAAGATTAGGAGAAACACCCTGAAGTTATTAAACAGAAGTTAAGTTTACTTGTAGTAAACATAATGCTATGTGTGGTATATCCCGGGTATTTAATAATATACTCACCATGGCAAATGACTTGATCATTAATTTAAAATCTACGGGGACGCCTGTTGGTTTTGGACATACAAATTTTACTGAAACCTTCATAGAACTCCGGAAAGAAGACCATCATGGTCAAATACCTCACAAATTAAGAATGGTCATCATGAAGATGAAAGCCTAACACTACAAAGCGCGCGCACTATTTTGTGTTGGGATAGCAGATATTATTTGACTATATCATAGTCTTATCCTGAAGATATGGGAGAAATAGAATGAATGTCGACAATATTACCTCTATCATTGCAATGTTTCTCTAAACGAGAACAGGGATCTACAAATAAAGTCCATGGCAGAGTCGCATGAAGCGCTCATATCGGGTCAATGAAAAAATGCAATTGAGGTTAAATCATTAAGAATATACTTGAACCTGCAAGTTCAAGTTACATAAGTCATTATGAAATAATGATATGGTGAAATGAAATGGTTTATAGGTCTTTCAAAAGACTAACAAACTCCCATTATGTATGAATGAATATTCTGCTGCTTATCTGGCAAATGGAAATAATAAATTAAATATTATGCAGTTAATTGATGGATTCGGAAAATCCATAGGTGATCCTTGAAGGAATCATCATTCCTCGAAGAAATTAAAATTAAATCTCATACTAAGTATTAAATGTCTAAGGTAGATAATATTTCTGAATGAATATTGAAATCTCTAGAAGAGTTAAATCCTGGAAGAAAATAAAGTCATAGAATGACTTATTGTGAATAACACTTTTAAAATGGTTCATTGAAGAACTCAAGTTAAAAGGATCATGTAAATCACTTCTCTCTTGCATGAGAGGATTTCTCACATAAGAGAAATACTATTCTTGAAAAAATTACAAAATCCTTGAAGGATATAGTCAATGAATGACTTATCAGTCATTTTCTGAATGAACACTAATAATCTTGAAGATATGAATTAACTTTATACAGACCCAAATAAATTAAGAATGAAGTGAGCATCATATGGTCCTGAATGTACCATTTAAGCACTTGTGCATAGCTATCTAGTATTGATAGTAAGTATTCTCACATACCACAGAAGGTATATTGGTGATTGGCGATTTGAATTATCCCCTCAAATGCCAAAGTGAAGACTGATTATCTATAGTGGAATAAGCTATCTTTGAAGATCTAGTGAATAGATCATTGGTTATAAACTAGAATCCACTTAGATAGAGTTGCTATTATTTCAAATTTGAATAGAGTTGCTATTATTTCAAATTTGAATTTTGAAGTTTGGAATCAAATATTTAGAAGATATGTGAATTGAAACTTATTAGCCCCATATTCCTCTGAAAGGATAAAATTTATTTTGTGTTGCACAATTAATAAGTGGTTATTAATGCTTGAAGCATTGCTCTTTATCATAGTTAAGTCTTTGAAGGACTAATTCACATTTATGTAGAATGTAACTAAGACATTATTGAACACTGAAGTTTAAAGGATGTCGACATGAGGGGGAACATATTTTTTTATCATGTTGTTACTCAGAAGGAATCAACTTGATGATTAATTTTTGAATTTACCATAAAGGTATACCACTTGATTATTTAAGATCATTAATGCAAGAATCATGAAGTTCATGCATTAATCTTCAAGATTTATCACTATTCACGAAGAATAGTAAATATAGAATTGTGTATAACCAGAAGGTTTAATGTTGTACTCTTTATTTTTCCCTTTGTGAGTTTTTACTTGAAGGTTTCTCACATAAGGTTTTTGATGAGGCAACATGTGCAATACAATTGCGGTTGATATGTACTCTTTTCTCCAAGAACCGTTTTTCCCACTGGGTTTTCGGATGGAGTTTTTGATGAGGCATATGCATTCGCGGTAATCGCCCAAGGGGGAGTGTTGTAAAACAACCGGACTTTCCAAGAAGGAAAGGAGGACTAGAAGTCCTAGTCCTTATCCGGTTGCTTGTGGGCTCTTACCATAATCTCTAGCCTTAGTTCGGACTATATAATCGGAAGAGCACCCCCTATTGTAATACATCGATTTGAGGAATAAAGAGAAGATTCACCTATATATTGTCTTTTGTCTACTTTATACTTGTTCTTGTGTGATTGTCGTGAGAGGCGTGAGAGGGAGAAGATCCAACCGTTGACGACGTGTTTTACAACATTGGCAAGCACAGGTGGGCCTTTTTTTTTAGAGGACATGGGCTTATGCTTCGGCGCGCAGTGGGAAGGGATCGATAAAGCCCAATTGTCTTCTGCAGATACTGGGCGCTAGTGTTGTATTTATCCTTAAGTTTAATTTGTTTTATTTGAAATATGCGTGCTATATTTGCAGATACACGTGTACAAACGTCTTCACACTACGGTTCAAAAGAAGTACTTGATTCACGTTGCAGTTTTAGGTCGTACATGGATTCAACTTACATTAATTTTGTGGATTATTAAGGTGCACGGCATATTTGTGGGAGTCAATAACAATTTTTTTTCCCTTAACAGCAGAGTTCAATACCTTGCCAAACCGAAAAGGAAGAAGGTTACTGCGAACGGTTATGCGCTTTTCATATATCAGCAGCATATGCAAGGCAAAAGGTTAAACCACGAAGAGAGTTTATAGGACAATAAATAGACATTTATATCTATTGAGAAATAAAGAGTGTCACTGTAGTTCTTTTTATCTGTCCGATTTATACGTAAAAAAATTAGTATAGGATGTATAGTTTATTGACTCTTCTCAAAACCTGAATATCCAATCATATATACCAAGAAATTAGTTTGCATTACTGTTTTACTAGTTGCTTTGTACGGAGTACTCCTATAGAGTTTCAGTCAAGGCCCCCACTTTCGTTCCTTCTTTTCAGTCAGCCACGGAATTCAGACAAAATCCCTACAACAGCCTGCCTAGTGCCTACACACATCATTCCCCTACCGAGGGTTGTTCACAGAGAGCCCGTGCCTACGCCGGCCTGTCATGCCCCATCCGCGCGTTCACGGAGTAGTAGCTCCTCATGATCTTGCTCCCGTCGTCGTCGTCCACCTCGACGGCGAACACGCCGCACACCGGCCGGTGGTCGGAGAACCTCGACTCGCCGCGCTGGTACTGCAGCTGCTCGATCCCGTCGCCGTGCCACAGTATCCGGTCGCACCTACACTGACACGCACGGCCCTGCGGTAACAAAATGTTCATGGTCGAGCTGCAGAGTTTGGGATGGTGGAATAATACCATGCCGGCGTCCTCCGCTTCTTCTTCGACTTGGCCGTCTCGCCGGCGTACGCGTCCGAGTTCTGCGTGTACTTGTACGTCGGCGCGAAGCAGATCTTCCCTTCCTTCCACCCCCTGAACACTCTCCCGGCGTCTCTCTCGATCAGCAACTGCACGAAATTGTTAGTTTGTTTTGGTGAAAATTTAGCCAAATTAATCCTGCTGTTCATATGGTTCGTACCTGATCTTTCTCCAGTAGAGTGTCCCAATCATTCTCCTCCAGCAACGTTCTCGTCTCCTCGTAGCTCAGCGACACCCGGTAGTTCAGATCGCCGAGCCATATCATCCGGCTGCTTGAAATAAACCCAAAACCAATCCAAGATTATTACAAATCGCGTTAGCAGAAATTAGCACTGCAAGATCGTGGCGATTAATTCTTCAGACTTCAGAAGCTTACTCGTGATCCATAATCTTCTCGGGGACACGATGGCTTCCCGGCGCCTTGCAGGGGCGCGGGAAGTGCGCGCTCCGGAGGATCTCGGCGACGTCGGCGTTCCGGCGGAGCTCGTCGCCTTCCTTCTCGCCGGAGGCGAGGTGGCTGCACACGAAGCAGAGGCTGGTGCGGTGCAGCGTCATGCTGATGGCGATGCATCCCTTGTTGCCGAGCCACCCCATGATCCCCCTCCCCACGCAGTCCACCCGGAGGTGGCCCACGTGCTCCACCAGCTCCCTCTTCACCCACACCGACAGGAAGAGCCCCACCATCTGCTTGCTCGCGATCAGGCAGTAGCTCATCCCGCCGCCGCCGCCGCCGGAAGCGGCGGGATCGCAATTCGCCGGCGGCGTGCCGTCCCCGGCGTCCGCTTCGGCGTCGATGGCGGACGTAGTCTCGGCGCTGGTGGACGGCGCGTCGGCAGCCTCGGAGGCGGCCTCGGCGCGGTAGACGGCGGCGCGGACCTCGGCGGCGCGGCGGCGCATGGAGGAGGGCTCGGAGGAGCAGTTGCAGGTCTTGACGAGGGCGCTGTCGACGCGGTAGCTGTTGCTGAGGACCTTGAGCGACGGCGTCTGGAAGAAGAGGGAGGAGGAGTCGCGGCGGCGGTGGTGGTGATGGTGATGGTGGTGGTGGTGGCGGCGGGCATCGGGCGGCGGAGGCTCCGGCGGCGGCGGGTCGTCGTCCTCGTCGGGCTGCTCCTGGGGCTCGTTCAGCGCCTGGTGGATCAGCGCCAGCCACCTGGACGCCGGCTCGTTGTCCTCCACCACCAGCACGTTGCCCGCGGTCAGGGGAACTATCTCCTGAAACCTACTCGCGTGGCGTCAGATTCAGAGACACGCCAACGTGCCAGAGATTTAAAAAGAACACTCAAATTCGAATACATTTTCGTGCAATGCGATCCAAATTCAAACAGAATCACAGAAAATAGTATGGGATGTGAAATGTGGCCGTACCCTAAGACGTAAATGTCAGGGGATTCCTCAACTTGGAGAAAATCCTGCAGGTTAAGCCGGTTATTAGGAGTCTTTCCTCCAACATTCCAGGTACCAACAAACATCCTGCAGCCATGTAGTAGAGGTCATCTCCGTAGCATCTTTTCACATGAATCGAGTAATTAACATCATGAAAGGCTCAAATTCATAAGAAAATAATTGGGCATTGTAAATTATTACTGGTACTGGCACGTATCATCATTTTGCCTATTGGGCCAATCCACGTGGTTTAGACTCGCGCTCTTCAACCGTGCCCGTGCTGCACTCAAACTCTGCGGATCTGAAACATCAGAACCGTAGAAATGAAAATTTAGCGAGACATGATATTATCTGAAACATTTTATGACATTTTGAAATGTATTAGTACAGAGGACGCAAAAGCGAGTGTGAATGTGAATGAAAATGCAAATCATATAGCTGCAAAAATGTAACTGAAAGATGATGCAAGCAACTCACATGGAAAATGACTAACCTGAACCACCTAGGTCCATCCCTTTCATGGTCACGCCGTTGGACATGTCTCTCTGGGGAGAGACAGGCAAAATCAGAAATGCAATTGAGCAGTCCTGTTTGCTTGCAACGACAGGAGACCTTGCATGCTCACCTGTTTCCTCGTTGCAGTTTACGTGATCTGTTGCTTGAGGAGGAACGCAGCGGTTTCGGGCATTTCTGCCGCTCCGAGTTTGACGTGAAGGAAGCTCTGTTCATCCAAGCGATCGAGAGAGGAATGTGGGGAGCAAGCAGGTGGTCGATGGAGAAGGGGCAGGGGAAATGGTGGGTTATTTGGGTGGCTGGGAGGGACTTGTGTGAAAGGCTGCTTGAAATGCCAGCAAAACAGGGCATGTGTTCCTTTGTCATGTTAACCTCTTCTCCCTCTTTTGTCCTGCTCTCAAGGAAAGAAGTTTAGGGCTCTTCTTAAGTTTTTGTATGAGTTCGAACGAAAAAAAAATGTTAGAACAGTTGGCCTTCCTGCATCCAAAAGGTCCATGAGAGCAAGGTTGCCAAGATTGAATTACAGACAGGGCAGTTTTTATCTGAGGGGTTTGGGCAGTAGAATCGAATTGTAGAAACATGATTATGTGCATACGAAATTTTCAATACATCGTAGAAATGGAAGTTTAATAATATTGGCTCTTTATTACTGAATTGAATTTTGTAAACTCGATTGCACCTATTTGCACCTTTTCAGTCCACCTTAACCATAAAATATGCTAACGTACTCAATCATTGTAAAAAGAGCCAATATATAATATGACATTATTTAGCATGTCACACCATGTAAAAGGAACAAAACCCATCAGATTAAATTGACAAAACTCAATGTTTTCGTACGTATTGCATAATTATTAGATGTTGAGTAAAGTTTGTTGCAAGCTACCTCCTCCATAGGATAGAACATGTAATTGATAGTACGACTTTGGGATCCTTGTCGAAATCATTGACAACCTTGCTCAAGAGTAATTGCCCTTATCGCAGACTAAGCATTGAACATTGAGGCAGTCCTAACCTATAGAGTCCATAGGTAGTTTCTATAGTGCCACGTCAACTGGACACCACATCAGAAACTATACAGCCCAACGCCAATTTTTTTCGTGGGACCTACCGCAGTAAATTCGGTGGCCATCGCTCTGTTTTCTTGGTCTCCATTCCACGCTCTCCCATCTTTCTACTTGGGCAGTTGGGCCATCATCGCCGCCGGCGACTGGAATCTCCTCGTCTGCAACTCCGGCCAGCAGGTCAGGCACCCCAATTTTAATTTTGTCTTTGTTTTACCCACTCCTTCCTCATGGTAGCCGTGTCACAGATTCAAGAACTGGTACCGCTTCTTCGTCTTTTTGTTCCTGTGATTCGTTCGATTGGATTATGATCCTGTGATGTGATGGAAGCACCTAGCACGGTGAGCAAGATTGGCAATTTTTAAGCGGCTACTTGTGAGCGTAGAACTCCTTGGAAGGATTGCTAGGGAGCAAGCAGGGTGCGGGTCGGCAGCAAAGCAATGGGAGCTCGAGCGCAAGCCACTGTTGTGGAGCTCCTGCAAGCAGCGGCGGCGGGGGCCAAAAGCAAGCGCACTCGTCGTGAGCCGACAGGCGACAGCGCGGGGCCAAAGCTCGGCGCAGGGCGGCGTGCAGCGGGGCTGCAGGGTGGCGACAGTGGGATCACGAGCAAAGGCGACGAATCTCGCAGGGCGGCGATCTCTCCGGCGCCGGCAGCAGGGCCGCGAGCAGCGGCAAGGGAATTACGACTGCCTGGGACAAAGCTCGCGGGGGCGGCGAACTCTCCGGCTCGACCAGCGGCGAGGCTACCCTCTCGAGGCAGTGGGTCCCACAAAACGTGGGGGGGAAGAAACTCCCCTGGCCCCCAACGCAAAATCGCTGGTTTCTATCTTCCTCGGTGCGCGAGTCAAGTCGTTTCCCACATAACGGCAGTCCCAACCCACAAAGGCCGTGTTTAGTTTCCAAAAAGATTTCGGTGAAAAGATTTCGGGTTTTGATTTTACCGATTTAGGAGTAGTAAATGTAGACGAAAAATGTGGAAAGTTATATGGATAGGTTGGAAATCTCGAGACGAATCTAACGACGGTAATTAGAGGGTAATTACATCATAATTAGTGGATGATTACTGTAGCATTACTGTTGCAAATCATGGATTAAGTAGGCTCATTAGATTCGTCTCGCGACTTCCAGTCTATCTATGTAACTTTTCACCTTTTTCGCCTACATTTAATACTCTATGCATCTAAGGTTTTCCTTTGATGTGATGGGTGAAAAGATTTCGTTTTGCAACTAAACAAGGGCAAAGTCTATAGGTAGTTTCTACACTGCCATATCAACGAGACATCACCGGTAGAAACCATAGCCCCTAACCCAAAGTTTCCTCGTGTGGGTCCGAAATAAATTTTCTACCGGCCCCTTCTTTTTCCTCTCACCTCTGCTTCCTCTCTCTCATCTCCGGCGGGTGAACGCAAAGGAGGCAGCCGGCGCGGAGCCTGCGGGCGGCAGCGGGAGCACGCATGGCTGGCGGCGCTGCAAATGCACAGGCCCCAGCAGGAGAGCGTGCGGGCGCCCCCCTCTTTTTTCTGCATATATCACGCTCTTGTGCTGCGCAAGGCGGCGAGCTGCAAGCGGAGCGAGGCCATGGTGGTTCCCTCTGTTCTCTCCAACAGAGTAAGCAAGCAGCAGGTCTCCTTCCTTCTTTCTGCTCCATCTTGATTTCTCCCCAAGAACGGTAGTGTTTAGATGGGAGGGTGAAAATTTTTTGGATGTCACATCAAAGAAAATTTACCATTTAAGAGTAGTAAACGTAAACTATTGGTAAAACTAATTACAGATCTAGCCAGCAAATCGCGAAACAAATCTAATGACGGGTAATTAATTAAGAATTAGTGAACGGTTACTGTAGCATTACTGTTGCAAATCGTGGATTAAGTAGGCTCGTTAGACTCGTCTCGCGACATACGCTTCATCCATGTAATGGATTATTTTTTCGTCTACGTTTAGTATTTTATGCATATAAGATTCTCTTTGATGTGATGGATGGAAAAAATTTTAATGGCCAACTAAACACGGCCAACAGTTAGCTTCTCCCCCGTCCTCTGAATTTTTATTCCAATCCTAATAGCTGTTGGGCCACCTCTGTGATCTGTACTACTTTGTGCTCCTCACCCCTGCGCTATTTGAGTGCACAGTGTCGAGCTGGAGGGATTGGACGGAGGGACTGGATGGCCGGACGGGGGCCCCGCACCGCCGGCGAGAGGCAACAGGCAGGCCTGCGCGGCCACGCGCACGCCGGGACGCCGAGCATGCTGGCCGGTGGGCGGTGGCTCTGTGGCTGTGCGGGTGCGGTGGGGCCGTGGAGGTGGGGTTCAAGGCTACGACAGCAAGCTAGCGTGCTTGCAGGCACCGTGACAGCAATGGGGCGAGCAGGCGGCGCAACAACAGGGCTCCCGACGGGGAGGCAGCAGGACTCGCGCCAGCATGCTCGAGGGCAAGTCTGAGGCTACTCCGGGAAGGGCGTGTCTGCGTCTCTCCGGCGAGGGAGGTCCTGGCCATGGCGGTCACGGCAGCGTAGCCTCGGCCCTCGGCCAATCCGATGGTGGGTCCCGCGCGAAGAAACGCGGAAGCGTCCCAACGCGGAAGAGCTCGTGTCTTGGCGCATTGGTATGCGAGTCGACGTGATTTCTCGCTTGAGAAACGACGTCTTTGTTTTTTCTCAATTTCTTCGTTAAATAGGCTGCCACATGAGATTTTTGCTGACATGGCTCTCTATTAAATACTATGGAAACTAGCTGAGGTGGAGGGTTGGGACTGCCCTAAGAAACGATGTCTTCCTTTTCTCTCCTCTCTTCTCTTTAATGTTATTGTCGCATTAGATTTTTGCCTATCTGGTAGCTTAATTAATTTTATAAAAACTAGCTGAGGTAGAGGGTTGGGATGCATAGTAAGGTAAATTTTGACGTTACTCGTAAAAAGAGACTCCTCACTGGTTTAAAAGTTTTTAAAACTAATCGGACCCAAATTCTGTAGATAAATTACTGCTTTGGAAATCCCACTTATGAAATTGGGTAAAAGAGCGGCAAAATAATAAAACCCCCTTTGATTTCGTATATCGTGTTTTTCTAAGGCAGCCTTGTATCTCGTATTGTGACAAACTCGGTTTCCTTCGGTGAGTAGTGGTGACTAGTCCCCGTATTTGTGCCTTTATATATGATTGTTTTCCGAAATTGACACCAATGGGGTGGTGGCGCAGTTGGCTAGCGCGTAGGTCTCATAGCTTGTTGAGTTATCCTGAGGTCGAGAGTTCGAGCCTCTCTCACCCCAAAATTTATGCCCAGCGATGATGATTTGCTCCCGTGGCCACTTGGGTCGTCACGTTCATCTGACTCCTCGATGTTCTTGGAGCCCTACTGAGCTTGGTCCTTTTGTTTCCTTTTTTTTATAAATATAAAAACGATTCTTTAAGATATACTCCTAGATAAATGTACACAGTCTGTTTTGTGAGTCTCTTTTCCTCCTAGATAAATGTACACAGTCTGTTTTGTCTCTTTTCCCGTTCCCGTTCGTTTTTCTTTTGCTTTCATTACGGTATGTCCAAGCCGCAAGCGGAGCAAGAGATCCTAGCGGACCGGTACGCCGTACGCCACATGGATTCCGAGTTCCCCACTGAACTGTCCTCCGCGCCGGCCGGAGAACAGGACGCGCGCAACTGCGCAAGGGCACTAGCGGCTTCTTTGGTTGACGACCTGGCAAAGTCAGTCCGTTTTGTGAGGCTTTTCCTCTTCCCAGTTTTGTTTCATCTGATTCACGTTCCTTCCCCGTTTTGTATGGAAAGCCTTCCAGGTCTTGTATATGGAAAGACGATGCAAATCTATACTAATTTAGTTTTCTATGCTAATGATTTGTTGATCCAAAAGTTATGCGAATTCACAGTGCAGTAAATCCAAGTTATTAACACTACTATATAATGTGCTGCAAAAGCCGAGTAACTTGACTATAGATTTCTGCAAAAAAAAATGAATAGGTTTCTATTGCATATTTTTTTTTTCCATTTTCTCGGTAGTTGGCTTTTCCTAACTGTTGTTGGTTTCATGGCTGCGATAGTAGTTCAGAACTTGGATTTATTTGAGCTGCATCCTGCAAACTCTGAACCCCACCCCATGTCCAAACAGAAGAACTACATCCTTGGAGTTTATTAACCTTCTAATTGAAAGAATCTACCCTTCCTGTTGGGAAACATAATAGGGGATTAGTGTGTACTAGGTCTGTACTTGATAGCTTTTCACATCATGTTTTTTTTTTTTGTTGAGAAATATATGTTTTCTCCCTTTGAGACGCTTTTAGTCCAATCAACATGGCGCATGTAGCCATGTAGTGCGAAGGTCAGACCGCAAAAAAAATGGCACACAGAATATGTAGCCTGATTGATTTAATTTATATAAATTGTTTCCTTAACTAGACAGCAACGGGGTGGTGGCGCAGTTGGCTAGCGCGTAGGTCTCATAGCTTTGTTGAGTAATCCTGAGGTCGAGAGTTCGAGCCTCTCTCACCCCATAATTTATGCAAGTGATGATGATTATCTCCCGTGACACCTGGGTCGTCGCGTTCATCTGACCCCATATCAGATGTCTGGAACCCTGCTGAGCTTGTTTTTTTTTTCCTTCATTTTTTATTTTTCTTATCATTTCTTTCCACATTAATAATTCCTTCCCGGTCTTTATTATGGATGGAGATCCGATCCAAATTTTAGTCGAGCTTCCTTCATGCTAATGATTTTTTTAGATCCTAGAGGAGAGCGGATACAATACATCACGTGGATCCCAAGTTGCCAACCGAACCCCGTCCTCCCCGCTGGCCGGAGAACGGAGGGCGCGCAAGCGAGGCCAACGGGCTCGGGCCTCACGCTGGCCCCGGCCGAGCAAGGGTCGCCGTCTCCGTTCCCAGGCCTCCCCAACCCCAAGTCCGTATCGGACGTCGGATCCGTCGACCTCTCCGGCTCTCCCTCTCGGACTCACTCCGACTCGGCCGCGCTTCAGCCTTCACCGCCGCCGCGCCGTCCATAAATACTTGTCCAGTCCACCACGCAGAGATCGCCATCGCCCCCATCGGCATTGCAGGACAGCCCAAGACGCGACGCCCTCGCGCTCGCAGCACACGAGTGGTTTGCTTCGAAATTTGAATTCGATCGCCGCCGCGCCGATGAGTTTCCAGGACCTGGAGGCGGGGCCGACGCACCTCCCGCCGCGACCGCCGCCTCCGCCGCCGCGTGCCGTGGTGGCGCACTGCGTGTTCCAGATCAACACCAAGGTGTCCGCGCTCCGCGGCCTCGCCGACGAGCTCGCCGGCGGTGGCCGCGGGGGCGTCGACGCCCGCGCCACCCGGGAGCGCATCCGCAGGGCGCGCGCCGACGCCACGCGCCTGGCCCGGAACACGGCGCGGAGGCTCGCCGACCCCGCCGCCGCCGCCGACGTCGGGCCCGACATGGCTGCCGAGTTCCAGGCCGCGCTCGGGGACCTCCAGTGGGTCCAGGCACGGATCATCGAGGCCGATCGCCAGGAAACCGCCGCCGCCGCCGCCCGACGTGCGCAGCCGCAAATGTTCAATCATCCCCCGCCGCCGCCGCGCCGACCAGCCACGGCGGCATCCAGGTGATGCAGCAGCAGCAGATGGTGGAATCGCGGCGGAGGCAGGAGCTGTCCCTGCTGGACAGCGAGGTCACCTTCAACGAGGCCCTGGTCGAGGAGAGGGAGAGGGAGATATGCAAGATTGAGCAGGAGATCAGCGAGATCAACGAGATCTTCAGGGACCTAGCGACGCTCGTCCACGGCCAGCAAGGGGCCATCGACGTCGTCGAGTCCAACGTCGAGACGGCAGCCGTGGAGACCAGCAAAGGGGAGGAGCAGCTCACGAGGGCGTCGCTAGCGCAGGAGTCCAACTCGTCGATCAAGTGCTTGCTCCTCACTGCTCTTGGGCTCGTCATGCTCATCTTTACGTTAGTGTTTGTAGCGTAGGATTACGACTCGGCTTGGGCAGAAGAATTTTTTCATTCTAGGGGTGTAATCTTTGGATTAATCTACTGCAGAGGTCCCAATGTGGGATGGTTACAGGCTACAGCCGCTACAGGTATGTTTGCACAAGTGAGTTGTCCAGAAAAACTTCTTGAAGTTTTGCTCCTACTCACGTCTTCTATATTTTTTTTTTGTGAAAAAGGAAAATAATGAAAAATATAGTGTTTAACTTAGATGTACTGTATGTATAGACTATAGTCTCTTTGAAAAAGAACAAATACTCAAGCCTTAGAAAACATTTGAAAAGAAAAAATCAACCAACATAGGAGGAACTAGTAGGCGAGCTACAATGTATGATATTCCCTCTCTACAACAGCAGATACTCCAAGCCACAGAAAACATTTGAAAAAAAAAAAACTCAATGAACTATGGAGCAATCCTGCCTTTCTAGTAAAGAAGAAATAGGTACTCAAATTGCTAATTTCTTATAAAACATTTGATGAAATAAATAATCTATAGGAGTCTAAGAAAACATTTGATTAGATCTTCTACATTTCATAGAGATCGGTAAAGGGCCTTACTTTTATGGAAGAAAATAAACATATCTTTCTCATAGCCTCACAAGTGTAGAACAATTCATTTTTTCTAAATGTGCATTATAAACGAGTGTACATGTGTTGTGTTATGTTTAGGGAAATAAATTTTTGAAAAACCAATGTGCACCATTCCCCTTCATAAACTCGGTTCATTGTAGCACATGTAATTTTACACATATCCTATTCTAAATCAATTACACGGGCTTCATTGTTGCAAAAGAAGTACCCAGTTGACGAATTCTCTCCTAGTAAAAACTGCTGATGATGGCAAGAGTTCTCTTAACAAGTTCTCAGAAAAATAAAGGCGTATTCGACAAATATTTGAGATTTTGAGTCATCACCGAAGTGGCAAGTCTGAAAAATCACAAGAAAAGACATATGAGTTGACTACAGTATTGAAATATTTGCATGGACCAGAGATCATTATATTTTTCACTGACCTTTTACGAAACCATACTATCAAGCTTTTGTCTGTATTTTGCCAAGGTCTGCAAGCAAGTTAACATGAACATCGCTAGTAAGTGTACAAATAGTGAATCTCAAAAAGGTAAAAAAGGACGTAAGACACTCCTAAAAATCAAAGAAAGGATAATATGTGCATGTTATCTAATACCATATGTAACACGATTATAATAATATATGAAGTAAAGAAATAATAACTACCTTTTGATACACAATGTGAAAGCAAAAGTTAGAATGTCAAAAATACTGAATACCTTAGACCAGCAAAACTGTGGACAATTTGACATCAACATATACAACTTATTAAAACTGAAATAATTTCTTTGTTTCTTTCTCCATTTAACAAAGATTTTGTAAAATTCATTACTCTTACAATGTAAGTTTATTAAAATTGGTGGCACATTAAATGGCCCATCGGTACTGATCATGTACAGATACAAATATATGAGCTTTGTGAGCATCTAGACAGAACAATCGATTTTTATTTTGACATGTGTACCGCACTCACCAAATTATTCCGTTTAATTTTTCTAGGTTGGGAAAAAGACTAAAATGGGGACTTACCCTGGTATAAGCATAAACGCTTGCCTCTGAAGGTCCTACTGGGCTCCCTCGTCTAATAAATTTCCTTCCTTGAATATGTAAAGCATAGGAATGCCCGTAGACAGCTCGAGGCTTATTACCTGGAGGAACAACAATCTTATTCCCACATTCAACATAATGCAGCTCGCATTCTTTTGGGGGTTTTATTTCAGGAAAAGAAACAAAAAAGAATACAAATCCAGTACCTCCTGAGAAGTTAGTTTGTCCAGATGCATTATAATTGAACGAAGTGAATTCCCATGCGCAGCAACCATTACATGTTTTCCAGCCACAAGTTGAGGAACAATCTATAGAGAATAAAAAGATAAATAGAACTAACAAAAGCATTCTATGATGTCGAGGATTAGATCAAAATGCTCAGAACCTAAATTTGATAAGCTAGCACAATGCGCAATAGAGTAATAACTAATTCAGTATATATATGGCCCTCAGCATAGCTTTTGGAACACATGATAATGGAAGATCTTCAATTCTTCGTAGTATAGTAAGATAAATAATTATACCAAAGAGGATCTAGTATCCCAAGTATATTTCATCATTCAATTAATATTGGCGTATGTTTTTTTAACGTAAAACCAGCAAAGATTGCCGGAATTGTATTAATCAATGGAGTAGTGTTGGCATATGTTTTGACCTTACCTGATCTTTGAAATAAGCAACAGCCCTCTCAGCGCACATTTCTAGGCTTTCACCATTTGGGGGAGGAATGTCATAACTGCGGCGCCACTCATGAACTTGTTCGTTGCCAAATCGATCTGCAGTTTCTTGTTTATTAAGGCCTTGTAATTCACCATACCTAGAAAAATATCATGGAATGTTTCAAGAAAAAAACTATCAAACAGCTGTTATAAATTATACAATTAGCAAATTAAGGATAATCAGACATGAGAAACTTATTACATTCGTTCATTCAGTTGCCAAGCTGTTATGACAGGAATGGACTGTTTCTTTGTTTCTTCACTGTATATCTGACTCCACCTGTGAGCTTGTTCACTCTCATTATGCATGATGATTGGGATCTGTAAATACATATATCATCGACATAATTTCAGTCGGCACAGTTGATACACATGATACAAGAAATTACTGAAATGTTTAACAAAGGAACGGTGCACAACCTTCTTGCGCCGATGCTGCATCATGGCTAGCATTGCAGTCATCTGAGCACGAATCAGTGATGAAGTATATATCATATCGATCGGGATATTGCAAATCCTTTTGCCTGCCTCAATTGCCTCCTCAACACCCTTTGGTGTCAGGGGCACATCGACGCAGCCAGTAAACAGATTTTTCTCGTTCCACAGGGACTCACCATGCCGAATCAATATAAGAGCACTTTCACCTGCAATGACAGAGATAACATTTTTTCAGAACTATTTTTACTCTCCAAGGAAACTAATAGGTAACCACTACAAGAGTTGGTTCTGATGAAATTTGTGAAGTTACTTGATTTCTTGGGGGTGTGGTCACTGTTGCCATCCGATGGTAGCTGAAACGGCTCAACGACAGAAGATTGTTGTGAGCCCGAGGTGCAAACGAAACCCAGTTTCCGGCCGCCATAACAACGACTTCCTTCACGAACCCAGCGCACATTACCCGTCCTCTTTCCAAATCTGGAGCTCTGGGCACTCCACCGGTAGGATTGCGTAGATGCTAGCGCATGATGAGATACAGCCCCGGCCATTCTATGCGAAGAACAAGCAGTTAGTCACTAGTCAGCTTGATTGTACTTGTGTAAGAAATTATAGAAAAGATTGAGCAATTCTTAGTTTTATCATGGAACAGATTGCATTAACCCCTCGATTCGACCATTTAGCCATAGGATCAAAACTATTCCTGAAACCCAAATAAGATAGACGAATTCTTTACTGGCAACCTTCCCTGCCTTTATTCCCAAGGAAACAGAGCAATAACAGAACATACATGACCCGCCAAAAAAGAAACGAGTCCCGCAAGAAGCGCACCTCAAGAACTCAATGCAGCACCAGGCAGATGGAAAAGGGCCGGGCCACCCCTTTTATAGCCCTGGTTCTTGGAGACCTGAACTCCAAGAACTCGGCGAAACCAAGTTGCAGAGCACGTCGGAGAGATCTAGAGCCTTGGCGGTGGAGGGGATCGCCGGGAGCAACGATGAAACCGAGGAAGAAGACAAGCGAAAAGGCTGCTGGTCCCTTTCTGGAGCTCTTCGGCAGGTGCGTGCGCGTTTGTTTTCTTCTTGCCCGCTCGAGCCGTCGAGGCCGCCGTCCTATTTGAAGTGGAAAGACCTCATGAGGTCTGGTTGGAATTTGGAAAAGACAGTGTCATTTGGGTTGGTGGCAAGAAGATGCGGCCATTATTTTTGGTGTTTAAAACATGGTGTCAGGCCAAGGAAAAATATGGGTGGTGTAAAAATAGAACAGAATAAACCCTGTTCTTTCCGAGAATCTTGCACTACAAACATTCATTCAACACTAGTTAGGGGAGAGGATGCGTAGAAGGGCATGTTGGGTGTCTGTAAAAGAGATCAGCCGTTGGTCGATGCGGCCTGTTAACTACCAAGAGGCCATGATTACAAAATTAGCACACCTCGACGAAGACGGCGACCAACTGACCAAGCAAAAGCACATGTCCACACCTGGAGAAGAGAATATGCCTTTGAGATCTCCTTCCTCGTTGGGAGCACATTAGCTGCCTGACCTACCTGCTGCTTGCCTCTCCGACGGCTGACATGTAACGTGTTTTTTTTTAATAAAAAAAGTGACATGTAAGTTGTACATGTGCGCTAGCTGCTGCATGGTCTGTTTGGTTTGTACTCTGCTCAATTTTGTTGCCGAGATGATTTTTATTGGATTTACTGATGTCTAGCAAAGTGTAGCCCGCCGCCCTATGATGATTTCTTTTTAGCGGCAAACGGTTGATTTTTGTTTTGATCGCGCGGATGCCACTATTGGCAAATTGACCTGGCGTCGCCACCTAGCCTTATCTAATATCTACAGACCGCGACTCGTGGATCCTCTCGATTCCAGGCGTTTTCGCTCTGTCCTCCAGCATCCATGACGGTATCACCAACTTCCAAGTTCCAACTACCACGAGCACGCACGACTGCCAACCAACCAACGCCAGCCGCCAACCTGGTCAATGGCACGAGCGGGCACCAAACCTGGCGAACCTGACTGCCTCAGAGGCTGAGACTGCCTCAAAGGACGAGCGGGCCGGCTGGGCGGCGACGGCAGGAAGAGAATATAGCCCATCTACACCCAGCCTCTCGGCCCACTGCCACTATGCGGGCCAAGCCCTCATTTTCACGCGCGGCCCGGTTCGTAGCAGCCCACTGGGCCCGTTTTTGGACACCGCATCGCGTACAGCCGTACATACAGGTGCACTCGTACCATACATTATTGGAAAAAAAAGGTCCATTTTACCTCCCTCGATTGTGGGCCAAATTCACGTTTCCTTCCTGAACCGCAAAACCGGATATATTACCCTCTCAACTTTCAAAATTGTTCGTTTTACCTCCTCGGCGGTTTTGGCTGACGTGGTGGTGGGCCCCGCATGTCAGCGCGGGCCCCGCTCCTCCTACTCTGCGTGATGCAGAGGTACGCCGGCGTGGGAGGTGAGACATGGGTTTGCTGACGGCACGGCAGCCACGCGTGGAAGGCGAGGTAGCGACCGGCGCAGGCGGCTCCACGGCGTGCCGGAGAAGGAGCAGGTGGGGCGCCCGATGGCGACGTGCTGGCGACGGGGACGAGCTCGAGGCGGCGGACGGCAGGGCTGCGGGCCGGCAGAGGCAGTGTGGGCGCAGATCGACGGCGGCGTGCTCGGCTTAGCGAGAAGGAGATGGTGAAGAGAGGAAGAGGAGAGAGAGGAAGAAAAGAGAGAATGGTGGGGCCCGCACTGACATGTGGGGACCCACCGCCACGTTAGCCAAAACCGCCGTTGAAACCACTAAGGGGGTAAAACGAACGGTTCTGCGAGTTGAGGGAGGTTATATATATATCCGGTTTTGCGGTTCAGGGAAGAAACGCGAACTCGTACCACAATCAAGGAGGTAAAAGCGATTTTTTTCCTACATTATACATACACCGTACAGTACAACTAGTACTGCGCCGGTTTGTTGGTCGCGGTTACAGGCTGACCGGTCAGCCCCCGCCCGACAAACTCTCTCCGCCACACCAAAGCGCACCGACCTTTCTCCTCTCTCTCTCTCTCCTCACGCGCACTCTCAACTCCATCCTCTCCCAGGCCTCGCCGCTCCTCGCCTCCACCACCACCGAGCCATCCTCCGGCCGGCCATGGGGCGCGTGAAGCTGCAGATCAAGAGGATCGAGAACAACACGAACCGGCAGGTGACCTTCTCGAAGCGCCGCAACGGCCTCATCAAGAAGGCCTACGAGCTCTCCGTCCTCTGCGACATCGACATCGCCCTCATCATGTTCTCCCCCTCCAACCGCCTCAGCCACTTCTCCGGCCGCCACAGGTGATCTGATTGACGTGCTCGTTCCCGTCGAATTCGACCAGTGACATGCATGTGCATGACTGCGAAATCGCACGCATTTGGTTCATTTTTTTTTTTGGTAGGATGGAGGACGTGATCGAAAGGTACGTCAATCTCCCGGAGCACGACAGAGGAGGGTACGTTCGTGCGCATGCACTGCCAACAATTGCCACTTTCTTTTTTCCTTGCGAAAGAGCGCTTCTTCTCTTTAAAGGCAAACAGAAGTTTGTCATGAGTGGCCTTGTACTTATTGTTCTCCAATTCTTATACTGCAGAATAGTTCGGAACAGAGAGGTGACACATCATCAACAAATTTCCTAATTTCTTTCTGTTCCATTATCGATTTATCGTGAAGTGAGCTTCAAGGATAACCTCGCCAACTGACTGCCGTTGCCGTCTCGAACATGTATGCATGCACGCTCCAAAAAATTCAGTACCTCATCAAGATGCTCACCCAGCTCAAGTGCGAGGGTGACATAGCCGAGCAACTCACACCCAAGTATGCCACCCACCATTCTGTTTTTTTTCCCTGTTCCGATTTAATTATGCCATGTGCAAGTTCTTTTATTTTTTTGAAAAAAGGAAGTTCTTGATGTTAACCTGTTTACATCATTTTTGCATTATTTGGTGGTAATTTTGGGGAGCAGTAAAGGGCCAGTGAACTCCAACTTAGAGGTAACCCATGCATGCATCATCTCTGCCAGATCATCTATGTATGATCCAACAACGTGTACTGCAGATTCTTCCTGACCAGGGCGTTTTCTGTAATTTTGCACAGGAGCTTCACCAGGAGATCAGGAAACACCAGCACCAGCTGCAGGCCATGGAGGAGCGCCTCAGGTTTCACATGCTTTTCCCTCATCCGAACAATGCTTCATTTCCTCTCTACGCTCGCTCGTCACATGGGCATGTGCCGTTTCATTTCCTCAGGATGTTCGAGCCGGACCCGGCGGCGCTGGCGTCCATGAACGAGGTAGAGGCGGCCGAGAAGTTCCTCATGGACATCCTCACCCGCGTCGAAGAGCGCAAGGTCAGTGTCCTCACTTCGTCGTCGGCCTCAGCCAGCTCCCCTCTCTCTCTCTCTTTTTTTCCAGCTCAGCTCGCCGCCGCCGTCTTGAAACCCAAGCAAGATGACGGGGTAAATGACCCGGATTTCACGCGGGATCAAAAATTAACTGACCGCCGTGCGCGTGCATTCACTGCAGAAATATCTGCTGTGCAACCACATGGGCCCCTTCGACCCGTCGCCCTCCGACATGCAGCACGTAGTACGTGATCATGGGTTGATGGAGCCGGTAATTACTGGTGCTGATCCGGTTTAATTAATTAACGAGTGGTAATTACTCACTGACACGGGTACGTGCAGGTGTTCGGCATGGCGGCGCCACCGCCGCCGCCACCGCCACAGCAGCAGCAGCACGAGCAGCAGCGGGAGGACATGGGCGTGAACGCGTTCGGGGTCGCCGGCGACGTCGACGCGTGGTTCGCCGACGGGATGCCGGGGACGGGGCCCTCCATCTTCGGTGGGCCGGACCCGATCCTATCCTTCAGGTAGGTGGGCCGAATTAAAAAAAAGATATTTCCCATAACTAATACAATGGGCCAGGCCCCATGAGTTATGGCTGATGCTGGGCCGCGGCGGCCTTGTTTTTGTTTGTTTTGTTTCAGAGAGCAGGCGATGTTCGACTCGATGCGGCGGGACGCGGCGGGGGTGGCGGTGGACCCGGGCACGATGGCGGCGATGTGCCACGTGGACCAGCAGCAGCACGGCGGCGTCGGCGACGACTGGCAGCAGGCGTACGACCACTCGGCGGAGTTCCTGAACGCGCTCATCCCCTCCACGCCGTACCCACTCGACGACCACGTCGCGCGGGACGACGACGACGACGAGTTCATCGGCAAGCCTACTAGGTTCAGCGTGCACGAGCTCGAGGCGGTGATCCAGGACGCCATGGTGGCGGCGCCCGTGCTCACGCCGCCGCCGCCGACGATGGCGCCGCCACCACGAGCACCGCACGAGCACGAGCCGGCGGTGGAGACGGCGGGGAGTTGCCCCAACGTCCCGCTGGAAGGCGGTGACTGCACCGCCGGCGGCGGCGGCGCAGAGGAGCATGGCATGCCCGGCGGCGCGGTCAACATCGGCTAGCTAGCTCACGACGAGCTCATGTATTTTTTTTCTCTCTCTCTTCCCGGAATAAGAATAAACTGAACTAGCTTTAATCGTTGAAATGATTTATAGAAGAAGAAAGTGTTTTTCGTTTAGATGGCTGTAGACAGTGTTAGTTTAGCGTACCCAATCTTAAGAAATTGATCATAGTCTAACAAAATGTTGCAAATTGATCACCAGATATCGTATTTTGACATCAAGGTTGACAAATAACAAGTAGTCAAAAGTCGCCTCACGCTAACCAAAATACTCGCTATCTAGATTAGTAAGATTCAGCTCAGCGACACCTAAATTCTGATGGCATTTAACAGATAAATGCGCGCTCACGAATAGAAAAACAAACTTAGAATTATTAGGATATTTTTCAGTATCAAATAAAGAATTTCCTCTGAAAGCATCATGTCACCACTAATCTGCCTGCAAAAAAAAGAGAAAAAAAATATTCTTCATGGGCAGGAGGGGAGTAATTGACTCCTTTTTTATGAAAAATAATTGCATCAACGGAAAGTTAGCGGGCAGATGTGTTAAATGCTGGCATGCATTCTGACTACATAAGCTGTCCAGGCGTCTACAATCATTAAAATTCTGATGGTTGGTCATAACAGAAGCAGGTAACTCACAGTACACCACGAAGAGCATATCCATACATCCTTCTCCTCAGATGATGCCTAAAGAGTAGTTAACATTTAACACAAGAGAAATATAATACATTGCTTTGTGCAAGAAATACACCATTTCACATTCAAGCCCCGAGGGGCCAATTTGTTCAATGTTGCATGGAACACCTAGAGAACCTCAGCTGGTTCATAAATTCCATGACGAACAGCTGCTGCTGGTGGTAAAGACACTTCAGTTCATCAGAAAACACTCTGAAACAATTGATAACATTCAGTGAACTAAATTTAAACTTGGCGAACATAGATCTGCAGGTGTATGTGAAAGAGCGACATAGCTCTTATTGTGTTGATCAGACAAGGTACATTACGAGAAAGCAGAAAATAGGAGGGGTTCTGGAGATATTCTGTGAGTACGAAACAATGTTACATGGCACCTGGTGTTCTGTTCATGCTATTTGTACACAATGCTAGAAAATTGGTAGGAGTACTCTGGTCAAAACAACTAGATTTAAGTTTTATTCATAGATAATCTGCTAGCTCCAGGTAAATTTGATTTCTCTACACATTTGCTTAGATTTTCTACAACTTTACCTACAAACAACACACCTCATGAAGACCTTCCAATGCATTTAAAACAAAAGTTACGTTAAGAGTCTGAATGGAATATAATCAGTGAGAAGGATATTACCTATTTTAGTCGCATTTAAAAAGGATGCTTTCAAGTAACAACTAACAACCTAACCTGAATTTAGAAATAATATGAGAGATCATAATGCTGTTGCCTGATACTGGTACTTACACCGACAAATATTCTATGTTACAACTTACAAGTTTAATTTAGAAAGAAAGACTAGCGTATAAAGTATATTTGATTCGGACTCTCCAATTCTTAGATTTTGACAAATCAGACACATCATCACTTCATAGACGATCCGAATAATATTTGATAGTGAAAATATCATTATCAGGGAACATAAAGCTGCCGCCTCTAATTTCCATTTCTTGTGAGTTTTGGTTTGGCTACAAGAGTGTAAAGATGAACAATCTAATACTCCCTCCGTATCAAAATATTTGTCGCCATTGAATTTTTTCATAACGTTTGGCCATTTGTCTTATTTAAAAATTTATGCGAGTATCATTTATTTTATTTGTGACTTTATCATCAAATGAATTTTGAGTTTGACTTATCTTTTTGTATATTTACAACAATTTTTTGAATACGACGAATGGTCAGATGTTGCAAAAAAAGTCAACAGCGACAAATATTTCGATATGGAGGGAGTACCAGATTTCAATTTAATGGAAGGAACCAAAATGCTAGCCCTCAATTGGAATCTACAACCTCCCAAATATCATAAGCATCATACACACCCTCAATTCAGAAGCATCACACTTCTACTAGCACACGAACTCCAAAAAGTCATAAGGATTGAAGGAAATCAGACCATAGCATTTTTTGAATAAGTACTTCAAGGAATTAGAAACCTCTAACCTTGTAACGGCAATTATGACCCAATCCATTCTTTACGGATTTAATTATTTAGCCAAAGGAACCTCTGCACTTGCGAGACCAGCATAAGCAATTTCTTGACTTCCGACAGCCAGAATTGGATCCCAGTTGTTTATTACCTTGGCTCTGACCATAATCATATGTGAGCTCCGTCATTGGAGGAATATGCTTAATTGCAAAGAAAGCAATGTGTGGATATTCCTCATCACCATGATCATACAAAACTGGTTGCCAAAAAACATTAGGTGAGCAGCTGTGGTTCATAAAGCGAGCTACGTTGCCGGTTCGTTTTGCGCTAATGGTGATTGGCAATTGCTTGGGTGTCTCATTTGAGTCAGAAAGATTATGTTCACCCAGTAATTCTGGTGCATAGTTCCATTTTAAATTCTGCTCGGAAGGAGGGGTCTCAAAGATGTAGTCATCTTCTCCATCCACACTATTTTTGTCAATAATTTCACCTGCATATTCACAGATAAATGTTCCAGCTCGAATTGGGTCCCAGCTACGAAGGCCCCAACCACGATCTCCTGTCTTAAACACTTCAAAATGGATCTGGGCACCTTTCTGTACAACTCGGTTCCGGCAATTATGTGAACAAGTGCAGGAACCATTACACTCATATAATATAGGCATGCGGCTAACAAGTATGCCTGAAGCACTATAAGGAAGGTCACCAGCATTTCGGTGCGTACAAGAGCAGTTGTTATCACCAGGGAGGCATACACTTGCGCATTTGCATCCTTGCATCTTTCGCATTGAGCTCAGCAAGTTCCCATAGTTCAATTTAGTCGTATAGGTGAACTGGATAGGACCCTTCTCATCGTCAACCTCATTTACAAGGCAAACGGGCTTACTTTCCACACCATATGATATGTCACACAATATAACATGGTCTCTAGATGATGGATTTTCCCTCCATTTTTCAGTTTTCTTCCACATTGCAATGCCATCAGGCTGGCCAGGTTCCCTGAGTAACTTGTGTTTAAAAACATTGAAACCAGATTTAGCTTTATCCACCCAAGATTCTTTGATCTTGTAAAGGCCATCATATATGTATATCTTGCCAGTTGGACAAGTCAAGTCTTTCACGCTCCGAATGACTCTAATCGGATTACCTCTAAGCAAACTCCTCTCCAGTGCAAGGTTACCCCTCTCAAGTTTTTGATCATCCTTGCCAGACATGCCCTGTCCAGTGTAAACTAGAACATCTGGATCATCTTCGGTATTATCATACACACCAGCTGACACGACACTAATAGCCACAGGATCCTCCTCATTACCAAACTTAGCGGACATGTAATCAATACCTGCCATGCTCTGACTATTCAGCCCCACCAGGCACATCTCAATTCTGAAGTAGAACATGTCACCAACCTCAACACCTGGAACCTCTCCAATCTGCTTATTCTTATTCACACGAAGTTCAGCATTAATCATGATGCTCCCAGCCTTCAAGTTATGTTGCTGCTTTGTAGCTTGCTTCACCTCATCCAGCTGCATAAGCCTCCGCCGCAGTGCGTCAAACATCATGAGTACATTATCTGCAGATTCTCTAGGATCATCTGAAGACAATGATGGAAGCTGGAGCAGAGTGGTGTCAATTTTCCTAGGCCGTCCACGTTTTGTTGCACTAACAGTACCATCATCTACTGAACTTGCAGTTACTGAATCATCTGGCATACGCCTTGGACGTCCCCTCTTCCTTTTACCACTTTCAGGTGAGGTGGTTGCAGGTGTCTGAAAAGTGGGCTCATTATCTTTTGAGTGAATTGGAGGAGTCAAAGTATCTGAACTATCCTGAAAACGTTTGGGACGTCCCCTTTTCCTCGTACCAGATTCAGGTACAGTGGGTGCAGGAAGTGAAGGGGTATTATCTGCTTGAGGAGCTGAAGGAGTTGACAGGACAGGAACGTCTTGCACACGCTTGGGTCGTCCCCTCTTCCTCTTGCCACCTTCCTGTGCAGTGGCTGCAGAAGGCGTTGGGGAAAGAACATTCCCACCTTCTTGATGAGCTGAAGGAACCGAAGAAAGTGAAGGAATAGCAGGAGCTGGAGGAACTGAAGGAGCTGAAGGAACAGTAGTATCTGACACACGCCTGGGCCTGCCCCTCTTCCTCTTACTGGGTTCTGATGTGGCAGCTGACAGAGGAGTTTGCAAAGGAGTGGCAGCTGACAGAGGAGTTTGCAAAGCAGTGGCAGCTGCCGGAGGAGTTTGTGAGGAAGTGACCAAACTGTTGATTGGAGTACCATTAGCATGAGCAGCTCCATTCATATTAACCCTCTGATGCTGTCCCTGACTGGGTTCTGCAGGAGCAGCAGGTGCTGCAAACATTGGTGGAACACCAACCGGCATGCCCAGTGCTGTGCTGCCAGCATGTGGTCCAAATGGGGTCACACAGACAAATGAAGGTGAGTTTTGAGGGGTGAATGTGTGAAGCCCTAGTGGTGCAGGGAACATGGGGGTCAACGTACGCAAGGGTTTGGCATCAACAACTGCTGCATTCAATGGAATTGAAGCCTTCTGCTGAGCCATTGTAAGCCACCAATTGACCTTTTAGTAAAGCAAGTTGTAATGTCACTAATTCACTGTTTTCTTTGTACTTTCCTCTGTAGATGCTTGCAACTCATGCTTCAGAGAAAGCTGAAAAAGGGTGGGAAAGATCCATCAGTGTCAGTGCAATGAATAAGAAAAAGTCATTTTTGGCAGTTTCATATTTCCAGGTTTATAATAAGCATAAGCAAGCTCAAGATGCCATTTACAATTATAAGTACCAAATAAAAGTAACAACACCATAAGATATGCTAGCCAATGGGAAGAAAAACCAGGAGTTGCACGAGAAGCAAGTAAGGGCAAATAAAACTAAAAGTCTTGCTGTGGGTACCTCGTATGAGTAAATAAGTACTTGTTCCAGTATAATAAACTGAATGTTGATTTGGTACACGTATTTGCCAAACCATTTTAACACAGTCAATCGCGTGTACTCAATGATTACATGAGAGACTGGCACAAGTATAATATCATAAAACATACTTTTATATTGTTATTTATTTATACTTCTTTCCTAATTACAACATCAAAATAACATTTGTAAGCTGAAACAACTTCTACTAGTATTATGCTTGGTTTTGCCAGGACCTACATTGTAGGTGACAAAGTTAAAAGGTGATCTGTAATAACCAGAGGGGGGCAGTTACTTCTTTGTTAAATTTGACAAAAAGGTGCGGGTAGGTAGTTAATTTTATTACCTCCATATTTGTCGTGCAATTAATTTCATGATCTTCTGCATCATTGTTCACATGACGATGACTTGGCGTCTAGTGGAAACATTATTTCTTCACTACAAATTGGTATCTTTTCTGCAAGTGGGCAAGTGCAAGAATGGGCGGTCACGTTGCAGTCAATAGGAGTACATTAGAAATAAAATCAGATGAGTAAGTTATGAGATAATTTCATAAGCACCTATCAAGACGGCACAGTTTTACATAAATATAAAAAAAAACCCATGCTATTGGAAGGGCTTCTCGTGGCGGATAAATCCAGGCCAGCTAAGAAAATTGCGGGGGTGGGTCATGGGTGGGGTGGGGTGTGTGTGGGTAGGGGAGGGGGGTACTATGGATACTCTTTCGCTAGTGCTCATACGAGCATCAGATAAAATGCCATCTACTAATTCAAAGTGTTACAAAGACTTCTGTACTCTGGAGCTCACAAAAGAGTAATCAGGTTGATCCAAGAGAAAGCCTAAGCAACACGTTTGGCTTCATATGAACAGGTTAAGATGTTCAGAAAACATAGAAGCATAGGTCTACAGCAACAACGGATTTTACATTGAGCTGGCTACATAACGAAACTATATTGCTTGTTATATAGACCAAAGGACAACCAGCAACTGGCAAAGCACAAATCTACTACAATCTCCACCTTGCAGAGAGCATCAGTAGCATGACACACAAAGAAAAGACAAAACATGCTTAACATTAAACCTGCAACTAGATGACAATAGAAGTTATTATTTATCAATGCTATGTGAATATTTAGAAGCTACTTCAAAATAAACACACACTCAATCATATGTGTGCACACTATTCCTGCTAGTTTTTATTTTTATTTTTTTTAGATCAGCCGAATTAACAAGAGAGCATGTTTTGTGGTATTAAATGCATGAACATAAACTAATACACTCAACAATGAACTCAGTCTGATGATGCTAGCAAATATCAAGCATGAACAGCATATTTTTGGGAAGAAATGAGTAAGGGAGTGTGCAATATTTAGATCAAGTGGTGTGTGAGTGTTTCCATGCAAGAGTGTGCTGATTTTGGCTTGCTATTTTGATGTTACGATTTGGGGATTTTGGGCTGGCTTACCCGATACCCCTTTCTCCCCTCTTCCTTTTATTGATACATATGCAAATAGGTCCCTCTGGTCTTACATAAATACACTACTCAACAACACTCCCCCTCAAGATGGGCTAAAGATATTAATCATGCCCATCTTGTTGTTAGATGTATATGTATTCTTGTAGATTTCCCGTTGTATAAGGGGTTTTGTGCATATTTCCTAATACCTGTACCTGTATATATTTGGGCCTAGAGCCCCCATATTGAATACAAGTGCTATTCATAACATGGTATTAGAGCCAGGTTCAAACTAGGGTTTAGATTTCTTCTCATCTACCCCAGGCGATTTTTTTTTTTTCTCCCTCTCCCGCACGTTGCACTTGCGTGCCTTATTTTCCAGCCTCTCAAATCAGATCGATTTTGCTGGTTTTCTGGATTGCTGCTGACCAATCGACGTTGGTTCTCGCGCTGATTCGTCCTCCGCTCATCGTCCGCGCGGTCATCGATTCGTCTGCCCGGCCGTCAGTTCGTCATCCGGCGGCCGTCGGTTCGTCAACTCGATTCCTCCGCCAGCCCGTCGATCCGTCGCCAATCCCTGCTGTTTCGCCGTTTCGTCCGCTTGCCCATCGATCTGCTGGGCGGGCGTGCTTGTTTCTGCTGGGCGGAACGGAGGACTCTGTTTTTCCGCTCGTGGTTTGCTGGGTGGAACGGAGGGTTTTCTGCTTCGTGTTTTCCTTTGTTGCCTGGTCTCTCACGTGAAGAGATAAGGTAAAAAAAAAAAAAAAAAAAAAAAAAAAAAAAAAAAAAAAAAAAAAAAAGGAGGAGAACTACTGTTCTGTTCAGAGTTTCGTTCGACTTTCTTTGTCGACTTTCTCTGATCTGAACTTTTCAGTAGGGTACTTCAAAAAAAAAAAAAAAAAAAAAAAAAAAAAAACGCTGCTGCCTGCGCCGCTTTTATTTGCGCTCTCGCCGTCGCCCGCCGCTTTTCCTCTGCGCTCTCGCCGTCGACATGGCTCCTTCGACCGCATCTGGTGGTGTTCCCCTTCTTCGCTGTCCGGTGCTTTTCGTTGGCACTAACTATCGTGACTGGGTTCCTCGTCTTCGAATTCACATGCGTGGCTTGCGTCTTTGGGAGTTTCTTACTGGTGATCTGCCTTGTCCACCTCGTCCTGCTGCTCCTGCACAACCTGTGTTTCCAGTTCAGCCTGTTCTTTCGAAGACAGCTGATGATGCAGAGAAGCAGGAGTTTGACCGGTCGCTTGCAGCTTATGATGCTCGTGTGGTGCAGTTGCAGACTGATTATGAAGAACGCATATCCTCTTATGAGTCAGAGTTTGCTGCATACAGGGCCTGGATTGATGAGGATGCTCGAGCTGCTTCTATTCTTGTTGCTAGCATGGAGGATCATTTTTCTGCAGACATTGTTGAGTTTGAGTATGCACATCAGATGTGGGCTTTCCTTCGTGAGCGTTATGAGCCTTCTGGACAGTCCACCTATCTTGCTGCCATACGTCAGGAGCAGCTTGTTCGACAGGGTGATAGCACCGTTGATGATTTCTATCGTCAGATTTCTGCTATTTGGCGTCAGCTTGACATTCTTGGTCCTCAGTTGTCTCCTAGCACTTGTCAGTCCTGCCAGAGTCAGAAGCATGCCCTCGAGCTTCGTCGCACTTATGACTTCTTGACTCGGCTTCGTGATGAGTTTGAGCCACTTCGTGCTCAGTTGCTTGCTCGTCATCCTTGTGTTTCGCTGATGGATGCTCTTGCCGAGGTTCGTAATGAGGAGATTCGTCTTCGTACTGCTGGTCTGTTACTGTCTCCTTCGGTGTTGGCTGCTCGTTCATCACCTATAGCTCCTCCTCCTGCGGTGCCTCCTCCGTCTGGGAGAAGAGGTGGTGGTAGTGGTCTTCATTGCGATCATTGTGATAGAGATGGACATGTGGAAGCTTATTGTTATAGGAAGAAGAAGGAACAAAAGACTCGTTCTCGCAGGTCTTCACAAAATGCTACTAGTCCTAGTACTGGAGGTTCTCAGAGGAGCTCTGCTGGTTCTGAGACACAGGAGATCATCAGGTTGCTCAGTCGCCTTGTTGCCTCTCCGTCATCAGGAGTTGCTGGTTCTGTGACTCAGCCTTCTGCACTGTCAGGTTCTGCTGCTGCTTCTCAGTCTTCTCTTGAGGGATCACACACCTCTTCTACTCCAGGTACTTGTCCATGGATTCTTGACTCCGGTGCTTCTTTTCATATGACTCCATATCGCACTTGTCTCTCTTCCATGGTTTCTCCATCTCGTTCCTGTTTTGTTCATACAGCCGATGGATCTTCTCTTCCTGTTGTAGGGCAGGGTACTCTTTCATCTAACTCTTTTTCTGTTCCTGATGTCTCTTGTGTTCCTGATCTGACCATGCAGCTTATGTCGGCCGGTCAGCTTACTGATCATAACTGTCGTGTGATTCTTGACCCTGATTTTTGTTACATTCAGGATCGTTGCACGGGTCAGTTGGTTGGCACTGGCCCTCGGCGCCGTGATTCACAGCGTCTCTGGGAGCTTGACTGGCTTCATCTTCCTTCCGCTGCGTCCGCCAGTCTTGTTGGCTCTGCTTTTGCTGCATCGACCACCTCTTCCTTCGCTCAGTGGCATCATCGTTTGGGTCATATTTGTGGCTCTCGCTTGTCCACTATGATTCGTCGTGGTCTTTTAGGGTCTGTTTCAGGTCATGAGTCTTTACATCAGTGTCAGGGATGTAGGTTAGGCAAGCAGATACAGCTTCCCTATCATTCTAGTGAGTCAGTGTCTCAACGTCCTTTTGATCTTGTTCATTCAGATGTATGGGGTCCTGCTCCCTTTGTTTCTCAGGGGGGGCATCGATATTATATACTTTTTATAGATGATTTTTCTCGCCACACATGGGTTTACTTTATGAAACATCGTAGTGAGGCTTTATCCATCTATAAGACTTTTACTGCTATGATTCGCACTCATTTTGACACTTCTATTCGTGTTTTTCGTGCTGACTCTGCGGGAGAATATCTTTCTGGAGCTCTTCGTCAGGTTCTCTCTGAGCATGGCACTCTTGCTCAGTTTTCTTGTCCAGGTGCTCATGCCCAGAATGGCGTTGCTGAGCGCAAGCATCGTCATCTTCTTGAGACTGCTCGTGCTCTTTTGCTCGCTTCTTCTGTTCCTCCTCATTTTTGGGCTGAGGCTGTCTCTACTGCCAACTATTTGGTTAATATTCAGCCTTCTTCAGCCCTTCGTGGAGGTATTCTTGTAGATTTCCCGTTGTATAAGGGGTTTTGTGCATATTTCCTAATACCTGTACCTGTATATATTTGGGCCTAGAGCCCCCATATTGAATACAAGTGCTATTCATAACACTTGTTACACATGATTACAGTTTCACTAGGGCCTAACCCTTTTGTGAGGCAATCAGCTGGCTGTTCACTAGACTTTACATATCTCAATTTCAACACACCACTATCGAGTTTTTCCTTGATGAAGAACCTATCAATTTCAATGTGCTTTGTACGGTCATGCTGAACTGGATTGTTTGCAATATTCATTGCAGATATGTTGTCACAATTCAGCACCATGGTGTTATTTCTCAGTAGCTTCAGTTCAGTTAGCAGGTTCTTCATCCAGATCATCTCACTCAGGGCCAAGGCCATTGCTCTGTATTCAGCTTCTGTAGTTGATCTTGCCACCACCTCCTGCTTCTTGCTTCTCCAAGATACAATATTACCTCCTACAAACACACAGTAACCTGAAGTAGACCTCCTGTCATCAATGTTGCTTGCCCAATCAGCATCACAATATCCCTCTACATTCAAGTGTTGGTTCTTTTTGAACCACAAACCTTTCCCAGGGCTATTTTTCAAATACCTCAGGATTCGATACACTGCATCCATGTGTCCAGTTCGGGGATCATGCATATAGCGACTCACTACACTCACTGCATATGAGATATCAGGTCTTGTGTGACATAGATAGATGAGGCGCCCAACCAGCCTCTGATAGGATTCCTTATTAACTGGATCTCCTGAATCAGAACATAACTTATGATTCCTGTCAATTGGAGAGGTTGCAGAACGACACCCTAGCATTCCAGTCTCAGTCAGTAAGTCAAGCACATATTTCCTCTGAGATAGAACTATACCTTTTGAGGATCGAGCAATCTCAATGCCAAGGAAATATCTCAGTTGTCCCAAATCTTTCACCTCAAATGTCTTTCCTAGCCTCTCCTTTAAGCATCTGATCTCCTCAACATTGTCTCCCGTAATCACTATATCATCAACATAAACTGCTAATATAGTGATATATGGTCCCCTATGTTTGTAGAAGACAGTATGATCTCCATTGCACTGAGAGTAATCCATGCCACAAACTGCACGCCTAAACCTGTCAAACCAGGCCCTAGGTGACTGCTTCAAGCCATACAAGGATTTCTTGAGTTTGCATACCTTTCCAATTGTTTGCCTATTTGAGAAACCCGGTGGAACCTCCATGTACACTTCTTCTTCCAAGTTACCATGCAAAAATGCATTTTTCACATCCAATTGATGAAGAGGCCATCCAAAGTTAGCTGCACAAGATACCAGCATCCTCACTGTGCCCATCTTTGCAACTGGTGCAAATGTTTCATCATAGTCAATTCCATAGGTTTGGCTGTAACCTTTTGCAACCAGCCTCGCTTTGTACCTATCCACTTTACCCTCAGGGGTTTGCTTCACAGTAAACACCCATTTACATCCAACTGCTCGTTTACCAGCAGGGAGAGGGACAAGTTCCCAAGTCTGGTTCTTTTGAAGGGCATGAAGTTCCTCCATCATTGCGCTCTTCCATCTTGGATCTTGCTTAGCACACCGCCAATCACTTGGAATAGGCACTGTCTGTAGGGATGCAATGAATGCTCAATATGCAGGTGAGATATGTACATAAGACATGAAATTTGCTAAGTCGTGTTTCTCAAAACCATAACGGACAGGTGGCCCACAAGTCCTACGGCCACGCTGTAATGCAAGAGGTAAGTCTACCTGCTCAGATGGGGTGGAATTAGTACCTCTTGTTTCTTGAGATGAAGACATAGGAGAGATTTCCGGGAAGAGACTTGGGACTGGAGTACTTGGTGCACTTGCACTTGGCACATCTGGCTGGGATTGTATATTCTCTTCTACCACTTCTTCTACTCCCTCAGTTGTTCTCTTCCCCTGTCCACCAAATCTCTGCCTCCTATACACCTTCAACTCCTTATTCGCCCTTGCTTTCTCCCCCTGTTCACCAACCTTCTGCCTCTCGTATACCCTTACTTCCTTGTCCACCCCTCCAATTCTTCGTGTTCCAGTCACCTGTCCTTCAATCACAGGACATGGAATGGTTCCTATAACCACCCCCTCTTGAATGTTGCTGTCTTCACTAACCTTTTCCCCTTCACTTCTTTCCTCCTGCTCGCCATGACTTGGAATTATCCCTATAACTCCACTGTCCTCCACGGTCTCCTTCTCCCCCTCTTTCCTGAGATCCTCATCATCAGGAGAGATTTCCTCCCAAAACCGAGCAAGATCTTCCTGATTCTTATAATAAGGCTCCCACTCACGAAAAGTGACATCTATACTTACATATAACTTTCTTCCAATGGGGTCCCAACATTTATACCCCTTTTGGCGAACTCCATACCCAACAAACACACATTTTATTGCATGTGGATCTAGCTTGCCAACCTTAGACCGAAGGTCTTGCACAAAGCACACACATCCAAACACCTTTGGGGGAACTACAAATTCTCCCTTACCAAATAGAAGTTCAGCAGGAGACTTCATTCCAAGTATTCTTGAGGGCATACGATTGATCAGATATGCTGCAGTCATGACAGCCTCACTCCATAGAAACTTTGGTACATTCATCTGAAACATAAGAGAGCGTGCTACCTCCAACAAGTGACGGTTCTTCCTCTCTGCAACTCCATTTTGAGAGGGTGTTCCTGGACATGTAGTTTGATGAAGCATTCCCTGTTCTGATAAATACACAGCAAACTCCTTGTTAATATATTCTGTTCCATTGTCAGACCGAAGAATGTGAACCTGCTTACCAAACTGGGTGGACACCATCTTGTGAAAATCCTGAAAACATTTGATCACTTCACTTTTGTTTTTCATCATATAGATCCAAGTCATACGAGTGAAGCAATCAATAAATGTGACAAACCATTTAACTCCACTTAAAGAAGTAACAGGACATGGGCCCCAAACATCAGAATGTATTAATATAAATGGTTCACAACTCCGAACACCACTAGGACGATATGATGATCTTGTATGTTTGCCCAGCTCACAAGCATCACATACCAACTTCTTTTTGTCTACTCTCATGAAGAGTTCACCATACATCCGACTCATACTGTGAAAGGATGGATGTCCTAGCCTACGATGATGCAGCAAAATATCTTCCTCCACTCCTTGTGACAACAAAATATCTTTCTCCATTCCTTGTGACAACAAAATATCTTTCTCCATTCCTTGTGGCCCTCCTTCTAGCGCCAAGGCCATATCTGCCTTGCCAATGTACCATAGCCCATTACGCCTGACTCCAGTCCCAATCTTCTTCCCAGTCCTCTTCTCCTGAAAGACACAAGAATCCTCATCAAAAAGGACAGTGCATTTAAACTGGTCAATGATGGAGCTAACTGAAAGAAGATTGACTGGAAAGGATGGGACATGAAGGACAGATCCTAAGGTGATATGTGGGGTGCACCCTACTGATCCTACACCCTTAATGGGTTGTGAAGTTCCATCAGCCGTTTGAATAGTTTCTAGGTGTGTGTATGATGTGTAGGATGTAAAAATATCTGATGTGCCTGTCACATGTTTAGATGCACCAGAATCAATGATCCAATCTAAGTGAGGATGATATGATGATGCAAGTGCATGTGCCTGAGTACCTTCACCCTCACAGGCGTAGTTGGCAAAGTTACCAAAATGAGTGACAGGTGCTGTTGCAGATCCTTGTGGAGAGACGCTTGTGGAGTTCTCTGAGCTTTTGCTCTTCTGCCAGGCTTCCCATTCTGCTGCCTGCTCAGCAGTTAGAGTGACATGTGAGGTCTCTTCTGTCATGGCTGCATTAGACCTAGTACCACCCCGACCTTTGCCACGACCACGAACTCCACCACGACCCCCACGGTTGCAATCAAAGCCACCACGGCCTCCACGACCACCATCAAAAACACCACGGCCTCCACGGCCACCACGGCCTCGGCCGCGACCTCCACGGCTACCATAGTCCTCATAGCTGTTGTAGTTCTTCGGTTGAGGACAGTTGTAGCTCAAATGACCCTTCTCACCACAATTGAAACAGCTCCTGTCATCAGCTATGGTGTAGGCTGATGTCACATGATTGTGGTCACCCATAACCCGCTGCCTGATTTCTTCTTGGACCATGGCTGAGATAGCCTCCTCCAAGCTAGGAAGGCTGTCCTGGTGGCAGATAGCAGCTCTTCTATTCTCAAATTCAGGATTCAACCCTTTTAGAAATTGGGTTACCCTTCTGTCCTCCACCCACTTCTTCACAGCTATAGCATCATTTGGAGTTTCCATCCGGAGTGGAGCATAATGGTCCAGCTCACCCCATAGGTATTGCAACTCACTCGCATACTGCTCAACTGTCTTTCCTTCTTGCTTCACTGTATCAACCTTACCCTGAATTTCCATCATCATCATTACATTCCCTTTCCCTGAGTACATGTTACCCAGGGTCTTCCAGATTTGTGCAGCTTTCCTCATTGCTTCAACCATCTTAGCAACAGATGGAGCCATAGAAGCCATCAACCATGCAACTATAGTAGAGTTAGTTGCATGCCACACCTTCCACTCGGTACTAGCTTTATCAATTGGTTCTACACAGCTCTCTTCCAAATAATGTTCTAGCCCTTTTGCACCTAAAAGGACTTGCACTCTTCTCGACCAGCTCAAATAATTCCTACTGCCTTCCAACTTCACTTCATTTGGCACAAGCTCAAGCTTCACCTCAGGCAGTCCTGACATCACCTTGGGAGTAAGCAAACCCACTTCCATGAGACCCTGAATCATGCACCGCATCTCATTCATCATCTCACTCTTAGTGATTGGTGAATCTTCACCGCTGCCACCTGCAGCCTTCTCCTTTTCTGACTCAGCCTTCTTCATAGCTGCAATTTCTTCAGGACTCATCATCTCCAGTAGAGCAGTGCCAACTTCCCGTGCAGAACTTCAACAACACAACAGCATCTCTCTTCCCCCCCTTTACTTTTCCTCCAACTCAACCTTCCTTGCTGCAGATCTTCAAGTAGGAGCACGGAGGCCAGACCAGCTCATCTTCTCTAACTTCAATCCATCTTGAATCGAGCAGATGGGCTGGACGGGCGGCGCCTCCCGCGGCACCAAGGAAGGCGACCTGCTGGGAGGCGGGGCCGCAGCCCCTACACGCAGTTGAGCGCCCCCCCCCCCCCCCCCTTGCGCTGCTAGCTCAGGGTTGGCGCTGGGCTGGAGCAACGGCAAGCTGGTGATGAGCTGCGGCGGCGGCGGCTCGATGGATCGACGGCGGCGGCGCTAGGGTTCCTGAGCGGCTCTGTATACCATGTTACGATTTGGGGATTTTGGGCTGGCTTACCCGATACCCCTTTCTCCCCTCTTCCTTTTATTGATACATATGCAAATAGGTCCCTCTGGTCTTACATAAATACACTACTCAACAACATTTGACCTTGTTAGCAAGTCAAAATCAAAGCTTATATAGTACCAACAGGCTGCTGGTTCAGAAATGTTTACATATCTAATATTTAATGTATGCAGCAACCAGCAAGTAGCATAGTAAAGGGGAAAACACAAAATGTCTAAAGTACGATCAAATTGGCAATGTGGAAGTATTACTTAATGTCTAAAGGACTTGACTATTTCTAAACACAGGTTCATTAAGCAATGGTAAAAGACAAATGTCACGTCAGTGTCAGTGTTCTGACCATGTGAACTCGATTACTCAAGAATCTGATCAGATATCTTTAAAGTGAGAACTTGGCTCTGTTAAGTCTGAGCATGTTCATACAAGTTGTATCATACTTACAGATACAGGTCACCCCATACTCCTCCATAACCTAAACATATGACTTTGCGACAACAGGATCCGCGATGGCATTGTCATTGCCTTGTAGAGAATAATCCATTTTGTTGTTTAGGTACTCAAGTTTCATCATATCCCTTTCATCCATAGGCCCATAGGTAATACCTTCTCTCCTTGCACCTCGTTTATGTTTTCTAGACTCAATAATCATGGCCATCATTGACGACAACACGTATGCAGCAGCAGCACAAATTACAACTTTTGTCCTCTGATCCATGTACAATAGAATAACCAATGTGTTGAAAGGCATCTCAGAATACACATCACAGATATGGTATGCAGCCTATAGCAGTACAGCACATACTACGTCAGTACACACTACTTTCCTGAGTTGCAAGACCTTGCAAATGCATTTCACACACAGAAACAGAAACAAGGCTCAGGCACTAGGGTTTCCTTACCTTGGGCAAACTAAGCCGAGATGCTGCGGGTGAAGGAGGCCGCGGATGGGGGCTTAGGGCACCGGCGTTTCTGTTGCGGTGACGCTCACACCGGACGGAGAAGGAGGCGCGGATGGTGACGAATTGCTGGCGGGGAGGGAAGCCGCGGACGGGGACGACCCTGCTCGCTGGCGCCCGACGGAGAGAGAGGTCGCCGATGTGGAGGACGGCGACAATCCGTTCGCCGCCGACCGAGGAGCGAGCGCGGATGCGGCAAGGGCGCCGCCGAGATCCGAT
The DNA here is from genome assembly GCA_015476505.1 of Urochloa ruziziensis. Lineage (NCBI taxonomy): Eukaryota > Viridiplantae > Streptophyta > Magnoliopsida > Poales > Poaceae > Urochloa > Urochloa ruziziensis. The sequence continues at coordinate 35,995,090 of CM027126.1, read as the reverse complement.
GCGCCGCCCCTGTCTTGTCACGAACCTGGCTTCTCTGCATTCAGCATCAGAGTTCTCGGTTTCGGGCTTTCGGTTTCGTCAGTATCGCGTGGATCAGAGCAAGCCAGCACTCAGCAGCTTCTGTACTGACTGACTACTGAGTGAACGGCTGCCTTCTGTAATCATCCTCCGTCGCGCATCCAACGCTCCACATCAAGTCGGCACTGGATTAACGTCTAAACTCGTTTTGACAGGTGTAATAGCGCATCAGTTACTATGTGTTTATTTTTGAAAAAAAAGTCTAAGTTCTTCCCTTCAAATATAACTAAAGTCTGGACAAGGATGGCAATGGGGCGGTTTCGGGTCGGATATCCGCGGGTTTCGGGTCTAGCGGGTTTGGTTTTGGTTTGAATTTCTCACCCACGGTTTTCGGGTTCGGGGCCCCGAAACCTATCGGGTTCGGTTTCGGGTTTGGGTTTTCACCCGTGGATACCCAATAGATAACCGAAATAAATCATTAGGAATTAAAACTCATGTTTTTTAATATACTAATAATAACTTGTTTACTTATATACTACTCTAAGTTGACTCAGGCAACTATTTACCATTTGTTGCCTCTTGTTTAGTTGTTTATACATGTGAATATGTCATATATCATGCATATGTTTATAAAATGTCAAATTGTTCTTAATATTTTGCTATACAAAACGAGTTTCGGATATCCAATCGGGTTTTGGGTATCCTCAGGTTTCGGTTTCGGGGATGGATTTTCACCCGAATCGGTGTTCGGGGCGGTTTCGGGTTTTAAGTTCGGGTTTCGGTTTTGGGTGCCCAGACACTCCACCCGATCCGAACCCGACCCGTTGCCATCCCTAAGTCTGGATAATCCCCTAAACTATTGTTTGGTTCAATTTTCCCCAAAAGCCCAAACTATACCATCGATTCAATTTACCCCTAATACAATTTGTAAACTAGCACCACTTCAAAATAAAGTACATTAAAAATAATAAACTGATTTTGAGTAGGTGTGAACAAAAAATCATGTGTGAGAGGATCCTCTACATACAAACTGAAGAATACGAAGATCAAGAAGCAATGGGTTCACACATAGACCCAACTGATGCATCACGTTCCAACCTTTAGCCTCTTTCTCTCACGGTAACAGAGGATGCCATTATTTGTTCCCCCTTGTATCGCCAGCATGGAAATGGCTAGTGACGTAGGACTGCCAATGCAGCTCCTATGAAGGGAAGGTCCTTTATATTATGCATCCTGATCTTCTCTGTTAAGATACATTTGTTGTAGCCTTGTATAGGAAGGCAGGTTGTTATCTTCACGTGCTCAGAGATCACGTTAAACCTCTCGGCTTGTACTTAAAGATAGGATAGTTTGTTAGTTTCTTGTTGCTCTTGTAATCCAAGATGTACATGCCACGCCGGTGCGCTTTTCCCGGCCTATATTAACACGAAACTGTGGAGCCGAGAGGCAACACGTTCAATCTAATTTCACATGGTAATCAGAGCATCCTTCCTTCACAGGATCATCCATGGCGTCCCCATCATCCTCCGCTGCGTCTGCCATCGGCTATACGGTAACGGAGAAGCTGGCCAGGAACAACTTCCGTGAGTGGAGGGCGCAGATCATGTCCGCGCTGCGAGGAGCGCAGCTGGCGGGCTTCGTTGATGGTTCCACCGCTGTGCCGCCGGCGATCATCACCATCCCCGGCAAAGAAGGAGAGCCGGAACAGCAGGCTCCCAACCCTGCTCACGCACAATGGGTGGTTCAGGACCAGCATGTCCTGAACTACCTCTTCTCGTCGCTGTCTCGCGACGTCCTCACCCAGGTTGCAACCCTAGATACGGCTGCTGCGGTGTGGGCGGCCATCGGGGCGATGTACGCCTCGCAATCTCGTGCGCGTGTGATCAACACGCGCATGGCCCTGGCGAATGCAACAAAAGGCGCCGGCACCGTCACTGAATTCTTCACCAAGATGAAGGGCCTTGCGGACGAGATGGCGTCCGCGGGCAAGAAGCTCGAAGACGAAGAATTGGTGTCCTATTTCCTTGCTGGGTTGGACATCGATTTCAATCCTCTCGTGTCGGTTGTGGCCGCTCGGGTGGAGCCCATCTCCTTGGCTGAGCTCTTCACCCAACTCGTCAGCTTCGAGCAAAGGATGGATTTGCTCCAGGGCGGATCCCAATCCTCCGTCAACATGCCTCATGTGGGGGTCGTGGCAATGGTGGACAAGGTTGCGGCCGTGGAAATGGCAACAATGGCGGCGGCAACTTCGGCCGTGGACGCGGCAACGGCCGTGGACGCGGCAATGGCGGGCGTGGTGGCGAACGCGTCACGTGTCAACTTTGTGGCAAGGATGGTCATACTGTCCTCAAGTGCTACAAGAGATTCGACGTCTCCTTCACCGGCGCTCCTGAAAAGTCCGCGGCTGCAGCGACTACTTCCTCCTACGGCGTCGACACCAATTGGTACGTTGATTCGGGATCAACGGACCACATTACCATTGAGTTGGAGAAGCTCATCGTGAGGGACAAGTACAACGGCGCTGACCAGGTGTGAAAGTGCATCTAGGCCCCTAGTGGGTTTTGGTGAATTGAGTGACACCTAGATTAAAGAGCTAATGATCTTGTTGAGTTTATGAGCAGGAATTTGCCATAAAATCAATGAATTGGTTACAAGAGATTTATTCCATATGGTAATTCAAAGAGGCTCATACGACAAGTCATTTGACTAGGCTATGGTCAATAGTGAAAAATTGGCAAGCAATGAGTTAATCCGAATTGAGACATGTGTTCATGGCAACTATTTAATCTCATATCAAGATGAAGCTTGTTGATGATGCATAGCACTAGAAGGGATTCTCTTACAAAGAAATGAGATATTTGTTTAAAGAGAAGAACCAAAAATAAAATCAAAGTGCAAGCTAAGGGAAAATGGTCAAGAAAGATGATGGTATGGGACATCATTGATCTACACTTAATACATAGCTTGTATATGAGGCATGGACATTGTGATTCAAATCAAATGGTCAAAATTGATAAATGGACTTCATGAATGATGCAAGCCTACATGAAGCTCTAAGTGATGCAAAGGTGAAGAGTCGAAGTTCGGGATAGTGTTTCAAGGTACCAAGCAATGTGTGATCAAGTTGCGGCTTGAGTCATGTAGTCTTGGCTAAGGGTGAAGAAACTTTCTTCGGATTCAACTTAATGAATCTTGGTCATGAAGAGTTTATTGTAGAGAAGCGTCAATCTTCAAGAAACAAGTGAATTGAACTAGAAGTGGATTTCATTCAAAGACAAAGGTTCAAGTCACTAGCTCAAGGAAAAATGTGCTCAGTTCAAAGAACCAAATGAGATGCACTCCTCAGGTTGAAAAAGATCAAGACACGGCATGAATATGCAAATGAGAAGCTCAAGTTGTAGAAATCCATTTTATCTTTGATCTTGAGTATAGGTATGCCGTACTATCAAGAGGGATGCATCACATAGTGTTTTGGTTCAGTCTCAATGCTCAAGTAACCTAAGTGAGTTGAGAGAAACACAAAAGCCTCACTGCACACACTTGTGAGTTTCTGAGTGCATATACTCGGCAGTGCCGAGTTTGTCAACTCGGCAGTGCCGAGTACATAGAGTGCGCCAACGGCTAGTTCATTCAAATTCTCGGCAGTGCCGAGTTGGTGAACTCGGCAGTGCCGGGTTCACAACGGCTAGTAACGGCTAGTCTTCTTGGAGTGGAGTATTTATACCCCACGACCTCAACTGTTGCTAGCGGCTGCTTCTGAGGGTTTCTGTGTGCTTCCTTCCTGTTCTAAGCTAAGCAAAAGCCAAGTAAGCTCTCCCCAACCTCTCTTTGTGAGATTGCACATTCAAAGTGATATCTTTGAGTTGGGTTGAGAGAGAGATAGCTTGAGAGACATCAAGAGCACAGCAAAACCTTGAGCATTTGAGTTGGTACGAAATCGTGTGATTCGCATTTGTTACTCTTGGAGCTTTGCTCCTAGACGGCTAGGCGTTGCCCGGTGAGCACCCGGTTGTGTGGGCTGTCACGGGAAGTTTGTAAAGGTCGGTTTCCACCTCAAGGGAACCATTCTTCTTAGTGAAGGGCCATAGTGTGCTTGAGTAGCACTTTGGCGGGGAGGCTTCGCGGAGCTCCTCAAACGGAGAGTAGGAACCACTGATCTTGCCTTGTTGTGGGCACGCAGTGGGTCTGAACTTCGGTAAAATCCCTGTGTCAATTGTGATTGATTATTGTGTTGTGGATTTGAGGAGATCTCCATCGAACACTTGTGTTCTTGGAGAGATTGTTGTTTTTCTTGTTTGCAGGGACTGTGTGGACCTGCTAAGGAAAATCATCTGAGCATCCTCCACATTTGGGGTTTGATCCAAAACTTATTTACTCGCACTTAGAAATTGTACTCACTCTGCTCTGTGTGTACTCGGCAGTGCCGAGTTCATAAACTCGGCAGTGCCGGTTACATTGACTGCTCAGCCAAGTATAACTCTGTATACTCGGCAGTGCCGAGTTGGAAAACCCGGCAGTGCCGGTTTTGGCAGGCAATGAATTTTATCCGCTGCATTTTGAGTGAAATTTGTAGGTGCGCCTATTCACCCCCCCCCCCTCTAGGCGACATCACGGTCCTTTCAAGGTGCACACCGCAAGCGGAGCAGGTATGGAAATTGATCTGACTGGTCAAAGTGTTGTTCATACCCCTGATCGTAATCTCTTTCTAAATAATGTCCTTTATGTTCCTAAGGCGAGCAAAAACTTAGTCTCTGTCCATAAACTCACTTCAGATAATGATGCTATCTTAGAATTTCATCCGACTCACTTTTTTGTCAAGGATGAGGCAACGAGGAAAACAATCTTTCGAGGCAGGTGTGAGGGTGGCCTCTATCCCTTGAAGCCGTTCCAGAATAAGCATGCCTTTGGCACCACCAAGCTATCTACATCTCGGTGGCATAGCCGGCTTGGACATCCGTCTTCATCCATAGTTCAGCAAGTTCTTAGCAAGAATAACCTTCCTTTTTCTAGTGAGTCGAATAAAGAGTCTATATGTGATGCTTGTCAAAAAGGCAAGAGCCATCAATTGCCTTACCCTAGATCATCTAGTGTGTCGAGCAATCCCTTAGACCTTGTGTTCTCCGATGTATGGGGTCCAGCGCCATCATCTGTTGGCAGAAACACCTATTATGTGAGTTTTATTGATGATTTTAGCAAGTTCACATGGATCTATTTGCTACGCCATAAATCTGAAGTTTTTCAGCGCTTTCATGAATTTCAAGCCCTTGTTGAGCGACTTTTTAATCGCAAAATTTTAGCCATGCAAACTGATTGGGGTGGCGAGTATCAAAAGCTCAATTCCTTTTTTAAACGCATAGGGATCAGTCACCACGTCTCATGTCCCTACGCTCACCAGCAAAATGGTTCGGCTGAGCGCAAACACCGGCATATTGTAGAGGTTGAGCTCTCTCTTCTTGCTCATGCTTCCATGCCTTTAAAATTTTGGGATGAAGCCTTTTTGACCGCCACCTACTTGATAAATCATTTGCCTTCCAAAGTCACTCGAGACCTCATGCCCCTTGAACTTTTGTACAATGAAACACCAGACTATAAGATGCTACGCACGTTTGGGTGTGCCTGTTGGCCAAACTTGCGCCCATACAACTCCAGGAAATTAGAATTTCGATCCAAACAGTGCGTGTTCTTGGGTTATAGTTCCATGCATAAGGGGTTTAAGTGCCTCAATGTCAAAGAAGGGCGTGTCTACATATCTCGTGACGTTGTTTTTGATGAAACAGTGTTCCCCTTTTTAGCTTTGCATCCTAATGCCGGATCCCGTCTTCGTTCTGAGATCCTTTTACTACCATCCCATCTCATCAATTCCATCACTTTCTCTCATGGGGATGAACATATACATGATCAAGTGCTGACCAATTCTCCTCCTGCTAACCTCTCACAAAATTCTGCAGAAATTACTTTGTCTACAGGAGAAAATTTGGATGGAAACAGGCACTTCATCGCACATGAAATACCAGATGCACGAGAAGCCTCTGGCGCTGGACACGAGGCTGATACGGCTCGTGATCCAGCGGTGTCTGCAGCTACGCCGCTCGACAACGCGTTTTCGCCATCATCCTCTCGCGTTCCGGCGCGTGGCAGCACGCCGATGTCGTCGCCATGTGCGTCGCCTCCTCCGCGCGACGCGTGTCCTCTGGACTCCTCTGGTCTGACAGCATCTCCGACACTGCTGGGCCCCACTGGCATCTCCGCGTCGCTCGCCTCCCGCTCCGACGCAGGGGGGGGGGGGCAATCCACCTCGGATCAGCCGCCCGGGGCGACAGCTGATGGCGCAGGCAGATCTACCTCGAGTCTGGCACCAGGATCTTCTGCGGCGCCCTGATCTTCTGTTGTTGTGCCATCTACAACTACTCCTATACATGATCATGTACAGGATACGTCTGATAGGCGGGTTACTCGTCTGCAAAAGGGGATCCGACGACCTAAAGTCTACACCGACGGTACTGTTCGTTATGCAAATATTGCAGTTTCTTCTGAACCTACTAATCTTCATGAAGCATTGTATAACAATAATTGGAAGCAAGCGATGGACTCTGAATATTCTGCTCTCATGAGGAACAAAACTTGGCACTTGGTTCCACCGTCAAGAAGCAAGAATATAATTAACTGCAAATGGGTTTACAAGGTTAAAAAGAAGGCAGATGGGTCCATAGACAGGTATAAGGCTCGTTTGGTGGCAAAAGGGTTTAAGCAAAGGTATGGCATAGATTATGAAGACACATTCAGTCCAGTAGTCAAGGCAGCTACTATTTGTCTTGTTCTCTCTATTGCCATATCACAGGATTGGTCTCTACGTCAGCTGGATGTCCAAAATGCCTTTCTTCATGGCATATTGGAAGAAGAAGTCTACATGAAACAACCCCCTGGATATGAAGATAAGAGTTGCCCTGGGTATGTGTGTAAGCTTGACAAGGCCTTATATGGGTTAAAGCAGGCACCACGAGCGTGGTACTCACGACTCAGTTGTAAGTTGCAAGAACTTGGGTTTGTTCCATCAAAGGCAGATACTTCTCTGTTCTTCTTTAACAAGGGGAAGCATAGAATCTTTGTGTTAGTATATGTTGATGACATTATTGTAGCAAGCTCATCACAAGAAGCCACCGTAGCTCTGCTTAAGGATTTGGAGAAAGAGTTTGCATTGAAAGATTTGGGGAATCTTCATTATTTCCTCGGGATACAAGTAAATTGCATGAAGGATGGGCTTTTATTAACACAAGAGAGGTATGCTTCGGATATTCTTAAAAGAGTAGGCATGGTGGATTGTAAATCATCTAGTACACCGTTGTCCACTGGTGAAAGGCTAGTGCTGAATAGAGGAGACAAGTTGGGACCTGAAGATTCAACAAATTATAGAAGTATAGTTGGAGCATTACAATACTTAACCTTGACACGTCCTGATATTTCTTTTTCAGTCAACAAGGTTTGTCAGTTTCTTCATGCACCAACTACAGAGCATTGGACAACGGTAAAAAGAATCTTGAGATATGTTAAGGGAACCATTAATCTTGGTTTAAAATTTTCTAGAGCTAACTCAATGCTTGTAAGTGCCTTTTCGGATGCAGATTGGGCCGGTTGTCCAGATGATAGAAGGTCTACAGGTGGTTTTGCTGTTTACCTTGGGCCAAATCTCATTTCGTGGAGTGCACGCAAACTGGCTACAGTTTCGAGGTCCAGCACTGAGGCTGAGTACAAGGCTCTGGCGAACGCAACGGCTGAGGTAATGTGGGTTCAAGAGTTGCTTGATGAATTGCAAGTTCCTCATCCCGTTGCGGCCTGTCTCTGGTGTGACAATTTGGGTGCCAAGTATTTGTCCAGCAATCCGGTCTTTCATGCCAGGACCAAGCACATCGAAATTGATTATCATTTTGTGCGAGAACAGGTGGCACAGAAGAAGTTGGATATTCGTTTCATTCATTCTGCAGATCAAGTAGCAGATGGTTTTACTAAAACTTTGATTGCACGATTACTTGGAAGATTCAGGAACAATCTCAACCTTGTGGAGAGTTGAGATTGACAGGGAGTGTTAAGATACGTTTGTTGTAGCCTTGTATAGGAAGGCAGGTTGTTATCTTCACGTGCTCAGAGATCACGTTAAACCTCTCGGCTTGTACTCAAAGATAGGATAGTTTGTTAGTTTCTTGTTGCTCTTGTATGACTTGTTGAAAGTGCATCTAGGCCCCTAGTGGGTTTTGGTGAATTGAGTGACACTAAGATTAAAGAGCTAATGATCTTGTTGAGTTTATGAGCAGGAATTTATTATAAAATCAATGAATTGGTTACAAAAGATTTATTCCATGTGGTAATGCAAAGAGGCTCATACGACAAGTCAATTGACTAGGCTACCGTCAATAGTGAAAAATTGGCAAGCAATGAGTTAATTTGAATTGAGACATGTATTGATGGCAACTATTTAGTCTCATATCAAGATGGAGTTTGTTGATGATGACATAGCGCTAGAAGGGATTCTCTTGCAAAGAAATGAGATATTTATTTAAAGAGAAGAACTAAAATAGAATCAAAGTGCAAGCTAAGGGAAAATGGTCAAGAAAGATGATGGTATGGGACATCATTGATCTACACTTGATACATAGCTTGTATATGAGGCATGGACACTGTGATTCAAATCAAATGGTCAAAATTGATAAATGGACTTTATGAATGATGCAAGCCTACATGAAGCTCTAAGTGATGCTAAGGTGAAGAGTCGGAGTTCGGGATAGTGTTTCAAGGTACCAAGCAATGTGTGATCAAGTTGCGGCTTGAGTCATGGAGTCTTTACTAAGGGTGAAGAAACTTTCTTTAGATTCAACTTGATGAATCTTGGTCATGAAGAGTTTATTGTAGAGAAGCGTCAATCTTTTAGAATCAAGTGAATTGAACTAGAAGAGGCTTTCATTCAAAGACAAGAGTTCAAGTCACTAGCTCAAGGAAAAATGTGCTCAGTTCATAGAACCATGAGATGCACTCCTCAGGTTGCGAAAGATCAAGACACGGCATAAATATGCAAATGAGAAGCTCAAGTTGTAGAAATATACTTTATCTTTGATCTTGAGTATAGATATGCCGTACTATTAAGAGGGATGCATCACATAGTGTTTTGGTTCAGTCTCAATGCTCAAGTAACCTAAGTAAGTTGAGAGAAACACAAAAACCTCACGTGCACACTTGTGAGTTTCTGAGTGTATATACTCGGCAGTGCCGAGTTTGCCAACTCGGCAGTGCCGAGTACATAGAGTGTGCCGACGGCTATTTCTATTCAAAATCTCGGCAGTGCCGAGTTTGTGAACTCGGCAGTGCCGGGTTCACAACGGATAGTAACGGCTAGTTTTCTTGGAGTGGAGTATTTATACCCCACGACCTCAACTGTTGCTAGCTGCTGCTTCTGAGGGTTACTGTATGCTTCCTTCCTGTTCTAAGCTAAGCAAAAGCCAAGTAAGCTCTCCCCAACCTCTCTTTGTGAGATTGCACATTCAAAGTGATATCTTTGTGTTGGGTTGAGAGAGAGATAGCTTGAGAGACATCAAGAGCACAGCAAAACCTTGAGCATTTGAGTTGGTCCGAAATCGTGTGATTCACATTTGTTACTCTTGGAGCTTTGCTCCTAGACGGCTAGGTGTTGCCCGGTGAGCACCCGGTTGTGTGGGCTGTCACGGGAAGTTTGTAAAGGTCGGTTTCCACCTCAAGGGAACCATTCTTCTTAGTGAAGGGCCATAGTGTGCTTGAGTGGCACTTTGGCAGGGAGGCTTCGCGGAGCTCCTCAAACGGAGACTAGGAACCACTGTTCTTGCCTTGTTGTGGGCATGCAGTGGGTCTGAACTTCGGTAAAATCCTCGTGTCAATCGTGCTTGATTATTGTGTTGTGGATTTGAGGAGCTCTCCATTGAACACTTGTGTTCTTGGAGAGATTTTTGTTTCTTTGTGTGCAGGGACTGTGTGAACCTGCTCAGGAACATCATCTGAGCATCCTCTACATTTGGGGTTTGATCCAAACTTATTTACTCGCACTTATACATTGTACTCACTCTGCTCTGTGTGAACTCGGTAGTGCCGAGTTGACAAACTCGGCAGTGCCGGTTACATTGACTGCTCAGCCAAGTATATCTCTATATACTCGGCAGTGCCGAGTTGACAAACTCGGCGGTGCCGGTTTTGGCAGGCAGTGAATTTTATCCGCTGCATTTTGAGTGAAATTTGTAGGTGCGCCTATTCACCCCCTCTAGGCGACATCACGGTCCTTACACTTGTAATCCAAGATGTACATGCCACGCCGGTGGGCTTTTCCCGGCCTATATTAACACGAAACCGTGGAGCCGAGAGGCAACACGTTCAATCTATTTTCACATTCTCTTTATTTAGCTTTCAAGTACCGTGCACTAGATCTATAGTTCTGTCAGGAGTCAGCAAGCACTCAAAATGCATGATGCCATCATGCTAGATTAAAGAAAAAAATTTCTTGGATGGTCACTATTTTTCCCATAATATTGGAGTTAACACTTAATAGAGAGTCGTCAGAGAATAGGAATGTTTGAAGCCACTGGCCGGTGAATTGATGCGATTAGGAATGCTCCTGCTGATGTCTGCAAATACAAATGGTTTAAAGCCTGTCTATGAAATAATGATGTCTATATATCGACCAAAAAATATTAACATGGAAGGATAGGGTTTTTTTTCCCACGGTTTTTGAGCTCGTGGAGAAAGAGGCACTATGGTTTTCACATAATAACTTCTTGCTAGCTGTGTATGCATAGTTTCTTTTTTTTCGTCCCCGCACCTTTTCTGCTTCATGTTTCTTATGTTTTTTCATATCTGAGCATCTTTTGGTGTCCCCATTCCAATGTTGCGAATAGTGGACTATAACATTTCACGGAGGCCTCTGTTCAGCCGCTATAGCCCCGCTTTAGCCCTGCTATCCAGTACAACACGGTTGTAGCCGCAGGTCACCAAAAACACTATAGCCCGCTATTCGCAACATTGCCCCATTCTGAAAACTATAACTTTTGAATCAAGTGTCAAACCATAAATGTTAGTACTAATTTACAACAAACAAGGCTAATTTCCTCAATTTACGGGCATATATGGAACCAATGGTTATGTGCGCCATTCCCAGATCCGTGGAGTATCTTCTTCTTTTTTCTCTCACCATAGAAGCCTTCGGTCGGTGGTGCAAAATTGCGCTCAATGAGAGGAGATTGCTCGTGCAACAAAGTTGAAAGGTGTGGCAATGAAAAATTCCAACCTCGATCATGCATGTTTTGACATAGGGAGGCAAAAGTGAACATAATAGTTCCTCGGTATTCAATGCACAAAATGCAAAAAATACCTCCTAAGTGTCACAATTGCACTACCAGATCTTTTCCTTTGTTTTGCTTTCAATGACATTTTAGATGGACCACTTAAAGCATGTCTATGGAATAACTAAATACACTTATTATTCTGTGGTTGTTTTGTAGTCTAGACTAAATGTTTGAGTATTCTTATTAGTCCTTATTAGGACCACGAAAGCCAGCAGTAATTGTTGCACAACGATCACTAGATACAGTATCATATTTTGACACCCACAATGTTAACAAAGCGCTCAAAGTTACCCACAAAAAAAAAGTACTCAAAGTCCATGTCTCACGCTAACCAAAATATTCTAGACCTAGATTAGTAAACTTCAGTTCAGCAACACCTAAATTCTGACCGAATCTTGCATTTAACAGATCGATGCACATGCATGCACAGAAAAAAAAAACGTGTGCTTCCTTTTTGAGATGTGTATTTGCAAGGCTGGCACCCTCTTGCCATCTCAGATCTTGGAAATATAGAAGACTAGGCCACTAGGGCATCAAATGCATCCTTTTCTCGCACTTTTAATTAAATTCATCAGCATCGACATATTCCCTATGAGGACAGTGCGAAATGGTGGAGAAATTCTTCCATTGTCACATCGATATTAATGACATAAGTCATGGAGAAAATTGTTATAGGTTTGCCGATCTGTTGGATTGCGAAATGGCCTCTTAAATTACTTGACAATTAATATTTTCACATATCATTGTCAAATGATTGTGATCCCACAACATACAACCTTTTTCAGACCCATCAAGAGACAACTCTCTACATATTAAAATTAATATATGAATACAATACGCTCATTATGCATGCATCTCTACATGTAAGTTTAGGCTGCATCTGGAGCATGGTGCCTTTCTGCATTCCTTGGTAAATGAATTTTTTGTATGAAAAATATATCCTGTAAATTTCGCATATAGTTTCCACACCAAGGGGGCTTTAACTATAGGATAGACCAATTTTGGGGGAAATAAATGCCGTGTGCTATTTCTCCAAGAGAGTTTTGCAACTACCACAGATATATTACCCCTTGAACGTGAGAAAGTGCAGGAGTATCTTGTAAGGGAAAAAAATTGAGCACACTACTTGTGGAATTTATCTAGTATGTACTTTGTGGGATTTCAATCGTATGGCTCTTTGATTATATCTATTTTCTGCTAAATAAAAGCAACAAGTTTGATCCAATATGCCCACCATACTACTTGTGGCATACCACCGAAGTGCATATAGTGCACCGGCCTGTTGGATTATGCAAAACTTATTTATTATTACAAAATGGTCATGGGGAAGAATAAATCAAAACTTGAGCATGTATTCATCATACAAAGTGCATGGCATTATTTCTTAGATCACCAAAGAGATATTCATTTACCAATTAAAATGACATGCATAGTGAACTAGTTAGTCTTGAAAATTATATTGCCAGTTGCAGTACTGCAACAACAAGGGGACCTTGAGTGAGCAACAAGCTGAATTCTAACACAGAACTTATAGTAGTAGTGTTTCTTTTCGAAAATTGAGCATTAGCTTTGTTTCACCACACTCTTTTTTCATCAACACCCTCCATCTTTCTGCCATCCACTTGCCCGTTATCATACCTCTCTTTCGGGTGAGATCACTCTGCATAATGTTATCAACCTACCAGGAGCCAGTAGATGTGAAAATCTATGCTTAAACGCAACCTAGTTTGTGGTGATGACGACGGGAGCCTGGAGGAGGGTCCCTGTCCCCAAGCCTCAAACCAAAGGCAACTGCGAGCTTATTCAATGGTTAACTACAAATTATGTAATCCTCAGCTTTCAAATAAATGCAGCGCTTAGAATGTTCTAAATCAAATGCGTTGATAACTTTTTAGTGAGAAATATTAATAACTTTTTTATTGAAATGAAATATTAATAACTTGACACTAATATATGTATAATCACTAAAATCTATCACATAAAATTCATACAATTAGTTGTATCATAGAAAATACTTTTTAATCATCACATTTCAATAGTTTTTAAGAACATATGCAAGAGAAAAGTAATTGCAAAAACCATAATTTGGAAACCACCTCAAATGACATGGAAAAAGGAGCACAAAAGGATCGTCAAATGATTAATTATTTAATTTTGTATGCAGTTAATTAAGTCAGCTTTTGCTTGTTACCTCAGCAATTTGATTCATCTTTTTCTACCACAATCCTAAGGAATCTATTGCTACCATCATCCTTGGTTCCCTCCCATGAGACACATATAACAAAGCAACTCATGAAAAATAAATCAAGGGCGGCTACTTATTGTACGATTCATCGCCTAGACCAATTGTTATGAGTGTTTCTTAGCCTATAGGACCACAAAGCTTGCAATTAAATGTTACAAATGGATCTCGCTAGATATCCTATTTTGACATAGGCAAGTTTACTAAAATATTTCAGTTGAGTAACTGAATCTGCTGCTGGACGATCAATGTTATTTAAAAATTTGTATCATTTCCTTTTCGGGACGTGTACATGCAAGGCTGGTTCCCTCGTGCCATCTTGGATCTTGGGAAGATGTCAGATTAGGTTCTAAAATAATGCATTGTTTTCTCCCACTGTTAAACATATTCACAACGATGATCCCTATGAAGACAGTGAAATGTGGAAATTTTTCTCCATTGTCACATCGAGATTAATGGCATAAAAATCATGGACAAATAAATTGCCAGGTTTGTCACAGTCTGTTGGATTGTGAAATGCCCTTCTGATGTTACTTGACAATTTTTTCATATATCGTTGTCAAATGATAGTGATCCCACAATAAACAAAGTATTCTTGGATCCATCGGTTGACAACTCTCTCTTAACATCAAAATTAGCTGATGTATACAAACTGGCCTCATGATGTCCATGAAACAATTCAGCTCGGTTATGTTTCAAACACTGGTCTTTTCAATGTTCCTGCAGAAAATATGTTGTTTCCTATGAAAGTCCTATATATCAATTCATACATTTTTCATTTCAAAGGGAGCTTACATAATCTTGCAAAACATTTTGGTGTGGAAGATACCGTGTGACATATGGCTATATATTTTAAAGAGAGATTTCTTGTCAAGAAACCAATGATAAGTTCAGATGCTCTGCCCCTTGAGCTGTGAGAAAGGGCAGACGGATCTTGCATGCACTTTTTGAGTGCCCTTTTCTATGGAAAATAAAAGAAAGCTATTGGTGGTTAGGGTTGAGTCTTTTCAGGTATTAAAGATATGCAGAACGAGCACTTGAACTAACCTGCCAGCCATATAGGATATAACCAAGTGGAGCCATCATACATATTGCACAAGATCCAGGGTGATGGAATCATATGGCAAACTCTTAGTACAAAATAAAGTGTGTGATACAGTTGTACAAGCTTGTATGACTTGGTCAAAATTGAGTCATGTGCCAATCATAACGAAAGTCTAACATGTATTTCACAGGATTTTAAACACAGCTCACTGGTTGTAGCTATATTGACAAACAAAAGTTAGGTCAGTTTGATCTTGCATGGCTGCTTACATACCTTACAGAACTTGACCACAAAATGCAACGCTATAGGAGTATGTACTATTAGGAACCAGCAGCGATGAAACCTTAATTTGCACCTTAAATAACCAGGTTGCAGCAATATATATAGAGGATAATCCTTGTCCCCCACCCGCAAACCAAGTACTCCGTACCAAGCAACTACGAGCCTATTCAGCGGTAAAATTACTGCAATCCTCAGCTCTAGAATCATAGTATATTAGAAACTTATTGACCACTAAATCACTAATATACATATAAAATTACCAGAAATGTGTATTGTCATATAATAGTCTCATCATCAGATCTAAAATATACTTATAAAAAATCAAGGAAAAAGTCCAAATTACTCGCCTCAAGTATAAATAAAGTCCGGATAACCCCCTAAAGTATGGTTTGGTTCAGTTTACCCCCTAAATTATGGCATTTGTTTCAAATTACCCCTTTAATATGATTTGTCTTTTTGTTTCTCCATACATAAGTGGAATCTTGAGTTTAAATTTTACAGGACGGTAGTGGACATTACAATGTACATGTCAAAAAATTATATTATAACTTTTTGTCATTTTTCACATAATTTTGTATCTCAATGACTAATTTATTATAAACATCCTACCATATGAAAATATTGATAAAAATCATGATTGATTTTTCTAACATGTGTTATGCTGCCTTATTATCATCTCATAAAATTTGAACTCGAAATTCCACTCGTGCATGAAGAAACAAAAAGACAAATTATATTGAAGGGTAAATTGAACCAAATGCTATAGTTTAGGGTCAATTGAACCAAAACATACTTTAGAAGGTTATCCAGACTTTGCTTATACTTGAGGGGAGTAATTTGGACTTTAAATCAATATCTCTTTAATAGCTTTTAAGTTTTAAGAACATGTAGCAATAATAGAAAAAATGTCAAAAGCGTATTTTCAAAAAGATAAGGGAAAGAAGGAAGTGAAGCTCACGCGAATAGAAATCATGTCGACATACCGTCCTAGGTAGCTGAGAAGGCAAATCTCCCACAACTAAAAAGAACAAAATTAGGACTTTCTTTGGTGCAAATCTCGCTTCGTACGTCGTTAGTCGTCGGTAATGCGACCCATTAGGCCGTCCATTCACCGTCTGCCGCCCCCACAGCTGTCTGATCAATCATCATGAATCCCACCGCCCCCGCAACTTCGTACGTCATTAGTAAATCATTCTGGTCCGTCTATTCCCCACAAGGAGTCTCCACGATCGTTCGATCGGGCCTCGCGGGCGACGCTGCCTCCCCATCCCGAAACGGGCGACGCCGCCTCCCCCTCTCGAAACCCTAAGCCCCGGGAGTCAAGGACGCGTCTTCTCCATCGCCATCATCATCGCCCACCTCCCGGAGCTACCACCTGAGGTCCTCGCCGACATCCTCGCCTCGCTCTCTGCGGCCTCCCTGGGGGGCCAACTCGCGCTCCTCCCCGCGCCACCACCACGTGCCCAGCCCTTGCCCTCTCCAATGCGCATCCTCCTCTGCTCGCCGGCGCCACATCCTCTTCCTCCTCGACGACTCCGCCGCCGCCTCATCCTCATCGCTGCTTGCCCGGCCAGATCTGGGCGGCGCGCGGGGGGCCGTTGCCTCCTCCTCCGACAATTTGAACACCCAGACCCCCCACCGCCTCCGTCAAGGTATCGATCCCGTCCACCTCGATTTCGTCTCGCCCGCCTTGTGCACCTGCAGTCCCCGCCGGCCGTCTCGAGGCTTGATTTGTGAACTACGGCCGTGGTTATCGATTAGCTCGTCCGCCCTTGTGCGGATTCGCCTCTTGGTGCTGACGTGATCCCTGTCGTTTAAACTGCCCAGATCTTGAGCATAAACTGGTTCCAGAAGGAGGCCAACGGCAACGATGAGGTAACTGATCTCCATACCTTTGTGTTGTTGAAATTGACCAGAACCAGCGCAAGAGATTGCTTATGGCATGAATTTGTTACATGGTGAGTTTGTTGTTTATCAGGTTAGCATGACCCCTGACAATGAACATCTTGGCGGACCTTTCGTCCCTGTTCACATGGAACACAAAACAGGTAATGTGTATTTCATCCTCATTCCCTCAATTTACGCTGTACGGTATCATCTTGAGTATAAGGTCTATCCATTTCCCAATCTAGTGAAACATAGGATTTACTGGAAAACTGAAAAGTCGATGGAAGACAAATCCTCAGTCACATGTTATTTCTTATATGTGTCCAAGACATGGTGTGCCTCTGAAACAACACAGGAGAGTATTAATTATTTATTTAGAGTCCGAGACGTAGTGAGAATTTGACAATTTGTTCCTTTGGAGCACACGAGTATTACTTATTTCTTTGGAGCACGGGAGAATTTGTGCCTCAGAATTTTTGGGTAACTGCAGTTTATAATAATTGTCTGTTGTTGTGGATCTGTCCTGTGCAAAATATGATAGAAATTTGCCATCATAAAATATCTTTGTATACTATGTGTTGCTAAATTAGTAATTCCCTGGATTTATCGGTCCTGTCCAATCAAAACTTATGAAGGTACTTCTGCTTCTGTCTTCTTGTCTGTACTTTTATTGGATGATTAATGGGATATTGAAGATATCTCATCACATGAAAGAAATAAAGTAGAAATAGTTTTGAACCTATACATGTATGTTTTGCTCACTATATAGTCTGTTAGTTCCATTCTAGGTTTCTAATTCATTCGAAATGCAAATCGGCACCAGGAGGCTGCTAATCAGTTTTGAACCTGTACATGAGGCGAGCATGATGGGAATAAATACTTCAGCCACTTTTACCATTAAGGTACACTCAATGCATCCATATTTATTTGTTGGCAGCATACATCAAATGTGTGTTTAAGTTCACCAAGAGTCCAGCATTCAGGTTTGAATGCAACCAGTCCACCAATAGTTTCAAATTTGAAGGTTCATCATGACTTGCGTGTTTATTTCATTTTGGCCTTTGAAATGTACAAACATGCAAAATTCGAAGATACATTGAAGCAAAATAATGCCTTTCTTATTTCTCATTGATGAAATATATGAAATAGTGAAGCAAAATGATGGCTTTCTTTTTTGTCATAGCAACTGGTGGGGCATCCTCCAACGAGAGCATCCTCAGGGCACTTGCACAAATCTTTGGCTGCCCTGTCTTCATAGTTCAGAGACCTTGTAATTGCACAAATCTTCTCCTCCCTGAATTGTGATCCTGTCACATTATGACACAAAGTGATATCACCCACCATCCATGATCCATCTGTTGAGGCAAAACTGATGCCATCTCTGTTCCAGATTCGACCTCACTAGGTACAGCACTGAGAGCCGTCCACGGGTGGCTGTGCAACACTGGAGGAAGCTTCGTTCCCATCTGCTTGTACTAGGGCAACCTGGAGAAGATCTCCCTTGGCTTGAAGCTCGCAGCCCTGTCCGGAGACGAGGAAGACAGGGATTAACTGAACAAGTATGGTGTGTTTTTTTTTTTCATCTAACTGCTTGTACTGCTGCTACCAAGTCCTCGCTGTGAAACCGGACCTAGCCATTATTTTTTCATAGCCAGCACCCGGTGAGCCATGCCGAGTCTGGCGTAAGCCTAACCTGTTGTTCAAAAAAAGCCTCATCACCTCTATTTTCTTTCGTTTTGTCGTATCACATTAGCCTCTTTTTATTCTCTCAGATCAGATGCACTTTCTTAGGGAACATATACCAATTTTTTTTTCACATTACTATTATCCTGTTGAATGATCTATTGTTATCTTGAATGACGTGTATCTCAATACAAATAGTTGTCACTAGCAATTGCAATGATTAAATTAAATAAATGTCACTTTGCTATCATTTTATCTATTGTACGATATGTATATTTTTGGTTCAAAAGTTTTGCTGTGCAGGGCATGATTACTATTTACATATATGCTCGAATATGATATTTTGATAAGCGATATATTTTGGTAAACCTCTGGTGTGCTGAACTAATTATTAATACAAGTATTGCATGATAGGAGTTCAAGATAGAGTCGATGAGTCTATTTTATTTGGCAGTATTATTGACTTGTTTTTGCGATCAACACGCCTTTAGTAGAGTTTTGATTGCCCGGTGCAACGCACGGGCACGATGCTAGTATGTAAAATTCACACAAGACACCCAGGACGACGACGTGCGCCAAGTTGTCACGTGATTTGTTGCCACGCCACGCCACATATGTAGCAATTTTAAAACGAGGTCCATGGCTTCCCCATCCACGGCAGGGCGCACCACAGGCCGGTGCGGAGCCCGGGGGGACAGGCTCCTGAGTCCTGAGAGTTGCACGCATGGCATGAAAGCCATGGAGCACCAAACACTCCACTACTACACCACGCGAGCTGATGCTGATGATGCGAAGTAAAGATACGTACGCTCTAGCTTAAGCTAATCATATGATTCCCATCAAAGTGATGAGTGCCAGTAAGCACAGTCGTAGCAGTAATATAATCGAGTTCCGAATTGCGAGGTTCGTTTCAGGAGATGGTGCAACCAAACACACGTTTCGAGCCCGGATTGGCCCGTCTCCCTTGGCGTGACAGTGAATTTGTTCCCGGCGAGAGCGTGTGTTGTTTCCTTTAACTAGCTGCGAGACAGTAGGAGTATAGTGAGGTTAAAAAAATGTCAGTGAAGGTGCACGAATCTACTGTGGTATTCGTGCTAAAACTGCAATCTTCTGTAGGAGCGAGTAAATAGGAGAAGAGTAGTGTATTCTCCGCATCTTTTTATTCCTCAACATAAAATCTTTTAGTTCATAGTGGAGAAACAAATAAAGCTTAAATCGCCAGGTTCTATCTTTTTTCTAGAAGCTTGGTTCATCATATTAGCATTGTTCACGCAACTAGTTAGAGAGCATAATAAGGGCTGCTGGGATCTGGAGACTCGTATGTGTTACACCTACACACACCTGGTTCCAGCTTATTACTATCTCCATTTCTACGTTTTATCAAGACAGTGACATTGTTTTTATATTAGGACGTTGTTGCTTTGGACCATACTTCTCCACTAGTCGCTTCTCTGTCCTTCTGAAAACATAGCCAGGAGATAGATGCTCTTATAAAATGTTGGAAAAACCACACTAACACAGTAGGTTAGTGGCACAGCGAAATTAGGCCCAAAATGTCAACCTATTCACGAATGTCAGCATATGCATCACACATATAATGGAGGAAATTTGCAGCAGGAACACATCAACCAAAAGGACACCGAATTTAACGTGGAAACTTCAAATTGGGGAAAAACACGGGACCAAGCCAGCCAAATCTTCTTCCGCTATATGCTTGTGGGAATTACAACAGGTTCTTCTCTAGATAGCACCAGAGGCTCTCATACATCAAGATTTCACAATCTTGGACAGCAACAACAAGATTTGGTGGCTACACCTCGGAGTACAGAAGGACCTCAACACAAGAAGTGGTGGAATAACAGATTGGAGGCACCAAGAATGTGGATCTGAACATTCACAACCTTGAGGACGAATCCCTCTTACTCTCTTGCAAGTTCTCCTCTCCAACTCCCTTCTTCTCACTCTCTTCTCTTCTCCTTGTGTAGAGGCTTATCCTGAAATTTCCGTGGCTCTCTCTATATCTCTGTTTCCAGAGGCTTCTCCCTTCAACTAGAAGGCTACACACTTGATGCAAAAGTCACCCAAGACTGGTCCACACCTTAGGCTTCATTTCCTTTACATGTGAGGCTGCTCACTAGGAGCATTTACTCTCCTCATTGTCCACCATCATGAGGAGGATTACCCAACATAAAATGTAGGTCGCGGTGTTGTTTCCATAGGATTCAGATCATGCATGGTGAACATTTGTAGATCTTGATACTTTCAAGAATCAAGAGTACTCTCTCCATACTCGTAAAATGTAGGTCGCGGTGTTGTTTCCATAGGATTCAGATCATGCATGGTGAACATTTGTAGATCTTGATACTTTCAAGAATCAAGAGTACTCTCTCCATACTCGTAAAAGAAGTCGTTTAGCACAGCAACACGGTCTCCAAAGCATAACTTTGACTTCTCATTTTACCAAAAATATTTATTGAAAATTGATATATTTATACTTTTTAAATTATTTTCAAGACAAATATGTTCATATGGTTTTCATATTTTAAAACTCAATAACTTAAAAGGCATTAATGATTTATATTTCCAATGTTTGACTCAAATCTTGTCCAAAACGACTTCTTTTATGAGTATGCAGGGAGTATATATATGATGAAGACGCACACACTCGACCCAAAGCACACACTCACTCCAAGCATGCACGTACAGTCCTACACACGCTAGAAATGTATTTGAGCGGAGGCATAAAAGGCCTTCACATATGCGTGCACGTTTGTTCACTGAACTCTTGTTGCATGATATGATATACCATGTTGTAAAATTAAACCGGTAAAAGAACTCTTGTTGCATCTTAATATGCATTAATAGTGTCTGATTGAAGAACCGACTGTATGCAATTATATTTTCTTATATAATTGGCGTTGTGTCATTTTAAGTTTATAATATTAGAATTAGTGTTGGAATGCAGGAAATAGCCGGCATGGTGATTAATACGTTTAACTGCAAAGGATAGCTCAACGTATAGAGGCCCTTCAACATAGAGGCCCTGAGTATGCTCAGCCTTAATGAGTTGATCGACAAATGACGATAACCCTTTTACCCAATTGCAGCAATATACAATGAGAAGCTGATTCTAGCAATTGCAAGTTGCAAAGTTTAACATGGACATCGAGCAAGCAACTAACGTCTAGTGCAGAGCTTATGATAGCTATGTTTCCTTTTGGGACTTGAAAAATACCTATCTTTCACCACCGCAATTATTCTCCATTACCTCTTCTCGTTTTTATAACTGTCCAATTGCCCGTTACCAACCCTCTCTTTTAGGTGAGATCACTCTGCATGATGTTCATAGCTACCGGGACCGGGAGCCGGTAGAAGTGAAAAAAAAAAAGCACTTAAACAATGAAGTTGTAGGCGTACGGGGAGAAGGGTCCGTCCTTGTCTCCCATCCGCAAACCAAAGCAACCGTGAGCCTACCCGATGGTAAATTCATTCATACGATCCTTAGTTGTCACATCTTACAATGTTGAAAGTTAATTCAGAGAACTCACATATTAATAACATGAAAAAATATATCTATCTATACTATAAAGGATGACGAAATTTTCGTACCAAATTTTACATGTCACTCTTACCCCTCTAACACCGTCGGATTTTTCAATGACGATCGAACGCTCTCGATTAATCTAAAGAGTTCAAGTTGACTATATTACTCCTACACCATCGGATTTTATGGTGATCGAATGTTTTATATTAATCTAAAGAGTCTATGTTGATTACATCATTAATTTAGTAATTTTTTAAAACACGTGCCAACCCTTCTGCTAGTATAATTTAACACATGGAACCTGAAAGCATCCGCTAGTATCCAAAAATTACAAGTAAAAAGAGAGAGAGGGAGAGAGAGTTGCTAGGAATCATGTCGACATGCCGTCCTAGATAGCCGAGAAAAAGAGAAATATATGCCCGTTATCAACAAATAACACGCAAGTTGTGCATCAACTTGTCGCGACGCCATTTGTCGTCATGCCTCGCCACGTAAGCGCCCGTGCCCACGACATATACACGAATAATTTTAAAAACTGTACAGACCAATCCATGGCTTCCCCACTCCACGGCAGGGGGTGTGCGGAACCTCGGGGGGACAGCAGCAGCCTCAGGACGAAAGGCATGGAGCACCGGACACCCCCACCACCACGAGCTGCCGATCGATGATGCAAAGTAAAAGC
Organism: Urochloa ruziziensis; assembly: GCA_015476505.1. Taxonomy (NCBI): domain Eukaryota; kingdom Viridiplantae; phylum Streptophyta; class Magnoliopsida; order Poales; family Poaceae; genus Urochloa; species Urochloa ruziziensis. Next base: position 35,972,356 of record CM027126.1, on the reverse strand, counting down.
TACGCTTAAGCTAATCCCATGATTCCCCATCAAAGTGAGCGCCCGCTAACCAGTTGCAGTAGTCAGTAGACTAATGAATTGCGAGGTTAATGATGCAGCTAGCTAGCATCCGTTGCGTCTCTGTTGATGCACGAGACTGAACTGTCTCCGCGGTGTGACCGGTCGATCGGGTGTGCAAAACGAGCACACGTTTCGAGCTCGGATTGGCGGCTCCCCGTGGCGTGTGAGGGAATTTGTCCCCGGCAACAAGGGGAGCATCCGCGCAAAGCAACAAAGGGCACCAACTTGCATTATGGTTGCATTGCATTATCGGGCCTGCTGGTGTTCACTGCATTGCATTGGCGAGTTGCGAGCTAGCAGGAGCAAATAAAAATGGAGATAAATGCATGTCAGGGAAAAGCTAATAAGTACACAAATATAGTGTGGTATTCGTGGTAAAAAAGGCAAATCTAGTGGGTTTCATAGAAGTGGTCTTAGCTTTTACGTTCCCTTAGGAAACAAGATTCGGATATTTTTTTTCCGAAGAAAGGGTGGAGATCCTAAGTACTGGCACTGGCGGAGCTACGTGCAGGGGAAACTAGGCAGCCGCCCTCCCTTTGTGGAGAAACAGACCATTGCCTTGGTCATGTGCTAGCCGCGAGGATTTTTCTTAATTTGCCCATGCTTAATATTTCTTGTCACGCTCCGCTACTGAGTACTGGGGTTAACAGTTGCTCAGTGCCGATCACCTTGTCACTCGCAATGATATTCTCTTAGTTTAAATGAACTTTGCACATTTCTTCCATAAGTGTAAGACTTCTTTTTAGCAAATGGCCGGATCCGTGCATACGGCTAGTAAGAGTAGTTTAACATTTCCACACTAAATCAAACTTGTGATGAAGAAGGGGACGTGGCCGAGAGGGAGACCAAATTTCAATTTCGGAACACCCTGTCGCGACTCCTCGATGTGCGTCTGAGCATCCCTCCTTGATCGACCAATCCCTGGCATGACGAGCACGATGATGGTACAGCCGGTACACCGGACCCCCTTTGTACCACCTGGAGTACCCCCGTACGAGCCGTCAACTCTTTTCCCTTTTATAGATACAGCATGTGGCCACCAGCCGGTCACTTCGCTCGCTCGCTCCAGAGACGAGAGAGATGCCTCACCGACACGGCGCGAATCGCCCGCCACGGCGCCGTGACAGGCCATGTGATCCAGCTGCTCGGCACCGCGCCCGCTCCCGCGCCCCCCCGACCAAAAGCGACCTGGCGGCCGGCGGCCGGCCGCTCAGCCACTCACGGCCCGGCCCCCCTGCCCGGACCAGACGCATCGCGCGCGCGCTCGCGCACCGAGACGGGGGGCACGGCACAAGTCGCTGCGCGACACGTCGGGATGCCATGCCATGCCATGCCGCCACCGGATCGGCGTCGCCGAGGCGTGCGCGCCGCGCCGGCCGAACGGGGGGATTCGTTGGCCGCCGCGTCTCCTGGTTGGTTTCCGCGGGAAAAAAACACACGGGGGGGTGGGGTGCGGCCGCGGGGCAGGTTCGCGGTGGATGCACCGAGGTGTGTCGGCGGCGGTCGGCCCCCTCGGACGCTTCTCCGTCGTCCCCTGGGCGGCACAGAGGAGCCACAGACACGGCTCCTGATTCCGTTCCTTTCGTTTTCCTCCTCCGATCCCCGGCTTGGTTCCTCCGTAGTTTTGATTTCATTGGATTCTGTAGCTCTCGCTGAACCTGACGGGCGGGACTTCCTGTGGTGTGAATTATCGTGGAGGTCTGTGAGGCGACGGAAGATGTTCCACACGTCCCTGTCAAAAAAAAAAAAGTGAAAAACTATAAGGATGTGCAGCACATCAGGACCTTGCATTGTGATACCACTACATTCTAACCCCTGCTCCGTCACGTTCGGGAAAAAAAAACAAAAAAAAAACGCTTTGTCAAGTTTCTCCAGTTCTATTATTTGCAAGACAACGACATCTGAAAACCAAAAAAAAAAAAATACAATTAGCACGTTGCTGTGGCAATTCCTTGTCGTTTCTCCACAGCTCGATCTCTTCCGGAAACACGGCCATGAGATGCTCTCTCTCTCGAATTATATTACAAGATCGCGACGAGATCTCTCTCAGGTATAGTGGGCGTCGCTCATAGGATCCAGATCTCTCGAACAATTTGCTGAACTTGTTGCATTGACAGTATCTAAAATCAAAGGGTCTGTGTGACAGCTAACCAAAACTGCAACCATCTCATCTTGGGCAGTGTCAACTACAAACCACATTTGGCAACACGGCCGGAGCTGGTACGGCAAGGCCCCTCAATTAACAAAAGCAGGGTTAACGTTAATCCAGCTGTGAGAGATTCTCTCATAGGTTGCTTCATGCGCCCAGATCTTGATCCAACAAGGAATTGCCACCTAATTTGGCAGTACGTACACATGGAATAGTCTGGGTCAATATCAAAACAAGCATAATTTTTTCAAAAAAAACAAACAAACATGGTCCACATGTCTATGTCAGCATCCTCATGCCCCAGTAACCAAAAGCATGCTATAGCCTATTGCTGAAGATCTCTGGCCATTCGTGAGAGGAATCAGATCACTTGCTCAACTTCACATGGGACTATGAAAGTGATGGAATGAGATGAACACCTCTTATAGGGGCAATTTGTTTTTCTAGCTCAACATTCTCTTAAAAAAAACTTGCACCAAACATCTTAAAATTTAATAAGAGAAGCGGATTGGCCAACAATTTGGAGAACTTATGCTCTTCCTTCAGGAAAATTTAACAAAACAGGTTCAGGTCCCAGGTCCTAATAATATGCACCAGGATTCAACAGAATCGCTTGTGCTCAAGACACATCCCCACAGGACACAGACTGACAGACGCATTGCAAACCTGTTGCAAACATCCGCATGCCCGGTTCCAATCTCTACAGCCTTTCCTTCCCTTCACACCAATATACACACAGTTACTCCACAAAATATAGGATATACATAAGCTGATGGAGACTAATGCATTTGGCCCTATACAAGGGTTCCAAAATTTTCTTCATTTTCCCTCTTCGGCAATGCTAGGCAGCCGCTATAGTGCTGCTCTTGCCGGACTGGTCTGAGCCACCACCGGAGCACTTCTTCTCCTTGAGCTCGTCGAGGTTCATCTGGTGCTGCCTACACTCCTGACTGCAGAAGGCCACCTCACCCCTGAGCAAAAACACAAAAAGTTTAAGGCCAAATGATGGCTTGATTAAACAAAACATTATTAGCATCTGATTTGTTTCTGCTGGATGCATGAGAGATATTTTGCTAACAAAGTGTCAGTTAACAATCCTTTTGAGCTAACAAAACAAGGGGCAGATCTTGAGTGTTGGGCTAGTATTATGTTGGAGACCCATTCACATCCCATGAATCCATGATGATGTAGAGGTTGGTTGCTAAACAATGCCACTTGCTCAGGAGCTCAACCACTCAGAAAGGGGAAAAAAAAACTTGTTTTGTTCCTTGTCATGAAAAAACAGATTCTCTTTCACCCATAAAGTCGAAAGCAATGCGCAAGAGATATTAATGCAAAAGTGCATCTGTGATTTTCCAGCAGCTGAAAGGGCAGCTGGCTCTTATTTTCTCATCAACTTGTTCGTTTCATTTTCATTCTGTCCATTTCGCCCCGTTCAAACTGAGCTGAGCATGAGTGAATCATCATGCATCACCAAGCATTTGCAACAGCGAAGACAGGGAGAATCTAATGCGATAAACACGCAGCATATTCTCCAGAGTCAGGGGGCCAATCAGGTCAAATTATTGTCTCAACAATACTCTGTTTCAGAGGAAAAGAGAAAAGAAATATATATTCACTCTATAACAAAAGCAAGCCAGATCATCCAAAAATATCTGGCAATCAAGAAGCAGTGAGGCATCAAGATCATGAGAAACCAGTTGCGCTGCAACAATCTGAAGAGGAAAACAAAAGGAACGAAACAGACTAGTTGAATCTTTAGGACGCGGAGCAGCAGAAAGACAGGGTACTTTCAAACAGAGCCTGCGGAATCTCAGAGAGAGAGAGAAAAAAAACGAAAAGGCTTACGCACATGTAGATGAAAGTGTCGCGTCCGGGGCCGAGGCCGCGCTTGCAGAGCCCGCAGGCCTTGAGGAACGCCGCCTCGGCCTCCGGCACGGGGAAGCAGCCCGTCGAGTACCGCCTCATCTCGGCGCCCCACACGGACCCCGTCACCGCCGCGGCCGCGGCCGCCTCCCCTCCCGCCATCCGCGTGGGCGCGCGCCCTGCCGGCTCCGGCGTCTGCCCGAGGTTGGACAGGCTCGTGGTCCGCCGTATCATCGCGGACTGCGACGAGGGCGACGGCGACGGCGACGGCGACGGCGCGGAGCCGCCGCCGCCGCTGCTCCGAGACGAGGAGCCGCTGTGACGGGGGCGCTTCCTCGTGTTCGTGTACATGGTCACCTCGTACGGATCGCCTGTGGTGGCGGCGGCGGCGGCTTGCCCTCGTCGTCTTCTTGGGGAGGGGGAGGGAGTGGAGAGAGGCGAGTGGGCGGGCGAGAGGTCAGGGAGGGAGAGGCGCCTCCTCCTCCTCGTGGGGTGGTTAAAAGAGGAGGGAGAGGGGTGGGGTCGTGGGGAAGGAATCGGGGGATCTGCGCCATCCATCGGAATCTAATCAATGGATACCATCCTTCACCGGAGAAGTGATTCCGACAGATAAATTAATTTATTATTATGGGGTTTAATATTGTTTTCTGTTTTCGATTAATGACGTCAATATTTTGGGTTGGGTGGCGTCGCACTTTTTGTGTGTGTACCGTGTAGGAGTACGTGGAAAACTTTTTTTTTTGTATCGTTTCTACTGGGCGGAGGCACCGGGGGAGGAGGAGGAGGAGGGTGTGAGGTGACCATGTTTTTTAAAGCGTCGCCTAAGCGTCCAGGCGCTCAAAAACTCTAGGCGTCCGGCTCGCCTCACGACGCATCGCCTTGGTCGCTCGGGAAGCCGGAGAAGGAGGTGCGCCGCCGTTGGGAAGGAGCGCCGCCGTCGGGGAAAAAGCCACGCCGCCACTGGGGGAAGAAGCCGCGCCGCCACGGAAGGAGGTGCCGTCGCCGCCTCCTGTCCGTCCGTCCTCCTCCTCCGATCTTGCATCCTGCGGACCGGCCCTCCACCGCGGACGGCCTTCGGCGGTGGAGAGGGCGTCAGAGGAGACACGGGTGGGCCGCGAAGGAGGCAGAGGCGGGCGGCGGAGAAGGCCGGAGGTGGAGGAGGAGGAGGGAGAGGAGGCTGTGGCGAGCGGGCAGCGGGGGCGGAGGCGAGCGATGGCAGCGGCGGCGCAATCGGGTGGTACAGTGGTGGTGGAGTCGAGCAGATAAGATCCTCAGTTTGTTTTTTTAGAACTGGATCGTCGGTGGTGGGTGGCGATGGGATTAAGTAGGGGTGTTGGGCTGACTTGGGTCAGGTTGGGCTGGTTTGACGAAGTTTCTTTACATTTTTAGGCGCACTGTCCTCTATTTTCCCTTTTCTTTTACATGTATATGTATGTATGTATGACTGCGTAAGGCGTCGCCTCGCCTCGCGCCTTATCGCCTAGGCGACTGAGCGGTGGCCTGTCGCCTCGCCTCGCCTTACCGCTTTAAAAACAATAGATGTGACAGCGTGAGGTCGATGAGATGTGGGACCGGCTGTCAGTGGTGGACTGTACGATCATATGGGGACGTTTTGGCAGCAGTTGTGGCCTTGTGGGCATCTGCGTGCAATCTCCATCATGTTACCAAAGATTTTCTGTTTGATGTATTATCTGTCCCCTGCTATGCACTTTTGTTTCCAGTATATATTTGAATTTGAAAGAGAAAACCAACTTCACATTATAAATTTACAAGTGTCTAACATAATAGTACCTCTCTGTCCACTTCCGTTGCCGAAGCAAATGAGATTTAAACCTTCAGGTGAGATACTGAGATGTTACATTATTTAACAGGTTTTCACCTTGAACTAATCAGGTTTGTTTTTCATCCCGCTAATAGACAAAAGAGGACAGTCAATAATGTTTTTCCTCTGTCCCACAAACAATCCAATTGCAGCATTATAATTTGTCCCCCCCAAAAAACGCATTTGTCTTTTTTTAGACTAGCTTGGTTTAGCCTAATTTTGTTAGAAAAATCCATGCTATTAATTGAAGTGGGGAACTTTATTAGCGGTCCATGGCAATTAGCCAATTAACCACACGATTACATGACCAGGGTCTCGTTTTGTTGAAGACAGAGATTTGATAGGACGGGTCTTTATTTTGTTCAAGGAAGAGATTTGTTAAAAGTGTGAGGAATTTAACAACACATTAAAAGACAACGAGAAGAAACCGAACAAAAATTTAATGACCAAATCAAAGGGACAAGCATGGACGAATTTAGGTGGGTGCAGCGGTGCTTAGAGCAACTCCAAGAGAGTTGCTAAATGGCTTGCCAAGCCAATTTTTAGCAACTCAGCGTCCAAATCTGGCTCCAACAGCCTCTCCATCTCGTTTGCCATCCCATCTCACTCCCCAAATTGGGCCTCCGGCTTGCCAAACCTAGCAAGCCGAACTGGCTTGCCAAACCGGCTCTCCAGGTGCGGGCCCCACGCGCCTGCCATCCTCCGGCGGCGGCGGGCGTGGGAAGACGGCGCCGATGTGGGCACGACAAGCCGGAGAAGAGGGAGAGGCGGCTACGGGCGCAGGAGCCGGGACCGGCAGGAAGGAGCCGCGCGGGGAGGGTTCGTCGGGGAGGGCCCGTCGCCGCCACCTCCCCTGCTCTCCGACGCCAGCAGCTCCATGGCCGTCGTCGTTCCATTCCTCCATGGAAGCCGGCGCCGCGCCGGAGCTGTGCCGCCGCCCTTCCATTCCCTGAAGGGGAGGCTGGGGCCGGCGCCGCCGGGGAGAGAGAGAAGGGGAGGACAGGGCTGGTGCCGCCAAGGAGGGAGAGAATGGGAGGCTAGAGCCGCCGCCGCCGGGGAGGGAGAGGGAGGGATGTCGCCTGACTCGCCTCGGGGGAGGGCAGAGAGGAGAGGGAGGAGGCCAGATAGCGATAGGAGAGGGTGAGGCTGGAGGGGCGAGAGGATAAGGAAGAAAGGGAGGAGATGAAGCTGACGTGTGGGTCCCATGCGTCAGTGTGTGCGGAGTGGATAGTTAAAATAGCTGTTGAGATTTGGGGAGTGAAAAATGGAGAGTCTGTTGGAGTGTGCAACCCAGTATGGAGAGGAATCTTTTTGTTAAGTCAAATAGAGAGTCAAATAGAGAGCGAAAAATGGGGTGTCTCTTGGAGATGCTCTTAAGCCCCCTACCTTCTACAGGGAGTGCAGGGGATTTAGGGTATGTAAAGAAAGAAAGAAAAATGATGGAGTGAGAAGAGAAGGTAGATAAGAGTAACTCCAAATTTCTCTAAATTCTAAACCCTAAAAATTAGCCAAGCCCCAACTGAACTTTAGTTCATTAGCCCTCCAAACCCAACTAATCAAGGCTAATTTCAAACCATGGATGCCAAAATACTAAACTACCCTCTCTAAGGTTTTGGAGCAGACTTCACTAGGGGTAGAATGAATTTTGATTAATATATGGGCTAAAAATTAGCACTTGATCCAAACAGAACAGTGCTATTTTTAGTCAACTAAAATTTATATGTCTAAACTAGTCCGAACTAAACTTCAGCTCTAGTCCATCCCAAAAGGCCCCACATAAGGATTCTATACCTCCTAAATTAACAGTCGCTGATCTTTTAAAAAAAAATCAACAAGCTCCTCTTGTTTTTTTTTTTTTTGAAAAGTTAACAAGCTCATCTTCAATCTTGATTCTGTTTTCCCTGTTTACGTACGGCCTACACACTCAGCACTTCAGCGGTCTGGAGCATCCACCAAACCAAAGTGAGCCGAAGAACAGGCGACAGCAAAGGCCGTTTGCACGAAGCTCAGGCGTTGTTGCAGGCGCATGAGCTGGCGAGGAACACGCCAAAGCCGTCGCTGCCAAAAGCAACTGACGTTTCCTCCAATCTCCAATCATTTCGGTCCATCTACCCTCCAAATATCACCCATGAGTCCATGAGACCATGACCCATCGGAAGCAAGAAGCATGGGCGGTGTCGACTCCAGAGCTGCCCGAAAATAACAGAGTACTCTCTCAGCTCCGAAAAGTGAGAGCTCGCTCTCTTTCTGATGTCAGCTCTGTGGTTGCGGTGTTGTGATGCGCTACGGAATCCAGGCCGCGTTTAGATGTTTCGCGAAAAAAATTTACAGTATGTCGTGCACACGTTTGAAGTATTAAATATAGACTAATTACAAAACTAATTACAGATTATGTCATTTCATCGCAAGACGAACCTAATGAGTCTAATTAATCCGTCATTAGCATATGTTTACTGTAGTAATTTATTGTCTAATCACGACCTAACTAGGCTCATTAGATTCGTCTCGCGAAGTACACTCCATCCATATAATGGGTTATTTTTTTCGACTACATTTAATATGCCATGCATGTGAGGGAACATACTCGAATTTTTTTTTGCGAAACATCTAAAGCCCCAGCAAGTTACGGAAGAAGCCTTTGCTGACACTAGCGCGAGTTGACTGTTCGGGCAGCTAAATTGTTTTGCACTCTAAAATTGCAACTAGTCCTGATGACTTGGGTAGGTTTTGCTGTCATTGGTGCTAAAAAGAAACAAGATCCAATCTAGGGTGGACTACGTGTTTTCGTATTTTGGGTTAAGAAGACGCATTTGGAAACTGAGTGCACAAACTGTAGTTGAAGCATTTGGGAGGGAACACGATGAGCAACTGAGGTACCTCCATTACCATTATTACCCGATGCTGTCACAGCAACTACAGTGGACAACCCGCATTCGCTAGTAATGTTCTCCTCGTCAGTAACCACGAGCAAGCTGCAGGCACCCTTCGTTCCCCTCCAAACGAAAAGGCAACCACCACCCACGACGCCATGCGATGCAAGGCTTTGGCTGCGGCAGTTGCAATGATGCGACTAAAAGGCGCGGGACGCGACGCCATACGCGCGTCGTGAGAGCGCGCGCACAAAGGCGCGGCCGTATAGGAGGGGGCCGGAGCCTGGAGGGGCATGACGACGACGAGGAGCCCAGAAGTTGGCTGGCCTGCTGGCCACCACCACGGGGAAGGGAAAGGCGAGTGAGTGAGTTCACGTCGGCGGCTGCTAGCTTTTGGTGGCCACTGGATCCTCTCACGGTGTCACCATGAACTCCACTACTCCGTGCGCGAGAAAAATGTGCCGCGACCGATCGGTCTGCTCGGTGAGCTTGCAGCTGGTGATATGCAGCGTGCTCAGTGGTGGCCTCCGGATTGATCGCATTGGCTAAATGGCTAGCTGTGCTCCATGACAAGTGCGCGACAGCCAATAGTGTGATAAAGCAAGCTAGCAAGGACTAAAGGGTACGTACTAGGGATGATAGTACAGCATGAACAGAGTCCGCGGCGTGCGTGCCTTTTTTCTGATTGAATGCACCGGGATAGTAGAGTTCAGGTTGTGATCCAAATTAAACACCTTAGACTGACCAAGCTTTTACAATAATCCACTAAATCCACATTATGAAAATCCCACAAGCTGAGCTTCTACGACTGGATCCAAACAGCTCTCTAGCTCTTACAATCCAACTTTTCACAATTCAAAATCTCTAAGCTAGTCTCCCTCACCTTGTGGCCTTAACCTTCTTTTTTTTGAAACGACGTGTGGCCTTAACTTGGCTTGTGTGTTTCTCCCCTCTCCCTCTACTGGCTCTTGGGTGGGAGTGAGACTTTGAGATGGAGAAAAGACATGCAAATAGGCTGGCTATATTTAATTTGTTTTTGAGAGGAAAATAGGCTGAGGCACAAAGATTTTACATTGGGCTCAGCCTCTTCTGAGGCAAAACCACTAAGGTCGTCTCCAACAACTGACGTTTTGGCTAGCTACTTCATTTTTTATTCGTGAACAGTGGCCGCACAGTACTCACTAGCGCTTGCTTCCGCGCTAGCTCGCTCAAGGCCCGATACTTCTCCCTCTCACAGACGTTACTGTGCTGATATTTTTTTTATGGCCAAATAGCCGGTGCACTATCTAGGACTGCTAAGGACGCCCTAAACCCAACTCCTTCCTGCAGACAAGCCCAAATAGAGCCTGCGTATCGTCCAATTCCTTCGTCCGCCTAGCCCGCGCCGGTCCAGGTAGAAACAAATCCAACAATTATTATCACGTTCCAGCGAATTGGCTTGTAGTCTAATAGTAAGACGGTGTAATGGGACGCTATCCACCAGAGTTCAAATCCTGGTGCTCAGTCCTTCTAAGGTGCTCATAGGGGTAGGTTTGCGTACGTGTGTTCATAGGGGTGAGTGTGCGTGTACGAGGCGCCAATGGTTACTTCGAGAATATCGAGATCCGTCGGGTGCTCAGTCCTTCGAAGGTGCTCAGAGCAACTCCAGCAGATCCCTTTTCCCCTTTCCATCTTTTAGCCATAATGGGGATATAGGGGAGAAAATTTGCTCCAGCAGATTGATTTTTCCCTTTTCCCTTTCCTCTATTTCACCTATATCTTCCACCTCTTCCCTTTACATCTCAGTCACACGATATGGAAACGGGAAAATCAATCTGATCTTGGCACCTCTCCCCAATAGTAAAAGGGGATTCCCCTACACAGTGAGAAAAGGGGAAACGGAAAAATCAATCTACTGGAGATGCTCTCATAGGGGTAGGTTTGCGTACGTGTCTTGTGAGTGTGCGTGTGTTGTGAGCGCCTGCGTCGTATTGTGTAATTAAAAAAATATTATCGCGTCCCAAAAACACGGAAGTCCGCCTTGTGGGCTCCACTCTCGCGCCGAATAAAGCCGCGAATCGCGAACTCCTCTAGTATCGCGACACGCTGACACGGAGCTCTTTTCCTTCGTCAAGCTACCTTCCCCACACCAACCAAGCGCGACGAGATGCTGCCGCTACTGCTGCTTTTCTCCTTCCGCGTCGACCCGGCCGACCCCGACTTCATCGCCAGCCTTCAGGCTCTGATCCGCGCGAACGCCGCCGCCGTGGAGGCAACGCCCGCGCCCACGCCGGCGCCACCGCCGCCGCCACCCCGGCCTCAGCGGGAGCCACCGGCGCCTGGGGGCCTGCCGCGCTGGGGGGAGAGCGCGCGCGGCCTGCCGCCGCCGATCTCGTCGCTGCAGCGGCGGCCGGCGCTGGTGCGCACGCGCACGGGCGACGGGCGCGTCGTCATCACGCACCGCCGCGAAGGGTCAACCGGGCTCCGCAGCCTCGTCTGCACACGGCGGCGCGAGGGCGAGGGCGGCCACCTGACCATGCGCCTCCTCTAAGCGGCGACGGCTTAGGATGCTGTGTTCGTGTGAGAAAATCGTGTGTCTGCGCGTGCGTGCGTGTGCTGCTGCTGAGAAAGAATATCATGCTGGAAATAAATAAATTGGTATTTCGAACAACCATTTGTTATGACACAACCAATCAATCCTTTTTATGGTTATATGTACTGCAATGAATCAGTAAACACGATACTCGAGTCGACCACAATATCATTGAACGGTTGAGCATCCAGTAACCATCTGTCTGCACTCTCACACGAGACCAAACACGACAAAGGAACTAGGAAAAATGTTGGTTATGAACAGCAGAACTCCATTCCGTATGACAAAACCTAACCACAGCATATATTTATTCTGTTTACATCCTTTACAAAGACAAAATCCTGGGTAAGAAGAAAAAAAACAAACGAATGAATCCTGTTACAATCAGTACAAAACATCTGAGAACTCATCTGTTTATATCTCACTGGAAAAAGGTACTGCAAATTGACAACTTTCTCTGCCCGCTATTTACACTGATGCACAAACTGGGTAACCTTTAGCAGAGGACAAAACAAGAAACCACTCTCGACCTCTTATAGATTCCTTTAACTTATACAGACCACCTAAATTATGTAGGTATACAGTTATTTGTTTGACCATTGGAACTCGATTTCCAGGTTCCTATTGGGACCGCTTTTGCTCTCGGGTAGCAGGGTGTACTCGCCTGCGACTGAGCCCAGCATGACAACCCGGTCGATTTGGATTGTCACTTTTCCAAATGATTTCTGCAACCACAAGTTGGAGGGATTGAGTATCCAATCAGAGTGACATCGACAGAGGGAAAAAAATCTAAGGTGGTTAATGACAAATCTCCACTATCTCCGTACCTTTCCGAATTTGCTGTTGTTTTTGCAGGAGATATGGAGCTTCTGGCCTTTGGGAGGGCTGTCAAAGGCCCATGCAAAGGCTTCATCCCATTCAGGTGCTGTGCCAGTGGATACAATCTGCGTGTGCAATCGTGCAAGTTAGGTAAACAATACTTGCATGCAATAAAACTAGAATGTTCAAAGCCAGGTGTATTGAGAGGGGAATGGCTTGTCAGGTGTATTGAGATGCGTCCATTAAAGGTGAACATTTTCATATGGCAAAAATGGACTACCCTTTGCTGTAGGCACCTCATAAAGGCACTGAAACTTTGAAGTTATCTATCTTTTTTCTTTCACTGTGACAGTGTGCACAAGTGAAATTGCATTTTCCAAGAAAGCCAACTTTTCTTCCAATAAAAATCTTAAAAAGGATGTTTTAAGATAAACTGGAGTCTAGTTTCAAAGAAACATGCCAAGAAATAAATGTAGGCTGTATCAAGTTATTTATTGTCAGAGATGTAATACCTTTGTCAGCCTTGGCGTATTATTTCCAAGAGTAAGCTTGCAGAATGCACTAGGATTTCCAACCGATTGCCTTAGATTGTTGCCCCGCTTTATAGTAACTGTAAGCGTCCCAGGCAAGCACTGAAGAAGTAGTTCTGCTTTTTCTTGAAACCGGGGTGGGCCAGACTGTATCAAATACTGAAGTAGAGGAATAGCCTCAGATGCAGCCACTGACTGAGCTTTGAATACTTCAGCTGGGCAAGCTGACCAAGCTTGCCTGAGAAGATATAGCGAATCTAGTGCTGCTTCTTGAGTTGCTTCAGAACCAGTTTTAAGGGATGTTACAAGATGAGGAATACATAATGTAGCAGGTTCAGTGACCCTTAGACGAGGGAAGTTGCTAAGTAAAGCGTTGAGTGCTTTTAGATACTCCTCATTAGCACTTCCAGATGCCCATATATCCTTCTCAATAGAAGCTGCAAGCAAAACATCCACATTAGACACATATACTCTGGGTATAATGAAAAAATTATGTTCCAGGCTCTCAGAAGAAATTTAGATTACTTTTTAGCCGAACTAAACACAAAACCAACTGTTGTGCTACATAATTGCAAAAAAAAAATAATCTCACATTGGAACTGAAAAGTAATCATGAACTCGACAAAAATACCTTGATTCCTGCATTTGCTATATATTACCTAGAATTTACTTATACTTAATGCTAAATGTAGATATTAATATCTTCATTATGACATGCATATCAGATAATAATGAAGTTAATATGCACAATAAATATGACAGAAACAAAAAAAATGCTGTCTTACCAGTTATAACTCTGACTGTTTCACTAGTTGCATACTCCTGTATGGTGTGATTATTGAACAGAAGTTTGACAAACATTGCTGCTTGAACAGAAGTGTCGGGATTGCTTGAACTGATAAGGTCCAGCAGGACCTGAACACCACCTGATTCTGCAACTGCTCTCTTATTTGCCCGGCTGTACATGACTAGATTCTGCAAGGCACAAATTGCAACCACTTTCATCTCTTCAGTTGGTTGATCTTCAAGAAGATTAACCAAAGCGCGGCATGCTGCAACAGCATCAGTGGAACGAGCAAGACCTTCATTTTGGAAAAGATCTCCAAGAGCAAGAGCAGCAAGCAATCTTCCTTGTTGAGACTGTGTCTGTGGATCCAGAAGATACATGGATAAAGGTGCAATAGCATTTTTAGCAGCCTTTGCCTCCCTTATTCTTACATTGTTAAGCAATGCCTCAATGAGTCTGGCAGCAGTTTCCTCACATTGATGACTCCTCAGGAGATCTAGCAATGCTTCGACAGCACCACTTTCAGCCATTGCTTCTGCACTTGTTGAATCATCACTTTCCAATACAAGCAGGGCATTCAATGCACCAACAACAGTGCTTTCAGTTCCTGACCTGAGCAACTGCACAAGTACTGCAACAGGAACCTCCAGGAAAAACTCAGTACTGTACTGCAAAATGCTAGACAAGACAGAGGCTGCAGATTCCCACACAACATGAGGCAAAGGCGGGTCAGATTGCAACAAAACCTTTGACAACTCAAAAACACCACCCTCCTTCGCAATTGTATTTGGCCAAGCTATTGCCAGGTTGGCAAGAGCTTTTATAGCTCTCTGCTGTAGATTTGGCAAACCTGATGAAAGAACTTGAATAAGAGGAGTAATGGCCTGCTCTGTTATTGTATCCTTCTGGAGGTGGTCTTCTAAAAGAAGATGGGATAGGAGTTCTGCAGCTAATTGTTGCACAGCTGGTGGGGATGAATTCAATAAGGTGATGACTGGCTCAATAGTTTGGCGAGGTGTCAAGTTATAATCAGCACGGCATTCAGGATGCTCCAAAATATTCACAAGAACCTGCAAAGCACTATACTGCCCTTCTGGACCCATGTCTGCCTTAGATAGCAAAGAGAAAAGAGGTTGTACTACTTTGGCTGCAGATGGACCTTTAGCTATGCTAGCATTGTTTGTCAAAATCCGAAGCATTTCCGCCAATGCAATGCACAGAAAATCTGGAGCATCATGGAGAATATCAAGAATACTCTCAATTACACCAGCTTTCACCATTTCCAATTTGCAAGCTGGTCTATCCTTTCCAAGTTTCACCAAAGCTCTAGCAACTGCTTCATGAAGCATGTAGTTTCTGCCATACAAAAGACCAACAAGAGGAACAACAGCTCCATGTGCTGCCACTAATTCTGCGAGCTGTTCATCATCTAAGACCCTATCCAATGCACGAACCACAGAAAGCTGGGCAGGGTTAGCTTCACTAACCAGTAAACCGACCAGGGGCTCCACACAACGTGCTGCCGCCATTGTTGAACGGATCCTTGTATTTGCAAATAGAACACAGCATAGTTCTGCAGCATCTCCTTTCAACTCCGCTGAACAGTCAGAAGAAAGAATACGGCACAGAACATCCACAGCATTCATCTCAACATCTGCAACCGCAAGTGCTCTTGAGGGATTGTCACAGAGAAGCCTAACCAGCGCTGATATAGCTGCATGCTGCTCCCTCTCCATGCCAGTACTCAGAATCTCCACAAGCGGTTGAATAGCCTGCCTAGCTGACTCACTGTTCCTCACATGGTCGGCAGAAAACAAGCTCTCTAATGCCTTTGCAGCACTGTAACGTGAATTCCTTGCTCCTAGACGGAGGACTGCCACAAGTTGGTTAACAACACCAAGTGCTGACTCATGGTGCCTTATTTCTGCACTACTGAAGAGAATGCCCAGCAATTCAGTTGTAGCTTCTTCAGTTGCATCTTGTGGGCTTAGAGATAGATATTTGGTAAGTGCTTCTAGGATTCCAGCTTCAGCCATTAGCAGCATGTTTGGGGGGCAATCAACAGCCAATTGAGTCAGAAGACCCAAGGCCAAGAAAGGAGCACCAGGTCTTTCAGGAATGGGTTTAAGTAGATCCACAAGAAGAGGAATAGATTTTCTGGAAGTTGCACCAACCCTGATATCATCAACTCTGAACAGCCTCTCTAATGCAATTTGATCAGGATTAGGCACCAACATGAATTCCTCTGATAACTCCAAAAGATCAGCGATATCAACATCAGCGCATCCAAGCAAAGATATAAGTCCAATGGCTGCCCCAGAGTTAGCAACAGCCAGAAGAGTTCCTCTGCTACCATTGCAGACCAGACTTGACAAAGCTTGTGCAGCAAAGTACCTGTATGCTGGCTCATCTGATCTTAACAAGTTTGAGAGCACAGGAATGGAGTGCAGTGCTGAGTTTGATCGATTTATCTCTCTTTCTTGGAATAGCAAAGCAAGAAGCAAGGAACAGACCCATGAGGTACTATCCTCTTCACCCTGACAAGAACATGAACGTATGTAAGGGCAGTCACAGGTCTGCAGCAATCTAAACAAACGTAAAAGCTACATGCAGCGAGAGGATAAATTGTGGATAAGAAAAAATAACAGAACAATATGAATTCCGCAGATAATTGCATGAACATCCCATACAAAAATGGTTCTAGGAAATCCCAATGTAATTTTTTTTAATGCTCTGATGTACAAATGCCAAATAAGTGAACAAGCAGTAAGTATCCGACCAATAAGATGAAAGCAATTCACACAATTTAAATTTACGTTTGGTCATGTCTTATTTTGAAGTGTTTGGCCAAATGAGATACACTGCTTTATAGTCTGAATAATGAAATCCCAAATAGAACTTCGACCAAATATTTGGATGAATGCAGTACTGAATATATCATGAGTATTGAAAGAACAGAAGTAGAAGCAGAATGGAACCAACCTACACAAAATCTGTTTGGCAAAGATTGTGCACAGACAACACGGATAACTCACCCAATTCTAGAGGTGAGTACAATCCCATGTTTCATGGTTAAGCATCCAAATTTATTACAGTATCCAAATTAAACTATTTTTTCTATGTAACATAGATAAAATTCTTATAACCAATTTGGTCAAATGCAAAATTCTTATAACCAATCTAATAATCAGCACTTTACCTCTTAGCTAGGTCCTCATAACTTGATTCTCTAGATAAGCATCAATGAGGTTGTAAAAGAAAACATCTTTTCCACATATCACTCGAAAAATTATGACATCAAAGTATTATATATACTAGTGTTACCAAATTAACCAGTAATGTAAAGCAGAAAGGCTGTTCTAGGGAGCTCTTACTAGCTATAATCATAGTTGTGTCAAATTATCGAAGCATAAGAGACACTAGCATTTAAGTTCCAACTAGCATTCGTGCAAAGGATTACAAAAGTAATTGAACAAATAGCAGTTGCGTACCACATATTGGAATGCATTTTGTGAAATCTTCTCGGTGAGCATTTCAACCGCTCCAGCTTCTAGGATTTCTGCCCTTGTTTTGCTGTCATGACGAGAAAAGACAGCAAGTAGCCATAGTGGAATCATGTTGCCTGATATTACAGCAGTACGGCACACGGTTTCACTATCGCTGTTGTTTTCTTTGGGATGTCTAGAAATTCTAATATCTGCTATGCTATCACTGCTGTCACTCTCAGAAGGCGTGTTTGCCATGTGGATCATATCAATTAAAGAATGAATTAGTTGGATATAGAGACTTGAATCATTAAGAATCTCAATCTGCTTCTGGCAATGTTCTTTTGCTGCACAAACAAGAAGAGCACATCCGCCAACTTTAACTTTATGCATGTTTGAGCCAATAACTCTCCGTGTGATGGATGATATGCAACCTGGAGTTTCAGCAACCAAACCACCCACAACATCATGTTGGTCAGAACAGAGTCTTGACACAACTTCTATGGCTTTATCTTGTAAGGAGGGAGCAGCATCAGCTATACATGAAACAAGGGGGAGTATCGTGTGTGGATTTTCTGCAAGAACTGCCCAGGGAGCCTTGGTGTGCCCACTTGACGCCTTTGGTCGCGATAATAGCACTAATGCATCAAGAACTTCTGATGTTGCAGCAGCTTCACCATTGGCAGCTTCCAAGAGCCCAGCAAGAGCAAGGACACACCCAGAGCGATTAATAGTATCTGAAAGTGACTGAGTAATAGTTCGGCACTGTAAAAGACGAGCTATTGCTGCAGCTGCATGAGTTCTTCCATCAATAGTTCCCTCTCTTAGCACACGTGTGACACGGAAGAGAATTTCCTCAAAAGATACCTGGAGAGATAATTCCTGATCAATGAAAAGATTAGCCAAAGCTCTAGTTGCTTGTTCTGCTACTTCAATAACTGAAGAATTGGCAAGTGCGACCATTGGAGTTAAAGCATCCCGTCCAATTGCAGCAACCTCTTTGTTTTGCTTGATTGAAAGAAAAATGGCAGCAAGGCAACATGAGGCGCCCATTAGTATTTTGTCAGACTGCACATCAAGCAGCTTCATAACTGACCAAAGTGTCTTCACTGCAATATGAGTTTCCCGCAGGTCTTTGCGGCAATGAAATAGACCAGCAAGGGCAGATGCTGATTTAGCCTGAGTCTCTTCCTTGGGTGAGCTAAGAATTTTAATCATTGTCTCAACAGCATCATTTGCAGCACTTCCCTCATGTAGAATGTCATTGAGTGGTGCAACAGAGAGCAAGCTTTTCAAAGCATCCAGAACATAAACTTTTGACTCAGGCTGTTCACTTGTTAAGAGAGCAGATAATTGACTAATAGTTCCTGTATCTGACTTGTGGATGAGATGATTCAGTGTTTTAGAAGCTATCTCCTTGCCATTATCACTTCCATTTTTCAGAAGCCATAGTAGAGCAGGAACAGCATCCGCACTTTCAACACATGCTCTTATGTCTTCACTGTGATTGCATAAATTGCCAAGGATGATCGCTGAATCTTCTTTAGCTTTGGGAGATCCGGTTTCTAGAATTTGAACAAGAGGAGGTATGCCACCAGCAGCAGTGATAGCCCATTTGCTCTCATCATTCTCCTTTGATAGAAGAGCAAGCAGAGCAACAGCACATTCCTGCTGCTGTTCTGAGGAAAGACCAAGCAAAGAAATCAATAGCTGAACACCTTCACGACCTTGCAGAGCTTGCCATAGGTCACAGTCCTTCTTGCAGAGAGCAAAAAGTGATTTTGTGAGGTCATCTTGCACCTCAGTACCTGCCATGGTTATTAAACCAACAAGTAAGCGTTTTGCATCAGAATCTGCTAGCGTCTTGCAGAGAACTGGGTTACTATACAAGCTAGCCAAAGCTTCAATTATGCGTTCCTGAACGAGGAAAGGCACCTTAGGCTTAAACTGCTTCAACAATGTTTTCTCAACTTCAAGAGGATCAGAAGCACTGATAGATTCTGCATTTGTGTCATATATCATCAAGGCTGATGCCAATGCACCAAGAGTATCTGCAATCTGTGCGGGTGAAGAGCATGACTCGAGACTCTCACCAAGGCTTGAGATTACATAAGATAAACCTCCAGATATATTTGCCAATGCACACATTGCATTCTCTTGCAATGCTTGAGCAGATTCACCTTGCATGAACTCTTTTGATGGAGCAATAGTAGCATTTATAAGAGCAGGAATACCATTAGAATTAGCTATCTGACGCCTGGCCTCTTTACTCTGTGCAGAAAGAGACTTGAGAGCCCCAGCAGCTTCAGCTCTTATGGAAGTTTCATTACCAGGACCAAGTAACTTTAGAAGCTGCTTTGTTGTTTCTCCAGATAAAACTTTAGAGCAAACAGAAGAGTCTTCCATCATCAAAGACCCAAGAAGATAGCAAGCATTTGCAAGGGTGTTTGTATTTCCCGAACTGACCAGCTTTATTAGTATATCAACTCCGCCACATTGCACGGTTGCTGACCAAAACCCCTCTGTGTTTTTTGATAAATTCTTCAGTGCTCCAGTTAGAAGACCATCCACCAAACTCTCATTCTTGAGGCTAATTTTAAGCTGCTCCCATAGTACCGGAACAACATTTTCCGTTGAGAAGATCTTTGATCCGACATGATCCCTTATCCCACCTTGTGAAACTGCATAGATGGTTTTGGCAGCTGCAGTTTGGCTTTCAGCTGACTTTGATCTGAGAAGAGCAAGCAATGGAGGGATGCAACCACCAAGTAGGACTTTCACCCTTAATTCTTCTTCCTTGCAAAGAGACCCAAGAACAGTGGCAGCCAGCATCTTAACTCCGGATGGTCCAGACCTAAGAAGAGATACAAGAATTGGAACAGCCTGTGAATGCGACCCAACAGCTCCAAAAGCAGTATCGCGTGTTTGAACAAGATCTAATAACTGCTTCAAAGAGCTCTCTTTCTCTTGAGTGGATGAAGAACTCTGCCGTAACTGCTCAATACAATGAGCAACACTTGACAGTGTCTCCTCATCCTCCACATTAACTCGGTTCCTGCAAATATTTTAGGTATATTAGGAAAGATGACACTAAAAGACATGATTGAGGTGTACTGAAAATATTTTCCGAAAGAAAGCTCATGAAGGATTGGTTGGTATAAATATTCACACAGCCCAATGCCCATTCCAACAAAATCCAAGAGATTGTAAACTAGCAATCCCCAGATTAATAATTTCATTATTTTTGCAAACTAGCATATGGAATTCTACATTTCTACATATCCCTCCAGTGCTTCCAATTGTATTCTTAGTTGCCTATCAGTATCCTGTAAAATATAGTTGATAGACCACTATAGGCCTATACTCCCATCATTTTATTGTCATTCTAGAGTGAGGGCAACTAACAATTACAGACTTAAAGATATGCATAAAATTATCCAATCTGCGACATGAAAATCGTATTGGCAAATAGCTCACCAAAGAGCACTTTGATGCCAGTGTATTTTTATACTCTTGCAAAACATAATAAGAAAAACCAATGGCAGGAGCAGTTAAGTTTTACTCGACGCAGCAAATTCTAGTGACGTCGCTTGTAATTCTTTCTCAAATTATATTGTTTTAAAGAGAAGACAATCACATATCCGTTAAGTTGTATTTACTGGATCACTCTTGAAGGCCAACAGTGGGCTGTATTATATGATATGAATATATGATTAAGAGAAAGTTATAGAAACTTTACAGTCAAAATCAACTACTCCAATTAAAAAAATAACAATAGGACGCTTATGACAAGTGCAACTGCCATGTTAGGGATCAAAATCTCTAGTATCATTTCTTTCTCTTAGCTACAAAAATTTGTGATGTGCGCCACGAAGCGGAGTCAAAACTTACTTGCCCATTTTCATGACTGACATAGGAGTTGGTGGCTCTGATTCTTGAACTTTGTCCGCATGCCTTTCCTGTTATGGCAACAGAAGCAGTTATTATCAAGAATTCATGAAGCAAAAATTCAAAGATCACTCTGAAATTTACATGAGTTCATATCTCATCACGCAAAGCACTGGACCATACATTCAAAATTCCAGGAAATGGACACTTCAATCACCAAAAGAACATGCAAACTTAAAGGTATCAGATAATGGAAATAATGTCTTATGAAATAGGTGGGTGCTCAACTTAAATAATGTGTTTTCTTTTACAAATTGTAAACAAGATACAAGAGAATCAGCATCTTCCAAAGTAACATGATAGCAGCTATCATGCCATCTCAAAAGTCTGCCACCTCGCATATTAAACTACTCGCCGTTACATAATTTTAACGAAGAAAAACTTGCCAGATAATAGAAAAACAAAAAAAATGTTGCATTTTCAACACAAAACAAATAGCAAACCTGAGATTCAACAGATCAAGATAATGCAGTGATGCAGTAACAACATGTGTAATCATAGATGCCAAAAGGTAATGTACTGAAGACACATGGCATGATTTGTAATTAAAACAGCACTCGTGTTATTTGCAGAAAGCTCTAAGATCTTTTTAACGGTTCAACCCATTATAACTGAGATCAGTTATAATATCTCCATTTACATTTAAATGAGGTCCAGACAAAAACTTTAGCCTGCTACTAGTACAAATTGTTGTCAGGAGCGTCAAATGTTCCCGAACAGAGGTAGTACAACAGAAGCATGCCCTTGTTTTCTTATTGAATAAAGAGAGGTTGCATTGGGCATACATGCTTCCAAGTTTCTTAAGACAGATTTTGCAAACTACTGCTCACAATCAAGCTGATGGACCTATCTAACTGCATTAAAAAAGTTCAGCACGAAAACCCCACTGCTTAAATATTTCACCAATACATATGAAATGTTTTTCTCCAGTGGACTGAATAATGATCCCACTTTCAAAGCATACCCTACTGCGACACTATGTACAGTTAAATCAAAATGGATGCAGCAAAACCTCATACAGATCAATTCCTTTCAAGCAGCAGGAAAGCAGAGTTTCAGCTGATGAACATGAGAAAGTGACAGGCTGCCAATCAACAAGCTCAGAACCACAAGAATCCGAGGGGAAACCAACCAGATCTGCACCGCCATGGCTGCCGCCATTGGTTCCATTGAACCGCCACGCCAATGCCGCCGCCATTATCAGCTGTCAGAACTCCTCAAGACTAGCAGATCAGGCTATCCGCTTCCTCAGTGCCAAGCTCTCAACCTGAAACCAACACGAGTGGAGACAATTGGGAATCAGATCCACCATAAGAGGATCCAATCGGTGAACCATACATCAAATTAACCCCCGGATTTTGCATCGAGCTTAAGCGACTACTAGCCATGCGTGACCCCAGATCCAACCATGCACAAATGCGAGTGCCGCCGCTACTACAAAGTGAATCAGACACTCCCCTGATCGCAAAACCATCAAACCAGCTCCGAAGAATTGCAGCATTTGGCTGCGATTGCCCCCCGAGCTCCTCACTCAGCCCAGCTAGATCACGCGCCGCCCCCGCTACCAACCCACCCGCGACCGCCAAAGTCAGCCACCGAACCCCGCACCCAAACCTTGCTGCGCGGCGCCGCGCTGCACTGCACTGAAGCGGTTACTACTGCCCGCCAGCCACGGCGCAGCCCCCAGACCCCGACACCGAGTCACCGACACACCAAAAAAAACCGCGAAAAATCCGAGGAACTCAGACCAGTTCCTCGAGAGAGACAGAGAGAGAGAGAGAGAGTGGCCGACCTCTCATGGAATCGCCGCGCCGGGGAGGGAGATTTTGCGAACAATCTCACGGAAGGTGGCGCCCCCTGCTATCTCGCGGCCGCAGATCCAGCGGGGAGGGAGGCGCCCATACACAGACGCCCAGCGCCTGTTACCCTCTTTTTTTCTGGGCGATTTAATTTCGCTAATTTCCGCGGCGTAAAAGGGCTGGCGTTTATATAGCAAGTGAGCTCTCCTCTTCCCAACGTCTGCCGACAGTGGCAGTGGGGAAGCAAGTTGGCTTGCAGCCAGCCATGGAGTGCTACTTTTACAATGGAGCCCCTCATATAGTGTTAATTTCTTAACATGCTCGGCGTGAGACTGTCCAGCTGATGTTCTATGGGCAATGGGTGTGTAAGATTGAATGCTGGGGAAAATGAGGGTGTTTATGTAATGTTGTGCTTTTTTTTTGTTGTTGTTGAGCTTTCGTGATTAGATTAAGCATGGGAAGGATTTGTTAATTAGGGAGCACGATACGCTGGATGAGGGTGGTGGTTGATCAGTGCCAGTCTGCATGGGCTGGCCGCTGGAGGGGTAGGGGGGGTTTTTGTGATCGTCTTCCACAAGACAAAAAATCAACAGGTGGGAGAGGTATCTGCCAACCCCCAAATAGCTGTAAAATCAGTGACCCATGAGAGGATCGAACACCAATTGTTGGTCACTTCTTTAGAAAATGAATTCTTTTATATAAGGAAAACTGAACTGTTGGGAGAACGATTGTGCATATGATTGTTTTTTTTTTTTTTTTTTTTTTTTTTTTTTGCTCCGAGAGGAAACCGTGGCGTGAGTGATTTATCTAATTCTATGCGGTGTCCTTTTCTAGAATGTAAAATATTTGTCCAAGCTCGAGGCGGTACCAACCAAAACATCAAGACGGGTCATGCATTTTGCGTTGCTGTATTGCAACAGATGCTATTACACGTCACCATCTTCGGCGTATAACTTTCATACAGATTATTAGGGATGACAGACTACAGTGTAATACTAAAATCTCCACTCCAGACAAGCTTGTGCTTGTCGGTCATGCACTCATGCATGTAACATAACAATAACTTGAGTGGCAGTAAACAAAATACAGTCCGTGATAGAATTATATCGTACATGTAACGCAGCACGTTCATGATTCGTAGAACACCGCTCTGACAGTTTCTGAAGCTGAAAAGAATGCTAGATCCTTCGTCTGCTTGGGATCGCCCCCCACTTTTCCTTTATCTTTTATGCCTGGGATTGCCTAATCAGTAGGTTAGGGCGCTGGACCATGCCTTGCCTGCGAGCGAAAAGACAGTGCAGCCCCTGGCCACTGCACCAAGACCCAGCTCTGCTCGGCGTGGCCATGTGCAGGATGATTACTCCATTATTGACTCCCAAGTTGATTAAGCTTGCCTTGTCAGGTTGTTTAGTAACCCTCCTCCCAAAGGGTGCCTCCAAGCAAGCAAGGAACAGTAACATCTAAACTAACAGCAGCTGATAGCCTGACGGCCCTTCTGTTATGCACGCACTTGCAAACTACTGTACTTATTCTGTGTTAATCTCTCCTTAGGTAGCTACTAGCTTTTTTTTCTCCCCTAACACGAGACGTTGGAGTCAAAAGGAAAAATAAAAGACGGAGAGAATTCACGGTGAAGCTTTTGCTCCCGTTTTTTCTCGGGGTGGTGATGTGGACGGCGCAACGGCCGGTGGCGCCGGCGTTCTTTGGGTGAATGGGACGGCGCAACCGCATTACGGCCACGGCGACCCTAACTAACCCATTCCTGCAGAAGCAGAACTAACCATTTGACGGGCCCGTATTTAGTGCGTGCGTCCGTGCGGCGTGTGCGTGCGTTCGCTGCGTCCGAGCTGTGAACGGCCGGGGGGCAGATCGACGGCGGCTGATCGAGACGGCGCACTTGCCTGCCAGTTGGATTGGACCTCTCGCTCCAGTCGATTCGAAAATCATGCGGTGTTCCGACATGCATCGCACCGATTCCCCCCCGATTTCGCAAATTTATGATGCATTCAGATGTTCTCGACACATCCGCAGGTGACAGCAACACTACAGATTGTAGACGGCGGGGCAAACGCCAAAGGATGAGAAAGCATCCACAGAGGCGCGTGATGCGCTTCTTGCAGCTGGCTGTTGTTTCACCGCGCACGGAAGGAAACAGCACGTGGCACCGACGGTCCCAGACGGATGACGAGTTTGACGACGTGCGTGGCTAAAAGATGAGCTAGCTGCCCAGCGCCCCAGCCATCTCTCCCTCACTGTTGGCATGACGGCCACCGAAACTGCTGCCCCGCAAAGCGCGACGTCGCAAGATGCGGCGGCAGGCGGACAGCAACCGGGCGCCGCGAGAACGGTGTCATCTTTGGCTCGATAACCATAACAATTCGACCTGCCGTCTCGCTCAACAACCGAAGGCCCCGCCCGCGCCCGTAGAGTGTGGCGCGACGAGATGTTCCACCGCACCTACCTCAACGGCCGCCCTCGCCGTCCCATCCATCGTCGTCACCGCGCCATGCATGGACGCGCCCCGAGTTCGTCCCTGGACAGAATCAAGAGCGCCCGTCGCCCGGCGGCGCCGAGGTGAAATTCGCCGCGCCCGTGCCTGGATTGGAAGCGCAAGCACCCACAAAGGCCACGACCCGTGTGGCACCGAGCCCAGGCGCCGACGCACCCGTGCCGCCGTGCAAGGTCGGTCGCACTTCTGACACATACGTGGCCGGACTGTTGGGGGGGGCTTTGTCCGTGGCGGCGCCGGGATTATTGGTGTAAGTAACGCCACCACCGGCTAATCATTCACTGGCCCGGTGATCACTGATTAGCGCCCGGTGTCCTCGGGTGTTCGTGTACCAGTGCACTCACACAAGCCCCCCAGAGTAGCATGCGCTCTCTCTCTCTCGCTCCGCGGCTCTTTTTCCTCGCACATGTGGCGTGGCCGGGGTGGGGCCTGCTCCCGGGCCCCTCTGGTGGTTGGTGGACGCCGGCACCCCGCGCCCTCGCCCTCGTGGAACGTGCGCGTACAGTTGTCGCCTGCGCCGAATAGAATCTTCCGCCGCGTGCCGCGTCCGCCAGACCAGCGCTGCCCTGCACGGCCGCACTGTCCATCCCGGAAGCCTTTCGCCACTCAGCGTTCATGGGTGACGCGCCGGCAGCTGGGCTGACGTCGACGCTACGATCTCATTTTCTCGTTCAAGGGATCATCTGGCTGGCTGGCTGCAAGTACGAGCTGCTGCTGAGTCCTGCCTCTCCTGGATCCATGCACCAAGCTCATTTCCACAATTTTTAACATTGATTTCCTGGTCACTTGTTCGTCGAAAAAAAAATCCTCGTCGCTTTTGTTAGAACAAAAATTCCTGGTCACTTAATGTTCTCGGATAAAAAGGAGAGACGCGCGTGCATGGTGATGCTCGGAGGGTTGGGCCTAATTACTACAAACCTCTGGGCTTCGGCCCAGGAGTGGTCGACGCGTGCCCTTTCTTGTAGTACAGTACTCCGTAGCAATAAGGTTAGTACTTGACAGTTCTTTGTGTCCAGAGTCCAGACTTCAAAAGAACTAAGAAGCAGGTGCTAGATGATAGAATGATAAATTATAAGCACATGGCTGTAATCTACAATGCTTCTTTCCGCGGATATTTTTTGTACACTGCTTCTTCTAGGATTGCAGGCATGAGCAGACAATCCCCACAAATAATGACTGGTTCCATACTAATAAAATTGAGGTCATTTTACTCCAACTAAGTCACTAGCTGATCTGTATCGGCAACAATGATTTTCAAATTTACATTGACAACGCCGAGTGGAGAATGCATTCATTTTACTACCATGTAGTAGCGTTGTACCAGCTGCAAAATTCAAAATGACAACTATGCAGTAAGAAAAGGCATTTGGGGTTTCACATCTTCATCTCAAGCTCCATTAGTTGGCCACTGAATTCTTGGTTAACTCGCTGTTCTGAGTCGTCTCCATATCAAGCTGGTAGGGTTCTGATATCCGTCCTCAAGAATCAGGATCAAAGAAATTGATGGGT
Source organism: Urochloa ruziziensis (assembly GCA_015476505.1). Classification (NCBI taxonomy): domain Eukaryota; kingdom Viridiplantae; phylum Streptophyta; class Magnoliopsida; order Poales; family Poaceae; genus Urochloa; species Urochloa ruziziensis. Next base: position 35,945,631 of record CM027126.1, on the reverse strand, counting down.
TCCAGTTCCATCGCACGACCGTTTCTTAAACCCTTCTCGTGCCTAATCGCAGCTATCCATTCTCTTCGCCAGAAATAATCGAGCTCCAACGAGTAAAAAGGAGAATTTCTCGGCGCACACTCCACCATCAATCAAACAATCAAAACGGCACTGATACGATTCTCTCGGTATTGATCGCACCTACGGATTCGATGACGACTACAAAAAGGAAATTCCTCTCCGGTGATTGCTACAAAATTGTTCCTACAGCCGCAAATTTTTTCCTCAAGGGGAAGACATGGAATTTCCTCTCAATGCACCATCCTAGGCAAGCTCATCCGCATCCCGCTCAGCGACGCCGCGCGGATCGCGCCCTCAAAGCACGCCTCGGCCGGCACCGGAGACGCCGCCGGCGGCGGCACCTCCTCTACCGCCGCAAGCGCCTCGGACGGCTTGGCTTCCTGCCCGGCGAACGGGTGCGACCACCGCCGCCGCTGCTGCGCCGGGGGCGCCGCGCCGCCGTCGCGCTCGTCGACGAGCTCCAGCACGAGGCGGCGGTCCTCGACCTTCCTGGCGCCGACGCGGTGCGCGCTGCCCTCCCGCGAGATCACGAGCCGGCCGTCGGCGGTGCGCTCCCGCGCCAGCGGCCGGAGCGACGGGATCGGGGGCGGCAGCCGGCGCGGGCGGCGGCGCCACCCGTACGACACCCAGCACCCGTCCCCGCCCTCCCCGTCGTCGCGGCCGCCCGTCGCGTCGCCGCCGCCGCCGGTGGCGAGGCAGCGCACGGCGCGGGGCGAGGCGGCGATGGTGCGCGTGGCCACGTTGCCGCCCCCCGGGGAGAAGGAGGCGGCGGGGCCGGCAGAGACGAGGGTCTGGAGGCCGAGGGGGCAGCTGGAGGCGGCGGCGGCGTCGCGGGCCCCGGCGGCGGGGAGGAGGAGCATCGCAGATTCGCCGCGTATGGTGGCGCGGGTGGATTGGGAGATCTCCCCGGGCTATTTCGAGGTCGGGGATTCCGATGCCCTCCGCTTGGGCCGAGTTGGACTCGGCGCCGCGTCCCTGGATGGGGTCATCCGTTTGGACGGGCACTTCGGGGGACGAGGATGACGTGCATTTATAGCCGGGTTGGGTGGTGCTGGCGTACACTGGCGAGGGTTTGGTTTGGAGTTGAGTTGGGATTACGGGGGCGGCCGAAGGGGGGCTGTATCGGGATCGGACGGTGATTAGGCTAACCAGCCGGGTTCGCTGAGATAAGGATCGTTTCTGTCTTATCTGTCCAGGTTTCGCGTTTTCACCTAGTACACGGCTTGTTGGAATTGAGTTTCCTTTTAGACCGGGAATATACGATTTTTGTGATGTGGAAATGGAGCTAAACTCTCGATCGACTCGTTGATGAGAGGGGAGAGGCCCTAAGGGCAAACCGGGAAAGAATTTTTGAATGTTCGACAAATTTTTTAAAATATGTTAAACTATCTATGGACCTGTTTGTTGAGCCGTGAGATCTACTCTACATTCAGAAAACTTGCAGGAATATATGATGCTCTCTAACAACTTGCAAACCTAGCTGCGTGGAGGGAGTCAATGCGTCACTGGAAATAAAGAGGAAAGGGGGAGCACATGAGCTTGTGTGAGAGCATAGTTTGACGAGCTGGGCTGGCTTGGGCCGGCGAGCGAGCATGAAGGTAGGAGAGAGGAGTTGGGCCAAGTTGGAATTCGGAGATGAGCTGCATGTTTCATGTTTAAAGGATTTTTATTTTGTTTTAATGGTGTTTGGGTACAAACTTTTGTGGGTTTTATGGTTTGATTTTAGTTGGAACATAAAAATGGCATTTTAAGAAGGATTTGAAAATATTTGAATATATTTAGGATCTAATGGGGACTTTTTAAAGGTTTGAATGGAATCAATATGCAATTAATTTTCAGTTTTAGTTGAAGAAATATTTGTGAAAATAATATTCTAGGATTTTGGAGGTTTGATGGGTTTGACATATATGTTTCAAGGATTTGAATATTCTGGACGGGTTTGACATACTGTAGATATGATTCAAGGATTTGAATATTCAATTTGGATAACATTCAGAAAATGGTTGACATGGGTTTTGAATAAAATTCAAATATTATAACAAAGGTTTTGGAAAATAGAAAGGGTTTCATCGAGAAAGCATTTCTAAAGATCAGGAAGAAAAGTTTAAGAGGGATTGATATAGTAATCAAATGCAACACATATGTAGATGTAATGTAAGAATTGTTTGTGAAGATGTTTATTTACAGATTTTTTAAAAAATATGTATTTTTAAATGCTTCTAAAAGCGGGATGTTTCATTTTTCTTACCACATGCTTGGTAAAAATGTTACGAAATAATCAAATGCAACACATATGTAGATGTAATGTAAGAATTATTTGTGAAAATGTTTGAATAATTTGTGCAAGAAGAAAATATGTTTATTTAAATATTTTTTAAAAAAATATGTATTTTTTAAATGCTTCTAAAAGTGGGATGTTTCATTTTTCTTACCACGTGCTTGGTAAAAATGTTGCTCCGTAATAGCATATATAACTTTGTACGTTCTACGTGAAGCATAAATACTCCGCATGGAAGAAAATTCCGCATTGAATGAAGAAACTTAACGGAGGGCGTAGGGACGCACCAGCGGCATCACACACGAGGTGGTTAGACTGACCAGTGGGCCACCTATGTCATTGGGGGAGTGGTGCGCCCCCGGATGTGCTGTACCTGTTAGGGAGGATGGTGATCTTCTATGCCTCTCACCTTCGTCAGTGCACAGTGTCAAACAGATGGAATCGGAATTAGAAATGTTCAGAGGGTTCAAGTTAAAGAAACGAGAGCTTTTTTTTTTGGTTGAGAATTTAAAGAAACGAGAGCTCTGTGAGCCTGAACACACGCAAATGCATAAATTCGCAGATGGAGCAATGCAAACAGTGCTGCTGAGATATCGAGTAAGATTGTAAGAATGTCTCTGAAAGCTCATTTTAGAAGCTCATCGTGCTGACAGAAATGAGGAGAAGGGCTTCAGGTTCAGCTTGCAACGTGAGACGGATTCCTAAATTCTCTTGATCATCCTCAGATTCCCCATCAATCTCATACGTATCAGAATTTGTTGCATACTATAATAGAATCAGAAGGGAGATAGTAAATCATAAAATGCAGAAACCAACTAGTGACAGAATCACAGAAGTAAATCCTGAAAATTGCCCGCTGACAGTCCAATAAACAACACACGCAGAAGCAGTATGTTAACTACCTCTCTTCGTGGTACAAATCTCCAACAACAAATGTTAAATTTAGCTAAGAAGTCGTTTAAAAAAGAAAACTAGTTAAGAAGTTTGTACTAGAAAACACCACAAACACGAAATCAACATAGGTCAGCTGTCACAAAAAGTTCAGACTTCTATGTGTTTGATCGACGGAGCTAACAGGCCCCATGGGATTGGTTGGGCACGGTGAAGAAGAAGTAATCTGCCGGCTCCATGCAGCCACGCTGCATTGCCGGAGCAGATGGTGCCACCAGACCGACGCCATTGTTCGGTGGTGCCGTCTGGCAGAAGAAGCTTGAGCCCGCCACATCAGCACCAAGATGTGCTCCCGGACCCGTCACCACCGGCAAAGACGCTCGGGTCGGTTGAGGGCAAGGCAAGTCGCCGAGGAGGAACGCACGAACTCGCCGATCTCAAAGTTGTGCAGGAAGCGTCGGCGGTGGTGCCGTCCGGGCTGAGGTCCTGATTCTCGCCGGAATTGTCACCGGCGGCGCGCGTGCTGGTGTGCATCAGTGATCCAATTTGCCATGGAAGAAGAACAGCTAGGCTGCGGCGACGTTGGCATGCCGAGCAGAGCGTCCTCTGCCACACGCTGCTGGGCTGTGGCCGGAGCTGCTTTGTCGGCGGAGGAATCCGCTTCTCCCCGCTTCCTCTTCCTCCCGTGGCCGTTGAACCGTATGCGGTAGCCGGTAGAGCCTTAGCTGCGACTCGACCAAGTGGTCCGGGGCGGTGATCGCGTACTCGTGCTCGTGCATCACTCACCCGCCCACCCCGTGCTGCCCTTCTCGCCGTCTCTCGGGAAGCAGACCGCTTTCTTCCTCCACGCCACCTCCGCGTCGCGTAACACCCTCTGTTCAAAAAGACTGCTTCTTGTATCCTACTCCATTCACTGTCTTCAAAATAATGGTTCACGTAATGTGTAGCACTGAGAAAGAGTCCTAATGGCTAATGTGTAGCATGAGAAGGGTCTTACTGCTCACGTACATGACCAATATAGCGTGAGAAAAAAATCCTATGGGCTTACGTGTAGCGTGAGAAAGACTCCTGATTGCTCACATACATGACCCGTGGGTCCACCTGTCGGACCAATGTGTCTCTTTGACCACCGAAATTATTTCGTCCTTTATAATATACTTACCTCCGTATCGAAATACTTGTCGCCATTGACTTTTTTCGCAACGTTTGACCATTCGTCTTATTCAAAAAATTATATAAATATATTTTATTTTATTTATGGCCTACTTTATCATCAAATGAATTTTAAGTTTGACTTGTCTTTTTGTATATTTACAATAATTATTTTGAATAAGACGAATGGTCAAAGTTTGCAAAAAAAGTCAACGGCGACAAATATTTCGATACGAAGGGAGTAGACTATAAAGGACGACGAAATTTTCGTACCAAATGTTACATGTTACTCTCACCCCTCTAAGATCGTCGGATTCTATGATGAAGATCGAAGGCTCTAGATTGATCTAAAGAGTTTAAGTTGACTACATTACTCCTATACCGTCAGATTTTACGAAAAAAAGTTCTTGTTGACTATCACTAATTTAGTAATTTTTTTAAAACACGTGCATGTAGCACGTGCCCTTCCACTGGTCAAAAACCAACTCGAACCATCTTTCATCTAGACATAAGCTATGTGGCTCATTGGCTCGGGCCGGATGAAAAAAAAAATCCAATTAATTTTCGGCAAAAAAAACCGTGCCCCATGCTTGTCCCATGGGCAGCAATAAAGGCCTATTTTTTCGGTCGTGGCTGGACTTCGCATAACTAAAATAATAGTTCAAGCTGAAGAAATTATTCTTTCTTCTATTTTCTCTATCTATAAATTCGTCCCACCGATGGTCATAGGCATGCTAAAACCTGATGGGCTCAGGCCAGTCCGTCGGGCAGGGTTTATGGATAGGCCCATAGCTGGCTGCAAGCAACTCCACGTCATCCCTTCATAGCAATTCCTTTCTTTTTTTCTATTCAACCAAGGACATGCAACTTTAATAATAAGTACACTTGTAACGCTGGGAGGGAGCCCTCCAGCGCGTCTGCAACTGTAGCAGTATTTTTTTATTTTATTTTTTATACGAACACTATTTTGATTTTATCTTTAGAAAAAAAAGTACAACTTTATCACTTAAATAATTTTTTTCATAGGAATACTATTTCAATTTTGCCTTTAGGAAAAATAAGTACATCTATATCACTAAAAGAAAGTGTGTCCATTTAGGGTCAGTGCATCCATGCTTGCCATGTGGTTTCAGACTTTCAACATCGCGCTTTGCATACGAGCGTCACACGTGCTGGTATTTCAGCATTGTCTTCAGAAGAAATAGGTACATCCATGTCGCCGAAAGAAAATGAGCCCACTGAGAGTCGATGTGTCCTTGCTTGCCACGTTGTTCCAGGCTTCTAGCGTTACGCCATTACGCAATTGTTCGGTAGCCACGTATTAATATTTTGTATTGTTGACAAATGAAATCGTGCTGCCCCTTGCGCGTTAAAGAGCCGTCATTGCCTCCCCCACGAAGGTGAAAACAGGACACAAACATTGCTCCTCAGCTACTCACCCAATTTCTCCCTCACGTGTCAACTCGCCTTCTCTATCCTCCGCTCGTGTCCATGCTCGGATCAGAGGTGGTGCCGCTGCCATGGAAGGAGACACTACCCTCCTTGTGCTCATCAACTTCACGGGTGAAGCCCAGTACCACCGTTTTTTGGAAGGATGCGTTCGTTAGACCATAGTTCCTCCTCATATGTTGTCCGCTTTGTTCTCTTTGTTGTCGCCGGCTAGCAGGCCACAGTGTCACAATGCGTCGCTCCAGTTCTCAATTACCACGACCTCTAGCGCAGCAATAGAAGAAGACCCTCATAAATGCGCACTTTGTGTCAACACTCAAGATGGCAACGGGGCTATCCCCGCCGGGGTTTGCCAGAACGTTCTTCTCCCCGAGTAAACAGAATACCCCCGCTCCCCGTCCCCGACAAAGCACACGGGGGCAGATTTTTCCCGTCCCCGTCCCCGAACAGGGGTCACACACCCGACGGGGATCACAGCCCCGACAAATCCTCGAAATTCATAGCTATCAATTTATTTTCCTGTGTACAAAGAAAGCCTCGAAATATCTCACGGATCAAATATGAACGGAGCACAGATCAATGGCACATCGATACACACATCTATACAATTTGCTAGCCTTCTCAAAACAAATGAAAAAAAAATCCCTAAACCGTGGATTGCTGCTCTTCGTCGGGTGCGGGGAGTCTGACACTCCTGTGAGCACTAGGCAGGCCCCAAGGAATCGTCGGCAGGCGGATTGGTGGATGTGTCTTGTGGTGGCGCCGGCGCCTGAGAGATTGGGGAGGCGAGATCGACGGTGCGCAGCCGCGCTCTCAGGTTTGCGTTGGTGAGGGAGGGGGCGGCTGAGAAACGAGGGGTGGACAGAACTAAGGTTAGCAGGTCGCTGGCCGTATTTATATCAGCAGTGTGGGCTTGGGCCAGTATCTTTTGCCGGGCTTCTTTCGATCACACACACATGAATTCAGGGTCCCCGACGGGGATCGGGGACGGGGAGCCAACGAATGTTTCCACCCCCGCTTCACCCGACGGGGATGAGTTTTGGACCGTTAAGCAGGGTTTTTTTTACCGTTCCAAACCGGTCCAACCGGTCCGGTCCGGTAGTATAATAGGGCCGGTTACCGCTCAAAACCGACACTACCAAACCGCTCCTACTGGTTAACCGGCCGGTTTGACCGGTTTACCGGCCCGGTTTTTATTCCCGAAAAAACCGCTACTGTAGCGAAAAATTTAACCCTGCCGTTAAGCCCCCCGTGGGGATGAAAATCACCTCATTTACATCCCCTAATGAATGAAATCCTCGGTGAGGATCGGGGATCGGGGCCCGTTGCCATCTTGAGTCAACACGACCACACTCTTTATGATCGAGTTGCCGTCATCTGAACTTGCCGAGGGGTCACGTCAGAATGACCCATCACCACATCCATGATTGTTATTCCGTGCTTATTTTTTTTTCATATTACCTACTACTTCAGTAGCCAGAGTTTCTTTCATGTATGTTGCAGCTGATCACCAAAACTTAATAATATAGAGAATCCAGAACCACTTATAGTAATGACAAGTGATTATATATATATATATATAAATCTATAACAGAAACGGCGTTAGCGCACGATCCTTCCTAGTGCTAGCAGGTGCCAGAATCAATTGCTGAGATGGGACTATGCGACCAGTGCTGAAAAAGTTAGAAATTAATGTATATGCCCGCCTGTGGTTGGTGTTTTGCGAAGCGACGGCTCCGTTCTCTCTCTTATCTTCTTACTTTTTCGTGTAGAATTTTTATGACGTGAATCTCTTACCGTATTGACTACCTTATTATACTTGCGCTTAAGGTGTCACGCACTCATGCGAGTATTAGTTTTAGTTGATTAGTTCTCCAACTCGTGCATGGGACAAAAAGGGTTTCACAAGCATCAAGAAGATTGAGAGGCCGAGGCAGAAGACAAAATTGAGCCATTGAATTTTGTTTCGATATTTTTATTCCGGACAATGAAATAGACTAAAAGGCCGAAATGATATATATTATATTGTTTGAGCCATTGGATTTTGTTTCGATATTTTTATGCGGGCACTGAAATTGACTAAAATGCCCAAATGATATATATTATATTGTTGGATTTGTCTCATCATGCACAACGCTATCGTCCATGCAAGCATCATTTTTCTTCTTTGTGTTGTTGATAGTTGTTACTCAACTTGTCGACACCCTATCCTCTTCTCTCTAGACAAAGGAAGTTTTGGAACTTTTTCTCAACACCCACTGATTTCTATAGCAAACATAGTAAACTTTCAACTTCACAGCCACCTAGTTGGACTTTCCTACGTTAATTTATTGGAGCTCCAATTCCTTCCTCACAGAGTTGGACCAGCAGAGACCATGGGGGTAAGAAGACACGCATCGAGTACCATGTTGGTACAATGCTGACAAAAGGTTGAGACTTGATAGGAAGGATGCTAAGTCTCAAAAAAAAAAAAAAAGATAGGAAGGATGCTATGGAGGGGATGATGTGTGGTGGCAAGGCTCATAACATTTGGATAGTGCTCAAAATGATTCAGATATATGATCATATAGTGATTTCTAGGTTGGTTAACATATTGAGACATTTAGAGAAAAAAAATAGTTTCAAATATATCAAGAACAACTCTCTTACTATGTATAAAGACACTAACCTCCTACTTTTAACCAAAGAATAAACACAAAATTTATTAAGAGTGCATCTGCCAAAATAATAGCATACTAGAAACCCACCGCGGCGTTGCGGTTGCGCGGATCGCAGAAGAAGAGGAAGCCAGCTGGTGTATTATCAATGCAATGGAAGATCTTTAGCTCCTAGTAAGGACAGTTGCAGTGTCTCTGTCCTTAGTAGAGGAAGACAAATGGTACCACATGGAGTTTCTGCTGTCCTTGATAACTTTCTGAAGGCCTCGTTTCAGCAAATTTGCCAAATTTGAGAGAGAAAAAGATATAAATTTGCATTGGCAAATAGGAGAACGCATTCTTTTTCTTCATCATGTGCTAAGCAGTAACAACAGTTCAGATGCCAAGGCGTGTACATGTAACAGAGTACATGTAATTTCCATGTTGATATGATTTGCATGTTGGTTAATTACGCAATGTGATGATGGACCTGTGAATATGAACCGTGTTTTTCGTAGATCATGTGCTTAAGGAAGAACGAATGCTTGCTGTGTGCAGCAAGATATGTCAATCTACTTTCAAACCTCTGTAGTTGAATGATGTTTTCTTTCATTGCCAATAACGTTTATAAATATGTGTGCAAGTGAACCACAGTTAAATGTACGCAGTACACCTAACGTAGTAACATAGAAACCAACGAATATTTTACAAGTTTTTTTTTCTAACTTTGAAATTGAGATGGATAATTCTGACTTTTTGAGAGCTAAGTAACGCAATCCAAGAAAACGCATTGTATTGACCCAGTAGCGTCAGTGACTGTATGAGCATTAAAATGGCGCAGCATATACATGACTGATCAAACTTTCTCCCAAGGTTCAACTGAAGATCAAAAGGCATGCACTTGGCTGTTGACACTGCGAAGGCCAAATCAAAATTCAGATATTCGATTGTTTCATCAGTGTCTGCTGAGACTGAAAGGGAGGATATCCAGGTGTACAGTACGAGACGTACCACAACATAAAGCTTGTATGGGCAAGGCATTTGATCGAGCAACATATAGGCACAGGTATCACATCGAGAGGAACTACTGCAGGCCTGCTGCCGCTTCTCTTCCCTGTGTCCTTGAACAACATGTGCCTCACAAAAATACGCAGCGATGGCTGAAGCTCGTTCGGCACCTTAGTCACCGGGAACGCGGGACGATGCAGCGATCCACGTTCCGCGGGACGTCGTTTCGGATCGCGGAACCGGGACGGCGTGGGTCGTAGCCTGGATCGTGCGTGGGACGCGATCCAGAGTCTGGATGGAATCGACGATGGATTGCTCGTAAACAAGTTGGACGTTGGGGCCTTGGGCTTAATTCTGTGAGATGGGCTGGCTGGAAGTTGGGTCCTGGGGCTTAATTACGAGAGCACTTGTGTTGGTGACGGGCTGGGCACATAATTAGCACACTTAATTATTATTCATATACTTTCAATACAAATTAAATCGTCATCGTCCCAACTGTTTGTTCCGAATTTGTTGCGAACGCGTTCCTTGTGACGAATGATCGTCCCTAAGGAGTATACCTCTATCGTACCATAAGTTTCCAAAGTAGCATTCCACGTTCCCGTTTCTGGTTCCCATCGACCCGGGAACTTGGTGACTATGTTCGGCACACGGCCGGCCACGCGCCAGACCGGTCACACGGAGCCACACGTAAGTTGCTGGAACCATGGTATTCATCACGATCCTCATCGCCATCGTGGATGCCAAGACGCCGGGCTCGCCCGAGGTCTCTTCCTCTGCATACCGTTGTCACTCGTCCTCATTGCCGCCACCGCATTTGCGGACCTCGCCAAATAGGCTGACACCCGGGCCGGCTCCTGCCGCCACCTCGTCTCCAATTTGTGCGACCTTGGGCCGGTGCAGCAAATGCGGTGGAAGAAGAGTGGCCTTCATTGAGCCACGGCGAACGGACAAGGCGGAGGGGAGTGGCGCAACAAGCCGTGAGGTAGGGAGGGTCCGCGGAGAAGAACGTCTGTGCGCGGCGCGAGAAGTCGGCGAGGAGGCGAGGAAACGCGAAGCGTCGGGAGCTCCGAGCTCGGCAGCTTGCCCCTTCGTTTTGGCCGTAGATGGAAGATCCAACGGTAAACAATTACAGGCGACGTGGCCCAATGAGAAGCCCGATCTTGAACGCTGGATTCGGTCTATAGAGATGTTGGCGGTACTTTTCTCATAAGAATGTGGGTGTCATGTTCGTGTAACATGGTCGTTCACACTTTTTAAAACTAAATCTTTTTATGTTAGCTCCACCTCCCTATATGATAATTTGAAGTCGATAGAAAAGAGAATTAATTTCAAGTAAACCGAAAAGTATTAAGTCAGTATTACAGTTCCGACATTGACTTTTTCGGTTAGTAAGTTTTTCCAGTGCCTTCTGTTTTAAAATAGTTAAATAGTATCATTAGCCCTTTTCTCACTTTACATAAGACTACCCACAGCGGTGATTAGATCCCCTAACAGTTGATGTCGATGCCAGAAGGCAGATGTGCGTACAATGGTTTACTCAGTGCCGAAGTGAAGGTGGGCCGAAGATTCGTTAGGTTCTTTACTCTTCCGTCCATGCAGTGAGCAACTAGTGACTCCAAAATAAATTTTTTTATTGAACATTGACTCATCAACATGCCTGGCAAGCCATGATTTTTGTTTGGCAGCTGTAGTGAATACCTCGATGCCATTCTCTCCTAGTTCAAGGATCGATAGGCAGCACCGTTGTGGACTTTGTGGCTAGCAAGGTTTTCTGGATGCCATAGACGTTCTGGGAGTAGAATCCTTCCTCACGCGGCTAGCCGCCCTGGAGCAAAAACCTGTGGGCCACGTGCTGAATGAGTCACCTCTCACAGGCAGGCGGACACAGACAGGCAGACCGCAGACGGCAGCTTCCTACTTGAATCCCAGCAGAGTAATAAATACCGAGATCCAGGGGGGTGTATCTGTTAAAACGCCGACGAATCCCACTCCCCCTTTCTCTCCTCCTCCGCCTCGAGACGCCCGTCTCCTCCTCGCTTTGCCCCCCACGAAGCAATTCTAAATCCCCGCGCGGAAGATCGGATCCTCCGCGGGATCCGCATCGGTGCTTGCCCTTCCTGCGCGGATTTCCGGCAGCTTTTCCCCTCCCCCCTCTGATTTCCTCTGCCGATTCCCTGCTCCTGCCGCGGCGGTTGTTCCTGTAACCTGTTGGGGGATCTTTGGAGGAGGGGTTGGTGGGGGTTGGACGCTGGTTAGGCGGCGCCCGCGATCCGGCCCGGGGAGATGGCCGGCGGGAAGGAGCCGATCGAGGTGAAGTTCCGGCTCTTCGACGGCACCGACATCGGGCCCAGCAAGTACGACCCCAACACCACCGTCGCCGCGCTCAAGGAGTTCGTCCTCTCCCGGTGGCCGCAGGGTGAGGAGACCCCTTCTCTCTTTCTTCTCACTCTCTGCTTGCGCGCTCGTGTTGCGTATATATACAGCTCTGCTCTGCTCTGTCGACGCCTACTGTTTCGGGAGGTTGCTTGTTCAGTTGTCCGGGCTGCCCTGCCTTTGCCCGTTTCTTGATCCGGAAACAAGAAACCCCATGTCGCGCATGCTGCTTGGCTGCTAGTGTTGGGATTTAGGAGTTAGACCGTTTGTTCTGCGATGTGCTTGTAACCCCAAATTTGACTGATCATGTTGCTGCGTGGATTGCGTGATGGTTGTAGGATGGATTCAGCTAGGGTGCTGTTTGTTCTGTTCGTGCGGTAGTTAGCTGTTCAGGTTCTTGTCTAAGTGATGCCTCTTAAAGCCTCCTTATCTGGATTTTTCAGAAAAAAAAACATACTTATCTGGAGTGGCAAATACTACTACTACCTTCCATGTCATTGTAGTTCAAATGTAGAAGTTCTTGCCTTGTACTTGAGATGGATGAATATCGTACCAGGGTATGCTTGGGTTTCACTCTTCTTCTGTAAAGGGATGGGCAGAGGAATTTCTGTTTTTGGTGCTATGTTCTGGTTGGATTTTGCTACCTGCTGGAGCTCTGAGTGCATTTTTAGAAATAGGAATCTCTGTATCTTTAAGAGGCTGAGGTTCTCTGCAAACATGTGAATGTGATGGCAGGACCATCTCCAGAGATTGTGTGGCTGAATGAGACTGCCTGCCTTCTTATCTTGCCATGCCTATAATAGATGGTCTTCAATGGTTTTGTGGTTCTCTCTGAGTTCTGAATAACCAAAGGTTCCATTCGTTGAAGCTAGTCATCAGAATGATCTTTTTGTTATGCAGACAGATATGTCTAGATTAAGTTTGTAACTGTAAATGTGGAGTGCCACTGAGCATCTGCATCGGACAGGACCACATTCAACATGTGGTCACATGAAAATACTAGCAGTTACATATTACATGCAGTGTCAGCGTTTTCTTCTATATCTGTTTGGCAATTCCACAAGTAAACACTACATCGATTTTGTGCAACTGGGGCCCTGATTATGTTTGCTAACACATTCTAAATGGGTGAAATTGGGAAAGAAATTCAGAGGCAGCAAGAAGCTCCAGACCTTATTAGCTTAGAGTGATGACTAATGCCTGATTAAAGGTTCACAGTAATAATAAGGAAAAAGCATGTTTGCGGATGATGCAAGTTAAACTAACACAAGTGACCAACCATACTTCAAGGGTTTTCCTTGTGATGACTGATAACCTGCCCGTAAATGGGAATTAACCTTCTTTTGGTCACCTTGCATCTGTCATTAATATTTTTCAAATAGTATTGTTTTACATAGCTTTGGGCGTATTTTAGTCCTCCAGAACCTTTGTGAAGTGTGTCTTGTGTCTCTGTTGATAGTGCTACTTTTCATGTATGTTAACAGATAAAGAAATAGTTCCGAAAACTGTCAATGATGTGAAGCTCATCAATGCCGGAAGGATACTGGAGAATAGCAAAACTCTTGCTGAGTCACGAGTCCCAGTTGGAGAAGTTCCTGGAAGTGTTATTACAATGCATGTTGTTGTGCGGCCTCCCCAATCAAACAAAAGCGGTAATGCTTAGTTTTCCTTTTGTTTGCTCAATTTATCTTGCTACTAATGTTGATAATCACATCTGATCTCTCTAGAGGCTTAAAAATTTACTTGTCAATGGAATTGAAATGTTATTTGCCATCCTTGAATGCATCTACTGTGCTTTTTTTTTTGGCAACCTCACCCTAAAATGGCATGAATGCAGTGCTTATTTTATTTATTTTAGGTGTACACTTTCATCACTGCTGTTCACCATTGTTATTAGTGCTATAGGTCATGACGTTGTCTCTGCTCTCTAAGCTTTAGTTGGCTCTTTAGTCAAATATATGCAGGCCTTAACTCTTTATGCAACATGTGCCTTAAGCATTGGATTGAATCTAATTCCTTCTGCTCCTAGTGCTTTCTTTTCACATTTTCTAATGGGAATGAGAGCATATTTCATTGCTCAGTACATTAATATACTGTTGCAGTTGTGGCGCAGCTCTGTGGTAGTGATATGAAGTTTTATAGCAGGATTTTTGTATGTACTGCTTTTGTTGATCAGAACAGGCTCCTGATCGAAACTTGCATAGTCAAAACTTAGTCAAAAGCTAAGCTGGTGTAGTGCTGGGTTGATGGTGAGGCATAACAGAAGTATGACTAAACTTCATATGTTGATCAGTCTTCTCTATTACTCACGATGCTACTATGAGTTCCTAGAACCCCTTTTCTGTTAATTGTTTTTTGTCCTGTGTATGAGTGCATGTTACACATTCGCAGTATCTACTGATCTGTCACAAGTGCAGCCTCATTGGCATGCATGCTTGCACTGCTGGAGTATGTATACATACATAAATCGATGCATTCATACATTGTCTAAGTGCATCTTTGTGTATTAATTCCATGCCAGATGTTTTGACATAGCTCTGCTTAAAAAGTTCTGTAACATATTCTCTCCCTTTTTCAGAGAAGCAACAGTCAAATTCTCCGAAGCAGAACAGGTGTGGATGTACGATATTGTGACGTCGATGCAGTAGCACTGTGTATACCGGTGTCGTGTCACAGGGATCACAAGTTCATTTTGACAATCGAATTCTTGCATCTATTCTACACAGCTTAAGCCAAGAGATGTCATTACCACTGGCCACATCTGCTTGAGAATTTGATGCTTGCTATCGTGTAAAAGGAGTATGCAGGAAGGAGATTTCACGGGGGATCCTGGTAAAAAGTAAAAACCCTAAAACAAGTGTGCAGGAGTCAAGAAAATTGGACGTTTACTTTCTGTGTAATGTGTAGACCTAGACATAGTGATACCAAAAGTGAGTTGATGCATAGTACCTGTCCAGACGTTCGTTTTTGTTTGCACCAAGCTCGGTCACGTATATGTGTTTTGTAATAGAAAAGAGTGACTGGTAATTCTGGTTGAGAAGTGGAAAGGAATGTCGGGGTTTGGCATGGGACTGATGAAAGTGAAAAATGACTGGAATTTGTGGAGTAGGAAGGCATTGGTTTCGAATCTTTCCCAACCTAGGCTGGAACCTCGTCTCCGTGTCCGGCCACCTCCCCAGACCGGTTGAGCAGAGGCTCCTGTTTCTGGTGGCCGGTGAGCTCATCAGGGTTGTGACTTGTGAGTGTTGACATATTCTTTTATTTTAGCTTTTGTGTGTTGTTCATCTTCTTTCTTTTCCTCGTGCTCTGATATTTTAAATTAGTTGGCGAGTTAAATAGTAATTAATGGACATAGTATTTATATTATTATCGGAGTATATGCAAGTCATGTCCATTGGAGGCAAATCTATGCCGGCTCTGAGAAGATTGAGCCACACCACACGTTAGTGAAAAAAATAACTGAGCATTAGATCACAGATGGATGGTAAAAGTGAATTAGAGCAAGATCTACTCATAAACTAAAGTACGGAAACAACTTCTAAACTTGAAGAGAAGGTCCGCATGACATAACAACAAAGCAAAGGTAGTATGAGCAGTGAATTTAGATTTAATTCTAAATTCTATCTTAGCCAAACAATCAATCAAATGAACTTCTCCCACACACCATGTAGTCACAAGTTACCAAAAAATATATTCCTATAAATTATTTAGGTTTTCTAGATATATTTTATATTTTTACCTAAGTAGTGACCGGGAGCTGGGACCCATAATTCACTAGGACCCATGTGACACAGTAACGCCCGCGGTTGGCTCATGCACTCATATATTCTTTTAATTTTTTTCACTTTAATGTATATTTTATTTACAATGTGGGAAAATTCTATCTTAGGGCTCTAGCGGAACCGAGCTTAGAAACCTACTGGAGATCAATTCATTAAAAATTACACAAAAATATAATAGGCCCCATTGAACCTGGCAGTGTGAACCACCTTTTCATTAAAAAAACTCAAGAAAAAACTTCAGATGATCTAATATTATTATAAATATGTGACACTTGATATCTGTCATGAAGTAGAAGAGAGTTCATCAAATTGTGACACTATAATAGTTTATGACAATTTTTTATTGGTCTCAATGACAAACATATATTTTTCATCACTAAACCATACCCTCCCCTACACAAATTCATAAACGTAATGACACTATGATGTTTCAATCACAAAGCATTGATCACAAAATGTCATCTTTTGTGCTGCAACGACTTCCCACCAAACCACACGCGCACCTTCTCTCGCCGTCACCCACATACACATCTTGTTGTAGCCTCGGTACCGTGCTTGGCGGGTGTCTCACCCCATGTGGTTCACAAAAAATGAGCCAAGCGAAAACATAGTAGCATTAGTTTGAGAGGCCCCAATTTTCACATCAACATTGCAAACAAACTATATATAACACATTGCTAAGATATCTAGCTAATCCTATAAAACGTTAGCTAGGGATAAATTCTGTTAGAAGATATCCAAATTCCACATGGCAATCATGATATTGCAAACTCAGTTTTAAAAAGTAAAAGCAAATTTATATTGCTAAGGCTTTTTACACCTGTTAAGCTAAACAACCTACAACTTTTGCTTAGCATATAAACAACAATAAAAAGTAACTTTCTCTAACCAATGTAGATTATCTTGCCAGCACATATTGTATATCCAAAAAGAAACCACTAGATGTCAAAAATGACTAGATACCATGTCACATCTAGCTTATGTGGCCAACAATTCTTTTAGCAAAGGTCAAAGTATTGCTTGAGCTACATGGTTTGCTGTGTATAAATAGGCACCAAATCGCCCCATATCATCCAGACCAACTAGAACATAAGCAGCACACTAGCAAACTCTTAGCAACAATGGCAGCCAAGATATTTGCTCTTCTTGCTCTTCTAGCTCTTTCAGCTAGTGCTGCTACTGCAGTCATTATTCCACAATACTATTCACCGCTAAGTGCTGCTGCCATGGCCACTATTCCACAATACTTCTCGCCGTTAACAACTGTGGGATCTGCACAGTCAGTCATGCAATCCTGCAGTCAACAACAGACTTCGCGACAGGGATCCCACCCTTGGCTGTGGTACAACAACAACTGGCTCAGATTCAGGCAATCACGATAGTGCAACAACAACAGTTGATCTCGTACCTATTGAACCAGCTGGCTATTGTGAACCCTGCAGCCTACTTGCAGCAACAGCAACTGCTTCCGTTCAACCAACTGGCTATGGCGAACCCCGCTCTCTTCTTGCAACAACAACAACTACTACCATTCAACCAACTAGCTGCAATGAACCCTGCTGCTTTCTTACAACAACCCATTGTTGGTGGTGCTTGCTGCTAGATTACCTATAAGTTGTACTCCAATAATTAATAAGTTTGCATGCCATGCATGTGACTCACCAGCAATAAGAAAAGCATTGATCAAGATATTGGCATATGTATCATGTTTTCTTAATTGTAATTGTTTTGATCGATCATACATTCAAGAAAACATAGACTCTAAACAATACTAGTATGATGCTACAAAACAATACTAGTATGATGCTACAAAGATTTATTTGAAAATTATATTTTACACTATGAAGTTACCAAAGGGAGGGTAGGTTGCTCTGAGCATAAAGTTGGGCAAAGATCCCTAAATCAGCAACACCGAACCAATATGAGAATCATAGCTTATACACCCTAGCGCAGGGCACATCTTACAATACTCTAAACAAGACGTATGATATTACACTATTCTGGCAATCCGAACCTATAAAAAATCTTGTGCCCCTTAGGCTCTAGGTCAACGATTCCCCAATCGATCAATCTACTACCTCGGGATACCGATTGGTAGGTTGCCGGGTACAAAACACTGACATATACCACAAGTTAAGTGAAAGTCGAATAATATTATGGAGTATATTCTACATAGAAGACGTTTTGTATGTATTTGTGTGATTGTGAAGGTCATTCCATCTAGTTATTAGAAAAAAAAAAACTTCAGAGATACTTGTAATTATAGTTGAGAATCTTTAAATTGTTGGAACATCTCAAATAAAATGTTAGTAATCAAAATTTGGTCTATAAAGATACTACAACCATGGTCTCTGGAATTTTTAAAATATTATTATTTTCAAAGTAATAGTTGTATAGGTGAAACTGGCATGCCTCTCCTCCGTAAAGCTACTAAGCTAGCATTTGCAATATCAACACCATGCACCCGGCTTCAGAAAGAGAATTTGGATGTATAAGAGGCATCAATTGAAACTTTTGTGTAAGAGATATGCAAATGTAACTGAAGCTTCTAAAAGAATCATAATTGAGTATATTATGCTGTCTTGTAGGGTTGGTACATGATTTGTAGTTGAGTGCTCATGAGAAGATGTTTATTAGTGCATTTTCAGAACCACATCGTCCTAATTTGTAGGCCCTTGGCTCCTTGCAAAATTCAACTCAAAATTCTTGTGATTACATCGTTAAAAATAACTGTATAATTTTCTTGGAACAAAGAAGAATCTAACACGACCGAGTAAGAGCGAGAAGGCTACAAGCACCGCACAATCTTTAGTTCTTCGGTAAATTCCCACATTAAACTTGATGTACATATTACCCGCTCATCGTCGGGAAGTAATGTCCTCGGTTTATATCAGCCAAACATCCAAGATCCTTACCTCATGCGGTCACGCCTATAACTTTTGTGGTTGACCTCATGCCCGAACAAACAATCTGACTTCGTTGAGGGGAGCAACATCACTAATAATTTCCTCCCGGTGACTGAGCTCGCCGAGTACTATCATACATTAGTGCCATGCAGGCATGCTTTAGATGTCATGCTCAAGGTTAACATCAAGAAATCCTTTGTTGACTCCACCGGCTGAGAAGTGGTCGACACCATCATTGCCCTTTGTAGGTTCAGTTTGCGATAGCACTACCCATGCACACTCTCCTCTCTGCAAGAACACCATCCTACACAATAGCTTTCGGGCCATGAATCCAGGGGATGGTATCATATCAGATTCGGCTTGCGTTAACACCACTGGATATACGCCCTCCTCTCCACAAGAATGTCATCCTACACAGTAGCCTCTAGACCCTAAATCAGTGAATCCAATGTTGTTAGGGTCTACGACTAGGGGATCCATCACCTTGTACCCTTGTGATTATTGCAAACTCAGTTATAAAAATTTAAAATAAATTTATATTGCCGTGGCTTTCTACACGTGTAAAGCTAAACAACCTACCACTTTTGCTTAGCATAAAAACAACAATAAAAAGTCACTTTCTCTAACTAATGTAGATTATCTTGCCAACACATATCTCACATAAAAAAACAAACCACTAGATGTCAAAAAAGACATACCACATCATAAATAGCTGATGTGGCAATAATTATTTTTGACAAATGCTAAAATATTGGTTGAGATACATGGTTTGTTGTGTATAAATAGGAATCAAATTGCCCTATATCATCCAGACCAACTAGAACATAAGTAGTACAGTAGCAAACTCTTAGCAACAATGGCACACAAAGCTAGTGCTGCCGCTGCGGTCATTATTCCACAATACCATTCACCGCTAAGTGCTGCTGCCGTTAACAACTGTAGGAATTGTACACTTAGTCATGCAATCATAGTGCCAATAACAGGCTTTCACGACTAGGATCCCGCCCTTGGCCGTGGTACAACAACAGTTGGCTCATATCCAGGCAATCACGACATGCAACAGCAACAACAGCTGATCTCATACATATTAAACCAGCTGGCTATTGTAAACCCTGCTGCCGGTGTGAACCCTTCCGTTCAAGACAAAGCAACGGCGTCCCGTCCCCCGCGTCGCCCCGGAGGGGCGACTCGGGCGGAACCGCCGGCGGCGGCCAACAGCCCCACCTTCCACCATCGCCGCACCTCGGCGCCGCCGGAGAGCCCAGTAGGAAGTCCTCACGGGCTTGAGGAAGGCGGCGCCCGGGCGTTTTTTCTCCTACCCTTCTCCTCCACCCCCCCCCTCTCCATTCTGCTTGTGCACCATGGCAGGCTGCGGCCATGGAGGTCCGCCTGAAGCTTGATCTGCTCTCTCTCCGGACGGATCAGGTCGCCCTGCTAGTGGAGACAGAAGATCTCTGTGATTGCTCGCAGCTTCGGCCTTCCGTTCGATCCGGGGGCTGCTTTCAGGCCACTGACGGCGCCCCCGCAGATCCTCCGGCGACGGCCGACCATCGATCCGCGCTATGGCGGATGGCCTCACCCGGATCTTGCGAAGGGGTGCAGCTATCTCCGAAGTCGGAGCGCCCTTCGGGGCCCCACCCATGGCCGGAGTCGGAGATGCCGAGGGCGGCCGGGTCTGCGTTGGCAGTGGCTGGATCTGGCGTTTCGGTGCCCGGATCCGGCCTCTTGCAGCTGCAACAAGGAGGACTGTGATCCGCATCACTTCGCCTAGCAGGGAGCTCGAGGCAAGTGCTCAGCCCCCCTGCTCTGCTCTGGCATCGCGGTGGTCCTTCCGACGGTCGGCGCGCAGATCCGTGGCCCCGGCGGCAAATGCTTGCTCGTGCTTGTGCTGGCTCGGGCGGGGCGCCGCCTACTGATGACAGTGTGCAGGTCGGAGCGTCTGGCGGCCCCGCGAAGCGCAAGCCCTCGGCGTGGCATGACACTCAGCGGCAGGACTTGAGGTAAACTGCCAACGACTGGTTGCGGGTCATGCTGGCGCGCTCGATTGCAACCATGGTCGACGACAACCTTAATCCTCAGAGGGTGTCTGGCGAAGAGAAGGGTGTGGGAGTTGTCGGCGAAAGCCAGCTTGGTTTCTAACCAGCGACGACGTCGACGCCTGTGGGTGCCGATTTCCTCCATGGAGGCGTTGTCGTTGCAACTCCTACACCAGCTTGGGATTCTCCATCTCTGCCATCTAATGGCACACCTTGGTGATGCGCGAGTCGTCGAGGGTTCAACAGTGAGGTGTGCTGGATGTGGCGGCGAAGGAGTGAGCAGTTTGTGTAGCGAAAGCATCGCGCTTGGCGCGCGGGGAGGTGCCCACCTCCGCACAGCATGCATACCAAGTTCTTCTCAACCCGAGGTGATGCTACATTGATGCTATCTCTGATTGTCATGTAGCTAGGTGTTGTGATTTGTGGATGTGCCACAATGTGCCCTTGTGCTAGGGCATGTGTTATCTGTGGGTGAGGCCACAATTTCGCCCTTTGCTGGGTCGGCTGTCGTTATTCGTGGTATGCCACATTTTCGTCCATGTGCTTGGGCGCGACGCCATTTTAGACCTATTTTAGATAGGTAGGTGTCATGGTTTTAGCCCGGTTTTTCACGCTAACCGTGCAAGGTTTTGGCCTCGTTTCCTAGATCTGTGGTTTGCCACACTTTGAATACAATTCAGGTGGCGATATTCCCCCCCCCCCCCCGGTGACCATTCAAAAAAAAAAAAACCCAACCGTTCAACTAACTTGTGGCGAAACCCACCATCTTCTGGCAGCACCAGCAACAACTACCATTCAACCAAGTAGCTACGATGAACCCTGCCACCTTCTCACAGCAACCCATTGTTGGTGGTGTTTGCTGCTAGATTACCTATAAGTTTGTCAACCGTATGTAGATGTTTCGAATACGAATGTTTTTGTCGGAGGCAGCAAATAATTTGAGTATCACCAATGGTTTGCATCAACGACTCAACACGCCCATTCAAACGAACGCAACATATATCAGGTCATTTGGTACTCATCCATTTCGCCCCAACTTAAGAACACTCACTCTGTCAGAGGTGCACCCGACATGGATCCACGGTACTGTGCAATACGTATGCAAATGTAACTGAAACATGCGGGTAACACATAACGCTGCGTCTAAATGTTTATGCTCCAGTCGTAGGGTTGGTACGCGACTTTCAGTTGAGTGCTCGCGAGCAGTTCCAAGAGCTGCTCCGATTGTGCAGGCTCAAGATAGTTTGCGGCGTGCTTCAGCACTTCAGTCTCGTTCTTGCCAAAATCTGTGCTATACCTGAAAATCATGTAAAACATGAGCTCGAGCTGAGAAAGTGATTATTAACGCATTTTACTATATCCTATCAAGATCTCGATCATAAATTCAGTCATGATTTCTTTCAATACTCTGTACTTGCACTCTCACAGAACTGTGCAAGCAGCAGACTATGCACTCACTCTCATAAAATCTATCCTTTACTTATATCTCTGGAGTGGCATAGCTGTCCTCATATCTATAGTACACTTTGTATCTCGAGTTAAAAATATAACTGCACATATTAAAGCACTGGATTCTCCAAGAGTAGCACTAATAAATGCATGGTCATTTTGATTTCACAGTTTTTGGTATGCACACTACCAAGTGGAAGCAGTAAAATTTTGAAAGGCAGCATGGGTAAGCAAGAATAACAGTCATCTTACCATTTCAAAATTTTGCTTGCAGATGCGACTTTGGCATCAGGGTCAACAATCAGTCCTCCATTCCTTAGGAAATCACGTGCAGCTTCCATCAATTCTTTGTCAATATCTCCTGGCGAGTAACACCTAAGTGCAGGTCCAGATTTGGTGCCACATACCAAAGCAAAGTGAACAAGAGGTTCATGGTATGGAAGGGCCACCTGCAGTTACAGGGAAAGATAAATGAAAATATTTTCTCATCACAAATCTAGTTAGCTCCTGGGTCGCATGTAGCACTCAGTAATTAGTTAGTTAAAACAACAGGGTGCTTATAAAATGACGTGATGTGCCAGAAATATCTTGCTGCTATTAAGTAAAAAGGGTTGTGGGTTTGTGGCTAACTGGCTGTGTAGTGGCTGTTTGGGCAATAGGCAAACTTTTCGGCCTCTGATACATTAAACTCTCCATTGTGGGAGCATGCAGGAGACTACTTCTATATAACAATAAGTCGATATGTTTTCCTTTCTTTGGCAAGTATAATATTGGACATATAAATTCTAACTTTTTGTTTACATCTGCTGAAACAATGGAATATACTAAATATACAATGGTCGTCTGATGGGCTATCTATATTCCTTCTCCTGTAACCTGATACTAGAAACTCCGCTCAACATTACATGTCTTTTCTGCACGAAAACCAACAAATCCAGTACTACATTGCACCAGCATGAAATTATCAATCAGCAGAGTATTGCTGAATTTTCATTCAGTATCAAATCACATGAACCTGAAAGAGGTCTATCTAACTTGCGAGAAAAAGAAGTTCTTTGTTTTCACAAGAAGATAAAGTTTTTCATTCATGCAAGCCCATATCGAACATTTTCCCCTTGAGCTTCCCTATCTGTGAAAAACTGCAGGTTGAACATACATCCAGTCTTGGAAAGAACTGAACATCTATTTTGGTGGCAAGGGTAGACGTAAGACTGCTTGGTAGAACAAAAGTATACAGCACACATACACACATAAAAACAAAGAGGATTCCAGGAACTATTGGGGCGTTTGAGCAAAAGAGCAAGTAGTTGTAAACATTTCGCTTTTTCACTGGGGTCTGATTTGTTCACCTTTGATCTTCGGTCTTTCTGTCCAAAAGGTTTGGCAATGTTGTATGGTGGCCTTTGGTTGCCACGGAGAATGCCATTTTGGATCGCTGACAGTGAATAAGCACATCCACCAATGACATACTTGAAATCTCCAAAAAACCTTTTCCTGTCCAGTGGTCCAGCAGGATGGCCACACGTCACTAATGCATGGATAGCCATCATATTGTAGAGATTTATGAAGAAAGCTAGCTTTTCTTCACGTGATAAGTCATCAATTTCCACCCTTTGGAGCTCCTCAATTGTTCTAATATACCTATGTAGGATAAATGAAAGTTAGTATAATCTCCTCTGTTAATGAAATGATATGCAATAGGGCACCACCACAAAAAATGCACGTCATTAGTGCGTTTAAAGAAAATGCTATTTATAGATTTACAGCATAAAAAATAAACAGCAGGCTCAATCAATATATCGAAGTCTACTCATTATATTACAAACTTCAACATCTGTATCAACTGAAAATCTGCCAGAAGTAGCAATAACAACCAACCATTTTAGTATATGGAGGCAAACAATATATGGATTATGCAGCATTCTTTGATTTTTTGCATCTTGATCAAGTATACACAGCTAAGCACTGACCTTTTAAATTCTTCACAGCCCTGGATGCTTCTGTAGTCAACATGTCTACCACTGACAGATACATAAGCTTCAAAAATGGCATAAGATAGCAATCTCAACCTTGATGCCACTTCAACAATGGGCTTCGGTGCAACATCAATAATGCCCCTAGGGATGTTGTAGCACTGAGTCATAACTATGGGATCATGATCCAGGAAACGATACAGGTGATTTCCATCTTCAAAGACATTTTCACTGCAGTGACAGAAGTTGATATTAACAACGCCCAATTTGTCACCCAATACAGAAGGATATGATGAAATGAAAAGATTACTGCATATTATTTCAAAACTTACTCTAGAATATGACGAAAGAAGTATTTGCTTGCAAGCTTCCTTCCAAATTCCACTGCCTACATGGATAACAGGAATTCATGAAAAGTTTATAAATTTTCCATATGAGAAAAAAACCTTAAAAATGAAAAATCTTTTCATAACATAATGATATGAAACATGTAATTTTGCCATCTAAAGCTAAATTAATGTCAGTAACAAGAATTAGAAAATCAAGAATTCAAAACCGATGCTGTAAGGTGTGACATGGCTCTTAAAGAAAAGAGTAACTTTGACATGGATCATAGATGCTTTACCTCATCTCTCTCTAAATATTGATCTTCTGACAAGAAATCCACAGCTTCGCTACCAAGAAAGCAGTTACTGAATCTTCTCATCTTATAGAATCTATCCTTAGGAGTGACAGACTCTCTCATTTTTCTGACAATGGTTGCCAACTCATCCATCTTCCCACTTCCAGATTCATCATCTTCTCCAGGTAAGGGAGGTAGGGGAGCAGAAGATGAGGGTTCCTCTTTGAAAAGAACATCGATATTCTCATCGAGTATGCCAGAATCTTCCATTCTCTTCAACTCAGTCAATCCACCGATCAGCAGGTCATTGAAATAAACTTTTGGCACAGTGAATGACCCAGTATTCTTCTCCAATTCTAACTTTCTACTAGGGAAGATGTCAATGTTGATCTCAACATACTTGAGCCTTTTCTGATGCAAGAAAAGACGAACCATTTTGCAATCTTCACACCCCAGTTTTGTGTATACTATAATCCTACCCTTCACTGCTGGTTGTTCCACCAAACCAGGCACATCTTCATGCCCAGCTTCCCCAGCTGTAAAAGTATCGAAATCTCGTCCAATTTTAATCAAGTTTAGTGGATTCCAAGCAGTCCTTTCGTCGGTTTTCTGCTGCACCTCTTTAGGTCTAGGTTCAGCATCAGACCCAGTCTTCTCGCTGTCGATGCATTCTGAACCATCACTCTTGTCAGCTTCAACCTTAAACTCATTCTCATCCTTTTTGCCAGAAAGGCGCCGCATAAATGTTGAAACCGCAATGGCACTCTTTTCTTTAACAAAGTTCTTGATTGCAGCAGCTCGCTCATTGAGTGACCCCTGAGCCTCTGAGTCAAGTTCCACAGACTGATTGGACGAACGCCTCACGTCTTCCATTTCAGGAACCTCAGTTCCATCAAACACTGGCTCTTCAGATTTGTCTTCAGCAAGAATCTCTTTTGTGATCTGGTTTGAGTCTAAAGGTTCCACAGCATCTGAACTTGTGCTTTCATTCATATGCCCATTTGAGTCCTTTTCTGAATTACCTCCCCCTTGGATTTGCGATTCTGACTCATTGCTTAAGTCGACATTCGAAGAATTTATTGCTTCTTCTACATTTAACATTTCTGTTTTCCTTGACAAATCCCCTTCATCTTCACATTTTTCTCCAGGATTAGTGCACTCTTCGGTGACAGCGATATTTTTCTCATCCTTGTCTGTACTCTCCATGACGCAAAATAGCCTTCAGCAGGAAGCCTGTGTAATCGTCAAGAAATGCAGCAAATTTTTAATAAATAATGATGATATAATCAGCATATAAAATACAATGGAAACATTCCAACGATGGGCAGGTATTGAAGACTATGCTAAGAAGTCAAATATGGCAGAATAACAAAGCAAGTGATGCAGTGACCTATACACATTTATGAACTAACTTATCATATAAATTTTATGGAATTACGAATGCTGGCATTTGTGCCTGAATGTTGCAAAATAAATTGGATACAAAGGGTACATTTGGATTCTTAGCTGACTTTGCCTAGCTCAGCTATGCCCAGCTAGCCCGTCCAGGAAATAGTTTACACAGGCTAGGCTACTCTTTTGGATTTCCTAGCACTTTCACTGAGAACACTGTGCCGCTTGGCAGTTGCCAATTTTTTTAAATCGTGCCACAGGCCTTGCTCTCGTGAGCGAGCCAATTCGGCTCTCCATCATGGGCAAAGCTTTTTGCAAGGGTTATTGCCTAGCTTGCCGTCGGAAGCGAGTGATTTTCTTTTCCATCAAATGCCAGCCCTTGCCCGGAAAGGTTAGAATCATTATTGCTTAGAATACAAACGTACCCAAAACAAATCAGCATTTATGGCAAACCATTCTTCCTAATTTGGCTCCCATGCAATTTTGCAATGCCCGTGGTCAGCGTTTAGTACCAACCAGCAGCTTACATGACCATGCAAGAGAAAGTTAAACGGTTTTAGTGGCACAAAAAAAACTACAAATCTCAATCACAGTCAAGCACTAAAACGATGCAGATTAGTCACCCCCAATCCAAAAGAGCAGATGCAGCACAGAATACGCACAGCTTAAATCCTTCAGAGGTTTGCACTGCATGGTAAAAGGTAAACTTGAACTCAATCGATTTCCAGAGAAGCAAGGACCGCTGTGGCACGTTCACAACAACACATCAATAACATTATTACATTAAGATCAAAGCCTTTCAGCCCAAGCAAGTTAGGTTAGGCTACAATTGAGACCCAGCGGGAACCACCTATCAAGGTTCAGACACGTGTTCCATGCGGTTCTATTCAAGGCTAAATCTTTGAGAACACACTCAACAACACATCCTAATCCCAAATGCTAAAATTCGAACATGTCGCACTAACTCAGTAGGCTTAAACACTAGTACTACATTACAATCCAACACCAACTACTCTCCTTAAATAACACATCCAGCCCAATCTTTGACATCGCTCGCAAAAGGAAGCAGGACAAGGATTAATCTCATATCCATGACCGAAACAGCACACACTCTAGCATGCATTGATGGATGAAGCGTATGCTCCTGGACGGGAAGTAGGGAACACATGAGTCGTATTGAGGGGGATTGGGTCGTATTGGGACGTATTAAATCCCTAACAAGTCAAAATACCTCTTAATACACTTTAATACCTCCTAATACCTCTGAGGAAGGTATCAAACGAACAAGGCCTTACAGGTTGGGCAAATCATCACACAGGGAACGCGCAAACATGAGACTCTAACTTCCGACAGCCACATCTCCCATGAAACATTCCTCCCACAAACGTCTCGCTTGGATTCGATCAAACCCCAACCCGTCTACAATCATCGAAACCCCCAGATCAGCAAGCTGTAACCGGCGACCGCGCACCATCACCGTTCACCGCCACAACCATCCGCTCACGCACCAACGCGAAACACGAGATCCCGCCCACTGGTAAACACCGAGAGCACCGGCAACGGCGATAGACCCTAAAACAATCCCCCAACTAGACCACATCCGCAGCAATCCACCGGGGAAAAAAAAAAACGCGCCCCCATTCCCCCAAAAATAACTTCAAACATACCAACCTGCCGAAGAACGCCAAAGCAACGGCCCCCAATCTGAACCACGGAGCCCTCGACCTGCGCGATTGAACAGACGGACCAAAACAAAATCAGAGGGGGAACAAAAAGCAAGCAGAGATTAATCGAGAGGGAAGCAAAGGGAGAGAGGGGGTGGGGAGGAGGAACAAGGAAGCGGGGACTTACCGCGTACGCGAGGGTTCTAGCGTAGGAGCCGAAATCCGGGTGCTCCCGAGGCGGGGTTGACCGGGAGGGAAGCGAGAGCGGAGAGCAGGAGGAGGTAGGGAGGGAGGAAATGGTGGGCGGCGGCGGCGGTGGAGAGGGGAGAGGCCGACCCGAGCCGAGGCGACCGGGGGCTTGTAAGAAGCGGGAACCGCGGGGCGAGCGGAGGAAACGGCCGAGAGAAACGAGAGAGCGGGGGGGGACTGGGAGACGATCCGGTCACGTGGGTCTGCCTTCTGCGGATCGGGCCTGTGGAATGGATTGGATGGATCAGGAGGAGAGCGGACTTTGACCGCGGCGGCGGCCCACGTCAGGGGCGGTGGATGCTTCTGCCTGGACTGCAGGTCTGCAGCAGCAGCAACACTGCTGTTTTTTTTTTTACAGTTTTTCTTTTCTCCCCTCAAATATGGACTATCTATTCCTCTCAAAATAAAAAAAAGATTAAGGAGCATTGAACTCATATTGTACATTGGTACACATAATTATATAGTATTTATTTTAAACTAGAATATTAACAAAAATGTGGCTTTGAATGGTTGTAATGGGAACCACTGATCGCCATTCGTTCCCTGCATTAGCGTTGACGAGGTCCTTATTATATGCTACTTACAATGCAAACTGTAATGTTGTGGCGTCCTACTTTACCTCGGAATACGAAGTCTGTTCGACAACACAGCGCTCTAGAGTGAGACAGTGAGTAAAACATCGCTGGAAGAAGACAAGCCCCATGTGTGAAGTGTTTGTACATTTCTTTTATTCATTTTTTAATCACTAAAGCAGCAGTAACATGGCATATAATCTCTAAACAAAAAAATGACCGAAACCAAAAAAAAAATGTAAGCTAGCATTGCACATTGAATTCCTTCTCTCTTTCTGGAGAGAAATGGATTTGCCCAAGCAGCAACGTGGGAGATCACACACTCACTGCTCATTTCCGTTGTCTGTTGAGGACACAGGACAGCTCTCGGTTTGGTATGCCCAAGCACCGGCGTCGCGCTCGGTTTTAGCTACGCTCCAGCTAGACTTTCGATGCGCCAGTCGCCAGATTCCCATGGTTCGTCCAGGCGAGAACCACCGGGGCTTTGCGAAAAAAAAAAACAACAAACCGATGCGCTGCGTTGGCTTTATTCGGTGTTTCCATCCCCGATCTCGCGACGGCGGCAGGAGTTCGGCGAATCGGCGCGGAGCCTTTCGTCGCATTCAACGGGGTGCCCCGTGCCCTGCTCGATGGATCGCAGCGCAACCCGGGCACCCGGCAGTCTCGTACCCTCGTGGTGGTGACAAGGCAACGGCCAACGGGGTAAAAATGAGCCCCGCTCGGAATTTGAGTAGAAGAACAAAAAGATTCCTGCCTAGACAGGGATTTAAGGCCTATTTAGTTATAGGAGAAATTTTATACAAAATGAAGGATTAAACAGGGCCTTAATTACTCCTGCTGCTAAGAGGAAAAAAGCAAAAAGAAATTTTTATACAAAATGAAGGATTAAACAGGGCCTTAATCACTCCTGCTGCTAAGAGGGAAAAGGAAAAAGAAAAATGATCCGGTTTAAGTTCGGGGTTTTGAACCCGACGTGAATCGAACACGCAACCTTCTGATCTGGAGTCAGACGCGCTACCATTGCGCCACGGATCCCGGATGGTGCTATGGAAAACAATTTATTATAAGACCGAAATTGCTATCGACCTTGTACACTTAACAAGGATTGACTTGATAGATTTGGAAAGGAAAAGGTATCACCCCCAACCTATGGGGAGTGGACTACATAACCCCCAACCTATGAAATGGTCTATATCACCCATGAACTTTCAAAAACCAGTCAAATTACCCCCTAAAGCAATTTTAAAAAATCATAGAAAACTCAAAAAATGGAAAATCCAATTGTGTTGGACTCCAAATGAGTAGATCTACACAGCGAACATATAATATGGTATGGTTTACTACATTTTTTTGCTGTAGCTTTATATCTATGTTTTTCTTCATAACTGTAAAAAATTGTACTACAACATACCACATTATAT
This sequence comes from Urochloa ruziziensis, assembly GCA_015476505.1. Lineage (NCBI taxonomy): Eukaryota > Viridiplantae > Streptophyta > Magnoliopsida > Poales > Poaceae > Urochloa > Urochloa ruziziensis. Next base: position 35,915,715 of record CM027126.1, on the reverse strand, counting down.
GTTCACTGTGTAGATCTGCTCATTTGGAGTCCAACACAATTGGATTTTCCATTTTATGATTTTTCTATGATTTACTATGATTTTTCAAAATTGCTTTAGGGGGTAATTTGACCGGTTTTCAAAAGTTCAGGGGTGATATAGACCGTTTCATAGGTTGGGGGTTATGTAGTCCGCCCCCATTAGGTGGGGGGTGATGTAGACTTTTTTTCATTAGGAAACAGCCAAAACCAAGGAAGAGGCGAGACCACGAGAGAAATCCCTTTTGTGTTTGGCGGGGCTTGACCCACCTCTTGTCATTCTGTAAACTTCTTCGTTTACTAAATGCAATAACTGGCAACGTCTCGTGGCGGCTCCATTCAAAAAAGGGAGAACATTCGGACAAAAATTACGTACAGAACTGACAGAGACCTGAGCGAAAGCATTGAACTGCTGAGACTTGGTCCAATACTGCACAAGTAAAAGCATCACCCTCATCCATAGAAACTGACGCCAGAACTGACAGAGAATTCCACAAGGAAAATAAATACTCGGCTGAAAATAAACACTGAAAACCCAGGAATTGGAAGCCAAAGCAGGATTACTGTCCGCAGTCTCCACACAAACAAGTTTGTAGAGCTTGGTACCCCTGTTATCTTCGAATAAATGACTGGAGGCAAACAAGCTTTTACAGCCTTAACATACAATAAGCATATACTCTAATTACACACATGCCATACAAAATTTACAAGTGCGCCTCGCCTATCCTGCTTGCTGCTCCTGCCAATGAGTTATGGGAAATATACCGAAACGTAAACAGCAACCACACTTAAATCATACAGTAAACAAGGAGTTCTCCACAAGTCTGGAATTTCAGATGCAGCTCAAAACAGAGGGCGCCGGTGGTTACAGCGGCTTTCTAAATCCTGCTTAGAAAACACCTAAAGAAGTTCTCACACACATCATGTGAGCTGCCATAAAACCAGAATGCACAGTATGACATATAGTAAGGAAAATCCATATAAATAGTGCTATGCTTCTTATCCATCATGCACAGGATATATTAGTGCAAATATTTTGAGAGAAAATCCCACTTATCAGATTCACAGGACTAATCAAAATGCTAATAAACAAGCTTTGATTTAAGAATATTTTGTTTCCTTATTAGATGGATTTATTTCCAGAAGAGATGCTCTCTATTTATGACAGACCGATTTTCATAATCAGATAATCTTAGGCGGCCAAGTTACACAAATGCGTACTCTCTTATGTCATGTCTTCTCCCTTGCTACTTGCAATCTATTTTCAGCAGTCAGTTCGCATCCTCTTAAGACCAAAAAGAATCATTTTGAGTACATTGAAGAGATCCATGGAACCAATAAAGCTCTTAGAAATAGAGAATGCATTTTGTGGCTACAGCACTTGGTTTACACAATTGTTTCATAGAGAGTTTCTTCTTAGTAGACAATTCGGTCACTACATGAAAGTAACTAGTTCAGCCTCAGGAACGCACAATGTTAATGTAAACATCAGAAGAAGCAAAAATAACCCATTCAGCTAAAAAGGAATTAGGCGCCCCAAAGAAGTTGTGTGAGCTAAGCAAAATTCTAGTGGAAACAAAACATGGTACTGAGCAAACACAGTTAGAGAAAGGGGGACCCTTGCCGTCAAATTCCAATTAGATTAAGTGCTGTAACATGGGCCTATCCGCAGAAGAACAACTAAGTTAATATAATCTTCGGCCATGTGCTAGACAGAAGAAGCAACTAAGCATGCAGAAAGGCTCTTGAACAAGCCAACCAGCTCCTTCATAGAATCATAGATAACCATAACTTAAACCTGGACTATAGATCACGAGTATTTCTATTGCAGAAACAAGATTTGAGAATGCATGCACCATCGACAGCTTCTAATGAGTGTGTGCCACAATTGCACCATCCATACATAATACAAAATTCATTGGAACATTTCAAGATGTTAAACATGAAGGCACAACACCAGCACGAGCTGTGGCATAAGCATCTGCAAGCCCAGGAACAGAGTCCTTGTGATTGTCAATGTACCTCAATTTGAAAGTCTCCTCTCCATATTGAACTAATGTGTAAAAACTCCTATTGCTATCCAGCAATCCCTTAGCCAACAGGACCTTCATGACACAATGTCGGGGCACTAGCCTCTTCTCCAGGCTGTATGCTAACAGGGCAGGCCTTTGCATAATGTACTGAGGCTCCAGTCCAACCTCGTTGATCAGGAACTGAATCTTGTGGTGAAGGCATTCCTCAGTTAGTCCTAGAATGGTTGGCATCTTGGACACTGCAGTGGCAACTTCACTATTGTAGCAACCTAGAGTCCTCTTTAAGAATTCGAGCCTGGCAGCAACTCTCTCTTTGGTGATATTTGTGACAACCGCCACCGCCTGTCTAAACATTCGCGACCTGCGAGGCACCCCAAGCTCTTCCGCCCGCAGCACGAGCTCCTTGACGTGCTCCGGGTTGGATGTAAGCACCCTCGCTTTGCAACACCACAGCTGGGCAATATCTCGAACACTTAGGCCGCACTGACGAAGCAGCATGAAGTTAGGCTTGATCACCCTTTCAAGATCCGACTGTAAGATGCGGTAGCTCTTCTTCATGACTGCGAGGAGCTTTTCAAACGAGCCATAAAGGGAGATAAAGAACTCAATCTTTGGAACGACATCACAGTTGCGGAGAGCGCGTGAGCCAACCAGGAGGAAGTGAAAGATCTGGTGAGCAGACAGACCGAGGCGGTCGCGGAGAGCAAGAAGGCGGGGGCCTATGTTCTTGGGCGAGGAGCGGAGGAGCAGCGGGTCCGCAGCGACGACGGCGGCGATGTCGGTGCGGGAGAGTCCGACGCCAGAAAGCAGGGCGAGGACGGCGTCGGGGTTGGAAGTGGAGTTGAAGCGGAAGAAGGAGAACTCCTCGAATGCCTTCTTCTTAGAATATTTGGATGCTTCATCGAACGCTTTCTGGGCTGTCTTGTGGGCTTGAGCTTGGTCGAGGCCGCAGGCGGCGACGAGGTACTCCTCGAGGGAGAATGGGGCGGCGGACGCGGAGAGGAGGCAGGCGCGGTGGTGGATAGGGGAAGGGAGCCGAGAACCCGCGCGGAGCAGAGGGAGAAGGTGCGTCCGTAGGAGCAGCATGGCGGCGGCGGCGGCGGCGAGGCGATCCGGCGTCGCGGAGAAGGGGACGACAGACGGGTAGGCGATGGGTTACCAGGACTGACCGCGGGTGGGAATGGGAAATTTGACGTCAGCAGGTTTCGTGCAGCAGCTAGTTGGCCCTGTATGTGTGTTACTATTTCGTGATTTTTACAAATCAATCAACTTCCGTGCTGGTGGCTTGTATAAATATATATTGGGATTAAACTTGCCGGAATTTACGCATAAATTCGGTGAGGTTTGGTGCTCCAGTATCACAACAATGTCTCAATTGCTTCAAAGCACGCAAGTTTGGTGATTTCAGGTTATACTTTCAATGCACGCAAATCTGTAAACTAGCAGGCTTTGTTGCATACTTATCTGACATTTGACGCTGAGAAATTTGACGTTAGCAGGTTTTGCGCCGTTGCCGTGGAAGATAGACAAATCTTAACATTCTCTCTCAGTAAGCAAAAGGTGGCGTCTTTGTTTGCACTGTGCAGAGAACAGCGTTGCCTTTGCACAGCTGATTAGCAATGCTCGCTTAACTTAGGAGTTATAAGGTGATCCCCTAGTTGCTATGATTTAGATGTGCATGGTTCTGCTCCCCATGTGCCAAATTCATTCTCTTCTATGATGGTGCAACAAGTACTTGAAAGAGGAGGGAGCTGACAAGGCAGCAGCATTTTTTTTTGGGGGGGGGGGGGGGGGGGGAACAGGAGGGGGAAGCCCCTACTGAAAATGCATTAAAAGTTAACAGAAACAAAGAGTTTTACAAACAGCCGGAAAAAAATGAACTAAAGGAGAAAAGGGAAAGAGTGGAAGAGAAAGGGGGAAACCAAACTAAGAAACCCAAAAAAAATAAAAAAATAAAATAAAATACAGGGCCTGCAGCCAAGCTTCCGTTGGAGCTACTAACCCGAAGAATGACTAAAGAGTACTCAGCCTTGAATTTGCATTTGCAGACCTCCACCAACGGGTTAATATTACTGAAAATCCAATCATTCCCGGTAGTCCAGATACTCCAAGCCATCAAGATGATATCCTTCATGAAGAAATGGACTCCTAACTGTCACTTGATCCTTTTGAAAATCTGCAGAACTGGTCTTGATGTTACAACCGATATGCCAATTGATTGCCAACAAGCCTTGGCAAAGTCACAACTGGTCTTGATGTTGCAACAGGAAGTTTTCAGGTGAGGTTCTTAAGAAGGGAGCAGAAGTACTCCGATGACCTTAAGGGTTCTTGCTTGGACTGTTTTTTTCGATCAAAGGCTTATGTCCAGCTTTATTGAAAGCCTATCGAGCATAACAGATGGGCGACGTTTGCTGACAGAGCAGCACTATACAAGAGGTCTCAACAGCCCCAGCACGAACAGGAGCACACACCTCTACTCAACGACACTACCAAGCAGCGAACAAGCGTTAGAACAAAAGGATCTATCTCCAATCTCATAGCAGCCTAAGCAAAAGGAACAGCTGCTCCCCTCTCACCTTCTTGCTTGGACTGTGCCCTGATAGTGTGTAGTTCTTCATCTTTGCTTGAACTTAGAATGTTATTATTACTGATGTAAAAGAAGCATTTGGGGATATCACATCCACTGTTGCTGCCTTGCTTACCTCATATCTGAAATTTACACTCTATCGTACTGAAGCACCAATTGTGTATATTGGTGCCTTGGTGGTTGCCGCCTTGCCAGCAGTCTGCAGCTGCACTCGTTGCTTGCTCATCCAGATCGATCGATTGACGAGATCCACATCCACTGGGGCAAAGGAAGCAAAGGAGCTCCTGGACAATGGATCAGCAGCTGGTGCTCCACCAGGTGTTGCGGTCCGCTCCGCCCACCTTCAAAGTCCTTCCTTTTCTGGCTACTCTTTTTTACCAGCTCATTCGATCAGTTCCATTTTAAAACACTCTTTTGGTCAATCAGAGCTTGGCAACGCCTTATTTTGAACACTGAAACAATATGAATTGTGTTAGGCATCAAAGTAATACATTCAACTATTACAATAAAGCCAACCCCCATAGAAGTCTCACTGATTATTACTGAATGCTGCCAAAGCGCCAATCATATAATCATCAGCAAATGAGTTTTACAGAGGCCTCGAATTCCACAAGCAGCTCAAACCAGAGGGCACTGGTGGTTACATCTACTGTTATTCCCCTAAGAAAACGTCTCAAAAGTTCTTGCACCCATCATGTGAGCTGCTTGCTGTAAACTCACAATTCATAGTCTGACATGCATCATGTATAGGAAGAAAAGCCTTATAAATAGTACTGCGCCTGTTATCTATAATGTACAGGTACAACATATAAAAGTAGAAATGTTTTGAGAGAAAACGCTACTTCTTAAAACCGCATAACAGAAACAATACTCTTAATTTTAACAAACAAGTTTGATACTTTAAGAACAATTGGTTTCCTTATATTTCTTCATATATGCGAAAGATCGATTTAATTTTAGGCAGCAAGTCAAGATGATAGTGTAAAGGGATATATTCTCTTTATATATATCATATGAAACAAATTGCAAGAACAACGAATTAGTACTGTCTTGCCCCTTACTCCTTGCCGTCTATTTTCAGCTGTCAGTATCTTGTTACTTGCCAAACAGAGAAGTAAACAATCATCTTCGAACATGGGCATGGGTCCATGTCCATGGCACAGAACAGTCCTTAGAAATCATGAATACTTTGGTGGCACTTATAACACTAGGTACACAAAATTGTTTCTCCTCGATAGCAATTTTGGCTGCTACCTGAAAGTACTAGTTCAGGCTTAGTGCAGTACTAATCTGCAAGCTGTAATCCACCCCCCACCCCCCGCACACACACACATACTAATCTGCAATGCAAACATCAGTTGTAGTGAAAAGTAAATCATTCAGCTAAAAACAAAACATTAAAGCACCAAACATAGTACTGGGCAAGAGCACAAATACAGAAAGGGAAACCTAGTCAAGGTTGAAAGTGAAATACAGGACAGCTAACCTGCCAGCTTCCGTTCAAAAAATATAGTCAAGGTTGAAAGTCCTAGGGTTGTTTGGATGGACTGTTTCAGCTTAAGTACCTCTAGGTCTTTGTTTGAATAGCCCAACAAATTTGTGTTTAAGTAAAGTTAGTTTTCTGTAAAGCCAGAATTATGAGTTTTTAGCACATTGACTAATCTCCATTTATAAGAAAACCAGTCAGAGAATGGCTCGACAGAATATGCTACTTACAACACTGGCTTTACAAAAATTGTTTCATAGAGAGTTTTTCTCAGTAGTAATTTGGTCAGTACTTGAAACTTGAAAGTACTACTTCAGCCTCAGTGAAGCAATGTATAATGAAAGCATCAGTAGAAATGAAAGCAAGTCTTTCAGCTAAAAATGAAACAGGAAAACGCCAAAGAAGTATCAGGGATATGTGTGAGTTCAGTAAAACATAGTTTGAAATAAAACATACTGGACAAGCACGGTTTGGGAAGAGGGAAAGCTAATACTGTCAAAGTCCTATTAGCTTCAGCCATGTGCTAGGCAGAAGAAGCGACTAAAAACATGGTCAGTAGGGTACCAAAATGATTCAAACCAGTTCCTTCATGGATAACCTTAACATAAACACAGACTATAATAATAAGGAATCACTAGTTATTCTATTGCAGAGACCAAGAGTTGAGAAAGTATGCACCGTGGGAAGATGCTATTGAGCATGAGATGCACTTCTACAATTCATCTAGAAACTAAAAAAAGGATTCAAACATTTCGAGATGTTAAAACTAGACTCCAAAAGGCAGAACACCAGCACAGGCTGCAGCATAAGCGTATGCACTAACGGGAACAGAGTCCTTATGAGTTGTGACAGCCGATGAACTTTGAAAGTCTCCTGTTTCATTAAAAAAAAGTATCCTCTATATTTTTGAGCTAATGTGTAAAAGAGCAATCCCTTTACTTGCATGCTAGAAACGTTTTGAGAAATTCCTATTACTCAAATCATAGGACTAATTAAAATCCTAATAAACAAGCTTTGGTTTAAGAAAAAAAATATTTTCTTATCTAATACTACTTCCGTTTAAATACATGTATGAACTAATTAGTTTTTCCTAAACATTGTATATTGAAAAACAGAGTGAACAACAATTATTTCAAGGAGAGATAAGTTTCCTATATATGACACACCAATTTCCAAAGCCTTAGACAGCCAAGATACCAGAAATAAAGGGATATATGTCATGTGAAATGCCAGAGCAAAAAAATTAGAACTCTCTCATGTGAAGTCTTCTCCCTTACTCCTTGAGTGCATGGCAGAGGTCCATGGAACCAAAACAGTTCTTAGAAATCAAGAATATATTGTTGGCCACAAGCCCACAATAATTGTGTCGTTTACACAATTGTTTCATACATACTTTCTTCTCCGTAGAAATTTAAGCTACAACTTGAAACCTGAAAGTACTACTTCAGCTTTCATGTACAATGTAAACACCATATAAAAACAAATTATACAAGCTCCAAATAAGCACTAGTGACTAGTTTGAGATAGTAATTTTTCAGTTGAAATAAAACATAGTACTGAGCAAAAACAGTTAGAGAAAAGGGGGATCCATTTCTGTCAAATTCCAAATAGATTAAGTGCTAAAATAAGGGTCAATCCGCAGAAGAAGAACTAAGGTAATATAATCTTGAGCCATATGGAGAAATGACTAACAAAAACATACAGTAATGCTCCAGAATAAGCCAACCAACTCCTTCATAGAATAATAGATAACCATAACTTAAACCTGGACTATGAGCAGTCAGAAATCACTAGTTCTACTGCAGAAAGAGGAATTGAGAATGCCTAAACCGTCACAGTTACACCATCCACCCAGAACACAAAATGCATTGGAACATTCAAGATGTTAAAATTAGACTGCAGAGGGCACAACGCCACCACAAGCTGTTGCATAAGCATCTGCAAGCCCAGGAACAGAGTCCTTGTGATTGTCAATGTACCTCAATTTGAAAGTCTCCTCTCCATATTGAACTAATGTGTAAAAACTCCTATTGCTATCCAGCAATCCCTTAGCCAACAGGACCTTCATGACACAGTGTCGGGGAACTAGCCTCTTCTCCAGGCTATATGTGAACAGGGCAGGCCTTTGCACAATGTACTGCGGTTCCAGTCCAACCACGTTGATCAAGAACTGAATCTTGCGGTGAAGGCATTCCTCAGATATTCCTAGAATGGGTGGCAGCTTGGACACTGCAGTGGCAACTTCACTCTCGTGGCAACCAAGAGTACTCTTCAAAAATAAGAGCCTGGCAGCAACCTTCTCTTTGCTGTTTTGTGAGATGACGGTCACTGCATGCCAAAACATTCGCGAGCTGCGAGGCACCCCAAGCTCTTCCGTGTGCAGTACTAACTCCTTGACCTTGAGGCACTCTGGGCTGAAGCCAAGCTCCCTCGAGTTGTGCTGGGCAATCTGCCGAACACTTGCGCCGCATTGACCAAGAAGCGCGATGTTCGGCTTGACCACCCTTCAAGATCTAACGTCAGGATGCGGTTGTTCTTCTTCATGGCCACCAGGAGTTGTTCAAATGAGCCGAAGAAGGATATGAAGAACTCGGCCCTTGGAATGACGTCGCAGCTGCGGAAAGAGCTTGAGACGACCAGGAGGAAGCGAGTGATCTGGGGAGCGGACAGACCGAGGCGGTCGCGGAGAGCAAGAAGGCGGGGGCCGATGTTCTTGGGCGAGGAGCGGTTCCGCGACAACGATGGCGGCGATGTCGGCGCGGGAGAGGCCGACGCCGGAGAGCAGGGCGAGGACGGCGTCGGGGTTGGAAGCGGAGTTGAGGCGGCAGTTGGGGATCTCCTCAAATGGCTTCTTGTTTGCTTTGGATGTTTCATTGAACGCTTTCTGGGCTGCCGTGTGGGCTTGTGCTGGGGCGAGGCCGCAGGCGGCGACGAGGTAGTCCTCGAGGGAGAATGGGGCGGCGGGGACCGAGGTGGAGGTGGAAAGGTGGCATGCGCGGTGGTAGATTCGGGCGGGGAACGGGGAGTCCGCGCGGAGGAGAGGGAGGAGGTGCCTCCGGAGGACAAGCATGCCGGCGGCGGAGGGGGCGGCGGCGCGGCGTCAGTAGAGATTGAGGCCTCGGTCGGTCCCCGCTGAGGCTGTCCGCAGTGGGCACTGGAAGCGGCACGGGAAAGGCCATGTGGCCTTTACCGTGCTGCTTCCCGTGTGGTGAGCTGCAGCGGGGGACGGTACCAGGAACGGTACCGCTCTGTTCGGCCGCCTAGACGCCAAACTTGGACAGGGCGCAGAGAGCTCGCGGTACCCGCCACGTCGGCATGGGGCCCGCGCACTGTGCGCTCTCCCAACTGCCCGCGAGCGGCAGCCAGAGAGAGAGGGGAAGGGGAGGGAGGAGGCCGCCGTCGCCGTTCCTGTCGCCGACGAGGAGCTCGCGCGGGCGGAGGAAGCAGGAGGACGGCCGGCGGAGAGGACGGCGGAGGCGCGGGGAGGAAGGGCGAGCTTCGCCAGCCGCGCCGCCTCGAGGCCTCCGCTACCGCATCTGAGCTGGAAGCGGCCACCGCGGCGGAAGAAAGAGGGAGAGGGCATGCTTGCCACCGCCGCCGTGCGAGCTCCAGTGCTCCGGCCGGAGATGAGGAGGAAAGTCGAGCAGGAGGCCGGCCCCCGACGCCAGCGGAGTAGGAGACGAGGCGGGAGAGCGGAGATGAGGGGTGCGCGGGGTCGATTCAGGAGAGGAGGATCACGCGGGGGAGCCGGCGAGCTCCGCCACGAGCCTGCGCGCGAGCTTGATGCGCCGCCAGAGGAGATCCGCCGCGCGTGGTGGGGGAGGAGCAGCCGACGGCGGCGAGCCCTCGATGCTCCATGGCGGCGCCGGTGGAGGAGGGGCCCCTGCTCGCGCGCGTGGAGGTGGTGGGGCACGGAGCGACGCGCGGCGGAGGAGGTGGGGGCGGAGCGATGCGTGCGGTGGGGGAGCGACGCGAAGTTTCCGGAGAGAGGGGCCAGGCGGAGAAAAAGGAGGGGAGCAGGGGAAAGAAAAGTGGTGGGTCCCACAGCTGGTAGTAGGGATAAAGTGTGGAGATAGGGTGTCACCAGTGCGGAAGAATGTTGTTTAGAGTAGAGAATCTCGATGACTAGGATAGAATATTCTCTTTTAAAGGGTAGAGTAAAGGGTGACCAGTGCGGACAGCCTGAGGAGAGGTAGCGTCGAAAGATGATGGTGGACCGGGGGGACTTTGCGAGCTGTTTTTTTTTTTCTTTTTGAAAAAGTGCAATGTGAATGTGATTGTGACGAGTGGCTTCTAATCTAGAGTTGTTGTTTTTTTAATACAGACCAGCAGAGTTTTGCAACGTCTTGGAATGAAATTTCATAATTTAAGCATCGGATTGACGTTGAGTGTTTCAGTTGGTTGTGTACACCACAATATCGAAATCGAGGCAAGGAGCGACGGCCGGAGAACTCTTGCCATCACCTTTGCCATACAACGCGGAACAGAAGCCGGAAGCTTGTCCTCCGGCAGGCATTTCCACCAAAAAATTGTAGTAAATTGTAATGGCATGAATCCAATTAACCTGTGATTCTTTCCCAAAAATTAACCTGTGATTCTTTCCATACATGTTCTTGTTAACGTTCCATGCATTTAACTACTTGATCGATCAAAGCTAGATACTGTCCAGTATTGCCCGTATCTGTATAACGCCGTCACTCTCAGTCTCACGACATCATCCGTGGGATACAGCAACCAAAACTGACAGAAAAACTCCACAAGGAAAACAACAGTGACTGAAAAACCAGAAATTGGAAGGCACCATGAAAACTGTCCCCATTCTCCACACAAACATATTTCTGTAACTTGCTACTCATATCTTCGAATCAATGACTCTCTAGGCTGTGCAGGCAAACAAAAAAATTCAGCCTTAAACATACAATGAACATACATGCTATGAGGGTAAATTCTTCTTATTACACACTGACACACAACCCGTACAAAGTTAGCTTGTGATTGGCCCGACTTATGAGCTATGGAAAACAAGAAACAGAAGAATATATCAGAGCATGGACACCAACTGCACTTCAATCAAACAATCAAGGGGTTCCCCGGAGGTGCAGAATTTCACAATAAGCTCAAAACAGAGGATAACGGTGGCTACAGCAGCTTCTGTGAGCCTGCTCAGGAAGCACGGCAACAAGTTCTTGAACACATCATGTATTCATGTCAACTCCATAAAGCCAGAATGGATAGCATGAGAAATAGTTACAAAAAGAAGGCTTGTAAAGAATCCATTCTTGTTATCCCTCGTGCAGAGGTTATGCAAATAAGTATCAGTTATTCATTCAACTAAAAACAAATTAGGCAATCCTCAAGAAGCATCAGTGAGACAGTGACTAGTATGAGCTAAGGAAAACATCGGTTGAAATAAGACATACTAAGGAAGCATGGTTAGATAAAAACGGAAAACTAATACTGTTGAATTCCAATTGGCTCAAGTGCTAGTACAAAAACTGCTAATCCACTGAAGAACAACTAAGTTAAGCATACTATTTAGCCATGTTCTAGGCAAAAGTGACTAATGAACGCATGTGGCAAGGATCCAGAAATGTCAAACCAGTTTCTTCATAGATAAACATAGGCCTATTACATGAGTGTACAGAGATCACTAGTGAATCTATTGCAGAAACCAGACACAATGTACCCTATTGGAAGGAGAATAGCCCAACAGAAGATGCTACTTACAACACTGGCTTTACAAAAAATTGTATCAGAGTCTCTTCTCAGTAGCAATTATGGTCACTACTTGAAACTTGAAAGTACTGCTTTGGCCTAGTGAAGTAATGTAATGTCAACATCAGTAGAAATGAAAGCAAACCATACAGCTTAAAATGAAACAGCAAAGTGCCAAAGAAGTATCAGGGAATAGTGTGAGCTCGTTAAACATTGGTTGGAACATCCTTTTTTTTGAAACTGTGGTTGGAACATCCTGGACAAGCACAGTTAGAGAAAAGGGAAAGCTGTCCTATTAGCTCAAGTGCTTGCAAGGACCTATGTGCAGAAGAGCTACCAAGTTAAATCTTCAGCCATGTACTAGGCAAAGGAAGCGACTAAAAAACATGCTCAGTAGGGCACCAAAATGAGTCAAAGTGGTTCCTTCATGGATAACCTTAACATAAACACGGACTATGATAGTCAGATATCACAAGTGATTCTATTGCAGAGACCAAGGATTCAGAAAGCCTGCACCGTGGGCAGATGCTGCTATTGTGCATGAGATGCACTCCTACAGTTCGTCTAGAAATAATAAGAAAAAGGATTTGAACATTTCAAGATGTTAAAACTAGACTCCAGAAAGCAGAACACCAGCACAGGCTGCAGCATAAGCATATGCACTACCAGGAACAGAGTCCTTATGAGTTGTGACAGTTGATGAACTTTGAAAGTATCCTGTTTCATAAAAAAAAAGGAAAAAGAAAAGAAAAGAAGTCTCCTCTATATTTTGAGCTAATGTGTAAAAGCTCATATTGCTACAAAAAGTGGAAATATTTTGATAGATTCCTATTACCCAAATCACATGACTAATCAAAATGCTAATAAAAAAGATTTGGTTTAAGAAATCTTCCATTTCTAAATACATATGAACTAATTAGCTTTTCCTAAACATTGTATATCAGAAACAAAGGGATATTATGTGGAAATGCCAGAACAGAAAAATAGTACTCTCTCATGTGAAGTCTTCTCTATTACTCCTTGCCCTATATTTTCAGCGGTCAGTGTCTCATTCCCTTACTCCTTGAGTGCACGGCAGTGGTGCATGGAACCAAAATAGTTCTTAGAAAAGTATGTTGGCCACAAGCCCACAGCAATTGTGTCATACAGACTTTCTTCTCGGTAGCAATTTCAGCTACTACTTGAAACATGAAAGTACTAGTTCAGCATACAATGTAGACATAAAACTAGTCAGCATACAATGTAGACATCAGATAAAAACAAATTAGACAGCTCCAAAGATAGAGAAACGGGGGAGCCATAGCTGTCAAATACCAAAATTCCAATTGAACTAAGTGCTAAAATATGGTTCTATACACAGAGGAATAACTAAGTTAATATAATCTTGAGCCATGCGAAGAAGTGACTAACAAAAACATACAGTAAGGCTCCAAAAGTCCGAATAAGCCAACCAGCTACTTCATAGAATCATAAATAACCATAACTTAAACCTGGACTATGAGCAGTCAGAAACCAGAAGCAGTTCTACTGCAGAATGAGGAATTGAGAATGCCTGCACCATCACAGTTACACCATCCGCCCAGAACATGAAATGCATTGGAACATTCCAAGATGTTCAAATTAGACGGCAGAGGGCACAACACCATCACAAGCTGTTGCATAAGCATCTGCAAGCCCAGGAACAGAGTCCTTGTGATTGTCAATGTACCTCAATTTGAAAATCTCCTCTCCATATTGAACTAACGTGTAAAAACTCCTATTGCTATCCAGCAATCCCTTAGCCACCAGGACCTTCATGACACAATGTCGGGGCACTAGCCTCTTCTCCAGGCTGTATGTGAACAGGGCAGGCCTTTGCGCAATGTACTGAGGTTCCAGTCCAACCTCCTTGATCAAGAACTGAATCCTGCGATGAAGGCAGTCCTCAGATCTTGCTAGAATGCATGGCAGTTTGGACACTGCAGTGGAAACCTCGTGGCAACCAAGAGTACCCTTCAACAATACGAGCTTGGCAGCAAGCTTCTCTTTGGTGTTTTGTGCGATGACAGACACCGCCAGCCAGAACATTCGTGAGCCGCGAGGCACCCCAAGCTCTTCCGCGCACAACACTAACTCCTTTAAGCGCTCTGGGCTGCAGCTAATCGCCCTCGCGTTGAGTTGAGCAATCTGTCGAACACTTACGCCACACTGTCGAAGAAACGAGATGTTCGGCTTGATCACCCTTTCAAGATCCGACTCTATGATGCTGCTGCTCTTCTTCATGACCACCAGTAGCTGTTCAAATGAGCCGAAGAAGGAGATGAAGAACTCGAGCCTTGGAATGACGTCGCAGCTGCGGACAGAGCGTGAGCCGACGAGGAGGAGGCGAGCGATCTGGTGAGTGGACAGACCGAGGCAGTCGCGGAGAGCAAGAAGGCGGGGGCCGATGTTCTTGGGCGAGGAGCGGAGGAGCAGCGGGTCCGCAGCGACGACGGCGGCGATGTCGGCGCGGGAGAGGCCAACGCCGGAGAGCAGTTCGAGGACGGCGTCGGGGTTGGAAGCGGAATTGAGGCGGCAGTTGGGGAGCTCCTCGAATGCCTTCTTGTTATCTTTGGATGCTTTATCGAACGCCTTCTGGGCTGTCTTCCTGGCTTGAGCTGGGGCGAGGCCGCAGGCGGCGATGAGGTAGTCCTCGAGGGAGAATGGGGCAGCGGGGGCCGAGGTGGTGGTGGAAAGGTTGCATGCGCGGTGGTAGATCCGGGCGGGGAGCGGGGAGTCCGCGCGGAGGAGAGGGAGGAGGAGGTGCCTCCGGAGGAGCAGCATGCCGGCGGCGGCGCGGCGTCAGTTGAGATTGAGGTCTCGGCGTCGAAAGATGATGACGACTGGTGGGCCCGGTGGACTTTGCAAGTTGTTTTTTTTCTTTTGAAAAAGTGGAATGTGATTCTCTTATGATGACGGGTGGATTCCAACCTATCCGACCTGATCACGGGGCGGCGGAGGCCGAGGTGGACGTGGATGTGGTGGTGGAGGTGGAGGGGAGGAAGGCGCGGTGGTAGATAGGGGAGGGGAGCGAGGAGGCCGCGCGGAGGAGAGGGAGGAGCTGCCTTCGGAGGAACAGCATGGCGGCGGCGGAGCGCGAAGGCGGAGGCGGAGAGGAGCCGGTGGATCCGCCGCCGGCTTTTGGAACCTTTGCGTAAAACTAAATGTTTTATTCCAATATACATTTGTGAATACCTCCCTGAATCATTACGCCTTATCACTCTTAGGTCCTCTAGCAAGTTCTGAAGTCAATCTGCTCCGTTTCTACGATTGACGGCGGCACTTTCAGCTGTTTGATGTGCGACTTCTCATCCTCCTCCACAGTCCCGAAACGACTAACGAGATCATCCAGTCATACTGATTCAGATTCAGGTTAGTTTTTTTTTTTCACTGTGCCGCACAGGCGACGAGGTGAATATTTGGTTAGCTTCTTTAATGCCTTCTTGAGATGATGCTGCTCAGCCCTTGTTTAGTTCCAAAACGAAATCTTTTCACCCATCACATCAAAGGAGAATCTTAGATGCATGGAGCATTAAATGTAGACGAAAAAGGTGAAAAGTTATATGGATAGGCTGTAAATCGCGAGACGAATCTAATGAGCCTACTTAGTCCATGATTTGCAATAGTAATGCTACAGTAATCATCCGCTAATTATGGATTAATTACCCTCTAATTACCATCGTTAGATTGGTCTCGAGATTTCCAACCTATCCATATAACTTTCACCTTTTTCGTCTACATTTACTAATCCTAAATTGGTAAAATCGAAACCCGAAATCTTTTCACCGAAAAGTTTTCACGAACTAAACACGGGCTCAATTAGAAACTGAACCATTTCTGGGATATCTTGTTGTTCGGTACAATCAGTTCCCTACATATGGTACATTAGGGGGGAAATGTGATTTATGTGTGACTGAACTATATTCAGTAGGCAAGCAAGTTGTGTTTTTTTTTCCCCAATCTCACAAGCAACCCTTTTGTCATTCACCTGCAACAAACGAAACAGAACCACGAGGAAGTGATTTGTTCATGTTTTGGGGCATCAGATCACCAGGCTGTTGATCCAATGGGAAGGCTTGCACTCGACAAGTGCGATGGAATTTGAGTACAGTACACGATGCTACTCCAACCAAGTGCATGGTAATTTGCTAGACTTATTCACTAATTCATTCAAGATGGATCATATTTTCTTATGATGCGTTTTCTGCCTGTCCGCCCCCGCCTTAATCAGGCACCTATCTCAGTGGCAGTGCCCACAAAGTAACACGAAATATGGTGGTGGACTGGTGGGACCGGGGGCTTTGCGAGCTGTTTTCCCTTTTCTTTTTTTGAAAAAGTGTAAGGCGATTGTGACTGGTGGCTTCTAATCAAGCTCTTCTTTTCTTTTCCAACCCGTCTGACCTGACCACCAGAGCTATGCAACATCTTGGAATGAAATTCATAATTTAAACATCGGATTAACGTTGAAAGTTTTGGTTGTCAGCATTTCGACCAAAATTTTGGTTTTGATTCTTTCCACCAGAGCTCAGACGCAAATATCGGGGAAAGGGGAGGAGTGGCAGCACGAGGAACCTAAACCTTACTTGATAAATCAAACCTAGATCCTGAAACTTCAGACATAACTGAGCTGGGCGAAAGCACTGAACTGCTGACACTGCACTTGGTCCAGTACTTCAGTAATCAGTACTGCCTGTGTCTGTATAACGCGTCACTCTCATGATATCATCCGTAGGATACAGAAACCAAAACTGACAGAAAAACTCCACAAGAAAAACAACAGTGACTGACAAACCAGAAATTGGAAGGCACCATAAAAACTGTCTGCAGTCTCGACACAAACATATTTCTGTAGCTTGCTACTCATACCTTCGAATGTAGACTGTGGAGACAAACACAATTTTTCAGCCTTAAACATACAATGAACATACATGCTAAAAGGGTAAATTCTTCTTATGACACACAACCCATACAAAGTTAACGCTTGTGATTGGCCCATCTGATGTCTTCTGCACGCGAGCTATGGAAAATAAGAATAAGAAACAGAAGAATATATCAGAACATGGACATTCAATCAGCCAATCAACATGGGGTTCTCCGGAGGTCTGGAATTTTACAAGCAGCTCAAAACAGAGGATATCGGTGGCTACAGCAGCTTGTGTGAACTGGAATTTTACAAGCAGCTCCAAACAGAGGATATTGGTGGCTACAGCAGCTTCTGTGAGCTTGCTCAGGAAGAGGAAGCACTTCAACAAGTTCTTGAACACATCATGTGAACTCCATAAACCAAGAACATATAGCATGACAAATAGCCAAAAAGGCTTGTAAAAACCCATTCCTGTTATCCATCGTGCAGAGGCTACGCAAATAAGTATCAGTTATCCATTCAGCTAAAAACAAATCAGGCAAATCCCAAAGAAGTATCAGTGGCTAGTAGTATGAGCTAAGTAAAACATTAGTTGAAATAAGACATACTGAGGAAGGATGATTAGATAAAAGGGAAAGTTAATACTGTCAAATTCCAATTGGCTAAAGTGCTACAAAACAAAAGAACTTATCCACAGAAGAACGACAAAGTTAAGCATACTCTTTAGCCATGTGCTAACAGAAGTGACTAATGAACGCATGCAGTTAGGCTCTAGAAATATCAAATTCATAGATAAACTTAAACCTGGACTCACTAGTGATTCTATTGCAGAAACCAGAACTGAGAAAGTCTGCAGCCCTGCATCGTGGACAGCTGCTAACGAGTGTGAGTTGCAGTTCCACAATCTCCCTAAAATGAAAAAAAAATGATCTGAACATGTAAAGATGTTAAAATTAGACTTTAGATGGCACAATGCCAGCACAAGCTGCGACAAGCATCTGCAACGCTAGGACTAGGAAACATAATCCTTGTGATAGTTGATGAACCTCCAAATTGAGTTAATGAGTAAAAACACGTTTCGCTATACGGCAAGTCCTTTGCATCATTGCGTGTGTCCCAGGAGTCAGGACACAATGCCAGGGGATTAGCGGCTTCTCCAGGTTCCCTTATGCAGTGATATTTTCCAGGCTGTTATACAAAATAGTACGGCAAAAATCTTCCAAATTTATACCAAAGACCTCCATTTAAGAGAGTAGGTCATAGCTCTGTGGGTGAATTCAGCCATATTTTTTTTAAAATCTATTATTCAAATAGATTGCAAAGAGTCAACCTCAGGCAAGCATAAATTCAAGAAAAATTAACAAAGTAAACAATTACTGCATGATCATCATTTTCTTAGGGGAAGGGGAAATTAGATTAATTAGTTGGCACACTAAATCCCCAAATTACATACAGAAAACTAGAAACAAAGAAAATACAATATTTATCTAGGTCAGTCTTCTTCCCCAATGGACTTCATCAGCGGTACCCCTTATGGTCAGGGGAGTACCCAAGAAACACACAACGAGTCGACCGAGGAGCCAGCTTATGCGGAGCGGTGGCAGAGATGTTAGGATAGCACGCACACCCGAAGACTCGAAGATTGTTATAACGAGGAGGGGTGCCAAAGAGGGCGAGGGGTGGGAGCAGATGAAGCCGTGGACGGAAGACGGTTAAGCAGATATGTGGCAGTCTGAAGTCCCTCAGCCTAGAAACGGAGAGAGAGGGAGGCCTGGAGGAGAAGCGTGCGAACGACATCGTTTGTGGTGCGAATCATCCGCTCAGCCTTGCCGTTCTGAGGAGAGGTATACGAACAAGACATGCGGAGTTGAACTGTCACACCCGGTTCTGGAAAACAAAACCGAGCGCACACCGTATGTGTGCCAGGATCAAGTTTCACACATACGGCAAACGAAAAGTGAATAATAGAGACAGTATCACGTAAAAGAAAATGAATCAGAGTATTACACAGCTCAAATCCTGGAAACGGAGGCTCCAACTCCACAAGCAGACGACCGGGGGTTGCGTACGCCTAGAACTCAGCAACATCTTCAAATGACTCACAGTAGCTTCCTTCTTCTGAGCAACATTGTTTATAGCAAGGGTGAGCACATGTCGTACTCAGCAAGTGTGGGGAAAGTATGAATGCAAGGCTGAATCAAGGAGAGGCTGACGGTTTAAAGCGATAAGCAATTTTAGTTGGTCAAACTTTTATTAGCACCTGATTACTAAGATATAAGTATATACCAAACCACATTAATATAAACAGAGCGCCATAAGCACATGGCACAACGAGAACCACGATTTAAGTCCATCTTCAAGTTAATTATCATGTGAGGGTCCAGGCCGCTCTTGACCGTGAGCACGGCTGTTATAACAGTTTTACACTCTGCAGAGGTTGTACACTTTCACCATAAGTCGCGTAAAAGTCCAAAAGAACTTTAAACCCAACCATGCAGCACCACACAGGCGCATATCACACTACCGAGGTGTGATTGCATAGGGACGCTACGAGGCCTTTACAAAGATTCCCTAGTAAGGATAGCTCGCTAAGGATTCATGATCAGCGTGATGTATAAACCTCTCCAATGGGCACACCTTAGCAAAGGCTTCCTCCCAAATAGGGGCCGGGTTATACACCAACTACAGTCTCCCCCTCTTGCCTCTTGCGAGTAAAGCTACCACAAACTAGAGTCTCTAATTATTCAGCCAAGACCAGAGCCCATTAGTCTTATGGTTGCACTGTTTTCCCGGGTGGTTCTCCATGTTCCGATTAAATCATATGATCTTGTATTAACCAGAGGTATAACATAAAGTAAAGCAGGTTTATCATTAATGTTCATTAGAACCACCATAACCCAATAGAGCAACTAGCAGTGCTACCCAACAAAAGATAAACCCAGGCAGACAAGGAATAAGCATAAAGACTAGGCACTCCTTAATAGGACCCATCAATATTAAATGCAAGCACATGCAAAGGTGATTAAATATAGTTATTGGGATAAAAGCACAAGGACACACTTGCCTTAAATCCAGAGAATAGCTGCTCAGAATATTCTTCAACTCTTCAAGCTCTCGAACCGAGTTCCTTCTACTCGCAGCAAACATCCAAGCAAAGCAAACATTCTACAGCAAACAAACAAAGACAACTAAGAACAACACACCAATCAAAATAAGAGCTTTTAAAGAGCGTACTAAAGGATAGGGCTCGATTATAGGAACGTGTGAATCCAAGAAACACTAGAATAGGAATTGAACTGAAGAAGATATGGGTTTGCAAAAGAAAAAGATGGTTATGTGAACATAACGTAAGCATGATATCACCATGATGCAATGATCAAGAGGGAAATTAAATGATAAAGAAGGTTAAGACGTAAGCAAGGATTTCATATACTATTAAATAAATAAAAGATATTTGCTCAGACCAAGGATAATTGAAAGCACATGATTTCTGAAGTTAGAATACACCGGACAGGAAATAAGTAAGCTATTCTACTGATTTCGTCGAAGGAATAAAGGTCCTAATCATTACTGCATACGTATGATCTCACCATGATGTCATCCTTGCAAATCAGATGGCTTATTTGCTTCTGTGTAGGTACGTGACTTCCTTTGCATGTAAGACCATCAACTAGCTCTTCTGGGCTCCATGGACATGCACGTACAGAGTAACATGCATGTGCATCGCTATTGCCAGGGAAAGATCGATAATAGATGGCACAACGAAACACTACAAGGTACGAGGGATATGATGTGAGTGAGCGGCAAAACGAAAAGAAAGCTGAACCTAGGAACGTGATGGCATGCTCACCTATGCCGATTGATAAACGACGGGAACGACAACACGGCGGAGATCGGAATCGATGAGAGTAGCTGCATGGACGGCGGACAGCAGCTACATGCTGTTGTGGTGGATACACGGCGATGTCGCGCGGAAGTGCTGGCTTCCGGTGCCGCTGTGATGCTCCGGGCGGAAACAAACTTCTCATGACCAACTCGTTCTTGATGCTGTGGAACGGAGACGCACGCGGACGTGGTAGATGACATTAGCGTGCAACTTGATCTGGCGGCGCATTGCGGCAACGCTAGGGCACATGAACGTACTAGATTAGTTGCAGCAAAGGAAATCGGATGGCAAGGACTAGAGAAATAAGTTAGTAGATGTCATACGGAAGTCCCCACCGGCGCCGACGACGATGAACTCGGCCAGAGGAGAGTCGGACGGCGACATGATCTCGGCGGAACAGATCGCTGGTGATTAGGCAGAGGTGCAGCGCTAGGCCTTGGTGTTGTCGAGGCCGACGGCGGCGGCTTGCAAAGCAGGACCTAGGGCTCACGGGGTATATATGTACGTTAAAAGAGAGAGTCCAGGAGGCTGGCCACACGTCAGGCTCGGTCAACTCGTGGGCGTCTGCGCGTCTGGATTCCTGGTTTGGGTTCATCGATCTCGCGTTCGCTTTGACAGGAGAAACTAGACGCTGACCTCCAGCTTGGCACCAAGGTAAAGATGAAAAAGGAAATAGATCAAAATATGATCCAAATGTCTTCCGTTCATGCGCTGGCAAAACCATCGCACCTTGACCTTGGCCCGAGACGGAATTAACGAAACAGAAACAGAAACCAAAGATAATAAAGTAGAGTTGATTTGATATTGTGGTATTCAGATAACGTAGTATAGGATGGTGGCCTTGTAATAAGCATTTAAGATTATGGAAAACCTGATATTTATTACTTGCATTTGAGATTTGCAAGCGGTGGATAGTTTCCAAATGAATTATGATAAAGTGAAAGAGAAGCCACATAATTACTCAGGCATGATGTATAGTGACGTCGTCAAGGTACTTAGGAAATAAAATAATAGGACAAAGGCAGGGTTGGTAGAACTTTCATTGCGACCGTCGATGGTTCTTCGTGGCGGCGGGCTTTCGGCGGCCGGAAGTCGACGTGGTTCGGCCGAGGGGCTTCGGCGTGGCAGGGGATGACCGTGACGGGGGCGGCTTGCTCCGGCGACCGTCCGAGACGGCGGAAGCCGGCGGTGGCGGGCTCGGTGCGGGCGGCGTCCTTATAGGCGCGCGGGCGTGGCCCCGCTTGGCGCGCACGCCAAGGAAAGGCCGGCGGCGGCGGCCTGAGACGGCGGTGGCGCGATGGGCCGCGCCAGGCCGGAAGGGCCGGGGCGGCTCGGCCCGTTAGGGTTGGCGGGGCCCACCAGCCAGAGAGTAGGGAGGCCGGGCGGTTGGTGAAGCGGGTCGGGTCGGGTTCGGTTGGATCCGACCCGATCCGTTAAGGAAAAGATTAGGTTTTTAATTTCTGGAATACTTTTCAATGCGAAAACAATTCCAGAATAATCTAGAAAAGGCTTTTAATGCACGAAAAATACGCAGAAAATCCCAAAAATTCTAGAAAATTCCTAGAGATAGATTGAGACACGAGGAGTCCAAATAAAATATCTGGAGCTCGTGAAAAGGATTTTAGAGCCTTCTATTAAATAGATTTGCCTCTCGAAAGATGAGAATAAATTCCAGAAAAGTCTGAAAAATTCTCGAAAAACCTAGACGTTCAAAGAACGCATTTTTGAAATCTTAGCACTCATGAAACACAAAGATGCAACTCGGCATGAATGCAACACATAGAGAACAATTAATTATTTTTAGAAACACACAATTAATTTTCTTTCTAGCTAAATTCTCTGTAAAATAAATAAATGTTGGAAAAATTTTAAAATTGAGAGAAAATCATTGTTTAATTTTTCTTAAAAATTCACATCCTGAAATTGGAGAATTTCAGGGTGTGACAAAACTACCCCCCTAAAAGGAATCTCGTCTCGAGATTCAAAGAAAGAAGAAACAAGGAGGATACAGATAAACAGGATTAGCGTCGAGCGAGGCAGAATCTTGATCTTCGTCTTTCTAACTTGTCGGGTCGTCATTACCGGAGTGAGGTAGGTGGGAGAAAAGCAAAAGGCAAAGGAATTGGAGGGACCGTCTTTTCTTGTGTTTCTTCAACTTGCTTCCATCCGGTCGGTGGTGATGATGATGACCTCTACTTGTCGACATTGATGTTGCCTCCAGCTTCTTCTCTATGACCTCCATCGAAACAACTGATAGAAAGGAGGTGACAAGAAGGTGGAAGGTAAAAGAAGAACCCAACTAGGCAACTGATGTTATTGTAAGTATAAGACCCACAATACACCAACAATCAATACAAAGAATCAAATCAAACATGATCATAAAACAAACATCATCATTCAAGCATGGGAATCCACCACTCAGCACAACAAGAGCGATCTAAACGTTGTTAGTAAGGGAGAAAGGGTTATCCTAAGCATGAGGTTTCTCTTTAGGAAAAGTTGAATAACTGAGGAAGCAAGGGATTAAAGAGTGAAATAGAAATTTAAATGAGTAAAAGAATGATTAAGATTAAGAATAAAAGAGATGGATTGTATAAATTGGATTCAGGATGACAATCATGGCAGATTCAGACTTTTGGAAAGACAGGAACATAGCTCTCTGTCCGAAAGTCCAAAAATCGTGAAAAATTTCCAGAAAGTAGCCCATCAAAATCTGAATCCAGCAAAATTGGTTTCACTTCAAACTGAGACCTGTAGCTCCAGAATTAATTCAAAGAGTACAATAAGGTCAGACGGTGACGCGAACAGATTTGAGAATGGTAAAATCATTGACACGGGAATGAATGGTCAAGTGAGAGATTAAAGCAGATAGATAAGAATTAAAATTTTAAGGCAATAAAAGGTAATAAACAGCAAGGGTTACGTTTATGAATTAAATTATCAAGGATTAGACAAGTAGACAAGGAGAAGGTCAAGGATCGGATACGGACAAGTTTCGTAGTGAAATAGACCTTAGAAAATGACCATTGCTATCTAGGCTTACGTCCTACGGTCGATACAGCTCTGATACCACTTTGTCACACCCGGTTCTGGAAAACAAAACCGAGCGCACACCGTATGTGTGCCAGGATCAAGTTTCACACATACGGCAACGAAAAGTGAATAATAGAGACAGTATCACGTAAAAGAAAATGAATCAGAGTATTACACAGCTCAAATCCTGGAAACGGAGGCTCCAACTCCACAAGCAGACGACCGGGGGTTGCGTACGCCTAGAACTCAGCAACATCTTCAAATGACTTCACAGTAGCTTCCTTCTTCTGAGCAACATTGTTTATAGCAAGGGTGAGCACATGTCGTACTCAGCAAGTGTGGGGAAAGTATGAATGCAAGGCTGAATCAAGGAGAGGCTGACGGTTTTAAAGCGATAAGCAATTTTAGTTGGTCAAACTTTTATTAGCACCTGATTACTAAGATATAAGTATATACCAAACCACATTAATATAAACAGAGCGCCATAAGCACATGGCACAACGAGAACCACGATTTAAGTCCATCTTCAAGTTCAATTATCATGTGAGGGTCCAGGCCGCTCTTGACCGTGAGCACGGCTGTTATAACAGTTTTACACTCTGCAGAGGTTGTACACTTTCACCATAAGTCGCGTAAAAGTCCAAAAGAACTTTAAACCCAACCATGCAGCACCACACAGGCGCATATCACACTACCGAGGTGTGATTGCATAGGGACGCTACGAGGCCTTTACAAAGATTCCCTAGTAAGGATAGCTCGCTAAGGATTCATGATCAGCGTGATGTATAAACCTCTCCAATGGGCACACCTTAGCAAAGGCTTCCTCCCAAATAGGGGCCGGGTTATACACCAACTACAGTCTCCCCCTCTTGCCTCTTGCGAGTAAAGCTACCACAAACTAGAGTCTCTAATTATTCAGCCAAGACCAGAGCCCATTAGTCTTATGGTTGCACTGTTTTCCCGGGTGGTTCTCCATGTTCCGATTAAATCATATGATCTTGTATTAACCAGAGGTATAACATAAAGTAAAGCAGGTTTATCATTAATGTTCATTAGAACCACCATAACCCAAGTAGAGCAACTAGCAGTGCTACCCAACATAAAGATAAACCCAGGCAGACAAGGAATAATCATGAAAGACTAGGCAACCTTAATAGGACCCATCAATATTAAATGCAAGCACATGCAAAGGTGATTAAATATAGTTATTGGGATAAAAGCACAAGGACACACTTGCCTTAAATCCAGAGAATAGCTGCTCAGAATATTCTTCAACTCTTCAAGCTCTCGAACCGACGTTCCTTCTACTCGCAGCAAACATCCAAGCAAAGCAAACATTCTACAGCAAACAAACAAAGACAACTAAGAACAACACACCAATCAAAATAAGAGCTTTTAAAGAGCGTACTAAAGGATAGGGCTCGATTATAGGAACGTGTGAATCCAAGAAACACTAGAATAGGAATTGAACTGAAGAAGATATGGGTTTGCAAAAGAAAAAGATGGTTATGTGAACATAACGTAAGTATGATATCACCATGATGCAATGATCAAGAGGGAAATTAAATGATAAAGAAGGTTAAGACGTAAGCAAGGATTTCATATACTATTAAATAAATAAAAGATATTTGCTCAGACCAAGGATAATTGAAAGCACATGATTTCTGAAGTTAGAATACACCGGACAGGAAATAAGTAAGCTATTCTACTGATTTCGTCGAAGGAATAAAGGTCCTAATCATTACTGCATACGTATGATCTCACCATGATGTCATCCTTGCAAATCAGATGGCTTATTTGCTTCTGTGTAGGTACGTGACTTCCTTTGCATGTAAGACCATCAACTAGCTCTTCTGGGCTCCATGGACATGCACGTACAGAGTAACATGCATGTGCATCGCTATTACCAGGGAAAGATCGATAATAGATGGCACAACGAAACACTACAAGGTACGAGGGATATGATGTGAGTGAGCGGCAAAACGAAAAGAAAGCTGAACCTAGGAACGTGATGGCATGCTCACCTATGCCGATTGATAAACGACGGGAACGACAACACGGCGGAGATAGGAATCGATGAGAGTAGCTGCATGGACGGCGGACAGCAGCTACATGCTGTTGTGGTGGATACACGGCGATGTCGCGCGGAAGTGCTGGCTTCCGGTGCCGCTGTGATGCTCCGGGCGGAAACAAACTTCTCACGACCAACTCGTTCTTGATGCTATGGAACGGAGACGCACGCGGACGTGGTAGATGACATTAGCGTGCAACTTGATCTGGCGGCGCATTGCGGCAACGCTAGGGCACATGAACGTACTAGATTAGTTGCAGCAAAGGAAATCGGATGGCAAGGACTAGAGAAATAAGTTAGTAGATGTCATACGGAAGTCCCCACCGGCGCCGACGACGATGAACTCGGCCAGAGGAGAGTCGGACGGCGACATGATCTCGGCGGAACAGATCGCTGGTGATTAGGCAGAGGTGCAGCGCTAGGCCTTGGTGTTGTCGAGGCCGACGGCGGCGGCTTGCAAAGCAGGACCTAGGGCTCACGGGGTATATATGTACGTTAAAAGAGAGAGTCCAGGAGGCTGGCCACACGTCAGGCTCGGTCAACTCGTGGGCGTCTGCGCGTCTGGATTCCTGGTTTGGGTTCATCGATCTCGCGTTCGCTTTGACAGGAGAAACTAGACGCTGACCTCCAGCTTGGCACCAAGGTAAAGATGAAAAAGGAAATAGATCAAAATATGATCCAAATGTCTTCCGTTCATGCGCTGGCAAAACCATCGCACCTTGACCTTGGTCCGAGACGGAATTAACGAAACAGAAACAGAAAACCAAAGATAATAAAAGTAGAGTTGATTTGATATTGTGGTATTCAGATAACGTAGTATAGGATGGTGGCCTCGTAAACCGCGTGGGAAACGTGGTTAGCTCTCTTTCAAACATCAAACATTGATGGTGGCCTCGTAATAAGCATTTAAGATATGGAAAACCTGATATTTATTACTTGCATTTGAGATTTGCAAGCCGGTGGATAGTTTCCAAATGAATTATGATAAAGTGAAGAGAAGCCACATAATTACTCAGGCATGATGTATACGTGACGTCGTCAAGGTACTTAGGAAATAAAATAATAGGACAAAGGTAGGGTTGGTAGAACTTTCATTGCGACCGTCGATGGTTCTTCGTGGCGGCGGCGCTTCGGCGGCCGGAAGTCGACGTGGTTCGGCCGAGGGGCTTCGGCGTGGCAGGGGATGACCGTGACGGGGGCGGCTTGCTCCGGCGACCGTCCGAGACGGCGGAAGCCGGCGGTGGCAGGGTTCGGTGCGGGCGGCGTCCTTTATAGGCGCGCGGGCGTGGCCCCGCTTGGCGCGCATGCCAAGGAAAGGCCGGCGGCGGCGGCCTGAGACGGCGGTGGCGCGATGGGCCGCGCCAGGCTGGAAGGGCCCTGGCGTGTCGGGCCGGGCGGCTCGACCCGTTAGGGTTGGCGTGGCCCACCAGCCAGAGAGAAGGGAGGCCGGGCGGTTGGTGAAGCGGGTCGGGTCGGGTTCGGTTGGATCCGACCCGATCCGTTAAGGAAAAGGATTAGGTTTTTAATTTCTGGAATACTTTTCAATGCGAAAACAATTCCAGAATAATCTAGAAAAGGCTTTTAATGCACGAAAAATACCCAGAAAATCCCAAAAATTTTAGGAAAATTCCTAGAGATAGATTGAGACACGAGGAGTCCAAATAAAATATTCGGAGCTCGTGAGAAGGATTTTAGAGGCTTCTATTAAATAGATTTGGCTCTCAAAAGATGAGAATAAATTCCAGAAAAGTCTGAAAAATTCTCGGAAAAACCTAGACGTTCAAAGAACGCATTTTTGAAATCTTAGCGCTCATGAAACACAAAGATGCAACTCGGCATGAATGCAACACATAGAGAACAATTAATTATTTTTAGAAACACACAATTAATTTTCTTTCTAGCTAAATTCTCTGTAAAATAAATAAATGTTGGAAAAATTTTAAAATTGAGAGAAAATCATTGTTTAATTTTTCTTAAAAATTCACATCCTGAAATTGGAGAATTTCAGGGTGTGACATGAACACCCCGAGAGAGGAAGAAGTCACGAGAGGTGTGGTTGTCGAACTCACGGCCGTTGTCACACTGGACGGCCTTGACAGTGAGGCCGAACTACGTGGACACCCAGGCAAAGAAGTGAAGGAGGGTAGGAAAAGTGTCTGACTTAGCTCGCAAAGGAAAAGTCCAAGAGTAATGGGAGAAATCATCAACTACCACAAGATAGTACTTACAGCCAGAAATGTTGAGTACAGGTGAAGTCCACAGATCACAGTGGATAAGGTCAAAGGCATGGTTTGCATGCGAAGAAGAAGGAGAAAAAGGAAGTCTAACATGATGACCCAACTGGCACGCATGACAAAGGTGCTCATCAGGGGTCCTGGTACAAGGAACACCAGCACTCTGACTGAGCCGAGCCGAAGCGTCGCGGCCGGGATGGCCGAGCCGACGGTGTCAAGTGGTGGAAGAGTGAGTCGTGATAAAAGCAGCTGGCAGAGTGGCGATGGAAGGGGAAGCAGCGAAAATAGAATGGCGAATGGTGTAAAGGGGTAGGAGAAAACCCTAGCTGATACCATGCTATAGGAAATAGTTGTTGTGTATTCTTCCAACCCTAAAAGGGTGGGCAATATACATGAAGTACATGAGTCTCTAGATGGGCCTTTACACTACATGGGCTATATACACTAGCAATATCAAACCAGATTATCGGTTTATGGCTCTCAAATTACAGCCATGTTTTGAGATAGCATATTTAGCCATATGCTAGGCAGAAGTGACTAGTGAACGCACGCAGTAAGGCTCCAGAAATGTCAAGCCAATTTCTTCAGAGATAATGAACGTATAGAGGTCACTAGTGGTTCTATTGCGAAAACCGGAATTGAGAAAGCCCGCACCGTGGACAAGGTGCTAATGAGCGTGAGTTGCAGTTCCACCATCTGCCCAAAATGAAAAATGGACATGAACATTTAAAGATGTTAAAATCAGACTCCAGAGGGCACAAACACCAGCACAAGCTGCGACAAGCATCTGCACTACAAGGCTAGGAAAACAGAATCCTTTTGTGACAGTCGATGAAGTATGAATCTCCAAAGTGAGTAAAAGCACATATTGTTGTTTTTACACAGTATTATGCAAGTATCTCATAGAGAGCTCTAACTCTGCAGATATTTTGGCCAGTACCTGCGTAATCAAGAAGGAATGTACAATATAAACAGTACTACCTCCATCCCAAATTATAGGTCGTTTTGGCTTTTCTACATTCATAATCTTTGTTATGCATCTAGATAAGAGGTATTCTTCGGTGCTCCATACTACCATAGGGTAGTGTGGAGTATGGAGGGATGGGCAATTTTGTAATTATACTGTAATATAATTTTTTTTATTGGAAGCACCTAACCTAAATGAACATATGCGTAAAAGAAAATAAATATATCAGACCAAATGAGTATGAAAATAAAAATATTTTTTCCCATAATACCCCTATACCACTATACTACTCGATCTATATCACCTTATACTACATGTTAAAAATATTTTTTCCCATAATACCCATATACTACTATACTACTCGACCCATACCACCTTATACTACAAGTGAAGTTCTAGTAGTATACAACTAATTTGGACTGTCAGATCCTTTTATACCGGTCCTTTTTGAACACCAGTATAAGGTAGTATGAAGCACCGAAGAAGACCTCCTAGATAAACGCTATGTATAGGTACATAGCAAAATATATGAACCTAGAAAGTCCAAAATGACCTATAATTTGGAACAGAGGAAGTAGTAGACATGAAAGCAATTCATCCAGCAAACTTCGAAATTCGGGAGCCTCACAGAAGTATTAGTGAATAGCGTGAGATACTTAAACATAAGCTCAGATGAGAACTAGCGTGAGGTACTTAAACATAAGCTCAGATGAAAACATACCGAAAAAACATGGTTAGAGAAAAGGGAAAACTAGCTTAAGTACTGTAACAATGACCATTCTGCTGAAGAACTGCTAACCTTAAGGACAATGATTAATGAAGTCATGTGCCAGGAAGAAGAAGTGATTATATTCGCACAGTAAGTCTCTAGAATAACTCAAACCAATGCCTCAAAGATAACCACAACTAAAACTTGGGCAATTATATTGCTGAAACACATAATTCAAAAGTATATACCATGGACAATTGATAATGAGTATGAGCTGCAATTCTACAATCCACCTGAATGGTCTCGAGAAAACTGAATATTTCAGGATGATAGTTGGACTTCAGGGGGCACATCACCAGCACAAGCTCTGGCATAATACCCTGCAAGGCCAGGAACAGAGTCCTCATGACAGTCGATGAACCTCAATCTGAAATCCTTCTCTCCGAGTCTAGCTAATGTAAAAAAGCTTATATTGCTACTCAAAAGTCTCTTTGCCCGCAGGACCTTCATGACACAATGCCGGGGGGCTAGCCGCTTCTCCAGGCTGTAATTGAACAGAAACGGCCTTCCCAGAATGTACCGTGGCTCCATCCCGACCTCATTGACAAGGAACTCAATCTTGCGGGTAAGATTCTGGTCAGAGAATCCTAACATAGCTGGATTCCTGGACAATGCAATGGAAACCTCAGACTCAGAATAACCAAGAGTCCTCTTAAAGAAGTCAACCTTGGCAGCAACTTTCTCTTTGGAATTACATACGACCAAGGACACAACATACTTGAACATCCGGGAAGTGCGAGGCACCCCAAGTTCTTCCGCCCGCAGCAAAAACTCCTTCACGCGCTCCAGGTTGTATGTAAGCAACCGCGGGCTGTTTACACAGAGCTGGGCAGCATCTCGAACACCAAACTGACGAAACAAAACTATCTTAGGCTCGATGACCCTCTCAAGGCTCACCTTTAGGAGGGCGTTGTTCCTCTTCGCTGCTACCAGGACCTGCTCAAATGAGCCGTAGAACGAGATCAAGAATTGGAGGTTGGGAAGGACATGGCAGGTGCGGAGAGCGCGTGAGCCGACCAGGAGGAAGCGAACGATCTGAGGAGCGGACAGACCGAGGCAGTCGCGGAGAGCGAGGAGGCAGGGGCCGATATCCTTCACCAAGGAGCGGAGGAGCAGCGGATCGGCGGCGACGACGGCGGCGATGTCCGCGCGGGAGAGGCCGACGCCGGAGAGCAGAGCGAGGATGGCGTCCGGGTTGGAGGTGGAGCCGAGGCGGGACCAGGAGGAGAGGTCCCCGAATGCTTTCTTAGATTCCTTGGATGCTTCATCCAACGCCTTCTTGGCTATCTTGCAGGCTTGAGCTGGGGCGAGGCCGCAGGCGGCGGCGAGGTAGTCCTCGAGGGAGGAAGGGGCGGCGGAAGCAGAGGTTGAGAGTAGGGGGAAGGCGCGGTGGTGGATTGGGGAAGGGAGCGGGGAGGCCGCGCGGAGGAGAGGGAGGAGCTGCCTTCGGATGAGCAACATTGCAGCAGCGGAAGGGAGGGGACGCTGGGGGATGGCTAGGCTACTGGGAAGCGGGAACTGGCAAGTGATCTATGGCGGCAGCGGCGGCGGCGGCAGAGGTGCTGTGCGAGGAGCCGAGGAAGAAGACCATGGGAAAAGAGACGGTCAAGCAGCCTAGCGTGGTAGCACACATGGGCTTTGGGCTTTGGCGGTGGGAATAGAGAGGCCCATTTATCTTTGCCGTTTTTTTTTTTGGGGAAAGCCTGCTGTATTTTCAGAATTCAGATATTCCACACTATCGTTCCAGAAGTAATCGACTCCCGACTGAAATGAACTCCCATGCTATGAATATTTAAAATAGGAGCTATCCATGACAATGTGATTGAAAACATTGTATATTAACAAAGATAAAAATATCATTTTTCTGCCTCATCTTCTGTTGTCACACAACAACCGCATATAGGAGTTTTTCGCTAGGTACCTAAAACTATATTGACTAGACCCATCAATAAAACCATGTAAAAAACCATGTAGTATAAGAACATCGAAATGTTCATGTGTTCTCTAAACTGTGTTGGTGCCAAGAACCTCAGGTCCTCAGCCTTCTCCGTGAAAATGGATAAATGGTTGCCAATTTATCCTGAAGCAAGGTTGAATGACTGATAGGCGGAATAGACCAGTAGGAAGACAGAAAGACTATATATTGGTAAATATATGGATATAGTTGCTTAACAGAAATAGCCACTTGCTTCTTGATGTGAATTCTAGCTTGGTAAATATATGGATATAGTTGCTTAACAGAAATAGCTACATTGTTAAATTACCATATTTTGTTGAGTAACAGCTTGGTTTTCTATATGAGCAATGCCTTAGATTTTCCTACGGATTTGTTACTGCCTTTTCAAAGACTAACAAGATTTGAATCCGTCGGCATGTGTTCGTTGGTGGAAAAGTTTACTGACTGTGAGGTTTTGGTTGTTTCAATAATATTATGTGAAAGAGAATCTGAACTGGCTAATTGTGTCCGTACAGCGACACTTCGGCACCTCGTGCACTTTTTGTTTCATCTAAATCCAAACAATACTTGAAATGGCCACCTAGTCCTGTATATTTTTGAAACTAAAAAAAACTATATGAAATACCTGTCTGATTGTACAGCTGGGGACTTGGGCGTCAAATGGGCCAAATCTTCTTCTGCTTGACTTAAAGTACCCTCGAACTCGGCCTTGTTCAATTCCAAAATCCAAAATGAATGTTTGGACACATGTATTACGTACTAAATGTAGTTGGAAAACAAATCGCATTATATAGATGGTCTGGAAATCACGAGACGGATCTAATAAGTCTAATTTAGGCCATGATTAGACACTAAATTGCTACAGTAATGCTACAGTAAACATGTGCTAACGACAGAATAATTAGATTCATTAGGTTCGTCTCGCGAATTCTGCAATTCGTTTTTTTATTAGTCTATATTTAATACTTCAAATGTGAAAAAACGTTCCAAAATCTTTTGACCGACAAACTAAACACGGCCGAAGGCGTAAAGCGGGGACGCAGATTCAGTGCCGTTCCTTCTTCAAGGCACGGTGAGCCTTACCTGCTCGCATCCGTCATCCAAGTAGCATCCAACGGCTTGCTGTGATAGTCTTATCCTTTTACGAGTCAACCCAGCAGACCTTGACTGGCGGGAGGGAAAAAGAGAAAGCGCGGGCCGAAGCAATCGTCTCCCGCGCACCCGCTTCGGACTCGCTCGCCCGCGCCGCCGCCGAGCCCCTTCCCCGCGCGGAGGCAAGCCGTGCTGCGGCGGAGAAGACGAGGGCCGGGATGCCATCGCGACGCACGCAAGCACAACTTCCAATCGCGATTTGCGAGTTCCCGATGGGGCAGCAAACTTGAGGTCCCGTGGAGATTGCGCCGCCGGTTTCCGCAGCCCCGCAGGCCGGCCGCGGCCGCACGGGAGTGCGGGACGCCGGGAG
Organism: Urochloa ruziziensis; assembly: GCA_015476505.1. NCBI lineage: Eukaryota > Viridiplantae > Streptophyta > Magnoliopsida > Poales > Poaceae > Urochloa > Urochloa ruziziensis. Next base: position 35,882,616 of record CM027126.1, on the reverse strand, counting down.
CGCCCTCCACGGCGCGGCGCCATCCAGGACTTCCCTCACTCGTGCCCGCAGCTGTGCAGCCCTCCGCCTCGGTAAATCTCTCAAGAAGAGCCTTAGTTTTTTTTATACAGATGAAATTTGCACTTTTAGTTTTAGTGGTGACATGAGGATTGAGACGGTGAAACTAGTTGTTTGGGAAAATGCTAGGTTATTGGTAAAATGGCATTGACTTGAGGAACGAAATTGTTAGTCCATCCACTGATTATATTATTTGTTGCTTTCATCTTTTACCTGACCAGATGTTGTGTGATTGAGTGTGTTGTGAGAAGCAATGGCAGAATTGGACAAGAGGACACCTCAAGTTGGATTGAGGTTTAAAAATTCAGAAGAGGCTTGGCTGTTTTGGGTAGCATATGGCGGTCGTGTAGGTTTTGATGTGAGGAAAAGATACTCAAATATAAGCAAATTTGATGGTAAGGTGACTTCATGCAGATTTGTGTGTGCTAATGAGGGTCATCGAAGAAAAGGGCTAAAAGAGCAAGTGACTAAATGTTTTAGAGCTGAAACAAGGACTGATTGCAAAGCTCGGATTACTCTTACATTGGATCGAGGGGAAGGAAATTATGAAGTTACTGATGTTGTACTTGAACACAACCACCTACTTCAATTGCCAGAGACTTGTCACTTGATGGCATCACAAAGGAAAATTTCTGAACTTCAAGCTTTTGAAATTGAAACGGCCGATGATTCTGGAATTAGGCCAAAAGCTGCACATGAGTTATCTTGTCGTCAAGTTGGTGGACCACTTAACCTTGGCTACACTTGCCGTGACCGCAAAAATTATTTGCAAAGCAAGCGGCAGAGGGAGTTGGCTTTTGGACAGGCTGAAAGCATGTTAAAGCATTTTCATGACAACATTGCCGAGAACCCATCATTTCAATATGCTTTGCAGCTAGATTGTGAGGAGCATATAACCAATATATTTTGGGCGGATTGTTTGAGACTTTTCTAGCTGCTCATAATGGAAGGCAACCCAAAACTATATACACTGATCAAGATGTAGCAATGGGAAAAGCCGTGAAAATAGTATTCACAGAATCATATCATGGATTGTGTACCTTCCACATAATGCAGAACGCTGTCAAGCATTTATCTCCATTGAAGGACAAAGATGAAGATAAAGCTGAAGAGGAAGATAAAGTTGAAGAGGAAGATGAAGAAGCTCATATTCTCACTGATTTTAGTGCTTGTATGTATGGCTATGAGGACAAGGCAGCATTTGAAGAAGCATTTGACATTCTTAGAACTAAAGTGCATAAGCAAACTTGGTTAGATAGTATCTACAAAGTGAAGGAAAAATGGGCTGAATGTTATATGAGAGATGTCTTCAGTTTGGGAGTGAGAAGTACACAACTAAGTGAGAGCTTCAATAATGCAATCAAGAAGCATTTGAAATCAAATTTTGATATTGTTCGATTTTTGAAACATTTTGAGAGGACAGTGCAAGAAAAGAGAAAAAAAGAATTGGAATCTGAATTTGAATCAAGGAAGAAGCTGCCTAGAAGACAGATGCACACACCTATGTTAGTTCAAGCAAGCCAAATTTATACTCATGTAATTTTTGAAGCTTTCCAAAGTGAATATGAAAGATCTATGGCTGCATGTGCAAGAGTTATAGAAGGAGATAACAAATATGCTATTGCTATTAGGAATCTTCATGGTGACTTAAGCTATGAGGAGGAACGAATAGTGGTTGGTGATCCTTTGAATCAAAAAGCTGAATGTAATTGTGGAATGTTCAATAGGACAGGAATATTGTGTGCACATGGTCTCAAAGTTCTTGATTTGATGAATATAAAGATATTGCCCACACATTATATCCTAAAGAGATGGATGAGAGAAGCACGCAATGGAAGTATACAAGATAGGCAAGGAAGAAATGTGGCAGAAAATCCAAAACGGGAAGCTCAACTTCGATACAAGTTTCTGTCTCATAAATTTCACAGTTTGGCAGAGAAAGCAGCCAACTCCCAAGAATGTTGTGTGCTGTTAGAAAATGCACTTGATTGCCTTACTATACAGCTAGAAGAGAAACTCAATGTGTCTACCAGTGTTATGAACGAACCATGCAAGGACCAAGAAAATATTGACCCAAATGTGCATCAAAGAGATAGCTTGTATACTGCTGCAAAGCTGAAGAAAAAGGAGGTTCAATCAAAGAATTCAAGGCGACAAAGAACTTGGCTTGATAAGTTACGTAAGCTGGGGAAGCGCAAGGCAGCTAAACCTGCAGCACCAACAAAAAAGGGAGCAAAGGTATGTCCAATGCAATCTGAACATGTACATATGTTGCCACAATTTGTTTCTAAATTAACTAGTTCAATTTGTTGCAGCAACAAAAGAAAAATGATGGCAAGGCAACTAAACATGCAGCACCAACAAAAAAGAGAGCAAAGGTATGTCCAATGCAATCTGAACATATACATATACTGTCACCACTTGTTTCTAAACTAATTAGTTCAATTTGCTGCAGCAACAAAAGAAAAATGATGATGTACAACCCCTAGTAGGAGTGGAAAATAGTGACACTAACAAAGGAGCAAATATGGAGCTTCAAGAGTACAATGAGATTGCCAACTTTACCCAGTTCTTAACAGCACCAATTTATGATGTTGATAATCTCCTTGATCAAGATCTGTTCTTCTAGTATTTGCAAGTTTGTTAGAGGGTTAACTATAGTATTTTGTGGCCTAGTTATAGTATTTTGGAAAGGCTAACTATAGTGTTTTGTGGGCTAACTGTATAAGTGAAATGGCCCAACTTAGAATGGTGGTTTAGCGGTAGCACTTACTGCTCCAGATCAGTGACTTGTCTAATGTTATGTATCAGTGGTTTGTAATTATAAAATATTATTAATCTATATAATTATTTGGTAGTTATAAAATTTGTATCAGTTGTTATTCAAATGAAACTTTGTTGCTTAGAATATTGGAGTCTCTGTGGTGGAGTCTCTGAATATCTGCTGTCTGTCCGTGTGTGCAAGACAAAGTCTAAGAAGGTAAGGCTCACGGTGCCTTACTGAAGGTAAGGCACTGAATCCTCCTCCGTAAAGCGGATACCGTCGGCCGCCATTCCGCTGCCGCCGCGCCCGCAGGCGCCATGATCCGCCAACTCCGGTTGCGCATCTTCCCTCTTCTCCTCCACTCCCTACCCCGCGCCCCCGGATCTCATACCTCCTCCCCCCTCTCCCTCCGCAGCTACCTCGCCACCGCCGCATCCACCATTTCCCCCAAACCCTTCGCCGTCGAGGACTACCTCGTCGCCTCCTGTGGCCTCTCCCGATCCCAGGCCCTCAGGGTGTCCAAGAAGATCTCCCACCTCAAGTCCCCCTCCAAGCCCGATGCCGTCCTCGCCTTCCTCGCCTCGCTCGGAGTCCCCCGCGCCGACGTCGCCACACTCGTTGCTTGCGACCCGCGGTTCCTCTGTTGCAGCGTGGAGAAGACCCTCGCTCCCCGCGTCGCTGAGCTCACCGGCCTCGGCCTGTCGCGATCGGAGATCGCGCGCTTCATCCCGATCGCCCTTTATTCCTTCCGCAGATGCTCCCTCAGCCGCACGGTTAGTTTCTGGCTTCCTATCTTTGGCTCCTTCGATAAGTTGCTGGACGGCCTCAGGAACAATGCCGGCATCTTCAGTATCGACTTCGACAAAGTGGCCAAACCCAACCTGGACTTTCTCCAGCAGTGTGGGGTAAGTGCTCGAGAAATTGCCGGCGCGAATGTGTACTCCAGCCGGCTGCTCAGTATGAAGCCCGAGTATCTCCGTGAGGCTGCTGAGAGAGTGGAGGCGTTAGGAATTAAGCGGAACTCACCAATGTTCCGCCATGGACTTTGTTTAGTCGCTTTCATGAGCAAAGAGGATGTCGCTAAGAAAATGGGGATGTTAAAGAAGGTTGGGTTTTCACAACACCATGTGTTAATGATTGTGAAGAAAGCACCGCTTGTCTTGGGTGCAAGTGAGGACAAGATTCAGAGAGTTGTGGCTTTCTGGACGAGGGAAGTTGGTCTTGATGCACAGTACATTGCACAAAGGCCGGCACTGATCATGTATAGCCTTGAGCGGCGGTTATTGCCGCGGCATCGTCTGCTCAGTGTTCTCAGGGAAAAGGGTTTGCGGGATATTGAGTTAAATTACTATACAGCAGCAATGGGTGAGAAGATCTTTGTGCAAAAGTTTGTGATTCCATATAAGGATAATGTCCCAGGCCTCGCTGAAGTTATGCTTCCAGACATTCCGGTATGAGTGGGCTGCTTTTGAAAGAGTCTTAACTGGATGATGGTGAATCTTGTTCCAGGAAAGTACATGTTGACTGTTGCACAGGCCATTACCTCAACTGATTCCAGAAATCTTTCCAATTTTTTTCTATGGGGAACATATTGGAACAGATTAATGAATACAACAAGCTAGCAGCTTGCTTTCAGTATGCATCTGATGCTGCACTTTTCAGCTTGCAGTGGCTTTCTTGTATAAGAAAGTCGGTATCTGTTGACTTCTCAAAGGCTTAAGGGGCAAGCTACGTGGAGAATTTAGATCTGAATTTTGTGCACCCGCTAGCCTACCTGGTTCTGCTCCAGCTGCTGCAGTAGATATGCTTGTTGGTCATCAAAATTGTGGAAGCTTACTTGAAGATTTCATTGGCAATCAGTTCATGGTCGATAACTTTGCTTGATATGCACAAAAAGACAAAATTGATCATGCTGCATTTTCGTCCTTCGTACCTCGAGAGGTCAAGAAGTCAATGAATCATACGTAGTGTATTTAACTTTGGTTGATGATCATATGATTTTGGTAATTAGTTTAAGTTTTTTTTTTAATTTTGGTAAGTGGCATCATCTCCCCTTTTTTACTGCCTGTGTTCCTGGGATTGCTTCTGTCTTTCTGTATGGCTCAAGCAACTTATGGTTATCGTAAAAATAAATTTAATTACATTTTCTAATTCATTGTGTACACCAAAGCTAAATGTTTTTCCTGTGTTGCCTGGCATCTTTATTTATCACTCTTTTTAGGATTTACATGACTGCATTAGTTTACTTCTGCAGATTCTGTTTTGCTTGGCCCTATCAGTTTCTTCATGGATGTAAATCCTTTCATCGTGTGAGCTGGCTGCCATCCATGCATGCAGCATTGTTAAGCCTGTACATTTCATGATGAGTTGATGGGTTCAAACATTCTTTCAGATTTTGGTATTGCTTCTAGTAGCCCCAGCCTCTACACATTTATGTATAGGAAAGGTTGTGCGCTAAACAACCTGCCCCAGACCCCGCATAGTGCGGGAGCCTACGGCACTGGGTACACCCTTTTTCTCTAGTAGTGATATTTCGATACCCGTTAGTGAAGATGTTTGTCTGCCCTTTATAGTACCTCTTGAAAGCACCCGTGTGAATAACTTTGGACGTCATGAAACATTTGCTTCTGGTATGGTGTTCTTGTAAAGTTTGATTTATGTGACCATTGTTTCTCCAATCACCTGTCCTATCACGTGCTAGGTTTTCGTTGCAACTCAGACACGCCCGCCAAATTTTTATAGATGCTACATTAATCATTTTTCTGTCCCAACTCCGCGGTGGAGCTGCTCCACCGTGGAGTTGTGGAGTGGAGCTGAGTTTCATGGATTTGAGCAGCTGCAACAGAGGCTAGTATTTGGCTATGGCCTTATTGGTGCTGGCTTCTAAGTTCTAGCATGCGATGCGATTTATTTTTATTAGAGAAATTCAACCATGCAAATATTGTCCAATTTATCAAATTTTTGGGTTCGAGCAAGCAGCAAAACTGATAGAGCTAGAGCGCATGAGGTTGTAGCCGTGAGGGATCGGAGGGCAAGGCGAGGGAGAGCGGCGGCGGCGCGAGCGCGACGCCGTCATGGCGGCCGGCGTCGAGCACAAGAACGCAAGAGCGCGAGAGCAGTTGCCAAGGCGCTGAAGAGATTAACTCAATCTCCAGCTAATTCATTCCCATCCCACAAGTCTAGTACATAAAGGACTTGATACAATTCGGAGGTTACACGATTGACACAAGGAAACTACTCGCGACGCTCCTCGTCAGTTGTCGCCGCGTTCGCCCACGTTCTAGCCGTCGCGACGCTTGTTCCTCCTCTGGTACACGTTGCCCACCATAACAAAAACCAAGAGATCAGAGATATATATTAGCGGACGTCCATTTTGGGGATGAAAGAGTGAAAGTATAGTGGGAGCATGTAAATGTTTCCCACAAGTTCAAACCATGAAAGATACATGATTGGAGCTTGCGAATCTAAAGTTCAAACCATGCACCTTTTCGGGCTTTCGGTGATTAAGGCTCTGTACGTTTGCTGATCAAATCAACTGTCAGGCCGCCTAATAAATCTGCATCATCTTTTGATGGAGGGTATACTGCAATTCCGCTGCAACGCACGGCATTTGACTAGCGATAACTAACAAAAGCCTGATGGCCTTATTGGTGCTAACAGACCCCATATTCTCACTTTTGCTCCCATTCTCATCTGAAAGTTAATATCACAGTTTGAAGGTCTCCATAACTTCGCGAATAGAGCATTGCTCCTACTGAACCTTTCCATTGTGACCACACCGCAAGATCAACGAAAGAAGACCTATATTAGACTATTAGTATATTGTGTGATGCATCTGCTTCGGCATTATTGTGCTTGTATCACCGATTGTCCCATAGTTTGTTCTTGCAAATGCTTGTCACCTTGTTCCATTACGTTCTAAAAATAATTCTTGTTCCAATAGTACTGTTCAAATATGATAGTGGATCAATCAGAATATACTACACTTATGAATGTAATGATAGATAATCAGAGCACACTAGTGAATGTGATACTGCGTAGCAAGCATACACCAGGGAGATTTAATCAAAATATAAAAACAGCTTAAAATTAGGCAATATACAAATGCAGTAAGTTCTGCCATTATAGTCTTGTACATCGAAGTCAAGAGTAGTCAAATCACGACACAAGTATTTTCTTCTCTAAAAGATTCCAATACACCATTTTCCATCGCTGTTGCACTGCCTAGCTTAATGTTTAGTATTTGATTTAAACCATTACACTTCTGCACCGCAACATTGTGGTGTAGAGCTCTTGAGAGACTTCAGCTTGGTTTGTTTTGCACACAATATGAACCACTGCCTGTTTCTATAAAATAATCATGAACTATAGAATTATGGCTGGTATTAAACTGTAGATGTCCCTCATATTAATGTCAGATCCACATCTAAACAACCTGCTCCTGATACACAAACAGAAACAGCTGATATCACAAGGAAAGGTTAAACATGATGTGTATTAATGTCAGAATCCCTCATATTAATGTCAGAATGTTCAATCCCTCAACCACACAGTTCATTGCAGACTGATGAAAACATCAGTATGATTAGCAACGCTATACAGGATCACTTTTATGGCAAAATTAGAACTCTAGAACAATGTGGAATCGCTAACAAACCTCAAAATCTCCCTTAGCACTGCAATCCAGTCGGTAAGCTCCCCGCACAGGCATGAGGATATCTCTAAGCTCTAGCTACATTTTTTTTTCATCTTGTCAGATCGTAATGGTCCCTTTGCAGCACATTAAGTTGTGCCATCGCTGGACAGTAGCCAAATTGTGACACAATTATTCCCTTCTCTAAAAGCTTTCAACACACCATTTGCCATCGCTGGATAGTTCACACTTGCACTACAACATTGTGATATAGGGCTCTTGAGACTTTGAGAGCCTTCAGCTTGGTTTGTTTTGCACACAATAAGCTGCTGCAAGCTTCTATAAACTAATCATGAACTATAGAAATGATGGCAGGTAATAAACTGTAAAATGCTAAATATATGTCCCAAAGCATGCCCACATCTAAATATAACCCCATATGTCCGTACATGACACACAAATTCCAAATCCACATCTAAACAGCTTCTTGATACACACAGAAAAAGCTGATAGTGAAAACACAAGAAGGGTTAAACATGATGCATGTTAATGCAAGAATGTTCAATCCCTCAATCACATACAGTTCATTTCAAACTAGGTGAAGAATAACGTCTGGTTAGCAATGCTATGCAGGATCACTTAAATAGCAAAATTAAAACACTAGAACAATATCACTAACAAACCTCAACTTTGAGCACTGCAATCCAGTTGGTAAGCTCCCGGCACAAGCATGAGGATACCCTCTAAGCTCTAGCTACTTTTTTTTTTCTTCACCTTGCCAGATTGTAATGGTCCCTTTGCAGCACACCAACCAAAATAAGCACCAGCAAGGTCTGGAAAGCTCTCCTTATAAGGAAGCACAAACTTGTCGATAAACTTCTTGTCAGGGCAAGCAACCATGTTATAGAAGTCCACACCAGCATTCAGCAATCCCTTTGCTTTGAGATCCTTGAGCACACAATGGCGGGGTAACAATCGGCGCTCGAGGCTATACATGATCAACACGGGCCTTTGGGTGATGTAAGGTATCTCCAGCCCTGCATCCCCTGTCAAGAACTTCAAATTCCTGCACATCCTTGCAATGGACATGCCTAGGATACTAGGCATCTTCCTCACAGCCATCTGAATGTCGTCACTGGACCAACCAAGGGTCCGAAATGCCTCAAATTTCTTGGTGAGCAGCTCCTGGTTAAGGACGGCGAACAACACGAGCGCATGGCGAAACAAGGACGAGTTCCTTTTCACGCCAAACTCATCAATGCGCACCACGGCTTCCTGGATGCGGGTTTGAGGCATGGTGAGCAACCGGGGATGGAATCTGTAGAGATCAGAAGCACTCAGCCCGAGTTGCTGAAGGAGCGCAAGGTTGGGCTTGGCTACCCTCTCGACGTGGGCGGCGAGGAGGCCTCTGTTAAACCTCAGCGCCTTGAAGAGCGTCTCGAATGAGCCATCGAATGCCGAGAGCCAGAAGGCAAAGTTGCGGCCGAGGGAGCTGCAGCGGAAGGAGCAGAGCGCGAGCGGGACGAGGCTCGCGATCTGCGGACGCGAGAGGCCGAGGTCGCTGAGCTCGGCGACTCGAGGAGCTAGAGTCCTCTCCACGCCGGCGCATAGGAAGTGTGGGTCGACGGCGGCGACGGCGGCGATGTCGGAGCGGGGGAGGCCGAGGTCGGAGAGGAAGGCGAGGACGGCGTCGGGGTTGGAGGGGGACTTGAGGTGGGAGATCTTCTTGGACGATTTGAGGGCCTGGGCTCGGGTGAGGCCCCAGGTGGCGACGAGGTAGTCCTCGACGGCGAAGGGTTTGGGGGAAACGGTGGATGCGATGGTGGAGTGGAGGCGGGAGCAAGAGAAAACGGGAGAGGCGTGTGGGGTAGGGAGGAGGGATGGGGGGTGGAGGAGAAGAGGGAGGATGCACTGCCGGAGATTTCGCAACATGGGGTTCGCGGCGGCGCCGCCGCCGGCGGAGGCGGCGGCGGAAATGGCAAGCAACACGATGAAGCTTACGTTTTCGAGGGCTTCCAATGAAAGTAGTCGACGGTTCAAGTGGACCGAATGGAAGAGCAATACGAAATACGGCCCACAAACATAACGGGCTAGAGTGGCCTAGGCCCGATAGAAACCGGAACTTACACTGTGGGCTCACAATGCTGACCATGGAAGACAGTTCGGTGTTTGAACTTGTTTGTTGTCAATTGTCAATTTCTCATCACATTTGTGCTTACGTTTTCTTTACTAAGAAAATTCCCCACATTTGAGCTCAATCAAATAAGCTTGAGTTCCATTTTAAAACACTAGCTCCATCAAGTTAATAGAATTCTAGTATTCTTTTGAGAAAAAAAGAGCTTCAGTTCTTTCTAAACGAAAATAGAAGCTTACATTTTATCTGGGAAAAGGGTAAAAAAAATCGAAAAAGTTGTGCAGGTTACAGGTTTAATCCCTGGATTCCAGTGGTCATGAATGCGTTACACTACATGTCTACAAGGGTCCTCTGCGAAATTTCTCATCATATGAAGCTACAGTGTATCAACAACCGAATCCATGGCAATTGAAGTTCCTACCTGTGCACGCATTTTCATTTGGGCCTTTCTTTTTGCACGGTTTCTAAGCTATCTGTTCAAACATAGTTACATAGATAGTCCACAATACAAAGAGACAAAGCTAGGATGGAGTGAAATGTTCCCTTCAAATAACACAACTCAATCGATAAAGCCACGATATCCTAAAAAAGTGACTAAAGGGAGGTCAAAGAACCCAAATGTTGGTAAGAGATGGTTAGCGTTGGCAAAATACAACATCTGGCCTCACAGAAGCATTAGTGAATAGTTTGAGATGCAGGTCATTCAAAGAAAAAAAAATAATGACAGGTACTTAAACATAGCTCAGATAAAAACATACTGATCAACACATGGTTAAAGAAAAGGGGAAGCTAGCTTAAGTACTGCTCCCTCCGTTCCAAATTATCGGTCATTTTGCCATTTCTAGATTCATTGCTTTTGTTATGCACACAAACATACACTATTTCTGGGTACATAACAAAAATTATGAACTTAGAAATGCCAAAATGACATGCAGTTTTGGATGGAGTATAACAATGACCATTCTGCTGAAGAACAGCACCTTGGGTAATGTAGGTCATGTGCTAGGAAGAAGTGATTATACTCGCACAGTAAGCCTCTAGAATAACTCAAACCAATGCCGCTTTAAAGATAACCACAAATATTTTTGGGAAAAAAAAAGATAACCACAAACGTAATGACTAGTCAAATATATTGCTGGAACAAAAATTTGAAAGTCTATACCATGGACAATTGCACTGAGCATGAATTGCAATTCTACAATCCACCTGAATGATATCAGGGCACATCACCAGCACAGGCTGTGGCATAATAACCTGCAAGGCCAGGAACAGAGTCCTCATGACAGTCCATGAACCTCAACCTGAAATTCTTCTCTCCAAATTTAGCGAATGTATAAAAGCTCATATTGTATTACTCAGCTACTCCCATCCGTTGCGGCTACAAGCCAGTGACTGGGATCCTGTATACAACCACACATTTCTGTATCTGTTCAAACATAGTTACATAGATATTCCACAATACAAAGAGACAGCTATGATGGAATGAAATGTTCCTTCAATAGCAGAACTCAATAGATTGAAGCCACACTATCTCCTAAGAAAAAGTGACTAAAGGGAGGACAAAGGACCACAAATGTTGGTAAGAGATGGTTAGAGTCGACAAAATACAACATCTGGCCTCAATATACATCAAAACAGAAAAGCAAGGACTTCTAAAAATTTGAACGAAATCATACAATGATCAAATAAAGGAGAACTGATTGCCGGTACAATTGTAGAAATAAGCTAACAATTTTCATTGCTGAAAAACACCTCAAAATTGCATTAGCTGGGGCAGATCAACTAGGCCCATAAATGCACAAGACACTAGATCAAAATTCTCACATAGCTTACAATTTGAGCCTTTGAGAAGGCAACAGATACTAACTCCTTTACAAGAAATGTAGTTTAAGAACGGAGGGAGTAATCACTAACCTGATCCTACTTTCATAACTGAAACAGATTTTTGAACATGATTGCAAGCATGTAACTAGAGTCATATCAGGCACCAAATGCAGGGGCAGAGGCAGACCCTTTTGTCAGGGTCAGCTGACCCAAATGATCTTTTCTGAATTCAGTGAGAAGTTACTGTTTTGTACTATGACACAATGATGATGACCCCGGTCATTAATGGTGATGACCCCAGCGCCAGTCTGAGCTGGCTTCGCCCCTTTCGAATGTTGGCGTATGTTAGGGCATATCAATATATTATACATGTTTACCGATAGAAACAAGAATGATTGACAGCAAAGACTTACGGAACAGGGAACCTTAAAGTTCTTCCTCTGCAATGATGAACTTGTACCTTTCCACAACAAGCGTTAGCATCACCCATTTCAGATTTCTAGCAAAGCATCCCCACTTGGAGCCTTCCCAGAACATCTGGAAGCATAATCATCAGCAAGGCCAGGAACAAGGTCCTTAAAAGGATGCATAAACTTTTCCAGAAAAATCTTCTCAGCCAACCTGGCTGTGTAGTAGTAGTCGAACTCAACATCCAGCAAACCCTTCTCCCTCAGAACCTTCAGCAGCCAATGCCGGGGCAACAACCGGCGCTCAAGGCTATACATAAACAGCGCTGGCCTTTGCACAATGTACGGTGCCTCCAGACCGATATGCCTCATCAAGAAGTGTGTTACTCGCCGAATCTTTCCCTCACTTAAGGGCAGGACAAGTGGCGCCTTCCTTATGATTACTAGCACCTGATCCTGTGTAAAGCCAAACTTCTGAAACAGCTCTATTTTCCTGGTGACATCCTCCTTGCTCATGAAAGCAACCAAAGCAAGTGCACGGCGGAACATCCGCGACTCCCGCTTCAGGCCTAACTCCTCCTCCACCCGATTGGCGGCTTCCTGGAGAGACTTGGGGCTCATAATGAACAGCCGGCCGGAGAACAAATTCATCCCGAGAAGTTCACAGGCACTTATCCCACATTGCTGGAGGAAGGCCAAGTTGGGCTTGGCCACACTCTCGACGTCCACACCGAGCATAGTGTTGTTCATCCTGAGGGCCAGCAGGAGCTTATCGAAGGACCCAAAGACCTCAAGCCAGAAACCCACTGTGCGGCGCAGGGAGCTGCAGCGCGAGTAACGACAGGAGAAAGGGATGATGCGCGCGATCTGGGAACGCGACAGGCCAAGCCCTCCGAGCTCCGCGACCCGAGGAGCTAGAGTCCTCTCCACGCTGGCGCATAGACACTTCGGGTAAACGACAACAACGGCCGCGATGTCAGAGCGGGGGACGCCGAGGCCGGAGAGGAAGGCGAGGACGGCGTCGGGCTGGCTGGGGGACTTGAGGTGGGAGAGCTTCTTGGACGCCTTTGCGGCCTGGGCTCGGGTGAGGCCCCAGGCGGCGACGAGGTAGTCCTCGACGGCGAAGGATTTGGGGGGAATGGTGGATGCGGTGCTGGAGATTGAGCGGTGGAGAAAGAAAGGCAGAGCAGCTTGGGAGGATGGGAGGCGGGGTGGGATGTGAGGGACGAGAGGAAAGATGCATCTTTGCAGCTGCCGGATCATGGCGGCGGCGGCGGCGGCGGCGTGCGGCTAAACGGCGGCGAACAAAGTCGGGATTTTGTTTAGCTGAACAAAAGTCGGGCTTTACCCTTCTGAGTCCGAGGTCTTCCGTCTTCAGGAAGGACTAGGAGGATCGGCGCGCGTTGCCGCGCCCGTAACTATATACCGTAACTATATACGCATCCGTATCTTTCTTTTGTATATTCAGTATCCATTTGTCACTTGACATGTAGGCTCTGGAGACATTAGCGAATGATAAGAAATATAGAACACAGTATTGTACATAAGCGATTTCTTAATAAAAAATATTTAAAATTTGCGTCTGATATAAAGAAAATAGGACTTCATTAACGGTAAGAATCGGTAGTTAAATAATTATAAATATATAGATGGTTGGAGGCGTACGTTGGGAAAATAATTTTTTATAACCACACAATAACTCGACAGACTGAGAAGCTTTCGTTTTCTTATGGCATAAGAGTACTGTGGCCGGCCCGAGCTGACCATCGGGCCACACTGTTTTGCCCGCGTATGACCCATCACATGGCCATGTCGGGTTGGGCGAGTTCGGTTTTCGTAGGGCTAAACCTGAGTTTTGTGTGTAATAATTGGGTCGTGTGGTTTTTTTTGGCTTTGAGGTTAAAAAATTGGCCTGTGCCAATGATTGGGATAAACTTTTTGGCCTGCTCCCGGTCACACATCGGTTTTTTTAGGTAGGTTGGATCATGTTTGTCAGGTCGGACAACTATAATCAGGTCTAAATGACATTAAATAGCATAGTGATAAAGTAAATTTATTTTGGATTTGAAGGAACCGATTAAGGAAAAAAGATCTAATGGTACATATTAGCATAATTAAAAATCTCAATAATTCAAACTAAGAAGAGGGGGGAGGGGGACAATTAAGCGTAACACAACTGGTAAGTTTTCTTGTGGTGGAATCTGTCTATCTGGATTTGAGTCCTTGACTCGTCACGGGTGCTCGCACTTTCCTAGATTTACTTCAAGAATTAACAAAGGTTATTATTTCAGCGGCAGGCGATGTGCCAGTCGATAGGCGGCGCGTCAGTAGTGACTTCATCAATCCCGAGAATCAGTTGCCTCAATCTCGTGCTCATAAGGATAGATTTGCGTGCCTATATCGATGCATGTGTGAATTAACCCACATTATTCTTTTAATGGTAGGCGACGTGCCACTCGATATGTGAGGCGCCAGTGGGGACTTCGTCAATCTCGAGGATCAACCGTCTTAATATCTCGAAAATGCTTATAGAGATAGAGTTGCATGCCTATGTCTATATGTGTGTTTGTGGCGTTTGTGCCTATGTTTGGAGAAAGAAAAAGAAATTGAACAATGTGTATAATTTTAGGGATTTCTTTTAGTTGAGGTGAGAGGAATTTTTTTGAGCCAAGAGGTGAAAGGAATTGGACACGGGAGCAGGAATTTCTTTTAGACACACTAATGATGGGTCTGACCTTTGACACATGCTGCGCCATGCCCTTTTTTTTTTATTTGCAAGCTAGTTGAGGCTTCAGAAGGAGAAGATTAAAAAAGAAGCACGTGTCGATGATCGATTGGATCGAAACGTCAGAGTAACTGTCGTTCTTGTTTTTGTTCGGGCATAAAAAGAAAAAATTAGACTGTAGCAGGTTGAAGCTTTCACTGGTCAAGGAATTGTTGTGGAGACACTGACGGCGCGCACGGAAGGCAGAACTCAACAGAAGCCCAGAACAGACTCAAAAAGAACAAAATAGTGTTTGGGTGTTGAAAGCGACCGACGGTAAAAAAATCCGACACGCAACGTACACGCGTCAGGAAGCCATTCGTGTAGAACGTATGCACAGTAACTTGATGGCCTGAGAGGCGCTCGTTTTCTCCCGCTATATGAAGGTACATATTGGACGCTGAGTTCACTCTTCAACGGTCCAAGTGGGCTGGAGTCCGGAGCAATTGAAAACCTGGCCCATAGATTTAGCGGACCTATATTGCAAGGCCCAGTTCATAAACAGTATCAAAAGCCCACGAAGCGTATATACAGCGAGTTTGAGGCTTATATACGGGAGGATATGCAAACCAAGGTACGGTAAACTGTAAACTATTCCTATCTGATGGCTACCTCTAGAGATGGCTTCGTTTTACACTTAACCCCTCCCACCATTAGCCTGGTTAATCTCAGTTTTGCGATAACCCCTCCCTTAATCATCTGCGCCCTGCCTCGTTTCTCCCTGTCGATCTCCGGAGGGGACGCGCCGCCGCCCCGATGCCCAGGCGCCAGCCCTTTGCCCGTGGAGCTCCGCCGCCCCCCTTGCCTGTGACGCTCCGCCGCACTGGTTAGGGCACCATTGGCGTCCCTCTGCAATCTGCCCTCTGCCATCTGCACTGGTTAGGGCACCGTGGGTTTCTGAAACTTTGTGATGAGTGCCTGAAGAAATAGCAGACAAGAGCAGTGAGACGTACTTGTACCGAGGGACTGCCTGGGAATTGACTGTACAATTTTGTGATGTTGTGCTTAGTATCTCAGAAATCCCATTACTAGAAAATCATTCAAAAAGGATCCTGTGCAAACATCCAGAGTTCAAAGCTATACAAAGAGCATGGGCCTTCATGACTGTTGAATTTCTCTTCTCCACGCGCACCGCCTCTCAATTGTTAGCTGAAATTACAGAATTCACGAAACAAAATGGTGACAGATCTGTTTAGATCACCTGAAATTCAATCAGGCAAAGCAAAGTCATGTAAGAAGCATGGAAGGGAATAATCTAATATAAATGGGTGTACAGAGTGGATTTGGGTACATGTTTCTATGATACATATTTTTAAGGGAACTGGAAACTGGAACAGCCATGCCAAATTAAACTTATAGTTATCACGAAACCAAGCCTTTTCCTCCTCTAGGGTGAGTAGTAGATGGTACAGGAAGAGTATATAAAGCGCATAAAGTACATATTTATATACATTTTAAAGTAATCTGCTGCCATCCCTATTATTTTTAAAATTGCCTAATCCATTAATTGCTGCATACATTTGTTTGTACAATACTATTTTGAATAAATTGTGCAAGCTCAACTCAATTGGGTGCAGAAGCTAGAACTAACAAAACTGTGCAGGTGCAAACATAAACATACTTTTACGTACAAATCAAGCCCTCTGCAAGGGAACAGTGACGTATCGTAAATTCGTAATTAATGATTTCATTCTGGAAAAAATTTCACTTCAGCTTAAGCACAATTTTGTGTTGCCCTGCTGCTGTAGGGCATACCTAGTGTCGTAGGCTCCTACACTACGCGGGGTCTGGGGGCAGGTTGTTTAGCGCACAACCATTCCCGCACATAAATGTGCAGAGGCTAGGGCTTGAACCCTGGACCTTCCGGTCACATGCGGTGAAGCTCTACCACTGCTCCAAAGGCCACCCATTTTGCCCTGCTCTGTAGGATCTAGTAAAATCATTAATTGTTGTAGTAACAATTTTCTGTTATGGTTCCTATAAAGATGTTTCCCAAGTAGTATCCTCAAATTTAGGGGGAAAAAGGGATGTGTTTCAAAAGCCACCGCAATGCTAAACAGAGCCTTACCCCCTAGTGGTTAAATCATCTAGGCTCTCTAACAATATTGAACTCTAATTGCAGAATTTCCATTCTATAGTTTAGGCTCAGACACACATTAAGTTCGTTTGTACAAAGCAAGGCCAACCTTTTACATTTATATTTTTCAGTATAACCGAAACATATCTAAAACACTAGCTAGTTATAAATGTTAAACATAAAAATCATGATACCGATGATCTAATTCAAGGCTGATATTGGGCAAGAAAACACAAAGGTAATCATCTGATTAGAAACTCAAACCAAACAGATCAAAGTTCTCATGAACCAAGCTTTACCACCACAATTCATATTTAGCTAGAGGGAATGCCACAGCTTAGAGCACTGCTCAAGTGCTGATTTTAACATATAGTAATGCATAGTTGAGGACCTGTAGCAAAAGCTGCAAAATGTATAACAATTACAAGAATGAACAGTGGGGTAACAAACCTTAAAACGATTATGAATATTACTTCTGAGAACAAGTGTCAGCTCTTCCTCTTTTCCTCTATTGTCTCATAGAGCAGCTCCCATTGGTGTTTTCCAGCACAGTTAGAAGCATAAGCAACAGCAAGGCCTGGAACACTCTCCTCGTAAGGATGCACAAATCTATGCAGAAATTTCTCATTGGTCAAAATTGCAATGTAATACAAGTTGAGCTTGGCATTCAGAAACCCTTTCGCCTTGAGAAAATTCATCAAGCAATGCCGCGGAAGCAACCGACGCTCCATGCTATACAACAACAACGTTGGACTTCGTGCAATATCTGGAATCTCCAACCCAACATCCCCGATCAGGAACTCCAAATGTCCCCGAACCCTTTCATGAGTTAAACCAATGATTTGTAGTGCTCGTTTTACAGCTAATGCTATCTGTTGGATTTAATTGGGCTTAGCCCATTTCCAAACAATTAAATCAATAATATTTCAGGCCCACAATTAATGCTAAGAGTTACCAAATGGTGGTTAAGGTAGTTAATCCCATATGGTTAATTGAGAAGGAATGTAATCAACTTAAATGGTGGACTATTTGTGCACCCCTTGTGAAGTTGAAATAGGAGCACCAGGTTGCCACACACGCGCGCGCTCGCTCGCTCGTGCCGCGCCGCGCCTCTTAACATTGACTGCGAGACAATTATTAGTGCTAATGGCTGAGCATTTGTGATTCAGTTACTAGTGCTAATGGTTGGGCAGTTACTAGTGTTAATGTGCAATTGTGCTTCCGTTACTAGTGCTAATGGCTGAGCGTCAGTTACTAGAGCTATTAACATTCCTACCTCTCCCTCTCCTATTTTTGCTGCGGCCGCTGCTCTCTGGATTCACCCCATTTCACTTCGTGCGCGCACACGCTGCTGGAAGAGCAGAGCCTCCGAAACCTGCCGCGCTTGAGTTCCTGCTCGGGATAGCGAGGCAATCAGGTTTTTGGGTAGCGCAACAAGTGCGCGACTGCTCAACGATCGTCCACCTGCTGCTGTGATCGACTACTTCCCGGCGACCGTCCCTGTGTTCCCCAAGTGAACAGCGCGACTACATTCCGACGGCCGTCTGCACTGCATCAACGACTTCGCTGCATCAACTTGTTCGACTACTTCGATTGAGGGTAGCCCACGATCAACATGGTTGATCTAGCTGCCAACGGCGCATCCGGTGCCCCCGGCAACGGACCCGCCCCTGGGTACATGCTCAAACTTAATCTGTTTTGTATGTTGTTCATGTTTTATACTGTCTTAATCATGAACACGAGCACATGCCATGTTATCACTCTTTCACTCATTTTAATCATGAATTACTTGCTGAATTTTGGAATTAAAATGTATCGAAAACTGCCTAGATTCCTAACAATCCAAAAACCTGATGTTGCTAGGCTTTCGGTTACTGGTTTTGCTGCATCAATTAGACCCAATGTTTTTGATGGTTCAAATTACAAGCGTTGGTACAATAAGATGATTCTCTGGTTGACTGCCATGAACGTTATTCACGTCACGCAGGGGAAGCCCGAACAGTTTACTCCAGAGGAGGAGCAAGCTTTCGAGGCTGCCGATAACCTGTTTCGTGGCGCCGTGATTTCCGTTCTTGCAGATCATCTGGTAGATTTCTATTTGTCCAAACCAACTGGCAAAGAGCTGTGGGATGCGCTTGAGGCCAATTTCGGTGCTTCCGATGCTGGGAGCGAATTGTATGTCATGGAAAAGTTCAATGACTATAAGATGATTGATGATTGTCCTGTAGTAGAACAAGCCCATGAGATACATACGCTTGCAAAGGAACTCGAAGGTTTTAAGTGCGAGTTGCCCGACAAGTTTGTGGCTGGAAGTATCATTTCCAAGCTACCACCTTCTTGGAGGGATTTTGCCACTTCTCTAAAACATAAGAGACAAATGTTCAGCGTTGCTGATCTGATTGGCTCTTTGGATGTTGAAGAGAAGGCAAGGGCAAAAGACACTCGCGGTAAAGGAATTGTTGGAGCTTCTAGCGCAAATTTTGTGCAGAAGAAGAATAATTTCTCCCATGGCAAGAAGAAGAACAACAAGCATGAAAATGTTGCAAAGACTAAGCAGACAACCACTTTTAAGAAGAAGAAGAAAGATGATGGTCACTGCTATGTGTGCGGTGAGTTTGGACACTTTGCTGGAAAGTGTCCACAGCGCAAGGGCGCTGCAAAGACAGCGAACGTGGTTATTGGCGAGACATCTGCGGGAACATCGGGGTATGGTAATTATTTACCTACAGTTCTTTCAGTTTGTGATTCACCTGAATGGTGGATTGATACAGGTGCTAATATTCATGTGTATGCTGATATTTCTTTATTTTCTTCTTATCAGGCCAGTGGGACTACCTCCTTGTTGATGGGAAATGGGTCACATGCGCGTGTTCTTGGTGCTGGTACGGTGGCTCTGAAGCTTATTTCGGGAAAGATCGTGCAATTGAAAAACGTGCAGCATGTCCCTACAATCAAGAAGAATTTAGTCAGCGGGTCTCTACTGTGTAGAGACGGTTTTAAATTAGTTTTTGAATCCAATAAATGTGTGCTTTCAAAGTATGGAACTTTTGTTGGTAAAGGATATGACAGCGGAGGCTTGTTCCGGTTTTTCTTTGTCTGATGGTTGTAATAACATTGTGAATCATGTGGTTAATGTTGATGATGAGTCTAATGTTTGGCATTCATGACTTTGTCATGTTAACTTTGGGTGTATGATGCGACTAGCAAATCTGAGTTTAATCCCTAAATTCACTCTAGTCAAAGGTTCAAAGTGCAATGTATGTGTTGAATCTAAACAAACTCGCAAGCCTCACATGGCTGCCGAGGCGAGAAACTTGGCACCTCTAGAACTCATTCATTCTGATTTATGCGAGATGAATGGTGTGTTGACGAAAGGTGGTAAAAAGTATTTCATGACTTCGATAGATGATTGCACTAGATTTTGCTATATTTACTTGTTAAAATCAAAAGACGAAGCATTACATTATTTTCAAGTCTATAAAGCTGAAGTAGAAAATCAACTTGAGAGAAAGATCAAACGTTTAAGGTTAGATCGTGGTGAAGAATACTTTTCTAATGCCTTTACTTCGTTCTGTGAGGAACATGGAATAATTCATGAGAGGACGCCTCCCTACTCACCTCAATCAAATGGGGTGGCCGAAAGAAAGAACCGCACTCTAACTGATTTGGTTAACGCCATGTTAGATACAGCGGGACTTTCTAAGGAATGGTGGGGTGAGGCTATATTGACTGCATGTCATGTCCTGAATCGTGTTCCTACTAAGAACAAAGAAAAGACACCATTTGAGGAATGGGAAAAGAAAAGAATATCACTTTCTTATTTACGGACTTGGGGTTGTTTGGCAAGGGTGAATGTGCCAATCATCAAGAAACGTAAACTCGGACCAAAAACTATGGATTGTGTCTTTCTTGGTTATGCTCTTCACAGCGTGGGCTATAGATTTTTAATAGTGAAATCTGGAGTACCTGACATGCATGTTGGTACAATCATGGAGTCCAGAGATGCTACATTCTTTGAAAATATCTTTCCTATGAGAGAGGAAGCTAGCACATCTAGTCAAGACATGTCTATTGACAAAGAACCTGCTGTTTTGATGGAACACACTGAACACACTGAGGAGGATAACAATGAAGCTCCTATAAAGAGCAAGAGACAAAGGATTGCAAAGTCTTTTGGTGATGATTCCATTGTATACCTAATGGAAGACACACCTAAGACCATTGAAGAGGCATATTCATCTTCTGATGCTGACTATTGGAAGGAAGCAGTAAGGAGCGAGATGGATTCTATCATGTCTAATGGCACTTGGGAAGTCGTTGAACATCCTTATGGGTGTAAACCTGTAGGATGCAAGTGGGTGTTTAAGAAGAAGCTTAGGCCAGATGGTACTATTGAAAAGTACAAGGCAAGGCTTGTGGCTAAGGGCTACACTCAAAAGGAAGGAGAAGATTTCTTTGATACATACTCACCAGTTGCTCGGTTGACCACAATTCGAGTGTTACTTTCTTTGGCTGCCTCGTTCATCAGATGGACGTTAAGACAGCTTTCCTAAATGGAGAGTTGGAAGAGGAGATCTATATGGATCAGCCTGATGGATTTGTAACAAAATGTCAAGTGGGAATGGTGTGTAAGTTAGTGAAGTCTTTATATGGCCTCAAGCAAGCGCCCAAGCAATGGCATGAAAAGTTTGATCAAACTTTGACATCTGCTGGCTTTGTTGTGAATGAAGCTGACAAGTGTGTGTACTATCGATATGGCAACGGTGAAGGAGTGATTTTGTGTTTGTATGTGGATGACATACTGATCTTTGGGACAAACCTTAATGTGATTAAGAAGTCAAAGACTTTTTATCTCAAAAGTTTGAGATGAAAGATTTGACAGAAGCTGATGTTATCCTTAACATTAAGCTAGTTAGAGAAGGCAATGATGGGGTGACTCTTACGCAGTCTCACTATGTGGAGAAGATCTTGAGTCGCTTTGGTTATAGTGATTCTAAACCTGCTTCAACGCCTTATGATGCTAGCATGATTCTGAAAAAGAATAAAAGGATAATGAGAGATCAGTTGAGATACTCTCAGATAATTGGTTCATTGATGTATTTAGCTAGTGCCACGAGGCCTGACATCTCATATGCCGTGAGCAAATTGAGCCGGTTTGTTTCAAATCCGGGAGATGAACATTGGTATGCTCTTGGAAGAGTAATGCGCTATCTAGCAGGCACAATGGATTATGGGATTCACTATTCCGGGTATCCTAGGGTACTGGAGGGATATAGTGACTTAAACTGGATCTCTGATGCTGATGAAATTAAAGCCACAAGTGGATATGTGTTCACACTTGGAGGTGGCGCTGTTTCTTGGAAGTCTTGCAAGCAGACCATCTTAACGAGGTCAACAATGGAAGCAGAACTCACAGCATTAGATACCGCCACTGTTTAGGCTGAGTGGAGTCGAGAGCTCCTTATGGATTTACCGGTAGTTGAGAAACCAATACCGGCCATTCTCATGAACTGTGACAATCAGACACTGATTGTTAAGGTAAACAGTTCTAAGGATAACTTGAAGTCTTCGAGGCATGTAAAGAGGCGGTTGAAGTCTGTCAGAAAACTGAGAAACTCCGGAGTGATAGCCTTAGACTATGTTCAAACGGCTAAGAATCTGGCAGATCAATTCACAAAGGGTCTTTCACGCAATGTGATAGACAATGCAACTATGGAATTGGGCTTAAGACCCATGAAAGTTGATCAGTAGTGGTAACCTGTTCTATGTGATCGGAGATCCCGTTAAGTAAGAACGGTGAAACAAGCCATTGGTCAACTATGAGAAGAGAACCTTTGTATAAGGCTCATTCCAGAGAAGGTGCATTTCTTTTCTATTCTGTATGGCAGGTTGGGTAAAACCTTAATGTGATCCGAGTGATTCTTTTGAATAAAGATGTTGGCCTACAGAACATCTTTAAGGGTTGCACCTATATGAGTTGACTGCTAGTCACAGTCTATGAGATCGGGGTAATCTCTAGATAGTCATGAAAGGCTCGGAGTACGACTTATACGCTCCAAACCGCGGGGATGCATATAGCAGACTAGTACTAACAAGTAATTTTGGTCAAGCTTGTTCGCACAAAACTGTCAATTCAAGGCATAGTCCATTGATTAGTTGTGGATAAGTGTAGCCACTACTCCAGGTGGAAGTTCAACTTAACAGTCTCCACTAAAGTTAGTATATCAAAACAGCAGTAAATTTGAGAGCATTTCTCGTGAGCCGTAAAATATTGGTGGGGATTGTTGGATTTAATTGGGCTTAGCCCATTTCCAAACAATTAAATCAATAATATTTCAGGCCCACAATTAATGCTAAGAGTTACCAAATGGTGGTTAAGGTAGTTAATCCCATATGGTTAATTGAGAAGGAATGTAATCAACTTAAATGGTGGACTATTTGTGCACCCCTTGTGAAGTTGAAATAGGAGCACCGGGTTGCCACACGCGCGCGCTCGCTCGGCTCGGCCGGCCGGCCTGCCGGACGGGACGTGCCGTGCCGTGCCGTGCTGCGGAGCGTAGCCAGGTTTTGCACCTCTTAACATTGACTGCGAGACAATTATTAGTGCTAATGGCTGAGCATTTGTGATTCAGTTACTAGTGCTAATGGTTGGGCAGTTACTAGTGTTAATGTGCAATTGTGCTTCCGTTACTAGTGCTAATGGCTGAGCGTCAGTTACTAGAGCTATTAACATTCCTACCTCTCTCTCCTATTTTTGCTGCGACCGCTGCTCTCTGGATTCACCCCATTCCACTTCGTGCGCGCACACGCTGCTGGAAGAGCAGAGCCTCCGAAACCTGCCGCGCTTGAGTTCCTGCTCGGGATAGCGAGGCAATCAGGTTTTTGGGTAGCGCAACAAGTGCGCGACTGCTCAACGATCGTCCACCTGCTGCTGTGATCGAATACTTCCCGGCGACCGTCCCTGTGTTCCCCAAGTGAACAGCGCGACTACATCCCGACGGCCGTCTGCACTGCATCAACGACTTCGCTGCATCAACTTGTTCGACTACTTCGATTGAGGGTAGCCCACGATCAACATGGTTGATCTAGCTGCTAACGGCGCATCCGGTGCCCCCGGCAACGGACCCGCCCCTGGGTACATGCTCAAACTTAATCTGTTTTGTATGTTGTTCATGTTTTATACTGTCTTAATCATGAACACGAGCACATGCCATGTTATCACTCTTTCACTCATTTTAATCATGAATTACTTGCTGAATTTCAGAATTAAAATGTATCGAAAATTGCCTAGATTCCTAACAATC
Source organism: Urochloa ruziziensis (assembly GCA_015476505.1). NCBI lineage: Eukaryota > Viridiplantae > Streptophyta > Magnoliopsida > Poales > Poaceae > Urochloa > Urochloa ruziziensis. The sequence goes on along the minus strand of CM027126.1, from coordinate 35,858,652 downwards.
CAAAAACCTGATGTGTGCCATTAAAAAAGTTGGTGGTTACCTGTGTGCCATTAAAAAAGTTGGTGGTTACCTGTGTGCCACTAAAAACTTCGCAGACACGTGTATGCCATCGCACAAATTTTCTTTTACATGTGTGCCATTTTAGACGGATGAAGGCCTAACGGAGGCTAACGGAGATGTAAATAGACTGTTTTACCCTTCTGCTGGCCCACTTGTCATCCCTGTCCTCCCTCTCTCTCTTCTTGCACGGTCATAGCGAAACAGGACGCACCAGGTGCAGGCGGGCGTGCACGCAGGGGTGGGCAGGCGCAGCCACCGCCTGGCACTCCGATTCCTGCGCGGCCGCCGCCCCCCTCTCGCCGGCCACCGGAGCTCCGCCCCATCCTCGCCGCAAGCCAGAGCTGTGGCCCGTGGAGAGCTGGCGGGGGTCGCTAGAGCTGTGGACGCCTGGAGGTGGTCGGTGGGAGCCGTAGTCCATGGAAGGCCGGCGAGGGTCGATGCGCAACCGGCCGCCGTCCTCCCGCGCGCGAAGGAGCGCCGCTGCCGCTGCCTGCTGCGTTGTTCTCGCTGTGCCGGTTCCAACATTTGCTCCTCCGCTCTTTACCTCGCAACTCTCGTCCCCTACGCTGCCTACAAGTCTGCAACCTCTCGCCTGACATGGCTGTGCTAATCATGTCAAAACTCTACACATGTACAGATTCCTCTTCTTTCCTCCATGAACTAATTCTTTTTTTGTTTCTCTATCGAATTCAATCAGAAAAAAAAACAAGAAGCCAAGAAATATCACAGGAACAAAGACGTCATCCTCTGTTCCATGCAATTCAGACATTCAGTTGATTGGCTCCTCAAAATCTCAAATCCATCGAATCACCCAGCAATTCTCATCACCTTTGTTTCAAAATGTTTCTCTGTAATGGCATCACATGACTAGTTTGTGCAGTTTGAAGAATGTAGTTGTACAGGGGCGCGCGGCACTTGCAGGTGTGCTCGGTGCTGCAGAAGCAGGAGATTGCACAGGGGCGCGTGGTGGCTGCGCAACGCGGCCGTCTTCGTGGTGCGCGTCTTGCCGGCACCGGCGTCGGCACTGCAACAGATGAGTTCTTGGTTTCTCCCTCCAGCCAGGCACGGGCGACATCGACGGCGGCGGCAGGCGGAGGCCGGCGCACCGGGGGTCGGGCCATCTCCACGCGGAGCTCTGCGGCCGTCGCCACGAGCCGCGCCTCGGCGCGGTCGAGCTCCACCCGTGAGGCCAGCCAGCGCCACGCGCTCCTCCTTCGCGTGGCGAGCAGCACCGCCGTGCTCCCCCTACGGCGGTGAGATTCCGATCCAGCCGGAGGAGACGAATGACATGTGGGGACACTTGCCATAGAGAGATAAAGGCCATGGGTAAAGAGGTCATTTCTTATAGGTGGGTCCCACTTATCAGGGTTAAGTTTTAACCGAAGTAGACAGAATGGTACACAGGTAAAAAAAAGTTTACGCGATAGCATACAAGTGTCTCTGAACTTTTTAGCGGCACACAGGTAACCACTAACTTTCTTAATGGCATACACGTAAAAGCGAATAGCTATGCTTATTAAAGATTCGACCAGGGGGAGAGACGTCCCCCTAATTTTCCCCTTAAGAAGATGGTGCCATGACTCGAACCCGGGCTGGCTGAGAGACCACTTCTTTGGTGTATCCGGCTGACCAGTTGCACCATGAGAGTGTTGGCAATAGCTATGCTTATTATCACAACTTTCATCCTGAACAGTGAATTCCACTGACCCATTTTCTGTTCTAATCACAAATTCATATTTAATAAATTTAAGGCCCACTTCTACTCACTTCTTTTTCAAAAATAGTTTTTAATATCTAAACTCAATCTAAAGTAGACTCACGACCAGGACAAATGGTATGCATCTATTCCATTCTTTGTTAACAAAACAGCAAGTGTGATCACAGTGATTACTGTCTAAGTATATATCCAAGTCAATTCAAGTAATGATACATTAAACATGCACTTATTGAAACATTGGCACAACCAAAGAAAATAATTCCCAAACTATTGCCCTGGTTGTCAGGTGAGAGCACCATGAGGTTTTTAATTATCATCTTTGTTGTTACCCAGATGCACTGGTAGCAGAAAACATTAGCCATTCAGGATTAACCAAAATTAATAGTGAGAACGAAAGTACAAAATTATACACCCCGTTAATAATCAAACATGTTGCAGCTGCAAATGTCATTCCCAAATGTCCATATGGGACTGGCTTGAAACCAGAGACGAAGTAGCTATGCAATATTCATTCATTACTTAGTCAGCAACTACAATAGATTGGTAAAACATGAGAACAATTAGCACCAGGAAAGCAAACCTTAAAACCATCCTTCCAATTTCACAAAAGTCAGTCCTATTGGCACGCTCCCAGCAGAACTTCAGCAGATCCTCTAGTCCCATGGGCTACTTTCCCAGCACAACTAGAAGCATAAGCATCGGCAAGACCTGGAACCGTATGCTTGTAAGGATGCATGAACTTGTCCAGGAACTTCTTCTCAGAGAAGGCAAACACAGAATATAAGTCAAACTTATCACTAAGCAATCCCTTTGCACTGAGAAGCTTGATCAACTGATGGCGGGGTATCAACCTGCCCTCGAGGGCTCGAGGCTATACATAATCAGCACCGGCCTTTGAGCAATGTAAGGTATCTCCAGCCCGACATCCCTGGCCAAGAAATCCAAATTCCGCTGCAATTTCTCCTTCGACATGTTCAGTTAAGCTGGCATCTTCCTCACAGCCATCAGCACATTGTCCTCAGACCAGCCAAGCATCTCAAAGGCCCTGATTTTCTCATCGATCTTCTCCTGTCTGTGGACCGCAAACACCACGAGCGCTCTGGCAAACATCCGCGAGTCCTGCCTCACGCCAAACTTTCTGATGCGCGCCACAGCGGCCTGGACGTGCTCAGGGGCCCTGGTCACCACCCTGGGCAGGAATGAACTGCGGAAATTGCATGCATGTATGCCATACTGCTGCAGGAGGGCCAGGTTGGGCTTGACCACCTTCTCGATGTCACTTCCGAGGATGTTGCATTTCTGCCTGAGAGTCGTGAGCACCTTCTCAAAGGAGCCCATGACCAGGGAGCCAGAAGCGGAGGTTGGGGCCGATGGTGCTGGAGCGGAAGGCAGTACGGGCGAGCGGGACGAGGCGCGCGATCTGCGCCCGCGAGAGGCCGAGGTCGCTGAGCTCGGTGATGCGGGGAGCCAGGGTGTTCTCCACGCTGGCGCAAAGGAAGCACGGGTCGGCGGCGACGAGGCCCGCGATGTCGGGGCGCGAGAGGCCCAGCGCGGAGAGGAAGGCGAGGACGGCGTCGGGCTTCGAAGAGGACCTGAGGTGGGCGAGCTTCTTCGACGCCTTGAGGGCCTGCGCGCGGGTGAGGCCGCAGGTGGAGACGAGGTACTCATCGATGGCGAAGGGTTTTGGGGAAGGGGAGGCAGCGGTGGCGGAGAGGAGCCGGTGGAGAGAGAGTAAGAGGAGGGGGGCGCGGGTAGTGGGGAGAGAGCGTCGTGTGGAGAGGAGCGGGGAGAGGCGATTTCGGAGGTGATTCATGGCGTGGCGGCGGCGGCGGGCGGCGGCCGGCGTTTTGGGGGAATGCTGCGGTGACGCCGCGAAGCAGCCCATGACGAAGGCATTTCTACTCTTCATGGGCCGGCCCATAATGCGGGGAAACTGCGGCTCCAATTTTTGCCAGGTCACTAACAAACATTTACTCGCACTTGGTTACAAACAATTTGGCATTGGTTCTGCCATTTAAAGTTCCAAAATCATTTACCACTAGTTCTGATGTTATTGTCAAAAAACTTTGCGATCTCATCTTTATATATTTATTGTTCTTTTGGTTCAAACATAGACAATAAATACTGTTCATGTGAGAAACTTGTAACAGGTAACAGCTTTAGCACGGCCAAAGCCAAAATTTAACTGGAAAGAACGTTGTTCTGCTTGTGACCGGCAGGCTGCAGATATCAAAATCCTGACCTGATAAAAGTCAAACAGTGACATCACGGTATCCACCTTAGGCCCTATTTATATTTAGATAAGAAAAAGCGTCACCTTCCATGAAAAGTTATCCACCTAGTGAACCGTGTCAGATCATTTCTATCTCTATGCACGCTTCCATAAAAACAGTACTTTTTCATACTTTTAACCCATTTTTTGGATCTAAACACGCTCTTATTATGATTCAAAACTGGATTGTGGTTTTCGGTTACTCTGCCGATGCAACAACATGCTACAGTTCAAAAGAACAGCACAAATCAAAGTGATCTTTTCTACAGGGAAAAACATCAAGAGTAATCCAAATGTTAATTCCATAAGCAACAAAGAAAACCTGACACATATGCTGCAGCCTGCAGGTGAAATACCACCTGCTGTAAGAATACCACCGGCTGACAACCTGCAAGTTTCTACTAGAAAATTTATAGTTTACCCTTGTATATCCTTATTACTGTTATTCTAAGAGAGGTTCAACAATATTCAAAGAAGCAGGAACCACGATGCATATTAGCTTGAAACCAAGAACCAGGAAGCATATCAGGTAGCAAAAGCTTCTGAGATTTCACTTTCAAGGTTCACAACAATTTTTTTGCTGTGTCAGTCTCAATGGCAATCAATCAAGACTACCCTGTCATTGCAAGGTTACAACTGGGTGAGAGGAGATTAAAACGGCGGCTTCCAATACAGACCTCTAATTGCATATCAGGAAGCATACCACGTTGTAAGGTTCACAACAATTGTTCTGCTTTCGATGTTATTCTAATTGCTGTAAGGCTACCCTGTCATCTATTGCATATCAGGAAGCATACCACGGCGGCTTCTAATTGTATTGGAAGCCCTAGGCTTCCAATATATATATATATATATATATATATATATATATATTGAATGCAATAGATCCAGGCAGCACTTCTGCCTGCTTTCACCCCCCCCCCCCACCCCCCCCCCCCCCCCACCCCCCCCCAAAAAAAATGACACAACAAAGACAAACCCAAACCTTCGGACGATATGCTATAGTGGAGTCGGTTGTTACAGTTTATGCAAGAAAAAAAGTAAGTGTAAATAATAAATAGTGATCATTATATCTCCAGGTCCACAGTTTTCCTCAAACATGGAACCCACCGTTACCAAACCAACCACGTACAAGAAAGTAAAAACAACTGGAGCACAGGACAATGAACTCCCAACATGATTGCACAGGATCATGGAAATAATGGCAGGGATTGTTAAACCCTGTATATTTTATCACCATATGCCATGGAAGCAGAACATTTCACACTCTGGTCTTGCCATTAACAGATTAGCACAATGATGGAAAGTCCTTTACTTTTCTTCTCACCTCAAAAAAATGTAAACAAATTGTGGACCACATTACCTAGAATCATCTAATTGTCCAACCACATAAAAAAAATGTAAACAGATTTACACTGTCAAACATTGTAAAGCAGGTTCTAAAAGTAAATTTTCGCCTGTAAGCATACTAATTGAGAAGTAGTGAGTTTCAGGAAAGCAATCTTCAACAGCTTAAATGGTGATGAGCAAACAAGTGTTCCTGAGTAAACTCACATCTGACATAACTATTCAGCACATACCACACTTGCTCGTGAAACCCTAAGGTCTAAGGAAAAGTTACAAGCATTGTGTCTCATATCAAGCATGTCCCATACAGCTGGAAGCATAAATGGTGGCAAGACCTGGAACTTTCTCCTTGTAAGGACCAATGAACTTATTGCAGAACTTCTTCTCAGTCAAAGAAGCCACATAATAGAAGCCGAACTCAGCATCGAGCAATCCCTTTTCCTTAAGAACCTTGATCAAGCAATGCCGGGGTAACAAGCGGCGCTCAAGGCTATATTTGATCAGCACTGGCCTTTGAGCAATGTAATGTGTCTCCAGCTCAACATCCCTTGTTAGGAATTCCACATTTCTCCTCAGCCTGTCATCCGACATGGTCAAGATACCTGGCATCTTCCTCACTGCTTCCAAGACATCCTCCTTTGACCAACCATACATCTCAAGTATAGCGAACTTATTGGCAAGCTTCTCCTTGTTTGGGATCGCAAATGACATGAGCGCATAGTAGAACATCCGCGAGCTCCGTGGCACACCAATCTTGTCAATGTGCGTCACAGCCTCCCTCACGATTTTGTGCGGCCTGGTGAGCACCCTGGCCATGAATGTTGGCAAATCAGACACATCTATCCCACATTCCTGGAGGAGGGCGAGGTTGGGCTTGGACGCCATCTCGGGATTGACTGTAAGGATGCTGTTGTTCATCTTCACGACTTGGAGGAGCTTGTCGAAGGAGCCCAGAACCGGGAGCCAGAAGGCGACGTTGCGGTGGATAGAGGCGCAGCGGAAGGAATGTCTGCAGATCACGATGAGGCGCGTGATCTGGGAGCGCGAGAGGCCGAGGTCGCCGAGCTCGGCGACGCGCTTGGACAGGTTCTTCTCCACGCTGGCGCAGAGGAACCTCGGATCCGCGGCGACGACAGCGGCGATGTCGGCGCGCGAGAGGCCGCGCGCGGAGAGGAAGGCGAGGACGGCATCTGGCTTGGAGGGGGACCTGAGGTGGGAGAGGATCTTGGATGCCTTGAGGGCTTGCGCCCGGGTGAGGCCGCAGGTGGCGACGAGGTACTCGTCGACGGCGAAGGGGGCGGCGGCGGTGGCGTTGGAGAGAGCGCGGTGGAGGGCGCGGAACGGAGGGTGGGGACACGCGGCGAAAGGAGATTTGGGGCGGAGAAGCGATAGGAGGCTCCTCCGGAGCTGGAGCATCGCGTCAAGCCGCCGGCGGCGGCGGCGGCGGCGCAGGGACGCCTGAGGTAGGGTTTTAGCCGCCGACGCAGCGTAGCGTATCCGGTGGAAGTGTGGATCGTTTGGTGCAAATTTCAGAAATGTCAGGTTTGTAAGCAAGCTTCAAAACATGTCAAGTTTTTGTTCTCTGTGCAAATTTCAGAAAATTTTGAAGACCAAAGTCATAGCGACCCACGGAAAATGACTAGTGTAAGCTTCAATGAATCAGCGTCATTTGAAGACCATTTGCAGTAGGGATTTGAGGAGCGGATTTCCACAATTTTCGGTATGGTGCGATGAAACTTGGAGGCTAGATTGAAATACTCACAATTTGCCAAATTTATCACAAACAATTCAACTCTCGAGAAATTTGTCAACGTTGGTATGTGATTGACTCTCCTAACAAATCTTGATCATGAAAGTGGAAGCACAACTAAAATCCTTGGCTACGAAACAAACTAAAATTCTCCCAGCAACTTTGTGAGGAGGAAATCTGGGTTTACCAATCACATATGCAGGAATCATGATTTCCCAACCAACCCCGTCGAGTTTTGATCTAAAAAGTGGCTTGTAAAGCCTACCCTAATTTGTGTCACCCAGTTTTTGTTCTCTCTCTCCAAATAAAAAAGCTTAAGCTTCACAAAACAGAAATAGAAGCACAAACACCATCACCCGTCAAGAATTATGGGATACAGTCATCTCAACTTATAAGGATGCAAAACTAATTAAGTGTCCACACAGCCAGCGCAGTTTTTCATATTTAGTCTGCTTGGCGTTCCACGATCCCATTACCTTGAAACCCATGAAAAAGCAATGCTGCAGCAAGAACCAGTGCTCAAAGCTACACAGAACAGAACTTCATGCAGTGTACAGCCAACATCCCTAGCTTGTTTAAGTGATTTTAGGTGATTTTTCACAACAAAATGGCACAGATATATAGGTCACCTGGAAAAGAACCAGAGGTTAGGACTGCCCATAAATATGCAGTCATGTAAGAACCATGGCAGGCACAGTCAAGGCCGGTCCTGAGATTTTTGGGGCCTGGGACTCAACTTTCTATGAGGGCCTTTCAGTAATAACAAAATTTCATTGAAGTCGCTAAGATTTTTTGAAGTGCTCATGATACTCCTAAGAAATTTGTCAAAAGGGGCTCCTCTCAGTGATTCTAAACTCGTCCATGTGTTTCCTCTAATCTTCTCCTTCCTTTTCTAATTGCCAGATGGATGTTTTCTAAATGACATGATTTTGCTTTGTTCTGATTATTAATGAAAAACAATTAGTCGTGAGTGTCAATGATTTAGGGCAAAAAAAATCGATAAAAATAATACCTGGTCCCTAAAATTCTAAAAAAAAAAAAAAATCTCACTACGGAACTTATACTCCAACCATATCTAACCAGGTGGGAATGCCAGTGTAGAGCATGGCTCCTCATCAGTTAATAATCTTTAAAAGCAGGTCACCTATAAGGCTATAAAAAATGTAAAACATTGAAAGAACGAATTATGCAGATTACAGACCTTAAAACTGATTCCTAAAATTATTTTTCAGAAGAAGCATCAGCACTCTCGCTTTTCCTCATCCGTTTCATAAAGCTGCTCCCATTGGTGTTTTCCAGCACAGCTAGAAGCAAAAACAGCAGAAAGGCCTGGAACACTCTTCTCGTAAGGATGCACAAATGTATGCAGAAAATCCTTTCTTGCCCATTTTGGCAATAATATCAAGACTCAAGTTGTGCTTCAGCAACCCCTTTGCCTTGAGAAATTTCATCAAGCAATATCGTGGCAACAATAGGCATTCAGTGTCACACAAAATTAATTCTGGTTTTCGTGCAATGTATGGTATCTCCAACCCGACATCTGTTGTCAGGAACTCCAAACTTCTTCGAAGCCTTTTTTGACCTAAACAAAATATGTGGTGCCTGGCTGACAGCTAATGATATCTCATCCTTTGACCATCCAAGCTTCTCAAACAGTTGCATGATATTTGTGAGCACCTCACTGTTGATTGATGCAAATATTACTAGTGCACGTAGAAACACCGGCGACCTCGGCCGAATTCCAAACTCATCAGTGCACGCCAAAGCTTTTGCCAGGCGCTCAGTGCTCTTGGTCATCAAGCCTCGAGCTGTTCTGAATGGCAAACCAAAAACATTTACCCCACGTTGCTGAAGAAGAGTCAAGTTGGGTATGTCCACCTTCTTGAGGTCAATGCTTAGGGTACCATTGTTAAACTTGACAACTCGAAGGGGGTCGTTGGTGGAGCCGGAAATCTGGAGCCAGAATTCAAGTTTGCGCAAAAATTGCCTGCTGAGGAGGTTTTTGACCTGAAGGACCTCGTCAACGGAGCCGAAAATCCGTCGCCCCAATTCAACTTTGCGCAAAAAAACATTTGCTGCGGAACTGCTCTCCGGAGGCAAGTACCAGTCGACCGATCTGGGGAAGCGACAGGCCGAGCTCGCTGAGCTTGGCGACGCGGGGAGCCAGGACTTTCTCGACGTCGGCGCAGAGCAAGAGCGTGTCGTTGGTGACGACGGTGGCGATGTCGGCGCGGGAGAGGCCGAGGCTGCCGAGGAAGGCGACGACGGCGTCGGGCCTCGAGGGGGACTCGAGGTGGGAGAGCTTCTTGGACTTAATGAGGGCCTTTGCCCGAGAGAGGCCGCAGTTGGCGACGAGGTATTCCTCGACGGCGAATGGGCTCGCGGCGGCGGCGGGGAGGCGGTGGAGGGAGGAGGGGGGCGAGATGGGGGCGGCGGACGCCGGGGGGGGGGGGGGGGGGGGGGGGTAGAGATGCGAAAGGATGCATTTCCGGATGCGGACCATGGCGGCGGCGAAACCCATTTCCGGCGGCGGCGGCGGGATTGCAGCGGCCGGTGGGTGGTGGGGGTTTTGGGCTTCCGGGAATCTGAAACCGGGATATTTAAGTTAATTTCTTATATGTCATTAAAAAATACAACTCATCGAAAATAGCTCGTTCCTTATATGCCGTTGGTTATAATTTTTAATCTTATGTGTCATTGCCGTTAAAAGAGGCTAATGGAACCGTTAAATGGAAGGGTAAAAAGACCTAAACACCCCTAGCTAGAATGAAATTTATTCCTTGTCATGTCATTCCAATCAACAACAATAATGAGATAACACTGAAAGTATGTAAAATGGGTCGTGCCGAGATATACAAAATAAATATAATTTATTGTTAATGCCCACAATGAATTTTATTTATTTTATATATCTCTGTATGATCCATTTTACATACTTTTAGTGTTATCTCATTATTGTTGTTGATTGGACAAGAATAAAAGGTCACAAATACGTTTCATTCTATTATGGTCTAACAATAAATTTTATTTTTTTATATATCTTTGCATGACCCATTTTACATACTTTCAATGTTATCTCATTATTGTTATTGATTGAAATGGCATGACAAGGATGAAAGGTCACAAATATGTTACATTCTAGCTAGGGTTATTTTGGTCTTTTTACCCTTTCATTTAACGGTTCCGTTAGCCTCTTTTAACGGCAATGGCACATAAGGGATAAAAATTATAACTAATGACATAGAAGGGATGACCTATTTTTCAATGGCACATAAGGGTTGGGTTGTATTTTCCAATGGCATATAGGAAATTGACTCAACTTTTTACCATCACAGTGGCTGCCGACTCCTATAGTGGTTGGCAATACATTTTTACCATCACTATACGAAAAAGGTTACACATTTACCACTTTTGCTGGCGTAGCGTGCCAGCGGCGCGCGCCATTTACCACTTTTGCTGGCGTAGCGTGCCAGCGGCGCGCGCCACGTCGGACGCCTGCCAATAACATTTACGCGAAACACCTTCAACTTCTATCTTCTTCTCACATCCGCTCCTTCCCACACCCTATTGTTATACTTCGCCGTGCAACTGCAAATCCGGCTCTGGAAGATGCCGGCCCAGCTCGTTCCAGCGCCGCTCGCGCCCTCTGACTGCGGCGAGCAGGCTCCGGCGCTTAGTCACACGCCGCGTCCCCGAAACTTCGTCTCGTTTCGAGTGACGGGATCGTAACGGAACGAACCACGGTTCGCTCGCGGGACGCCGCTGCGGAACGGAACGCTGGTTCGTGGGTCGTCGTCTCGGCTCGGATGGCGAACGCGAACCGTTTAGTCTCGCACGTTGGCAAGCAGGCCAGGCCGCAAGGGCCCAGGATCGTTGGCTGGCTGCAGGCTCTCTTTTTTGTTTGATCGGCAGAGAGATCGTAACCGTGTTGCATGAGAGGCCTCCGTTGGGCATCAGCAGCAGCATGCAAGCAGCGCAGATCGTATTGGGCCTTTTGGGGTGCTCGTAGGCATAAAAGTGAGCCTTGCCTTTTTTTCTATAAATTTTGTGCTTAATCAACATATATATAGATAATTACTTGATTGTTTGTAAAGGTGATTGATTGATAAAAGAGTATCGTCCCGGATTATTATTCCGAAAATAGTTAGTTCACGTTCTATTTTTCAAACCAACGTCCCGAGGAGGTATACCCTCTCCTTCAAAGTTTCTTAAAATTGCTGTACCACGTTCCTCGTTCCTATGCTCCGGCGTCGGGGGGCGACCCTCAAGGTCGCGGTCTACGCCGCGTGAGCCGCTCCAACCCGGGCGCGTGGCTCATCCTCCGCCCCGCCGGCGACGGCGCCTGGGAGCCATGGGCACGCCTTGAGTGCGAGGGGAGCGGCGCCAGGGTGGGCAAGGGGTTCGTTGGCTGCGCCGCGCTCGGGCAGCACGCCAGGTCCATCCCCGTCCGGACCAAGAGGAGGCTGGCGCACCACGCGTTCGCCGACGCCGTCGGCCGGTTGCTCGGATGGAGCGCAGGCCGGACCGCGCCTCCACCGGTAAGCATTTTTTGCAGTCAGCGTCCCGCTCCCTTGGAGCTTGGATACGTGTGCTCTTGTCTGCCTGGTTGCTGAATGATTCGGTCATTTTTTTTTGAAATGCAGGCAGGCTCTGACAGCAATGGCGCTCAGTTGACAACTCTCAAATCGAAGAAATTGATGTGTCCTGATTGTAGAGCTTTGTCCAGGCAGGCAACTACTTGTTTCAACAAATGTATACTAGGCCTTAGTCACCAAGTTCCCGGAACGAAGGGGTCGCGGAACGGGATCGAGGAACGATATCGCCGCTTTTTGTTGAATTTTGCAGGGCCGGGACGCGAACGTTCCCGCGTTCCCCTCCCCGGAACGGCGTTCCCGGGACGCGGAACGCGGCGTCATTCCGCGTTCCCCAGTGACTAGGTACTAGGCTGCAGAGTGAATGATAACTGAGAAATACCATTCCGGCAACTATGATGGGGAGTCGAATGGGATTTGCGGCGGCGGAGCGAATAGAAGAGGAGACACGCACAGACATGGCATGTGCAGCCGCCCGCCGGCCTGCACGAGCGTCACCGCTCGCCGCCGGCAAGGACGAGCGTCGCATCCGCCTGTGCTTTGAGCTGGCAGGCACATATGGGTGAGAAGGAGTGGATGTGAGAAGAAGGCGCATGTGGGTGAGAAGGAGTGGATGTGAGAAGAAGATAGGAGTTGAGAGGGTTTCGTGTAAATGTTGTGAGTGTAGCTAGCAGGCATCCAACGTGGCGTGCGCAGCTGGCGCGCCACGTCAGCAAAAGTGGTAAATGTGTATCCTTTTCGCATAGGGATGGTAAAAATGTATTACCAACCACTATAATGGTATTCGAGGAGTCGTCAACAACTGTAATGATAAAAAAAAGTTAAATATCCTCAGAAACCCTGCGGCTCGATTGGGGCTCGATCTCTTTTCGGTTCACGGGAGAAACGAATATTCGCCCCAATTTGCAAAACCATGTCGTATTTCCCATTTTAATTAATTAGCTTGGAAAATGTCGATGTTACCCACGGTGTAATACTGTATTACTGTGTTTCAATCTTTGGTGCTTTATATTGATTCAAAAAGCATATTTCATGTGTACCACAACCACATCCCAGCATATCTGTATAATTCATACAAAGATTGAAATAAAAACAGAGATACGGGTGGATTCGAGCTAAAAAGTGCCGCCGAGTTTTATGCACCTTCATGTTCTGCAAAAGGTTAGTCACCGATATATCTTTAGGGAATGCGCCATGGAGGCAATGGCCGTGTTTATTTTTCACGAAAAGTTATCCACTTAGAAAATTGTGTCAGTTCATTTCTATTTCTATGCACGATTTCATAGAAATAGTATTTTTTCGTACTTTTTATCCATTTTTCTCGATCTAAACACACCTCTACTATGGGCGTGTTTAGATCGAGAAAGGGGTGAAAAATACAAAAAAATATTATTTCTATAAAAACGTGCATAGAGTTAGAAATGAACTGAAACAGTCCTCTAGTGGATAACTTTTCGTAAAAAGAGAACGCTTTTTCTGGATCTAAACAGGGCCTATGTGTAAAGACTGACTCAATTTTTTGTTTTCTGTTTCTTTGAAGCAGGCGACTGACGCACCCCCTCCTTTCATATAGGCCTGGTTCAGTTCCAAAATGAAATTTTTTCACCCATCACATTAAAGAAGAATCTTAAATGCATGGAGTATTAAATGTAGATGAAAAATGTGAAAAGTTACATAGATAGGCTGTAAATCGCGAGACGAATCTAATGAGCCTACTTAATCCATGATTTGCAACAGTAATGCTACAGTAACCATCCGCTAATTATAGATTAATTACTCTCTAATTACCATCATTAAATTCGTCTCGAGATTTTCAAACGAGATACGTAATTCGTTTACTACTTCTAAATGGGTAAAAAAAATTCCCAAAATTTTTCCGCCAAAATATTTTCAGGAACTAAACTCGGCGTACGTGTAAGGACTCTCAATTCGTACTAGGAATGCGCCATGGAAGCAATTGTTCTTGCAGAATGAGAAGCTACTGACGCACCCCCCTCCTTGCAACACCATTGTTCCTTTTTCTACTGGCGTTCAAATATTCAATTGAGAACAAATGTGCTGTTTTTTTTCCAAAAAAATGCCATAACCGTATCAGTTGCAACAGAAAAGTGATGTGGACTTTGAGAATTCATATGTTAAAATCAGATGTTACCATGAACACAGCTTAACAACATAGGAGAGATGTTCAAAGGCGGAGTTTCAAAAAAATTAAAACCATAGGATGACAAAAAAGGCCGAGTATTGTATTTAGAAACAGGTATATATTTAGGCAGTCTGATTTGCGCTGGAAAGAATAATTTTTCATAGTACCCCCTGCAAGCAGTTATTCAGAAACATACAGAACATGTAACATTTTGTTAAATAAAGGAAAAGAAGAGAAAGAGAAAACCTCCTCAGGAAATCGATTCTGGTTTCATCAGAGAATTTATTCACACAGATATCCAAATTTGAATAGTTTTTCCTAACTAGGTCCAAAATGATGAAATCATCTACAGATTAAAACGGAGACTAAATATACTACATTCATCAAAATTTACAATAAAGGAGAAGGCTTGAGTCAACTTGATTATTTAAAAGCACAGAAAAATCTAGACATGATCGTGACTTGGCCACAATGTAGTATTCATGAATCGAAATACATGCTCCATTGGCATAGTAATAACCAGGATCAGGATCAGCATGCAACAGGCAGTCAGGCACTCTATAGTTAAGCAAGGGACACTGAATCAGAAATTGGTATGTTTGCTGCTCAGCGTCAGAACATGGTCGCTTGCCAAGCCGGTTTTTGATTCTTGCAATCTGAACCTAGTGAGCATTTGCCCACTACAACAGCAACAGTATAAGTATTTGGCCTGGAAGCTGTTGAACTAGTGCCAGCTTCTCTATGAGAACATCTGAGCGCTTAGTTACCGATGAACCATGACAACAACAAACCTTAAAACAGACTCCTCAAAACTAGCGTCAGCTCTCTCTTTTCCTCTGCAATCACATGGTCACATGGAGCTGCTCCCACTGGTGTTTTCCAGCACAGCTAGAAGCATAAACAGCAGCAAGGGCTGGAAACACTCTCCTGGTAACGATGCACAAACCTGTGCAGAAATTTCTCATTGCCCATTATGCAAACAGATCCAAAGCAACGATCACGCTTCAGCGCCCCCTTTACCTTGAGAAAATTCATCAAGCAGTGGTATGGTAATAATCGACGCTCAATGCTATACAATATCAATAATGGCTTTCGTGCAATGTATATGATATCTCCAAACCGACACTCACACTCCCCATCAGGAACTCCAAATTCCAAGGATTGATGGTGCCCGGCTAACTGCTAATGAAATCTCACACCTGGACCATCCAAGCTCCTCAAATAGTTCACAGCTGGGATTGCGGTGAGCGGCGGGGAAACGAAATTCACCGCTGGTTTTTGGCCTGTTTGGACAGGGAAATTGGATATTTATCATTAAAAACAACCAAGCTTATTCTTGTCACTTACAAGCTGGGTCCAGTAAACGTTCAGCGAGGCAAATGAATCAGGTCGCAGATAAAGATATTCTTGTGGGGGTAAAGTGAAACTTACCTGTGAATCTCTCCTTCCAAGTACTCGTAGCATTCTCGCCAATAACCCTCGCCGCCGGAGATATTTAACTATTTGTCATCCTTATCAATGTCGGTCTTTGAGAAACCACTCTTAAAATGGCTTCTACATATTTGCCACTCCCAAAAAACAAGCCCTACAAAATTGCCATTTTTGCTGACGTGGCAAGCGTGAACTGAGCTTGGCTAATGACCATATGTTGCCCCTGCCTTTGCCATGCCTTCCACTTCTTCTGCCACTGCCACGTAGGATCCGCATGTCAGGTTCATCTCCACCTCTAAACTATCGGGAGGGATGAACTTGTGCTCGTCACATGGCTGCATCCTCCGCTCTGACCGTGCTCTTGCGCGCTCCGTCCGAGAGAGGAGAGCCCCACTGACGAAGTCCACCGCGCTCACGCGCACAAAGCGGTGGAATCTGCAAACCTAAGCTAAATTTGTGCTCAAGATTTGACGTCCAGTGCCCAGCTGCTCATGGAATCTGCAAAGCCCATCAGTTTGCGCTCAAGATGCCAGAGACAAAAGAGGAGATGGATCGAGGCATAGTCCTGACTCTGTTACAAAATTATCTACTTTCGCTGACATTTTAATTCCAAAATTGAACATAGCATTCAACAATATATTCATGATTGAAATGAGTGACAGCAGATATGGACAAGTGTTCAGATTTAACTCATATTTAAATAAGAACACAAATAACAATATGAAGAAGAGGGGTATCAGATTATACCCAAAAGTGGGACCAGTGACGGAGCCACCGATTGCACTGTTATCAACTGGAGATTCACCCGTCATGGTGTTTCTCGTAGGTTGACCTTGTTCGATGTAGCCGTACGAATGCGATGCAGGAAGTGGTTGATGCAGTGCAGATGGCCTTGGGGATGTAGTCGCGCTGTTCACTTCGGGAACACAGGTACGGCCACCGGGAAGTAGTCGATCGCTGCTAGCAGACGAACAGTGCGCCGGTGACGACGACACAGTTCTGGGCGAGCAGTCGCGTGAAGACGCTCCCTAGAAACCTGATTGCCCGGCTATCCTGAGCAGGATCTCGCTGAGGGCAGTCGCGTGAAGACGCTCCCCAGAAACCGAATTGCTAACCCCGGGATGAGAAAGTAAGGAGATTATATATTGCTGGCGGAGGAAGGGGGATGCACCTGGACGGGTTCTATTCGAGGAAGGGAAATCAATCAGCCAATGAATTCCCTTTATTGTGAATAACTTTCCAACGGTTTTATTGTGAATAACTTTCCAACGGTACAAAACCTTTCTCCCCGTCAGGCACGCCACGCCACGGCCACGGCCCGGTGAGGCGAGCGAGCGCGCGCGTGGCTCGTCGATCTCCTCTAGCCAACTTCACAAGCGGTGTACCCATAGTCCACCATTTAAGTTGGTTGGGATTCTCCTTAATTTCCCATACGGTATTAATCACATTTATTGTCAACATTAATTAGTGAGCTTTTAATTCTTTATTATTGAGGAATAAATAGGCTAGGCCCATTAATTCCAACAGACTCCAGATATGGCATGATGCAATTTCATACCGTAAAGAGCACGGGATGCCCAAATGCATCGTCCAGATGCTAGAGACAAAAGAGGAGAGAAATGATTTTGAGTTTGTTTATGTAGTTCTTGTCCGTGCCGCTGCCTGTAGCAGGGCGCCATTGCCGCTTGCTGCTGCAGGGACGGCGAGAGGTTGAAGGTGAATCCGACATTTGGGTCCCACGTGTAAGTGGCAGGAGAGGCGGAAGGGATGGCAAAAGCAGGGGCGCTATGGTCATTTGCCAAGCTCAGTCCACGCTAGCACGAGGATGTGGCTTGACACGTTAGCAAAAATGGCAATTCTGTAGGACTTATTCGTTCGGAAGTGACAAATATGTAGAAGCTATTTTAAGAATGGTTTTTGAAGAATGACATTGGCAGAAGCACCTCCTCCTCTTCTCGCGCCACCAATGGCTCCTCCCCCTCACCCGATTCGCCGCCTCCACCGCGTCCTCGTCGGCATCGCTTGGCCCCGCGCCGTTCGCCGTCGCGGACTACCTCGCCGCATTCTGCCAGCTCACCCGGGACCAGACCCTCAGGGCGTCCCGGAAGCTCTCCCGCCTCAAGTCCCCTTCCAAGCAGACGCCGTGCTCGCCTTCCTCTCCGGCTTCGGCCTTACTCCCCGGGAACGAAACTTCTCTGCTGCAACGTCGTCGTCCGCCGTGCGCTCAAGGATCATGGCCGCTCCGCTTCCCAGATCGCCTGCTTAATGGCGCTGGGAGGCTTCCTTGGACCCTCCATCGTCACGAAGATCAAGTTACGTCCCCCATGTTTGGCTCCATCGACAACCTTCCCAAAGTTCCGGACTGGCAGGAACTTACCGTTTGCCATATGCCCATATCTATTGAGAGGCAAGTGTAGCCATCTGATTTGTTGCAGCCACAGTTGTGGTGTGATTTCCTGCCAGCGAATTGGCCCCATGTGTCAATGACTTAAAAGAGTATGGCAAAAATCTTTTACACTTGTAAAGGTGCGGCGAAGATTATAAACGTTGGTCAAGTTTGGCGATTCTTTGAGCACCTAATTAAACATTTTCCGATCACTGACATCTAACATAAGTAGAGTTACATCGCTCTGAGGAAGCGCGCCCATCCGGCTGTTGTCGCGTCCGCACCCGACGCGTGGACTCGGTGTCGCGCTGGAGCCCATCTGTTACTCGCGTCGGTCCTACGCACTGCGGAAGACAGGCCCACGCGCAGGGCTACACCTCGTGCTTCTCTGCCGACGAAATCCCTTCTCTCTGGTTCATCCTTCGCCTCGCTCCCTCACCGTCGCCTCCTCGCCTTTGCCTCCCGCGCCGACGCCAGATTCCTCCGAGCCCGTATTTTGGCGGTTCGGCCTAGCTCTGCGGCCTCCCCCTCCCTCCTCCGTCGGCCTGCACCGGCCACGAAGAAGGCAGATCGACGGCGGCCCCGCCGGCGACGCTGCAGGCTGCACGTCGCCTGCCGTCGACAGTCGTCGTCGCCAACCTGCTGGTGAGCCAACTAACTCTCTTGCCCTCTCCCCCTCTATCTTTCATTCTGTCCCCCTGATTTTTCCCTGTTGATTTGATTTGATTGTTCAGAAGGTTTGCAACACGGAGATTGCTTCTGCACTGCCGGTTTCACCGCGGATCCTCTGGACCATACATCCCAACTTGCAGGTGATTTCTCATTCTACGTCCATTAGCCCATGGCCTCTCCACCACTCTGTCCCTATGAGGCTGTGACCCTGTTAGCCCTCCTCTTAACCATTGTATCATCTGCAATACCTCAACTGCATGCTTCGTTAATTAACTAGGAGCTGGTATAGTTAAATAGCAGATTTTGAGGCACGATCTCTGACTAAACAGGATAAAAATAGACGTCTGAAGCCACTTTGTTGTTCCGATTCTATAATAAATACGGTGCTGCTCTTATTTTGTTTGTTCTGTATCACGAAGCTGATGAAAAAATTTATATAGTAAGACAAACATGTTTTGCAATGATAGATTTTTAGTACAAGGATAACTATACATCTACTCTTGTGTGTGTTTTTTTGCCATGCTCTGATTATAATTTGCAATTAGAGGAGTATGCAAACATGAAGGCTTCTGATTCTTAGTATATGGTTGTATTGTCTGTTACTGAGTATATATAGTCATACTCATATCGCTATAAGAAAAGGAGGCATCCCAAGCCATAGTCACTGTACACGGTAAATATATATATATACACTCACGTAACCAGGGTTTTTTTTCCTGCGGTTTTTTCGGTTTTTTTGGGGCGGCTAACCGGTCCGGTAAACCGGTCAAACCGGCCGGTTAACCAGTAGGAGCGGTTTGCTAGGATCGGCTTTGAGCGGTAACCGGCCCTATTTAGCTACCGGACCGGACCGGTTTGACCGGTAACCGGTCAAACCGGTCCGGTTCCAAACGGTTTTTTAACTATATAGGCCTAAATTGTTGCGTCCCTTTCACGATTGGAAACGCTTGTGTGGGAAACAAAGGGGGAAGAACATAAGGAATCAAGAAAGAGAAAAAAAAATGTAGTTCTGTTTATTATTATGATTGGTGATAATAATGTTCAACTCATATGGGCAAGTTTTCTAGAGCTTAGGCCACTTGAATTTAGTCATTTACAGGCCTATATACCAGGCTCATAGAATATTGTTGCATTATTCGGCTCCTACTGATTTATAGAATATTTTTGTGTTATTTCGTATAATTGCTCCTTATTCCTTCAACTTTACGTTGGCTCATGTTGGGATGATGCAAGGATACGGATTTAAGTCTTTAGGATATTGTGCATCAATGTGGCATGGTGACATAGCAGTATAGCACCGCTTTTGGGACTGCAAGTAATTATCATATGGCCGCAATGTTTTGCATTTTTCAACGACATACCTTGAAGGTGGATACTGTGATTGTGGCACAAGAATATGAATTGTTCTACAAAAAATGGGTTCTCCATGCATTTTTAGCTTCTGGTGGTTGCAACTTGATTAATGACTTCACAAAGAAATTGTTTTGCAGATCGCAATCCACTATAAGATATCTAATGCTTAGCTTTGATGTTCACTGCAGGAAAAAATTGATTTACCCTAAGGTTACAGAGGCTGTCAGTTCCATATACTCATCAATGACTACATGATTTCGGATGGAATTGACAGCATGTTGTTCTTCTTCGGTGGCCGCTCCCCCCATTTTTTTTCCAGACCTCTATTCATCTAATTTTAAACATATTGTCCATTCAGCTTACGAAGAGGGAAATCAGCTGCAAGACATGCTACCCTTTTTGGCAGACCTTCGAAGAGAGAGTCCATTTTCCTAACATATAGGATTACATAAGTGATTACCTATAAATTCAAAATGCATGAATACTGCTAATTTTTCCATACCAAGTAAATTAACATTACTTTCACAATCCATGCAGGCACATGGCGCAGAGAACACCTGGGCCCTGTTTAGATGTTTCGCGAAATTTTTTTCGAGTATGTTTTCTCACATGCATGGCATATTAAATGTAGTCGAAAAAATAACCCATTATATGGATGGAGTGTACTTCGCGAGACGAATCTAATGAGCCTAGTTAGGTTGTGATTAGACAATAAATTGCTACAGTAAACATGTGCTAATGACGGATTAATTAGACTCATTAGGTTCGTCTTGCGATGAACTGACATAATCTGTAATTAGTTTTGTAATTAGTCTATATTTAATACTTCAAATGTGTGCTCGACATACTGTAAATTTTTTTCGCGAAACATCTAAACGCGGCCCTGTTGGCATTGGCAGTATGGGCAGGCCGGCTTTGCGGAGAAGAGTAGAAGACTACAGTAGCGACTGCAACGATAACCACGTGTCCACGTTGCGCTAAAGACGAGATGACGAAACTCAGTTCGAGACAGCCCAATATAGACGATAAAAAAGAAAGGAAACGAACGCTCAGCAGGTAGCCACGCACACGATAGTCGTCAGCTGGCGCGCCGGCACCTGCCTAGTATTATTTAAACAAGGAGCACCTAGTCCGATCACTGACATTCTTATTCCACGACGACTGCGGCAGGGATCATAATGAATGCCAAGAATTGCCCGCGGGTTCTCGAATCGGTCACGCACATTCTCATTCCGCAACGGCTGTGGCGAGGATCATAACGGTTGCCAAGAATTACCCTGCAGTTCTTTATTAAATAGTGTCTATAACAAGCTAATTAGTTTTTAAAATAAAATAAACTAATTAGCATGACTTCCTCTGTTCTTAAATTAAATATGCAGCTTGTTAACATTTTTTCATCACTTTGGCTATTTATCTTTCTATAAATATTTATGTAAATAGAATAATCATTTGAATTTTAAAGCAATTTTGATGGTAAACGTAGTGGTTTCTCATTTTACTATATCTTACTCAAATTTTGAGAGAAAAAAATTAACGGTGTCATAATTTAAGAACAGATTGTGTACATCAAATAAAACAATTGGTGGACTGAATCCATTTTTAGATTGAATCGATTGCTACGGCGGATTTGGTCTGTGGCTCCTTGGGAAAAAAAATGAGGGGGAAAGCAGGGAAACAAAAGAATAGGAAAAAAAAATCAATTTCCCGGCTTCCCGTATCCTTCGTTTTGCCCAAGTTTTGGATACGCTGATTATCCGTCTTTCTCATCTACTCCGTATCTAAGAAATAAAAAAATGCGCATTTTGTGCGATAACTGCTAGCCCACCCTTCCTCTGCCCCATCCTCGGCGTCGCCGCGTGCTTCTGCGCCGGCGCCGGCAGCCATGCTCCCCGTCCAGAAACAACACCTTCCTCTCTCCTTCCGTCCCCGCACGACCGTCACGCTCCTCTCGTTGCGGCGCTACCAATGCCGTCTCCCCACGACACAATTCTCCACCACCGCCGCCACCTACTCGGCTAGCAGCGCCGCCCCCTTCGCCGTCGAGGAATACCTCGTATCCACCTGCCATCTCACCCCAGCGCAGGCGCTCAAGGCCTCCAAGGTGCTCTCGCACCTCAAGTCCCCCTCAAGGCCCGACGCCGTGCTTGCCTTCCTATCGGGCCTCGGCCTCTCCGACGCCGACATCGCCGCAGCCGTCGCCTACGACCCGAAGCTCCTCTGCTCCGAGGTCGAGCGCACTCTGGCCCCGCGCCTCGCTGAGCTCCAGGACCTCGGCCTCTCCCCGTCCCAGATCGCCCGCCTCGTCCTCGTCGACCCCGCGCGCTTCCGCCGCCCCACCGTCGTCTCCAAGCTGCAGTACTACGTCCCCCTCTTCGGCTCCTTCGATAACCTGCTCGAGGCTGTCAGGAGCAACGGCTATCTCCTCAGCTCCGACCTCGAGCGGGTGGTGAAGCCCAACGTCGCGTACCTGATGGAGTGCGGGCTAGATGCTTGTGATATTGCCAAGCTGTCCGTCCCCGTGCCAAGGCTGATCACCACCAATCCTGAACGCGTCCGGGCGATGGTGGAGCGCGCCGAGGCTGTCGGCGTGCCCCGTTGCACAGGGATGTTCAGGCACGCGCTGCTCGCAGTCGCGTTCCTTAGCGAGGAAAAGATCGCTGCAAAGGTGGAGTTCCTGAAGAAGACATTCCGGTGGTCGGATGCTGAGGTGGGCGTTGCAGTTTCCAAGTTACCGATAGTGCTGAAGCACTCCAAGGACAGGCTGCACCGCATGTCGGAGTTCCTCATCACCCAGGTCGGGTTGGAACCAGAGTACATAGCTCACAGGCCTGCGCTACTTACATATAGCTTGGAGCGTCGCCTGATGCCTCGGTATTATGTTGTGAAGTTCCTTAAGGAAAATGGATTGTTGGAGCAGGACCGGAGCTACTATACTGCAGTCCAAGTGAGTGAGAATGTCTTCATGGAGAAATTCATATGCCCTTACAAGGAAGCTGCACCAAGCCTCGCCCAAGACTATGCTGCTGCTTGCAGAGGAGAAGTGTCCACTACCTTCAGATTTCAGAAACCCAACATTAGCTCAGCAAGTGTTTAACAGTGTAGTGGTTAGCAATGTTTTGACACTGAGCAGCGATCTGTTAACTTTGTTTTTGTTTCAGTATTCTGTCCTAACAGTAGAGTTTGCTACATGCGGGAACTAGTATTTGGTTCCTGAATCCTGATTGTAGACTCTTCCTTTGGTAATGAGGACCATGACTAGATTTATCTTTGCTCTCTATTAATCAAGTTTTCTAAGACCTTCAGCATCTTTGCTGTTGTTCAATTTCACAAGAATGTTTGGCCATAATTTTAATTTTATATGCTTTCACCTTTGTTGACATAATTAGCATAAAACTTTACTCACAGTTTACAGACTGATGTTAAAGGGTAAAGACTGTCATGAAGCGAGGGGATAAATGTTGTTCTCTCTTTGCACTTGCACTGCAAATATTGTCATGAGATCATAACACACAGCGAGAGCATAATGGATTTGTCCCTTTGTACTTGCACTGCTACCTCTGATGCTAACCATGCAAAAGAATGTCATGAGACTCATTGATTCATGACACATGGTGAGGGCTTACATGAAGTTATCCCTTTGTACTTGCACTTGAAATTGGATGCCCGTGTAAACTAAATTTCTGATTAAACCAAGCACTCTGTAAACCGTTTTGCTGTGTCCTGCTTTTATTGCAATTTCTGTCCAGAATGGCTGGACATCTATTTTCATCCCATCATGCTTGTTTTTCTTTCTTTTTTATTTCCATCATAGGCCAGTTACTATCAAAATTTGTGTTCAATGTTCACTTGTTTAGTATTTACACTGAACTATGTATACATGTATGTTCCTCGCAAAACTTTAAGAGCATATTTATTTTTCCTAACATTACAGTATGACTGAGTAAATTTCTGGAAAAGCTGTTGTCACAATTATGAATAAATTTCTAACAAGCAGTGCAAGCTGGCTGTCAGATAATTTTGACCTAATATGCTATGGACCGGTTATGCTTATTCCTAGTATTATTGCTGATTTAGATGGGGGAAATTGCTTTTTTCTTTTTGAACAGGAATTTCCAAAACTGTGATGACATTTGATTTGACAGAAGATAGCAGATCTACCGTGTGTGGGGCTTTGTCCATTTTCTTTTCTCGAATTTCAAATATTACTTCTTGGGTCTTGCATTTGGGAATTTGTTAGTGCATCTTTTTTTTAGCCAAGAATTTATTAGTGCATCTACAAAGCCTCATTCCTTTTCGGATGTGTACCTACTTGATCTCCCCAACTTGTACCTACACTGCCTTTCCTTTTCTGAAAAAAAGAAGGAAAAGAAAACCGACTATACAAAGCCTTGCTGGAGGAAGCCGACTACATTTTCCACGTGGCGATGCAAAGCGGCTGAGAGCTATCGTACTGCTCCTCCATGTGCTCCACCGAGCCTACAATTGCGTTGTGAAGATAAAATCTGCCAATGTTAATTCCAATTTGTTCCGGATATATTATGATTTGCTGCACAGCTTGGTAGATTGATCCAACGACGAATTATAGAAAACTGAAATATGGGTTTGCTGCTTGTACCCACCTATCAAGAATTCAAACTGTTACTTAGATTTAATAATGTAAGTGAAAATATTTTTATTAAATAAATGAACAAAAAGCACGCGTTCGAAATTGTAGGCCGTTTGCTTTTTCTATATAAAAAGTATTTACTGTGTAGCATATGTCTATATACATACAAAAAATCTACTGAATTATCTTTCTTTTTTTTACTTCTGATTTCATGCATTTCTAATAGTACACATACAAATAGAAAAAAAAACGAAACAAACTTACGCAGCAAAGCAATTTTTGTCCAAGAAAAGAGATAATCTCGGTTTTTTTCTTGAAAACACCTTATCACCGTTGGTACAACTAGCAGCCATAATTTAGACCGCAAGAACAAACTCCAAAACACATTTTCATAACTGCCACATCAGAAGCTAAACGGGAAGATCGCACACAAAAGAACTAGACTGTTTGAGAAAACTTACCAAAGCCCATGGAGCACCTGCCAAAAAAAAATATACAGATCCATATTTTGAGAGAACACAAATTTCTTTGGAAGCCACACTTAAAAGATTCAACAATTGAAGTCAGGGACCTTCCCGTCAATTTTCCCGAAATAACTCCATATGAATTCGGCAGTGCAACAACCAAACAAATCCTGTTTTATTTTGAACATATAAAGGGAACAGGAAACATTTTCTGTACAACCTCTTCTTTTCAATACACAGATTGTACATGTTTTGGACCACCTGCTAGACAGACCCAAGCCAAGAATTTGTAGAGTGAGCGACTTGCAAAGTTCTTGGACTTAACCGACTTCCAGAACACCTTATATCTTCCTCACTCCACAACTTAACATGCCTTAAGTCCGACAACAAACCCTCCCAAGGGGAAGCTCCAGCCTACAGGTAAATCCTTGTCAATCCCTTGACTGAAAAAGACAGAAATGGCATCGGAGGTATTTATTTGCACATATGCACAAAGGAGAAAGGGGAACTAGATGATGTATAATCACTGCACCAAGTCCGGCTTATGAAATTGCAACAAATGGCCCAAGGATTTGTGGTAATTTTGGATCCTTGCTTTGAACACTGTTTACCGGTTTTCCTGCATGTCTTTTAGAGAATACTACATGTCCATTTCGTTGTCCCTATCCAAGTAAACCTATATTGCAGAAGCCAGTTTAGTGCATGGAACACATCCACTTTACCACAATAGATGTTTGATGCACAACGGTGTTAGAATTAGAGTACTAGAATATAATAATGTAACAACCTATCTCCTCGCTTGTAGGTTATCACAATAGATAACAATATTGCCATACTTCTGTACCTAGTGAAGCATCAAATTTTATATGCTAGCAAACAAGGCAAATACATGGATCTGTACTCAGAATGGAATAAAGCAATTTGCAATGAGTTCAAGGACAAAAGGAATCCGTATAGTTCAATACATTTTTGAATTCTTCACATTCCATATCCTTGAGAATCACAAGTTCTGGCAGATATTCATATCAAGTTATTCTCTCACACATATTTAATCTTGGTAGTAGACTGGTAATGCAAGTGTGCTACAAGGACTCCATCTATGCCCTCATAGTGAGTCGTGAGAAGTCTTTAGCTTAGGCCAGCTCTTCTAGAGTCATGGTTTGT
Source organism: Urochloa ruziziensis (assembly GCA_015476505.1). Lineage (NCBI taxonomy): Eukaryota > Viridiplantae > Streptophyta > Magnoliopsida > Poales > Poaceae > Urochloa > Urochloa ruziziensis. Next base: position 35,832,695 of record CM027126.1, on the reverse strand, counting down.
ACCAACAAGGTGCAAGAACATGAAAGCATATGCAAATTAAGACGACGAGTTGAAGACTTACACAAACTTAAGTAGAATATCAGTGAAAGATATTGAAGATGCAACAATACATAAAAAAAATAAAAGAGAATATAGAGCATATAAAACTTTTTAGTTTTGCAAAAAACCATACAAGCATACAACTATTTCAGAGCACAATCTAGATGTTTAACGTTAAATATTTGAAGATATTTTTACTGACATAAATATATGATGAGAAAAAAAGATAGGCATGATGAAATAAAATGGAACATCCAAGCAACTCTAGACAGAACTTGCAATAAATGCAGATAAAACAATCCGGCATCAAGATAGTAGTACAAGTGCCATGCAAGAACCCCATGTCTGTAGTCATGAATCATGACATCCCTTTGTCTCTTTGGTGCCAGCCTCAAAATTTAGTGCCATAGTTTATAATCTACGTGAATAACATGAAAGCATATACAAACAACACTGATTAATACAACCCTGTGAAGCTGTTCATATATGCTGAAAGTTCAAGTCAACTTGATTAGATCAATGAAGCGATAGAATCTAGTCATGGTTACAAATAGAATCTAGTCATGGTCACAATGTGTGAGACCACACTATAAAATCAAAATGCCAGCTTCATTGGGCATTAGCAATACGCGAACCTAATGGTCACACTATAGTAGGCGAAGAAGATCACCAGCTTACTACTACTAGTAAGTACTAACTCACAAACTTTGCAGGCAATACACAATTAACGCTTGCCAATTCAGTTCTCAGTTCCTGAAATCTTAACGTAGATGGCACATCCCCTCTGCAAGCAGCAGCATAGTCTTCAGCAAGGTGTGGGACAGATTCCGCGTAAGGGTGTATGAACTTCTCCATGAATTTCTTCTCGGACACCTGGACCGCAGTATAGTAGCTCGAGTCATGCTTCAACAATCCGTTTGCCTTAAGGAATTTCAGAACATAGTACCGGGGCATTAGGCATCGCTCCAGACTACGCGCCAGCAGTATCGGTCTGCAAGCAATGTATGCTGGATCCAACCTGGCTTCAGAGATCAGGAACTTCAGCCTGTCTTTGGAGAACCACATTGCTGACGGCATCCTGGCCACGGCAGTACCCGCCTGAGCATCCGACCACTGGAATGCCTTTTTCAAGCACTCCAATTTTGCAGTGATAGAATCCTTGCTGTAGAGTGCAGCCAACTTCAACGCATTCCTGAACATTAGGGAACCACGTGGTACGCCAATGCGCTCAGCACGCGCCACCAGCTCCCGGATGCTCCCCTGACTGCCGTAGAGCAGCCTTGGCGCAGAGATGCAGATCTTAGTAACATCGAGAGGACCTAGCCCGCATTCACGCATCTCCTCACGCAGGCACGAGACATTGGGCTTTACCACCCTCTCCAGATCAGTAGTGAGGAGGTAGAGGCCTTTGTTGAGAGCGCGGAGGAAGTTGTCGAAGGAGCCGAAGAAGGGAACATAGTACTGGAGCTTCGAGATTGTGATGGGTCGGAGGGAGTACCGCGGATCCAGCCGAAGTAAGCGATCGATCTGGGAGGGCGAGAGGCCGAAATCACGGAGATCGGCGACGGGCGAGGGTCTTGTCGACCGCGCAGACGAGGAGTCCCGGGTAGCGGGCGACGGTGGCGGCGATGTCGGGGGGCGAGAGGCCGAGGCCGGAGAGGAAGGCGAGCACGGCGTCGGGATTGGAAGGGGACTTGAGTTTGGAGAGCTCCTTGGCCTTGGACGCCTTCCGGGCCTTGTCCCGGGAGAGGTGGCAGGAGGCGACGAGGTAGTCCTCGACGGCGAACGGGGCGGGGTCAGCCGAGGCGCCGGATGCGGCGGCGGCGGCGAATCGAGTGGCCGAGAAGAGCCATTGGTGGTGGAATGGGATGCCGAGATGTTTCCGGAGGTGGAGCATCGCCGGAGCGGGGAGGCCGCCGCCGGCGGCTAGGGTGGGTTCGCGTATGTTTCTAGCGTGCCAGTTTATTTCTCCTCCATGTATACACAACCTAATAAAAAAAATTTCAATCTTTTTCGTAAACTAAACACCTTTATCGAAGGGGAAAGGAAGAACTGGCGGCGCTGCTGAGGAACTGAAGCACTGAAGCAGGCGCTGACATTTCACCCGCAAGAGACAGCCCACCTACAGAAGGCATAAAAAACATTAAAGAATCTTACATAGAATATTAAATGTAAAAAAAAAAACTCATTATTTAGATGAATTGTATTTCGCGAGACGAATCTAATGAGCCTACTTAATCTATGATTCGTAGCAGTAATATTTACAGTAACGGTTCGCTAATTATTGATTAATTATCATCTAATTATTCGTCATTAGATTTGTCTGGCGATGAGCATGCTAGATCTATAATTAGTTTTATTAGTAGTATACGTTTACTATTTTTAAATGATAAATTTCGCTTGATGTGACATTTACCTACTTTCATGGAAACAAATTTCGCTTGGGGTGGTGTTACTTCAGTAGAAGATGCTAGGTTCCAGAAGGTCAAGTCAAGGAAACTGTGTAGCTAGGAGTACTACGTGATGTTTAGACGGATGGAAAACTTTTTATGGAAATGTCATATCAAAATAAAATGTACCGTTTAGTGTAGACTACTAATAAAAATCTAGCCAGGAAATCGCGAGACAAATCTAATGACGGGTAATTAGAGGTAAGTAATCAATAATTAACAGATGGTTTCTGTAACATTTCTGTTGCGAATCATGGATTAAATAGGCTCATTAGGTTCGTCTCGCGACGTACATTCCATTTATATAATGGATTAATTTTTTCGTCTACATGTAATACTCAATGCATGTAAAATTGTCTTGATGTGATATTTTTTGAAAAGTCAGGGGAACAAAACAGGCCTGCGATGATATTTTGTAACAGTTCGCTCCATTGAGTATTAAATACAGACCAATGCAAAATAGCTCCGATGATATTTTGTAACAGTCCTCTATAGTCTAGGATGGGTGGTGTGCTGCAAACCCGCTTGGTCTAGATGTCGTTTAATTGTTGCTTTACTTTTCGAACAAGATCGTCTCGCACTGTGTAATTTCGTTGCCGTGGTAATAAAATTTGGTGATGACCCATTACTTTTCTTGATATATCAATTTTGCTATATATGTTAGTTACTTAGGCACATTGCAAATCATGTGCTTACAAAAATCAAAATGAATTGTAATTTTAGACGGAGGGAATGGAGCAAGCGACCAAATTGTACTGCACCAAAACGCCCCCGCGTCGCTCCGTACGGAGCGGCTCGGGCGGAATCCCCTCCGCCCCGCCGAACCACCGCCCCCTCCCATCTCCGGCGGCCGCCGTCGCCCGGGCCGCGGCGGCGGCCAGCGGCGGCGCCCAGTCGGCCCGCCGCGCGCTCCTTTTCCCTTCTTCCCTCAGGTCGCTGCAGCCCCCATCCAAACCCTAGGTCGCCTCTTTTCCAAGGTCGTCGTGGTCGTCCCCATGGTTGCCGGTCGCCGGAGCAGCCGACCACCCGCCGGATCCGTCGCCTCTACCCTGGATCCATCCTCTCCGAGCGAAGGAGGGTCCTCTCATCGCTACTGCCCCTCTCACCGAGCTTCGTCGGCACCGCAGTCCCCCGGGCGTGCGGACGCGACGACCCTCCCCTCCCTGCCGTGGTTCCCGCCGGCGCCATGGTCGCCGCCCCCGCTGTGGTTTCCGCCGCCGTCGGATTTGGAGCGCGAGGCCGCCCCCTCCTTTCGTGGCCGTCTCGCCACTGGGTCGCCCGGGGGCACGTGGGCGGCGGCCCTCCCCTCCCCATCGATGGCCGCCGCCGCCATCCGGGGCCCGGGTCGCTGGGGCTTCGGCCCCTCCGCACCCCGTGGTCACCCCACCTCCAGATCTGGCTCCCGGGCTGTCGACTGTTGTCGCTGCGGACGCCGCCGGGGCACGGGCCCTACATCGTCGTTCGGTGTTGAGGTTCCACACGCTGATGCCCGTCGTCGCCGTGGCCCGCGGCCCTTCCTGGCCGGCGAGCCCCTCTTCCTGCGGTCCATTGCCTGATCTGGGCGGCTCCGCCCCCTGAAGCCAGCGTCCTGCTGCGGCCGACGTTTCGTGTGCTGCCCAAGGTTGCCTTCTTCGCAGGTCGCTGGAGCCGGCCTGTCGCCCCCGGGATTGCCGCATCCCACCACCCTTGGGCCACCGCCGTCAGGACGACCGCCTCTTTGCCGATACGACCTTCTGCTACCGGCTTCACTGGGACGACAGTTGGTCGTGATTGTCATGGTTGCTTTCTGTTCCCATACTTCTGGGTCGTCATGGTTGTTGATTGGTGCCCGCAGATGTCCCTTTCATCGTCACCGCTAGGAATTACTCGCTGCCATCCCATCGATTTGATTGTCATCCTAGCCTCGGCAGTCTGCAATGTGGAGTTGAGTTTGGGGGCCTTTGGCGAAAGCTTTGGCCGGTGTTCGCCGGTGCTGACAACGGCTGCGTTCTGTGTCGTAGTTTACCCTGCTGGGGGCGTTGTTGGCCTCCAAACCCATTTGGTTCGCCAAGTGAAAACTTGATCTGCTTCTCCGTGAACAGACGGACAATGGCGGCGTCAGCGTCGCTCCCTTCTTGAAGGCATTGTCTGGCATGACCCTCTCACTCGACCTCCTCTGGCTTCGGACTGTTAGTCAATCGGTGATGTGCGTGTGTTCTTAGTGCCTTTATCTCCTGCAGGTTCGGTCGTGTTAGCTTGTATTAGATAGGTTGTTGTCGTGTTTGGTGGTGGTGCTGTTTTTCTTTTATTTTTGTTGGTGTTGTATCTTTGGGACTCTCTTGTAGTCGCGTCATTGTACTTCTCTCTTCCGCTTAATGAAAAACGTGCTATGCACGTCTAAAAAAAGACGGAGGGAATGCAAACTAATGGATTTAATTAGGAATAGTAGATAACCATTAGATTTTGGTGCTAGGCAATCCATTTTTTACGGGATTAAACAAATGTTTTGTCCCCATCCACTCCTCTACTGTTCTTTCTTTCCCCTTCTTTTCCATTAGGGCTTGTTCGGTTGACATGTATTGGTTCTCGGCCAGAAACTGTAGATATAAGAAAATCATGATAGATACAATAAGAGACCGGGATTTATTACGAGCCGGGAATCAATTTACTTATGACAAGTAGAACAAACAGTCGGATTGGTTCCCCATCTGTTAACTAGTGGATTGATCCCCGGTTTCTTGTTGTATCTATCATGGGTAAATTGATTCCTGGCTCGTAATAAATCCCGGTCTCTTGTTATATCTACCATTCCTGGCCGGAAACCAATACCTGTCAACCGAACAAGCCCTTAAGGGAGCACACCTGAATTTCATTACCACGGCAACCAAATTACATGGGTGCAAGTTCCTTATTAGTTTTCATGAATTTTTTTTTTCATGGGTGCAATTAACTTGCAATACTTTCTACGTAGGCCCATTGTTCCTCATGCAAGAACACCTGTGAGGTCTTTTTGGTGGAGGGATGTTTTATCACTTTTCAACACTTACAAAGATTTGGCTATTTGTACTGTGAAGAAGGGAAACACAGTTATGTTCTGGGAGAATGATTGGAGCTTGGGCTGCCTTAAAACAAGATTTCCCCAGTTGTTCTCTTTTGCTAAGAATGCCAAGGTGTCCCTACAGAAGTACACTGGAATGACTGCACCATCAGTTCTTCACCCCACTCTCTGAAATTGCTTTGGCTCAGTTACAAGAACTTGATTTGCTCTTAGCAGCATTGAACCTGAATCCTTGAGCTGATGACACTTGGGTTTGTAAATGGGGATCAGGTTCCTTCACTTGCCGACATGCTTATAAAGCCATCATGGGGACATTGCCAATGCCCACCACTTTTCAAGTGGGCTTTGGAAATCGAGTTGTCGGCCTAGGCTGAAAATTTTCTTCTGGTTGCTATTAAGAGATAGGCTCAACACAAGGAATATTATGAGAAGAAAAACAATGGTTTTACAGAGCTACAATTATGTCCTTTGCAGTGGAGCTGTTGAGGAGTCTTTGATGCATCTTTTCTTCCTCTGCCCTTTCAGCCTTTCCTGTTGGACATACCTTGGGATTTTTTGGAACACCGGACTTGATCCTGTTTCAATGGTCATTGATGCCAGGCATGCTTTTGGGTTAAAGTGTTTCAGAGAAGTGATGATCACAGCATGCTGGAGCATTTGGTGTCACAGAAACTCAATCATCTTTGACCATGCGAGTACATCTCTGATAGATGAAAAGTTCACTTTAGGAAGGAAATTGAAAAGGCTTCGCTTAGAGCTAAGCCCTCCCTAAAGGTTTCTCTCGATTCTTGGATTTGTAATATGTAACCTTCGAGTTGTTTTGTTAGATAGGGTCTAAAAATTGGGTCTTGGACCTTGTGCGTGTACATATCCCTTTTTATATCAATGAAAAAAGAGTCAGTGGGGACCTTCCCCGCTGTTTCATAAAAAAAAGTACTATAAATTGCTCGATACTTGGAATAAGCATGCATTGCCTAGCACCAAAGTCCATGGATAAACATCATCATCCTGTCACCATTCTTTTACACTATGAGCGATTCTTACGGCACGCTGAGCCGAAGTTCAAGGCCCACATGAGAAGGCCGGCGATGCCGGCCGCTGCTCCAAATCCTGACCGAATGTCTGCAATCAACTCACGCAGATCTCTCACGGTGCTAGCCAGCAACGGCGGCTCCTCTGCCACGTTCTTCTGATTAGACATCCTTCGGGCGGTTCCTTCGTAAAATCAGGAAAACAAATCAGGATAAATTTGCTTGGATCATCTCATAAGTTAGTGCCATCAAACCGGAGATCACCTGGCACCGGCAAGGCAGAGGGTGTGGGCTGGCGAAGTTTAGCATCGGCTGTATGAATGATGCTCAAGGAACTTTTTACACCCTTTGTCAGTTCTTGACTAATCTAGAAAATGATGGCATCAGTGGTTATGTTCACAAACAAGCGCAAGGAGAAATGGGCAAGTGTTGCTGAATCGCTACAACATGTTGCTAAATTCATGAAAATGCACCAATAAGGAAAGACTTTTATATTGTTCATTGTTCTTCCCACGTAGACTCTTGAGAATATATGCCAATTTGGTCGTCTCTATGTAAGCAAACGTATATTACAACTGTTGCTAAATATTGTGCACAATGACGTGTGATGCACGGGCAAGGTGGACTACCGGAAGTATAGAGGATACTAGAACCTATCTCCTCCATTCTATTTCTAGGTAATCAAACTAGTCAAGAATATTGCTACATTTGCCTCAATAAATTGCTACATTACACCGTGTGAATCATCAATTTGCATAGCCAACTTGAACAATTGCATATGTGGATGCAATCAAAATATACTCTGGTAACCAATAAGGGAAGAAGAACAAGTGAGAAATATTACTACATTACCTTAGATCACTAAGATCTGCAGCCAAGTCACCAGCCTCCCTTCCAACCAGTCTCAATGAAGCCATAGTTTCAGGTAGTTTCTCTCTCAGTGAATGAAAGTGTTTCTCGAGAAACTCTGCCTCCCTCTTACATGCCTGAAAATGGTTAACATCTCATCAGTCATCAATAGTGGCCTTCCTCCCAAAACAAATCTGTAACGTGTAGGCAGCATACCAACATAGAGCGAATTGCCGAAAAGAATACGAAGCATGCAGAAACTGCAACCTACACAAGATAGCAACTGTGATATGGAAAAAGTAATCTTCTCAGATTATGCATGCATATGCAAACTAAGGGTGCACATACAAATGAAGAATACAGTCCAAGTTATGCATCAGCAAACTTGGCAAGATGTGGACCTGTATGAGAGTATTCAATCGGAATCTCATCAGACAAAAATGGATGATTTGATACAAAGCATAAACTACACTTCATGTTTGCAGTGAGTTTGAATATGATGCACAAGAAGCGTGCAAGTATTTCTGCACAAGTACGAATACAACAGACACTTTTCCACCAAGGGCCACGCCAGATTTTCATCATCACGTAGAGCAACGAAAATACAGAGTTTCAAGCATATGCATTAGCTCACCATAGCACATCACCCTACCCGGAAATTCTGGGAGAAAACAGAAAAGTACAGAGGGCCTTCTTCAGGAAACCTGAACTAAGTGCCATTATTACAGATAGTACCAGACGACGAAAACCTGTCTAGGGAAACCAGCAAAAGACTACTATAACAGACACTATAAATACGATCCATCTGTGTCTGAAAGATTTCGAGTTTTCTGCAACTTCACCGTCTACATGTTATTAGAGTCGAATTTACAGAGCTGATAACTCCCAGATTCATGTCATGTGGATAACAAGTCTAGAAATTCACCATGATACTAACCGCACCAAATTCAAACTCATATGAAGTAACATCCGGTCTACGTGCATTTGGCCAGTCGACTAATGTGCATTCGGTCAGTCGACTAATGTGCATTCGGTCTAGGGAAACTCATATGAAGTCTAGAAATTCAGCATGGTAACATCAGAGCACAGATTGGGTATAAACACTCGCCTCCGCAGGCATCTCACGCACAATTGACCCCACCTTCAAATTTCAATTCTCAGTGTCTGAACGGTGTTCATTCGGGTAGCCATCTAGTGGAATCAAATCTATATGCTCGCTGCTTGCTAGTTGCTAGTACTAACCCGGCGAGAAGCCGCAGCGAGCACTGGCTGGATTAGGAACGTGAGGTGAGACGGGGACAGGGGAAGGACATACCGCGGAAGCAGTGACGGCGAGAGCGACGAGGCCGCCGCCGCCGCCTGCGCACTGCGGGGAGGTGGAGTGGGCGGCGGCCACGGACGAGTGGTGGGAGCAGGCGAGGCCCGGGGGTGCGGCGGCTCTGGGCAAACCGCGCAAGAGGAGTTTCCGGGCGCGCGGCCGGAGGAGGCACGCGGAGGCACCGGTGGCCGGGAGCGTGAGGGTTGTGGAATGGCCGGGAAGCGGAGGCGACGACATGGGGAGCGCTGCGAGCTTGGGGTGTGGTGGAAGGGAAGCCGACTGGCTTGTCAGTCCCAGCGTTCCCCACTTCCCTTCCTCCTCCCTCCGCGCACATATGCTTGTAAATATAATCGGATGGTATTGGAGAGATTTTAAAATTTTTAATTTCAGATTTCTAAAGGAAAATTTCTTACCCATTGCTTTCTTACTCAGATTTCTAAAGGAAAATTTGAACCATTTACCATGAATTTCCTGCGAAATTCCTTATGAATTCAAGTCTCAACCAATGGGGTGGACTTGGTAACTGTGAAGAGCCTTTTTTTCAGCCTTGGAGCTTCTCTCATTGGCTTCATCCATCAGTTGCTCTATAGTCCACGTTTTTACATTTTAGATTTCAGTACGAAGAACGAAAAAATATTGTAGAACGCTATACTCTACTGGTACATCCGTACATGAGGTCAAAATTCTACAAGGCCTGCATCTTGCGGCTCTGAGAATCAACTTGGCCATGGACAGTGGGCTCTTCAGTGACGAAGTTTCCAATCTTGAGTAGCGCCTGAAATGCAGCACGGTTTTGAATTAGGGCAAAATTATTAACTGTGACCACAATGTAAAGTGTCAACTGAACATGAATGGTGGTATACCTCGATGGCGATATCGGTTGGTGTCAGCTTAGAAACATCACCATGGCCCTGCTTAGCTGCAATCTCTGCACAAATAAATGAAGTGTGATGCCATGTTAGTCAATGTTGTTTTATGCATGAAGGGGGCAAAAATTGACAGCGCAAGAACGGGGATAGTACCTTCAAGAGAAACTCTTGCATCGGCATTTGCATAAGCTTCGCCTCTTTGCTCCGCAAGCATGCTCAGTTTTGTGAAAGCCTGAAGCAAACTAAGTTCAGCTATTCGTGCAGACTATAGGGCAAAGTAGTAAAGATACAAGTAAATGGAAAGATAAGTGGATTTTCTATTGCAGCCTTCGCTAGCAACCTGAGTGCCTAACTAGCCTTACAGCTGTGACTTACGAAGTGGGTGATGGATGGGATCTAACTTATGCAAAAATTAAAACATAATAGTTTTAAGGATGAATATAAATACCGCTGTGTATGGATCGTCAGATGGCTGGTCTAGAAGAGGACGAGAGGCAGTCCCTACTTGAGAAATACGCTTCGCAAGTGCATCCAAAGGCACATCCAACCAAACAGATAGACCTTTCTTCATGTAATTCCTGATTTTTTAAGGAAATTAGGCAGAAATATTATTTTTTCTGAGAGCAAACAGCAAGGTCAAATCAGAAACAGGAGAAACCAAAGTTATTCAAGTACCAGTTGATTGGCCTAATAACAGCACCCCCTCCAGTTGCAACAACTAATCGCCGCATTGAGGACAAATCCCTCAAGACGCTACTCTGCAACACAGGAAAGCAGAGAAACAAGAAAATGTTATTCCGTAGTCATTATGGTTCATCATCATTACTGAAAAGACAATAGCAATTCAATGGATCACAAAAGAAAATAAAATTGTCAAAAGAGCAAAGAAAATTCAGCAAACATTACCTCATTCTCTCTGAAAAACGCTTCACTATGAACCTTAAATATTTGAGCAACGGAAGGCATGCCAACTGCTTGTTCTACCAACTTATCACTGTCAAAGCATGAATAGCCCAGAACTTCAGCCAAATCTTCCCCACCGTGCTCTTTCCAGAACCCATCATTCCTGCAGTAGGAACTCAGACTATCAATTTCTGAGGCAAAGACGACAGATCAATACTAGGTAAATGGACAGGTCCCAGAAGTTCAGAACTAACCAACTAGGTAAATGCACCGCCCATTCAAGTGGAACAGAACTTCTTCTGATTTTCTCTGCAGTTAAACGGGGATATATCAGAAACATGGCCAAAAGGCAAGGAAATTATGGTGGCACTGTCACATTTGATTTAATTCATATTACAACTTTAGCATACTATTTCTTTACCTTTAACAAGAGGGCCTCGTCCACTGAATCATGCAAGCTCTCACTGCCTACATAAGATGAGATAAAGAAAGCTAATTTGAGTATTTGACTGAATTACATATAAGATCTACTCATAGGTAGCTAGATTCAGATGTGACCGTAACACCTTCCAAGTAATCCACGGCAACAGATAGCTTAGTTGGTCTAAAATGCAAGAAAATATTTCCTACATGAAAAAAGTTGCCTTTTCCACTACAGCTTAACAGCACTCCCTTTTCCACGAAGTCCGTGTCTTCTTCATTACAATAACTCTACCATCCCAATCAGTATCGCAACTAGTACAAATCACATCAGTTCAGAGGCAAGAATAGTCTCCGGTTCATGTATTTGACCAAGTCAACCATCACCAACTACGAAGTTTCAAGTGTCAAAGCTCCATCCAACCCACAACGTTTACTCTAACTGGACAACAACCCAGCCATTTCCCCCACCAAACTCGCCAAGTTTTATCCTCCAGAAGTCAGAACACGACCCACACACATAGCGGCATAGCGCCAAGGAGAGACTCTGTTTTTTTTAACCGAATCAAATGCCAGACGCATGCCCACCTCCTAAATCGCACTACAACCAACCCTGAACAGATCATGGTATCATCGACCCGATCCGATCTCCCTAAATTCCCATCAACTCGTCGGGGAAAAAGTAAGAGAGAAAAACTCACCTCGCGATGCCCTGACGGAGCAGAGCGGGGCGACGGGTCTGGTCCCGCGAGCCCGCACAGCGACGGCTGCCGCTCCGGCAGTTGCTCCTCCAACCCGCAGCCTCTCCGCCCGAGCCTGCTTCTCCCATCCGGGGAACGCTCTCCGCCGCACAACGCCGGCCCCGGCGACACCGGCTCCAGGCGCGCGCGACGTCATCGCCATGCTCGCGCCCACCTCCATTCCAATAGGCTCCCGCGGCGCGGCGAGGTGGTACACGGCGGCTCGGGTGCGGGCAGCCTGCGACGCTGAAGGGAGGGGCGCGCGCGAGAGAGAGAGAGAGAGAGAGAGAGAGGGGACGATCGGACGGAGGGCGCGCGCACGGGTGGAGGGGGAGCGAACTGGTGGGGTGGGTGGCGCTCGAAAACAGCTGGGGCCGTGCTGCTTTAAATAGCGAGATCGGTGAAGGCGGCCAGCGAGGCCGCTGACGTGTCGCCCACTCACTTCGGGGTCGGAGACGGCTGTGCCCCTTCTGGACCGGGTTTTTTCTTTTTTGATAGTAATAATGATTTTTTTTATAAGGAGTTGATCGATTGGTTTGATCTTGACTCCTGAACATCCTTGTCAGAGCGTGGCATGTGACTGGATTTGTTTTTTTTTTTTTTTACTCCCAAGTCCCGCATGAGAAACGAGATTCGTGGAAGGTGATGTTGAATTTCTGCATAGCGTCGTGCGCTGTTCCGGATAACATCACACACACCTTTCACGTTTTGTGTTGTGTTTTGTTGTTTTCTTTTTGGTAACCACCGCTTTTGCGTGTTCAAAAGCCATGGCTTCACGAGTTTTTTTTTTAATTTTAGAATGTGTACCCGTTTAATTGTTCTATTATTTGCAAGAGAATTTAGATGCAAGCTAGTGGATGAAAATGATCGATAATGCACTTAGGTTAATTCCTGTGTGTTCCCAAAGTGTCAGTGTTTCATTTGCGTCGTGTGAGGATCTATTTGGTAGGTCCTCATGTATTTTGTTCTCTATGCGAGGTGGTATTTTAGGAGAGGTGATTATGTGTTTGAATGTAATTAACAATTCTCTAAGTAATTCTACAGGAGAAATGAATTAGTTTTCTCTCTCAGCACCATAGTTCATTTCAGATAACCATTCCACAAAATCAGATTATTGTCGGATTATGTGTGTGCCAGTCAAGGGGGGGGGGGGGGGGGGGGGGGGGACGAAAGAGAAGAGCAAGTTCTCAAAAATAAAAAACAAGAAGAAGAGTCGCTATATATTTGACTGTTTTTGGTGGATTAGGAGTGAGGGCTGGGCGCTGGCACACACATGGCCCATACATACTTATATATTTTTTTTCTTTGTATGAATGATGCACGCGTCCGCGCCTACGAATGCTGCGACTGCGAGAGCGGCCTTTCTCGCAAAAAAAAACACGTGCAATGTGGAGCGTCACATTGCCCCCTGCTGATGCCGGTCACAGGACGGGGTCAGGAAGCAGAATGGCTCCCAACTGCTACCGGGGCAGCTGCGTGCGTAGACAGCAGCAGCAAGCAAACGGCATCGGTCACGTACAGCGCACCACGGCACCTTTGACAAGCTAGAAGCTGCTGCTGCCGGAGACGCGAGGAAACCAGAGCGGAAATGCCAGCAACCGTGGCGAAATCTCAGAACCGGAGCTCCGTGGGCATGTACTATAACATTTCCATAAGCTGGGGAAAAATGTACCAAGGAAATGACGTACAAATACGCATTGCCTGCGTGACTTAAGATACCAGGTATTAGGCCGGTAACATATCAAAACTGTATGGAATTTGACGCAAATAGCTCTAGGACTACTTTTGGGGCTATTTACAGTTCGATCATGCCTCTCGGCTGGGAGCCCGTAACATTACCAGTATGGGGTATATTATGGAAACTTGGCATCTGATATGCCATTTTGCTACCAATACATGACAACAACACTGCTCTAATGACTCTGGGAACAAGGAGGGGCAAAGGGGGATGAGGAGCGAGCGGAGGCATACATCGAGCCACTACTGCTGGTTTCCTATGACTAAACTTGGGCTCACACGCTCCCCGTACAATGTGGGAGAACTTACTACAGGAGTATGTTAGTTGCCAAACCCGAATGGTGATTTGCTTCTACTGCCACCTTCCCCGTACTGCTCGTTCCATTTTCTTAGCTCGTTCATGCTTGTTGCGTCGAAAGCAACAGACGGGCTCACCTGCACAGGAAAAACAATCATATCTTGGGATGCATACACATCCTGGGAGAGATCTGCGCAAGTGAAGATACAGTATTTCACAATACCTTGGCCTTTGCTTGCACGAAGTCATCTAAATTCAGTGCCCTTAATGAAGTTTTCGTGCTACCGGTGTTTTCCTAAGAAAAGATGGGGAACAATGTGAGCAGACATGGAGCTTAAGGTCCATGTTTATGGTGATGAACAAGAATGCAAGTACTTATATCTGAAAGCAAGAACACACTACCTTGTTTTCTTGTTCTAGAAGTTCATGGACTGGCCTATATGCTGCAGCAATGCATAGATTCTGCAGAGAAGGCATAAAATGAGTGTATACACAGGAAAACAACAGCCAGTAGATATTTGTGATGCCAGAGAGAAGATCAGAAGAGTAAATGGAGGGCTTAAGCATAGTACCTTCAAATCACTCCCAGAGTAACCCTCAGTCACATTTGCAAGTTCATCGAAACCAAAATCTGGTTCCAGATTTTCTTTGGCAAGTAAAATTTTTAGAATTTTCATCCGATTCTTCGCATCCGGCAGGTCAACTAATATCCTATAAATTGATTGAACAATCATCATTTTACTAGCCAATCAAGCTTGAATATTTTTTAAAATGAACAAAAAATACATGCAGATCTTACCTCCTAGGTAAACGTCGTATTACGGCATCATCTAGATCAAAAGGGCGATTTGTTGCGCCAAGAATAAGAATTCTTTGGTTCTCTTTGGACCTTAGACCATCCCAAGCTGCCATAAATTCATTTCTCATCCTTCTCGTTGCCTCATGCTCAAAAGCACCACCTCTTGCACCAAGTAAGCTGTCGACCTGTCATTAAATCGTAACAGTATCGAATCATGAGGTAACAATGGAAATGTAACTAATTAAGAATGATGGAAACCCTCAGGATATCCTCTGCAATAATAACAATCATGTACTGCATTGAATTGAAGCAAACCTACCTCATCCACAAAAATTATAACAGGAGCCAGTCGACTAGCAAAGGAGAAAAGGGCCTTGGTGAGCTTCTCAGCGTCTCCAAACCACTGTTAACACAGACAGATGGGCAAAGTGAATAGAGGTGAGCAGCATCATTGTACACACGAGCTCTGTGATGAGAAGTCATGAAATTTCTATTTGCGGTATCTATTCCATATAGGGAGGCAAGTACACCAGCAAAAGAAAAAGAAGCAGTGCAAGTATCCGTAAATTACCTAATAGCATAACATTGCGCATGATTTTATAGGACTCTATGTGAAACAAAGAAAGGATACTTTCAGATAGCATAAAATTGATACATATTATGTTCAGTTGTCAGTTGCCACAAGAACGTGACTCATCAAACCATACAAAACAAAAGACTAGACATAAATAAAACTACCTTTGATGTGAGAGTAGAACCAGTTATGCTTATAAAATTTGCTCCAGCTTCTGTTGCAAGTGCCTTTGCCAAAAGTGTCTTTCCTGTTCCAGGAGGCCCAAAAAGCAATATACCTTTGCAGGGCTGAAGGTAGGTAAAAAATGAAAAGAACATGGTGAGTTAACACAAAGTTGAAAGAAAAGGTGCAAAATCTCACACATCATAAAGAGGAGTACATCTAAGACTGGGCTTATTTCCCATGAAGTCACCCATTACGTGTTGACATGCAAGTATGCAACTACTGTAGTAATAACTTGTTCCAATGATGAGAAGTCGAGTGAAGGCGCAAATACTATTCTAACATGAGTGGCTTAGACTGTAGAAAAAGATGCAGAAATACAAAAACAGTTAGTACTTAGGTTGTTTCTTCACTAGAACATTATTTTCCATGTTTAGCTGCAAACTGGCAAATATGTCATGAAGGCCTGTGCAGTAGGTTAAGTTAGGAATAAGTCAAAATTTAGGAATCTAAGATGGTTTATACAATCAAAAGGGAAGTGGCAACAACAAACACAGTTCACTACCAGAAATCCAAATTCATAAGGAAAATAGTACCCTTAACAGGTTCCCATGAGAAAAAAGCTCTGGCCTCCTCATTGGAAGAGTAACAAGTTCATCCAGTGTTTTCTTGACATCCTCAAGAGCACCAATATCATCAAACTTTACTCCAATTTCATTGGGAGGCACAACTGCTGAGGTGAAATTGCGCTCATACTCATCTTTCGCCAACATCTGCAATGAAGAAACCTTTTAATTTTGGGCAGTCCCAAAGTACAAATAATTTGCAGTTAGAAAAGGCATTGTCTTCCTGTAACGGGAAATCTCAAACTAAAAGTACCTTCACATTTTCATATGGCATCTTACTGAAAGCCTCCTGCTCCTTCAACCTCTCAATTGCTAGGTCCAGACTTGAAAAGGGGGAGAAAAAAAAGAGACAATAGCGTTAGTTAGTGCCCAGCCAAGACAAGTGGCCACTGCCATGACCACAGATACACTACCTTTCACGGGGAATGATCAGCCTGTCACCCTTTATGGAAGGATTAACTGATGATGATAAATAGTGATTCCTGGCCCATCCAACAACCACCTCTGCTCCTGAAATCAACAATACATATATAAACAGTAAGCACTGGTCCAGCTTCTGGCGACACCTTAGGATTGGGTTGAGGAGTTGCATTCGCTAGGAGGGAGAAATGGAAACTTTGATTTTATCATGTAAGGCCAATCATAAGGGGCTGCAACTACATAGTTGGGTCCATACTCAATAACTGACTGATCGTGTACTTGTCTGCTATAATTTTTTGCGGCAAGTTGTATTGTGGGAATTGCAGCACCATGGCAAGAGCATTGCACTTGGTTAAAAGAATGATTGGACCCATCAAATAAGAACGCATACCACCAGGATGGCAAACAAATAGTCTCCAACCAACTTCTGGTTGAAGTGATCCATTCCAAAGTATTCAGCGGTCAGCAGAATGTAAGTGATATCGTTCAGGCCAAAAGATATGACATGAATGTAAATATGGATACAGATACCATACATACTTTGTTTTGTCAAAGAAATACCCTCTGACTTGACATGCAATAGATCCTCACATGATAGCCCATGTTCTTCAAGCACCTATATTTATCAATCATGACATAAAGCTGGCGTTTCATTATAATGTAGGCCAAGAAATGAAAATCAACAGAGAGGACTGAAATTAGTGATTAAAACTCAGAAGCAATTCCAATACCTTGTGCAGCTCTACAAGGTTATGCCTTGAAATGATTATTTTTTTGTCCTCCTCAATCTGGTTATTGAAAACTCTCAGTTGCTCATCATCCTGAATATTGAATAGACAAGTATTAGTGTAAACATGGCTGAAGAGCTATGGCATTATTCAAACTAGAAAAGCATGTGGTGATCAAGTTATTGATGTAAAATAAATAGGATATGCCATTATCAGATTTCAGCAGGTGAACAAAGTCAACGCGGTTTCATATATCAACACTTTGAAAATAAACAAGTGATAGGATGTCAACTTACCTTTGGAAGTGGAATGAAGAATCTATTTTTGAAATGCTTCATTATGTCACTGGGCCTTGAAGACTTCCGTCCTTTTAGTGCCCGCTTGAAGGATGGTGACTGCATCTATTATTGCAATCCACCATGCAAAATGAACTCTTATCACACAGTCTAAAAAAGAGAAGAGCTACTCATACCAGTTTAAAGTAAAAAAAAAAAAAAAAAAAAAAAAAAAAAAAACAGGCCCTAGAAGGTTGCACAGCAAAGCAGGGAAGTGACACGCCGTGTATCCTTCTTTGTTTTCTTTTTCACCTATTTTGCTTTTCTGGCAAAACTACAGTCCAGCAATTGCCAGGGAGGCCATCAAGAAACACACGTTGCTCTAGTGCTGCACTTGGCACTGCAGTGGCTTTTGATGGCCCTTCTGCTTTGCTCCTGACTAATACTCTATCCAGTCACAAAAAAAAAAAGGTGTAGCTTTGGACATTCACAGTCACCAACACACTACATTGACTAATAATTACCAGTATGAAGTATATGAAAATGTAGCAAAGCTACAATATTAATAAACTATATTTAAAACCAATCTAGGATATCAATGGTCAAATTAAACATGTTGACCGAACACAACCCAAAACG
The DNA here is from genome assembly GCA_015476505.1 of Urochloa ruziziensis. Classification (NCBI taxonomy): domain Eukaryota; kingdom Viridiplantae; phylum Streptophyta; class Magnoliopsida; order Poales; family Poaceae; genus Urochloa; species Urochloa ruziziensis. The sequence goes on along the minus strand of CM027126.1, from coordinate 35,814,781 downwards.
ACACTCTTTTGTAACTGGAGGGAGCATAAGTTGACTGGTAATCCCTTTTAATAGCCGTAGTGGTAATTTTTTCTAGAATAGGTAGATTTCTTTGTACTAACCACACCTCAAGGCAATGCAGTGCAACAATAAAAGTTGGATGAAGGAATCTTGCAGACCTGACTGGGCAGCCTTATGCACCTACAGAACTAGAAAGGCCAGCTAGCCGGTGTTAACTTGGAAAATTCATTTTCAGGCCAGACAGACCAAGGCCATGCTTGCTAGCAGGAATGCAATGATAAAAAGCCCAGCTTGTACGCCAAGGATAAGAATAAATAGGCATTGCTTTTGCATTTTTTTTCTCTCTCCAAAACAAGCATGCCAGTACGACAAGCATAATGCTGCCTAGTTTACATACAATCCTGCACTACACTGGTGAATTATACAATGGCAACTGGCTATCAAAAAAATATGCTGTTATGCTAATAATATGGCCGCCATGTCAAGCACCCATCACGAGTCACTATTGTTGCAACTATTAGGACCAGAAACAATACATGGAAAAACAAAGTTAGTTAGGCACATTTTGCAAGGTAAATAAAATCTAGAGCTGAAGCAAATACATGAGTAACTGGAGGAATAAATATTTTCTGGACCAGTTGCACCAGGGAAAGATCAGAAAACAAGCATGTCTTCTTTAGCAGGTTAGTAAGAAAATTACCAGAGGAGACAGCATAGCCAGCTTATGGAACAGCGTAGTCCTCTGTGTTTATGCAAAACCCACATAAGAACCAACAAAAAATATATCTATATAATTGAATACAAGCAGACATGGCTACCAGAGCATTATTGGCTTACAGGATCTGTATCCTTAGGAGCTGCTGTTGGTGCCTTCTCTGTGTTCTGCCCACATATCAAAACTAGAGGTCCAGTAAGCTGGTCAAACATTTCCTCCAACTTTTCAACAAATTCTCTGCGTTTTGATTTTGGAACTGCTCTAGACAGCCACTGGGAACTGTCTGGAAAGTAAACGATGGCTGGTTGTAGAGACGGCAGTACCTATTTTTTAAAGATGGCATTATAGGCAAGTTTATTAAGCAAATCATAACAAGACAAAACACTTGTGAAGCTTGTCGATTGGACAACACACTGAGTGGTGAACCTATGCAAGCAGATGCATGTACACAGGAGAAAGGAATATGTCAAGATAATGCAAGTTATATACAAACAATTATTTCCAGACAAAATACCTCGCAAAGTGCTTCAATTGCAATATGCCAATCTTCCGCCTGAGTATCATGGTCATGCTCGATATCCTGAGCTAGAAGTACAAAAAGAAAACAATTCTAAATTGCAGACATGTCCAAACTTAATATAGCAATATGGATGTCTAAGACAAGAAGCATACCATCAACCCAGTAAACTGCTGGTTTAGCATTTTGCTCTTTGTTTGCTTCATCTTTGTCACCGTCAGCCACCTTCTCCTCACGAGGGTCAAATATAACAGCCACTTGATCACCATTGATCTCATAAACCTCTCCACGCTGTCCATTTGATAAAGTTCTGCAATTATAATAGATAAAAAAAATGTTCAATTATAAAGGATTTGTGCTTACAAATGTTGAGAGATAACACTGCATCCCCATTGGCAAAGGCTCGAGCATGCATTATAAGGACATACAACCGCGAAACCAAATCATCCATAAAAAACAATGTTGGAAATAAGGCTATAGCACGTGTATATAAGATTCTGCAGCTATGTATCACATATAAAACTAAGCACTATAAAAATACAAGCATTTCCAGAACAATCATGAGTCATGACATGTACAATTCACCCATTGTTTATTCAAGGTACAAACTCAACTTGAAAAGTGTAGCAAGCCATGTTAAAATGCATAAGTCCCTCAGCCCTCACAATCTGCCTAAGGACAGCAATATTGGTGACTAATGCCATGACAATGTGGAAAAATAGGCTGAACAGTTTTAATCTCAGATATTTATCCTTGTTGCCATTTTTTTAATGAGAAAGCTGGAAAAATAAAAATGAATTAACTTCTGATGGCCACTATAAAAAATTGATGTATCAAGGCACATAAAGCCCTTAAAAGAAAGTCAAAAATTCTTTGCCCTATTTTCTATACAAATACAAGAAAGACTTATCCACCCACCTGCCACTAATAAATGTATAGGCATTCTTTGAGCCATCTTGAGTAGGTACATTCCCCAAAATGATCCTGTGATTTGACATATATGATATGCATCATAATTAGTGTAAAAATACTAGATCAGAATGACAGCCCGTAAGACCATAACCATGCTAAGAAAAAGAAAAAGGTTGGCTAGCTAATATGAAGTACAAACATGTGGTAACATGACCTCCTAACACTCGTCATTTTCACCAGGATCATTGAGCATGCACGCACAAATAACAGAGAACACAGACAGGCATGGCACATGTAGATACATAAGACCACAAATGCACAAATGTGTTTGCAATCTCACTCTACAAAACCAATTGGGGTGCACCCATGTTTCTGCCTGAGCCTTCTGCTTGTAGTGCATCCAAATGCATAAACAGACATCTCACATAAACACAGCCCACACATTGAAATGCCTGTCAGATGGAAATTTTTTATATCATACAAACTCGCATTATTACAGCATACTACATTTATTTCAAGTGCCATAGATCAGATTACTGAATCAATGTGATTAGCTACGTTTAGAAAGAAAATGGGGTAGCTGGTGAAATGAACATAATATGTGGGCTAGACAGATCCATAGAGCGGCAATGAAAAGGATTTCAAAACAAATGTGGCGCGCAAAACCAAAATGAGGATAACATAGCTTTCAACAAGTACCTAGTATCTGCTTCAACAACCACTGATGCTCCAACGTATTTCACCCTATCTCCTGAAAACAATAATGAGAAAAGGTTTAAGTTAGCTATGCCATTCAGTGGTCAGTAACTTTTGTTGTAAGTGCTGAAAGAGTCCATCCTGAATTCCATGTTGCACAAGAGCAAGTAGAATGCACGTACAATTAACAGTACAGCTGTACTTTGTAGCTAGCTCATAAATTAAGCTTCAACACAAAGAGTCGCTCCATGGTATAACAGCATTAATGCAATACAGTGAAGTGTTTTTATGGTAAAGTGGTGCTTGCCTGCTTCGGTTCACCTTTACAGGGCAACTGTAGTGTGACTGGGTATGTGCCTGATCTAGGCCAACAGGAGATATCCAAAGCACAGATCATGGGCAACACATAAAAACAAAGGCCAACTTATTTTTGTGACATGACCATGTTAGATCAAAGCACTACGGCAGACCCTAGCCTACCAAATGCACTGGTTCCAACAGGAAATAACTACTTGCAAAATATGGTCAAAAGGCATTAATGCAAAACTAGCACATAACAAAGCACATCATACCACAGATTGGGGCTAAACACTTCGTTGTTATACAGTTTAGAGCCAGCTTGGTAAAAACACTCGTACTGAGAGGGAAAAAAAAGTGAAGTCATGTTACCCTTTCGAAGAGACTTCTTCTCTTCTTCAGACGACTCAGCAGCGCCAGATGATTCTGCTGCTGAAGAACTTTCTTGTATACCAACAACTCTCTGCAAGCACGAGCAGTGAAGGCAGAAATTATAAGGCAGAAAGAAAACAAATCAAAAGATTCAAAGAATCAAGAAAAGGCAGCTCAACAAGGATTAGCACTTGTAGTAGAAAAAAAGAAAACAGCACCACATGTTTAAATAAGATTAAATGCTAGTTTTACAAGCATCTTGTTGGTAGTCTAGAGGTCTCTCACTCAGACATTAGAAATAAATTGTTTAGATACATGGTGTAGGTAAAGGTAAAAGAAAACACTTTGTTTTCTAAATAGAATGAAAAGAACCAGATATATTGAGACAAGACATAGGGTAAGAATTGTCAGGCATCATTATTTTTGTTTTGCAGGTTGATAGAAATAGAAACCTTGGCAAATTCCTCAAGAGTGCATGGAACTAGCTTCTTTAGGTCTGCCACAGATTTAATAGAATCGTCATCATCACTTTCACCAGATTCCTCATCAGCTTCGCCATCCACCTCTGATTCTGAACCTTTATCCTTTGCACGATTATCCTCTTCCTCACTCTCTGAACAATCTTCACCACAATCCTACAAGGTCAGACATTAGGTTACACCACTAATCGAGATCTTAAGATTTTTAATATATCAGGCAGATTATATTACATATGGAGGAAGAACACTGCTGTCCAGAACCAATAATGGCACACGCATCTCATTGGCAAGCGCTCTCACAAATCTCTCCCGGTAAAGTTCTGTCCCTGCATTGTAGCAATAAAAAGAAAAATAAACATCCATATAGTCACACGGAAGCATATATTGATGAAAATATTAGCTCTATTCCTGATCAGTACCTGTCAAACTCTGGAGCAATATCCTCCCACTGGCGGACTGCAGCCCAGAACCATACTCCAGAGCAACAACCCTGAGCCGCAGGTGCGCTGCCACGCACTCGCTCAGCAGCTGCCTCACATTCTGACTGGCAGTTCAAAAGACGCAATGCAACTGAGTTAACATCGTTCGAACACAAAACAGCAAACAGGTGGTGTGCATACCCGGTGTTTGCCATGCTTTTTTTTCAAAAAAAAAAAACGGTGTTTGCCAATTGCCAATGCTTACTCGACGTAGTACGGGAAGCTGTTCCACGAGACGCCGGTCTTGTCCCACGGCACAGCGCGGCGCAGGAACTCGTTGCGAAAGCGATCCCGCCTGGTGAGGAACGGCGACTCCCGCCGCTTGCAGCCGGTGAGGAACCGGTCGCCGCTGAGCCACTCCTGCTGGTCCCTCTCCCCGAGCCGCGCGTGCTCCTGCTCGCTGCTTCTGCTGCTACCGCTTCCACCGCCACTACCCCCGCCGCCGCAGCCATTCCCCACCGCCTCCGCCTCCGCGCTGCCCACGCCCTCCTTCGAGCTGTAGAACCGGCACAGCCGCCGCCTCTCGCCGCACGGCCGCGGCGGCGCGCCGAGCCCCCGCACCAGCGCGCCGCCACCCCCGCTGGAGACCGCGGCGGCCGCGGGGTTGGCGGCGGGCTCGCGCCAGAGATGCGGGCGCAGGAGGCAGCGCAGCCGCATCGCGCGATACATCGCGGGGCGAGGCGAGAGATCCGCGGCCGCGAGCGGGCTAGTAGGTTTCGGGTACGCGCATGCGGCGGCGGCTGGTGGTGGATTGAGAACTCTGAGCGCCTGAGCCGTGACCGGCGGCGGCGCAATCGCAATGGCGGGGAGAAGTGTCGTCGTGATGCGTGAGCGTGATAGGCTGCGGCGGAGGCCGAGGGCACGCCGAATTCTGTGGCTCGCGTTGGAAGGTTGGTGGTTGGGCCGCAGTTGCGGACAGAATGGAAGATGTGGGCCGTGCATATTGGATCGCGGGCTGAGTTTGAACCCTGTTTAGAGTTTTCATTTTTGACATGTCCGACATGGTTAAATTGGTAGTGGTTGATGACCGTGGCCTGTGGGCAGCAGAAATGACAGTGATTGCGGTGTGTTGCGCAATTCATTATGTAAAGGTATCTGTTTTGCACATGGACTGATGAACTCAAATTTGTTTCACAGAGCAGCGTGTACACCAATATTACACGAGTTTCGTTTTTTAGAGTCAGTATACCAGGAACTCAAGCAATTTGAACCGCATTATTTTCTAGCTCTGTCACCGCCATTTAACACACTTCCCGTTCTCTTCCATGAATCAGAGGAAAATACCTTTCAAAAATACAACTGGTTATGAACAAATCTAACCTGTGGACATAAGAATTAAGATACATGTCCTCTTGGTACTGAGCTGTACCAGCTGTAAATGCAACAACTATGAATATTGATCTGAAATATTGAATACTTACAAAGCATGCTCATTTCTTTATGCTGTTTCTTTGATTTGATCCCTTCTTTCAGTACTTTGACCACCTAAATTCTGCATACTGTTCCTCATTGTTAAGCTCTTTTGGTGCCAAGTTCATATCTAAGAAACTTCAATCATCCAAACATTATCTGGATTTGCATAGGTGAACCCATCATACAATATGTTAGTACCAAAACATAGCAGAAATAGTTTTCCGATTGAAATACATGACAGTGATGCCTCTAGTACCAAGAAAACTCAGGTCCGTGATATTCATCATTTAACTAGTACTCCCTCCGTATCGAAATACTTGTCGCCGTTGATTTTTTTTGAAAACTTTGACCATTCGTCTTATTCAAAAAATTATTGTAAGTATACGAAAAGATAAGTCAAACTCAAAATTCATTTGATGATAAAGTAGGTCATAAATAAAATGAATGATATTCGTATAATTTTTTGAATAAAACGAATGGTCCAACGTTGCGAAAAAAGTCAATGGCGACAAATATTTCGATACGGAGGTAGTACATGGACTCAATCCTCTTTCATCACAACATAAATGGAGCTATAACTACATTTACAAGAGCAAAAAACTTGTCTTATTGCATGCATAATTCTCTAGTTTTCTTTCCTCAAGGTTATCCCCCATAAAACAAACAATATAAAATGAACTCTTGTGCTAGCAGAACTTCCTAATTGCATTAGCCATCCAGTTAATATTGCATACTGTTTCTTTATATAACTGTACACCTAAGGAACAGTCCTGCAAAAAAGATTCAGATTCCAGTAGGATAAAACAGTTGGTGGAAGCATCAAAATATAATGATAATTCCATTTTACACACTGAAATTTCATACCTACCACCAATACGTTTGACAAGAAAAATTGTCAGGCTGGGTGTGTTGCCTCCACCCCTCCCTTCCTCCGCTAATATATGTGAGCCCAAATGCAGCTTTGAAGAATTTTGCGGGTTATGACACTATCAAAGACAGATGCATTACCTAGCAGTACCAAGTAGATTGGTCCCATTCAGTACCATAGGCTTAAAAGACCAAGTCTTGCTTGAAGACTACTGACTATAAGATACTTTTTTCAGACCCAAATTTCAGACAATAGAACTGAAACGATGCAAATAGATACAAATAAAACTTAATTCATGAGTGGAATTCTCATGGTAAGTTGGTAGTAGTAACCCATGATATGGTTGGGATTGGGAATCAATAATGTAAAGAATCTACGAATGTGGAAAACTTTGCTCAAGTCCTTTGATGGAAAAAATCAGTAAAGCACTGTCTGCATACACCTTAGCGTTCTTCCTAGTTCCATACTTGAGTAATGGAGTAATTCTAGTTGCAAGCTATGGTCCACTTGGTCTCTTAGACGTAAGTATGAGCAATATGTAAAAGTGTTTCGTTGTCACAAACCTTGCAGGACTGTGAATATTCGAGCAACTTCAATTCCAAGCTTGCAGTGCGCAATTTTTTCCTTCTGCTTCCAAGATGTTCCTCAAATTGATAGGCATGCCCAAGAGCTTGTAGTGCAAATGTAAGTAAGCCCGATCATCTTCTGAGAACATGTTGATGTGGTGAAGGGTGAACCTCAGCAGTAATAATCAAGTTCGCAAGTTATCCATTTTTTTAACCATGCATTGGACTAGAAATGCAGTCACCTCACCTAACCAATATCCAGGAGCTCATGACTCATGAGTCTGCAAATGATCAGTGTGCCAGCATTTTACCAGTAATCCCTGCAGGAACACTGTCCATCTTCAAACCGGTGGAATCTAGCCCTGTCCCGGATGATTATTACTCGACCATAGGCTTTAGAGATAAGTTTCGCCACCACATGACAATCTCCACATATTCGGAGATTTTTTATCACTCGAATGGTCTCCCCAGGTGGTGTAGAAATTAACCCAAATGCAATGGCCAGCTTTTCGCTATGGTAGCTCAACGCGTACTGCTTCTCCTCCTCCCCAATGTCATGTAGCACATTGCTCGTTTCTGGCTCATATCCCAGTTCACTAATTCTTGACACAATGTCATCTAGTGCTCTGTATATCTCCCTCCACCTGAGGTGCTCTTTGTCACCATTAATAAACTTATGCATTACACCATCTATTTCTGTGTAGCTGAAGCCAGGAACTTTCCTTACATCATTGCTTCTCATGGTGTCACGAACTCGGCCAACATCCGCCCACCGGGCCTTGGATGCGTACACATTGGAGAGGAGCACGTAGTCACCATCAACATTAGAACCAAGCTCAGCAAGCTTTGTGGCAGCCAACTCTGCTAGCTCCACATTTCCATGCATCTTGGCCGCACCGAGCATTGTCTGCCAGAGGACAATATCTGCTGGAAATGGCATACGCATAATCATATCATGTGCCTCATCAAGGCGCCCTGCACGGCCAAGAAGGTCCACAACGGTGCCATAATGCTTCATATTGGGAGGAACCCGCATGGAATCGAAAACCCTGCGCCCTTCATCAACAAGCCCAGCATGGTTGCACCCACCCAACACAGCAAGGTAAGTTACTTCGTCTGGCTCAATCCATGTCGGCATTTCATCAAACAACTTCAGTGCATCTGCCCCGTGCCCATGAGTGGAAAGCGCCTGAATTGTAGCATTATATGACACAAGCGTCCGGTCTTCTAGCTTCATGGCATGGAACACCTCGAGAGCCCGGCTCAATGAGCCACACTTGGAGTACATGTCGATAAGCGCGTTGCAGACACGAACATTGTCCTCAGCGCCTATTTTACAAGCAAACTCGTGCACGCCCAACCCATCCTGTAATGCTCCAAGCTGTGCACATGCAGAAAGTGCAGCGACAATGGTCACATCATTTGGCTCCTCCCTTGGCAGCAACTCCGGGAAGCTCCCTGCCAACCTATGGAACAGCGCCAACGCGAGGTTCGGCTCTGTCCCCTGCGCTAACCCCGCAAGCAGCGCGTTCCATGTGGCCACATCCCGGACGGGCATTTCATCGAACACCTTCCGCGCGGACAGGAGGTCGCCGCACTTGGCGTAAGAGTCGAGCAGCGTGGTCATCAGGCGGACGTCGGCAGCCACGCCGAGGCGGACGAGGATCGCGTGGAGCTGGACCGTGGCGACCGCGTCGGAGCACCGGGCGGCGGCCTTGAGCGCGAAGGAGAGGGAGAGCGCGTCGAGGCGGGGCCGCGGCGGCCCGGGCGCGGGGAGGAGGCGGCCGGCGAGGAGGAGGAGAGAGCGCGCGGGCTGCGGGGACGCCGCGAGGCCCCGGAGCGCGGCGTTGAGGTCGTTGGTGGCGGGGGTCGGGAGCGAGCGGAGGAGGAGGAGCGCGTAGGGCAGCGCGGCGTCGTGCGGCGAGAGCGCGACGCGGTCGAGGAAGCGTGCGCGGAGGGGTGGGGAGGAGAGGAGATGGCCCGAGGTGAGGAGGTGCGCGTGGAACTGCTTGTACTGGGAGAGCGTGGCCAGCCGCCGGAGAAGGGACTCCAGCTGCTGCGCCGCCGCCGCCGCCGCGGCCGTGGACGGCGGCGCTGGTGGCATTGGGCGGTCCTGGACCAGTCGATGGTCAAATGGACCTTTTTGGTCAAACTGCCTAGTACGCAGCCCATCTCCTGGTGCCAAGCTGGGCTTATACCACTCAAGCTTTTGAGGCCCATGTTCTTTAAAGCCTGCTTGCGTCTGAGGCCCATTTCCTTACAGGCAAAGGAGCCAGCAGGCGTGCATATCAATTTGAAAAGACTTGTCTTCCAGTAGACAACTAGTGGTGGTTTCTAATTGCTGGGATAGGTATAATTGGGTCATACTCCCTCCGTTCCAAAATAGATGTCATTCTCGCTTCCCGAGAAGTCAACATTTTCAAAATACCGGCAATTATATATTAAAATATATAGATATTTATGTTAAGTAATTAGTATCATTGGAAAGATCTTTAAGTCTAGTTTTTTAACAAATTTATTTGGAGATGAAAATGTTGTACGTTTTTTCTACAAATCTAGTCAAAGTTGAGAAAATTTGATCGGCACGCATCCCATAACGTCATCTATTTTGGAACGGAGGGAGTAAAGGATTAGACGATCCTTTGGTGACCTGGAGCGTCCACTTAAGAGGGTTTATTGTCTGACTTAAATGTTCAGATGTAGAGTGAGGGAGGGAGATGAGTCCAACAAGTACAGTCTCCAGATGTATGGTCGTATGGAAAAGAAGAGGGTGTACGAAAATGTTCCTGTTCCTTCATATGGTGCTGTGTTTGGAAAAGGCAAAATAGCCAAAGTAGCCCTTGAACTTTGCACAAGGGTCAGTTTCGTCCCCGAACTTTCAAAAGGGTCGATCTAGTCCCTCAACTATTCATTTTGGGTCAAAAACGTCCCTGTGCTTGTGTGGCAGGCATGAGATGAAGGTGAAATGTCATTTTTGCCCTTGGTACAAAGAGTTTTTTTTGTGCTTCTCATCTTCTTCCTCGTGGACTTTGGCAGCCGACCTCTCCGAGTTGTTGTTTGCCAGCCCCACGTCTGATGCCCCAGCAACTCCTCCGCTTCGCCTTAGGGATGAAACCTGCTTTGACGAAACCTTCGACCAGCCAGAGCAAGTAGTGAGCTACACGAGCGTTCTAGTCCGTGGATATGGAATTATGGAGCAAGTAGTGAGCTACACGAGCGTTCTAATCCATGGATATGGAATTATGAATTGATCATTTGAGACAACGTAGCTTTACTTTTGTAATTGGTTAGGCCGTGGATGTGGAATTATGGATTGGTCATTTGAGGCAATGCAGCTGTGCTTTTGTAATTAGTTCGCCTACACTAGCTCGCTCAGTTGCACTGTGTACACACGCGCCGGCCACAAGCTGGGCGCTAGCCGGCTGGCCGCTGGGAGGCTAGAGCGCGCGCTCCGTGCTCGGCACCGCACTGATGCTGCACACCGGAGTAGACCAGCGTCCACGACGGAGAGCAGTGGGAGCTGGCCGAGCAGCAACTCGGAGGGGTCGGGCGCCGGCTTGCACGAGGAAGAGAAGATGAGGAGCACAAGAAACTTCCCAGGGGCAAAAATGACATTTTACCTTTGTCTCATACCTGCATGGACGTTTTTGACCAAAAACGAGAGTTGAGGGATTAGATTGACCTTTTTAAAAGTTTAAGGACCAATCTGACCTCTTGTGTAAAGTTTAGGGACTACTTTGGCTATTTTGCCTTTGGAAAACTTTTGGATATTTTTTGGACGTGGGAACTGGGAAGGGTCCCCGACTTCAACTGATGAACCTATTGAAGTATTGCTTTGCTTCCAAAGAAATTTGTGTTCTCTCAAAATCAAAATATGGATCTATTAGTTTTTTTCCCAGTTTCTCCATGGGCTTTGAGAAGGTATCTCAAGTGGTCTCATTCTTTTGTGTCATCTTTCTATTTAGCTTCTGATTTAGCAATTACCTAAATTTGTTCTGGACTTATGAGTTAGTTCTGGTGGCCTAAATTGTGTTGCTGGCAGTAACAGTGGTGATGCAGAAAATTCTTAAGGTGTTTTCAAGAAAAAACCGAGATTCTCCCTCTCGCTCCATCCCTCTCCAAATGCATAAAGTCAGAAGCGAAAAAATTGAAGTTGGTTATGATGTGAGGTTGTGGCCGCTTACCCTTGCCTTGGAAAACATTGATGTAGGAATTAGAATTCAGTGTTGGCAAGAGTGGATGTTTAGTCTTAAAGAGTTGGTAGGGGTGAACCAGCGTAGACCAATGCGCGACAAATTTTGGTAGGGGTGAACCAGCGACAGCGTAGCCTACTTTCTACTCTCCCACTTACTTAGTTACTCGTACTTGGGACGATGTAGACCAATGCGCAAGCCACTAGTCTTGGCCAATGGCCATACCTCAAAGTCTCCATAATAACAGATTGGCAATTTGTTAAATGTTAACCGGTGCGGTTAAAATACATACACAGTACTCGGCCACACGTACTTAGTGTTGTTACTACTTGTTTTTTATCTTCACAATTTCTAGCTTCACCTTTTTTTTCACTAAGATCCTTCAGATTACATACAGTGCCTTCAGAGTTCAGAACACTGTAAAAAGACATAACTGGACAGAGTTTACCGATGAAGAGAACAGGAATTTGTCTGTTATCGACTGATATTGACTTGCATTGCTTGGCCAGAATAAATAAAATGACTAATGGAGCAAAGGGTGATGACTTGACCAGCGAACACCAGCACACCAGTGACATCCTCGATGAGGAAGAAGAGGAATGGGTGGTCAGCGACAAAATCAACAGGAGGATCATCCGACACGCCAAAACCCTCCTCTATCACTGCCACCGTGGCTGCAGCCGCCACGGTTCCCTCCTCGTCGACGTTGAGGAAGCATTGGTGGGCCACGGACGTCACAGCCATAGCACTACGGGAGAAAACGACTTCGGTCTCTCTCCCGGAGCCGATACTAAAGGGGACCTTTAGTACCGGCTCCAGGCAACAGTGGCCAAAAATTGCCAAGTTAGTACCGGCTGGTAATACCAGCTAGGACTAACGTGCATCAGTGTCCCCACCCACCAACGGGCAGATGACACATTAGTACCGGCTGATGTTACCAGCCGGTACTTACTTGACCGTGCCAAGTTAGTACCGACTGGTAACACCAGCCGGTACTAAATGTCAAAGTTTAGTACCGGCTGGTACTAACTTGGCACGGCTATATCAGCCCCTCTTCTTCCTCCCCGAGCTCAGACCGAGCTCGAGCTTCTTCCTCTCTCCATGGCTTGCTAGGGGGGAGTTTTGCCCATTTTTTCAAAATTTGTGAGTATTTCACTCATCTAATTGCGTCAAAGGTTAGCAACTTCATCCTCTCTTCTTTCGCGGTGTTTATTTTTCGTTTTATGGTTTCTACATAGAGAAATTAGTGATTTTAGGATGTGAGAGAATGTGCATATTTTTTTTATTTGTAGATATGTACAATCGATTCGTTGAGTTTTAGAGAAGGTTTAGCAGATACTATGTATATGACATGTTTAGAGTATTTTTTAAAGTTATTTTATAGTGACATTTGTACATATTATTAATCTAATTTTTTTTTAAATATGTCATGTCTTTTTTATTTGTACATATTATTTGTATATTAATTTAATATATGTGGAATTGACTATTTCAATTTAGAGAAAGTGTTTACTATTCTGGTTTAGAGTTACTTTTTTTGAATTATTTTGCAGTGACATGTTATTATTCTGGTTTTTTAATTTTAATTAGAAATGTTATGTAATCTTTACTTCTAAGTTAATTTGGCATGGTAATACATTTTGAAGAAAATGTTATTCTTTTGTTGAGAAATAAAAGGCTCGTGGTCATATCAATATGGTTCCGCCGGAGGTAGTGGTACCAGTGATGGTGATCGAACGGGAAGGGTAAAACTCCAGTAGTACCTAAAGAGAAATCGAAAAAACCAGGACCTTGGTGAAAGCACAACTTTCTTTCTTACAAAAGAAACACGAAGAATGTGTTGCAAGGGGTGAGGAACCTGGTTTCAATCTTGAAGATCTGTTGCGACGCTACGCTCCATCACCACCAAACCAAGTTCCACCATCTGACGCACCAGGAAAAAATATATCAGAGCATCCTAAGGATGGTTGAAGATCTAAGCCGTGTTGCATGTTGGAAGTGGAGAAATTTATGTTGTTTTGAATAAATTATGTTTGTAATGTTTTATTTTTGAACCTTGATCGTGTTGCATGTTTGAAGTGGAGAAATTTATGTTGCTTTGAATAAATTATGTTTGTAATGTTTTATTTTTGAACCTTGATCGTGTTGCATGTTTGAAGTGGAGAAATTTGTGTTGCTTTGAATAAATTATGTTTGTAATGTTTTATTTTTGAACCTTGATCGTGTTGCATGTTGGAGTTTTGGAAATATATGTTTATGTTCAATAAATTGTGCAGATGGACCGGCAATGGATGCACGGCGGCCGAGCCACATCAGCGTGGATTAACGGCCTCGAATCTTTTCTCAATGCAGCAGAGGCCAACAGATCACCAAAGGGTTTAATGTTCTGTCCGTGCACTGTTTGCCAAAATATGAAGGAATATAAGAAAACGGATACTCAACGTTTGGACCAAACATGGTAAACATGGAGTTATGATGGAAGATAATGAAGAAGATGATGATAACAATGACATTCCAGACTAGGCATTTTTTCATGAAGTTGGTGGCTTTCAAGATGAACCAATGGACGAGCGTGAAGCAAATGTTGCAGAAGAGGAGCCACCAGACGAGTTAGGTCAGGTGTTGCTTGATGCACATAAAGACAGTGAAACTGTGAAGGAGCAGAAGAAGTTTGAGAACATGTTGGAGGATCACCGAAAGCTATTGTACCGTGGTTGCAAACCTGAGCAGAAGAAGTTGGGTACAACGCTGGAGATGCTGAAATGGAAGGCAACTAATGGTGTCACCGATAAGGGATTCAATGAGCTATTAACCATTGTAAAGAACATACTTCCTGAGGGTAACGAGCTCCCGTTGACAACATACGAAGCTAAAAAGATTGTTTGCCCACTTGGATTGGAGGTACAGAAGATCCACGCATGTCCTAATGATTGTATCCTGTATCGCGGCAAGGAATACGAGAACTTGCAATCTTGTCCAGTTTGCAAAGCAATGCGGTATAAGATCAGGTGAGACGATCCAGGTGATGTTGACGGGCAGCCAGTCAAGAAGAGAGTTCCTGCAAAGTTGTTGTGGTACTTCCCTATAATATCACGTCTGAAACGCTTGTTCAAGAACAAAGATAACGCTAAGTTGATGCGGTGGCACAAAGAAGATCGTAAGGAAGACGGTATGATGAGACACCCCACAGATGGGGCCCAATGGAGAATCCTTGACTGAGAGTACCCTGAATTTGATAAAGACCCAAGGAACATAAGATTTGGTCTTAGTACTGATGGGATGAATCCGTTCGGTGAGTTTGGCTGCAGTCATAGTACATGGCCAGTGCTGCTATGTATCTACAACCTTCCTCCTTGGTTGTGCATGAAGCAGAAGTTCATCATGATATCGTTGCTTATAGAAGGGCCAAAAGAACCTAGCAATGACATTGATGTGTTCCTGCAACCCTTGATTGATGATCTCTTACTGCTATGGAAGGAAGAAGGCATACAAATTTGGGATGAGTATAAACAGGAATCTTTCGACCTTCGAGCTTTGCTTTTCGTAAACATCAATGATTGGCTTGCACTTGCAAAACTATCGGGACAATCAAAATGGGAGATTGCGCCTGCACCCACTGTCTAGAAGAAACAGATAGCGTTTACTTGAAACATTCTAAGAAATGCATATACATGGGCCATCACTGATTCGTTCCTGCCGATCATCCCCTAAGAAAAGAAGGGAAACATTTTCAAGGACAGTCCGAAACTCGTCCTAAGCCTTTGTTTTGTAATGGAAAGCATGTGTTTTCGATGATCAAGGATGTGAAGATGGTATTTGGAAAGGGTCACGGTAGCCAACCTGTTCCTAAGGATGACCATGGACATGCTCCAATGTGGAAGAAAAAGTCTATATTGTGGAACCTACCTTATTGGCAAGTCTTACAGGTTCGCAACGCAATTGATGTGATGCATCTGTCGAAGAATCTTTGCGTGAACATACTAGGCTTCCTAGGAGTGCATGGTAAGAAGTCTAAAGACACAATGACAGCAAGACGCGACATGCATGAGCTGACACAACGACAAGGCTTGGAACCCGAAAAGAGAGACAAAGGATGTCACTATTTGAATCCTGCCAGCTACAATCTCAGCAAAGAGGAGAAGGAAAGTATGTTTGCTTGCTTGAACAGTATCAAAGTCCCGACAGGATACTCCTCAAATATACAAGGCATAATAAATGTGAAGGAGAAGAAAATCCTAAACTTGAAGTCTCATGACTGCCACGTCCTGATGACACAATTACTTCCTGTTGTACTGAGGGGTGTTCTACTGGAGAATGTAAGGTTGGCAATCGTAAAGCTTTGTGCGTTCATGAATGAAATTTCACAGAAGGCCATAAATCCAAAGAATCTAATAAAGCTACTGAAAGACATTGTCGAATGCCTTGTAAGCTTCGAGATGATCTTTCCACCTTCCTTCTTCAACATAATGACACACCTGCTGGTTCATATTGTGAATGAAATTACTATCTTGGGTCCTGTTTTTCTACACAATATGTTTCCTCTTGAGAGGTTCATGGGAGTCTTGAAGAAGTACGTTCGCAACCGTTCACGGCCAGAAGGATGCATTGCCAAGGGCTACGTAACAGAGGAGGTCATTGACTTTTGCATTGACTTTATTCCTGACCTCGATCCGATTGGGCTCCCAGTTTCACACCATGAGGGGCGACTAAAGGGAAAAGGCACACTGGGAAAGAAATCTGTTATGGACATCCCGTATAGTGAAATGAGCAAAGCAAACTTCACGGTTCTAATTAATTCATCCAAGGTGGCTCCGTATATTGACGAGCACATGAATATTTTACGGTCCGCAAATCCAGAGAAAAATCTTGGTTGGATTACTTGGCAGCATATAAAAACTTTTGAAGACTGGTTCAGGAGAAAATTATTGGGGAACGACACAGTTGATCAAGAAGTTCAGTGGCTGGCTAGAGGACCATCGAACACAGTCCGTCGATACCAAGGGTACGAAATCAATGGGTATACATTTTACACAATAGCTCAAGACAAAAAAAAGTACCAACCAAAATAGTGGTGTCCGTATGTGTGTAGGAAATAGTATTGAGAAAAAGGACAACTACTATGGTGTCATAGAGGAGATTTGGGAACTTGAATATGGACCCATAGTCGTGCCTGTGTTTCGTTGCCAATGGGTGGCTGGAGGAGCCGTAATCAAGGACCGGTATGGGATGACCACAGTGGACCTTCTGGAAACTGGATATAAAGATGATCCATTCGTTCTAGATAGAGATGTGACACAAGTGTTCTATGTGAAGGACATGTCAAGCAAACCGAAGAAAAAAACCACTGATAAGTCACAAAACAAGCCTGAAAATAAGTCAGAAGATGAGCCGAAACGGCACATAGTTCTTCCAGGTAAAAGAAAAGTTGTTGGAGTTGAGGATATTTCAGACAAGTCAGAAGATTATGACCAGATCGATGATGGTCCTCCATTTTCAGTTGATGTTGACCCCAGCATCCTCTTATCTAAAGAGGACACGCCTTACTTACGTCGCGATCACGTCCAAGGAACTTTCGTCAAAAGAAAGATTATCCACAATGTAATAGATAATGATGAGTAGTTTTAAGTTATGTAATAATGTTAGAACTGTGCCATATTTGTCTCAATTCTTGATACTGTTCGTGCAATTGTGACACAATATCATCAAAATACAATATTATATTTTTGCATGGTAGAAATATTTTTTACTTCCATTAATTTCGAATTACTAGGATCGTTGAAACAGTAAATTAGAAACAACTAACAAAGTTTTCTTTAAATTGATGAAATCATTGTATAGAATATTACTGATAATAGTGTTGTGTATTTTTGCATGGTTGAAAATGAGATATTTTCGACTTATTACGAATAACACAAATATAACCACGTGTATACCCTATTAGTTAGACATAATTGCTACTAATTGCTAAAGGTACTTATTGTGCTAATTAATATTTTTGTTGTGTGCCTATAATTAACAGTATGCTAACAAATTTAATTCTCTAATTTTTACTTTATTGTGCTAATTATATAGCATAAAATAAGTATAAACATAATTTTATAAAAAGAAAAATGAAAAAGAAGAGAAAATGGGCGAGACAAGTTAGTACCGGCTAGTCCCCCTAGCCGGTACTAACCTGTCTCCCCAATTTTTGATTCCCGTGCTACGTGGCAGGTTAGTACCGGCTGGGGGACTAGCCGGTACTAAGTTGTGCAGATTAGTACCGGCTGGCCTCCCCAGCCGGTACTAATCTGTCCCCGTGCCAAGTTAGTACTGGCTGGGGAGGCCAGCCGGTACTAACCTGCCTCCCCGTATAAAACCCCCTTCTTCTTCCTGGCCAACACTTAGCGATAATCACGTCGTCCATCATCATCTCCTCCCTCGCGCCGTCTCCGCCGCCCTGCCCTTCGTCGTCGTCCCCGCTGCCGGCGCCCGCGTCCCCCACGCCCCAGCGCCACTCGTCCCCGACCGCGCCCCCCTGCCTGCCCCCCGTCGTCGATCCCCGCCGGCGCTGGCACCGCGCCCCCCACAGCCGCACGCCCCGGCCGCACCGCACCTCCCCGCGCCCGACGACCCGCACCGCTCCGGGCCTCCCCTCGCCCGACGCCCCGCGCCGCTCGTCGTCGACCGCCCCCCGACGCGCACGTCGTCGTCATCGCGATCGCCGCCGTCGTCCCCACGCCGGCGCCGCTCCTCCCCGCACTAGCGCCGCCGCCGTCCCCCGCGCCTGAGCCGCTCCTCCCCGCGCCAGCGCCGCCGCCGTCCCCCGCGCCGGAGCCGCTCCTCCCCGCGCCAGCGCCGCCGCCCCTAACGCGCCAGCTGTTCGATCGGTATTGCCCAGCGCTGACGTCAGCGATTTTTTTCATTTTTTTATGTAATAAATATAAAAATATTAGAAAATAGTAGAAAATGCTACAAAATAGTAGGAAATGCTAGAAAATATTAGAAAATGCAAGAAAATCAGCACGACGACAGCGCTTTTTTTCATTTTTTATGTAATTAATATAGAAATATTAGAAAATAGTAGAAAATGCTAGAAAATAGTAGGAAATGCTAGAAAATTAGTGGAAGATACTAGATAATGTTTGGACATGTAACGTGCCCAGTGCTGACGTCAGCGTTTTTTTTTCATTTTTTTATGTAATTAATATAAAAATATTAGAAAATAGTAGAAAATGCTAGAAAATAGTAGGAAATGCTAGAAAATTAGTGAAAGATACTAGATAATGTTTGGACATGTAACGTGCCCAGCGCTGACGTCAGCACTTCACAGTGCTGACATCAGCGCTTTTTTTAATTTTTCTTTTCATGTAATTAATATAAAAATATTAGAAAATGCTAGAAAATAGTAAGAAATGCTAGAAAATTAGTGGAAAATACTAGACAATGTTTGAGACTTAATATTTTTTATTGTCAGTGAAAATGGATCCTTTCAATAACAACGAAGACTACATGCATGAGATCATTCGAGGTGGCGGTGGCTCGTACGTACCTCCCGTTGAGAATGAAGAAGAACCTGAGGACGATGGCAGGCAGTATTTGAACTTGAATTCTGATGTGGAGGGAGATAGTAATCAGGAGGAAGATGGTAATCATGAGCAAGGTAGTGATGAGGAGGAAAATCAAGAAAATGCTGAGGAAGTCGTGGTAAGACAAATCTGATTCTATCTATGTACATACATTCAGTATTATTTTTACATGTATTAATTAGTTGATATATATTTTTGCAGACAGCAGAATCGATGAAGAAAAAACGGAAACGTGGATCTAAGAGGAAGATGGAAGGTCATACGACCATCACGGCAGTGGCTGATAACGGCGAGCCGACACACCCTCCTGGCGTCAAGACAACGTTTGTAAATCATGTGGGTGCTCTTGTGAGGGAAAACGTGCCCATAAAGTACAGGCTATGGAAGAGAATGAAATCAAGTGACAATGAAGAAGATATTGTTCCACTTTTGGAGATAGCTATGTTATGGAAAGAGATAAAGGATTATTTCTTCTTTCCGGAGGGAAAAGAAGATAAAGTGATGAAATGGGCTTTTCAGAAGATGGCTATTCAATTCCAGACCTTCAAGAAGAAGTTGGTTTGAGAGTTTATCAAAAAGGATCTTACTCCAGATTTCGAGAAACATTACAAGAACCAACGACACTGGTGGAATGAATTCGTGCAGAATAAGACGTCGGCAGACAGCGAGGCACGATCACAACAAGCCAAAGAAAATTCAAGTAAAAGGACAAGCTGCCATAATCTAGGGCCTGGCGGTTATGCGGTTGCGATTCCGAAATGGGAAAGGATGGAGGCAGGTCTAATTGAAAAGGGGATCGTACCGCAGACCTTGTGTTGGCCAAAACGAGCAAGATATTACTTCTATGCTCATGGAGGCACAATAGACCCGGATACTGGGTTGTTTGTGACTAGCGATGCACTATGAGAGGCTACCCAAACACTCCAAGAGGCAATGAGGCGCGTGGAAGATGGAACTTTCTGGCCAAACAGAGAGAAAGACGAGCTGACTTACACTCTTGGAAATCCAGAACACACTGGACGGACCCGAGGCATGGGCGTAGTTCCATGGAAACATGGCTTTGCTGAAGATCTTGAATCGTACCGAAGCAGATGCAGAAGCAAGGCAGCGGTGGCAGAGAATTTCCATGCTCTAGAAGAGCGGATAGCTTCTCATGAGGCAGTAGTAAGCCAACGCTCGGTACAACCAGCTCCCAACTTGGACATCAGTCCCGCCGCCCAGCGTCGTAGCAGTGTCGGTGACATAGAGCAACCACGTCTGTACCCCGTTGATTCCATCACGGTGAGTACCAAATGTGAGCTTCTGTATCCTGTTGGGAAAAAGCTCAAAGTTTGTGCTGAGGGTTTAGCGGAACTACCTGTACAAGGGGAGATATTGCATTGCCGGCCGATTCCTGAAGGATACGCCAAAGTCCAGATTGATCGGTTGAAAGATGGCAGGGATGATGTGGAGCTCCCAATCCCTTTAGGTCCAGAAGAAACAGAGCTACAACATGCCGTAAGCACATGGGTCGCTTGGCCAAAACGTGATATAAGACTGGTGCAAGGCGCCACAGGTTCCCCTCAGAGCTCCAGACAAAGATCACCAACGCCAGCTGACAGGAATCAAAGCGGTGGTCCACCTTCTCCACCGGCTGCACGGGACCCCAGCATGTATCCGCCGTCACCAGCAGCACACAATGGCCCAGCCTCGCCATCACCAGCAGCACACAGCGACCCAGCCCCGCCATCAGCAGCAGCGCACAGCGAGCCAACCCCGCCATCACCAGCCGCAGAACAGCGAGAGAGGAAGGCACACACGATACCTTCGGGCCAGCAACCTTCTAAGCGGCAAAGCAAGAAGAAAGAGAAGGTTGTGGACGTGGAAGAGGAAGTTGACCCAGTTCGAGCCTTCTTCGATGCACAGAAGGAAAAGAGGATGGCTTTGAAAAAGAAGCTAGAAATAGATCTAGTTGGGAAAGTATACTTCATGAAAGAGACGACCACGCCAAGAGAGAAACAGAAAGAATCGGATTATGATCGGCAGATCAGAAAGTTCCACGCCAACCCCAAGAACCTAAAAAGAAATGCAAAACCGATTCCCCAGCTCGGAGAACAATCACAACAATCGATCGCTCCGTTGGTAGTGCGGAACGAGGAACGTCCAAATGAATCAACAGATCCGATGACCATGGCTAAGATGATAATTCTAACGGATTTGAAAAAGGCTTAGTTGTTAGAGAATGCCGTACTAGAAAAAAAAGGTCGAAAGAAGTTTGTACTAGGTGAGCCTCTCATATGGACAGAGTTATTACCGTATTTACAAACGAGAATGGCCGCGTTGCACAAGTGGTATATGGTCCATTCTAAAAACGGAATCTTGGCGTTCCCAGCTCGGATAAGAGACGATCATTTTTGGCGGGGAAATGGCCAGGTATGGGTCGAGTTTGAGGCACTTTATGATTTGTACCATCAAGATGCCCTTCACAAGTGCCTCATGAGTGTATGGTGCATGTAAGTGTTTCTGCTCGTCTTATTATTTTATTTTTAATTGTACCTTGTTTGTTGACTAATCCTTAATTGATTTTGTGGTTTTATTTTTCCGTAGGCAAAAAATTAAAATTGCCCGCCAAAGAAACTTCCATAACATCGCCAAAGAGGTACTAAAGGGGTACTAAAGTGCTAACATCGGGGATTTAGCACCGGTTGCAGGCAGCAACCGGTGCTAAAGGGGTAGATTTAGCACCGGTTGCTGGATGCAACCGGTGCTAAAGGTTCTCACCCCCACCAACGCGCGCCGCGTGCGCCTGCGCGAGGCTGCTTAGCCGTTGGACCCGGTGCTAATACTCCATTAGCACCGGGGCCAAAAATGGCCGTTGTTTATGTCGTCCGCGGATGCCTCATTCTCTTCTAGTGCCTTGAGGATCTTGAAATTGATTTAAAATACACTATTTACTTGGATGAGAACATGCTCGAATCTGTTTGCGAAGCTTGCCCTCATCTAAAGAAACTTGTTCTGATGTATGCTTCTTGCTTTGATCTTGAGTGCAATGAAGATGAATTTGAGAAGGAGCCAATTAACGGAGCAATTCCAGTGATGTCCAAGTTACACACCTTAGCATTGTATGACTGTGAGCTCAGCGCAAAGGGACTAAAAGCTATCCTTGACAGCTGCCCACTTCTGGAAAATCTGCACATAGATGGCTATTTCAACAAGTGTAAGATGGATAAGGAGTTAAGGACGAAATGTGCTAAGATAAAAAACCTTACTATGGATACCAAGAAGAAACCACGCAATTCGTACTTCGACTATTAGTGGGCGGGAGGAAAACTGTGGTGCCAATTCAGAGAAGGAAGAGTACTACGAGTCACAGGAAATGAGGAACTCAGGTTAGAGTGGTAATGAGGATATATTACGAGAACCAGGAGATTGTCTTCTATTCGCTTTTTTAGTTGTGTTTTAGAAACCCAGAAATATAGTTTAATTTTTATCTCGAAGGGCATTCGAGTTCCTGGTGCTCTGTTTCCAATAATAATGCCACTTTTTAAGTGACATTCGATCAGTTAGGGAATTGGTCAATGATGGCCTCCTCTTTTATTCCAAATGCTCGTTTTATATATGATTTGCAGTATTAGTATGATGGTGGGGTTGTTTAATTGCTGGTTTCTATGTACACAGTTTGTTTTAAGTAAGAAAAGTGAAGAAATTATTGTTCCTGCAATGCACATTTCCATATATCCATCCTGCTGACGGGGACCTCTAGGTTGCACGCCAACAATAGATACCTCTTTTTTCTCCAACATCACCATCACGTCATTCAAAACCATAGTTAATTATCTACAATTTATTCCACAAATGGCCACTCATTAAGAGACAACCCGCTGAGGCAGCAGTATCAAACACATATTACATGCATGTATTACATATAGTTATTATATTGAATAAAAAGCATGAAAAAAGAAGGCAACAGGCTAAGGGGCACATACATTAGTATAGGAGGTAAACAGGGTGAACCTTTTCAGAGGCAGCAACATCTGTAGCTCAACGAACAAACAAGATCTACAGTATGCACGCAGCTGCCAGTCACTTATACTGCTTCAACAACAACAACCTCCACAGCTTGGGTAGTAGCTGTGGAGGTTGATGGAGTGGCAGTGTTCTCTCTTTGGATCTCAACAACCATGCCTGCGGCCTGATTACCTGATTCTTGTTGAGTCCTCTTTGCTAGTTTAAGCCTGTCCTCCATGGAAAATCGGAGCTTCATCCTCTGCTGCCTGTCCGCGAACGTCTCCAATCCTGCGTTCGACATCAGGAGTGCCACGTAGGTGAGGAGCTCGCCACCGTAGGCAAGGCTCTTGGCATGCAGGTAACCCCTGCATCTACCTGCAGAGAAGCACAGCATCTCGACCCATACACCTTTGATTACTTTCCACATCTTGTTCCATTCATCATCATCGGCATCGGCATCGGCACCGCCTGGCAGCTGCATCAGCTCTTGAGCAAGCACCCAAGCATCATGAAGGTAACCCTTTTCGGACTTCAGTGCCTTACTGATTACCTTTTCTGTCAGTGTCAGGTGTTTATCATCTTCACCCTTGAGAATAGCATTAAGTTGGTTGCAGGCATCTTTGAACAGAGATGTTCTACTCCCAGGCAATAACATCTCAGTGTTAGCACACAGAAGATACATCATGTAGTTGGAAATAAATAAGCTGGTAGGTTCAGGATCAACAGATGCCCCCTTGCAATGGATGCAAAGATCTGTGGCCAAATGCCAGAGGAGTACGCTCTGGTCGAAGGGCTTCTCCAGGCTGTCCCAGACGATCACCATTTCTTGGCATCCATTGCGCTCAAGTGTCCAGTGGCCCCTGCTGTCACACAAATTCCAGTAACTCTCAACATCCTCTATGCTGTTTATCCATGCATCTTCAGCGTGAGTGATGATCAAGCTTGTAATGTCCTTGCCCTGGCGATACAAGTCCTTGCTGCGCCCAAACCAACGCCGCTGAAGCAAGTCCTGGCAGCCGCACCACTTGCCACATCCTGCGATGGAGGCTACAAAACTGTTCTTCTCCTTAGCATCCAAGACTCCTATAAGGCTATGCTGTTGAACCTTGACAAAAGGGAATGAGGGAAGACCTACAAGATACAACGCTATTGCATTCTCCTGGAGGAATGACGGCATAGACCTAGACCACCTTTGGAAGCTAGAAATGTGCAATCTTGCAGGCACTGAAATAAGATCCGAAAAGTATGTGATGTACAATAATATATATGTAACCTTGATGTCAATTCCCCTGTAGGCTTCTTTATGGCTAATCTGGAACAGGACGATGGAAGCGACCGGGAATATCACGGTAATGCCCATTAAAATCATCGATGATTTATCAACAAACGTATTAGATGATATAGCCCAGTTTTCATCATTACCATGTCGCCAGATCTTTGTGTAAACAAGATCGAAAGTCTCGGAAAGCCCTTCACGCAGCGCTTTAAAAGCTGATTCCGGATGTAGGCATATGCATATCAGCATCTTATGACGGTCATGGTAGGCATATGCATAGTCTACGAACAACTTGTTAGGTGCAGTGTGAAACTTTGTATCAGCCTCCAGCAATGTTTGTGCAAAATCATCCAGCTGGTTGTTGTTCCTTTGCACATAAAAATGTTTTGCATCTTGTATGTACTTTTCAAGCTCTACTTCTTTCTTAGTACTAATCTCGTCCATCAATGCTGGAACGAAATAGGTGACTAGGTTATTAAAGCTAGCTCTCTTCAGAGCAAGGGGCTTCTCGAAGCACCTGACAATCCCAAGGATGAACAGCATAATTGCTGCAATGAATAACCTCTTGTCAGCGGACGGCGACCATGTTGTCCAAAACACATAGACGGTTACCGTGACCTGAGAAATAAAAGTGTCCAAAAATTAACATCAACGCTACCAAATATAATGGTGAATTAAATAAAAAAGAAGGATAAATATAGTAGCATTTATCATTAAACATCATCTCGCTACCAAGTAAAAAGTGTCCAAAAATTAACATCATTGCTACCTTTATCATCGCTACCAATACTTAACATCATCTCTAATTCTCTATAATGACATATCTTGCTATTTCTATACTCTAACCCCAGATCATTTTTCCTCACTAGACACGATGGACTAATAAAAATGAAAGGTAAATACTAGCTACAAAGTTCACAGAAAAATCAGAAACTATGGGTCATCATTGGCAAATAATAGCTATCAAATTTTATTGTTGCCACATAGAAAAAAAGCCTAAACTAAAAACTTAAATCATATCTCTATCTAGGTTCACCTTGCATTGCAAAAATACTAATTCCAAGTGACCCTTAGATCTTGATATAAATTATTCACAGGTGATATATACCTAACTACTGGAAAAAACAACATGGACCTAGCACATAAGCCTAGGCGCCATCAAGAACCGGTGCAAATGCAATATTAGCACCAGTTTTTTTTTTCTGCGAACAACCCTTTAACACCAGTTGGTAACATCAACCGGTGCTAATGCTTCTCGAATCGGGTTCGGTTGGTGTTACAACCCGTGCTAAAGGCCTTTTAGCACCGGCTGGTATTAAATAACCGGTGCTAAAGAGGAGTTCACATGCTACTTCAAAAGGAAAACATCTCTTATCTAATCACATGTGCTGCGTAGGTGAGATGGTAAGGAGGGTACATGCGGGCTAAGAAGTCCTGAGTTCAAATCCCAACAATGCACATATTTTTTAGCACATGCCCACCTTTAACACCGGTTATTAGACCCGGTGCCGAAGGTGCAAATGTGGCTTGTAATAATCCTGTAAGTATATAGGATAGTCCTTCGGTCGGGCGCTGGGCCAACTGACATGAGGAACCAATAAAGCGCATTACTGAATATACCCATGCCAGCATGAGTGGGACAAGGCGGTTCAACATGTCCAGTCTTGGTGACATAGAGAAGGATTTAGGGTTCATGACTTAACGCATTGCATCCAAAAGCTATACTAGGGTAGACTCTCTTCATTGATCAATAGGATTAAAAGACTCCCTTCATAAGGTACTACTACAGATGGAAAGTAACCATCTAATGTATGTATGTATGTATGTAACCCACCTCTACTGCTATAAAAAAGACTAAATTGAACCATGATTCCCATCTAAATTATCCACTTTCACAATTATGAACATATTCTTAACTAAACCCCCATATTTGCATTTACGTTTCCATTCTTGCATTATAAAGATACTCTAAAGCAACCCCATAAATCTGTAGTGGAATTATCTACCCCTCAGCTTTTATGAAAACACTCTAAAGTTATCCACAAACCTATACTAAATTGCCCACCTCTATCATCACTATGAAAATAGGCTAAAGTAAACCCCATCCTCTTCTAGATTACCCACTTCCGTGATAACTAATATACTCTAAAGTGTTCCCCTAAACCCATATATAAATTAATTACCCATTTATGCAGGAATAATAGTCTAAACTAATCATCATGTAACATACCAGACCCATACCACTACAAAACAATCTAAACGCTTCATGTACCTATGCTGCCTATCTCTGTTGTAATTATAAATAACCTAAGCTTAGCAACCACACACAGGATATTTAAAACTAAATTAATGTACTTTACAAATATGCTGATCACTCCTTTATTAAAAAGTCTAATAAGTAACCTAATTATGACTAAATTACCCACTTCGCATATATTATGAAATAACTTACAATAGTCATTAAAATATACCTTTAGCTAAATTACATATATCTATCATTATAAAAATGATAACCTAGAGTTCTTGTACAATATATGTTTCTAAGTTACCCACTTATGCTATTATTATTACTATGATAATTATCATCATCATCATTAAGAAAATCAACTCAAGCACATAGCTAGAGCCAATGTTTTCAATTAAAAACATGTTAAACGGACACCAAGTACGCCGCAATGGAGAAAATAGTGAATGGGAATAACTATATCATACGAACCAGATACTGTAACAATTAAACAACATAATTTCTATACGAGCACCGTATTAAAATAAAGAGACAAAGATAAGCTACTTTGATTAGCCATGGAATATAATTTACATTCATGATTTTTTGAACATCATGTTAATGAATGAATAGAATGATATACCTGAGAGATTGCGACGCCAACATGCCGTAGCCACAGCTCGTTATCTTCCATGTTGTAGGCGGATATGGTCATTCGCCCACCTAGGTGCATCAGCAAGATAGGAGCCCATAGCACCTCTAGGTCGTGGCTGCCATTCATCACAGAAGAAGAGGCATGGTGCTGCAGCCTTTTCTGGCGGTTGAAGAGTGTGGCGAGGGCGTATATCGCAAGAGCATCCCCACCGAGGTACGACACCCAGATAAGGAGTCTATTCAGATGATTGAGACCCGTCAGCTTACGGAAGGGGGCAATGACTGCGAGGTACAACTGAATGGCGAGGCTGCCTAAGACAAGGACGCGCAGCTGCCATTCTTCCCACCAGTCCACTACACTTGAGATGCTCATTGTATTAGCTAGCTAGCTAGCGATTTAGTGGTGGGTTTAGCTTGCACCCCGCTCTGATGTTGATGTATATATCTATACATGCATGCATAATAATGCTGGAGGTTTTCTTCGGTGCTCCATACTACCTTATACTGGTGTTAAAAAAGGACCAGTATAAAAGGATCTGACGGTCCAAATTAGTTGTATACTACTAGACCTTCACCTGTAGTATAAGGTAGTATAGGTCGAGTAGTATAGTAGTATAGGGGTATTATGGGAAAATTATTTTTAACATGTGATATAATGTGGTATAGATCGAGTAATATAGTGGTATAAGGGTATTATGAGAAAATTTATTTTTATTTTTATACTCATTTGGTCCGATGTATTTATTTCTTTTTACACATATGTTCATTTAGGTTAGGAGCTCCAATAAAAAAATTATATTACAGTGTAATTACAAAATTGCCCATCCCTCCATACTCCATACTACCATAGGGTAGTATGGAGCACCGAAGAAGACCTCTAATGCTGACAGTATGCAAAGATATGTGTATGTGCTCCTATATATATAGCTCTCTGCAGTCTGCAAGCATTGGGAATTGATAAACAAGCTATACATGTAGCATCAATCTAAAGTTAAAGTTGGATGGGAAGTCCCGTGTGTATAAAGAACCAAGCAAGGAATTCTTTGGTTTAGGGAATCCACCACCATTCTGGAAAAGACGATGCATTCTTATAAGTCTATCCACCCAAAATTTAGTGGAATTTTGTTCCTCATACTAGTACTAATTATTAACTTGTGAGAAGTGAGATGATGAAATTAACTTATTCAGTTCCACCAACAAAACAAAACAAAATACTAAAAGATGTGAGACGACAATGTGTGAAGTACCTCATTTCACAAAACAAGCGCCCATGCATATTGCATAGTCCGGGACCAGGAATACTATCGTGGTCACGCAAAGAGCACGGACGACAGACAGACAATATAAAAGCTAGCGCTTGTTGTGTGCGTTTCTTTTCTTTTTCTCTTCAGCCCCAAGCAGCTGCGTGTGTGCCCTGCCTCTAATACAGACCGAAAGCTGGAATCTTTTTCATTCCCTGCGTACTTAATGATCTGTACGCCTATGTGTAGGGGCACATGCTAGCATCAATCCAAAGTTAAGTTGGTTGGGACACATGGATCCGCCCTCTCGTTATAAGCAAGGTATCTAATAATATACGACCTGGAATGCAAGGCAAGGAGCATGGATGATAAAGCTTCTCGATCGATCATGTGCTTTTCTTTCTTTATAACTTTAATTCCACGCCAAGCTTGCGTCAGGCCTCGAATAATAGCTAGCATAGAGAGGTATTTAGTGGCCATTTGTAGTTGTAGGTAAGTAGGCCTCTCTGATAGAGAGTTCCAGCTTAATTAAGAAACCATGAATTTTTAATTTCTATGGAGCTGATATGTATACTTGGCTCCAGAAATGTGTGTACACTACTCCCCAATAGGCAATCACAACAGGTTTTTAAAGATAATCACAGCCGGTTTTAGGTGGCATTTGTGATACACCGGCTGTGGGGGGTAATCACAGCCAGTTTGACCCACAAACCAACAGTGAAGGACTATTCATAAAGTAAAAGGCTTGAATCTTTGAGCAAAAATTGATCCAACAACAGAAAAGGTTGCTTTCCATATCTGAATTTACTTGACGATTTGTATGTGTTTTCGAGTTGTAATTTACTATTTATAAAGTCATATATTACACTGCAACTTGTGAATTCAATTACTTCCACACTTATTGTTCTTTTCCTTGATCCAATTACCACGTACATAATAATGAAATAGCTCATAATTTTATTCAGAAAGTAAAAGACTTGATTAGCTAGCTAGGTTCACACAAACCTAATCACATAGAGTGGATGTAGTGTATTACATAGAACCCGCGTTGATTGTTCTCCCATCAGCTGCCTTTTAATCCATGGGACCAGGTCTACGGTTAATGTTTTCCAAAAGGGTCTTTGGATCCCTTTGTATTTATTACAATAGCTTATGAAAGCGATGTACGACATTACGAAGAGTGAATGCAATTATGTAGATGGAATCAAAACTAATATGAGTAGATAGATGGAACGAAAAGAGTGAATTGTGTGTACTTACTCATTTAGTAGGTCAATGAGTAGTTGGATTAAAACTGGAATCCTTCGTTTTGGGTCATAAACCTTGATGCTACTATTAAAAAGGCAAATATCGTAAAGAATATAATGACCCCTATAAACATTTCACACGTAATCAAATAGCAAGAAAGAATGGATAATCAAAAGATGCATGTAACTAGGAACACACTTATTGGTAGTTCAACGATAGAAGTGTGCTCCTAATCTCTTTGAACATGCAAAAAGCATTGTACAAATAATTGCTGGTTTCGGGTAGCACTAACACCTTCTCATTTACAAAAGAAGGCTCCTAGAAGACTATGCCTTTAATACCTTGTTTCCACAACTTTGGCGACTCCATCCTACAAATGTATAAAGTTATAAAATGCACTATGTTGGACAAGATACATATAGCAAGTGGAACCCCTCTGAAACTGTCCTACTAGAGTAGAAGATGGAGCGGGGAGCCATATGCTCACACATGCTCTAAGCTAAAGTGGGAGAGGGACAACGGCCCCAGGTATGAGAGGGGTGGCGTCGCCCCCGATGTTGGAAAATAACAGACAAGTCCAAGGTTTAGAGTGGGTCCCCGTGCCCGGGACCCGTATCGGAGCCATACTAGGGGCAAGATGGTATTTCGTCAAGATTGCCCCAAGGGTATGAGGTTTTATATACCCCCGCGCCTAGATCCTAAATAGGCATATTGATTTCCATACTTCAAGCCACTCAGTCTGCTACAAGCCCTCCTAGACAATGTGCTTGTGTAAGAGCCTTCACTTACAATTTGCACTTTTTTTACCACCAACAGTTGGCGTCGTCCCTGGTGACGATAGTGAGTGAGTAGCCACATGCCCCTGAAGGTCCGAATGATGACTAAGGGCACCTTCGGGCAGGACGCCCCGAGTGGAACAACCGTCGTAACCCCGCAACCAACCACCGAAGCCGTGCATGAGGAAGCTAACTGGAGGAGATGGTGGACCCAAAGCAGCTCGACCTCGGAACCGATACAGAAGACCAAGGAAACAACAAGGGGAACCACGACAAACAAGCCGATCTAGGAGTCGAAGAATATGGAGGCGGAGATGCCGCCAGTGGAGATGCCAGCTCTGCTCCGGAGGAGCGGCTCGAGAGGGAAGCCAAAGAAGAAGCCAACTAGCTCTAGGCCCGCCTCGAACAAGCGAAGTGGGACCAGGAGAGTAGGGAGGCTGGGAGTCGAGTTATGATTGATAATGAGGCCCACAATTTCAAGGAAGAATACCTACGAAGGAGGGCAGAGGACCTGCGTTGGTTCCATAAGCTTTGGGCCAAACTCGACCACTTTGAGGTTGCAAAAAGTCGAAAGGAAACTTCAGGTTGGGGCGGCAGGGGGGGGGGGGGGGTGGGGGGAGTGTGGACGGAACAGGTCCCCACTACTCCACTAACTGGAACGTCGATCCCTACCTCCTGAGGGTGCTCGTCTACCACCCCAAGTCCTTGCTCTCCCAGGGATTGTAGGGTATAAGCTGGCCACGAGGCTTTAAGATGCTACAAATCACCCCATACGATGGGAAGACAGACCCAAATGCCTTCATTACGAGCTTCAAAACTTCCATCCAATTAGTGGGGGGAGATGACACCACCATGGCTCAAAGCTTTGTCATGGTCATCATGGTGATCGCACCCACGTGTTACACGACATTGGATCCTAAGCAGACTTTCTCGTAGCAACAACTTCAGGAGGTCATGCTCAAGAATATCCATGGAAACTACGATAACCCTGTCACCTCCAAACATCTCTTCGTAGTGAAGCAAGGAGACACAAAGACAGTCCGAAGCTTCATCAAGTGTTTCATCCATGTCACATGCCAAGCCAGTGGCCGCAACGAGAGGACCATCATTGACGCGACCCAGGAGGTGCTGTTGCATGGTCCCCCTATCATGGATACCTTCCATGAACATCTTCGAGCTCATGCACAAGATGGAGGAGTAAGCTCGATGAGCTCTGTAGGCCATCCAGAAGAAACCGACAGAGCCTCACCGGAAGACAAACAAGAAGCCCCGCGACCATTCCGCAGAGTGCTTCCGAAGAGTATGCCCAACCCCAAGACTAGCCCTAGGACAATTGGAAGAGAGTCAGACCTTCCAAAGCGCAGAAGACCGCATCATCGAGGAACACCAAGACCCGCGAGGATGCCTGCTCATCGCATAATGACTCCGACCGCCCTTACTTCATCATCCACGAGTGTAGGGGACGACACAACACTCGAGAGAGCCCTCTCATTGACGCAGCCAAGGTTGAGTTCCGCAGGAAGAGGCCTTTCAGGAAAGACCAATCCTGCACATGGTAGCGGCCCACAGTAGTGGTCGCAGGCTGTTTCATACCTAACACCCCCTCCACTTCTTGACCCCTCAGCAACATATCCTGAAGGCGAAGCAAGAAGCCCCACCCCCGGGAAGTGCAACATTTTGTGGGGCCACATCGTGTGATCCTCTCGATTTGTGGGGGGTCAACCTTGCAGCTGGACTCCAAGCACCAACGGTGAACCAACATCCACGATGTGCATCACGTGGTCAGCTCATCTACTCTAGTCCTGCCACTCTATGCACCATACCCATCACATTCACCCTGGAGGCCTCCAATGACCCATTTTACCACCACAAAGATGTGTTCGTTATATCCGTCAAAGTCAACGGAGACAAAGTACACCAGATCCTTTTCATCAAGGCCTTCGACGCGATGGGCCTCTCCTGATCATCACTGGGCTAGGCTGGGAATCCACAACGGGGATTTAGATGCCACGACGTCATCACGCTAGTACAGAGATTGAGCTTCCCGTCATCTTCGGAATGGGTATGTTCACCTAAATGGAAGACATTATCTTGGATGTGGTACATCTCCCGTACTAGTATTATGCAATTTTCAGTTGCCACTTCCACAACACTGTCTACGTCGTACCCCCATCGTGTTTTCTTAATATTAAAATGGTAGGACCTCAGGGTATCATCCAAGTGCTCGAGGATTGCTGACGTTTCTTAATGTTCATAGAGAAATCTGCAAGCGCACAGATATCCTTGTAGCTCTCCCCTAAGAGTATTCCAAGGGTATCGAATCCAAAGAACATGTGATCTCTATCTATAGGCTAACAGGCCCAAGGATACACTCTATTATGAGGCTAAGTGAGGAACTAGAACTACCTTTTTGTCACTCGCTTCGGGCACCGGCTTACACTGCATCCACAGTGATTCCGGCTAACGGCTCCACAACTGATCCGAACGTGGGGGATTTCAAAGCAAAGACAGGGCTGTCACCACCTGCAAACTACCCTGGCCAAACTGTGGAATAAGATGCGCAAATGACGCGTAACCAATAGCTAAGCACCACGCCTACCAACCTATCACTACTGTGATCCGGCCACAGATTGGGGCCCCCGTGACGGCACCACAACACCCGTTTTAAGACAGGACGACGAACCCCCGAGTGGGAGTTCTAACTCACACACTCTAGACTCACACTCTAGTGAGAACTAAACAAAGGAATGAAGAACAAGACTATACTCTAAATAGAATATGCATGGATACTCACTTTATTCTACCTGAGATATAGCAATATCCTCCGAGGTACAAGCAAGAGAGGTGAGTGCCAACACCTTGGCACTCCTCTCCAAACTACCCCTCACTCTCTCCTTACTCTAGCACTAGCTAAGCCAGCTCTAGGCCTATGCAAGAGAGCTCTTCAACTCAAGAGAGTTGCAAACTTGAAGTTGGAAGTAATGGTCTCATTTGGAGCCCCCCTCTAGTATTTATAGGCCTGTAGAGGTCGGTAATCGGAGCATCCACCAGCGAATATTTCATGGAATTGACATAGGAGAGGACACATGGCGGCTGGAGGCGAGAGGGCCCACTCCTGATTCGGTCGAACCAGGTGGTCGACCAACCCAGCCAAACCCCCTCTGCAACCGTCCTTTGGACAGTGGCTGCCCTGTGGGTCCATGTTTGGGTATGGGTGTGGTTGGGGTGAAATTGTACTTTTAGCTCCCGGTTGTAGGCCCCTCAATCCATGTGCTTGCGCGTGATTGGTCGAGAGTGTGTTTCCTTGCTAGTTGGGCCCTTGGATCCATGGGAAGATGATGTGGCAGCCCCTGGTTGGCTAAGTTTTGCTAGTACTGCCATTTTGATGCATTTCCACTTCATTTCCATGGTTAGATGACCTGCATACAAATATTCATCGACACTCGTGGAATTTGTTAATAATAACTCCTACCACTCTGTTGATGGTCATATTTTATGTATTTTATGCAATAGTTGATGGCCTAAATTTGGTATTTAACAGCCGTGAACAAGGATCATGAGATGACATGCCTCATCGACGTGGGCCATGGACTAGGGCAACACGAGGTAAATGAGCTTACCCCCTACCTGGAAGAATAAAATCGCCGTCTCGACTATGACGCGCTTCGTGTTAAGAGCTAGGCCGATGGGGCCGGGGTGTGAAGAACATGTCGCTCTAACTAGAGTACCAAGAACGTATCATCCAACTTGCCGCTGAACTCGAGAAGTCGTCACGAAAATCATTCTCGAGCTGATTAGGGAGAACGAGGACGTCATCACATGGACCCAGTCTAGTCTTCAAGGTATTGACTGAACCATCACTGAGCATCATCTCAACGTCGACCCAAAGAAGAAGCCGCACTAGCAAAAGGTGGGGAAGATGTCCACTGAATGAATGGAAGCCACCCAGGAGGAGGTCCGGAGGCTCCTAGATGTCGGGGTCATACATGAGGTGGTGTTCACAGAGTGGCTGGTCAAGAAAAGCAACGAGAAATGGTGCATGTGTGTCGACTTCACCCTCCTCCACAAGGCCTACCAGAAAGACGATTTCCCACTTGCGCACATCGACGTCAGGGAGTGAGAATTTGTGTTTCTTGGATGCCTACCCTGGTTACCACTAGGTGTGGCTAGTGAAGCAAGATGATGCTCGCACCAGCCTCATCACGCTATTCAAAACCTACTGCTACATGCACATGCTGTTCGGCCTCCGGAACACAGGTGCAACCTTAGCCCAGCTGGTCCAAATTGTGTTCGAAACCTAGGTAGGATGCAATTTGGAGGCCTACATTTGTGACATATCATCAAGAGCAAGCTGGAGCAAAACCTCATCGCCAACCTAAGGGAGACATTCATGAACCTCAGGCAAACGGACATTCGACTCAACCCCAAGAAGTGTACCTTTGGGGTATGCTCTGACATGTTGTTGGGTTACTTGGTTTCCAAGTGGGACATCGAGGCTAACCCCAACAAGATCAGGGCCATCCAAGAAATGGAGCCCCCAACAAACCTCCAAGAAGCACAACAGCAGACAGGGTGCCTCGCATCGTTGAGTCGCTTCATCGCCAAGTCTGTAGAGTGAAGCCTCTCGTTCTTCAAGGTTCTCTTTCGGTGGACAAAGGAACGACAACAAGGCTTTCGATAGCTAAAGAGTTACTTAGAATATCCGGAGACACTCAGGAGCCTCACCCCCGATGCCCCACTACTCCTTTATTTTGCGATCGTGGAGCGCGCCATCAGCACCATGCTGGTGGAAGAACGATCCCGACAAGATACACAAGTCCAATCCCCAGTGTACTACATCTCTGAAGCACTAGCAGGCGCCAAGCTCTGATACACCTAGCTCGCTAAAATGACCTCGTAGTAATCATGGCCTCCCGCAAGTTCAAGCACTACTTGACGGCGCACCAGGTCACCGTTCTGACATCAAACCACTCTGAGACATCTTCAAGAACTAGGAACCTATCGGAAGGATCAGTAAGTGGGCCGCAGAACTAGCTTCATACACCCTAGGGTTAACATCTCAGACCGCTATCAACTCTCAAGGCCATCGTGGACTTCGTCATCAACTAGACCCCTTCCCGCGCCATAGGAGAGACGTTCCCGGAGAAACCCGCTTGGGTCACACGTACACCTGGATGGCGCCTGGGGGTTCTCCGGAGCTAGAGTGGTGACCATCTTGATGTCTCCGTCAGGATAGGAGCTGAGCAATGCCTCTCACCTGGAGTTCCCGTGCAGCAGCAACAATGCCAAATATGAAGTCGTGGCCTCTAGAGCGAGCTCCCATGTGATCACGATACAAGTGGAGCCCGCACTAGCATGCTATCTTCAGTTAGGATAGCATCATGTGTTAGGTCGATCTCCACCACCACGGCCCAAAGGCCGTGATGGGCTCGGTCCACGCACCCTGATCGGGGGAGCCCAACCTAGCATTGGTTGGTGGGCCCCCGTTGTACAGTGCTATAAAGAAAGGGGTGGGGGCTAGGGCACGCAACACAAGGTTCACCGCGCCGCCAGCCACCACCCCACAACCCTACCGATCGAGGGGCACTGGAGCAACGGGAAGCTACACCAGCGCCGCCTCAACCCGCGGCCGCCCCTGCGACCGCCACCGCCGCCATGGCCGCTGTCAACCCCGACGCCACCTCTAATGGTCTGTGCCCCTACTCTCTCCTTCTAGGTGTAGTTGTTCTAGTTTATGCATGTACAAGTGGTTAAATCATTTAAACAAAGTCATACCCGTGAGTTTAATCTATTGCTAGTTGATCCTAAGTCTATCAATGGTATCAGTCGCCTAATCTAGTAGTAGATTAGTACTCAGGGTTGCTTTTACACTCATTTTGTTCAAGTTTTACTCACTGTTAGTAAAAACAGGGGGAAGAGAGCGTAGAAAAATGAAAGAAAATGGAAGAAATTGATGAAAATCGATTAAATCCGAAGGAAAAGAAAGAAAAATCGATGAAAATCGAAAAAGTGGATCTCAGATCCAAAACTCCGACACAAACCCTAACCCTAACCCTAGATCTACAAGAAAGGGGGCGCGGTGCGGGGGAGGACCTACCTTTTTGGTCTTCTCCGCCGCCGGCCCGTCACCGCCGCGCGTGGGAAAGTCGCCGGAGCGACACCGCTCGACGGCGGCGCGCTCGCCCAAGATGGGGAACGCGCGCGCCGGCGAGGGGTATCACCCCGGCGTTGCGCAGAAGGGAGGGGATGCACCGCGGCCTTGGGCCAGCGGTGCCCGCCTCGCCGTGCGCCGGCAAGATGCCGGCCATGGCCGGCCGTGGGCCGCCTCTCTCTCTCTTTCTCTGTCAGATCTGGGGGAGTTGGGGGAGTTGAGAAAAAGAAGGGGGAGGGGGAAGTCGAGGGGGGTGCGCCGCGGCCATGGCCGGCGACGCGCTCGTCCCTGCCGTCGCCGGCGAAGAAGCTGAGCGCGCCGCAGGCTATGGCTGCCTCGCGCGCCGTCGAGCTGGAGCGGAGAAAACGGGGAGAAAGAAAGGAAAGTGGCCGGTCTAGGGTTTTTCCCGGGCGCCGTTCGCTATTTATACGCGCGAGATGCACGGTGGACCGTCGATCCAATCCGACGGCCGTAGGCGCGCCACGTCGCCTCGGCGCCAACGCGGGCCACAAGCGGCCCGTGCGGGAGGAGAAGCTGGGCCAGATTGGCGGCCCAGCCGTCGGTTTACGGGCTGAGAGCCCACGCGGGCGAGCGCGAGCGCGCTGGGCCGCGATTTATAAGTTGGGCCGCGAGTTAAAGGGCTAAAATCGCGCGGGCGGCATAGTCCAGGGAGCAAAAGCGGACTTCTACCGCGAAAATTAAGAAAAGGGCTGGGTCGCTGCTGGGCCGAAGCGCGCGGAGGCGCGACGCGCGCGCGCATGGACCGTTTTGGGCCGATTTCTTTCGCGGGCCAAAAGTGACGAATGAATAGTAACCTTTTTTAATTAAGTTTATTTATTTTCAGAAGCTATATTTGGTTGTTTTTGGTGTTTATTTTGCTTGTTTTCAAGTAATTATCTCTGTTTAAATTTTTGCACATAGTAATTATTTTTACAGAGAGTAGAATGCTTCTGAAAATTACTTTTTCTCAAGATATTTGATGTTTTTCCGCTACGTTATTTATTCTCTA
This sequence comes from Urochloa ruziziensis, assembly GCA_015476505.1. NCBI lineage: Eukaryota > Viridiplantae > Streptophyta > Magnoliopsida > Poales > Poaceae > Urochloa > Urochloa ruziziensis. Next base: position 35,777,140 of record CM027126.1, on the reverse strand, counting down.
GTTAAATTGCACCAAAGGGATATTTAATTAGAGAAGTAGAAAAGTATTATTTTTCAGTTTTATGATATTGTTATTTTCTGGCCAAAGCTGATAATTGCAATATTATAAATATTTCTTGTCAAGTTATCATGCATTTATTCTATTTTCTGCCCAAAGGTGATATAGAATTAATGTAGAAAGCATGTTGTATGTGTTGATTTTGACCAAAGTTAAATTAATACATGCAATATTTATTTTTATTATTGTTCTCACCAATTTTATGTCAATATTTCAGGCCCAAATTCTTCAAGCTATGTGTCTGATATCCCTATCCTAGTTGGAAGCAACTATGGAGAATGGCGCACGCAGTTCAACCTGGCAGTGGTGATGACAGATATTGACACTGCCATGAACTACCCATATCCGGTACTGCCTGAGGCACCAGTGCGTGGAGCAAATGACTCTGATGAGGCATTCGCGGCACGAGAGCGTGACCACGCGCCTGTTAGAGCACTATATGATCTCGAGAAGAGAAAGTGGGATATTTCCAACAAGAAATGTCTGCTGATTATGCGGACAAAGATGGCAGAGGCCATAAGGAACTCTATCCCAGAGAAGAATGCAGAGGGTGTTGCTCACACTGCCCCTGAGTATATGGCACTAGTGGAGGCCCAGTTCACTGGGTCGTCCAAGACTTATGCCAGGACGCTGATAGATCAGTTTCTAAACACGAAATACACGGGTGGGGGTGTGAGAGAGCACATCCTGAAGCTGAGCAACCTACATGGGAAGTTGGCTGCATTGGACATGAAACTACCTGAAGATTTTCTTGTCCATACAGTTTTTCGCTCACTTCCAGCTGCATTCTCCAACTTGGAGATCACTTATAATTCCCTAGAGGAAAAATGGGATATGCAGAAACTCATAGGCCGCTGTGTGCAAGATGAGGACAGAATGATTGCACAGAATGGTGGACAAATCAACTATGTCCACCATCAGCAGAAGAAGAAGAACTTCCCAACAAGAACTTCAACAAGAACTTTAAGCCTAAGAACCAGTGGGAAAGTGGCCCTTCAAATGCTTCCAGCAAAGAAAAGGGCAAGGCACCAGTGCAGTTTGATCGCTCTAACAAGCCACAAGACAAGAAGGAAGTTGGCAAAAATGAGTGTCTGCATTGTGGGAAGGCGGGACACTGGCAGAACAAGTGCCCTGACTGGCTTGAAATGATGTGGAAAAAGGGTGAGGATTATATTACTTTTGTAGATGAATCCCTGTTTTTATGTTATGATAAATCTACTTGGTGGATTGATTCAGGTGCAACTACTCACATTGCTAATTCTATGCAGGGATTAAGTATGAGCCGGATGCTGCAAAGAGGAGAAAGAGGAGTTAAAGTTGCAAACGGCGTTGAAGCTGAAGTGGAGGCAATAGGAGAACTCCCCATCAAGTTGAAAGACGGCTTCACGCTTCAGCTGCACGACGTTCTTTACGTTCCCTCTTTGAGCAGAAACTTAATTTCAGTTTCATGTTTAGCAGACGATGGTTTTGAGTGTCTTTTCGACAGTGAACAATGTTTTATTATGTTAAATAAAGTTTGTGTGGGTCTTGCCTTCCGACAAGACAAACTTTATAAGTTATCTGTTTATGATAATTTGTATGCATGTGAAGATGTGTATGCAAGTACCAAGATTGTGCATGAGATTGAAAATGTATCCTCGTCTACAAAAGTAACCAAGAAGCGGAAAAGAATTGATGACGTTTCATCAAAATTATGGCACTGTCGTTTAGGCCACATTTCGAGGGGGAGAATGGAACGTCTAGTTAAAGGATCAATTCTTCCACCGCTACAATTCTCAGACTTAGAACAATGTATTGATTGCATCAAAGGCAAATACGTTAAGCAAGTAAACAAAGTAGCAAAACGAAGCACGGGAACCTTAGACATAATACACACAGACATCTGTGGTCCGTTTCCCGTTGCATCAGTGGATGGTTTTGACTCGTTCATCACATACACAGACGATTACTCCCGTTATGGCTATATTTATCCAATAAAACAAAAGTCAGAAGCGTTGGATAAATTTAAAATATTCAAAGCTGAGGTCGAGAATCAGGTTAATAAGAAAATAAAATTAGTAAGATCAGACCGTGGGGGGGAGTACTACGGTCGACACACCCCGTATGGCCAAATTCCAGGACCTTTTGCAAGGTACCTTCAGGAAAATGGCATAGTTGCCCAGTACAGTGCACCGGGTGACCCACAGCAAAATGGAGTAGCTGAAAGGAGAAACCGTACCTTGATGGATATGGTTAGAAGTATGATAAGCTATTCCACTTTACCAGTTAATTTGTGGATGGAGGCTTTGAAGACCGCCATTCACATCCTAAACAAAGTGCCTAGCAAAGTAGTTCCTACGACACCTTATGAACTTTGGACGGGTAGAGAACCCTCTCTCAGATATATGCGTGAAATGGGGCTGCCCCGCTGAGGCTAAGATCTTTAACCCAAATATTGGAAAGCTAGATCCCAAAACAGTCAGTTGCTATTTCATTGGCTATACTGAAAAGACAAAAGGGTATCGTTTCTATTGTCCTAACAGACACACAAAGTTTGTGGAAACGAGACATGCAGTTTTTCTAGAGAATGAGATGATCAGGGGGAGCATGGCTACTCGGGAGATAGATCTTGAGGAGAAGCGGGTCTTTGCACCTTGCCCAATGATCCAAGAACCTTTTTTCGAGTTACCTGTGTCAATTCCAACAGTGGAAGCCACTGTGACACCGGTACAAGCTCCTAGTCCTGTAGTGCCAGCAATGAATGAGAATGTGGAACCTATTCCTCAAGTTGAACCAATTGTGGCACAAGATGTTGAACCAGTTGTTGCTCAAGAAATAGAACCTCAACAGCCTGTGGTTCCTGAAGTACCAGTTGTTGAGCCAGCTGCTGAACCAGCTGGGGGAGGACTGAGAAGGTCTACAAGAGTGAGACGCTCAGCTATTCCTGATTGCTATGAAATTGGCAACTTAGAAGAGTTTCAAATGGGGGGTGATCCCGTCACATTTGAAGAGGCTATGAGAAGCGCTCAATCTGAAAAATGGCTAGAAGCCATGCAAGAAGAAATGAATTCAATGAGTGCCAACAAAGTTTGGGACTTACAAGTAATTCCTAAAGGAGCCAAGTCAGTAGGCTGCAAATGGGTCTACAAAACAAAATGTGACTCCAAAGGGAATATTGAAAGATATAAAGCGCGACTCGTGGCTAAAGGGTTCACACAAAGAGAAGGAATAGATTACAATGAGACGTTTTCTCCGGTCTCATGTAAAGATGCTTTTAGAATCATAATGGCATTAGTGGCACACTATGATTTAGAATTACATCAGATGGATGTAAAGACAGCGTTCTTAAACGGGGATCTGTTTGAAAACGTATACATGACTCAACCTAAAGGTTTTGTTGTGGAAGGCAAAGAAAACATGGGATGCCGATTAAGAAAATCCATTTATGGATTAAAACAAGCTTCTAAACAGTGGTACTTGAAGTTTGATGAGACAATTAAGAAATTTGGGTTTAAAGCAAATGTAGAGGACAATTGCATCTATGCAAAGTTTAAGAATGGAAAATATATTTTCCTAATCCTATATGTGGATGATATCCTGCTTGCAAGCAGTGATAAAAGAATGTTGCAAGAGACAAAAATGTTTTTGTCCTCTAATTTTGATATGAAAGATCTTGGTGAGGCTTCATATGTTCTGGGCATTGAAATTCACCGAGATAGAAGAAACGGGGTTTTAGGACTATCGCAAAAGACATATTTGGAGAAGATCCTAAAGAAATATAATATGCATGCGAGTAAAGCCACACCTGCACCGATAGTGAAGGGCGATAAGTTCGGGGATTTTCAACGCCCCAGGAACCAGTATGAGATCGATCAAATGAAAATGGTTCCATATGCTTCAGCAGTTGGTAGCTTACAGTATGCACAAGTGTGCACTCGCCCTGATTTGGCTTATATCACCGGAGTACTCGGTAGATATCAAGATAACCCAGGCATAGAGCACTGGAAAATGGCAAAGAAAGCTTTGCGGTATGTGCAAGGCACAAAAGACCTCATGCTAATATACAGAAGATCTGATTCTCTAGAGATAAGAGGATATTCATATGCAGACTTTGCGGGAGACAAGGATGATAGAAAATCCACGTCAGGTTATGTATTCACTCTCGCAAAGGGAGCTATTTCGTGGAGAAGCTCTAAACAAACTCTGGTTGCATCATCTACGATGTATGCAGAGTTTATAGCATGCTATGAGGCAACGTTGCAGGCCAAGTGGCTAAAGAAATTTATACCCGACTTGAAAGTGGTAGATTGTATTAATAGACCACTTAAAATGTACTGCGATAATGAGCCTGCAGTATTTTACGCTCACAACAACAAGTCGAGTAACGCTACCAAACCAATAGAAATAAAATTCTATGTTGTGAAAGATAAAATCCAGGATCAGACTATAAGTCTGGAGCATATAAGTACGAAGAATATGCTTGCGGATCCGCTCACTAAAGGTTTACCACCCAGTGTGTTTAGAGAACACATTACCGGTATGGGTTTAAGGGAAAGCCTTATGATCACTGGATAATGGCCCAAGGTATGATCCTTTGCAATAGAGAAGTTTATTGTGGCTGATTAATCTAATTGAAATGTCAATTTTGATGACTCATGCTCAATGTGCTTTTTTGTTATGAAGTGGATGTCAGGCGAAGAGCTTAAGGTAAGAAAACATAAGGTGAGATCGAGGGAGAGATTGTTAGGTCGATCTCCACCACCACGGCCCAAAGGCCGTGATGGGCTCGGTCCACGCACCCTGATCGGGGGAGCCCAACCTAGCATTGGTTGGTGGGCCCCCGTTGTACAGTGCTATAAAGAAAGGGGTGGGGGCTAGGGCACGCAACACAAGGTTCACTGCACCGCCAGCCACCACCCCACAACCCTACCGATCGAGGGGCACTGGAGCAACGGGAAGCTACACCAGCGCCGCCTCAACCCGCGGCCGCCCCTGCGACCGCCACCGCCGCCATGGCCGCTGTCAACCCCGACGCCACCTCTAATGGTCTGTGCCCCTACTCTCTCCTTCTAGGTGTAGTTGTTCTAGTTTATGCATGTACAAGTGGTTAAATCATTTAAACAAAGTCATACCCGTGAGTTTAATCTATTGCTAGTTGATCCTAAGTCTATCATTATGACCTTCTCTGTAATGGATTTATCTAGTACAGCAAAACTATTCTGGTGAACTTTATGAGCACTACTTAGACTAGTCTCAATGGACGATTTCGTGAGAATTTTATGAGCACTAATTTATATGTCACATCATTAAAATTGCTGACATCGCAAAGTTATTAAATGAAACAGTTTTAATGGGATAAGCATCCCCATGAAACTTGGCTGAGATAATCGTACGTGTTCATAAAACTTTCACTGAATGGCCTTACGTACAGACTGTGGTAGTTGTCCATTTATTTGTCGTGCAAAATCCAATGTAGCTCGCCAAACGTTACGCCTGAATTAGTTATAAAACATGGAAGCAAGTAATTTTTTCTTTTTTTGAAAGGACTAAGAAACACATTTTCCTTGAATAAAAGAAATCAAAGAAACAACTCGTTCACTATCAATAAAAACGCGCTTGCTGTTTTCTTGTCGAGAACATTGCCGATTGTTTGTGTAATTATATGCGTATGCCCAAAGCTTGCTCGCGAAGGAACAGCTTAACTACAAAGACATCCCTTTCCAATGAGCCCGGCCAGCCGGCACACCAACCAACGTTAACGTAACGCCGCCAACGATGAATCGGCCTATAAGACGAGGACAGCTGCCGCGACTTGACCACATCAGCAAGCTAGGTGATCGGCCGGCCGATGGCCTCGTCTTCTTCCTCCAGCATCGGCCACCGCCGGCCTCGCCTCGCCGATGACCATGAACAGCCTCTGCCGGCGCAGGTGCTGCGAAGGGAAGGCAAGGCCGAGGAGGAGGAGGAGACGAGGGACTGGGCGGCGCTGCCGGTGGACACGCTGCTGGCGGTGTTCGGCAGGCTGGACGACGGCGTGGACATCCTCATGGGCGCCGGCCATGTGTGCCGGCCATGGCGCCGCGCGACGCGGGAGGAGCCCGAGCTGTGGCGCCGCGTCCATATGCGCCGCCGTGCCGGTCTAGCCTACGACGTCAACATCGAGGCAGCCGCGCGGGCCGCCGTGAGGCGCAGCGCGGGCCGGTGCGAGGCCTTCTTGGCTGAGGACTACGACGGTGCCCCTATGGGCTACGACGACGATTTCTTCCTCTTCCTGGCGGACGCGTGAGCAACCTTAAGCTTCTCTGCTTCTTTACCAATCGTGCGCGGATGCAAATGTTTAGCTAATAACGAAAACTAAACACATGCAATTTCATAAGGAACAAGATGGTTTAAAAAAGAACGCCGCTCGGGTCGCACCTGCGCGGGCGACACGGGCGGCGCTAACCCTAGCGCCGCCGCCCCTCCTCCTCAGCCTCCTCTCCGCCGCGCCGCCGCTCGAGCGGGCCGCCGGAAGTCCGTGCGGCCTGCGAGGAAGGCGGCGGCGGGGCTCTCTCCCCATCCGTGAGCGGATCTGGGCGGGCGCGGCCGTCTAGGCCACCTGAGGATCCTCGCCATGCGGGCGGCGCTGCGCGGCGGCGAGGGTCGTGGGCCACGGATCCGGGGCGGCTTCGGCTGGATCCGGGGGCGGCGCTGTCGGGGCGCGCGTGCGGGGCGGTGGTGGTGGTCCGCGGCGGCGGGATGTCGGCCTGCCGGCGGCCCGTGCCCGCGAGGCGCGACGAGGGCGGTTGCCCTTGGGGGCGGCGTGGCTGGTCGGCGCCGGTTGGAGGTCGGCCGCGGGGACCGGTGGGGGGCGAGTGGCTCAGTGGAGCGGGTCGGCGCTGCGGCCCTGCGCTTCGCTTGCGGCGGCCGCGGGGAGTTGGTGGTGCGGTCCAGTCCGGCCGGCGGCGTCATGGGGCACTGCCAGCGTTGGATTGGCCGCGGAGGCGAGGTGGAGGCTCCGTGCGGACATCTGGGCACATAGGCAGGTGACTAATGCTGGCTTCCTTCACCACTTCGGCCTTCCCCTCGTCGTCGATGCAGTGCAAGTTGTTGCGGCGCCGCCGTGGTGGCGGGGCCAGGGTGTGCAGGGCGACACTCGTGGCACCAAGGTGGGGCTGCGGGCTGCGTCATGCCATCCTTCCGGCACAGGGCGTTGTGGAGACGGCGGGAGGGATGTTGCTGTTGCATGGCCATGAGCGTGCTGCAGTATTGCTGGTGCCCCGGGCGAAAGCTTTTGCCGGCATTCTTGTTGGTGGTGATGGCGACGGCGCCCTCCGGACGTCGTCTCCCCGTTGGGGGCGTCATTGAGGGGCATTGAAGCTTGCGGCACGGGGGGTCTTAGGGTGAAAACCCTGTCCAGTCCTGGACGAGCAACAGCGGCGCCGTTGGCGTCGCTCCCTTCCTGGAGGTGTTGCTTCTTGAGACCCATCTCGGCTTGTGGCAGTGTTGCTGACGTCCGCGGTGGAGGAAGGTCGCTAGAGGGGTGGTGGTTTGGTTGGTGGTGATGCCCGCACGCAGGCACGGTGCAGAGGACCCATGGTTGCTGGAAGATTTGGGTCGGTACACGTGATGCAGTGGTGATCCCGGTGGCGACAGAGTGAAGGTGAAGCTTTTGGAGCGGCTCGGTGGCATCATGTCATACCGGCGGTGAAGCAAGTTCGGGTCCTTGGCAGAGCAGAGTCCAGCGACGGGCGTGGCGAGGCCCCGTCCGCTTTAAGGTGATGCTTCTGAGGTGTGCGACGGTGGATGTGGCGAGGCCCCCACGCGCGAGTTGTGGTTGAGGGCTAGGATCCGGTGCCTTGTTTTGCTTCGCTTGGTGTGGATGGTGCTACAGCGGTACTACGGCGGTTGGTCCTGCACGGCGGTGACCTTTTTGGTGTGGTGCGGTGTGCCCTCTTTCGTCTTCAGCCGACACAAAGTTGTGGCTGAGGGATCGACGTTCATGCGTGTACCACCTAAGGACGACAACAACATGGAGGAGAAGTTGTGGTAGCTGCTCAGGCTTGCAGCGGTCTGCGGCGGCCAGTCTTGCATGGCAGCGATTGGTTTTGGTGTGGATCAGCGTCGGTGACGATGGCGCTTGCGATTATGGCTACCTGTCGGCTATTCTCCCAAGTTGTGGTGGTGTGATGTGGTGGTGGTGTGTGGTAGAGTGGCTGGTGTCGATGTCCCAATCCGACAAGCCAAATCTGTTTTTTCTTTGAGTTGAGCGCGTTGGTGTTGTTCGGCTTGGTTGATGACCCAATCCAACCGGCCGGTGTTGCATTGTTGTTTTTTTAGTTTGTACTGCCCAGTCTGGGCTTCATCTTCTTTTTAATATAATCGGCAGCTCTCCTGCCAGGTTCGTTTCAAAAAAAAAGATTTAATCAACATTTAGCTTAATCTATTGATAAACCTCTTCATTGATGACAAGCAAATCCCTAAATTGTAGTGCATCATCTCCAATTCTAATACAATATATCATATTCTCAATCTGATCATAAATTTTTAACATAAACCTTAATATGTACAAGGAGAAACAAAAAAAAAGGGATTGGACTAGGTGATGTAGTTCAGGGAGTAGATCTGGAATAAACTTTGTTCAGGATTATAGAAGGACAAAATGAATTGGCGATGTTAGTAAACTAGGCTTTTTTTTTCTGTTTACGTATTTCGTACCACAAGTCCTCTTCGCAGAATGTCTCACAAGGATAACTTTCTTGAACCTCTCGATCAGACAGAAATGTTGATCAAAGTACGTCTCTGTTTTGCAGTGCGCCCATGCTGAAGAGTCTGCGGCTCATCTCTTGCAACAAAGTTTTCCCACAAATGATCAACCAAGCGATAAGGAAGTTCCCTCTGCTTGAGGAGCTCGAGCTGTCACTCTACCACCGTGGCTCCCTGGATGACTGCCTCATCGGCATCAGCGAGGCGTGCCCGCTCCTCACACGCCTCCGGCTGAACCACGACCGCTTCTACTACCTCCGGATGCCCTTCATGGGAGGCTGGTGCGAGTGCAAATCCACGGAAGTCTCCAGGATGCGCCGGCTGCGCTCCCTGCAGCTCTTCGGTAACAGCATCCGCAATGAAGAATTATCGGCGATCCTCGACGGCTGCCGGCAGCTCGAGTCCCTTGACATCCGGCACTGTCTCAAGGTCCGCATGAACGACGAGATGCGGGCCAGGTTTGCTAGGGTGAAGACAGTGCGGCTACCAGAGGACTCCCTGGAGGACTACGAACTCCCGTACGGCAGCCCTATCAATGACTTCATATACTACAGCGGTGTGATGTATCCTGATTAGAGCAGAGCGCATACTTCGTGTGATTGGATGGGTGGCGAGTGTACTGGTTTTTGAATTGGTGTGCACGGTTTGGTTAAATCTGCTTCCGTTTGTACATTTTGTCGATCGACAAGGAGTTTGTCGGGTTGACCATGTGAGATTTAGCTGCTATTCACGGATAACCCGACTTTTATTAAACAAATTATTAGTTCGCCTGGCTAGAATATATGTATTGTGCTTGCAAAATCATGTTGGTTTGATTTGTTATTTTAAATGTGAACTTGTGTGATTCCCTGTAGAGATATGATTTGCTCATAATGGAAGTTGTTAATTTGAAGGCCAAAATTTCTAAAGAAAAATCAATTTAACCATACTATAACTATCTCATGCAGTTTAGTAGAACCTTTTCTTGCACTTCATAAAAACTTTTTCTTGACATCATCGTGAATACACATGCTACATGTATTGAAGATGCTCTAGAAGCGTTGTTGTACCATTGCAATTTTGTGGGTGCTGGAGTTTGAACCAGGGCCCTTCCCTTTTTTTTCGGAAGGAGCAAATCATCCACAGCCTTCTTTGAAAATGATTTCTAAAGGCAGGTTAAAACATGGCATGTCCATATAAATAGTTTCATGCAAAAAAATTATAATATTTTAATGATCTCGGATAAAAATATATAAAATTTATGTGATAATAGTAGAGCTTGACAATACCTAGAACGGAGTGTCCCCTCAGTAGATTTCTTACATAGGCCTTGTTTAGTTCCAAAATCCAAAATCCAAAATGAATGTTTAGACACATGTATGGCGTACTAAATGTAGGTAAAAAACAAATCGCATTATATAGATGGACTGGAATTTGCGAGACGAATCCAATGAGTCTAATTAGGACGTGATTAGACACTAAATTGCTACAGTAAACATGTGCTAATGACAGATTAATTAGGTTCATTAGGTTCGTCTCGCGAATTCCAAACGTAATCTGCAATTAGTTTTCTAATTAGTCTATGTTTAATACTTCAAATGTGAAAAGATTCACTTCCAAAATCTTTTCACCGCGGAACTAAACACGGCCATAGTGAACATTGTAGGTGAAATTAGCAAAACCCAAAGCTATGCAAGAACAGATTGCACGCGTATGTAGCACAGGGGACGATTGTCCCGTCACTGATGACTAGATGAAGACACGGCTGCGTGGCTCCAACAGGGAAAATGTTACAGTAGTATTTTGATCTCCTTACAAATTGAGAAGAAAAGGACATAATTAACTAATTAATAAATAGATTTCTAAATTAAAATATAGAAAATAGTATGTGATTTCCATACGATTTGAAAAGGACATCTTAATCTTAATATCGCACAATAAATGGAACATACAATACTATGCGGATTGTTTATCGACAGCTTGCTCACGAAGGAACATCGTCTAGCTTAACTACAAAGACGTCACTTTCCGATGAGCCGGCCGGCACACGCCGTGACGCCGACGGTAGATTGATGACACGCAACCCCGTTATTGCCTAGGACAGCCGCCGGAACATGGCCGCAACAACAATTTTTTGGTGACCAGCGCGCTGGCCGGACACGACGACGGTCGATGGCCTCGTCTTCTTCCTCCAGCATCCGCCATCGCCGGCCTGGGGAAGGCAAGGGACACGAAGAGGAGGAGACGAGGGACTGGGCGGAGCTGCCGCTGGACGCCCTGCTGGCCGTCCTCGGCCGTCTCGGCGCCGTCGACATCCTCGTCGGCGCCGGCCACGTGTGCCGGCCGTGGCGCCGCGCCGCGCGCGAGGAGCCCGAGCTGTGGCGCCACATCCACATCCGACGCCATGCCAAGCTAGCGGCGGCCGACCAGATCGAAGCTGCCATGGGCGCTGCCGTGAGACGCAGCGTGGGACGGTGCGAGGCTCTCCGGGCTGACGACGTCGCCGGCGACCAGGACTCCTTTTTCCTCTTCCTTGCCGACGCGTGAGCAAATTTTTCTCCTCTTAATTTGTCTCAAATTTTCAAATGACGTTCTAAAAAATTCTAGTAATCATCGTAAGTAGATCCTGTAAAGCTGGAGCTGGACATAGTTATCGAGATATGGTTATGCATATTCTAACTTTCAAACGAAATATGAGATTGATTTTTCTGGTTTTAACTTTTATGTAGAAGAGAGAATATATGTGGAATCAAAATTTAGTATCCTACATTCCAAATTATAGTTCACTTCAATTCTGTCATAAATCAAACTTTTATACTTTAGATTTTTTAATAAGAACAAAAAGTAGGAACAAAATTTTGTCTGTATGTCCAGGCATGTATATACATTACTACGTCCCTTCCAAATTATAGTTCGTTTGACTTTTTCACCCACAGTTTCATCACTTGTCTTATTCAAAAATTTGTACAAAATATTCAATTTTTTGTTGTGGTTTACTTTATTAATAAACATTTTTGAAGAATTCATTAAATTTTATTATTTTTGCACAGTTTTTTTAATAAGACGAGAGGTCAAACTTGTAGTAAAAAAGTCAAACGACTATATATAATTTGGAATGGGTATACTACCTCTGTTCCAAATTATAGGCCGTTTTAGCTTTTATAGTTTCATCATCTTTTTTTATGGATCTAGATAAGCGATGTCTAGGTTTAAGCAAAATCTATGAACCTAAAAAAGTCAAAACAACCTATAATTTGGAAAGGAGTAAGTAGTAATTTGGTACTGTTTGGGCCACCTGTAAAAATTGCAGGGCTCCCCAGCTGAAGAGTCTGCGTCTCCTTTTCACCACATGCTACAGCATCTCCAGACGCGGGCTCAACCGGTCCATAAGGAAGCTCCCCATGCTCGAGGAGCTTGAACTGTCTCTCAACACTAGCAGCGCCACTGGCTCCAGCTTTTGCAGCTTCGCCGAGGCCTGCGCCGCCGCAGCGGGGGCCTGCCCGCTCCTGAGGCGCCTCCGGCTGAACAAACATTCATTCCACTGGGAATCCGACATCGGTGATACTGAAGCCATGGAGATCGCCAAGATGCGCGGCCTCCAGTCACTGCAGCTCTTCAGCAACAGCCTCGGCAACTCTGGCCTCGCAGCTATCCTCGACGGCTGTGTGAGTCTTGAGTCCTTGGACATTCGCCACTGCTTCAACGTCGAGATGAACGATGAGTTGCATGCCAAGTGTGCCAGGTTGCAGACGCTGAAGCAACCGGATGACTCCATGGATGACTACGAGCTCAGCTTTGGAAGCCCTGTGATGGACCCAGGAAGCCCTGAGGAAGAACGACAATATTGGAGCCCAGGGGACCCGGACAATATCTTTAGTTCATGGTACTTCCGCTAGCTTGCGCAATCCAATATAGACCTGGACAGCTTCAATTCTATATGTTATTTCTGTATGAAGTGCTTGTTTGCTCTGAGTGATTTGAATTTTCGTTTGGGAAAATGTTTGAACAAAGACAACAGACCATGATACTGTAATATCTCTGTAGAGCCCTATATTTTAGGTGCTCCAACTCCGGTGCTTTCATCAGTTTGGAAACATCCAGGATGACTTGGCTCTGTAACTATTGACGTGCAAGATCCAGGATGACTTGGCTCTGAATCAGCATTGGACAGGATCCAAATGAAGTTGAAAAGATTCAAACAGCACTTCAAAGACTGGGTGTTCGCACTCAAATTTGGCAGGTCTGAACAGGGCGGTCTAACCGGGTTGCCAAGGCCGGTTGGACCGGAATTTTCAAGTTGCTCGAAAGGCAAATTGGACTACACCACTGCGTAGCTCTCGTCGAGACGATCAAAATGCATATGTAGAACGTCCGCTTTGGAGTTCGGACGGAGGAGTTATGACTTCGACAAGATCTGCACCTGGGCATAGAGGTTAGACCGGTTTCCCAACCCGGTTAGACCGGTCTTGGTCTATGTAATCCGAGTCGAGTTGTATTTTTTCATGGGATTTGTTAGGGATTCGACTCCTTGTGGGCAAGACCTCCCCTCCCTATAAATATAAAGGGCCACGACCGATCGAGGGTATCCAATCAATCAAAAATTTAGTGGGGATGATAATAAAACCACTTGGGAGCATATTAGTCAATATCTTGCTCAATTGGGAGAAGTTAGTTCTATAGAAGCAATCAAAGTGCGTTTCTTCCCTTTATCTTTGACTGGAACTGTTTTCTCATGGTTTGCTTCATTACCTGCTAATTATATCTATACTTGGGGACAATTAGAGCAAAAGTTTCATGATCACTTTTATTGCGGAGATAATGAGATAAGATTGAGTCATTTAACATCGGTTATGCAACGACATGATGAATCTATTGCTGATTTTATTAGAAGGTTTAGAGATACAAAAAACCGTTGTTATAGTCTTATTATCTCTGAGAGGGATCTTGCTGAAATAGCTTTTAATGGTTTGCGTTCCCATATTAAAGAAAAGCTAGAAGGTCATGAATTTGCTAATGTTAATCAAGTATTGTTAAAGGCTTTAGTCTATGATAATCGAAGCAAAGATGCTAGGCTTAAATCTGATCGTCCTAATATGCATATGGTTTCTTGTGATTCTTCGGACGATGAGAGTAAAGAGGTCTATGCTGCTGAATTTATATGGTCATCTAAAGATGCACCTAGCACTTGCACTTCTCTTAGGCCGGTTCAAAAGAATCGGAAAGATGAAATGAAATTTACTTTTGATGTATCTAAGTACGATAGGATCTTTGATGAACTAGCAAAGGCTGGGAAAATTAAGTTTACTCATACTAAACCCCCGCTTGATGAGTTAAAGAAACGTGCTTATTATAAATATCATCATTCTTTTTCTCATGCTACAAATGATTGCAATGTTTTTCGAAGACAAGTGCAGTCGGCCCTTAATGAAGGACGACTGAAACTTGATACAATGCAAGTTGATGATAATCCTTTTCCTGCAAATGCATTTATAAACACCGTTGAAGTGCAGGGTCCCAAAGTGCTACTTCGGCCACATCAAGCAAAAAAGCTAAAGGGAAAAATGTAATCAACGATGAGGAAAGGGTTGAGAAGAAATTGCCAATTCAGAAGGACCCTCCATTGAAGACTTCAACGCTCGAGGGGCAAAGCAAAGGTCAAAAGACCGACTCTGCAAAAGTCGGTCTAACCGGTCCTAAAACTGGTTTAACCGGTCCTTTGAGTAGGTGTGAAAATGTTTCCCGATCTAAGAACAAGGTAAAGCTGAGTTTTGAAGAACTTTTGGCCAAATACAAAAAGAAAAAGAGTCGGCCAAATAATTTAAAATCATCACCAAGGCATGAAAAACAGCAAGGTCTTGGTCTACATCATATCCTTTTGTTGGATCGTTTATGCCATGGTCTTGGTCTTATCCTAGTTATTATTCACCTGCTGATTATAGTAGTATGTACATGCAACCATACATGATTCAATATTCTAGTTCATATCCAAATTATGGTGCATTACAAAGGCCGGTCACTTGCAAAAGTAATCTGTCAAAAGCAATGTACGTGCTGCTATTAAAAAGTGTGAGAAGGACAACGAACAACATTCAAAGTATATACAACCAAGTTGGTGTCTGTAACACCCTGTTTTTCAAACCATTTTAAAATACGAGCATTCCAAAATTTTTCCTTAAACTAAACCTAATCTCCTTCCCTAACAATATTCCAAAATAAATTTCTTAAATTAAACCATGCATCGGATCAAACATATGTGCTGCATTTGAATGTCTAGAACCTCTCCCATTCTCTCTAAATATAAGTTCCTTCAAATCCCCTTCCAATCTTTTAGTTTTAATATTCAAATCTGATTTGAATATTAAGTCTCATTTCAAAACTCTTCCAAAATTTCCCAAGTCAATGTTCATCTCAAGCCTCACCTCAAAACTCTTCTCGAATTTGAATCCATATTCAAATTTGAACTCAAACCCTCATCCAAATAAATAGAAAACTCTTTTTATTTATAGATGGGCCAAACCCTTGCTTCCAGCCCAGCCAGCCCCGCGGCCCGTCTTCAGAAGTTCAGTTCCTCCCCTTCGACTCCTTACCTCAGCCGCCTCTCCTCCCCCACGGCCCAGTCCTTTTCCCCTCCATCCGGCCCACTCCGCTCGGCCCAGCACGCACGCGCGGCCCGCGCCCAGCTGGGGTGACGTCACCCGACGTCATCTCCCCACCTCCCCTGCGCAGCGCCGCCGTCGGGGAACTTTTTCCCCCGACGCCGCCGTTTGCTGGCGCCACCGCCACGCCACCGTGCCCCACCGCCATCGCTCGGCCGTGCCCCACCGCCACGCCGCCGCCTTCACTCCTCTCAACACCAACCCTGCCGCCGCCGTGCCGAGCCATCACCGCCGCAGGCACCGATGTCGTGTGCGCTTTGCACCACCGCGCGCCACGCGCGTTTCCGCCAGCGTTGCCCCGCCGTTGCATGCCGCCGACTGCACCTCACCGCCCGCAGCAGCACCACCACCACTTCGCGCCCAACCACTCCCTCCTATGCTTCATGGCCTGAACGCCGCCCCGTGAACCGCCGTTCCGGCAAGCTATGCACGCTCGCGGTCCGCCGCGCCACCCCTCCCTGCGCCGCGACCTTCCCCACCCCACCGATGCTGCACTGAGTCGCCCCGACGCCGGGCGCCCTGCACCGCCGCCGGCGCTGCATGCGCCGAACGCTCCACGCCGCGCCTCCCCGCGTGCCGCCGCCGTCGAGCTCGCTAGCACGGGCGCCAGCGCCGCTCTGCCGCACGCTACCACACGCGGCCGCACCAGCCGCAACTCTGCCCCGCGCTGTGCCCTGCGGCTGCGTCTTGCCACTTCCCGCCTCGGTTCCCGGGTCTCTCAGGGCAACGTATCTTCTCCTTCCAAATCAACTTGGATCAGTGGCACAATTTTGACTGCTCGGGTTGGTTTCGGGCACAACAATCACTGATGGGTGGGGTTGCAAGAAGTGGGCCCAAAGTTTATTCCTCTTTCGGGCAGATGGCCCAAAGTTTATTCTACGGCAGAGGCCGGCTGCCTCGCCCCTGACCTTCCAAATGCCGGTGCTGCAATCCGGGTGAGCCGACGATTCCTTCCTTTGCCACTCAATCGCTTGATCCCCTAACCTTTCGCTCACTCCTCCGGATCATCTCACTTCCAACTTCGCCGCCGCTTCGTCGCCCTCCACCCAACCCACCTCGGGACCTTCATAAACCCCAGTTCATGCTCCTGCTACAGTGCAAGATTGGGGGGCAAGAATAGGCAATGGCCTATTGATTCATTGATCCAACACCCTTTATCACCCCAGGATTCCAGAGAGTTATGGTCCCAGGGCGCAAGCCGATGACAATGGTGATTTGTGGTAGGCCTCACCGACAGAACTTTGATGTCGCCATTGCTACAATCAACAACCTACCCAATCACCAGGTATCTTTCGAGACAATCCAAGATATTCTGCATAGCTTTATCCATGGAGAAAAGCGCCTTGGGTACAAGGACATTCAGAAGTGTCCTTACGGTCAGGCCTTTGTGAGATTCAGATACTTCCATGATAGAGATCACTTGATTCACAATAGTCCACATGTCTTTGGTCAATACACTATCTCCTTCACTGAACATGATAGAGGTTGGAACCATAGGGCTATAACTTTGAACTATGAAGTATGGCTAATGCTTCTTGGACACAATATTGACTATTGGTCTGATGCTCATGTCAACAAAGTCCTGGGTGATTTTGGCCAGATTAATTCTTTGGAAGAAGATCCTAATGAAATAGGTAGAGTGTTAGTCAAATCAAGGGTTGTAGAACTCCAGGACATCCCATGGTTCGTGGTGGAAACTGATGGCCCTGGTTTTGGTGGGGAATCATGGACTATTCAGACTGAAATCATACAAAGCCCAATGCTCGGTGGACAGCCAGGGGATGAAGACTAGCCTCCAGAAGGCCCAGATGATGTCCACCCTGACATCTTCGACCACTTTGGGTTTAGACAGGAAGGACATGGGCACCCAAATCCACCTGAACAGCCAGAAGAGCCCATCCAAGAGGACAATGATGGGTGGAGACTCTGGCCTGCTCCTGTAAACCAGCAACAACAGAATCTTGGATAGGTAGACCCTTTCTTAGAGCTTAATGATCTGAATCAGAATGCGGAGGCCCAGAATGGCTTTGGTCTCAACATACCTGCTGGCCCTGAGGATGATGACCTGGAAGATGTTGCAATTCAACCTGATGATGTGATGCTAGGAGACAATTCAGATGACTCTGTGGGGGATGAAATCCAACAGAATGCCCAGGTGCTCCTAGACCTTAATGAAGAGGTGGAAGTGTCCATACCCATGGATGGTGAGGTTCCTTTACAGATTCAGCCTGATGAAGTACAAGAAATGGATATGATTGATAATGACAATGCCAATGCAGCAGACCAAGATGAAGCAAGGCAAGATGAAGCAAGGCAAGATGAGGCAGATCAGCAAGTGGCCCCACCTGTCTTCTCTCAGGATATGCAGCTTGGCTTTGTGCACCTGGTTGAGCCAGATGTAGACCCTGTGTTTGAGCAGTACAGCAACTCCCAAAGCTTCAAACAAAACCCAGAAGCAGTAAGGCTCTGGGCTAAATGGCTCTCACCAGCAACTGGTACCCCTTATGTCCATGTACCCAAATGTTGGGCTGATTTCTTTACTGCCCTACTGGTTGATCCAAGAAAGAACTCCTGGGCAAAAAGTTTCCTGAACTCACCTGCTTGGCCCCTCTTTAATCAGACTAGAGTGCCAGGTGTGCCCTTCTCCCTATCCACCCTAGATAAATTGCCACTGGAGGCACCCAACTGTCTGAACTATCAAGTTACAGCTCAAGATGATCCTCTCCCCAGCACAATGTTCTTCGAGGCTAGCTCTTCTAAAACCCAGCTTCCAATAGCCTCATCAGTGAGCCTTCCAGAGACCAAGGATGTTCTCTCACCTGCCACACCACCAGATCAGTGTGGCGTTCATATTTCCCCATCCACTGGCCCCTGGTCCAAGGCTCTTCTTGATCAGGCTACACAAAACAAAAGAGCTGTAGGGTTGATAGAGGAGGCAGTTAGGAGAAGCCAGAGGCAGCAGACTAGATCAAAGGGCTTCAAAAAACAAACTTATCTTGACAAAGAGTTGCCTTGGATGCACAGTGGCACCCCCAAATATGTCTCCATCACTGATGAAAAACCTAGGTGAAACCTTCTGCAAAAGTGCCACTGAGAAGCTCACAAAGGAAGCTCTGACCAAAAGGAAACCTGTGACAGCCCCTGGTGGGCAGAGATAGGCACTGAAGAAGAAATCCTCCAAAAACAGTGAAAATGATAAGGAAGACAAACAGTTAAGAAGAAGCCAAAGAAGCAAGGTTGAAGAGGTGTGGCAGGTGTCAGAGGCAGCATTATCTCTTGATATTACTCTTTTGCTTTACTCTCTTGCTGTCTCCTTTTGTGTTATGCACTTTGAGCCTGTAATAATGTGTTCTGAACCCCTAGAACTCCCTCCTTTTGATTCTCTCATGCCTTCTGGGTTCCAGTCCTTGTCTTGCTAAACATCATCCTACTCTAAAGTTAATCAACGCAGACACCTTCTGGTAATAGATCTTGGTTGGTTTTATGTTGGAATGTGCGAGGGATAAAAAGTGAAACAAAATGGGATGCTATTCGGGATAGAATTCGAGACAACAACTGTGATGTTGTATGCCTACAGGAAACTAAACGCGCCAATTTCAATGCCCAATATATCAGGAAATTCTGCCCCTCCTCTTTTGATAAATTTGAATATTTACCGGCGGTGGGGGCTAGTGGTGGCATCTTAACTATTTGGAAATCATCCATCCTGGATGGTTATCTTGCTTATATGAATGAGTTTGCGGCGTCAGTTCACTTCACGTCTAAACATAATGATGATGAATGGGTGCTAACCAATGTTTATGGCCCCTGCTCACAAGAAGGCAAGCTTTCTTTCACACAATGGCTTAAGCACATTCAGATGCCTGAGACAATGGACTGGTTAATAGTGGGTGATTTCAATCTGATGAGATCACCAGATGACAGAAATAGGCCAGGGGGAAACATATAGGAAATGGCAATGTTCAATGAGGTCATTAGTGCACAAGGATGGGTTGAGATCCCACTAAATGATAAAAGATATACATGGACCAATAAGCAAGAGCCTCCATTGCTGGAAAGGCTAGACTAGTTCTTCACCTCCAACTCCTGGACTTTCTCCTATCCCAATACTCAAGCTTGGCCACTAGTAATGGAGACATCAGACCACACACCATGTGTGATCAAAATCAGCACAAACATCCCCGGAGGCAAGATTTTCAGGTTCGAAAACTACTGGATGGAGCATGAGCATTTCTTGCAAGTTGTTCATCATGGTTTGTCCATTCCAACAGAACAAACTGACAAGGCAAAGGTTATTACAGCAAAATTCAAGAATCTGAGAAGGGTACTCAGAGCCTGGCAAGCCACTTTATCAAGCTTAAAGGCCAACATTTCTAATGTGAAGTTGATCTTGTTCTTCATGGATGTTCTGGAGGAATACAGGGACCTCACAATCATCGAATGGAATTTCAGAGCCATCCTCCAAGATAAACTCTCCTCACTATTAAAACAACAGACTATATATTGGAAGTAAAGAGGGACAATCAAATGGGTAAGGTTTGGGGACGAAGGCACTAAATTCTTTCATGCCAATGCTACCATCAAGCATAGAAGAAACCTGATTACTACCTTGCAGAAGGAAGATGGTACTCCCTGCTCTGACCATGAATCAAAGGCAGCTCTAATATGGGAATCATTGAAAGAAAGGCTTGGAATATCACTCTGTCCAAATGCAATTTCAGTTGGATAATATTTTGGACAGGTCAGCTGAGTTGGGTTGTCTGGATGAGCCATTCACACATGAGGAGATTGATGAAGTGGTGAAGCACCTACCAAATGACAAATCTCCAGGGCCAGATGGGTTCAATAATGACTTCATAAATAAGTGTTGTACAATAATTAAAACAGATTTCTATGAGCTATATGAAGCATTTCAAAGAGGAGAACTGTGCCTTCAGAGTATTAATGGATCTCATATCACCCTAATTCCAAAGGTGGATGCACCAACAACTATATCAGACTTCAGGCCAATTTCACTACTCAATATCTCAGTTAAAATCATCACAAAATTGCTAGCAAATAGGCTGCAAACTGTCATTATGGGCTTAGTGCACAAAAATCAGTATGGCTTCATCCAGTCAAGAAGTATTCATGACTGTGTGGCATGGGCACTTGAATACTTACACCTATGTAAGCAATCTAAGAAGGAGATAGTCATTCTTAAGCTAGATTTTGGGAAAGCTTTTGATAAAATAGAGCATACAGCCATGCTACAAATTATGCAGCATAAAGGTTTCAACCCCACATGGTTACATTGGATGGATAGCATTTTCAACTCAGGAACCTCTGCTGTTTTGCTCAATGGAGTGCCTGGTAAAACTTTCCACTGCAGGAGAGGAGTCGGACAAGGTGACCCCTTATCACCACTTTTGTTTGTCCTAGCAGCTGACCTCTTGCAGTCATTGCTAAATAAGGCTGCTACTATGAATTTGCTCAGACAACTAGTTCCATTGCAGTATAGCATAGATTTTCCAATCCTACATATGCAGATGACATCTTAATCATTATGGAAGGTTGTGCAACTCAGCTTTTGTTTCTGAAAGGAGTATTACAAAGCTTTGCCATGTCCACTGACCTCAAAGTAAATTATGCAAAATCTCTGATGCTGCCTGTTGATATGAATGAGACCAGATTGTGTCACCTGGCAAGAACATTTAGTTGCAAAATGGGATCTATGCCTTTTACATACCTGGGTCTACCTTTGGGGCTCACTAAGCCAAGTGTAGAAGATTTCCAACTATTGGTGGTCAGATGCCAAAAGAGGCTCCTAAGTACTTCCATTTATCTCTCACAGGTAGGAAGGCTTGAAATGACCAACTCAGTGTTTACTGCATTACCAACTTTTTTTTCTATGCCTCTTCAGAGTTCATCTGACAATCATTGAACAAATTGAAAAATCTAGAAAACACTGTCTATGGAGAGGTGCGGACATAAATGCAAAAAATCCACCGAAAGCTGCATTGGAAATGGTATGTTTACCCAAGAAAGAAGGAGGTCTAGGGGTCATTAAGCTAGAAATCTAGAACAAGGCTCTACTGCTCAAGAATTTGCACAAGTTTTATAATCATGCAGATATTCCTTGGGTACACCTCATATGGGAGAAGTATTATAACAATGATAAACTGCCAAACCACACAAGAAAAGGATCATTCTGGTGGAGAGACATCCTGAAATTATTGGACACATTCAAAGTGAACATCCAAGCAGGCAACATATGCTTCCTATGGCATGACATGTGGGAAGGTCAGGTTCCTTCGCAGGCACATCCAGAACTTTACTCTTATGCTAAGAATAAGAACATATCATCACACAAGGCAAGATATGAAACAGCAACAAACCGATTATTCCACCCGCCCATGTCAGAAATTGCATATCAGCAACTAGTGGACCTGGTTGTTCGCATTGAAGGGTCACCAGCAGGCCAAGAACAAGACTTCTGGTCTTACATTTGGGGGTCCGGGTGCTTCTCATCGGTTAAGGCATACAAGCATCTCATTGGGCATCGACAAGTACACCCGGCCTATAGATGGTTATGGAAATCAAAAGTACAACACAAGCATAAAGTCTTCTTTTGGTTACTTCTAAAGGACCGACTAAGCACACGAAATCACCTCAGGAGAAGAACCTTGGATCTTCCAAGCTACAATTGTGTGCTCTGCATAGCTCAAACTGAAGAAACTCTAGAGCACCTCTTCTTGCGCTGCCCATTTTCACATGCTTGTTGGAATCTAATTGGCTTACGAGTGCCTGATGATAATCTGACAAATATGGTGACCTCTATGAGACTGCAATTAAATGTCCCGTTCTTCATGGACATCATCATCATCATGTGCTGGACTATTTGGATGGCTCGGAACAATTTGATCTTCAGAGGGACTGCAAATAACCTATAATATTCGAAGCAGTTTTTCAAATCAGAATTTGCCTCGGTTATCCTAAGAGCAATACACAAACCACAGATGGTTTTATGGCTACAATCGATTTTGTAATAGGCTTGATTTTCTTTGTGTCCTTCTTTGTTTCTTGATGCTTGGCTGTAATCTAAGACAAGCCCTTTATAATATATATAACTAGTAGGGGGAAACCCCTCCAGTTTCATAAAAAAAACTGACATCGTTCAACTTTTAAGGAGGAAAATACGTTGCCTAGATTTTTGTTTTTAGAAGAGCTCCTAAATTCAAAAATCTATTTAAAGATCTTAGCCTTTCTTAAATTCAGAGACTTTCATTATCCCTCTCTGCAAGGCACGAGTACTCTGATCCTTTTTACCACTTCAAAGAGTGGCTCAAGGCTCGGGGGCTACAAGGCTCATGGATCGCTAATGAGAAGTTTTTTAAAATTTCCACCAAAGATTCAAGATTTTTTCAGGACCTTCAGCTCGAATCATCGATTCAACCTAAAGCTCGAGGGCTACTTCATATGAAGTGCGATTTCAAAATCGCACTCCATGAAACATCACAGGACTTGAGCACCTTGCAGCCTCGTCCTAGAAAACCAAAAGACTGCAGTCCAAGGAAGTACTCAAAGATCTTCAAGAAAGGCCGGAAAGTACTCGACCCAACGGGACAAGCACTCTCAAGACAAGAAAAGAACTCGGCTACGAAGCGCTCGGGGGCTTGTCGGACATGGAGGCCTAGGGCCCACACGGACGCAGGAAATACTCCAAAGGAGGATATGGCAACGAGTAGAGACCGTGGCGCAAGGCAACACATGACTCTACGATGTATGGAAACTATTCGACATAAGGAAAGTACTCTCATAGAGAGGCTTTCTCAGGTTACTACTCGAATTAGACTAGGATTCCACCCTTGTAACCCTGCCAACCAGTATATAAGGTTGGACAGGGACCCCTCTCAGAACAAGTTCTGAATCCCAACTCAGAGCACACAATTTAATCCAAAACCCCTTTAATATAGAGAATCTCGCCTAGTCTTACTGATCATCGATCGATAAGACAAACTTGTACTCATATTCACCCTACGTAATACAAGATCAGCAACAGGACGTAGGGTATTACACCTAATTGGTGGCCCGAACCTGTATAAATCTAGTGTCACGTAATCGTCGAGTTTCTGATTCTACTGTCACTCCACTAAAACTCTACCGCCTAGGGATACCCCTCGGTGGGATTGTCGGTAAAACACCGACACGGTGGCTGCTACTGCTGATTTTGCATCCATTTGACAATGCCATCACACATGTGAATGACATCACACGTATTTGACAAATTGAGAATCTGATATTTGACAATGTAAGTTCCTGTTTACAAGTTCAACATCTTTTTGTAGGTGTCAACTACACTGGGATCCAATATTCAGAACAAAGAACCAATATTCAAGTTACAAGTTTCATAATAAATTAATAAATTACATATAATTTATTACAACTAGGTTGAGCCATAACGCGCCCAGTTATGTTCGATGAGTTCCTTTTGAAGTTGGATATGGGTATCTCTGTCATGAAACTTGTGATGAGCAGCCACAAATGGACCTTGTTCTAAAATATTTCCATTTCTTGGATCAACTCGGGTGCCAATGTTGTCGAAGTTGGTATTGGTGGCCTCAGACTTCTCATCCTCGACAATCATGTTGTGCATGATAATACATGCAGTCATAAGTGGCAAGAGAGCTCAAATGAACCAGCACATGGGGTATATATAGGCCAAGGCCAAGAAACTAGCCATTGCCCCACGGGCTGCTGAAATCATGACCACCGACTCATTCGGTTGTGCCATGAACAGAGCACCGGATCAATCAGTGCTCTCTTAAGTTTGAATTCCAACGGTAACTGACATGGAGCACCGACTCATTCGGTGCTTAAAAACCCTGACCACCATATCAATCGGTGGTAATAACATTTTCTGCCAGAGCCGAATCTGAGCCGATGGCGAGCCGAGCCGACGAGCACCGACTCATACGCTGCTCCCTTGACTTAGCACCGAATCAATCGATGCTACTTGTATGTCTAAATGCACCTAAAACCTATCACGTTCCACGATTGATCCGGTGCTCATCCTTGCCTCAGCATCGGATCAATCGGTGCTCCCTTTTTCTTTAAGGCTGAGCCGAGCACAGGATTGTCTGGTGCTCATCACAAATTGCTCTGGTGCTCTGCCTGAAATGCTCTGGTGCTCTCTGTCTTGCCAAAACTTATCCAATTCAATTTCTTTAAGTTTTGGGGCTTTTCTATTGTACTTCTAGCCTTCATCTGAGCTACCTAGTGTCAATTTCACAAGTGTGCATCACACCTAAACTCTATGGCTCACCTAGGTCAAGCTACTACTCTTTACCCCCTTAATAGTACGGCCAAAGGAAATTAAAGACCTAAACTACTTCAAGTGTCTCTCAACTCCAATTGACACTTGAAACTAGCTTATCCTTAGTCTTCGCGCATATCCTTTGTACTCAAACAATGAAAACCAATCGATGGGGGCCAAGAGTACCATGAAAGCCCATCATTGCAGTAACTTATCAAATGCCGCTGCAAAACATACGTTAGTCGCAATGATCATGTTGTCATTAATCGCCAAAATCGAATTAGGGGCCTAGATGCTCCTTCACATGGTGCACAAATGGGCTGAAAAGATAGTTCGTGGAAATAGGTCAGACAAGCGCCAACAGAAACATTTGTGAAAAACGCAAACTGTATGTAAGTGATGTCGTAGGTCTCTGCGTTAGCAAGCAAGCATGCCTTCTGCAGTTAGTTGCTGAAACAGTAATCGCAAGGCCATGGACCGTGACTAAAAGTTGCCAGATTTTTAGGCAAGTGAAAGTATGTGAGTGTTGTATATTGTGCACAGGTGGCATACTAACATTCCTCTGCTTTGTTCTTAAAAAAAAAAAGACATTCCTCTGCTTGGCCAGTATATGTAAATCTAAACCAATACCCATCTGCACTCACTAGGTTCAAATAGACGGCACTCACTAAGTTCAAGCATTTCGTCGAACAAGACTCAGGCATGGTAAGCACAAGAGAACAACATGAAAGGGAACTTCGATGGCTGGCTCACCAAGACGACGTCCTTGGGCTGCGATGGCGGCGGAGCTCCGGGACGGCGTTCTTGGGCCACGACGGCGGCGGAGCTCCGGGACGACGTCGACCTCAGCTCGCGGTTCTCGACGATGATGCGACTGCCTCCTCTGGTCCTCGTCCTTGTGGACGACGGCGAGGCGGGTCCGGGGCTTGGCGCGAGCGGTGGCGATGGCGTGGGGATAAGGAGGGCGGCGACGGGACGGTGGCCAGGCGGCGACGAGCTCTGCCTCTGCGTGCGTGGGCGCGGCGGACAGAGATGCAGGATGGGATAGAGGTAACTGTTGCAGGGTAGTATTAATATTTACAGGGTAGATGCATCCTCTAAAATTTAGAGGACGTTGTTTACGGGGCCACTATAGAAGAAACCGCTGCACATAGCCTTAGTCAATGTTAATAAAATCTGATTACACGAACTTTGGCATATCTATCTACGTCTCCAGAGAAAGAAACCAAATGCATTCATGACGTTGACGAATGGAATAATACCCTACCACCAAGCCCACTGCCCACCTCTCGTTTTCTATAAATAGTGACCAAACTTTGAACCTCCACACTACCAAGCAGTCTCTATTCCCCTACTTGACACACAGCAATCCGCTCAATGGAAGCCAAGACCATCCTCCTCCTTGCCCCTGTCACTCTTTATTTCCTCCTCGTCCTCGAAGCGCAGGGCACGGAAGCTACCAAGGTCGCAGTCATCTTCCATGGAGTAGTCCATTGCAGCAACAACCCCTCCACCGTTGTTAGCAGTTAAGCGATCCTGGCTCTAAATTTTTGTTATCTTGATGTTCAAAACAATCAATGCAATTATGTAACTAGGCATCAGGTTCATATGAATTGTGTTTTTACATTCACCCTCTCCACGTGCAGATGCCACCCTGCAAGTGGTCATAAACGGCACCACAGTCGTCGCCACCGGCCAGAAGGCGACCAAAGGTCGGTTCTTGATAATTGTTAACGTGACCTCAGACCAGCAGCTGATTTCACTGGTGAATAACAGCAACATCAACGTAGTTAGCACGTCTCCTCGGAACGTGTGTGGAGCATCTGCCAAGGCCGTCATCAAGCGAGATGAGGCACCGATTGCTCTGGCCGGCTATCGGTTTCTTGGTGAAATCAGCAAAGCCGAGCTACCCGACTTTATCCACGCCATCAGCTTTCATGACTGTGGGCAGAAAAACATTGCGGCTGACTCGACTGGGGCGCTCGATGGTCACGCCTCCATCATCATCGACACTGTCAACGAAGGACTCTTTGTCTATTTTTTCTCTGTCGCAGTATTTACAAGATAGCATAATCCATGGCATCTACCTAGAGGTACCATTGAACTATATAACTATGTGGTGCTGTGGGCTGGTGATGTATACGAATGTTGTTTTGTGCTTGTGGCTGTGGTATGAATTGAAATCATTCGTTCTCGCACTCTGTGGTCCTTCGGTCACTGGGCAGGCAAATAAATGTGCTAAAGGATCGACTGGAGGAACAGAATACGTGTGATGTGTGAGGGATGGAAGCAGAAGATGAGCACCACGCCGTGGTGAGATGCACTTGGGCGGCAACCCAGCGTGCTGCCATGCGTGATGAATGGTACCTCCCTAGAGAGACAGACCTGTCATTCAACAGGCCACAATGGTTGCTGGAGTTAGTGTGCAAGTATGATAAGCAGGTTGCAGGACAGCTCCTTCTACTGTTATGGAGGGCATGGTATAACAGGAATGAAATCACGCACGGGGCAAAAGGTGCATCCATTAGAGGCTCTGAAATCTCTGAAAAGCTATGCAGAGGAACTATTCATGATCTGGCAACAGGGAGAGGAAGATACGAAAGGCAAAAGATCTGTGTTTCAGGAAGTGCCAGAGAGAAGAATGGAGAGCAGTCCGAAATTAAAATCAGCCTGGGAACATCCAAACCGGGGCTGGGTGAAGATCAATGGGGATGGCGCTTTCTCGGAAAGGTTGGGCGAGGCAGGGGTGGGAGTGTTCATTCGAGACCACCTGGGAGTAGTTAAACTTTCAGCATGGAGAGTCATTCATAACGCTAGCAGTGCAGAAGAGGTATAAGCATTGGCCTGTAAGGAATGTGTTGATTTAGCGACCGAATGGGTCCAAACGCCGGCTATCCTTGAGTCAGATTGTGCTGTGGTAATTAAGTACCTAAAAGAGGAGAGGATAAAACTAGCATGCTTTTCCATCATACAGGAAACCAGGAGATCGGCAGAAAGACTTCCAAGGCTTGTAATAAGCCATGTAAAGAGGGAGAAGAACAAAGTAGCAAATGAGCTGGCGTAGTTGGCAAAGCGACCAAACCATAGTGCAGTATGGCGTGAGCATTTCCTTAGGCCAGTCTCAGTGGGAGTTTCATGGACACAGTTACCTAGACTGTAAACTAGGTAACTGTGCCAGTAGAGTTTCATGGGGATGAAACTCCCCTCACATCTCATGAAACTCCCCTCATAAATGACCCTGTCAAGTCAGCATTTTTGCTGATGTGTCATATCAATTAATGCCATGAAACTCTCCATGAAACTCCCACTGAGACTGGCCTTATGTGTGTCGAGCAATTAAGTGCTCAAGACTGTAACACTATTATGAGCAATTAATAAAGATCCCTCTTAATCCGCAAAAAAAGACTCACTGTGCATGGCGCTGTGGGATGCTTTGTATGACTTGACCATTGCGCTACCTAGATACGGAAGTTGGTGCCTACGTACCCAAATTCAGTACTCCGCTACTATAATTATGTGTAACCCTCCCGTTACCTCTTAGGTGCCATGAACCTATACGAAGAAACCGGTAATATCCGCAGGATTTTCTACTGAAATCACGTGGCTTCTCCAAACAAGCTGCATGCGTGCATGCCAACCATCATTTTTTCAAGTCCATATGCATGACGTGTAATCATCAAACAGATATACAGTTTGAGTGGGCATCAGTTTGTAACCTCAGTGAAAACATCGTGGATTATATTATTATGTTTGTCTCGTGTATCAGCCACGATGTACTAAAAATGGTGACCTTAGGCAATAAATGCAATCTTGTGGTGCACCTTAGCCATTGTGCAAACTAGCAATAGGCAAAAGATTCCTACGGGGCACCTTAAGCTTATTGCCCAACCATAGTGAATAAAGAATAGTACGTTTTCTCTCTCCTTTACTCTCTCTTCCACTCCACCGGTAGAATAAATGTCTGCTGCATTGTTGATGTTTAGACCATAAACATAGTGAAGTGTACCACAACAAAGTCTAACTGTTCATGGGTCCCAGCTTAACGTGTGGATGGGCAACAAGCGTTGCCCTTGCCCTGTATCACCCAAGTCTCGTTCTTCTCAGAACAAATCCATGTCATGTATTTTCATGTGACCGAAGAAAAAAAGGAATGACCATGTCACGTTTTTTTAAACTTTTTTTTTGAACAAGTTTATGTCAATTGTCAAGTAAAGGGCCAAACATATCATGTACGTTCATTTTTTCGTGACAAATCCATGTCATGATTAACTTTCATGCATGTTCACGTTACAAGATTAAAAAAAGTTACATCTAGTCACGAGGAACGGCCAGCAGTCATCATGTGAAAATGAGAGGAAAAAAACGTTAACCAGATTAGTAGAGAGCCGCTGCAAGTGTTCTAGAAAAAACTTATAAATTTAAAATTTTACATTCATATATTCGGAGAGGGGTCTCCCCTTTATCTTAATTATTCCGACACCTCCGCCTATCCCTGTCCATTTTAGATTGAGCCCCCTTGCCGCACTGGGAAACGAGTGGCCCTGGCGTGAAAACAACTAGATAGAATATCTCTCTTATACGTGCCGGCGTCAAAAACCAGTTAGAATGTTACTTTCAAATGTGCCGGTCTATAATGGTTGTATATAACCACTTCGGATGAACAGCTTATTTGCATTGGCAGTGCTGGCGCCAGCAGTGCAACTCAATTTTTCTTTCAAAAATTGTTCACGTTCTGGCATCAGGGGCCCAGGCAATGACAAACAATGCTAACCTTATGCTGACGTGTCTGGTATTTCTGGTTACAGCAAAATATTTGATCAAACTGCTTTGAAACTTGCAATCAAATTGATTAGCTCGTTGAGTTAGTGTAGTAAACAAACACTACCATACATTCTTGGTGCGGATTTCAATATTATGAGTTGTCCAAAATGGCCAGGTTTATTTAATATGGTCATTGAGTCTCTAGATCTCAGAGAGATAGAAATGGTGGGTCGCCAACATACAGGGGGAGCAGCGGAGATAACCCGGCATATGAAAAATTAGACAGAGTCTTAGTTAGTACAAAATGGGAGCAAAAATTCCCACACACAAGAGTACTAGCTAAAGACAAAAGTAACTCAGATCATACACCTTTATTATTAAATACTGGTGCATCCTCACAATAGACAACAATCCCTTTTAAAATTTGAATGAGGTTGGTTAATTAGACAAGGTTTTTATGAGATGATTGCTAATAAATGGCAAGCGGAAACTGGAAGAACCACTGCTATGAAAAATGGAAAAATAAAATAAGGTCACACCGGCAATTTCTAAGATTGATGAATTAGACAAAAAGGTAGAAATTTGTGCCCTCTCTGAGTATGATTTAAATCTCAAACATTACCTCAATGAACGATTAGTTCACCTTTTGATGGAAGAAGAGATTAAATGGTACGAGAGGGCTAAGACTAAAGACCTCTTGGAAGGGGATGATAACACCCAATATTTCTATTTGGTGGCTAATGGTAAACACAGAAAAAAACACATCTTCAAATTAGAGCAAGATGATGCACTACTACACAAACCACTTTCACAAACGGGCTATCACAACCGGTTTTTAAAAAACCGGTTGTGATGTCCCCTATCACAGCCGGTTTTTCTCAAAAACCGGTTGTGATAGTCGGCCGGCACATCACAACCGGTTATTCTTACAAACCGGTTGTGATGCTCACTATCACAACCGGTTTTAAAACCGGTTGTGATGATGAGCATCACAACCGGTTCTTTACTAACACATTTTTGGAGGGCAAATTTGAAAATTTAAATTTTGTAAACGACCTCGGATGAACTTTTGACCAAAACGAAAGTTGTAGATCTGAAAAGTTATGAAACATTGTAGTTCACCACTTTTTTATTTGAAGTCATTTAGAGCCTCAAATAAGCAATTTACACTCGGAAAACATTAATATGAGGGGAATCAAAATGGTATATAAACACAAACACTCTAGTGGTGCAGTGGTAGAGGAGGCTATGCAGAAAGCTGAGGTCGCGGGTTCGAATCCTGCTGACCGCGTAGCGCGCGATTTTTCCGCAAAAAATGCGTGGGTAGTGGCTGATGGGGTCCATCCCTCAAATAAATAAAATGTTTTGCTATTTTATTTTGGTTTATTTTGGGTTTAGATGAAAACCGGTTGTGATGGGGTCATCACAGCCGGTTTTTGAAAACTGGCTGTGATAGGGGGGGACTATCACAGCCGCTTTATCTCATCCGCCCCCCAAAACCGGCTGTGACAGCCCTCCCCAACCGGCTGTGATGACCTTTTCTGTAGTAGTGATGGAGTAATAGTGGGTGATGCTGAATTAAAAGCATATATCACAAACTATTACAAGGGGTTGTTTAGACCATCAGAAAACTATAATCATGACATACCTCAGGTGACATAGGAGGAAAATAACCTCCTTGTAGCGCCATTCACAGAGAAAGAGGTAAAAGAAGCAGTTTTTCAAATGGAACATAACAAATTGCCTGGTCCAGATGGCTTTCCAGCTGAATATTCTATCAAGTGTTTTGGGATATTATAAGTTCAGATCTTATGGCGCTATTCATGGAATTTTATAAATAACGTCTCCCATTGTGTAGCCTAAACTTTATAGTAATTACTCTTTTACCATAAATTAAAGAGGCACAAAAAACATTCACCAAGGTTGCTAGAAGTAGACTCATGGGAGTGGCTAGCAAAGTGGTTCGACCATCACAAATAACATTCATGCTAGGTCAGAACATTATGGAGGGCGTAGACAGGGGCGGAGCCAGGATTTGAGGTTGGGGGGATGAACAAAATAAAGTCGAACTGATAGCCACATCACTTTGTTTTAATCACATATAATAGTAGCATATTTCACAAGTCTCAACTAAAAGAAAATGTTACATACCTATCAACTTAAATTTAGCTCTATGGGTAGGATATTTCATAGGTCGTCATGATATCATCAACACAAATTGATGTAGCCAATTCTTTGTGGCAGAACCGCTCAAATTAATCAGGCTTAAGTGCGCTAACCTTCTATTGGTCATCACGCAATTAAAACAGATTAAGATGTCGATCTGTCGGGTCGAGCCCAATGCAACCACGAACAATTGCCTCGATCGAAACGAGTCGTGCAAATACTCACTCGAAGGTGAGTCCTAAAGATTACAACAATCCACAATTAATTAAAGGTCCCAATTGAGGTACTTTATTACAAACAGTTCAATGCATACGGTAGCAAAGTACTCAGAGTTTTGAAATGCAGCGGAAACAACTAATTATTCGAAATGACCGTGACATCACGTGAAGCCGTCGTGACATCACTCGGAAGCATCCTCGTCCCATACAACAGTCCAACCAGGAGGAAGGATGGTTGGCGAGGTAAGACCTGCGACCATCTCCTCGAGAGCACTACCTGAAAACAGTTCAACAAGCAAGGCTGAGTATACTAATACTCAGCAAGACTTACCCGTCGGGTGTCAGCTACAATACCAACTTTTAGACATGCAAGGCTTTTGGCTGGTGGGTTTACTTTGCCAAAGAGCGACTAAGAGTGGGTCCTTACTTTCAAAATTTTAGCATCAAGTTCTAGTTCAAGTTAACCATTCTAAGTAAGCAACCTGTACTAACCAAGCAAGTGGAGCAAGCAATTAAGCAACACCAAGTTTCTTTCCATCATCATGTTCCACTTCTTACTCAATGCGGCACAGAGGTCAAGTAGTCTCATTAGCTGCGAGAAACAGACAGTTCGAACCGATTTCTTGAACTTACAAGGGGGACCCAAACACACGGATCATCGCACGCAGCCAAAGGCTAGCGCTACCAGGTAGTTCCCAGCAGTCCTCCAATTGCGTCCAGAGCCAAACTTCCCCTGGCATACGAAGTCCAAGGTCGGCCGAACCGAACATTTGTGCCCTTCGTACCCACATGTTCGAGGCATGGGGAAGAAGTTCCCGATAGGAGCAGGAAAAAATCCGCACACCAGATTCATGTAGGTACTAAACTTACCGACCCTATAGAATCGACAAGTGCTTGGTACGTTCAAAAACTTAACCAGCAGTACCGTACCTTTCGGCCTTAACCAAATTTTAGCATACACGGACGGGGCATCTACATGACAGAAATCCCCGCCCGTCCTCCTTATGATTCCAACATAAGTAAAGCAGTTGATTCCTATATCTCGCGAGTGATAGGAAATCACTTGACTTTTACCTGGTCCTTATAGCATGGCAACTATCCACCTATCATACTAGTATTGCAAGCATAGGAACCTAGGATCATGCAACTAAGGTTTCATTCAACTCCTGAACGTAAATGCACAAACATAATCTTAGCAAAACATAGTTGCACATATTCAAAACATGGGACATGCTCCGGGGCTTGCCTTCGTGCAGGTGGCTAGTTGGGGGTTCTCGGCGGCGGGGTTCGGTTCGTCCTCCACCTAGATCACGTTCACGTCTCCCGAGGCCTGTCCTTCATGTCCGGTCGGCACCAATTCGTAGTCACCGTCTGCGAGTGCTTGTTCTACACGGGATGCACATGCATAAGAGGTGATCTTATATCGAGTCATCATACTTGCATAATGATACACCCGTAGTGTATGAAATGGCACATTCACCTGGACAATTTTGGTCTGACCTTCCCTTTCTTTACTTAAGTTTGTGATTACTCATTAAAGTACTTGGGGTGGGTGGTGATGATTGTGTACACATCTATCAAGTTCTTAATTTTGTTTTCTTCACAAAACAGCAAGGGTGTGTGTGGTGATTTGTTCATTTTATTCCATTAGCATAAAAAGGTGATTTATTTTGATTTAGCCCTTTTTAAGCAATGAAATTCAACAATTTATTCTGGTAGTTTGGCTCAAGAGTTTAATGGGATAAAATTATTGTATGCTCTCGGTGTGTTGTTTGATTTACTGACCAAAAATCAGACCAAGATCATGCATACAATTACCACAATAAATCAAACAAAATCATCATACTATTACTAGGAATAAATCCTAGTAAATCACACTAACAGCAATTTGTCCTTAGATTTCTACCAGAGCCTATACTAGTCTAACAAGTGCAAGCCAGACAGCTCAAACTAAGCTCTAGTATTTACCAGTCATGCATCGAGTTACCATAGAGCTACTGCAAAAATATTTAGCCCAGAAGCTGCACAGATTAATTATTAAAATTGTTTAACCAAACATGCACTGCCAGTCTAAACAATTAATAACTCAAAATCTAGTGTGTAACTTTGTGCCAACTTTTTACAGGAGCCTAATCATTTTATAAGCTACAATATATCCAAAAATTAGAACAAACAAGATAGCAGATTTCAAACTATGTACAAATTTAAGTTTCAACAGATTTGAACTTAATTTGAAATCTACACAGGAAACACTTTTACAAGCTGTCTATAAAAGATAGATCTCAGCACAGAGAGCTCAACAAAATTGTGTTTGCATTTTTTTGATTTTTCTACCATTTTTAATCGATTTTTGAAGTTTTAGGATTCCAAACCTAGATCTAAACAATCTTTTTACAACCAAACCCCTGGAAACTTGCGCTAAGGCCCCTAGAAAGAACTAAAGCTTAGCAATGTGGTCCCTGGACCACGGCCGGCGGCGGGTTTGGGCGGATTCCGGCGAGGTGGGACCACGGGGCTCAACAAGAACATGGGGAACACGCTCATCGCCTCACCTCGAGCCGATCTCGTGCAGGAAGGGTGGCCGGAGGGGGTGCGGCGGCGAACGGCGGAGCCGCGCGGCGGCGGCTTTGTCTTCACCAATGCCCGGCGTCGGCAGTGGCGGAGAAGAGCAGCAGGGGCGCTGGGAGGCTAGAGTGGAGGCGTGGGCGAGCTTTGGTGGTGTTGCGCGGCAGCGGGGCAGTGCTCACGGCGAGGAGCGGTGGCGGCGGCCTGGCGGCGAGGTGGAGGCTCGGGCGGCGCGTTGGCTTGGCAGCCATGGCGAGCTCGGCCTCGGTCGAGCTCCGGTCGGCGTGGAGCAGGGGCAGTCGGGCGGCGACAGCGAAGCAAGCGCGCTGGATTGGGGGACAGCGAGGACCCGGCGGGCGTCGCATCGGGGTCGGAACGCGGCCGTGCGGCCGGTCGGGCAGCGACGGCGTCAAAGCGCCGCGTGGCGCGCGGCGAGCGGCGGCTCGCCCGTGGGTGGGGTGGCGTGGTCGGGACGGGCGCGGTCCGGGTGGCGTTATCCTCAGCCGGTCGGCGAGCTCGTGAGCTGGTTCGCCAGCAGCTCCGCGTATGGTCGGAGCGGGAGCGGGGGACAAAGGTGATGTCGGGCGCGCGCGTGGGCCTGCCTGGGTGAAGAGGACGCGGCGCCGAGATCTCCTGGTCCGCCTCGGCGGTCGTGTCAGACGCCGGGCGCCAGGTGGCAGCGGCGGTCGGCTGGAACGCGCGGCGCCGGAGACCGCGGTCAATCCGTCGAACACCTGGCGCTCGCATGTTCAAACACGAATTCCTCTAAAAATTTGAACTGGACTTCAAAATCTCCAAATACAAAAGTTGTGTCCCATAGAGTAAGGTACAACTTTTGTAAAGGTCGACCATAGAAAAAGTCTCTAGATCAACGGGAAATTTGAGGAGAACATCGCGTGAACTCGAGTGCCAACCTGCCGTGAACTTCTGTGTTTGACTGAGTTTGACTAAGATTTCCTTGCAGTCGAGAATCCGGAGAGGGTGTTCCACGAGAGCCAGGTCTGGTTCTACCCATGCCAAGTCTTGGTCGACAATCTCAACCTCGGGAACTCAAACACACTTCTTAAGTTGAGATACGTGGAAAACATCGTGGACAGCTGACAGCCTCTCGGGAAGTTGTACTCGGTATGCTACGGGTCCACAAACTTCTGTGATCTCATAGGGTCCAATGTAACGAGGTGCCAATTTTCCTTTTACTCCGAACCTTTGTACTCCTTTAGTGGGTGAGACTCGAAGATAAACGTGATCTCCAACAAAGAACTGTAGGGGCATCTTCCTCTTATCAAAGTAACTTTTCTGTCTGGATTGGGCAGCCTTCAGGTTAGCCTGAATCACTTTCACTTTCTCCTCTGCCTCGGTCACTAGGTCAGCGCCTAACATCGGCCTTTCTCCGGTTTGGGACCAACTCAACGGGGTTTGACACTTCCTGCCATACAGTGCCTCAAAAGGTGCCATCTTCAAGCTAGCTTGGTAGCTATTGTTGTATGAAAACTCAGTGAGGGGTAAACATTTGTCCCAATTTTTGTCGAAGTGTATCACACAAGCTCTCAACATATCTTCAACTATCTGATTAACCCTTTCGGTCTGACCGTCCGTTTGCGGGTGGTATGCTGAACTGCGGATTAATTTGATCCCTAAAGATTCATGTAGTCTTTCCCAAAATCGAGACATGAATTGGGAATCTCTATCTGATATAATGGTCTTGGGCGTCCCGTGCAAGCGAAGGATTTGGTCAAAGTAGATATCCGCATAATGTTTGGCTTGATAGGTGGTATTGACCAGAATAAAGTGGGCGGTTTTAGTAAGCCGGTCAACAATAACCCATATAGAATCATGCTTTCGGGAAGTGAGTGGTAATTCCACTATAAAATCCATACTTATATCCTCCCATTTTCATGATGGTATTGGAAGGGGTTGTAGCGTTCCAGCTACTTTAAGGTGACTGGCCTTAATTATTTGGCAAGTATCGCTCTCTGAAATGTACTGGGCAATATCTCTCTTCATTCTTGTCCACCAAAAGTTCTGTCTCAAATCCTGATACATTTTGTTGCTTCCCAGGTGAATAGATAATTTAGAGAGGTGAGCCTCATCTAAAATTTCCTTTCGGAGTTCCAGACTCTTAGGTACTACTAGAGGTTCCCCAAAATGTACTACCCCTTTTGATCCAATCGTAAAAAATGACACTTCTCATCTCCTTCAGAAAGCCTCTCTTTGATAATCCTAATGCATTTATCTTGAGATTGAGCGGCAGCTATGTTGTCGTAGAGAGTTGATTCTAAGGAAAGATGATTCAATGAGCCATGAGGGACAATCTCCAGACTAAGCTTTCTCATCTCTGTGCATAGAGTTTGGTTGTAGGTTTCTGCGGTGAGACAGTTGCAATGTGCTTTCCGACTCAGCGCATCGGCTACAACGTTGGCTTCCCCGGATGGTAGAGTATCTCCAAGTCATAATCCTTGACCAGTTCCAACCATCTACGTTGCCTCATATTCAGATCTGACTGAGTAAGGATATACTTGAGACTTTTGTGATCGGTGTACACTTTACACTGCACTCCCATGAGATGGTGCCTCCAGAGTTTTAGAGCATGGATCACGGCTGCTAGCTCGAGATTGTAGGTAGGGTAATTCAGCTCATGCGGGCGAAGGGCATCGAGAAGCATAAGCAATGACTCTATTATCTTGCATGAGAACACATCCTAACCTGTGCCTGAAGCATCGCAGTAGATGTCATAAGGCTTCGTGTTGTCAGGCTGTGCCAGAACGGGTGCGGAAGTAAGAAGTTGTCTTAAGGTGTGGAAAGCTTCTTTCACATTTCTCCGTCCATTCGAACCTAGCTCCCTTCTTGAGTAGTTCAGTCATTGGCTTAGCTATCTTTGAAAAATCAGGAATGAAATGACGGTAGTACCCTGCCAGACCAAGGAAACTACGGATCTTGTGTACAAAAGCGGGGGTTTTCCAATCCATGACCTCTTGTACTTTCCCGAGGTCTACTGAAATACCATCTTCAGAGATTGTGTGCCCAAGAAACTTGACACTGTTGAGCCAGAATTCACATTTAGAGAACTTGGCATAAAGCTGAGGATCTCTAATTGTTTGTAGGACAATGCGAAGATGTTCAGCATGTTCATCCTCATTTTTGGAGTAGATCAGAATATCGTCGATGAAGACCACGACAAACTTATCGAGATATGGCATGAAGACTAAATTCATGAGATACATGAAATAAGCGGGTGCATTTGTGAGTCCAAAAGACATGACCAAGTACTCATATAGACCATATCTAGTGGAGAAGGAAGTTTTGGGAATATCGCAAGGGCGGATCTTGATTTGATGGTACCCCGAAAGAAGATCAATTTTTTAGAAGATTTTCACACTAGCTAGCTGATCGAAGAGAATATCAATGCGGGGTAAGGGGTATTTGTTCTTGATGGTCACCGCATTGAGGGGGCCATAGTCCACACATAACCTCAAGCTTTTGTCCTTCTTTTTAGCAAAGAGGGCAGAACATCCCCAGGGTGAGGTGCTAGGTCGGATGAAACCTTTCTCAAGCAACTCATGCAATTGTGTTTTCAATTCTGCCAGCTCTATGGGTGACATCCTATACGGTCGCTTAGATATAGGGGCGGTGCCAGGTTGAAGCTCAATAACAAACTCTTGTCTCGGTCCGGTGGCATGCCAGGTAGGTCTTCCGGAAAAACATCAAGGAATTCACAAACCACTGGAATATCCTCAACTCTAAGTTCATCCAGAGAAAATATGTGGGAACTTGTGTAGGCTTTGTGTGGTAGATAGAGATCGGTGTAGCCTAAGAGTGGTGAGTGTATCTCTACAACTCTCTCGGGAATGTCAAGCATGACTCGGTGCTTAGTCATCCAATCCATTCCCAAGATAATATCCATTCCATCCAGTCCCACGCTAATAAGATCAGTTTTAAAGAACTTGCTGCCCAAGGCTAGTGGCACTTGTTTTGACCTTTGATTAGTTGAGACTTTCCCGCCAGGGGTGGTGATTACGTAGGGGGTGGCAGTTTGAGTGAGATTTAGTCCACTTTTGGTGCAAAACCTTGTGCTGATAAAGCTATGCGTTGCACCCAAATCAAAAAGTATAACAGTAGGGTGATTGTGAACATAGAAAGTACCCGTCATAACTGGGGCTCCCTCGGGTAGTTCTGCGAGGGTGGTGAAGTTGATCCTCCCTTGACGGACTCGCACCGTCTGCTTTCTCCCTTTGCCTTAGTTCTACTGCTTAGCCTGAGGACAGTCGCGGATGTAGTGCCCAGTCTTCCCGCACTTGTAGCAGGCATTCCCATTGGTGGGGCGGGCGGGAACCTGATGGTTAACTCGCGGAGCAATGGGCTGCGGAGGAACGGGAAAACGGTTCTGTGCCGGCGGGGTGGGTTTGATTACCCAACGTCCTTGCTGCCTGGGCCTCTGGGGGTTAGGAGTAGGATTGTTCTGCACAATCTTGTACCTCTGATTCTGAGAACTTCCCTGAGTCATGGGTGCCTTTCTCTTCTTCTCGGCCTGAACGGCAGCCATGGCATCTTCCTGGGTGATAGCCAGGTTCACAAGTTCATTGTAAGTGGCAGTCCTGGTGGTGTTCAGACGCTCCCTTAGCTTAGCACTAAGGCCTCTGCGGAAACGCTCCATCTTTTTCTGATCCGTGTCAGCATGAGAGCCTGCATACTGACAGAGATTGTTGAAGGTGTGGGCATACTGGGACACAGATCTGTTACCTTGGGTGAGAGCCAGGAACTCATTAAGCTTTCTCTCAATCAAACCCTCAGGGGTATGGTGAGCTCTGAAGGCGGTCTTAAATCAGTCCAAGTTATCACAATTGTTTTCTGGAAGGGTGGCCAGGTGATTTTCCCACCAGAGGAGGGCGGGTCCTCGGAGTAACTGGGTAGCAAACCTAGCCTTGCTCTCCTCGGAGCATGGTAGAGCAAGCACTGAGTACTTCGATTCCACAGCACGAATCCAAGCGTCAGCATTTAACGGTTCAGTTGCTTCGTGGAAGGTCGGTGGCTGAGTACTCAGAAAGTGCTCATAGCGGGCAACTTGGGGCTGAGCATCATGGTGTCCTCCTGGGCATTGTTGCATCAGCTGTCGCTGCACATCTAGCATCTCCCGCGTCATTTCAGTTTGGGTGGCGAAAAACGCTTCCATCGGATTTTGCGGGGGCTGCGGCAGTGGTGGCTGGTTCGCCTAGGTGCCACTATTTTGCCCAGCAGTGAAGTTGGTACGGCGGGTCGAGTCAACCATCTGCAAAATCCTTTACTCATCAGCCACATGATCTTGGAAACTCGTGTACAAAGTAAACAAGGCAATCATGTGCGAACATAGTAAACACTCATCGCAGAATTCCCCGACCAGCAAAGCTGTCAGTGGAGAAAATTCATATCTCCGCCCAGGTTACATGCCCAAAAATTATGAATTCTTGCCAGCAGCTAGAAAATTTAGTGAGCTACAACTTCCTTATAAAGCTCCAGGTCAGTTCGTATTCTAGCTAGGGCGAAAAATTCAAAGTTCACGTCTCTGCTTTTACGGTTTTCAGAACGGCCGAGGCTCACCAAAACGTGCATAACTCCCTCAATTCTTAACCAATAAAGCTGAAATTTTACGAGCATCATCCATATGAAATTCCTTACAACTTTGGTATTCAACATTTAGCACAGAAATGAAAAATGCATGCATTAAAAATTCAAACCAGATTCAGCCGCAGAGTTTAGCTGTTACAACCATATCGAATCGACAAACTCTAGGGTCAACTCCTGCCCCAAGTTACATCATGGTCAAGCTGCACAAAGGAAATACTCAACTCGAAGCTAGCCTATTACATCACTCTCCAAAAGTAGGCTACGCTGAGGAGTAACACTGCCAATCATCTAGAAGTCGTCGAGGTCGTTGACCGAAGCCTCACTCTCGACGGGTGAACCGGGGGTCGTGGGTAGAGGCGGTAAGTCACTAAGGGTATCCGTGCCGGACATACCCTGAACCTCCTCGGGTCTATCTCTATCTCCATGGGCTCCTCCTCCTCATCTACCATCTCCACGTCCTGCTCTAGAGGAACCTGCTGCTGAAGTATCCCTATGTGCTGGTGGGCGTCCTCAATGTCAAGGTGGAGGTCGTGAACCTCGTCCTCTAGCTCTCCAACACGGTCAAGGAGCCCAACCCGCTCGTTGTGAAGCGAGTCTATCTCCTCCTGCATCGTCTCGATCTGGCCTAGGTGGGTAGCACGCTCCTCCTGCATCTCGGCTATCTGTGCCAAGTGAGTCTCTCGCTCCTGCTGAAAGGTGGTGACCTGCCCAAGCAAGTCTCCAATCTGAGCCTGGAAGTTGGCCATAGCCAAGTCTGTGTCGGCAGCCTCCAGGGTGAGAGTAGTGTAGTCGTACTGAAGCTGTCAGAAAGACCGGTAAGAAGCCATGCCGAACTCAACCGAGTCAGCCAGTCCTCCCTGAAGCAGTGCGCGAGGCCTGGAAAACGCGGTCACGTACCGTGCTAGTCCCTCAGCAGTCGGAACAGGACCAGCCCAGTCCACAACCGCCTCCACGTTAGCCCGACGGTCCAAGCCAAGCCAGGTCGTCGGGCAGCGCGGTAGGAAGCAAGCCAAGCGGGGAAGTCATCACCTCCACGGGGCGGAAGTCGCAAAAGACGTTCAGCACCCGCAAGGCAGCGGACTCCACGGTGTCAGTCGACCTGGTGGCCTATCACCTCGGCGTCGAACAACGGCCACTCGGGGTAGGTGAGGGTGAGGTGGCATGTAGACCCTGGTGATGCAGTGAAGCACACCGTCCACAAGGAACTCGCGGCACGAGTAGAGAGGTGGTGAGGCGAAGCCGGCGGTGCTCAGAGCGTCCCACAAGATAGAGGGAAAACCCTCCCAAGCGAGGCACTCGGAGTGGAGAAAACCGTCCGTGCCAAACACAAAGTAAGCCGCGTCTGCCATCTGTAGAAGAACGAACAGAGAACCGGGTAAGAGCTGTGCGGAAGGAAAAAGAAGACTAGGACAGCGGTGGAAAAGCGAGCGTAACTCCGAAATTACTCAACCAAAAGCTCCCAAATTTTACCAGGTTGTTCTTAAGGTTATTAACCACAAGTTTGGTATTCAGAGGTTTGCTTGGTTTTGAGTTTAAGGTGGGTGAAACTTTCAAATTTCAACTTGCTGTCTGCCACAATTTTCCTGCAAACAGGCAGCTCTTGTTTTGATCATAACTCAAGTTTTACTTGTCTACAAATTCTGAAATTTTTACAGAAGCTTAGCTACAAAATTATGAACAACTTGTATTTAAGGTGCCTAGCCTTCTGAGATGTTTTAATGACCCGAAAAATTCGGACCAGCAGAGAAACACAGTTTTGACAGATTTTTCAGAGTTGTGAGACTTACGATTTTTGTTTCCTTTTTGCCTCAAGTTGTCTTAACAATTTTTAAAGTGGTTATCATGATGCAAAAGAACTAAAATCGTCCTCACAGACACCAAGAAGCCTTGGTGTACGTAGTTAGTTGCCGGTGGCGACGCATAATATACGTCTCTCCCTATAATAGCTAGTCGTCACTCAGACCAATGGAACGCAACCGAACGGAGTCAGTGTACCTGCAAGAAAACCATGAACCTTCCGTGCCAGCACATCACGGAAGCGTCCCAATTCATTACTGTTCATTTATAAAAACGACATCCATGCATTCAACACTGCATGGACAGTGCATCTAGTCTAGGCCGTACGCTCATTTTGAATAGAGCATACAACCCTTCGCATAGCTCGTGATGCGGCATCATGCACATGTCTCGAACATGGCAAACAACCAGGATGATAGGCTCATTTGAATTAGAACCATACCATCAAGACCTTGCTCACATATAAAACATGTAGCGACTCATACACAACTGTAATGATAGGTTCCTTGGAATCGATATCATATCACCCTTCGTGCACGCGGGGCACAGAAATCAGCGCACGTATAAAACACGTGGGCGAGGGTGCTGGGCAAGTTAGTCAAATATACCATAATTAGCAAGCCACCTGAAACAACCCGAAATTCCCTCTAGGGCTTCACGGTCTATGTAAATCCTTAGCGATCCAACGAGTTTTCGCAAAGCACTAGTTGGTCAAGTTTTATTGCAAAAACAAGTGTAATGGAACCGTGTGAATCTCTGGTGCACAACTTTTTGCTCTGGTACGAGCTGTGGTAGAACCGCTCAAATTAATCCGGCTTAAGTGTGCTAACCTTCCATTGGTCATCACGCAATTAAAACAGATTAAGATGTCGATCTGTCGGGTCGAGCCCGATGCAACCACGAACAATTACCTCGATCGAAACAAGTCGTGCAAATACTCACTCGAAGGTGAGTCCCAGAGATTACAACAATCCACAATTAATTAAAGGTCCCAATTGAGGTACATTATTACAAACAGTTCAATGCATACGGTAGCAAAGTACTCAGAGTTTTGAAATGCAGCAGAAACAACTAATTATTCGAAATGACCGTGACATCACG
Source organism: Urochloa ruziziensis (assembly GCA_015476505.1). Lineage (NCBI taxonomy): Eukaryota > Viridiplantae > Streptophyta > Magnoliopsida > Poales > Poaceae > Urochloa > Urochloa ruziziensis. Next base: position 35,734,223 of record CM027126.1, on the reverse strand, counting down.
TGAAGCCGTCGTGACATCACTCGGAAGCATCCTCGTCCCATACAACAGTCCAACCAGGAGGAAGGGTGGTTGGCTAGGTAAGACCTGGGACCATCTCCTCGAGAGCACTACCTGAAAATAGTTCAACAAGCAAGGCTGAGTATACTAATACTCAGCAAGACTTACCCGTCGGGTGTCAGCTACAACACCAACTTCTAGACATGCAAGGCTTTTGGCTGGTGGGTTTACTTTGCCAAAGAGCGACTAAAAGTGGGTCCTTGCTTTTAAAATTTTAGCATCAGGTTTTAGTTCAAGTTAACCATTCTAAGTAAGCAACCTGTACTAACCAAGCAAGTGGAGCAAGCAATTAAGCAACACCAAGTTTCTTTCCATCGTCATGTTCCACTTCTTACTCAATGCGGCACAGAGGTCAAGTAGTCTCATTAGCTGCGAGAAACAGGCAGTTCGAACCGATTTCTTAACCGTGCAAGGGGGACCCAAACACACGGATCATCGCACTCAGCCAAAGGCTAGCGCTACCAGGTAGTTCCCAGCAGTCCTCCAGTTGCATCCAGAGCCAAACTCCCCCTGGCATACGAAGTCCAAGGTCGACCAAACCGAACACTTGCGCCCTTCGTACCCACATGTTCGAGGCATGGGGAAGAAGTTCCCGATAGGAGCAGGAAAAAGTCCGCACACCAGATTCATGTAGGTACTAAACTTACCGACCCCATAGAATCGACAAGTGCTTGGTACTTTCAAAAACATAACCAGCAGTACTGTACCTTTCGGCCTTAACCAAATTTTAGCATACACGGACGGGGCATCTACATGACAGAAATCCCCGCCCGTCCTCCTTATGATTCCAACATAAGTAAGCAGTTGATTCCTATATCTCGCGAGTGACAGGAAATCACTCGACTTTTACCGAGTCCTTATAGCATGGCAACTATCGACCTATCATACTAGTATTGCAAGCATAGGAACCTAGGATCATGCAACTAAGGTTTCATTCAACTCCTGAACTGTAAATGCACAAACATAATCTTAGCAAAACATAGTTGCATATATTCAAAACATGGGACATGCTCCGGGGCTTGCCTTCGGGCACGTGGTTAGCTTGGGGGTTCTCAGGCGGCGGGGTTCGGTTCGTCCTCCACCTGGATCACGTTCACGTCTCCCGAGGCCTGTCCTTCTTCTCCGGTCGGCACCAATTCATAGTCACCGTCTGCGAGTGCTTGTTCTACACGGAATGCACATGCATAAGAGGTGATCTTATATCGAGTCATCATACTTGCATAATGATAGACCCGTAGTGTATGAAATGGCACATTCACCTGGACAATTTTGGTCTGACCTTCCCTTTCTTTACTTAAGTTAGTGATTACTCATTAAAGTACTTGGGGTGGGTGGTGGTGATTGTGTACACATCTATTAAGTTCTTAATTTTGTTTTCTTAACAAAATAGCCAGGGTGTGTGTGGTGATTTGTTCATTTTATTCCATTAGCATAAAAAGGTGATTTATTTCGATTTAGCCCTTTTTAAGCAATGAACTTCAACAATTTATTCTGGTAGTTTGGCTCATGAGTTTAATGGGATAAAATTATAGTATGCTCTCGGTGTGTTGTTTGATTCACTGACCAAAAATCAGACCAAGATCATGCATACAATTACCACAATAAATCAAACAAATCATCATACTACTACCAAGAATAAATCCTACTAAATCACACTTACAGCAATTTGTCCTTAGATTGCTACCAGAGCCTATACTAGTCTAAACAAGTTCACATGCCAAAGGATAGCTTCAAAAGATCAAGGATCTTGCTGTTTGAATTTACTAGATTTAAACTGTATTAAATAAAAGTGCAAGCCAGCCAGCTCAAACTAAGCCTCTAATATTTACCAGTCATGCATCAAGTTACCACAGAGCTACTGCAAAAACGATTTAGCCCAGAAGCTGCACAGATTAATTACTAAAATTGTTGAACCAAACGTGCGCTTCCAGCCTAAACAATTAATAGCTCAAACTCTATTATGTAACTTTGTGCCAACTTTTTACAGGAGCCTAAACATTTCATAAGCTACAATATATCCAAAAATTAGCACAAACAAGGTAGCAGATTTCAAACTATGTACAAATTTATGTTTGAATAGATTTGAACTAATTTGAAATCTATACAGGAAACACTTATACAAGCTTTCTAGTAAAGATATATCTCAGCACAGAGAGCTCAACAAAATTGGGTTTGTATTTTTCTGATTTTTCTATGATTTTTAATCGATTTTTGAAGTTTCAGGATTTCAAACCTAGATCTAAACAATCTTTTTACAACCAGACCCCTGGAAACTTGCGCTAAGGCCCCTGGAAAGAACTAAAGCTTAGCAATGTGGTCCCTGGACCACGGCCGGCGGCGGGTTTGGCCGGATTCCGGTGAGGTGGGACCACGGGGCTCAACGAGAACATGGGGAACACGCTCACCGCCTCACCCCGAGCCGATCTCGTGCAGGAAGGGTGGCCGGAGGGGGTGCGCCGGTGGCGGGCGGCGGAGCGGCGCGGCGGCGGGCCCTGTCTTCACCAATGCCGGCGACGTCAGTGGCGGAGAAGAGCGGCTAGGGCGCTGGGAGGCTGGAGTGGAGGCGTGGGCGAGCTTTGGTGGTGTTGCGCGGCAGCGGGGCAGCGCGCACGGCGAGGAGCGGTGGCGGCAGCCTGGCGGCGAGGTGGAGCGCGGGCGGAGGGGGTCTGCGGCGAGGGCAACCGCGCCTTTATAGGCGGCTAGAGGCAAGGTTCAGACGGCGGTCCGGAGCGGCGAAGCAAGCACGTGGAGGCTCGGGCGACGCGTTGGCTTGGCAGCCACGGCGACCTCGGCCTCGGTCGGGCGACGGTCGGCGTGGAGCAGGGGCGGTCGGGCGGCGACGGCGAAGCAAGCGTGCTGGATTGGGGGACAGCGAGGACCCGGCGGGCGTCGCATCGTGGTCGGAACGCGGCCGCGCGGCCGGTCGGTCAGCGACGGCGGCGAAGCGCCGCGTGGCGCGCGGCGAGCGGCGGCTCGCCCGCGGGTGGGGTGGCGTGGTCGGGACGGGCACGGTCCAGGCGGCGTTGTCCTCGGCTGGTCGGCGAGCTCGTGAGCTGGTTCGCCAGCAGCTCCGCAGCGTGGACGGCGGCGTCGCGCGTGGCGCGCGCGCACGGGTGGGCGTCGCGTCTGGTCGGAGCTGGAGCGGGGGACAAAGGGGATGACGGGCGCGCGCGTGGGCCCGCCTGGGTGAAGAGGACGTGGCGCCGAGATCTCCCGGTCAGCCTCGGCGGTCGTGTCAGACGCCGGGCGCAGGGTGGCAGCGGCGGTCGGCTGGAACGCGCGGCGCCGGAGAGCGCGGTCAAACCGTCGAACACCTGGCGCTCGGATGTTCAAACACAAATTCCTCCAAAATTTGAACTAGACTTCAAAATCTCCAAATACAAAAGTTGTGTCCCATATAGTAAGGTACAACTTTTGTAAAGGTCGACCATAGAAAAAGTTTCTAGATCAACGGAAATTTGAGGAGAACATCACGTGAACTTGAGTGCCAACCTGCCGTGAACTTCTTTGTTTGACTGAGTTTGACTAAGATTTAAGGTGCCTTCCACTCAAAATCTGAATTGAGCCAATTGACAAAGATGTGTCCCACTAAAAACTGAACAACTATTGTATTGGTCGATCTTTAAGTTTTTAAGTGAAAATTTGAATTCAAGCCATGCCAACCATAAAAGGTCCAAGGTACACCGAGATACAAAGGGTTTTGGGTGGGTTTTTCTTAAGTGAAAATCTAGGTGGGGCCACGGTGCACTTAATTAAGCTAAGACACAAGGTTTAGCAGGTGATTAAGCTAATTGAACACCTAGATTGTCACATTCTTTCTCAATATAAATTATCAAACAATCTCGCAAAAATCATTTTCAATATAAATTACCAAACAAAATAGGATTAAATGCATACATCAACTATATAATTAGAACAATCAACTCTATAATATAGAGGGATAAGTAGAGTATTGGGGGTGCCTGGCATGTCAAAAAACATTGGACATTTATCGATCTAGATTCTTTTGAGAAGGCAATAATGATAAGCAAAAATATCGCCTAGCCAAAACGGGATATCTTGCGTCGTCCTAAAGATCAAGGGGGTTTGGGAATAACAGATCTTAGTACGCCAAAATATTGCTTCTATGACGTCGAGGTGTCATCATAGAAAAGGCATTTTTTGTCATAAAAATGATCTGTGACGAATTAATAACAAAATCGTGTTCGTCATTAAGCGAGCGTCATATTTGTACTTTGGCGGCCTCAGGGGGTGGCCGGCCAGCCTTGCCCAGGTTGATCGGCCTGGGTTGAGTGCCCCGTGGCACCGCCTTTTGCAGGGACGGCTTAGATCATCTCCTGAGGTTGGTAACGGTTGAGATGAGTTGAAGATGTCCGAAAAATCCTAGGAAGTTGGGCCCTTCAATCCATTGCTTAGGTCTTTCGGGTCCTTGGATCAAACTGACCTTGATCTCACATCTGAGGATACTTCTTGATGTGTTAGTTGTCCCCTAGATCAATGACGTGGCCAGAGGAGGGGGTAGGAGGCCGGTCGGTCTAGTTTTGAGCAAAATGTATGCTCCTTCACTCACAAATCATCCAAAAGTTGTGGAATTCATTAGAATTAAGCAAATTTCCTTTGAAAGGATCTTTGAGAGCCTGAGTTACTACCGAATGTTGGTGGTGAAACCTTACGATAGCAGCCACCAACACTGGTTAGATGTTAGTTCAGGGGTAGGTTTTAGACTTTGGTTTGTTAGTTTCTCCCTTCCTAAATGATTTGTATTTGAACTTGATTTCAAATACATATCTCACCCAATCAAATCCGAATAAAATTCAGCCAAAATCCAAATCAACCATGCTAGGAGTATGGAATAATTTTATGCATGAATTAATTACTTGGAATTTTGAGAGAGAGAACTTAACTTATATTACAAATACTTCATGTCTCACAACAATTCACAACCAAATTTTTTAAATTCCAATTTTTCATTACAAGTAACAGACTTCGATTTAGCGGGATGTTACAAATTTCCTACCTTGTATTGTTCATTGCCCCCACATCACAGTGGCAAATGTGATAAATCAAACGCCACTGAATATCTCTTTTCGAAGAGCCCTAATTGGGGATAAACTTATAGCATGGCATAACCTAGTAGCTAAAATTGTATGTGACCAGTTTTCTAATGGAAGGCACATTTTTACCTGTGATTTACATATGCATGGCTATTTTACAGTACCATCTATGTCTCAATATCTTATTAACCAAGGTGCCCCTTTCAATAACAAATTCATATGGAAGCTAAAGGTACCTCTAAAAATAAATTTTTTTCTTTGGAACATCCAACGATGTGTGATTTTGACAAAGGACAATTTAGCAAAGAGAAATTGGTCTGGAAGTCAAAAATGTTGTTTCTGTGATTGCAATGAAACAGTTAAACATATCTTTTCTAATTGCCAACATGCTAAGAATATCTGGAGGATTGTTCATATAGCTATTGGGTTAACCCCACCTAGGTCAATAGCTCAAATGCTCAAATATCTGGAGAAAGATTATTGATTTTTGTGGGGTTGCAACGCCTTTGTGGGCTATTTGGTGTACACGTAATGACTCAATTTTTCACAGAAAAGGAATTACTACTTTTATGCAAGCTGTTTTTATGGGAGCATATTGGTTGCAGTTCTGGGCCCTGTTACGGCAAGAGGAATCAATGGAAACTATCCATTCAACGAGCAAAGACTTGGAGGTCATCGCTTTGGATATCTTTGGCGAGAATGGATGGAGAAGCAACAATAGACTTCGTTTGTGTACACCTTTCCTATTACTTGTGAAGTTGTGATTAGCTCTGGAGCTCAAATATTGTAAAAACGTGGCTGTACGTGTGCGGACACAGAGGCCGAATTTTTCCTTTTTTAAAAAAACTATGGATAAAAATTGAATTTGGTAGTGGATGGAAGAGCGTGTACAGATTTTGGTGGTAACGAACAAATGGAAGCTTAGTCAAAGCTATAAAATCTTATTAGACGATCGAACTTTGCAGATCTAATACTCTACCAACCCAGCCGTCCTCTATAAATAATGACCATACCATGAACCTCCACACCACCAGGCAGTCTGTACTTGACAGTTGACTCTCATCAGCAATCCGCTCAATGGCAGCCAAGACCATCCTCGTCCTTGCCCCGGTGACTATTTGTTTCCTCCTCGTCCTCGGAGCGCAGGGCACAGAAGCGACCAGCGCCGCAGTCATCTTCCATGGAGTAGTGCAATGCAGCAACAACCCCTTCATCGTCGTTAGCAGTAAGCGATCCTGTGGCTCAAAACTCAGGCTATATGTATAGATGTTCAAAAGCAATAAATGGAGTCATGTAATTAACTAGGAATCAGGTTCATATGAATTTGTGTTTTTACATAAAATGCACACTCTGCGTGCAGATGCTACCCTGCAAGTGGTCACAAACGGCACTACAGTCATCGCCACCAGCCAGACGGCGAGCAAAGGCCGGTTCTTGATAACCATTAACGTGACCTCGGATGAGCAACTGATTTCACTGGTGAATAACAGCAGCATCAAGGTAGTCAGCACGGCTCCTCCGAATGTGTGTGGACCGTTTGCCAATGCCGTCATCAAGCTGGATGCGGCACCGATTGCCCCTGCTGGCTATCGGTTTCTAGGCGAAATCAGCAAAACGGAGCTACTCAACTTTATCCACGCCATCAGTTGCCAGGACCCTGGGCAGCAAACCATTGCGGATGAATCAACTGGGGAGCTCAATGGTGAGGCCTCCATCATGATTGACATGGCACCCAGCGGTCGTCTCATTGTCAACGAAGGACTCTTTGTCTATGTTTTCTCTGTCGCGGTATTAACAAGAGAATAATCATTAATCCATGGCATCTACCTAGAGGTACCATTGAATTAGAATATCCGGGATACCAAATTTGGTTCATATGTACCTAAATAATTCAGTACCTCCTACAGTATAATTATGTGTATCTCCCGGCCGGTACCACTCAAGTGCCATGAAAAAGGAACTTTATCTAACGATAAGCATGCATGCATGCCCCAATATAATAAATAAATGTGTTATTACCAATATAATAAAGGGTCTGCTTCCTTCTTTTTGCCTTATCTATTTATTTTATTTCGTTTCGTATACGCGCCTTGCTATGGAATACCATATTTATATATTAGTACATTTAAATCAGGACCCATTCATTTAAAAAGTAAAAGGTCAATTGCAAAATAAAGAAACCGGTTAGTATACGCAGGACTTTCTCCTCAAATATATCACACGGCTTCTCCAAACATGCTGCATGAGTGCACTAGTAGAAAAACGACCTTTGGTCCCTTGTCTTTTAGTCCCGGTTGTCCAAATTTTAGTCCTTGTTGTCCAAAATCCGATACTAAAATGGTCGCCGACCCATTTAGTACTGGGTCCAAACATTGGAAGCACCCGAAGACCCATTTAGTACCGGTCAGTATTACAATCCGGTACTAAAATGGTGTGCCACTTTAGTCCCGGTTTGTGTTACAATCCGGTACTAAATGGGTCTCCACGGGTTACTTTAAAAAGAATGCGTCTCCCACTCAATCGCAAGTGATGCATAGATGGGATGGTGAGGAAGCTACATGCGAGGCTGGAGGTCGTGGGTTCGAATCCTCGCGGCCGCGTTAGCACATCTACGCGTGAAAAATTCACGTGTAAAAAATTCTCCTGACACTTTCAAATATTTTTTCCTTTTTTTCCTGGGTGCAAAGTCGTTTAGTACGGGCTGGTAACACCAGCCGGTACTAAACGGTGCCATTTAGTATCGGTTCTATATTTTTTTCTTTTTTTCCTGGGCGTGGTGCAATTTAGTATCGGTTCTACAACCGGTACTAAACGCACCTTACGAACCGGGACTGATGCCCCTTTTTCTTGTAGTGATGCATGCCTACCATCATTTTTTTCAAGTCCATATGCACGCGCATGACGTGTGTCATTATCAAAGAGAGGTCAAGTTTGAAGGGACGACGTCAGTTTGTAACCTCAGAGAAAACAGCATGCATTGTGTTTGTCTCGTATATCACCCATGTCTAGTTCTTTTCAAGAAAAAAAATCCATGCAATGTATGTTCATATGTGACGGGAAAAAAAGGAATGACCTCGTCACGTTTTTTAAAACTTTTTTCTTGAACAAGTTTATGTATGACAAATCCATGTCAAATGTCATGAGTAACCTCCGTGCATTTTCACGTGACAGTATAAAAAATGGTTGCATCTAAGCATGAGCAGCGGCTAGCAGTCATGTGACCATGAGAGGAAAAAAAACATTAAACGTACTAGTAGAGGGCACGTGCATGCGCCGCACGTGCTCTATAAAAACCTTAAAACTTAAGAATTTATATTTATGAATATAGCAAAGATGCATATGTGGCGAGGATGTTTTTCAATAAATATATACTGCAAGAATAGTATAAGCCAATTTCTGGTCACTACTGTACTCCCTCCGTCCCAGAAAGAATGCACTTCTCGCTTCCCGAAAAATTCCAGAATCTTAAGTTTGACCAATTATAAATAAAAATATATAAATATTTATGATATGAAATATATATCATTAGATTCGTTTTCAAATGTAGTTTTTAACAAATTTATTTAGATCCATAAATATGAATACAATTCGCTAGAAAATTGGTCAAACGTGAACAACTTTAACGGGCACGCAACCCAAACAAGCATTCTTTTTTGGACGGAGTACTTTTCAGTTTTCACCACCATCGTGAGTGAATAACATGCGGCTGGCCTGGCTGGTGAGAATAATGTTTGCAGTTGATCCGCAAATTAGATGTGGAGTCATTCCAAGTACAACTCTAAGAAATAGGATCAGAGGATTCTTCAAAGAAATAAAAAGCTTCGAACAAATTCATGTTTTTTTTTCTGTTGCCGATGGAAAAACTCTGTCGCTGGGAGTGTGTTTATGATTTTGAACAAGTGGTAACCTTGAACGCTGAATTAGCTGCACTGCTGTCCTCAAGTAATGCATAATGCAAGTGTAAGGAATCGGTCGTATAGCCTAAAAGGAGAGAGGTAAATTAAGCACTTATAAAAACCTTAACTACGGCACAATCAAGTTTGCAGAAAACATAAACTAAACCATGCTATCTAAAAGTACAACTACGGTTTCTCTAAATCCTATCCCAAAGTATTTTGCAACCTAACTCCAATTCTATCAAAATACAACTATATGAAAGTAAAGGCACACAAGTTGCAAATGTGAAATGCGAAAGCGCAAAAGAGAGAGTTAGGGATTGCAAACTTGATGCGGTGATTTATTATCCCATAATGTCGGTAAACATATGCCACCCGCAGTCTACATTAGAGCTCCACAAAGGATATGCTCCCGGTTACTAAGATTAGACCTCCCGGTCAAGGCCTTGACTCACCACTTAGGCTTCTCAAGCCGAATGAGTCACTTGTCAGAAAGACAAGGCTTAACTCACCTACTTTCCGGTCACCTTGATGTCGTCTCCACTAAGAAACTTCTCCACAAAGGAAAGTGTCTCCACGTCTCTCGCATATGGTCGTCATCGCCACTCCACACAAGCCGGAGGGTCAAAGAATTGCCAGCAAGTCACCAAGGCTCCAAGGCGTTGGCCATGCCTCTTGTACAATGGTGGTTCACTCTAGAACCAAGCAGAAGGCAGCAACACCATGCTCTAATTCAATTAAGACCTAACCTAGCACTCAAAACACTCTCTTAGCTTGTGTTAAAGCCTTTGGATGATCTGTTTTGCACTTTGGTGGCCAGGATGTGTTCTTGACGTGTCTTGTTCTTTAATAGACTCCTGCACACACCAACAACTTCAAATGGGACAATAGAGGGGATATAAAAAGCCCAAAGAACTCAAAGATATTAATAATTTTTAGCTGAAGTCTACTAGTGACCAGATCATCCTATCAGTACAATGTTTGGGTGGATCGGATATTCCACTCATCTTATGTTTACCTTCCATGTTTTGGCTATAACTCTCAATTCTGAGCTCTGACTTTGATGGTCTTATACTTGTTGGAAAGCTAGTGAAATTCTCTACGAGATTATCAGAAGGTACATACCATTTCTCAAGTTTTAATAACTGGAAAATTGATTTATCCGACCTGTTCATTTTCTCCACGGTCGGATTATTCGGTCGCTTGTATTCCCTGTTGACGGCTGTTAGCTACAAAATTTAGGTTGTCAACTCCTGCATAAATGCGTAAAAGATGAGCATCAACATTAGTATTACGAGTTAATACTAACGAATTCCACAAGTGTTGGTGAATATTTGTATGCAGATCATTTAACTATGAAAATGAAGTGGGAATGCACCTAAGTGGCAGACTAGCACAACTCCAGCCAACCAAAGGATGCCACATAGGGTTCCCACGGATCCATGGACCCACAAGAGAAAGGAAACACACTCTCAACCAATCAGAGCAAAGCACATGATATCATGGACCCATTTGATGGGGTAAACCACCTTATTTCGGCCTAGGCGCATCTGGGGTAGGCTCAAGGGCCCAAATGGCAGTGATCCAGCCAAAGATGGGAGCGAGAAGTGGTTAGGGATGGCAGTGGAACGGGTACGGCGCGTGTAAAACGTTTACCCACCCGATAGCATGCCCGCGTCGGCGACTTTTGCCTGCCCGACAGCCTGCCTGTGGGTAAAAAACTATGCCCGTGTCCGCACCGGACGGGTATCCGCAGGTATCGGGCAACCCTTTACCCGCCAGAAAAAAAAACATTCAACATGCTCATTGCAACAAGAGTAACGGCAATTTCACAGCCATATTACAATAAAAGAAACAAAAGCACTTTAAAGTTCCTAGTTCACAACCAGCCATATTGCAATATTCTCGATGTTCAATGTCTCAGTCTGTCACACAAGACAGTAATTATCACACACAAGGTGGTGGTCAGGATGATGGGCGACGTCTCCTGCGCGGCAGCCGGCGGCCAACATCGCCCTCCCGTCCCGTTCGCGGCAGCCTGCGACCAGCGCCGCCCTCCCAGTGCGTGTGTGCGCCACCCAGGAGCCACAGCCGTTGCACTGCCGCCATATCCCGTGCGGCCGTGCGCAGCGCAGATGTGGTGCCACCAGCGTCGCCACTGCTGGCCCAAGGAGCCACTGCGCCGCCGCTGCCGTGGAGCCGCAGCCACTGCAGCTGCACCGCTGCCAGCCAAGGAAGAGTGATGAGAGAGAGGGGACTGCAGAGACAGAGAGAGAAATTGAAGAGATGGGGATGGGGGCGTCGGATGATAGGAGAAGGCACGGAAGGGGGTAGGCTGATGAGAACTTGGCAACCCTAGGACCGATTCTCTTGGACTTCACTGAGCACATCATGTGCTTCACACGCGAAGGAAAGCACATCATGTGGCGTGGCAGCAACACAACATCAGGCTTCTTCACGGTGACGCTCTCCGGCCAGGGTGTGGAGCTCCTCGACGCACTACTGGAGGAATTCGCCTCCCTCTTCCTCGAGCGGCAGGGCGTACCTCCCAAGCGCCACCTCGGTCATCAGATCAGGCTCAAGCATGGCACGAGCGTGGTGGCAGTCCGGCCCTACGGCTACACCCATGCCCAGAAGGACGAACTGGAGCGGCAGTGTGATGAGATGTTGCGCCTCGGCGTCATCTGTCCGAGCTCGTCAGCGTTCTCGTCCCCAATGCTCTTAATCCGCAAACGCGACAGGACGTGGCGATTTTGCGTCGACTACCGTGCGCTCAACGCTTGCACCATCAAAGACAAGTTCCCCATCCCCATGGTGGAGGAACTTCTCGACGAGCTACGCGACGTTACGTTCTTCACCAAGCTTGACATGCGCTCCGGGTATCACCAGGTGATGGTGCACCCCGACTACATGGAGAAGACGGCGTTCAGGACGCACCAGGGCCTCTTCAAGTTCCTGGTGATGCCTTTCGGTCTGACCAACGTGTCGACGACGATCCAAGAAATGATGAATGACATACTGCTATGATTCTTACGCTGCTTTGTGCTTGTCTACAGCTCCTCTTGGTCGGACCATCTTTGCCATGTCCGCACGGTGTTTCGGACGCTGCAGGATCATCAGCGCTCCAAGTGCAAGTTTGGCCAATCATCGGTGGCCTACCTCGGACATGTCATCTTCGAGCAAGGCGTGCTGGTGGACAAGCAGAAGGTGGAGGCTGTCCTAGAGTAGCCGGGCCCTCAGTCCGCGCGTGCGGTTCACGGATTCCTTGGCCTGGCGGGCTACTATTGCCACTTCATCCGCAACTTCGGCTCCATCGCGGTACCGCTGACCGCACTCCTCAAGAAGGAGGGGTTCAAGTGGAATGATGACGCGGCCTCGGCGTTCCAGGTGCTTCAACATGACATGATGGAGGCGCTAGTCTTGCAAGTCCCAGTGTTCGAGCGTGACTTCGTCGTCTAGTGCGACGCATCCATCTCGGGCTTTGGCGCCATGCTCCACCAAGGCCCTGGTCTGGTGGCACTCTTCTTCAAGCCCATCGCAGCTCACCATGCCAAGCTAGCAGGCTATGAACGCGAGCTCATCGGGCTGGTGCATGCCGTTCGAGACTAGAGGTCGTACTTGTGGGTACGCCGGTTTGTGGTTTGCACAGATCACCAGAGTCTCCATTTCCTGCTCGACCAGCGCCTCACAACCATCCCTCAGCACCAGTGGGCGAGCAAGGTCCTCGGCTTCGACTTCATGGTGGAGTACAAGCCAGGCGCATTGAACGTCGTCGCTGACTCCTTGTCAAGGCGGGACGAGTGGCTCAGCGAGGCCATGGCGCTATCCTCACCATCCTCCGCCGTCTTCGACGAACTCCACCACGAGATCAATGGCGACGTCGCGCTGTCAGAGCTCCGCGACGCCATCCACGGGGGCGCTCAGCCGGTCCAGTGGTCAGTTGTGGTTGGTTTGGTGCTGTTCATAAGGTTGTGTCTACGTCATGCCCTCCTCCCGCGCGCTGTCCTCCATCCTCGACCTGGTCCGTGGAGTAGGACACAAGGGCGTTCACAAGACTCTGCATTGGCTCCGGGCGTATTTCCACGTTTCTAATGATTGCACGGTGCTTCAAGACTTCATACGCGCGTGCAAGGTCTGTCAGCGCAATAAGGTGGAACATTTGCTGCCTGGCGGTCTATTGCAACCTCTTGAGCTGCCGTCGTCAGTATGGTCTGACATCGCTATGGATTTCATCGAGGCTCTTCCACGGGTGAATGGCAAGTTCGTCATCTTGGCGGTCGTTTATATATCGGTTCTCTAAGGTGGCTCATTTCATCCCGCTGGCTCACCCGTACACGGCGGCCACAGTGGCACCCATGTTCTTCATGGATATCATCCGTCTGCACGGCGTGCCATTGTCGATTGTTAGTGACCGCGACCCTGTGTTCACCAGCACATTCTGGTGCGAGCACTTTTGTTTGGATGGCATCAAGCTCCAGTTCACGTCGGCATTCCATCCACAGTCCGAGGCAACCAACAAGATCATCTCCATGTGTTTGAGGTGCCTCACAGGAGATTGACCATGCAATTGGCTAGAGTGGCTGCCTTGGGCAGAGTTTTGCTACAACTCCTCCTATCAGCAGTCCCTGAAGACGTCGCCATTCGAGGTGGTATATGGGCAACTGCCTCCAACCATCCGCTCTTATGAGCCGGGTGACAAGCGCCTACCAGCTGTGGAGAAGCACTAGTAGAGAAAGCCCCGTTTGCACCGGTTGGGAACCTTTTTTAGCACCGGTTTCCCAACCGGTGCAGATCTTCCGGTGCTAAAGGGGTGCTCCTTTAGCACCGGGTCAAATACCCGGTGCTAAAAGAATACTTTTAGCACCGGTGCTCATTACCAACCAGTGCTAAACAAATTTATGCGCAAAAAAATTAAATGGCTCTCTTCATTCTTTTCTCTCTCCTCTCCACCACCGTGCTTTCTTCCTGTGTTCTTGTTCTTCTTCAAGAAGATAGAAGAAAGATGATAAATATGTGAAAAAATAAGAGGAGAAAGAAAGAGATAAGGTGAGATGAGGAGAAAACCTCAGATTACAACATTTAACTAAAATTACAAAGACCAAAGATCCACATGGAAAGATTTAGAGATTCAATCTAAGTACACAAAACCAAAATTACAGCTATACAATAGATTCAACAGACCCAGATTACAAATCCAGACAGGATGAGCCTGTGCGCCCCTCCAGCGCCGTCACGCGGGCCCTCCCGAGCCGCCGCCGCGCAGACCCCGCATGGCTTTCGGCGCCTTCGCTCGCCCTCAAGCGCCGCCGCGGGCCCTCGTGCGCTGCGTCGCGCGCTAGCTAGCACCGCCCCGCGCGGGCCCACAAGGCTTCCCGCGCCGCCGCCCCTGCGCGCGCGGCTTCTTGCGCCGCCGCCTCTGCGCACGCGGCTTCCCGCACCACCGGTGGCCGCGCAGTCCCGCGCCGCCGCCCCTGCGCGCGCGGCCTCCCATGCCACCGCCGGCCACGCGTGCCCACCAGCGCCGCCGCCCCACGCGCGGCCTCCCGCGCCACCGCCGGCCGCGCGTGCCCTCCCACGCTGCTGCTGCGCGTGCACGTGCTCCCGCGCGCCGCATGGGGAGCCGGCCCCCGCTTGGCCCGCTGGGAGAGATGAGGAAGAGAGGAAATGGAGGAGATAAGGTTGCGAAGATGAAGTCTGAGGAGATAAAGTTGAAGAGAACGGAGAAATAAAAGAGGGCAGGCCCTGCAGCCATACGTCCCATGCACATTGGCACCGGTTATAAAAATCCAATCGGTGCTAATTGGTGGGATTTAACACCGTTTTTTGCTACCAACCGGTGCTAAATGTGTAGGGACACATTAGCACCGGTTGCAAAACTTCAACCGGTGCTAATGGTAGGATTTAGCACCGGTGGTTGCTACCAACCAGTGCTAAATCTTTCTTAGCTTCCATCTCAGGCTCCTATCCTTTACACCCGGTGTTAAATGTACATTAGCACCGGGTCTAAAAATAGCCCCTGTTTATGTGTTCCGCGGATGCCTCATTCTCTTGTAGTGAAGGCAATGCGAGATAGTGTCGAGTTCTTGGCAGAGGTTCGTGACCACCTGGAGCACGCACAACAGCACTACAAGGCGGTGTATGATCGTCGCCACCGACCGGTGGAGTTATCCTATGGACAGTGGGTGTCTGTGGGCCCCGCCACCCGGCGGGCCCACCTAGCATGAAATAATGTCATTTCCTGGGAAAGGAAAACATTAATCGCATAAGAGTTAGTAGCGGCTAATCAGAATTGAAAAGTAAAGATCGGAACTAGGACCTGATCGAGACGACTTGCAGAGCCGGTGAAGGGAGGGAAGACCTTCCGAAGGAGCTGCAAGATTAAGCAAGTCTGAGTACCACCGCACTCAGCAAGTACAGAACAATTGAAGGTATAAACATGCATTATTAGTTGACCGGTGATTAATAAATCGGTGTTGGGTCCTGGAGGGGCAAGAACCTCCCTACCAGTCCCCCTGGTGATTCTGGCCCGGATCCTTCTGTCGATCCCGCAATCACCTTCATCTCATTATTATCACTCCTATGGGCTATTCTTGGCTAATCTGTGGGAGCTTTAACCAGACGGGCTCATATCCGAGAGCCACGGCTATCGATAGATTAGATAACTCTGCAGAGGTTTGTACTCTTGAAACTATACGGTCAGGCGACCCTCCCGTGGCCAACGGTAGGGTCCCCCTACGGGACTCGTATCCACTGGCGTCCATCTCTGGACAGCTTCCATCTGGGTCTACCCACGGATGCTACTGGGGTCTAAACAGGGATCGCATAAACGTCCACTCAGGGACATCAACCCGGGTATGGATGCATCATATAAGTTAGGGCATGCATCGCCCGTGGGCCCTACCAGCCCTGTCACATGCGACCCGTGCCGACCAGTCCCAGCCCTCTGTCTGGGGCTGTCTCCAGCATTTCCGTTGCCCACCGTGGCCCCTGGGGTAGCTTGGCCAGAGGTAGCTGGTGGAGTGTGAGTCGAGGCCTCACATTACAGGGCATTCCCGAAGGCTATGTCCTTTTTGGCCCGTATAGCCGTACATGGCGTTGGAAAGACTTTCCCAAGAACCGGTCCTTAAACGACCAAGGTAGGCCTCTGGACAGGAGCTCCTCCGAGACTATCCACCCTACCTCGCATCTTCTTCCCCCTGGGTGCCTCTCGCAACCAGGGTTTCTGGCTCTGGGTAGTGTCTTAGTAGCTGGGGTATCTGAGTGGCTAACTCTCCATGCAACTACAGACATTTAGCTAAGAGAAGAGCATGTTAATGCAATTGATTATCATGAGCAAGGAAATTGCTAAGACTTGCCTGATACGGTGGTAGTCTCCGCCGGAGCTACAGTCCGAGATTTCCTGGCGGAGTATCTATACAAATACAATTATACGACTAATCAATCATCACAGCGAATGAATTACTTGTAAGGGGAGAAGCTAGAGAGAGAATGGCCATAAGGGTGGTTTCTAAGTTGAGCAGTGGATTGCCGGGGTTTCGCGGGGTGTCTCAGGGTCTATGCGGGGTTTGGCGGGGTTTGGAAATGTCGGTGGAAGGCAATAAACTATTTCTAAGTTTAGGGAAGGCTTCTAGGAAATCTAACCTTATGAAAAACCTTAGAATATATTCTAGAAATTTTAGGAATTTATTGGCTATTTATGGGGCTCTATTTTGAATTAGGCATACACCGGGGTACGCTAACGGAGGCTTCCTATAGGCTGAAAAAGAATCCTTCTAATTCTAAGTCCTAGAAATGGGTAACAAATAATTTGGATGGTACTAAATGGCTTATTATTTTCCCTAGTATTTTTAGGTATTTTCTGGGAATTTTTTGGGAATTTCTAAAGTGGAGAAATAACTCTTTGGGTGCACTAAGCCGGGTGTACCTAGCATTTTTCCTAGGGCTGTGCGGCTGACGAGTGGGGCCAGCTGACGCCAGCATGGGCGCCATCCCGCAGGTCACTGTGCTGTGGACCGGTGCCTGTGGGCGTGTGGACCGCGCGGCTCATGGGCCTGCGGTCCACTGGGCCGCGTGCACGCGAGGCGGGGAGGGGGAAGTGGTGGTTGACGTGGCGATGCGGGTGGCTGGCAGGCGGGCCCTGCGCTGGCGTGGCTGCCACGCAGGCGCCAGCGCGGCTGCCGGGCTTCACGGCGGCGCGGTGGGGCTGCAGGGGGAGTTCGCCGGAGGGCTCGCCGCCGGCGGCGACAGAGCGGCTCTCACGACGGTGAAGGCGCCTACGGCTTCAGGGGAACACGGCGGACCCGGCGAGGATGTTCTCGTCGAGGTTAGGGAGCTGGTGCGGCGGTGCGGGCTCGCCGGAGCTCGAGCGGCGGCCGGCGGAAAGGGGGAAAACGCGGTGAGGGTTTCTAGGCTTTGGTTAAGGGTCACTCGCACTCAGGGGTTCGCGTGGAGTGTATTGGTGCGCAAAGCTGCGGAAGAAAGGTGCCAGGGCCGGCCGGCGGCTCGCCGGGGCACGGCGGCGCCCACGGCCGCTGGCTAGGCTCGGCTGGGCATCGTGGAGGGCGACGGAGGGATTGGGGAGGATGTAGAGGGCCGCAGGGTGCTTACCGCAGAGAGGCTGGGGCGAGAGATGGCCGGGGTGGCGGACGTCGGCGTGCGGCGGCGCATGCGGATAACGGCGGCGCGCGGGCGGTGCTTGCTCAGGGCGCGGGCGTCCTCCAGAGCCCGTCGCTACGCTTCTTGGGCTCCACAGGGTGCTCTAGGCGATGTTGCGGCGGCCGGAGGAGAGTTCAAGTGCTTGGCGGTGGCGGGATTGATGGAGCAGTGCGGCGGCGCTCTTGCGCTCGCGGTGGTGATCGCGGTGGCGGTGCGGTGTGGAGTGGTGGTCTTGTGGTGAGGGTGAGCTCCATCCAGGGCGCGCGCAGGGCTATTTATAGCCCGGCGACGCTCCCTGGGGGCTCACCGGGGCAGCGGGGCAATGACACGCGGCATGGTGAGCTCGCCGGCGTGCGACGCGTGCGGCCGCGGCGTTTCGTGCAAATGGCCGGCGAAGGAGTGTCGGCGCCGCACTTCATGTGCGGTGGCCTCGCGTGGTGGTGACACGCGTCCCGCGTGCCTTTGTCTGGCCTATCTTGGCCAGAGGAGGGAAATCGAGCGGCGACGGCGGCGGTAGGGGCGCGGCGAGATGGAGGGGGGAAGGGCTCCCGTGCCGGGATGGCCTCCCTGACGCACGCTGGGTGTGGCAGGGGTGGCGTGGCGTTAGTTTTGGGGCGCCACGCAGGCTGGGGGCGTCACGGTGGCGGGATGGGCGCGCGGCGGCGTCGGCGCCGGAGAAATGAGGGAGGGGGGAGGAACCGGAGGAAGGAGAGAGGAGGAAGACGACGGCGGTGTGGGCTGGGCCGGACCGCGCGGAGGTGTGCCGGGGGAAGAAGTTGAAGGGGGGTTTGTGGACTTCGCGGGGAAGGCTGAAGGGGGAGTGGCGCGCTGGGCTGGGCCGCGCGGGGGTGAGCCGGGGGAAGAAGTTGGAGGGCCTAAGGCGGACTTTGGAAGGTCTGGGCCGCGGCTGGCCGGCCCACCAAGCTTGGAATTCCTTTTTCTTTTCCTAAGAGATTTTGAAATGAGTTTTTGAATTCAAATTTGAACTAGGTTCTTTTTAATTTGAGTCTAGGGCTTCCGATACTAGTTTTGTCCTTATAAAGCACTCAAGTTATAGAACTTTATTTTTATTTTTCTGTTATTATTTTATATTCTATAATTCCTAATATTTCTCATTCTAGCTTATAATAGTCCTTATAAATCTAATAATTTATTTATTAATTAGTTAAATAATCCTTATTAATTTTGAGGGTGTCACAGATCTACCCCACTTAAAGAAATCTCGTCCTCGAGATTGGAGGATGGTTAATGGTTAGAGGTTGAGTTTTCTGGGTGAGGAACTTTCAGGAGGATCACTTCTCATTTTTATTTTGGTATGGTGAGAAGTGTTTCTGTAAGTATTCAGTGGTTATTCTTCTTCTTAGATTGGGGCGAATAGGATTTGATGTGAGTTAGGAAATAATTTGGTGGAGGGGGGGTAAGGGTGGTCAAGGATTTTCTTTTGATCGGTTTTGGGGTTATGTCTACCCCACTTAAGGTAACTGGGTTAGGGTATATTTTTAAAAGGTAGGTATGAATAGGAGAATCAAGGTTTCAAGGTGTTTCGAGGGGTGGATTTATTCGTATGGGGTTGGTCCTTAGTTCAAACATCAAACAATTTTTATTGAAGGAAATTTTTACATTTTGAACAATTTCCTTCCACACAGATTTCTGGCTAACAGTATATACATCCGGGATATACCCAGGCCTGTACATTATTCTAGCGTCTTAGAGTTCGCATTTCCTATTTACATTTTTACATATTATCTTGTTTATTACCCTAGATGGAGTAGAAGATGTCTTCATCCGGCAGCGGGTCCTCTTCATCGGGAGTCTCAGCTCTTTCTCCTAGGTACTCTTCCTCAGCTGGGTCACGGTAAATCTCTTGGATGATTCGATCTTTCTCGGATGTAGTCTTTGATCCTGGAATCATCCGAAGAGCGATAGTAGCTGCCATTTGTGCCTCCGTTGTTAGAGGAGGCGCAGGGTGAATTTCATCATCGCATGCTCCTAAATCCAGGGTGGTGATAGGGATGGTGTAAGTGGTCGGCTTGATCTCCTTCCTGAATTTCATAGGTACTTGGTAGAGCATTTGCTCTATCTCTTGAAGTCTTCCGGTATCTGATTGTTGCCATCCCATCTTTATTCTTCTTACTTTATCTTGAAGGTATATTACCTTTTGAGTCAAGGTAGTAAGATGGATTTGATTGTCCGCCAGATGGCTACGCTGGCGACCTAGGCGATATCTCAACTCCTTGTTTCTTTTGGCTTGATTTCCAGTGTCGGTCTTGGTTAGAGATTCTACCTGGCTTTGCAGAGCACCAATTTGCTCATGGAAGGAGTTTTGTAACTGCTTGTGTTCCGTATGCAAGGCTTGTAATCTCTCCCTTAGACTATCTCGTTCTTGCTGGTAACGACGGCATCGTTCTCCCTGATGTTCCAGCATTCTTTCATAAGTCTCGGTCTGTCCCTTCAATACCATCTGCCTAAATTCTCCTTTTCCAATGTCTTCTCTTAGTTCTTTTAAAACTCTGGCACTAGTTTCAAGCTGCAGATTATAGCCTCTTCGCTGTCCTTCTAGAGCCAGGATGTACTTGTGTTGAGCTAGGACATATTGCCCTGTGACTTTACAGCACGAGTCATCTTCGTTGCCGGGTGCTTCTTCCATTTCTTCGGCTATCCGTGTTATGTTCTCCGGTCCTTGCCCATGTAGCATTCTGGGCAGTAATCGGTACGGAGAATCTGCGAAGCGGTCAGGGTTTCGGTGTGCAGTTGACACAACATTTTCTGAGCGGCTGACTGCACAGCTAGATCAAGTGAGTTCTCTACTACCATTACATTGGTAGGGTGACGATCCGGATTCTCAGGTGCAGCCGGCACAGTAAGGGTAATCATGGCAGTTCCTTGCTCATGATTTAACCCATACATACTTCCATAGAACTGGGTATGTTGTGAATCAAATCGAAGATCCTGAAGACATTGGCGTAGCAAGGCTGGGAATCCCTGGTGGTGGTCCCCGCAGAACCGAACCTCGTTCCAACGGTCCATCTTTCCTGCACAAACATTCCTTTATTTAAGCATACTGTATGATTTGGAACATCCCCTATTACACAAACTATTTTACAACTCTTATTTCCTGTACATAAGTACATATTCCCACTCGTTTCCTTTTCCTTTTTACTATTCTCGTAATCCCTTCGCCTATACTGAGCATTACCCTCAAAACTATGGGGAAGGCGATCCCAAGCGAGAGGGCCCCACATCTCCTTCTGTTAGTCCATGTCGGTGGAGAACTTCCAGCATCTTATCCCGCGGTCCCACTACTAGGTAGGTTTTGCCTAGATTTGGGTGGGGTTTTGAGGTAACTGCTTGGTCGGGGGTGTCGGGGTCAGGGGATCGATTATCAGAATTTTCTCCCGCTGATTCGAAACGTAGTGGGGAATGAGCGGAGGGGATGATGGAGGTAGAGTCTAATCCTGACACTTCCTCTTCCGTGGGTTCTTCCTCCGAAGACTCCTCTTCATCAATTATTTCTACTTCTTCTTCTTCCTCGATCAGGTTTTGCTGGTTTTGAGCGTCGTGCTGGGCCTGATTTAATGCCTCAGTAAGTGCCTCAATCTCCTCCTGCCGTTGAGCTAAGGTTTGGGTAAGGTTTTCAATAGTAAGTTGGAGCTCGTCTATGGTAGAGGTCATATTCCTCATAGCAGTTTCAGTCTGATATTCCGATAAGGCGGCTTGATCTTTGGTCTTCATTAATCGAAATCGGGCACTTCTTTCTCGGTGACGTGCTTCTTCCGCCTCCTGGCGATAAGTTTGTGCATCCATTTCTTTCTGGGTATGAAGGTTATATAAGGAGACTGCGTATTGGGTTGTGGTGGCTAGAACGTGGTGGAGTTCTGTGGGTTGGACCAGCTGTAGGTGTTCGATTCGTTGTAGCCAACGATGATCTGTAAGGTCTAGTACGGGAAGGTATTTGGCTGGGGTATGTTCGGTTTCAGTCACATGTCTGGAGAGGATTTTGGTAAGGGTTCGGAAGGCTATAATTTGGAGCGTATCTGAAAATTCGGTTCCCTCGGCATGCTCTACCCATGGTACCCACTCTGGATGTGCTTGGATGCCGGGCATTCGGAGGTACATCTCGCAACTCCTCACTCCATTTCTTTTTGTCTCTTTCCCCGAATACTCTGGGTATTGGCCGTATCCCAACCTTTGGAGAGTATCCCACAGAATTCGGGGAAATCCATGCTTCGTGATGTAGTGCCCGTGCGTCCATCCTTCTTCATCGACCCAATTGTCCCAACTATCCCAGCGCTGATCCTCTGCCATTTACCTGTAGTGTAGAAAGGAAGGTTTAGAGAATTCCCTTCCTTTGCAGAATAAGATAGAAGAGAGCCATATTCAGGTGAGAAACAGATTAATTCTACTTGTTTGCGTATTCTAGCCCTCAGGGTGTTTAAAGTAGGAATTAAAGATGTATTTTACGGCTTAACGCGGCTCTGATACCAACCCTGTGGGCCCCGCCACCCGGCGGGCCCACCTAGCATGAAATAATGTCATTTCCTGGGAAAGGAAAACATTAATCGCATAAGAGTTGGTAGCGGCTAATCAGAATTGAAAAGTAAAGATCGGAACTAGGATCTGATCGAGACGACTTGCAGAGCCGGTGAAGGGAGGGAAGACCTTCCGAAGGAGCTGCAAGATTAAGCAAGTCTGAGTACCACCGCACTCAGCAAGTACAGAACAATTGAAGATATAAACATGCATTATTAGTTGACCGGTGATTAATAAATCGGTGTTGGGTCCTGGAGGGGCAAGAACCTCCCTACCAGTCCCCCTGGTGATTCTGGCCCGGATCCTTCTGTCGATCCCGCAATCACCTTCATCTCATTATTATCACTCCTATGGGCTATTCTTGGCTAATCTGTGGGAGCTTTAACCAGACGGGCTCATATCCGAGAGCCACGGCTATCAATAGATTAGATAACTCTGCAGAGGTTTGTACTCTTGAAACTATACGGTCAGGCGACCCTCCCGTGGCCAACAGGTAGGGTCCCCCTACGGGACTCGTATCCACTGGCGTCCATCTCTGGACAGCTTCCATCTGGGTCTACCCACGGATGCTACTGGGGTCTAAACAGGGATCGCATAAACGTCCACTCAGGGACATCAACCCGGGTATGGATGCATCATATAAGTTAGGGCATGCATCGCCCGTGGGCCCTACCAGCTCTGTCACATGCGACCCGTGCCGACCAGTCCCAGCCCTCTGTCTGGGGCTGTCTCCAGCATTTCCGTTGCCCACCGTGGCCCCTGGGGTAGCTTGGCCAGAGGTAGCTGGTGGAGTGTGAGTCGAGGCCTCACATTACAGGGCATTCCCGAAGGCTAGTGTCCTTTTTGGCCCGTATAGCCGTACATGGCGTTGGAAAGACTTTCCCAAGAACCGGTCCTTAAACGACCAAGGTAGGCCCCTGGACAGGAGCTCCTCCGAGACTATCCACCCTACCTCGCATCTTCTTCCCCCTGGGTGCCTCTCGCAACCAGGGTTTCTGGCTCTGGGTAGTGTCTTAGTAGCTGGGGGTATCTGAGTGGCTAACTCTCCATGCAACTACAGACATTTAGCTAAGAGAAGAGCATGTTAATGCAATTGATTATCATGAGCAAGGAAATTGCTAAGACTTGCCTGATACGGTGGTAGTCTCCGCCGAAGCTACAGTCCCGAGATTTCCTGGCGGAGTATCTATACAAATACAATTATACGACTAATCAATCATCACAGCGAATGAATTACTTGTAAGGGGAGAAGCTAGAGAGAGAATGGCCATAAGGGTGGTTTCTAAGTTGAGCAGTGGATTGTCGGGGTTTCGCGGGGTGTCTCAGGGTCTACGCGGGGTTTGGCGGGGTTTGGAAATGTCGGTGGAAGGCAATAAACTATTTCTAAGTTTAGGGAAGGCTTCTAGGAAATCTAACCTTATGAAAAACCTTAGAATATATTCTAGAAATTTTAGGAATTTATTGGCTATTTATGGGGCTCTATTTTGAATTAGGCCCATAGGCTGAAAAAGAATAGTTCTAATTCTATGTCCTAGAAATGGGTACAAATAATTTGGATGGTACTAAATGGCTTATTATTTTCCCTAGTATTTTTAGGTATTTTCTGGGAATTTTTGGGAATTTCTAAAGTGGAGAAATAACTCTTTGGGTGCACTAAGCCGGGTGTACCTAGCATTTTTCCTAGGGCTGTGCGGCTCGCCGGGGCACGGCGGCGCCCACGGCCGCTGGCTAGGCTCGGCTGGGCATCGTGGAGGGCGACGGAGGGATTGGGGAGGATGTAGAGGGCCGCAGGGTGCTTACCGCAGAGAGGTTGGGGCGAGAGATGGCCGGGGTGGCGGCGTCGGCGTGCGGCGGCGCTTGCGGATCACGGCGGCGCGCGGGCGGTGCTTGCTCAGGGCGCGGGCGTCCTCCAGAGCCCGTCGCTACGCTTCTTGGGCTCCACGGGGTGCTCTAGGCGATGTTGCGGCGGCCGGAGGGGAGTTCAAGTGCTTGGCGGTGGCGGGATTGCTGGAGCAGTGCGGCGGCGCTCTTGCGCTCGCGGTGGTGATCGCGGTGGCGGTGCGGTGTGGAGTGGTGGTCTTGTGGTGAGGGTGAGCTCCATCCAGGGCGCGCGCAGGGCTATTTATAGCCCGGCGACGCTCCCTGGGGGCTCATCGGGGCAGTGGGGCAACGACACGCGGCATGGTGAGCTCGCCGGCGTGCGACGCGTGCGGCCGCGGCGTTTCGTGCAAATGGCCGGCGAAGGAGTGTCGGCGCCGCACTTCATGTGCGGTGTCCTCGCGTGGTGGTGACACGCATCCCGGGTGCCTTTGTCTGGCCTATCTTGGCCGGAGGAGGGAAATCGAGCGACGACGGCGGCGGCAGGGGCGCGGCGAGATGGAGGGGGGAAGGGCTCCCGTGCCGGGATGGCCTCCCTGACGCGCGCTGGGTGTGGCAGGGGTGACGTGGCGTTAGTTTTGGGGCGCCACGCAGGCTGGGGGCGTCGCGGTGGCGGGATGGGCGCGCGGCGGCGTCGGCGCCGGAGAAATGAGGGAGGGGGGAGGAACCGGAGGAAGGAGAGAGGAGGAAGACGACGGCGGTGTGGGCTGGGCCGGACCGCGCGGAGGTGTGCCCGGGAAGAAGTTGAAGGGGGGTTTGTGGACTTCGCGGGGAAGGCTGAAGGGGGAGTGGCGCGCTGGGCTGGGCCGCGCGGGGGTGAGCCGGGGGAAGAAGTTGGAGGGCCTAAGGCGGACTTTGGAAGGTCTGGGCCGCGGCTGGCCGGCCCACCAAGCTTGGAATTCCTTTTTCTTTTCCTAAGAGATTTTGAAATGAGTTTTTGAATTCAAATTTGAACTAGGTTCTTTTTAATTTGAGTCTAGGGCTTCCGATACTAGTTTTGTCCTTATAAAGCACTCAAGTTATAGAACTTTATATTTATTTTTCTGTTATTATTTTATATTCTATAATTTCTAATATTTCTCATTCTAGCTTATAATAGTCCTTATAAATCTAATAATTTATTTATTAATTAGTTAAATAATCCTTATTAATTTTGAGGGTGTCACACAAATGATTCGACAAAATCAAACTTGTCTCAAATAGTGCAGGAAGACATTGAAAAGGAAATCTAGCACTACACGGTGAAACAAGTTCACTAGCATCACTAGCACTAGACAAAGAACAAATAGATTCACAGTATTGAAAGGGAGAAGTAGCATTCTTACAGTGGGGTTGTCGGCGCAATAGGTAGCGCAAAGTAGACGAAGCAGACCGTCGATGAAGACCAGCAGACGGAGGCGTAGAGGGAAGTAGACGTTCAGCGAGCAGTTGCGACGACGCTTCCCAAAAACCTGATACGGCCCCTACCCCGTGCAGGGCCGCGAGGAGACGTAGGCTTCGGAGACCTGCTCTCCTGGCGCCGGTGACACGCCGACGACGCGATGGGGAAGACAGCAACGGTGCAGCACAGAGGTATGAGAAGAAGAACAAAAGGGTGTGTTTTGGAGGGCGACATCTCGCCTATATATGCACGCACACCACAGTATGGTTGGTAACCCATTGCGTAATCACAGCGCTAACGGTAATTGACCTACCTTTATGGTTGACAGCTATCACCATTAACACGAGAATAATTTCTTACCATAATAGGCCAGCGCAATTTTTTCCATGCATGCAAAAGTTTAGAGTAGCAAAAGGAAGCTGCGCAGCCGCAAGCACGAGACGGGAATTTTGCCGGACCATTCACGAGCATGTTGTGCGCCCGCGCCTATCGCCACGCCCGGCCCGGCGAGGCGGGCGAGGCGAGGCGAGCGAGCGCGCGCTTGTGTTTCTTCCTTTTTCTCCCCTCGCTAGCTCAACCAGGATGAGATAGCACAACTATTTAAGTTGGCCTCACTCCTCCTGGACAAGCATGGTGGTACTAAACTTTCCCACCATACCATGCATGTGTGAGTGAGCCTTTGAGATTTATTTGGAATTTCTATTTGAGCCAAGCCCAAATCTTCTAACAGGTTGAAGTTGTATTATTTGGTCCTGTGGCAACGCACAAATATGATTCTAGTAACTACTACTACGTCCGTTTCAAATTATAGGTCGTTTTGGTTTTTCTAGATTCATCATCTTTGTTATGCGCCTAAATAAATACTATGTCTAGATTCATAGCAAAATCTATGAACCTAGAAAAACCAAAACGACCTATAATTTAAAACGGAGGAAGTAATTATTAGCTCACCCGTGATGTAGGATGTAGGCCCGTCCCAGGACGCAGCGCCCGTGACATGGCAAGCAGGCCCCAAGGTGCACGCGTGTATCTCACCACCCCTACTGTTTATATAAAAATATAAAAGACAATAGTGGCGACAGGAGAGGAATGAGGGAGAGATTTCACCAACCACAAGCATTCAGTCCATCCTCTTACAAATAAAAAGGTCAAGAAGCATGCGCCTCGACTTCTGCAGCAACCTACATACTCCCTCCGGTTTAGCAAAGGAAGTCGTTTTGGACAAGATTTGAGTCAAACATTGGGAATATAAATCGTGAATAGCTTTTAAGTCGTTGAGTTTGGAAATATGAAAACTACATGAATAGATTTGTCTTGCAAAATACTTTCATAAAAGTATACATATGTTAGTTTTTAATAAATATCTTTATAAAAATAAGAAGTCAAAGTGGTACTTTGGAGACCGTGTCGTTGTCCTAAACGACTTCTTTTACTAAACCGGAGGGAGTACATATACCCAACTCTTATTCTAATCATTGCTCAGATTTTTAATCTGCCACGGCCACTTAACATCACCAAGCGACCAAGTTTATACTATTTTCATCCATAAGAAACATCATTCTCACTTTCAAAGAAGTTAAACATTTTCAACTTTGAATATATTTAAGGTACACAGTTAGTATCATTATCATTCGATAGTTGAATATATTTTATAATAAATTTATTTAAAGATATAAATGTTCCACATATTTTCTACCAATATAATCAAACTTAAGAAAGTATGACCAGCACAAATATTTTTATGGGATGAAGGTGATACCTCGGATACCCTTTTTTTTTCTTTCTGGGACAACAAATAATTAAACCCCGGAGATGCTACTGCTTCCTCCCTATATTTATGCTGCGGCACAGGCTTCTAGCAACCAAATCAACTCAACGCACAACCACCCACTCCAGCCCTGAAGCAGAGAGTGCGACAACTCCATAGCAGCAGAACCATGGAACAAGCCAAGGACGAAAGAGCCATACATAGCTCATCCGAAGCCATTTCATCTCAAATCCATAGTACGGAGCTTCTCTCCAAACTTCCAACAAGAGAGGGTTGGACGCAGCCACTGGTGCTCTACAAGAACTTCTGGCTCCGTCCACCATTCTCTATTAACATCATGCACCTCCAGAACAGCTTTAAAGCTCGCCAAGACGATATCATCATTGCATCGAACCCTAAGTGTGGAACCACATGGCTGAAGGCACTCGCATTCGCAGTAACAAATCGTTCGAGGTATGAGTTTGGAAATCACCCTCTTCTCTTTCGTCATCCTCAGCAGGTTGTTCCTTTCATTGAGATCCCTCATGATGTGGAGCTGACTTATGTGGATACGCTCCCTTCCCCGAGACTTCTTGCCACCCATATGCCCTTTTCACTGTTGCCAGACTCCATAACTAGTTGTGGTTGTCGGATTGTGTACATTTGTCGAGAGCCAAAGGACGCCTTTGTGTCTCGGTGGCATTTTGAGAATAAGATTAGTAGAGAATATAGCATCAACGTGGAAGATGCTCTTGCCATGTTCTTGGAAGGTTTCTCACCCTATGGTCCTTTTTGGGAGCACTGCCTCGAGTACTGGAGGGAGAGCATTGCAAATCCTGATAAAGTTCTTTTTCTCAAGTACGAGGACATGACATCAGAACCAGTAAAATATGTCAAAAGGATCGCAACATTCCTTGGTGCCCCATTCAGTATTGAGGAAGAAGAAGATGAGGTACCTGAGAAGATTGTGAGGTTATGCAGCTTTGAGAAGCTTAGTGGCTTGCATGCCAGTCAGGCAGGAGACATCGCTCGGCGTGGCAACTTGGTCCTTGAGAAGTCAGTGTTCTTCAGAAAAGGAACGGTGGGGGATTGGGTGAATCACATTAGCCAAGAGATGGGGAGAAAGATAGACCGCGTTATGGAAGAGAAACTCGAGGGATCTGGCCTTGTGTTTTAGTGCGTATCGTCTCATTCTCATAGTGTCTTGTATGATTGGGCACACCGTTTTTCCATGTTTGCTTGAATAAACAAAGTCGGTCGTCCTTTTCAATTTAGTTGTATAATTTGTAGTTACACTTTATCACTCTATCATGTTTCAAAGTGGATACGGAACTGGCAAAGTTTCACCTTGTTATATTTTTGGTAGGTATACGTATGTACGAAGCTTGTCCTCAAATTAAACGGTGATGCTCAGCTTCGCGTCCGACACCAGTAAAATAATGGACACGACGTGGCTCTTTTCCATCCACATAAATTTTACCTCTCTCATTCAACCCCATCTACCTACCACCGAACAAGCCAGTTACCTCTCACACACGCGGAGTCCGTCGACGACGATGAGTCGAGAATCGAGCAGCACTGGAGGAGAAGGCTGCAGCTCCATACTTGCTGTGCGTGGATGCTCAGATTCCTCAGGTTGTCCGACGTCGCCGCCATGGAGTTCGCCGCCGCAGACGAGCTCCTTTTGTTGGCTGACGAGGTTGAGCGGCTTGACTCGTCCAACCCGCCCCTGGCGCTGTGGCTGCTCGTCGCCGCCGTCTCCTTCCCCGCGCCTGCTCATCACACCGGCCCGCTCGTCGCCGCCGCGCTGGTCTCCCTGCCAGAGAGTTCGTCGTCGGCGAGTCTGCCGCCGGAGGCCGGCGGCCGCCGGTCCAGTGAGTTCCGGGGCAGCGGCACACGCGGCTGCCGGCGAGCTCCAGGCCAGCGGCGAGCTCCACGTGGCGGCGATGACGACCTCCCTATGGTGTTGCAGTAGAAATTTTTGAATGTTGCAGTCGTATGATAGAGATGTTGCACGAAACATAGCTTCGATATTGCGACGGAAATTTTTTACTCCCCCGTATCTATATATTTCACTATGTTTCAGTAGGATCTTTTTAATGTTGCAGTTTCATGATAGTGATGTTGCAATAGCTTTGTTTCAATGTTGCACAAATTGAACTGTATATTAGCGATGTTGCATGCAACAAAGCTTCGATGTTGCAGCTGGAATTTTACTCCTCGCGCTCAGATGTTTCACTGTGTTTTAGTACATAATTTCTGATGCTGCACACATGTATTTCTAATGTTGCAAAGATGTATTTTCGATGTTGCAACGACCATTCGATGAAATAATTCTATCGGACGTCTGGGCGCCAATAATTCCCCAAATTAAATTGGCATAGGCGTGAAGTCCTCGTGTTAAACTAGCTGGCAAGGCAGCCCGCGCGTTGCCGCCGGGAGGAGTGCAATAGGAGAGTGATAAATAGTAGACCCAAATGCCTAATGAAATAAAAAAATAGAAATTCAGAACTTATTAATCATGCTACAAAAAATAGAACATAAAGTAGATAAAGGTGTACTGGACCCCGCACTTTACAGTATGGCTAGCCTGGAGCCCAGGTTTGTTGCCTGATTTGAGAAATTTTAAGGGTAGAGGGGCAATTGAAGAGATCAGAACGCTTATTACCATTGTAAAATTCATTGGTAATGCTAGAGGAGATGGAAAGATAATAATTCCTTAAGCTACGAAATAAGAAAAAAAAAGATAATAAGCTTACATTTGCTTACGCGCACACTTGCTGAAGGTCATGGCAGCAGGAGTAACGGTGATGACAGGAGTACGTGCAAGATGATGCACGGCACGAATGCGCTAGGCACAGGATCAGAGGAGACTCAGTTTAAGAGGAACACAAATACATGAAACGCTCACAAACACAATTTGTTGCATTGGGCTGGCAGCCGAAAGGCCACCTAGGCTGAAGCCCAATATCCTGCAGCTTCCATGGTGGTGGGCTGGTGGCGGCGGCCGGCGTCCGACGGCCAGGAGGCAAGCGAAGGCGGGTGGGCTGCGGCCGACGTGCAGGCGACGGCGGCCAATGGACGGACGGCTCCAACGGCAAGATGGCGGGCGAAGACATCAACTGGGAGGCATGGCGACTCAATATGTCGAACTAGATTACAGCCCAAGGGCAGAGTCGTCACCTGGGATATCTGTTAAATGAAAAAAAAAATCAGTAAAAGGGATAATATGGCAAGCAAATCAATGAGTCAACGATGTGTCAAATTTACAGTCCTTGTTCATAGTGTCAATTGTGCGAAGCCACTTGTTTGGGGTGTCAAAAATCTGAATTTCTCTATTATTGTGTTGTTTGCATGGGCATATGTTACTACTTGTGACACTAGAAACCTAATAACTCTACTACATCGCATATAATTGATTATTTCTAGTTGCACATCAAAATATTCATGATCAGCTAGTTTGGCATCAAACAATTGTGGCTTGACGGTTCACACTAGGTTGTTTTCTGGCCATATACATGGTAGAATTTACGATCAGGCTTATGTGGTTACAAATAAATAATGTTTTATGGTCATCTATCCATACGACATAATTTATAATTAGGCTAGCGTGGTTGCAAATATTTGAGCTTTTCATGGTCTGCTCCCTTCATTTTTGGAAGTAGAGGACCCATGCAAACCCTATAGAGTAAATTTCACCGGGGGTCCATTAACTTTTACCCCCATCCCATCTAGGTTCGTTAACTAAAAAATGGGTCATCTGGGTCCAAAATCTATTAACTCGTCCCATCTAGGTCCAAACCTCTCCAATGATGCAGGATTAGCCTACATTTTTTGCAAAACGCCTCCTCATATCTCATTTCTTCTCCAATCCATACCCTTCCTCCCATCCCTCACCCACTCTCTCCCCCATTCTCTCTCCTCTCCCACAGGTTCAGGTCCAGGTCTAGGTCCGGACGGGTCGACGGCGAAGTCGGCGGCCTCAGGCGCGCGCCAGGCGACGCGCGAAGGCGCAGGGGCGCCGCTGGACCGCGCGGCGGAGGCGGGTCAGTGCAGTTGCGGTCGGGGGCTTGGCGGCGGTAGGGTGGCGTGTACGGCGACAGGGTCCGGGGCGACGGCGGTGGACAAGACGCGCTCGCGGCGGGGAGGAGGGTGGCGCGCCGGAAGTCGAGATAGGAGCTGGGCGGCACTCCAGGTCCGCGAAGATCGCGAAGGCGTGCGGGGGCGCCGCGTACGACGACGGGGTCCGCGGTGATGCCGGTGGACGAGACGCGCCCGCGGCGGGGAGGAGGGCGGCAGTGGCAGATCTAGTGGGTGGGCCGGGTGGGCCACGGCCCACCCTAAGATTCAGCCCAAAGAGCTATAACCCCTTTATTTTTCATGGAAAAGTCTGTTTAACCTCTCTGAACTATCGAGGAGGTCCAACTTTGCTCCTCCAACTATGAAAATTAGGTACATGACATCCCTAAACTCGAACAAATGTCCGATTTTGCTCCTTAAAGTACTGTTGTTACTATAGATAAAGGTAAAAAAATGTCTCTTGGCCCACCCTAGCTTCAAATTCTGGATTCGCCGCTGGAGGGCGGCGCACCAGAAGTCGAGGACGGAGCCGGGCGGCGGGGAGGAGGTCTTGAGGCAGCGCTAGACACGGCCAGACCAGACCAGACCAGACCAGACCAGACCAGTGAAGTGATTGCTTACTGGAGGCGTGAGCCGCTAGTGTAGTGGTCGAGTCGACTCGAGCCAGCCGACGCATACGTCGTGTGCGTGGCTGGCGTGCATTGTAACTTGTGGTGTTATACGCGTGTGCGCGCCTAGTAGCGAAATTTCTCGTCTCAGATATCATGAAAGGACGTTTGTTGCCTCAAATTTCACTATAAAGAAGGAAAATAAATTAGCTTTATAAAACTATAAAATTAAACGAATGCACTATAGAAATAAGAACATGTTTATGCTATAATTTAATGGTCGGGTAAACTAAGTTTTCCTTGTCATAGCGAAGCGTCTTTCTCACTATCTAAGTTCTTTTTTTTCTCATATCTAAGTTTTTATTCTCTTTTTCATGCAACTCCCCGGCCGTCTACAAAAAATCACTAATTAAACGTTTTAAATCCAGATATACATTTACCTATATACAACTAATTACAATTCCCTTCTGCAACTAGGAGATTGTGAAGCATTTCCTTCAAGTATGTATTCCCTATTATTTTCTTCTTAATTTAATCGTGAAGCTCAAAAGTGTTACGCAACACACAGAATCTTAAGAGTGCAGACCCATATTATGATTATGAAATTGTAAAATAAAACAAACTTTGTTTCGCTGAAATTTTATAAAAATATATACAAAATACATGACATATATATATAGTGAAATCTCAAAGCACAATTCTAACTCAGGACTACTGACTAGATCATCCAACCGGGCTAAAAAAACTAGGTCATCCAGCTGCTGCTACTATTCTATTTCTAGGCCCAACTAAACCATGGTGGCCCATAGCCACGTTTAGTCGCAGGACAAATGAGGCCCGGCCCGATATTAAAGCCACTAACTAGGATCGGGGAAAAAAAAAAGCTGCGCATGGGGAATGTACAATATATTGGTATTGAAACTACACATAAGTTGATAGCATCACAAACCCTGTCAATCCTATTCACACATTGGTACCACAATGTCCTGTACTGATCTTATAATTATGTAAAGCAATAATGACACCTCACTGGTTAATTTTAGTGGAATCATATAATTTTACTTAACTACCGTGATCCCTCCAAACGGAATCGCGCAACCAAACTTCATGACCATCCATGAGACATTTTTATTGAAGCGATAGGGCTGGCATATGTTTTATGATCCCATCAATCCAACTATTCCCGCATGGGATAATAATGTCCCTCAGTAAATGTATATGGAAATTTGTAAGAGCAATATACTACTTCCGTTCCAAATTATAGATCGTTTTGGTTTTATTAAGTTTATAATTTTTGTTACGCACCTAGATAAATGTCATATCTAGATTCGGAGCAAAATCTATGAACTAAAAAAATCAAAACGACCTATAATTTGAAATGGAAGAAGAAGATGTTAGTTTCGTGTCAAACCTAGGTCATGCATTCATCTCCATAACCGCCCTTCAAACATTTCCTTAAGATCTTAAGAGAATACTAATTTTACAATACATATCGGGATCATGCCACCCTAGATTACATTGTCCAAACGTCATAAATAAAAGACCCCATGCCACCCTAGATCATGCCACTTTTACTTTGCATTCAAAGGTCATCAAAACAGTAACCATCCATGAAACGTTCCGTTAAAAATCGTAGGATTTTAAATGTTACTATTACGATCCTGCCGCCTGAATTTTTTTACATTAACCCACATCGTAACTGCTTCACAAAACATTTCCACATATAAACACATTTCCTTCGCACTAACTTTATACCTTGCAAGAAATGGTAAAGACCAGGAGGACAAAGCGTGTGACGAAGCATGATTGAAAGAGGGAGATTTTGGATACGGACGCTGGCCAGTTTCCTCTTTTGGGTAAGAGGGGTAAAAAGGGAAGAAAAGCGGTGGCGTGTCCCCCCCCCCCCCCCCCCCCCCACGGCGAGCCGCCGCCAGCGTAGTGATCGAGTCGACTTGAGCCAGCCGACGCGTGCGTCGCGTGCGTGGCTGGCGTGGAGGAGCTGAGCGCTCTCTCGTCGGTCAAAAAAGAGGAAAAAAAAAAAAGTCGCCCACTCTCCTGAGTCCCCTCTCGAGCCCTCCGCCTTCCACACCACCGGTACTGCCCCTCCCCGCCCCATCCCTCACCGGAACCCTAACCCTAGCGGCGGGAGGTGTGGAGCCAGGTCCAGCTCCATGCGGCCGCCCGCGCCGTACCGACGGGACGGTGAGTCCTCCTCGCTTCATCTCTCCACTCCCTCCTCCTCA
Source organism: Urochloa ruziziensis (assembly GCA_015476505.1). Classification (NCBI taxonomy): domain Eukaryota; kingdom Viridiplantae; phylum Streptophyta; class Magnoliopsida; order Poales; family Poaceae; genus Urochloa; species Urochloa ruziziensis. The sequence goes on along the minus strand of CM027126.1, from coordinate 35,700,094 downwards.
GTCTGGCGCCCTGGGTGCTCCGGTACTCGTGCGGTCCGCCGCGACGTTCGATTGGGTGGGCGGGTAGGTCGGGATTAACTGGAGTGTGAGGCGTCCGGGGGACGTTTGATTGGGTTGATTCGGGGTGGGAATTTGGGCGTTTCGTTTTTGGTCCGATATATGTGGTTAGGGGAATCGGGGTCTCCTCTGCTGGGTGTGGGTGCGCTTGCCTTTGGGGAATGGATTTTGGGGCTAGGAAAAATGCTGGTTTGTTTATGCTAGAGCCGTGATTCGGTGCTGTAGCATGAAAAAAATCGAAACTTTAGGTCAGGATAGGTAGGAATTGGTCTTTAATCTGTGGACTTCTAGGTTGATGGACCATAAGATTGGCTGGTCAGTTGAAATTCAATTTTTTGGGTTCAAAATGGCTGGTTTTTAGGGTTTAGAACTTTCAAAATAGTATATCTACTGGTGGTGTTCAATTTTTGGATTTCTTGGTTGCTGGACCATGGAATTAGCTGTTCATTGGAAACTTGAATTTGAGTTCTAAATGGTCGGTTTTTAGGGTTTAAATAAATAGTATCTCTAGTGGTCTGGTCTGGTCTGGTCTGGTCTGATAGATGGAGCTATGGATTGACGGACATGAGGTGAGCATAGGGCTGCTGGCCGTTCTAACAATGGGATTTACCCTTTCAAACCTGTCTTAAGGCCAGTTAACTAATAGTTTGAGTTTCCTTATGCCTAATGGACACTGCTTCAATACCTAGATTGCTGGATTTTGCGAATACATCTTAGTTCATTTCTGGCCTGTAATGTAATATCATTATTAATTATTGTTTATCACTCCCTTTGTTCCATGAACCAGAAAAAAAAAACTTTACTACCTCTGATCCAAGTGTAAATCCATCTGTGTATCTTAAGTCGAATCTTTTTAATTGTCATCATCAGTGCCTAAAAAAAATATCATTGCCAATATATTGATGTTGGTAAATTGATCATGGAAAATATTTCCACAATATGTAACTTTCTATATTTATAGTGGTATATTTGTATAGATATTGCTAGCCAAAGTGTCATATTGAAGGCCATAGCGATGATATCCTGCGTTGCACAAATACTTGGATACGAATACAGTAATGCGATACTCTGATACGCTGATACGCCATTTTTCCAAAAACACGGATACGGGGATACGCGAGTATATATATAAATATATATCATAAAAATAAAATTGCATACTAGTTTCTTGATGATACCGCAACACAACTGTAATTAATTAAGGGAAACATGTTAGTCTAGTGCGAAAGACCATTGTTACATAATTTAATGATATAAAAATAGGTAGGTAAATGATAAGTCTGATTGTTGCTTGGTGGAGGTCTTACAACATCAGCCCTCATATAGATCCAAAGCCCCTATATCATTTAGTATCCTCTTTAGATTTCAAAATCGACACCACCATCATGGTCATTTAGGGTTTAGGGTTTATGGTGTAGGGTTTAATGACCCTAAAGGTATCTCCTCCAACATCCCCTGTAGAAGATGTATTTACGGGCAGAATTAGGGGTTGTGATTTTTAATGTCGAAAAAGAAGAATCAGAGAAGTGTCGACTAATTATCAAAATTATTTTATTTATTTAAAATTAATTAAAATAACTGATACTTGTCCGACAAGAATCGAACGATTATTAGTGTCCGGACAGTATCAGACGAGTATCAAGTATCTGATACGAGGGCGTTCGCAAGTATCCGCGCATCGTAGATGATATCCTGTGGACTTATACAAAGTTTGCTTAAAAAAAAAATAAAGAAAGGGTATATAGATTGACATTCATGAGAAAATTGACGATGCAGAACTTATTATGACTTATGAGTACTGAAAGCACGCAACAGCTTGAACAAATACTCTGTTAACAACTGAATTATGTACCCTCTTCTTTGTTCTATTTTCTTCTGGTTAAGCATCCGATAGCATTATCACCAATTCTCCGTCACCATTTCCAACTAAACTATGTCAATGAATGATATATTTTGTGTTTAGTAATTAGTACAATCCCCTTTTAGTTCCATTATGTCATGATGAATCTGTAGTCCCGATCTGAAGCTTCGTACCGTTTGTTATTTTGGTATGATTCAGCAGGTCTTTGCAAATTGAAGTGATAGGAAGAAGCATTATGCAATCTGACGGAAGGTCATGTACTAGAATTCGGAGTGGGGTTGTTAGGTAAACTGCATTATGGATCCCGGCAGCAGTTCATGTTCTAGAACACGAAGTGGGCTTGTAAGGAGAAAAGGAATTTTTGCTCTTAGTAAAAGTTCATGTTCGAGAACACGAAGTGGGCTAGTAAGGGTAAAGAGCTTTATTCATTCTAGGGATGGGTCATGCTCTAGAACACGAGGTGGACTTGCAAGGATAAAGAGTTTTGTCGGTTCCAATGAAAGTTCATGTTCTAGAACACAAAGTGACCCTGTAAGAGGAAGTCCACATGTTGAGGTATGCAACTTTCTGATCCCCCCACCCCTAATGAAAAAAGGACTTCAGCGTGACAAGTAAGATTATAGTTTGACACCTTTTCATTTTGTACTTGGATCTAATCAAGGATGAAGAAGTCTTGAAAGGGTCTCCTGATGGATGGATGAAAGAAGACTCACCTGTGACGACACAAAATGGGCCTGTGAAAGAAAGTCCGGCTGCCAAGGCATGCTAGTTTCCAACTTAGTCCCCCACTTTTTGGTTTGTTTCGAGTGCACTTGTACAAGTTTGTCAGTGTTTCCATCATCTTATTCTATACTAGGCTGTAACAAAGGACGAACCAGCCACGAAAGGGCTTCCTGATGAATGCTTGAATGATGAAATGCCTTCTAGAACGCGGAGTGGGCTTGTTAGAAGAAGACCTTCTATCAAGGTACAAAAGTTTCTGAATCACCCTCACCCTCTGTTTGATTTCATTGCAGGGTAACAAGCGTTAATGTGTCCACTGTTTTTTTAATGCTAGTCTCTATCAAAGGATGGACCCGTCATGCCTAATGGAACACGAAGTGGGCTTGTCACAGGAAGCCCTGCCATCAAGGCATGCAACTTTTTTTTTCCTGTTTGTCTTTTAATTTATCTTACTTAAGAATGCAGCTGGACAAGTATTGTGAGAAATCACCATTTTCTCGGTCCCACTACTAGATTCTAAGCAATGATCAACCAGTCATTAAGGGGTTGGCTGATGGATGGCTGAAAGAAGACACACCTCCTGGAACTCGAAGTGGCCTTGTCAGAGGAAGCTTTGCTGCCAAGGCACGCAGATTTCTAGCCAATTGCCCTTTTTTCATTTGATCTAATAATGCAGTATAAGTATTCTGAGAAATTGCTGGTTTTTGTTTTATTTAGGTTCCAGGTAATACTGAACTAATCACAAATGAGCAGCCTGATGGATGGCTGAAAAAAGACGAGCCTGCTGGGACACGAAGTGGTCTTGTCGGTGGAAGACCTGCTGCCAAGGCATGCAAGTTTCGAACTTCCCCCTTTTTCCTTTATTTTAAAGGTGCACTTTGACAAGCATGACAGAATTTGCCACTTAATGTTTTGTTGCTAGACTCTAAGCAAGAATGGAAGAGTCATTAAGGGGCTACCTGATGGATGGCGCAAAGAATACAGACCAAGAAAGATTGGATCATTTCAGGATCCGGTATGCTCCGGGCAGTCATCCTCCTGTTTTTTTTGTTGCTTAATCTAAACGGCACATCTAAGTTATTACTTATTACCAATATTCAGTGTAATAAAATTGAATATCAAGAAATAAAATTACCATACTTAAAAAACTTCATATAAAAATAACTAAATGGCACCCTTTTTAAGAGAGTAAAACATGGATGAACTTTCTTACTCCTATGTTCCATAACTGTAAAAATGGCTTACTTAGATCAGAGATTCTAGTCCCTGAGTGATTGGATACCACCTTAAACGAAACCTAAAAATAGAACTACTACTGGTACAGCAAACCTTAGTGTTTTCTATGTTGTAGAATGCCTTGCATAAATCTTATCGTACTTCACATTGCTTTGTTTCGCCTCTAATTCTCTTCATCTGTGCAGTTCTACATTGATCCAGTCAGTGGATATGAATTTCGCTCTATAAAGGATGTGCACCGTTATCTTGAAACAGGAGATATTAACCAATGCTCTATTAGACCAAAGAAGAGCAGCACCATCTATGATGTTCATTTAACAGAAAACCAAACTCCTGTGAGTTCCTTGCAGCTTTCCATGTCCGAATAATATATATTCATCCATACGAAACATTAGAGAAACAAATACTAGAAAGAATAACTGTGATGCATGCCTCAAGTTGCATGTATCCATTTACTAGAGGTATTGGTGAGTTGAGTACTTGAGTCATAGTCATGTGATGTCTTCTACGTCGTGCAAATCACCCACTTGCCAACTGGTCATATTCTGGTGGAATGGTGGACACACTATCCCCTTAGAGAAATTAGAATATTGAAGATTCACGTTCATCTTTGTGCTACCAGTGAAGAATCAAATTTTGACTTTGTTGGACCTTCTATGGTGTAACCAGATCACATGATTCAGATTCCTTGTGATTTCTGAATATGATTTCAGTTTACATATCATGTATGAAACTAAAGGAAATTGATAAAGTTCTCTTCATTTATGTCTGTCCCTTGCTTTTTTATCAAGCTCACCCTTATTAAATCATTTTTTTTAATCAGACAAGTACGCCATTGCAACATACAAGGCCAAGTACTGCGGATAAGGGTATTCAGTGTGAAATATTAACTGTGGATAAGGGTATGCAGTGTGAAACTGCGGATAAGAGTATTCAGTGTGAAATATTAACTTCAGAAGGTATCATGGTGCCGTGGGAGGAACTAGTTGCTCCTTGTAGTGGAAATGATACTGATCATACTGTGTTACCAGAGTCTGATAGCTTGAAAGCAATGCAAGGGTATGGCGATAAGCTTGAAACTTTAAATCACACGATTATTCAACCAGTCTCTGCACAACATGGTCCAAGGGAAACTGAATCTCTTAAAAGGAAAGAACAAAATGTAGAGGTGCAATCCAAGAAGCGTAAAAGCAGTCCTGCGGTGAGACCTGTCCGAGTGTCGCCCCGTTTAGCTGCACTGAACATTCAGCAGGAAGTAAGCATCGAGCCTGAAGATCAACTGATCAATTTAAACCCTATCAATCAGGTACAGACTATAGAAGAGAACTCTAACTATCTGTCACAGAGGAGCCAATCGGATACCGTGAATCAAATGCATGGTAATCTGGACAGCACTTTCAATCAGTTGAGCCAAGCAGACACTGCTAAAGAAATGGAGGATATTCAGGAAAACACGACCAATCATTTACAGCTGAGTCAAGTGGACACTGTACAGACAAATCAGGATAAAACTGCCAATCAGGTGGAATCAATCCTAGCAGATATTCCTGTTATGGATGACAGATCCATTACAGACCATGCAGATGTTCCAATACAGACGATGCAGGAATGCACTATGGATCCACTGAGCCAAGCCAACATTGTGAATCATATAAAGACAGATCAGGGATACACTGCTAATCAATTACAGTCTAGCCTAGCAGGCAGCGTCATCCCGGTACAGCCTTTTCAGGAATACATTATTGACTATTCACAACCGGACAAAGCTGACACTATAAATCAAATACAGGCCAATCAGCTAAGCACCTGCGACCAGTTTCACTTAAGCCAGGTAGACACTGTCACTGAAATGCAGATTATTCAGGAGAACATGACTAGGCAAGCACAGCTGTGCCAAACAGACACTGTAGATCAGCTACACATTGATCTGGAAAGCGCTATTGATTATTCACGGCCGAGCAAAGCTGACACTATAAATCAAGTACAAGCCAATCAGGAAAACACTGCTGATCAGTTAACTTTTAGCCAGAGTGTCACTCAAATTCAGATAATACAGGGAAACATGTCCAAGCATCCACAGCTAAGCCAAGCAGACACTGTGGATAGGATACACATCAATCTGGAAGACACTCCTACCAATCACTTGCAACCAGATTATGCTGAAAATTCTGTGCTGCAGGCTAGTTTCTCTTGGACTACTGACCAAAATGGCGGAGCCTCTGTTACAGATTTCTGGAATAATGTTGAAAATCAGGACTCATCGGTTCCCATGCCAGTAGATGGAGCAAACGTTGCAAGCTTTCCAGCAAATGTTAGATTCCAAAATGTAGCAGGAGCAGAAGAACCTGCTTTGCCTGCGCAGTCTGCCGCACCTGAAACAGGTTCTGATCAGTCTGGGTTGGCCTTTCAATCTCTTTTTGGTAATGCCTGGTCAGATCCTTGCATCGAGTTTGCTTTCAAGACCCTTACAGGCGACATTCCTGTTCTTGATGACACGACAGCCGTCACAGACTACTTCCCAGAGCAACAAGATTTGAATAAAGACCCAGCACCAAATTGTCCTCCTGTTTTTGATAATACTAGAAACCACACACAAGTAGATGTCAACCTCCCAGCACCGATGCCATCGGATAAGATCTACAATGGCCGTTGGTTCCCTCCCCAGTGAATTCGTGGGAACCAAAATAACAGAGATGCAATAACATTTTGTACCTGTGAAAGGCAATTCAGAGGGAAGGCTAATTGTCAAACCAAACCCAAAGCATAGTCTCGTACTCTTATTAGTACTCTGATATGAATTTGTAATCCCAGTGGGGGATACATGATGTAAAAAGATTGTAGTTTGTTCTAACCCTATTAGACAGTATGTTAATACATCCAAGTATCCAACGGGGTGCAGCTTTGTTGGATCATGTTCTCCTGTTCTTTTGATTTTTGCTTTGTGCAGCTGCCTGATGAACTCATTCGTTTGTAAACTAGTTCTAACTTTTGGACACCCTCTCGAGGTGCGAGGGTCTAATTATTGGTGCAAATGATATTTTTTCCCCTCCCTGTGGACATTTTGAACACTTGAATGTAGTAGCTTAACTGCAGTGTAAGTCTGAATTATGTTCCACCGGAATCACTAAAGCCTTGATGTGCTTTGGATGACTACTTTTTTCGTATTGACTCTATGATTTCTTTTATTGCTGCTGGTTGGACAGTGTTCAGGTCAAATGGTGGATGCTTCCTACTCCCTGCGCTTTAGAATATAAAGTATTTTAATTTGATTTATACTAAGTTAAAATTTCTTTATTTTTAGCCAATTTTCTTGAAAAATATGTTGACAACTGTAATACTAAATAAACTAGATGCTTCGACTTGCGAGATGAGCTTGCAGCAAATGTACTATCTGGATATATTTTAAGATGGATTAATTGAAGTTAATTTGATATTGTAAATGTTGATGCATTTCTTAATAAAATTGTTTAAAAATAAAAAGTTTGACTTATACTATAATTAAAGCATCTTATATTGGTAAATGGAGGATCAGAGATTGCAGTAGATGCCAGTACAGATTGCAACAGTTAGATCTGGAGTAGCACGCATTTGACCAAGTGTTCCAGCTTTGTAGTTGGTGCCCAAAGTACCCTTTAGGCCTTTTTAATAATAGATAGATTCGCATATGTTAGAGCGACGTGGTCCTTTCATCCCTCTTTCTAGTCCTCTGAAGATTACGACTCTGTTAAAAAAACACAAGAATGTGTATCATAATCGAGTAATAATACAAAAACACACCAATATAATCTAAATGTTTGAATTCAGCTCAATTAGAATCTAATCCACCGGCAAATATTGAAATGCATTTGGACCTCTCGTGCACCTGGAGCTTCCGGGTGGAGGCGTGGAGCGCAGCCTCGCACGTGAAAAGCCCTCTCCATCCAAGATTTCGTCGAAAAATATTTGCCAGATTTTTTATCCATAGGTGGAATTTTCTACTGTACTACTTCTCCACGGCGCTTTGACATTTTCGGGAGGCACTGTGCACCGCGTGTGCGGGGTCGCGGCGCATCCCGCACGACGCCCGACGCGTTCCACCCACCTTTTCCAAGCGCGGGTCCCACAAAGTTCAAACACAAAAACAATTTATATCTCATGAACCGAGTGTCCAAATCAAATTTCGATTGCACCGTTGAATTTCTTTCGACGAAATCTTCAAAACTAGACCACACTTGCATATGTTTAAACTAAAAAATATAAAACATTTTTTTCAAAAGAAGAACCAATTAATCCAATTTTAACAACCAGAACAAATCATGTGACCGTACAGAACAACAAAATCATACAAGAGGAACATAAACTTTAACATGTGGAACAAATTCATCTAAACTAATAAAACTAAAGTAACAAAATATTATACAGGAGGAACAAAAATATCATATAGATGGAACATAAATATTAACATGTGGAACAAATCATCTAAACTAATGAAAGAGAAGTAACAAAATATTATACAGGAGGAACAAAACATCATACATATGGAACATAAAATATTAAAATGTAGAACAAATCATCTAAACTAATGAAACAGAAGTAACAAAATATTATATAGGAGAAACAAAAATATCATATAGATGGAACATAAACATTAACATGCGAAACAAAATATAATAAACTGAAGAAAAAATTATTTCTCAGTAGAAGAGAATAAATTAAAAAATAAATAGAAAATATAAAAGTTATAAAAAATAAACCAAATAAAATAATTGAAAGAAAAAAAGTAAGGAAAACTTACCTGCCGTTGCCGTTTGCGGCGCTGGAGTTGGCACCGCATATGCGGTATACAGCGTTTCCGCTTTTTGCCCCTCAGCAGAAACACCCGGCTCGAAAATTCCCTGCGCCGATCAGTAGCTGCAGAGCACACCTCTCAATCCTCGTCCCACGCTGACACGATCCATTCACGACGCTAATCAGCCAAAAGCCTCCCCCCCTCGTCGTCCTAATTAATCGGTTGCTCCAGATCGGATCGTACCCGTTGGACACCATCACTGCCCAGTCGCAGATCTTGTGATCTCTCTCTGTTGGTGGGGTTGCTGCTGCTGCCGCGGCTTGGGAGATGACGGAGATGGTGGTGGCCGCGCGGGCGCCGGCTCCGGCGGCAGGAAGGTGGGGCGCCGCGCCGCCGCAGGAGCTGCTGGAGAGGCTCAAGGACTATGGCCAGGAGGGCGCCTTCGCCTTCTGGGACGAGCTCGGGCCCGAGGAGCGCGACCACCTCATCCGGGATATCGAGGTCAGCACTCAGTAGCAAGATTTCTCCTGTCTTTCGCCCTCTTGTTTTACCCTTCTGTTGCGTGGCGCGATATGAGCAAATATGTGGTCATATTTTGTAAGGTTTGATTTTTCAACAAGGACTCATCGTAAAAATCTGTTCTTTCGGTAGAAATCTGAACCAAAAGTATAAAGATTACCCTTTTGGCCTTGCAATTGTGCCAGAACATAGGATGCAACTTATGTCATATTAAAAAAGATAGAAGGAAATGAAATAATACAAATAAAAGGCAAGTTGATTTGTTATAGCATGAGTGTATTCCTTGGCTCCTAGCTCTCAAATTCAGCTGCCTTTGCCCTTGAATACTGGTGATCTCAGTTGTTATCTCATATGCGAAGTGAATGCATTGGTGATTTGGTGTTACTAAACATCTGATTGACTAAGCTTTATGAACTGCATTTCAGAGCCTGGATCTTCCTAGGATTGATCGGATCGTCCGCTGCTCACTCAAATCACAAGGTGAGCAGCAACTTACCGTGCTTCAGTATGCAGTACCAATTTTAGCAAGTGCTCACTCATGTGATGGTATTTTGATGCAAATAAAGGTGCTCCTGTGCCGACTATTGAGCCTGTGCCAGAGTCAAGTGTTGCGACGGTGGATGACAGAACTCCTGAAGACAAGGAAAGGTGGTGGAGAAGGGGTTTGAAAGCCATTTCAGAGGGGAAGTTGGCCGTCGTCCTGTTGGCTGGTGGGCAGGTACTCTTGAGAACTCCCTTAGATTTATATCTGTTTGTCCAGATTATATAATGCAGTATGGTGAAGAATGCTCATATACTTTGCTCTCTCTGGCTTTTCCAATTGTGCACAGGGGACTCGGCTCGGCAGTTCTGATCCTAAAGGATGTTTCAGTAAGCCCTTGAATCTCACTTTTGCTTTGTGCAATTAATGGCTTAATGCTATGTAGTTGGATATATGAATACACAGTTTTTTATGGTGAATTTCTTTGTTTTCGTTAGATCCACTACTCTACAAAAGCAATATAAAACTGTCCTGTTTCTTCCAAATTTCCTTGTTGTCTATGTGAGGATAGTAATTTTGCGTGTATCCATCTGCAATTCTGCATTTTTTTTTTTGTTTTCTCAATTAACATGGGAACATGATATTAAAAGCTTGAGTATAGTAATATCCAAAAGTCCAGTTATCTTTGATTCATCGTGTGTTTTCTTGATAAAGAGTCAGGGTGCTCATTTCCTCATCAATTTTTGTTTAGGTATCGGGCTTCCATCTAGGAAGTCACTTTTCCAACTACAAGCCGAACGGATTTTGTGTATTCAGAAGCTGGCTGCTCAATGCACCGATGGTAAATTAGTTTTAGTCCTTTTGGTAGTTCATTTCTATTTATTTAAAAAAATTAGACTAAAAAAACTGCTGTTAACTACTTGCAGCCTCAGGTAGCACAGTGCAGATTCACTGGTACATAATGACTAGTCCCTTTACTGATGAAGCCACACGAAAATTCTTTGAAACCCACAGATATTTTGGCTTAGAGCCTAGCCAAGTAAGGATGGTTACATGATTCTCTGTTGTGATTCAAAATTCTATTCAACTTTAATGCATGGTTTCCTAAATACCACCGCAAGAATTATCGCCAATTTTATTCTTGTCTTTGCAGGTAACTTTTTTCCAGCAGGGTACCGTGCCATGTGTCTCACCTGATGGAAGATTTATTATGGAGACACCATATAAGGTACCTCTTTGCTGCATTTTTTTTTGAAAAAATATATTATAATTTACAGTGAAAGGTTATGGCATCAATCAATTGAACTGAATCGGTTGGATTAGCATAATAAAAATGCAAATGTTTTTTAATTTATGAAGCAGAAGAGAGGGGGGGGGGGGGGGGGGGGGGGTACATGAAATGTTTTACGGTTGTGGATCTTCCTGTCGTAATGATATCTTTCTATTGCAACATTATGTTGAAAACCAGGTCGCAAAGGCTCCTGATGGAAATGGCGGAGTATATGCTGGTAACCCCATAAATCATGACGTAGTATTTCTATGCTATTTGTATTAGCGATGAATCTATGCCTATTATTTTTCCTTTTCCTGCACCCAGCTCTAAAATCTAAACGGCTGCTGGATGATATGGCTGCAAAAGGTGTTAAGTATGTAGACTGTTATGGAGTTGATAATGTATTGGTGAGTTTATTGTTTCTACAAATTTTCTGATAGGATCTTTATCTTCCTTCTTTTTTGAACTGTTGTTAATTAATTAATTTGATACAGGTCCGTGTTGCAGATCCAACATTTCTAGGATACTTCATTGACAAAGGTGTATCTGCTGCTGCTAAGGTTGTAAGGAAGGTAGGACTATAGATATTTAATGCCTAGTAGATTGGCAGTTTGCTATTTAACGAAGAATGTACATCAATTATTATTTACATTATGTGCTATGCTGTTCAGGCATACCCACAAGAGAAAGTTGGAGTATTTGTTCAGCGTGGAAGGGGTGGACCTCTCTCTGTGGTCGAATATAGTGAAATGGATGCAGCTATGACTACCGAAATCAATCAAACTACTGGGCGCCTTCGTTATTGTTGGAGCAATGTATAGTTCTTACAAATCCCTCATTCCACCATTCCATGTGCGCTAACAATCATGCATTTATTTTGTTATTGTAGGTCTGTTTGCATATGTTCACTTTGGATTTTCTGAACCAAGTAACAAACAGTCTTGAAAAAGATAGCATGTGAGTATTTTTTTTAATTATAATTCCTGCACTTTATCTATTCATGTCCATTTCATTCTTCTTTAATATATAATGTGATCGTGGCATATTTATTTCGAGAACCTGTAATTGCTGTCTGTCTTAAACAGATAATTATTAATGAGTGTTTACTTTAAATTTGCTTCATCATTTGGGGCAGTTATCATCTAGCGGAAAAGAGAATTCCTTCAGTCCATGGGTACACGTCAGGCTTAAAGCTTGAACAATTTATATTTGATGTGTTCAACTATTCTCCTTCAACAGCTCTTTTTGAGGTTTGATTTTTCATTCACTATTGCTCAAAGTAAAGCAGTCATGTTCATCTCATTTTCTGAAAGCACATAGCAGTGGGAAAATTTATCAGAGCTTGTTGACAATTAAATTTCAGGTTTTACGTGAGGAGGAATTTGCACCAGTGAAAAATGCTAATGGTGCAACTTATGACACTCCTGATAGTGCCAGATTAATGCTGCTTCGGCTTCATAGCCGATGGGTTGTTGCTGCAGGTGGCTTCTTGACACATTCCGTGCCCTTGTATATGACAGGTAATTTTCTGCCCTCGTACATGTGTTTTGAAATCTACCAACTATGTAAGAATATTTAGATTGGAAGTTTGGAACTCATTGATTGTCATTAAAAACATTGCCTGCACTTTCAGGTGTAGAAGTTTCTCCACTTTGCTCTTATGCTGGAGAGAACCTAGAAGCTGTATGCCAAGGAAGGACATTCCATGCACCAAGTGAGATTTCATTCTAGGCATAGTAGCTGTTGGAAGAAGCAATCAGAATACAGGGAGACGAGATCTGCCAAATTTTGATTTCAACATGACAATTCTTGCAAGTAGGGTGTTTATATTAGTCAATATTATATGCTATGGAAGGACCAATTATCGTAACGCAACACTTGAAGTTGCCTTCTTTCTCCCCTAGCATTAGCGTGTATTGCATTCTCATCGCTGCTCAAATGTAGATTATGACAAAGCTTTTGTGTAATGTTTGTTGAAAACAGCATATGTATCAAATGCTTATTATGTTTGCATTCTAATTCTTGAATCTATGGGCAATGGTGTGAGAAAAATTGAACAATACAATGCCCTATTTTTTCCCGTTTCAAGTAAGTGACCTAGTTCTCTACCCTGAATTGCTTCAAGTAGATACTAGTGAGTCACCATATGGTTTCAGCCATTGATCTCCGTCGATGAAAGATGTTTTCAGGTAAGGTAATACTTGCGCATCACTGAGCTTCTGAGCATAAGGCACTCTATCTGCCAGGTTGGCACCATCACCTGTACACTTGTACTCTCCATAAAATACAGTCCTGGAAATTCAAAGTACATAAAAGCTGATGTCAATGTACTTGTGTTATGCAGATAAGAATAGACACTAGCATTGGAGGATGTATACTGATCTCTCGAAGGATCATTCCAGTCATTCCATCCTTCAGAGGCTATGATGTCTGACATTGATGTGTAGGCAAAGATGACCCGAGAATATGGTCTCCAAGCTCGGCCAAGCCATATCCAACCGGTGCCACCTATGCTACAATGGACAAATGAGTAGCCGGTGTTATCATCCTCTGATACCCGGGCATGTGCAGTGACTGAACCGGTAATTGATCTTTGCCCAGAAGGCACTGGATCAGCAATGGATATCAATCTGCAATTCTGGAGAGCAAAGATGCCAAAACAAGAACAGTTGGTAACTTAATAGTACATTATTCTGCAGTCCTTTTAAGTGTTTATTTCACTCACTTCATAAAGTGACCTAGCATCTCCAAAGATAAAGTCAATGGAGCCCTGGATGAAACATTCCTTGAAGTAATGCCGGCCTCTGTCATCATGAAGTGTATCTTGGGCTCCAAAGAAGCCACAGCCCCAGAAAGCTGCTTGGTCACCGTTGATCCTGATTGCCAATGCCTGTGCATCGACAGCACCGGGTCTTGGGATTGGTGCTACATTCTGGTATCAAATAATCAGGAGACTTGTCAATGCCACCCAAGGTTGAAGCCTGCAACTTACATGAATATAATGTGCAGCATCTAGGCAGTTACCATGAAGCTTATGTTTTTTGCAACAAATCCTGATGCAAAGACGGAGACTGTGGCGCTATAGAATGTGCCGTTCGCTGATTTGGCAGTATCATTCCAAGCGATTGCTGTCATGTCGAACCCCTGCCCTTGAAATGTGATGTTGGGCTTGGATGATGGGATGTTCACCTTCTCACTGCAACAATGCTGCGGCTTCAGTAGCAGTACACTCAGTAACAGTGCAATGCTGAACTCTGAAAAGGGTTTCAAAGCCTGAACAAATGAGAACTGCTTACAAGTAGATGCCCTTGTTGATCCAAACAACATTCCTCTTGCTGCTGTGGTTTGGAACGGCATCGACTGCTGCCTGCACCGTTGTGAAGTCACAACAGCCATTCGGGTCGACGCAGAATACTGACACTGCTGGTGTGTCAGGTGGAGGGAAGTCCGGTGGGAAGTCGTCGCATAGCGGGTTGTAGCCACAGTCATACTGATGATCAGCAGAGTTGGAACTGATTGTAAGCGGGCAGAATGGAAAGGAATGTTCTGTGAGATTAGAGAGCGCTTCAAGCAATGGTGTGGCTGGGGAGTAGGAATGAGCAGTAGTTGGGAAGCATATGTGAGCAGAGAAGACCAGAAATGCAGCAACAAAAGCTGCAGAACCATTGATCTGGGCTCTCATTTGTGCAGACAAATGGGTGCAAGTGCACTATTCGTTGGCGAATCTGTGTTGATTTGGGGCCTTTTAACATGATACCATGCACTTTCTGAAGAAGCTTGAATTGCATGCCTTGCAAACAATCTATCTCCTTTCTTCAAGGTTAAGACGCCGGTTAAAATAAGCCTGCACTACAGCTGCATTTCATAGCTGAAAAATCCTTTTCAGGTCACTGTCAGAATCCACAGATGATCTGACCAAGCTGTTGCTTCAAACGAGCATGTTACGGCAGCAGACATCTCTTCACGTACAGAGAGAGCATACCCAGGATAGAAGTAACGACCAAAGTACACTTAAGGGCAACCATTCTAAATAAGGAAGAGAACAAAGACAACACACATTTTGATGCTCTTGTAAGGTCATCAACATATATGGTGAGTTTTATCTTAGCTCCAATAAGGAGCACATAAAAAAAAGCAGATCACCGTCACATGGTGATGACTACTGAACCACCACTAGACAGCAGCAACTGCAATTTGCATTTCCAGAAACATCTAAGCAAAGCTTGCACTCATACATTTCATTACCATACTCGGATTAATGGCGTCGGTTGGGACTCCGAAATGGAAGTGAAAATTCGAAGCTAGAAAATTCTAAGTGGACGCTTTTTATCTATGGCTACAGAATAATTTTGACATCAACACTGATACAAGAACTCTAAGCTAGTAAAAGAAAAAATGTGCATCCAGTTGGAATAACTTCAAACCTTGAACTGAATAGTTTCTGACAAAAGGTCTGCAGAAAATTGAGACAAATTTGAACCTGTGTTTTTTCCCCCAACACAATGTGTTATGCTAATTTCTGTGTACGTGCTCTGGAAACAATAGATAATGCAAGGAGAGATATCAAGTTGGGAATAAGCTTGTGCTTGCATTTATAGATATGTACTAACAGTTCACTATACCTCCTAGTAGAATACTAGTAGATCTTTGTGGCTCTGTCAGTGGTAAAATTTGGATCTACCATTGAAACTGGCATTGTTGTGCCAAATAGTCCCCCATTGACTGGTAGGGTAGCTAGCCATGGATGGTGCATGCATGCAGCATGCATACTGATTTGTATGATCTGCAATTGTTCATGGTGTAGACACTGCAACCCGAAGTGTGAAACGGAGGAAAACATTAAGCAGAACAGAAGCGCTCAAGCTTTTGAATTTGGTCACATGTGCATGGGTTGCTCTGTACACACATAGTGATGGCTCTGAGTCATTGGCTTGTGTGATAACTGATAAGTGGGATAACACTACTAACTGCACTTGAATGATATGTTTCCCTCCGATTTAGCTGAAAGTTCATGTCGTACTTTTATATACATTGTTGTTTGGACATGGTATATATTGAACCCCGAATTCACATTCTGAAATTAAGTTCCTAGTGCAATTTCTGAACAGGACAAGCTTATAGAAAATGCATGACACCACTCATGGACATATACACAGTTCTTACAATAGCTACAACCACTTCAGTGATACAACAGCTCTACTTCTCCAGTGTAGAATGAAGAGAAACAAGGATTTTTCCATGCATACAGGAAAATGTCCATGATGAAATGGAAAAAAGGGAGGCACGCGACAAAAAGGACATGGTGATGGTCTATCTATAAGTACAACTTGTGGCACTACCTTCCTTGCATATATATGTAGCTGCATATTCATGAAATCTTGCTCCAATAATGCAATTGGCACAATGTATCTCCTTGTGCCGAAAGAACATCCACCAGCTGGTCCATCTATAGTGTGGATGGCGTTCTACACCGATAGGATCTAAAGTGCCCACATATATTTTCATAAGGGCAAAGCGATATAGATGTGTTCTTCATGTCCAGTGAATTAGGGTCTCCCATATAGCTCCTCGATTGAGAAAAAAAAGGTCTCCCATATATTATAACTCCTATGTTCATCTCTCTATAAGGCTTATGATTTTGTATTGTTAGCGCGCGGAGTACTTTTCGCCGTCATAGTGTTATTATAAAGTCTTCTTATAACAAAATTAAAATGTCTTGTAATTTCAAATGGAAGGAGTATCTATGATGGAGTAATAATAGTTAGAGAAATTTTAGAATGATTGGAAATAATGACAGTCGTTCATCCCAAGAGATCTAATGATGAAAATAAAAGAAGTACCTCGAACTATCTAAAGAGAAGTACCACATTGGTGGGTCCAAACACCAAAAACAGTGAGATGAACAATTTATTTAAATACCCTTACTATTATTAGAATTATTTTCACATTCTTTTCTTCAAAACGAAAGGTACTTTCAAATACCGGTGGGTACAAGCATTGTAAAATAGCTCAACTAATTAACAGGAAATCCATGGTATATATGCATACTAGTACTAGGTCGCGCACTCTTAATACCTCACGCAATATAGTAATTAATAATGATATTTCCTCGGGCAACTCCAATTATGTAACAAAATAAATTATTGTAATTTATGATATTTGAGTGTCCTCTGTGCGCCTTCCAATTAACTCAAACAGCATTATTGGGAGAGTGCCGGGTCCAAAATCCTAACCAAGTCTGTGTTTGGAAAATCTATCCCAAGCATCATATGACTCACTTTACGGAAATCAGATGGCTCATAATATACTAGCTAGAAGGATATAATCTCGGTGCTGCATACAGTATATATTTTAGTTGATGATGACTGGTGAGGAAAAAATCTGAGTCCTGATCCAATTGATTAGAATTGAGATCATATAGCAATTGCAGAGGTGGTGTGTGTGTGGGGGTGGGGGTGGGGGGGGGGGGGGGGGGGGGGGGGGGTGGGATGGGATGACGACTACGTCCTGATTCACTGGCTAGAACATTCGATGCATGCTTTTGTTCATTGATCCTTTCAGCATCAGTCTAATTCTTGTAATGACTATGATCAGAACTTAACCAATGCATTAGAAACTAAGGATGCTTTTGTTCATTGATCCTTCGTATCCGTTCTTTTCTCCTTGTAATTCATCAGGTACATTTCTATATGAATCAAATTAGCTTCCACATACAACTGAAAAATGACGTAATGCAAGGACAAAAAAGGGGCAGGGCACAAGCCAAAAGGAAAAAAAATGACAATCACTACTACAGAAAACATTTGTAAGAGCCAGGCGTTTTTTTAGGGGCGGACTAAAAGGCGGCGCCCCCTATAAAACCAAGCGCGCTACTGTAGATAATGGCCGCCCCTGGAAATCATTTTCAGGGGCGGACCATGCCATAACACGCCCCTGAAAATCATTTCCAGGGGCGGGTCATGGCATGGCTCGCCCCTAGAAATGATTCTACACAAAAAATTCATAACCTTTTCATACGACCTCGGATGAAGACAAGTTTTATACGAAAATTGTAGAGCTCGACGAGATCTAAAACTTTGTATTTGGTAAGTTTTTCATTTGAGAATGTTAAGTGCTCCAAAATATTATTATAAACCCTCTCATCTTGAAATATAGACTTTGTTAAGCCAAAAACTTGTTGGGCCGGCCCATATATGGTTAGAGGAGGGAGCTATAAGCGTAGTTGGGCTTTATAAACGGCCCAGAAGAACAAAAAATATATAAATTAACAAAATATGATCTTGAATAAAAATAAAGTTTATTTGCAAAACATCTGCACTATTTGCATACACCGTTTTGTCCTCTCCTTTTTCTTGTAAGTGAGAGGAAAAAACAATGCTCTATTATTTGCATACATGGTTTTATCCTCTCATTTATCTTGTAAGTGAGAGGATAAAACAATGCTCTATTATTTGCATACACGGTTTTATCCTATCTTTTTTCTTTCTTTTTTCTTGTAAGTGAGAGGATAAAATGACGCTCTATTATTTGCATACACGGTTTTATGCTCTCTTTTTTCTTGTAAGTGAGAGGATAAAACAATGCTCTATAAAATTCATCCAATTTATCAAAACAAAATATAAATATTCATGGGACATGTCCAATTCATTCCTTTCTTTACCTTGGCTTCGCTATTTCTTCTAATGATTGAGTATATGTATATATATGAGTATATATGCATATGTGAGAGTATATATGAGTATATATGCATATGTGAGATTGTTTAACACTTCAAAAACGCATTCTAAGATAGCCATAAAAAACACAATGCACAGGATGATCCTCTACTTTTTGTTGTGAGTGGGAGGATAAAACGGTGCTCTATTTTTTGTATGCACTGTTTTATCCTCTCCTTCTTTTAATGGGTGAGAGGATAAAACGGTGCTATATTTTTTGAATACACTGTTTTATCCTCTCCTTCTTCTCGTGAGTGAGAGGATAAAACGGTGCTCTATTTTTTGTATGCACTCGTTTACGCATTATATATCTCGACTTCGGTATTTTGATGATCTTCTAATGAGCGAGTATTATATATGTGAGTATATAAACATATGTGGATGTATTAGAATACATGTTTACACCAATAAGAATACTACACAATAAATTCCACAAAAATACTACTAATATGTTAGAGTATATATGTGATTGTAGGAGTATATGTGTGATTGTATGTGAAAGAGTTAGTGGTTGTATTTTTTGAAAACAAACCTTTTTATTTGATCTCATATGAAAAAAGCTTTATACCAAAGTCATACGGCTTGATGAAATATAAAACTTTGCAGTTGAGAATTTTTATATTTGAGATTGTTTAATATTTTAAAATATTATTATAAGTTATCTAATTTGAAATCTTGAACTTTAAAATTTTCAAATGATCTCTGACGTGAATAAGTTATATACCGAAATTGTAGAGCTAAAAGAGTTATAAAAGTTTATAGTTCATAACTTTTTTGTTTGAGATTGTTTAATACTTTAAAATATAATATCATTATATGTTATTCAATTTGAAGTGTTAAAATTTTACAATATTCAAATGACCTTGGATGTAAAAAAGTTCTATACTAAAGTTGAAGATCTCGACGAGATATGAAACTTTGTAGTTTACAACTTTTTCACTTAAAGTCATTTAGGTCTTCAAAAATCTGGTACAAGCTCATAGAAGAAACACAAATCGCCACGTCAGCGATCTAGGGCATCAAAATACTGACTTCTCATTGGCTGAAACACCCCGCCTCTCTCCCACCTTATCTTCTCTTCCTCTCCACCGTTCACAGCTTCACATCTCTCTCCATGCAGCTCTCCTTCTCTCCCCTTCGGGCGGCGACGACGGCGGCCTTGGATGCGCGGCCGGCGGCGCGGCGGCGCGGCGGCGGCGGCGCGGCGTGGCCTCGCGGCGGCGGCAGAGCTCGGCGAGGGCACGCGCGAGCGGCACTGGCCGGACTGCAGCAGCGGCCGACGAGGGGGCGCGAGGGTGCGGCGGCGGAGGCCGGGCCGGCCGGCGCTTGGGGCCGCGGCGACGGCGCCCCCGGTCGGCGCTGGAGGCCCGGGGTAGCGGTGCCCCGGCTGGCGCTCGGGGCCACGGCGCGGTCCCCGGGCGTCGCTGGAGGCCCGCGGCGGCGCCCCGGCCGGCGCTCGTGGCCATGGCGGCGGCGCCCCCGGCCGGCGCTGCAGGCCCGCGGCGGCGGCGCCCCCGGCCGGCGCAGCAGGCCCGTGGTGGCGGCGCTCCCAGCCGGCGCTGGAGGCCCACGGCCGGTGAGCGGCGGCGCCCCCGCGGCTGGCGTCGGTCCTTTTTTTTTCCTTTTTTCTTTTTTCTTTTTTTTTAATTTTTTAATTCGTTTGTAGGGGCGGGTGATGCCATCACCCGCCCCTAGAAATAACCATTTGTAGGGACGGGTGATGCCATTACCCGCCCCAGAAAAGCATTTGGAGGGGCGGGTTACTAACCTGCCCCTGCAAATCGCCATTTTTAGCAGTCAAAAGCAGAGACAGATTTTGGAGCCGCCCCTGCAAATGCCCGTTAACCCGCTCCTACAAACGTTTTATGTAGTAGTGAATTTGGAACTGAAAATACGCATGCCCCAGGAAAAGGATAAGAGAAAACACTGTGGAGGATGGCAACATGGTATCAAAACACAACCATGATAAATACAAATAATGCTGAAGAAAAGAATAAGCTAGTTGAAGTAACTGTGAGTTCTTTTGCACGTACTAGTGCTGAAATTAGGCCTGAACGTTTGATCTTACTAAACTCACCTACTGTTGCCGTGGCAAAATCTAAAATGGAGCTAGCACTTATTTTTAAAGAAAGGCATCGCCGGTTAGCTAGCCCTACTCAAGCATTAGCATGTAAGGTAGCCATTGATGATGCCAGTATGTATTCATATGAATCTATGACATGCAATAATTACTCATGGTAGACATTCCAACTTCCAAGTCCAAAAGTGTGAAACGGAGAAAACATCGAGCATGTGTCTGTTCATATTTTGAATTTGATCTGTAGCTGTAGGATGTGTGGCGCACGTTTATATATAGTGATAGAGCCTTTAGTAAATTACTTAGTTATGTGAGAGAAGTGAACAACACCAAGCTGACTTGAAGCCAACTGAAAGTTGTTAGCCAAATCCATACCGAAAATCCAGAGCAATTTCTGAATTTCAGCCACTCCCAAACCATGCTGTAGATGATTGTTAGCTTCATCAAGGATGCATTGCTTGAAGTGTTGATTGAATAATGGTGAAAAATATAAGTTTCAACTTAAAATTTCTGCAATTAATCCATCCAGTCGATGGCCATCATGGGGATTGCCCACGCATGTCAGTCACAAGTGTGATGATATGCGTGGACTAATCTTCTTCTTATACGGTTAGACCTATCTACCTGATGAGTAAAGTATCAACAGCAGCACTCCTTTTGCAGAATATGGAGTTTACATGCATGTACATGAATGTTGTCATAAAGAAAAAGTGCTTATTATGATATAGAGAAAAGTGAGGTACCATATCATTGTCGAGTTTGCAACAAAAGGGACCATGACAGTGGGCCATGGAAAAGGACCAATTCTTGTAATATGCAGCTGCAAGCATATATGATCATGAAACCCTGTGCCTCCAATAATGCAACTATTACTCAATATATCTCCTCGTGCCGAAACCGAAAGAGCATATCATATGCATGGGCCATGTCCTTGGGCACCGGAGACGAGATTCTTCATAGATATAGGATCCCAAGTGTTCACACTCCAAAAAGGTTGTTCCTCCCAAGAAACATTTATAAATTCAGTTCCTTTCATCAAATAAATTTAAAAATATATAAAGTCAGTAGACAATCAAGGGAGAATGGTGTTCATCTTCGATCTGGTGCAAAATACTAACCCTTTTTAGTAAGAAAAATGTACAACCACCCAAAACAATTTCTTACATATGTAAATTGGATGGATCATGCACACTTCCAACTGCAAATAATTTGAGATGACGATGAGAAGGAATTATATATATGAATACTAACATAAACTTTTACCATTTATCGAACCTAGCACTCGCACATAGGTGGGTGTGTGTGTGTGAGGGGGGGGGGGGGGGGGGGGGTGAACATGATCCTTATTTACTGGCTACAATGGCAGTTGTGGCCCATTTATGCTTTAATTCTCTCTCAAGTGTTTTTTTTTCAAAGATTATGTACCCACTCTAGTTCTTATAAAGTTAAGAGCTCTATGCTTGTAAAGTACCCATGGGTACTTGAAGGTACCTTTTGTTTTGGAAAGAGTATAGTAATTAGACTCCTGTCTTCAGTAATCCCGTTTGATGGCAATGACTGTGTTAACCACGCGAAATTACTCATATACCCTTTCTGAATTATGAAAAAACATTAAGTTAACTGTTGTTCATACTATCTTTGATACTTGGTCCTACCATTTTGGTACTTCTGTTTAGGTACTTCAAGGTACTTTCTTCATTTTTACTAGCTGTTACATTTCTCGTGATGGATGACTCGTTATTTCCAATCGTTCTTAAACTTCTCAAAAGTTAAAAGTAGCTAGGACTAGAATCTATGCAGTACAATGGGCGCAATCAAACGGTAAGATACTTAAAGGAAAGCAAATTATGTATGGCTCACTTATTTTCACTTTTTAGTTTGTTGATAGACAACTGACTTATATGACAGGTAGTCTACGTCTGTTTTGTTAGAAGTATATACCTTATCTCATGTGGTCTCACCATAACTACCCTCACAAGAGAAGAACACCAGCCTTATAGACTTTACTGTTTTTAATTAGATTATCATCTATAAAGAACCAAGTTCTAGGCCAGTTTGCAGAATTCATGTTGTGCGCAACAGATAGGCTAAAAAGTGAATTTGGGGAAAAAGTGTAAGATTCTGAGGATGTCGTCATAGTACTTTTTTTTTGCATCATGTGTTGGATGGTTGCCATTTGTTCCCAAAAGCCGAGAGAACCTTATAGAAAGAATAAAAAACATTCAGGCTCAAGTCAACAGAATCTATAGGAAAAAAGGTAGCATTATGTGAGTGAATAATATGCAACTTACTATACGTGCATGTATATAAAAGCATTCCAACCTAGACTTCTTTTTTTAATTAAACCGAACCAAATTGTGAATGCGTGAGACACAAGTGTACATTTATTTTGGATTATGAGTCTACCCAATCTTTTCCATGACACTTATAGTTGGTTCCGTTAGTGTTGGTAACATGGATATTCAAGATAGCATGTAGCCTGTAGGTAACATGGATATTCAAGATAGCATGCATGTAGCCTGTAGGCAACATGGATATTCTCGCTAGACATTTCATTAGTGATCGGAGGAAAAGTTCTCGTCTCATCAGGAACACAGAACCAAAGGATATGAAATTTAGACTCCATTATTTCGTCCAGATTGCAAGCTATATATTCCAATACTGTAGATAGAATTTATATATGATATATCTTGCTTCTACGCAAAAAAGAAATTCCTACATCATTTTCGACATCACTACCGGAATCCAAGGCTTTGCCGTGGGCAAAGGCTATCACAGTTCATAAGTCTATCTTGCTAGGAATTGTTTTGGTGGAGGGATGGAACATATATTAGATAGATTCCAGAATTGTCCCCACTATCAAAGGAATAAAGTAGGAGTACCACAGGAGTGGTATGTGTAAAACATGGTCGATTTGGCCAAATCCATCTTGGCATCACGAAAGCAGATTTTTAAAAGTGTCCCTTTCACATCTTGATACTGATAGAATTGTAGGATCTACTAGTAGTAGATGCTCACGGGTAAAACTTGAACAATAAGATAATGAACATGGCTAACACGTGTACAACATTTAGATCTAGAACAAAAACATCTAGAAGGGAAAAAGGGGATGCGCAGACCATTGCTAGTGGCGATGGGGTCGGCAGCCATGGCGGCAGTGGCGGTCGCAGGGGCGGCCGCGGGTTGAGGTGGCGCTGGAGCGGAGGGGGCGATGCGGTTGAGGTCGGGGCGGTGACACCGTGTGCGCCGCACCCACCCGGATGTCGGCGGCGGTCGAGGTGGAGCTTCCCGCTGCTTCAGTGCTCCCTCGATCGGTAGGGTTTGTAGGTGGGGTGCTGGCGGCGCGGTCAACCTCGTGATGAGCGCCCTAGCCCCCACCCCATCTTTATAGCACTGTGCAACGGGGGCCCACCAACCAATGCTAGGTTGGGCTCCCCCGATCAGGGTGCGAGAACCGAGCCCATCACGGCCTTTGGGCCGTGGTGGTGGAGATCGACCTAACAATCTCCCCCTCGATCTCACCTTATGTTTTCTTACCTTAAGCTCTTCGCCTGACATCCACTTCATAACAAAAAGCACATTGAGCATGAGTCATCAAAATTGACATTTCAATTAGATTAATCAGCCACAATAAACTTCTCTATTGCAAAGGATCGTACCTTGGGCCATTATCCAGTGATCATAAGGCTTTCCCTTAAACCCATACCGGTAATGTGTTCTCTAAACACACTGGGTGGTAAACCTTTAGTGAGCGGATCCGCAAGCATATTCTTCGTACTTATATGCTCTAGACTTATAGTCTGATCCTGGATTTTATCTTTCACAACATAGAATTTTATTTCTATTGGTTTGGTAGCATTACTCGACTTGTTGTTGTGAGCGTAAAATACTGCAGGCTCATTATCGCAGTACATTTTAAGTGGTCTATTAATACAATCTACCACTCTCAAGTCGGGTATGAATTTCTTTTGCCACTTGGCCTGCAACGTTGCCTCATATCATGCTATAAACTCTGCATACATCGTAGATGATGCAACCAGAGTTTGTTTAGAGCTTCTCCACGAAATAGCTCCCTTTGCGAGAGTGAATATATAACCTGACGTGGATTTTCTATCATCCTTGTCTCCCGCAAAGTCTGCATCTGAATATCCTCTTATCTCTAGAGAATCAGATCTTCTGTATATTAGCATGAGGTCTTTTGTGCCTTGCACATACCGCAAAGCTTTCTTTGCCATTTTCCAGTGCTCTACGCCTGGGTTATCTTGATATCTACCGAGTACTCCGATGATATAAGCCAAATCAGGGCGAGTGCACACTTGTGCATACTGTAAGCTACCAACTGCTGAAGCATATGGAACCATTTTCATTTGATCGATCTCATACTGGTTCCTGGGGCGTTGAAAATCCCCAAACTTATCGCCCTTCACTATCGGTGCAGGTGTGGCTTTACTCGCATGCATATTATATTTCTTTAGGATCTTCTCCAAATATGTCTTTTGCGATAGTCCTAAAACCCCGTTTCTTCTATCTCGGTGAATTTCAATGCCAGAACATATGAAGCCTCACCAAGATCTTTCATATCAAAATTAGAGGACAAAAACATTTTGTCTCTTGCAACATTCTTTTATCACTGCTAGCAAGCAGGATATCATCCACATATAGGATTAGGAAAATATATTTTCCATTCTTAAACTTTGCATAGATGCAATTGTCCTCTACATTTGCCTTAAACCCAAATTTCTTAATTGTCTCATCAAACTTCAAGTACCACTGTCTAGAAGCTTGTTTCAATCCATAAATGGATTTTCTTAATCGGCATCCCATGTTTTCTTTGCCTTCCACAACAAAACCTTTAGGTTGAGTCATGTATACGTTTTCAAACAGATCCCCATTTAAGAACGCTGTCTTTACATCCATCTGATGTAATTCTAAATCATAGTGTGCCACTAATGCCATTATGATTCTAAAGGCATCTTTACATGAGACTGGAGAAAACGTCTCATTGTAATCTATTCCTTCTCTTTGTGTGAACCCTTTAGCCACGAGTCGCGCTTTATATCTTTCAATATTCCCTTTGGAGTCACATTTTGTTTTGTAGACCCATTTGCAGCCTACTGATTTGGCTCCTTTAGGAATTACTTCTAAGTCCCAAACTTTGTTGGCACTCATTGAATTCATTTCTTCTTGCATGGCTTCCAGCCATTTTTCAGATTGAGCGCTTCTCATAGCCTCTTCAAATGTGACGGGATCACCCCCCATTTGAAACTCTTCTAAGTTGCCAATTTCATAGCAATCAGGAATGGCTGAGCGTCTCACTCTTGTAGACCTTCTCAGTTCTCCTCCAGCTGGTTCAGCAGCTGGCTCAACAACTGGTACTTCAGGAACCACAGGATGTTGAGGTTCTATTTCTTGAGCAACAACTGGTTCAACGTCTTGTGCCACAATTGGTTCAACTTGAGGAATAGGTTCCACATTCTCATTGATTGCTGGCACTACAGGACTAGGAGCTTGCACCGGTGTCACAGTGGCTTCCACTGTTGGAACTGACACAGGTAACTCGAAAAAAGGTTCTTGAATCATTGGGCAAGGTGCAAAGACCCGCTTCTCCTCAAGATCTATCTCCCGAGTAGCCATGCTCCCCCTGATCATCTCATTCTCTAGAAAAACTGCATGTCTCGTTTCCACAAACTTTGTGTGTCTGTTAGGACAATAGAAACGATACCCTTTTGTCTTTTCAGTATAGCCAATGAAATAGCAACTGACTGTCTTGGGATCTAGCTTCCCAATATTTGGGTTAAAAATCTTAGCCTCAGCGGGGCAGCCCCATACACGCATATATCTTAGAGAGGGTTCTCTACCCGTCCAAAGTTCATAAGGTGTCGTAGGAACTGCTTTGCTAGGCACTTTGTTTAGGATGTGAATGGCGGTCTTCAAAGCCTCCATCCACAAATTAACTGGTAAAGTGGAATAGCTTATCATGCTTCTAACCATATCCATCAAGGTACGGTTTCTCCTTTCAGCTACTCCATTTTGCTGTGGGTCACCCGGTGCACTGTACTGGGCAACTATGCCATTTTCCTAAAGGTACCTTGCAAAAGGTCCTGGAATTTGGCCATACGGGGTGTGTCGACCGTAGTACTCCCCCCACGGTCTGATCTTACTAATTTTATTTTCTTATTAAGCTGATTCTCGACCTCAGCTTTGAATATCTTAAATTTATCCAGCGCTTCTGACTTTTGTTTTATTGGATAAATGTAGCCATAACGGGAGTAATCGTCTGTGAATGTGATGAACGAGTCAAAACCATCCACTGATGCAACGGGAAACGGACCACAGATGTATGTGTGTATTATGTCTAAGGTTCCCGTGCTTCGTTTTGCTACTTTGTTTACTTGCTTAACGTATTTTCCTTTGATGGAATCAATACATTGTTCTAAGTCTGAGAATTGTAGCGGTGGAAGAATTGATCCTTTAACTAGACGTTCCATTCTCCCCCTCGAAATGTGGCCTAAACGACAGTGCCATAATTTCGATGAAACGTCATCAATTCTTTTCCGCTTCTTGGTTACTTTTGTAGACGAGGATACATTTTCAATCTCATGCACAATCTTAGTACTTGCATACACATCTTCACATGCATACAAATCATCATAAACAGATAACTTATAAAGTTTGTCTTGTCGGAAGGCAAGACCCACACAAACTTTATTTAACATAATAAAACATTGTTCACTGTCGAAAAGACACTCAAAACCATCGTCTGCTAAACATGAAACTGAAATTAAGTTTCTGCTCAAAGAGGGAACGTAAAGAACGTCGTGCAGCTGAAGTGTGAAGCCGTCTTTCAACTTGATGGGGAGTTCTCCTATCGCCTCCAATTCAGCTTCAACGCCGTTTGCAACTTTAACTCCTCTTTCTCCTCTTTGCAGCATCCGGCTCATACTTAATCCCTGCATAGAATTAGCAACGTGAGTAGTTGCACCTGAATCAATCCACCAAGTAGATTTATCATAACATAAAAACAGGGATTCATCTACAAAAGTAATAAAATCCTCACCCTTTTTCCACATCATTTCAAGCCAGTCAGGACACTTGTTCTGCCAGTGTCCCGCCTTCCCACAATGCAGACACTCATGTTTGCCAACTTCCTTCTTGTCTTGTGGCTTGTTAGAGCGATCAAACTGCACTGGTGCCTTGCCCTTGTCTTTGCTGGAAGCATTTGAAGGGCCACTTTCCCACTGGTTCTTAGGCTTAAAGTTCTTGTTGAAGTTCTTGTTGGGAAAGTTCTTCTCCTTCTGCTGATGGTGGACATAGTTGATTTGTCCACCATTCTGTGCAATCATTTTGTCCTCATCTTGCACACAGCGGCCTATGAGTTTCTGCATATCCCATTTTTCCTCTAGGGAATTATAAGTGATCTCTAAGTTGGAGAATGCAGCTGGAAGTGAGCGAAAAACTGTATGGACAAGAAAATCTTCAGGTAGTTTCATGTCCAAGGCAGCCAACTTCCCATGTAGGTTGCTCAACTTCAGGATGTGCTCTCTCACACCCCCACCCGTATATTTCGTGTTTAGAAACTGATCTATCAGTGTCCTGGCATAAGTCTTAGACGACCCAGTGAACTGGGCCTCCACTAGTGCCATATACTCAGGTGCAGTGTGAGCAACACCCTCTGCATTCTTCTCTGGGATAGAGTTCCTTATGACCTCTGCCATCTTTGTCCGCATAATCAGCAGAAATTTCTTGTTGAAAATATCCCACTTTCTCTTCTCGAGATCATAAAGTGCTCTAACGGGCGCGTGGTCACGCTCTCGTGCCGCGAATGCCTCATCAGATTCATTTGCTCTACGCACTGGTGCCTCAGGCAGTACCGGATATGGGTAGTTCATGGCAGTGTCAATATCTGTCATCACCACTGCCAGGTTGAACTGCGTGCGCCATTCTCCATAGTTGCTTCCAACTAGGATAGGGATATCAGACACATAGCTTGAAGAATTTGGGCCTGAAATTTTGACATAAAATTGGTGAGAATTAATAATAAAAATAATTATTGCATGTATTAATTTAACTTTGGTCAAAATCAACACATACAACATGCTTTCTACATCAATTCTATATCACCTTTGGCAGAAAATAGAATAAATGTATGATTACTTGAACAAGAATATTTATAATATTGTAATTATCAGCTTTGGCCAGAAAATAACAATATCATAAAACTGAATATAAAATATTTCTACTTCTCTAATTAAATATCCCTTTGGTTCAATTTAACTAGAGAATAATTACTCAGCGGAAAAACATCAAATATCATGAGAAAAAGTAATTTTCAGAAGCATTCTACTCTCTGTAAAAATAATTACTATGTGCAAAAAATTTAAACAGAGATAATTACTTGAAAACATGCAAAATAAACACCAAAAACAACCAAATATAGCTTCTGAAAATAAATAAACTTAATTGAAAAAGTTACTATTCATTCGTCACTTTTGGCCCGCGAAGCAAAAATTGGCCCACGGCCCATGCGCGCGCGCGTCGCGCCTCTGCGCGCTTCGGCCCAGCAGCGGCCCAGCCGTTTTCATAATTTTCGTGACAGAAGTCCGCTTTTGGTCCCTAGACTATGCCGCCCGCGCGATTTTAGCCCTTTAACTCGCGGCCCAACTTATAAATCACGGCCCAACGCGCTCGCGCTCGCCCGCGTGGGCTCTCAGCCCGTAAACCGACGGCTGGGCTGCCAATCCGGCCCAGCTTCTCCTCCCTCACGGGCCGCTTCCAGTCCGCGTGAGCGCCGGCCGCTCTCGGCCGTCGGATCCGTCGATCTCGGATCGACGGCTCCCCGCACGCGTCGCGCGTATAAAACGCGCGCGCGCCGGCTCCCCCCTAACCCTAGCTCACTATCCTTTTCTCCCCCCCCCCCCCCCGCCTTCTCCGCTCCCGGTCTGGCGGCGCACGCAGCGCGGCGGCGGCCATGGCCGGTGGCGCTCGGCTTCTTCGCCGGCGACGGCGGGGACGAGCGCCGCCGGCCATGGCCGCAGCGCTCCTCCTCCTCCCCTTCCCCTAAGCCCTCTCTCCCCCTCCCCAAGACCCAACTCAGTGAGATCCACAGAGAGAGAGAGGCGAGGGGGCTCGCGGCCCACCATGGCCGGCCTTTGCCGGTCGTGGTGAGGACGAGCGCCGCCGGCGCAAGGCCAGCGCGCTCCCCCTCCCTCCTTTTTGGCGCTGTGGTGGAGCTTCTCGCCGGCATGCGCGTTCCCCGCAAGGGAGAGCGCGCCGCCGTCGAGTAGTTCCGCTCCCGCGTTCTACCCGCACGACGGCGGTGACGGCCGGCGGCGGAGAAGACCAAAAGGTAGGTCCTCCCCCTCATACCGCGACCCTTCTTTTAGATCTAGGGTTAGGGTTAGGGTTTCGGATTTTAGCGTTTTGGATCTGAGATCCATCTTTCTTGCTCGATTTTCATCGACTTTTTCTTCTTTTTGTTTGGATTTAACCGAAAAAACTTCGATTTTTCTCTTCTTTCCCCTCTGTCACAACTAACAGCGGGTATTTCTTTTCTTTTTGAGTGCTAACTACCCCGGATCTCTAATCTACTACTAGATTAGGCGACTGATACCATTGATAGAATTGTAGGATCTACTAGTAGTAGATGCTCACGGGTAAAACTTGAACAATAAGATAATGAACATGGCTAACACGTGTACAACATTTAGATCTAGAACAAAAACATCTAGAAGGGAAAAAGGGGATGCGCAGACCATTGCTAGTGGCGACGGGGTCGGCAGCCATGGCGGCGGTGGCGGTCGCAGGGGCGGCCGCGGGTTGAGGTGGCGCTGGAGCGGAGGGGGCGATGCGGTTGAGGTCGGGGCGGTGACACCGTGTGCGCCGCACCCACCCGGATGTCGGCGGCGGTCGAGGTGGAGCTTCCCGCTGCTCCAGTGCTCCCTCGATCGGTAGGGTTTGTAGGTGGGGTGCTGGCGGCGCGGTCAACCTCGTGATGAGCGCCCTAGCCCCCACCCCATCTTTATAGCACTGTGCAACGGGAGCCCACCAACCAATGCTAGGTTGGGCTCCCCCGATCAGGGTGCGAGAACCGAGCCCATCACGGCCTTTGGGCCGTGGTGGTGGAGATCGACCTAACAGATAGGGCTTGGTCCTAGAACAGTACAAGATCCGGTACATGTTGCTAGAACTAGGAAAAACACGGATAATCAGTTGAAGCAACATGCATAACCGTATCTGTCAAGCTGTTCCATCGTTCTAAGACAAAAACTAAAACTAAAAAAACTTAGTCCTTTACAACAAGAACAAATAAACCATCTAGTTGTTGCCTATGTGACCATCGATGTGAACAAAGTTTTCCATTTCAACCATTAGGATATATATATAAGTACGTCACTGGGATCGTAATTAGAAGTGTCTTCTCTCCAAGAGGTATATTATATTTATCTTCAATCTCACTTTGTCATATATATTTGTCTATAATGAGAGAGTACTCTATCTGATATGGATGTGATTTCTGCTCTAAATATCCTAGTCAGCATACCTCGTTCCTTTCTTAATTTATCAGTTTATCACATCTCTGTCATTGATCTAGATCTAGATATGATTATTCCTCCCTATTTTACTGATCAATCAATCTTATTCCACCAGGCTCGTGTTGCTTTGGATGAACAACCATCTCCTGTGGTTTTTGGGCCTGCTCTTCCACCGGCAGGAATGCCCCTTGTTCCTTATTCGGACAGTGAAGATGAGGATGATGTTGTGGAGGTGATTGGTGCTCAGTCAACCACGCCTAAAAAGCGTCGTGCGAGGTACCCAAGGGAGCAACTTGAAGATGTCTTCTGCAGGAGGAGCAAGAGGATGAACCCTGATCTTGGAGGCTTCCGCACTGCAGCGAGTGCGGCTGAAGCAACAGATAATCCATCAGTCTACATGGCGGGTCCTTCTACAGTTGAGGTCGCTGCGCCACACCTCTCCATCCAAAACATCCAGGGCTTGGCCACTGGCTATCTCCAGATTCCGCATGAGGCAGTCTCTGCTGCAGTTTTTTTAGAGCTTGATGATCACTAAAGCTTATCTCTGTAATAGTGTAAGGATCTAGATGTCGCCTAGAGGGGGGTGAATAGGCGAGATGACCAATTTTAACTTCTAATCCAATTCTCAGCCTGCTGTCAGCACCAGGCGGTTAAACCGCCCCTGCCAGGCGGTTAAACCGCCACAAGGCAGTGAGCTGCCCAGAGAATTGCTCGAACCCCCTCTTGCTTTTCTAGCACCAAATACACTTGGAGTACTTCTTGTGCAGGTATATGTGATCAATATATTTAAGCTCCTGCACACAAATAGAGTACACCCAAGTAGATCGAAGCGGAAGCAAATATAAAGCTAGAAATGAACAAGTAAAGTGAAGGGGAGACACAAGGATTTGTTTACCGAAGTTCGGACCCGCTGCAAGCACCAAGCTAGTTCAGCGGTTCCTAGTCTCC
This sequence comes from Urochloa ruziziensis, assembly GCA_015476505.1. NCBI lineage: Eukaryota > Viridiplantae > Streptophyta > Magnoliopsida > Poales > Poaceae > Urochloa > Urochloa ruziziensis. The sequence goes on along the minus strand of CM027126.1, from coordinate 35,667,904 downwards.
GTTTGAGGAACCCTGCAAGGTAACCTCGCCAAGGTGTATACACGCCACACCTTAGCTCTCACTAAAGATGGTCCTTTTCCACGAAAGAGGCAAGACCAGCCCTTACAAACTTCCGTTCGCTCACCACACGAATGGGAGCTCACCGGCAACGCCTAGCCGTCTAGGAGCCAAGCTCCAATAGTAACAAATGCACAAGGAACTTTTGACACTAACCACGAGTGCTCAAGCTATGGTTTTGCTCTCTAATGCTCTCACAAGATCTCTGAGCTAACAAAGCCCTCGAGCTCACACCCAAAAGCTTCACTCAACCCCAACTCAAAGATTTCAACCAAATCAAGCAAACTCACAAAGAGTGGTTGGGGAAAGCTCCTCTGCTGTTAGAATGTGTCAAGAAGGCTTAGGAATCACACAGAACCAGCTGTCAGGGGCAGTTAAACCGGCCCCTAGGGGCGGTTAAACCGCCCTGGGTCAGTGAGCACCCACTTGCTCAAAATTCTTCTCAACTCTCAAGGCTATCTCTCTTAGGTTATGTTTTGAGCACTAATGTGGTGTTAAGTCAAATATTCAATGTGGCATCCCTCTTGATGGTACGGCATACCTATACTCAAGAATAAATATAAAATCCAATCACTTGCTTGAGCTTGAATGCCTTCAATTGTGCCGCACATAATCAATTTTTCCTTTGAGATCTGTCCACATTGCTTATGCTTGAGCAAAAACCAACTTGAGCTAGTGACTTGAACTTTTGACATAGAAAGGAATCCACTTCTAGTTTAAGTCACCTTTTTCTTTATAAATATAGATACTTGCTTATATGAAGTCTACACGTGATCATGATTCATCCAGTTGATCCGTAGAAAGTTTCGTCACCCTTAGTAAAGAGTCCATGACTCAAGCCGTAACTTGATCACACAATGCTTGGTCCTTAGAAACACTATCCCGAAATCCAACCTTTCTTCCATGCTTCACATATAGCCACATATACACTTGTATCATTCATGAAATTCATTCATTTGCTTTGACCATAGAATTTAATCCAATATATCCATGTCTTCCAATGCAAGTCATAAATCAAGTTATGGAGTCATGATGTCCCATACCATCATTTCTCTAGCATATATCGCTTGACTCGCATCTCTCAATTTTATCCAACCATGATCATGATGTCTCATTTGGATCTCAACAAGTCTTCACAGTGTAAAAGACCAAGTCTCTTTTCATGTTCCACACTCACTTGTTGTTCATCATGTTATATCATTATGAGAGCCTCCATTTCTTGCTTATGAGCTAAACAATGATGTATTCAACCAACGAGTATACAAGTATCATGATTATTTAAATTAAATCCTGCTCATAATCTTTACAAGACATGTTAGTCCTTCAATCGTTTTGTCACTCAATTCACCAAAACCCACCTAAGGGACTAGATGCACTTTCAATCTCCCCCTTTTGGTGATTGATGACAACCCGATTAAAGCTTACAAAAGGATATATCAATAAAGTTTTTTTAAAATTCTCAGATTTAGAGTGAGCTCCCCCTTTATATGTGCAAAGATAAAAAGTTTCACAAACTTGGCCTCAAATGCCTATTGTGCACATATATCAAGTAGATCATGGAGCTCCCCCTAAATCTCAGAATCTGTGGGGTGGAACAAATGTGTGAAGAGAAACCATAATAAAACTGTGATGCATATGACAATAATTGCACAAAAATAAATAAAAGAGAAACTTGTGCTGCTGCCAGGTGACAGGCGGTTTAACCGCCCCTTGGAGCCGGTTTAACCGCCCTGTTCTGGCAGTTGCACATGAAAGTAACAATCATCAATTGAACATGCATCACTCTAACACAAGGTGACTTAAGAACATAAAAAGGTTCCACTCATAGTAGCACACATTACAAGTTCTTCTCAAGTCCACAAATATAGATTTTGAAGTTATTACAGATCCAAGTCTCAAGACACACTTGAGGCCGGTTTAACCGCCACAAGGGGCCGGTTAAACCGCCCTACCCAGACTGGCTAAGATTAGACTGAGAAGCAAGCTTTAATCCATGTTCTTCTCCCCCTTTGTCATCCATCATCAAGAAAGGGCCTGAAGAAGAATTTTTCTGATCATATCACTGGTTCTCTCCGTCTCCATTACCACCCGTGGATGGGTTCCACCCTTGATCATATCCTTCATTTAACCAATGCAGGGGTGGGTTTAAGTATAAGGAACTAGGCAAGGTGATTTCAGAAAAGGATGTTGTGATACTAATTGAGCTTGGAGACATACCAGAGGGAGGATTAGGATTGAAGACGTCTGCTGATAGATGATGTGCCCAATCTTCTCCAACTGAAGATGTGGAAGGAAGATTGCCTGCAGCTCCTGAGGATGAGGCATTGGGATCACCAAGACCCATGCCTGGCAAGGGGGCACCTAGGAAGCTGCCATATCCAAGTCTGGCAGCATACTCTGACTGAGAGTGTGACTGAGGTGCTAAACCAAAGGATGAAGTCATTCCGGCAAATGAAGTGGCAAATCCACGATAATTTGGCCCATAGGAGTGAGGTGGAACAAAAGGTGATGTGCCTGGTGTAGCTCTAGCTGCTGCTGCGCTGGCTGATGCTGCAAACTGCGCCTGTGCTGCTGCTACTTCCTCTGGAGTAGGAGTGGCCTAACTAGAAGAGGATCCTCCCTCACCGGGGTAAAATGTGCCATAAAAATTTGTGGTTTGAAATCCTCTTATCATGTCATCCACTGAAGGTATCTCAGGCTCTTCCACTGTGGGTGTAATAGGTGATCTGGGAGGTTGAAGATTTTGGGCATTGTGTATCATCTTGATGGAATCCCTTGTCTTGTTCTCCTTTATCCTATTTTCTCTTTCAGACACCATAATGTCTCTCTGGTTCTGACAAATGCCACCAAATAGGTTGAACAACTTTCTAAAGGTGGATGAGCGCTTTCGGGGTCTAGAATGAGAGGGTCCTGCCTCATCAGCCCTGGGCCGGTTAAACCGGGGCGAGGACCCGGTTAAACCGCCCCCTGCCTGAGGAGCAGCTTGATCTCCAAACAGCTGCTCCTCCTCCTGAATCTCTGTCGCTGGCTCAGTCTCTGCTGGGAAGGTCCTGGGGATCTGTTTGGTGAGATCAACTTGACTTCAGAGGGTCGGTTGGGCTTTAGTGGATCATGTCTAACATCAACTTTGACTCGACCAATATCTGTAGCACCTTTAATGATATGCATGATGTAAGGTGCGTATCCATAGCCCCTAGATGGATGCTCCGAGATGTGCTTGATTTCTTCCCAAATGTAGTCTCCGATGTTGAAGCGCTGAGCACCCGGACGCATGTGCCACATCAAGTCCCTCATGTGCCGAGTAATATCCGAGGGGTTCCCACCACGTGGGGAAATAGTGACTCTGAACAACCTGTTCAGGACCCTGTAGTATGTGTAAAGCTCCCCAATGTGTCCAAATTCCGATGGATCTGTGCGAGATGGATACATGAAGCCTAGGTCCTTGGCTTCCATATAAGTGGGAGTGTGAACAATGTGATGTTGTGGATTGTTTTCTACCTCAAGTTATCTACAAAAATCATCAAAGGTGAGGTAGAAAGAGGTACCCTTAGTCATCCAAAAGATAGCTCTATCTCCATCCTCATAACCAAAGTATATAGTGGCATAGAACTGTGCAATAAGCTCTCTATTCTAGTTGCATTTGGAACCCATTAAGGTCTTCAGTCCTTGCCTTTCACATGCTTCAATGACTTGGTTAAACACCACATGATTGGCTCTAGCCATATGATCCCAGTCAATCTATTTTGCTTCTAGTGTGATATCAGGCATCCTCTCGAGCATGGTGTTATAGAAATCCTGCTGAAATTTAGTATGAAATCTATAGTCTGTGGCAATGGTGCTGACAGTATCGCCAGGATTCTTCCTTCTATTTTTCTTGGCTATGTCTGCCATTCCACTAGCACAATAATCAACAGCTAGCACTCTAGCTGGGTAAATAGGTGCTCTAGGTCTCAGTATGATGCTCTCAGCCCTAGGTGCTCTCTGTCTAGGCTGTGAGCTCAAGTGGCTGCCACTGTGTGCCACGGGGCTTGCTGCCCCCTTCTCACCATCATCACTGCCCTCATCATCACCATCACTGTCACCTTCCTCAGCTGCTGCCTTGCCATGAGGATCATCTCTATAGTCCTCATCCTCCATACTGTCATCACTTCCAGACCCATTTTCCTCCTCAGTTTCTTCTTCCTCCATAATATCATCGATCTGCTGCTCTGCTGCTCTCTTGGCCGCCCTTGGCCTTAAATTTCTACCACTTCCAGCCCCTGAACTTGACCCGGCCTGATTATCCACTTTAATCTTCTTTCTCTGCCGTCCAGTCATACTGTCTCTGTCCTGAGTCACAGAAGATGAACAACACATGTATAAGTTCTCAGGAGCAGAAGAGATTTATGAATAGATTGAGAAAGGAAAGATATAGAGTTTCTGGGTCAGCTCTATCTGGGGCGGTTAAACCGACCACAGGGGGGGTTAAACCGCCTCTAGCAGAGCTAAGCCAGAGACTCTAAAAGTTTCATTCTTAATCATAGACATTTTGGATGATTCAAAGATATTGTACAAGAACAACAGATAATTGGCTAAGTCATGAAAGTTCCGACGCATGGGTCGGATCTTCCGATGGAAATTTAACTAGAGACAGAGCCGGCCGAAACTTGTGGGTCGGATCTTCCGGCCTAAGTTCCGACCACTTTGCATGGACTCGAACAGCAGATGAAACATGAAAACATCCTAGGAAAAGAATACCTGGTTGCATTGCTAGGTGTCACTATCTAGGACTTGTCTGCCTGGGGCGGTTAAACCGCCCCTAGGGGCTAGTTAAACCGCCCCCTGGCAGTCAAACCCTAGATTTTGAATCCAAGCAATGCGACCAAGGAAACTTGAAAGGAACACTAGGATGTTCTTTTAATGGTTATTTCTAGGAGATTGACCAGAGGAAACTCAAATCTATGGGCTCAAAAGGTAGATCGATGAAGAACATCATTTGAGTACCTTTGGAGAGGGGAAACCAAGATGGATCTTCAAATACAGCTTGGGCCTCGGTTAAACCGACCAAGGACGGTCTAGATCTGCAAAGGGACCTAGCTTTCCTTGGTGGAGTCCTCAAATCGCCATTGGAGGCAAGGAGCTTGGGAGAGAGATGTTTCTGGACGAGAAGAGGAGTGTCTGTGGTGTTTGGGACGAAGGGGTAACTTGTGGGTAAGATTTAGTTACTGTATGCTCGTGGGAGGGTAAAAAGGTAACTGCCAGTCAGACCCGATTAAACCGCCTGGAGGAGGCGGTTAAACCGCCCTGAGCAGGATAGTGGACAAAAAGCTTAGATAGATTGAATTTGAATAGATTTGATCTCAAACTCCTTTTTAAAAGATAGATGTGAGATAATACACTGAATAATCCATAATTGGCTCAATTATCTCAGAAGAATATGTTTTTCCAATTTTCTTGCTTCTTCCAAGAAAAGATGAATGGGTAGATGTAGATCTTTTATGGACTTGGGAGAATCTCACTACTAGTGACCAGCCAACAATCAACCAATTTGAACAATGGTCACAGTAGATCAATCTTGGTCAAAGACCAAAACACCAAAATTTTCAAACAAGGCACTCTTCCTATCATGCTAGTCACAGTTTTTCAAAAATCTATCCTATGTCACCACAGATATATGATAGTCCAAGATAATGACCAAATCAGTATATTTAATTCATGTCTTTCTCAAAAGTATGTGTCTGACAAAAGTCAATAATTGTGAAGACATCAATTAAATATCCAAAAGGTAAGACAAAAGAGATAATGGACTAATCATATACAAAGATACACACTAGCATGTATGGTAGCTTAAATGTTTAAATGTACAACATGAGTTTCTAGGAACATACCTTGGCCATTTTAGTCACCCATTATGTGCGATATTATTTTAAGATCAAGACTTGCTCTCTTGATAATTTTGCTAAACCAATATAGAGAGAGAAAGCATTAATTTGCACATAGGCTAGTTTCATCTTTAGTGACCTTATTGATTTAGAGACATAGGGATCACTAAAAGATGAAACCTCATAATATAGGCTACATTCCCTTTTCAAGACCAATCAAAGGAATTTAAACTATATTATGGTGAGTAGCCATGTGAAAGAAAGCAACATAATCCAAACATAAAAGTTTCACAATTTTACCACTTGGATCAACATGTGATGGCATACTCCGATGAGAAACACATCTCATGAATGAGACTACAAAATCACTAGAAGAAAAGGTTAGTCCCATAATGACACAAGTCTTAGGATGAGCTCCCCCTTAATTTGTGCACAAGAGTTTTGACTTTTCTTATTAATGCACTTTCAATTCTATTAGGAACTTGGAGGAGGCTCATTCTACCACTTGGTCAAGACACACAAGGTTTTGCACTATTTGAACAAGTGCCATATGTACTTACTGTCAAATGTGCAAGAAAACCTGTCCAAGACAACCCTTGAACCGGATCTTCTGGATTATGACCAGATCATCCGAGATTATCCAGTGACTTGAACTTTTCTGAGTTAGGCCGGTTAAACCGCCTTGGAGACCCGGTTTAACCGCCCTGTGCAGTTAAGGTGGAAAGTTCTATCTTCTTGCACCATTCATCTCAACACTCCTCTTGATTCTTTCAAGCCTTGATCCCTGTCACATATTTTAAGAAGTGCTCTACCAAGGAGCTGTCAATAGCAACATGTGGGATAAAGAGTATTTGAGTGTTGAGAGTAAAGTTCAACACTCAAGTTTTTCCATACGAACTAACCATGTGAAAGGAATAGGTTGAGTGCAGAGAAGTATGACCGTAGTATGACAGTGAGTAAGGATACCGAGATGTCATTAAAAAAATGTAGATCTTAATTTTTCCATTTGGCGACTTTTCAATTTTATAACATACATTCTTGAAGATCCAAATGTTCAATGCATCTCTATGGTCCCGTAAGCTTAGCAAACTATTTTTGGTACCCAAATCTTGTTGGGTCCGTTGATGTTAGACACAAGGTGCTTAGGGATCCAAATTGCCCTTACACTTGTTTGAGGTGAGTGAATCACCTTAATTGTGCAAGTATCATCCTTGTGATCCCAAATCTCAGTGAAATCATATTGAACTAGGTTTGACTTGGGAAGCTCACCATTTGGACAATCCTTACTCATATGCCCTTTTTGACGACACACATAGCATCGTCGGTTATTGTTCTTACTTGGTGGCTCCTTTTCTTTTTCACCTTGTTTATTTCTGATCTATCTTTTGCTTGATCGTTGTTGATGTGGCTGATTTGCTTCTGTTCTGAGGAACTTGAGCAATCTGGGGCAGGGCCGGTTTAACCGCCCTGTCCACCCGGTTTAACCGGGTGTCCCCAGATATAACTTCACTTGATGAAACTTTGCAATCTTTGATCAAGTGACCCTTCTCTTTGCACTTGTAGCAGACTTTATGTATTTCCTTGTACTTTTGTCTGCTCACAAGCCTTGCTTGGCTCTTTTGCTTGAGGGAACCATTTGATGGGGTTATGATTGTTTTTTCCATCTTTTCTTGAGTCTTGGGATTTTTGGCTTGACCTTGCTTGGAAACTGAGCTAGTGACATTTGAACCCTTCTCAAGCTTCTTCACCATGTATTCATGGTTATCTTGAGAAGGTTACACTTGACTCGAGTTTCTTAGGTTGATCAAGTCACTATTTAACCTTTTGACCTCTTGCTTGAGTTGATCATTTTCTTTGGCAATGAGGTCATCACAAGATTCTACAAATACATGCTCAATGCTAGATTGGCTTGTTTGACCACAACAAGAATTAGCACAAGACAAATTATTATTGACAAGTAAGCATAAGCATGTGGGTGTGAGGGGTTGAAAAAGATTTACTGAGTTGATTATAACCTCATGATCTATTTCTAGTGAGACATGTGAATCTACAAGCATCTCATGAGAATATTTAAGTTCTTTATGAGTTCCTTGCAACTTCATGTGCTCACTAGTGATTTTGTCAAGTTGATCTTTGAGCATCTCATAGGCCTTTTCTAACTTTGATATGCAAGGTAAAGAATTTGTAGTAAGAGCATAGTCGTTGGCCATCAAGTTATACTTACAAACCAAGGAAGCATAGGATGACTTGAGAATCTCTAACTCCTCCGTCAAGGAGTTAGATCTCTCACAAGGTTGAGCCTTGGCTTTCTTGGCCTTCTTCTTCTTCTTCTTCTTTTCTTTCTTGGCCATCAAGCATACAATGTCCTCATCACTGCAAGATGAGATTTTTATAGTGGAAGCTTTGCTTGGGTCCATGATTGTATCTTGAGCATGATGAAATGTGGCATCTCTATCAGGGGCGGTTAAACCGGGATTGCAGGCCGGTTTAACCGCTGCCTACATAGTGAGCATATCCTGCTTGTTTTGCTCCTCTTTCTGCATGGTTGACTTCATCTGAAGCTCAGTTTGAATTTTTGAAGGTGATGAGCACACCTCTAAAGAATTCAACTCTTCTTGCTCCTCCTCATCATCACTATCAACATCATCAAAGATATCCTTGATGATGGACCAAAAAGATAGGCATCTCCTCGGATTTCTTTCTTTCTAGAGATGCTATCCCAAATATCTTCACAAACAGCACTTCGCAAGAAATTAGTAACACAAGCATTGAGTTGCGAACATGCTAACTCCTTTTGAGTGATCTTTGAATGATCAATGTTATCAATATCAAACATAGGAGGTAGGATGCTAGCAACTAAAATATGTTCAACTACAGGATCTATATTGCTAATAGTAGAATGAACATTTGCTGACCAAGAAACATAGTTTGAGCCATCAAGCTCGAGTGGCTCAAAGTTTACCTCAATCGACATCTTTTCTTCACGGCGGTTAAGCTTTGATGTGAAGCCTTGGCTTTGATACCACTTGTAAGGATCTAGATGTCGCCTAGAGGGGGGTGAATAGGCGAGATGACCAATTTTAACTTCTAATCCAATTCTCAGCCTGCTGTCAGCACCAGGCGGTTAAACCGCCCCTGCCAGGCAGCTAAACTGCCACAAGGCAGTGAGCTGCCCAGAGAATTGCTCGAACCCCCTCTTACTTTTCTAGCACCAAATACACTTGGAGTACTTCTTGTGCAGGTATATATGATCAATATATTTAAGCTCCTGCACACAAATGGAGTACACCCAAGTAGATCGAAGCGGAAGCAAATATAAAGCTAGAAATGAACAAGTAAAGTGAAGGGGATACATAAGGATTTGTTTACCGAAGTTCGGACCCGCTGCAAGCACCAAGCTAGTTCAGCGGTTCCTAGTCTCCGTTTGACGAACCCCGCAAGGTAACCTCGCCAAGGTGTATACACGCCACACCTTAGCCCTTCACTAAAGATGGTCCTTTTCCATGAAGGAGGCAAGACCAACCCTTACAAACTTTCGGTCGCTCACCACACGAATGAGAGCTCACCGGCAACGCCTAGCCGTCTAGGAGCCAAGCTCCAAGAGTAACAAATGCACAAGGAACTTTTGACGCTAACCACGAGTGCTCAAGCTATGGTTTTGCTCTCTAATGCTCTCACAAGATCTCTGAGCTAACAAAGCTCTCGAGCTCACACCCAAAAGCTTCACTCAACTCCAACTCAAAGATTTCAACCAAATCAAGCAAACTCACATAGAGTGGTTGGGGAAAGCTCCTCTGTTGTTAGAATGTGTCAAGAAGGCTTAGGAATCACACAGAACCAGCAGCCCTCAAAGGAGAGGGCTAAGGGGTATAAATACCCCATCCAACAAAAACTAGCCGTTGGAGATCTGTTATGGCCGGTTAAACCGCCCCCTAAGGCCGGTTAAACCGCCTGTTCAAAAAATACTAGCCGTTGGAGCTGTCAGAGGTCAGGGGCAGTTAAACGGCCCCTAGGGGCAGTTAAACCGCCCTGGGTGCTGGGTCAGTGAGCACCCACTTGCTCAAAATTCTTCTCAACTCTCAAGGCTATCTCTCTTAGGTTATGTTTTGAGCACTAATATGGTGTTAAGTCAAATATTCAATGTGGCATCCCTCTTGATAGTACGGCATACCTATACTCAAGAATAAATATAAAATCCAATCACTTGCTTGAGCTTGAATGCCTTCAATTGTGCCGCACATAATCAATTTTTCCTTTGAGATCAGTCCACATTGCTTATGCTTGAGCAAAAACCAACTTGAGCTAGTGACTTGAACTTTTGACATAGAATGGACCACTTCTAGTTTAAGTCACCTTTTTCTTTATAAATATAGATACTTGCTTATATGAAGTCTACACGTGATCATGATTCATCCAGTTGATCCGTAGAAAGTTTCGTCACCCTTAGCAAAGAGTCCATGACTCAAGCCGTAACTTGATCACACAATGCTTGGTCCTTAGAAACAATATCCCGAAATCCAACCTTTCTTCCATGCTTCACATATAGCCACATATACACTTGTATCATTCATGAAATTCATTCATTTGCTTTGACCATAGAATTTAATCCAATATATCCATGTCTTCCAATGCAAGTCATAAATCAAGTTATGGAGTCATGATGTCTCATACCATCATTTCTCTAGCATATATCGCTTGACTCACATCTCTCAATTTTATCCAACCATGATCATGATGTCTCATTTGGATCTCAACAAGTCTTCACAAAGTAAAAGACCAAGTCTCTTTTCATGTTCCACACTCACTTGTTGTTCATCATGTTATATCATTATGAGAGCCTCCATTTCTTGCTTATGAGCTAAACAATGATGTATTCAACCAACGAGTACACAAGTATCATGATTATTTAAATTAAATCCTGCTCATAATCTTTACAAGACATGTTAGTCCTTTAATCGTTTTGTCACTCAATTCACCAAAACCCACTTAAGGGACTAGATGCACTTTCAAATAGGGCTAGCTATATCACTCTGTCTTTTGTCTACCCCTTAGCTGCCCTATCATCATGGTGTCTTTGCCTAGCTACGTTGTGCAAGCTTTTTGTGCTTCTTTGGTTGTTTGCTTGTGTGGAAAACTGCTACTCCATGTTCGTTTCTCTTTAAATCAAACTCTTATGGTTCCTGGGAGTACATATGCTTGTTCTGGTTGCCTTGCTCTTTTGTCTTTGCCCCAAGTTTAACTTGGTGGCTGTTACATGTTTTATCATCAGTTCTCAATGAGTAACAACAGATTGATGAATGTGCTTGTGTGGAATGTTTGAGGCATAAATTCTCAAGGAAAGTGGGATGCCTTGAGAGATAAGATCTCTGAATCTTCAGCGTCAATTGTGTGCCTGCAGGAAACTAAAAGAGAATCATTTGATTCCTCATATCTCAAGAAGTTCTGCCCCAGACACCTTAACCTGTTTGAGTTTCAACCGTCTGTTGGTGCTTCAGGAGGGTTGATAGTGATTTGGAATTCAGGCTGGTACACTGGTACACTTGTAAATGCCAATGCCTACTCCATAACCATGAAATTTTTCTGCAATTTCTCTGGAAAAAGCTTTCACCTCACCAACATATATGGGCCTAGCAGTGCTGCAGAGAAAGCTGGCTTTATCAATTGGCTTTACAACTTTGACATTTCAGATATTGATGACTGGCTCCTAGCAGGTGATTTTAATTTGATTAGGTCACCAGAAAATAGGAATCGGCCAGGTGGTAATTCACAAGATATGTTACTTTTCAATGATCTTATTCAACATCTTGATTTGGCTGACATTGATTTTCAAGGACGAAAATACTCTTGGTCAAACATGCAGGAGTTGCCTTTGCTTCAAAAACTTGACTGGGTTTTTACTTCTTCTTTGTGGGCCTCTTCCTATCCCAACATAGTAGTGCAACTACTTAGTAGGCCAGTATCATATCACACCCCCTATGTGATAAGAATTGGTACCTCTATGCCAAAAGCAAACTTGTTCAGATTTGAGAATTTTTGGCTCAACTTCCCTGGGTTTTTGACTACTGTGGAGTTGCACTGGAACACCTCTCCCTTATATGCCAATGCAGCCAGAACTGTTAATGCAAAATTCAAGCAAGTAAGAGCTGGCTTGAAAGCTTGGAGCAAGGAGATTTCTAAGTTAAGTAAATTGATTAATAATTGTAACTTTGTTCTTGCTCTGCTAGATGGACTGGAAGATCAAAGGATTCTGAGCACACCTGAGTCCCTTTTTAGAAATATAGTGAAATCTCATCTTGCAAAATTACTTGAGGCAAAGAGGATTTATTGAAAGCAACGAAACACTACAAGATGGGTTATCTTTGGTGATGAAAACACTAACCTCTTCCATACCATGGCCACTTATGCCTACAGAAAAAATTTCATTTCAGGGTTGCTGATGCCTGATGGTTCTAGGATCACAGATCATGCTCAGATGGAAGGGGCCCTATGGCTTTCTTATAGAGACATGTTGGGAATTACAGAATATACAGACACGGCCTACAACCTGCATGAGTTGTTGCAGGAGGTTGATTTGCCTGGTCTGGATGAACCTTTCTCCTTGGAGGAAATCACAGCTGTGCTGAAAGATCTACCCTCTGATCATGCTCCTGGTCCTGATGGGTTTAATGGGGCCTTCTTTAAGAAATGTTGACCCATCATAAAAGAGGATATTATCAGATTATGTCATGACTTTGCTGTAGGTGTTTTAGACTTGGAAAGTATCAATCAAGGTCTGATCACCCTGATCCCAAAGATTGATCACCCAGAAACCATCAATGCCTATAGGCATATATCCTTGTTGAATTACTCCCTGAAATTCTTAACAAAATTGCTGGCCAATCGGTTGCAGAATGTAATCCTGCAAGTCATCCACACAAATCAATATGAATTTATCAAGGGTAGAACCATACAGGATTGCCTGGCTTGGGCCTATCAGTTCCTTCACATCTGTCACAAATCAAAGAAGGAGATTATCATTTTGAAGCTAGACTTTGAGAAAGCGTTTGATAAAATTGAGCATGAAGTTATTCTCAAAGTCATGAAGCACAACGGCTTCTCAGAGAGGTGGATTGGCAAGATTAGGAGTATTCTGAGCTCAGGCACTTCCAGTGTTCTTTTAAATGGTGTCCCAGGGAAGCCTTTTAAATGCAAAAGAGGGGTTCGGCAAGGTGATCCACTGTCTCCTCTCTTATTTGTGCTAGGAGCAGATCTCTTGCAATCAGTCATTAATAAGGCTTTCACGGATGGTACCCTGTCTTATCCTCTTGGACCTGATTTTGCTGGTGATTATCCTATAGTACATTATGCAGATGACACCCTTATTGTTATGCCTGCTGATTGCTCTCAACTGGCCTCCCCGAAATGTTTGCTAGAAATTTTTGCTACTTCAACTGGCCTCAAGGTTAACTTTAGCAAATCATTCTTGGTACCAATCAATGTAGAGGAGTCCAAAATCCCTGATCTTATAGCAACTCTAGGCTGCCAGCTGGGCACCATGCCTTTCACTTACTTGGGCCTTCCTTTGGGAACCACTAGACCATCAGTCACTGATTTCTTACCAATTCTCACTCAAATGGAGAAGCACCTGATGGGGATCACAAGAATGTGATCTTATGCAGGGAGGCTAATATTGGTTAACTCAATCTACTCTTCCATGCCAACATTCTACTTTTGTGTTCTGAAATTCCCTATTCAAATCTTGGAGCAAATAGACAAGTATAGAAAAAGTGTTCTATGGAATGGTGGGGATCTCACAAAAAAAGGGGGCTGCAAAGTTGCTTGGCAATATGCATGCAGAAGCAAAGAAGAAGGAGGTTTGGGTATTGTCAACCTAAGAACTCATAACACTGCTCTACTGCTCAAGCATTTGCATAAGTTCTATAATAAGGCCGACCCTGCCTTGGGTTCAACTTACATGGAATTTCCTGTACAAAGATGATAAGGCGCCTCATGAGAGAAAACAGGTTGGCTCTTTCTGGTGGAGGGATATAATGTCCTTAACTCCACAGTTCTTGATGATTGCAAACTGCAAAGTTCAGCAAGGTAGCACGGTTACTTTCTGGTCAGACCTTTGGGACCTTGGTGTCTTAAAATGGAAATATCCACAGCTGTATTCTTATGTGAGGAAACCAATCATGTCTGTCAGCAAGTTCCTCTCCTTGGACTCCAACTCCAAATTTTTGTTACCTCTGTCTCCCCAAGCAAATTCCCAGTGGCTTGAATTACAACAGTCTTCGTTGCCTCTGCATATACCTCATAATCAGCATGATCAATGGTCATACATTAGGGGCACTTCTTCATTCACCTGTAAACAAGCATACAAGGCTTTAAGGGGTACAATGCCAGCATCACCTCTATTTAAATGGATGTGGAAATCAAAGGTTCAGGCTAGACATAAATTCTTTTTCTGGTTGCTTCTTAGGGACAGGCTGAACACGAGAAACTTATTAAGAAGAAGAAACATGGAGCTACAGACCTATTCCTGTGTTCTGTGTGTACACCATGTAGAAGAGGCCATCTCACACTTGTTCTTTGATTGCCCTTTCAGTCAAGCTTGTTGGATCCTTTTGGGAATTGACTGGAACGTTAATCTTGGTCTTCTAGACAGGGTGATTCAGGCAAGAACAGTTTTTGGCTCAATTATTTTCAGGGAGATAATTATCATAGCTTCTTGGGCAATTTAGTGTCACAGAAATAGCATAGCCTTTGAGGGAGCGTCTCTTTCCTTTGCTAATTGGATGTCTTGCTTTAAAGAGGAACTTAGGAAGGTTACCCTACGGGCTGGTCCTTCGGTTGCTGTCAAGCTTCTTTCTTTTTTGAGTAGTCTCTCATGATAGCCAGCTTCTTCTTTTGGGCCTACGGCCTTGTAAAATGTACATATACCCTTTCATATATATAAAAAATATAGGTAGGGGGCTCCCCTGCTGATTCGTTTCGAAAAAAAAAATAATGAGAGAGTATAAATGTTGGTTAATCTGCTGGTAGTAAAATCTCACGTGGAGCGGTATTTAATCGTGCCTCCTTCCCAAAAGATGCCTAGGTTTCTTAAACATCTTTGTCGTCTGAGTTGTTGGAGAGGGTATAGTGTACAATACAACATCATAGTTTAATATTTCTAAGAGAATCAATAATAACTACCGCTAATAACAAAAATATTTTGACAACCCAGTCAAATTATATATGGCAAAATATGGTAATGCCCAATTTCAAACACGGGAATCGCTCAAATACAACCAAAGTATGCAGAGAGGTGTTGCAATCGTGTGCCATCACCACTCCTGTCATTGCAAAACTGTGTGGTTTGGGTGAACAAAAAAAAAAAAAAGAGAAGGTCATGTTGCTCACTGCGACTAGTATCCATGTGCTGGAGAGGACCTTAGAATGATAGTTTCGCTTGTGGAAATCAAAAGGCAGCAGAGAAAATACAAGGTTGTTGAAGGAATTGTGTTAATCCTTTGCATTTGTAGCGAAATTAAGCTTGAGAACTTGACCTTATGAAATCTTTACCTAATAATAAAGTAAGGAACAAATCCTTCATGCTTTTCTGCCAAATCCAAATTTTTGGTCCTTCCGTCAACAGATGTGAACGAGCCGGACTCGAAGTTGCAATTCTTTCGTTTGTGCATCCATAAGTTCCCCGCCCAGTTGTTCGAAAAAAAAAAAAAAACCTTCCCCCAAGCTCTTCTCACATACGCCAAATAGCTTAACCGCACAGCTTTAAGGTCAAAGTCCGTGGCTCCTCCTGTGTACCGGAGCCATTGCAGTGTTGTCATCTCCTCCGTCCTCAAGAACTCGACGCCGAGAACTGCACTGAGTAGTAGTCGCGCGGCACCACCAAAGTCGATCTTCAGCGAGCTTGCAGCTGCCGGACTGTGTGCAGAAGCTTCCCCCTCCTTGACATGCAGGCGGGCCTGGTTCAGGTGGTCGTACGTGGAACTCGTTAGAGATGTGTGGTGGCGGAGTACTCGCTCGTGGGCAGCAAAACTCTGGTAGCTTTGAAGCTCTGGGCAGGACTGAGTGTCTAGGTACAAGAGATGATAGGCACTGTGGACCTGTGGTGGCTGTGATGATCGTGAATCGAAATGAGAAGAAGCAGTGCCCATGAGTGATGTGGATGCTAGATATGCTCGGACGCTCGGTGATGGTTCACTTTGGGTTTGCTGCCGAGTGCCTTATGGTTTACTGGCCAGCCTCGTGTGGCTGCGCGGGCTCGGCGTCACTCGGCCATTTTTTGTTTTTATTTTTAACTAAGTATGTCTATATAAATTATTACGATGATCCAATATTGCTAAAAATACAAAAGATGTTATTATCCATGATACTAATTATAATAATTTTTAAAATATGTTTTCCCTTTGCTTTTGTGTGTTCCCATTGCGACGCACGGACATTTTGCTAGTGAACTTAAATTTGTTAAAGCATATGTGTGAGTTGTGGCAGAGGGGCCTCTGTAATGATATTTCACTAAAGCATGTCACGATTTTTAGTTGGATTATTTATTTAACATAATAAACTATCGGTGGCTTTGTGAAGTAGTATATCACTTGTAGTAGCTAAATAAATGGGTTGAAAGTTAACACGGGTAAACAAGTGTAAAGCCACTCGAATGTTGTCATGACGATGCATTCTTTCTTCACCCCATATGTCGCGGATGGCTACCATTTGTTCTGAAAAAGGCCTAGACAATTATACATATTAACGACCATAGTCGATCACAGTGTGTCATAGAAGGATCAAGAATCAAATTACTCAAGAAAATCCTAATAGAAATGGAAGTACTGCAGATCAATCGAATTGATATGTCAGTAGCTAGAACAAGAGGTCCAACCCTGATAGTATGACATCAATGGAGCTTCTTCCAATATATGAAAAAGAAAACATATTTGAGGGGAATATTTAAATATCTTCAACAGTAATTTTCTTCATTTTTAAATATGGGACATGGGTTGTGACTAATAAATTGATTAGGCTAAGCTGGTTATCCTTACTATTGCAAAAGAAAGTATCATCGCCAAACAGTACGCGTAAACAAGTGTAAAGCCACTCGGATGTTGTCCTGGCATGAGGCATGCATTGCCTCTTAATTAGTACGGTTCAGTTATAGAGAAACCAAGAATTTTTCTTAGAACTGGAAGACATGTTTGATCACTTAAATAACACTTTTGATCATCTGGAATTATGGAAGGATAGGAGCGCTAAAGTCTTCAATCGGCATGAATCCTCCTCCGTTAGCGTACTTGGCGAAATAAAGGCGAAGGCCTCTTCAATCGGCATGAATCCTCCTCCGTTAGCATTGGCAAAATAAAGGGGCGGAGGCCTCGACATGGATCCCCGTGGGTGCGAAACATCTTGCATCTCTTCTAGTGCGAGAGTAATCCTTTTAACCGGGATGCCACTCCGTATCTATTCTTCTTTATCAATGAAATAGACACAACCTTGTGCTCGTTCGTTAAAAAATACATCTTGTGTGCAGTAGTAATGTGTTGTTGTACGAAAAGAATAACACCTTGCTGGTTGTTGCTTGCCTAGCTACTGTTTGACGCCTTGAGGGAAAACAAAGCTTCCATTTGGACCATTATGACAAGAATGACATCGGAATCATAGTTGAAAGTGTCTATGCAATATCGTTTTACAGTATCTACTAGTATTTAGTTCATTTTAGAGTCACTAAAATGTTAGACACCTTATCTTTTCCTAACTCCTGTTGCAAAAGGACCGGAGATGACGAAGGTGCCAAATTTTCTTTACTCATAATATTATTGACTAAGGGATAATGGCCATAACTCAGTACACTTGTAACATAGATATACATAGAGGAGCTAATTGATCCAGAAAAAAATGGCACATATATAGCTAAAAAATTAAACACTTGTGTCTAAGATCAAACATTTGCAAGATATAGTAGAAATCAAGGGGGTGTTAGGTTTGAGGAATGGGATGGTCCATCATCTTCTATCTTATTGTTTGACTTTACTGTTTATTGTTTGACTGTTTGTCTTTTATTCAAATATTTGTGCAACATGACATAAACATATTACATGTTTAAAGTAATTTTGATAACAAATCTAATGATACATTTCTCATATTACTTAATTAAATATTTAGAGAGATAATGTTGGTCAAAATGTGATCGGTAAAAGTTAAAGTTGTTAATTATTTTGAAATGGAGGTTAGTAGAAATCAAGAGGGTGTTAGGTTTGAGGAATGGGATGGTCCATCATCTTCAATATTCTCACTTTCTTTTTGGTTCGTGGAATGCAATGTGTTCCTCATCCATCACTTAACCATTACTAACAAGCTGGCAATTATTAATTAGTTTAAACTAAATACCCAATAGTTCCAAGTTTCCAACTAACGCCCTCAACATAAACAAGCATCAATGCATTGCCACGGTTGATCTTGGCCCTAGTTTCCTTCTTTGTCGTCCAACTTAGTATAGTATATAGTTCATAAGGTATACAGTAAAGTTGTATGGCTTAACTTTAGTCACTAGCTAAGTGCAAAATATTATCACAAGTTTATTCATATTTAGAATGCATTTATATTTTCTAAATATATACTTTTTTTTAAAGATCTCTCTCAATATACACTCCATCGATCCATTCTTAATACATACTCCTATATAACACTTGGAACAACAACCCCGAGCTAATTCTCAGTATATGGTCGTGTAAATTCCGGTAAAACTTTTGCATCCATATTGCTTGTAGGGCCACAAGCTTTTGGATTACAATGACCTAAAAAGTTTGTCATCGTATCAGTAAAAAGCTTCCCATCTGAAGCAAGTGAGCTTCCACGTAGCTCGCAAATGATCAGGCGTGCCGAGAGAAAAAGAGCCACCAGGTGGACCGAACCCAAAGCGGCCAAACCCAAAACATTTAAAAAAAAAAAACAAACATTTTGGCCTACGTGCCCCCGGGAAAGGCAAAGGGAAAGTGGGCAACGGCTGCCTGGCTGCTAGAATGAGCCGCATAAATGCAGGGGGATGACGACATAGTGTCAACACCGGACACCTCCCTCCCAAAGCGAAAACACGCGCGCCCACCACGGCTCTCATTTTGCCGTAACATGCAAACTCCCGCTCCTTCCTGGCTACTCTTCCTTGCTCGTTGGTTTTTACCAGGTTTTTTTAGCTCATGGCTATTGTGTCGTCGACATTCTCAAACTTTTGTGGTTGGAGATACGTGCACGTACGGGACATACACGGTGTCTTGTTACATGGGAACGTCGGCTTCTTGCTGGTTTAGTTGTCGTCGACTAAATATTTTGTAAGTCATTTTGTACCACCCACGTGTTGTAGGCTAAGTTGTTTATGACATATATTCATGTCGTATCACCCCATATTTACGTACACAACTAATTGTTAAATAACGAGTCAGTTAAATATGACTAAGCTAAAAGGTATAAGATTGTAAGTTTTAACGTGAAGTGCTGGAAAATGTGTTATTTTTTTAAAAAAAAAGAGAGAAAAAAATCTTTATATAAAATACTTCCAACTCAACTTTTTGTTAAGCAGACAACTCCAAACTTTTGCTGTGGGCCCCGCCCCAAGCGTGACAGGGAGGAGCAGTCAGGCAGTGAGTCACCCGCTTCCGACCAAACAAACATGACAAACGCCCGCGGCAACACCAACGCACTACCGCACGGGCTCATGGCGCTTCACCACCGACGATCCGACGGCTGCCGCGCGCGCCAGCTCAGCTCGATCGGACGGCCTGGATTCCTCCGGGGGCCACCCCACTCCAAAGCAAAGCGGCGCATCAAGGACCTGACCAGAGCAGAGCAGAGCGCCAGAGATGCAGGAAGTGAGCTCACCATGTCACCACCACGCCCCGCCGCGCGCTCCCCTACTAGTATAAAGCCCGCCGCGCGCGCGGCGCCGCCTCCCTCCTCTCCCTCCCTCGCCACGCCCACGCCCACGCTCTCGCCACGCCATGGACGCCCCGCGAGCTCGCCATCCCCTTCTCCCCGTGCGGCGAGCTCTGTTCCTCCTCCTCCTGGTGGCAGCGGCGGCGCCGGGGGCGGTGTGCGCCGCGCCGCCGGCGGTGCAGGCGGGGGAGTGCGATTGCGGCGGCGCGGCGGCGGAGATAAGGGAGGAAGGACGCGAGGGGTGCGCTGCGGCTGAAGCTCATCGCCGTCGCGTCCATCCTGGCGTCGGGCGCGGCGGGTGTCCTGGTGCCCGTGCTGGGCCGGTCGGCGGCGGCGCTCCGGCCCGACGGGGACGTATTCTTCGCGGTCAAGGCGTTCGCGGCGGGTGTCATCCTCGCAACCGGCATGGTGCACATCCTCCCCGCCGCGTTCGACGCCCTCGCGCCGCCCGGCGGAAAGGGCGGGGCCAAGGGCGGCGGCGGCGGCGCGTTCCCGTTCGCCGGGCTGGTCGCCATGTGCTCCGCCATGGTCACCATGATGGTCGACTCCGTCGCCGCAGGGTACTACCAGCGCTCCCACTTCCGGAAGGCGCGCCCCGTCGACGACGCCGCCGGCCCGGCCGGGGCGGCCGACGAGGAGGGCGCCGCCGTCGAGCACGCCGGCCACGTGCACGTGCACACGCACGCGACGCATGGACACGCGCACGGCCACGCCCACGACCACGGCGGGCACGGACACGCGCACGGCCACGGCGCGCCGGCGGCCGGAGCATCGCCGGACGACGCATCCTCAGTCGCCGTGTCGATCAGGCACAGGGTGATATCTCAGGTGAGCCCCCTTCCAATTTACTGTGGCTCCCATTCTCTCAATAGCGGTTCAGATGAGACAACTCGCTCCCATTTTCTTGTTCCTAAGGACAACACAAGAAAAATCTGGAATCCCATAAATCTGGTATGCTAATGGTAAAAAAAAATCCAATTTTGACGAGACAGGTTATACAAACAAAAAGATATGACTGGCTCTTTTGATTTGGCACCAATCATTACAATTTTCGAATGCCCCACTTCCTGAACTAGAACGATATAAAAAACTTGCTTTTTTACAGTAAGTGCAGTAAATTTTCTCTAAACATGAAACAGGAAATGTATGATTTGTCCAAAAAGGCTTTGATACATCAAAATACTCAGAGTAGTGTTTCAGACATAGAGAATCTCTCTGAACTCCAAACGCTTCTTCTGTATGTCTGAAATGCTCTCTGTACCAACAGAGTGAAAAAGGCAGTCCTCATGCTCTTGGTCTATTTGATTGCAAATCAAATCAGTAGTACTGATAAAAGAGCAATTGAGGGCATAGCTCTCACGGTACTCCAAGGCATCTCTGTTGTCTCGATCCGAGACAGGGGACGTTGTCCCTGCCGTTCGCGCTAAAGGCAGAGCATCCTTCCGCAGACAAGAGGAACAAAAAACAATGCCATCTTCCTCAGCCACACAACCGAGCCCCCAATTTGCAGATTCTTAAACCAACTTGGTACTAATCAATCAATAACCATCAGTGAAAATTGTGGCCCTGCAGGTTCTGGAGCTGGGGATCCTGGTGCACTCGGTGATCATCGGCGTGTCCCTAGGCGCGTCGCTGAGGCCGTCGACGATCAGGCCTCTTGTTGGAGCTCTCAGCTTCCACCAGTTCTTCGAAGGCATAGGTCTCGGCGGCTGCATTGTTCAGGTACGGAATAGTTGCAGCCATGCCTTTGGCTTTCTGTTTACACTGAAGACTGACCACCAGAAAAAAATGTCTAGATGATAAGTCAGATCAGATATGCTACAAGACGCATATAGGAGTCATGACAACCACAGGAGGGGATGACCCATTAGCAAAAGTGTACGAAAGCCGACAGATAGACAGAGATATTTGTGGTGAAGAAGAGATAGGACTTATCACTAGCTCCATTAGCAAGAAGTAGGACCATCAATCATTGATACAATCATGGTATATAACTCCTAAACTGAACAGTTACCTGCATTGTGCCAGTGGCTCACTGCGATTTTCGACTTATCAGTTCTAGGTGCCAGCTAGTTTAGATCAAGGATAACTGGAATTGTCACTTGTCAGTTTGAAGCTTGGCTTTATTGGGTGGGTTTCAGAGCTGGAATTGGTCAGTTACCCAGTCACCATTCATTTTCAGTGCTTGTCCAGATGAACAATTTAGAGTTAACCTGTACCTTAACTGGAATCTCATGTTCCGGATTTGGTACAGAACTATGATGCAAAGCCCCTTCAAGCTTCATCATTCAATGACCAGAAATGTGAAGTGGGGAAAATTCAAATTTCTTATACTGACATATATAATTTTAACTTGGTACTGCAGGCGAAATTCAAGGCGAGAGCAACCGTGATCATGGCGACCTTCTTCTCGCTCACCGCTCCTATAGGCATCGCTCTGGGGATTGCAATCACTTCCAGCTACAGCAAGCACAGTGCTACCGCCCTTGTCGTTGAAGGGGTCTTCAACGCTGCTGCAGCAGGGATTTTGATCTACATGTCCCTGGTTGATCTCCTAGCAGCAGATTTCAATAACCCAAGGCTACAAACCAACATGAAGCTTCAGCTGGCGACATACCTGGCCCTCTTCCTTGGCGCAGGACTGATGTCCTTGCTTGCCAAATGGGCGTAATAGATAGACAAGTCCTTAGAGCTGCTGACGACTGTAATTCTGCCCATTACCCGTTTCTAAATACCCCAAACCACAGTTTATGATCCCCGGGGTATATTTTGTTGTAACATTACTGCAATCAATTTCAGTAGAATCTCCATCAACCAGAACTGGTGCACATAGAGGTGTAAAGACGGCCTGAATGTGACCAAGTTCTAGAGTTGAAGGACATTGCTAGACAAGTCAAAATGTTCAGGACAAAATGTGAACCTTGCACAATGGCCTGGTTCCTTGAGGATGGCACCGAAAGAGGTGCAGTATGCAAGAATGAAAAAGTGACGGCGGGGAATAGTTGCCCTCAAATGAACTTTGGGGCTAAAGACTTGTAGAAGGGTCGACTTCCTTTTGGAGTCAACAGCAATGTACATAGTTGTTAGTCAAGTCCCTCCTTTTTGCCGAGTTAAAATCCATGGAATTTGTCCACTGAAGAATTTATTTAAATACAATCATGGTCTTATTCCCCTGATAAGTTTAATTGTTGATTCAGAAAGTGAAATGTGAACTGGATATTTTCTTATACCTTCATGTTTTTCTCATTATGATTTAAACCCGAAGACTTCAAGTCTTCTGATAAAACTTTTACATAACCCTCCAGGAAATCAACAGGCTCCAGACATATGCTGTTATGTAGCTTCATAAAAGTGTGAGCATTATTCTTCAATTATGCTGTTATTCCTGAAACACCACGCCGATCGTTTAAGTAGCTATACAGAAAGGTTTGATTTGATTCTCCATCGTAAACGGCATTATGCTGGATTACGTAGACTTTTAGCGGTTGACACGCATGTCATGCAAACGGTACAGTGCTGTTAGCAGTTTGATTCGATGCTCTGAACTCTGAAGAATTGACTGAGGGGAATATGTGCAAAGGAATTCGGCCGTGCAAGGTGAGATCAGAGGACAGAGATACACAGAACATGGGACTGGGAGGAAGGGGCAACTGGCGTGAGCTGCCTGCCTCCTTACTCAGCCAATGGTTAACATTAGGAGAAGAGAACATGATGCATTGATGCTTCTGCACTTTTGTTAACTTTTGCCAGAATTTTTCTTTTTTTGAGGGAAACTTTTGCAAGATTTAAATTCATACGTAATGCCTTTCCCAAGATGTTGGTATTCTAGTTGGCGTCCACTTAATGCCGTGTTCTGCGGCCCAGAATTTTTACTGCGACCTGACGTTGAACATTTTATTACTTCTAGAAAGAAACAGGAAAATGAACAGAGATAATAGGCTTCTAGACAACGCTCCGGTGACACGGAACTTCTAAACATTTTGTTTTGGCACAGCACGATCCGTCTTAGTAGCTGTCAGTTCATTGCTCGTTCAGTGCAACTCCAGCCCAGCCCTCAAATGAGCCTCTAAACCGATTTTAGGCCTTGTTTGGCATGGCTCTGGAGCTAAACTCCACAAACTTCAACCAATTTTTTAGCCAAACACCCTAACTCCATCAACTCTCAGAGCAGCCCAACTCCATGGAGTTTGAGGAGTTCTAGTTCATTTTGATTGAGTACCTCTTTTGGAACTCCAGAAACCTCAGATATGAACCTAGTCGTGGAGTTCGGAGGTAATTACCCACCACTGCCAATGGTTACACGAAAACGGTTCGTTCCTCTTTTTTCTATTCCCCACACGACGCCTCCTCTGCACCACGCCGCCCGCCCGCCACCGTCCCCATCCCTCCCCGCTCGGCGGCGCCCTGCCATCCTGTCCCCCACCCGACGCCTCCTCCTTCCTCTGCACCACGCCGCCCGCCCGCCGCCGTCCCCATCCCTCCCCACGCGGCGGCGCCCTGCCCACTAATCCCCACCCGACGCCTCCTCC
This sequence comes from Urochloa ruziziensis, assembly GCA_015476505.1. NCBI lineage: Eukaryota > Viridiplantae > Streptophyta > Magnoliopsida > Poales > Poaceae > Urochloa > Urochloa ruziziensis. The sequence goes on along the minus strand of CM027126.1, from coordinate 35,643,549 downwards.
TCTGCACCACGCCGCCCGCCCGCCGCCGTCCCCATCCCTCCCCGCGTGGCCCGGCGTCGGTGTGGGGATGGAACCGGAGCGGCAGCAGGAAGGGGAGGAGGAGGAGGGGCACCCGTGGTGCGGGGCGGAAGCCGAGGACGGGGACCACTTCGACCGGCTCCACGACGCGGTGCTGCTGGACGTCCTCAACCGCATCGGCGACGTCAAGGCGCTGGGCTGCTGCGCCCTCGTCTCGCGCCGCTTCCACGCGCTCGTCCCGCTCGTCGACTCCGTCTTCGTCCGCGTCGACTGCGTCATCCCCGACGACCCGCCGCCCTCCGCGGCGCCCGGCTCCCCACCGCAGCACCAGCAGGCAGCCGCGGCGGCGCCGGCAGCGCGTGGGCGCGGCGCGCTCGCGCACTTTGCGCGCGCCCTGCTCGGCGGCATCGCCAGGCCCATCCACGCGCTCGGCCAGATCCTGCAGTATCACGAGGAAGAAGAAGATTGGAAAGAGAATGACATGTGGGGCCATGAACAAGGGGCAATATTGGCAATCCATGCTGCAAACCATCTTTTTTTAGAGCTCGGACACCGTTCTAGCCAAACACCCTATATAGACAGCTCTTGCTCCTCCTAGAGTTTGCTCCACATGGAGTTTAGGAGTAGAGTTGCTCCACGCAGAGCTAGAGCCATGCCAAACAGGGCCTTAGTCTCCCACTAGCTCCAGCCGGGACCCTAGATGAGCCTCTATTTTGTGGAGGCCTCCAACTTTTGATCTAGAGCTCCTAGAAATGGAGGCCCTCTATTTCCATCCACCCGTGGGCCCCACCACCTTTTCTCCCTCTTTCTCCTCCTCTCTCTCCACACCACGCCAGCTCTGGTCACCGCGGCGGGGGGGCGCGGCCGGCGCCGGCGCGGGCGCGGCTCGCCTCCTCCCCTCCCCTCTTCCTCTCCCTCCTCCGCCGCTCCGCCCTCCTCCCCGCACCGCGCCGCCATCTCCCCCGCGCCGTGGATGCCCTCTTCCCCTGCGGGCGTAGGCGGCGGCGACCCACGGCGCGGCGGCGCGCGCGTGCGGCACGGCGCGGGGCGCAGGTGCTGTCGCAGCTGGCCGCCGCGGACGGGGAGCCCGTGGCCGCTGAGATGGCCGTGCGCTCGCTCGCCGCCAAGATCGCGCCAGAGAAAGGGAAGCGGGCGTCCGTTGCGTCCGCTGTCGCCGCCGACCTCGATTCCGCCGTGCCGGTGGTGCTCCTCTCCTTCGCCAAGGTCGGCGCGGGCGCGAACGTTGCCGCGGTGCTAGAGGCGATCCTGACGTCCCCCCGCGGTGGACATCGACGCCAAGACCGTCGTCGCCGACAGGCCGGAGCTGTTCCCTGCACCTCGTGCGGATCCTGAGGAACGCGGCGTCGCCGGCGGCCATTCGGTGCATGGCCGCGGTTGTAACATCACAGATTTTTCTGGAATGTTTATAATATTAAAAATGTAGATTTAAGAATTTTTGTGGATTTATTATTAGATAGGAAAAATATAAGGTTGTCTTCATTGGACCTTTCCCAAAATTCTTAGAAGTAAATAATAAAATAAATATTTTTGTTAAGGTGCCTATATCTTAGTGTGAACACTTGGATTTTATTTGGAATTTATTTAGATTTGTTTGAGTATGATTTGGATTTGAATTGGTTCAAATCCAAATCAAATAAAGTTTAAAAAAACCTAACCTCGGCCCTAACTCACTAACCCAGCCCGCTAACTAAGTCTGGATGTGGCCCCTCTACTTCCAGCCCGATCCACCCTAAACCCCTGGCCCGGTTCCCTTTTCCTTTCCCCGCAGCCCAGCCGACGGCCTAACACCCCAGCGCGCCCGCTATTACCCGCCGTGCGCCGTCCCTCTCTTTCTTCCAGTGACAGGCGGGTCCCACCTGTCAGCTTTACCACTTACCTCTCGCTCGCCACCGCCACTCTCCTACTCCGCCGGCACCACCTTCTCGCCGCCGCCCGCTCCCGCGCGCGAGACCATCTCGCGGACCCCGGGAACCCTAATCCCCGATCCACCCCTCTCGGCTCCACCCTAAACCCTAGATCGAGCAGCCCCTCGCGCCATCTCGCGAGCAGCCGATCCTTCTCGCCGCGCGCGCGCTTAGGCCCACACGCCAAGGCCGCGCCGCGCCCCATCGACCCGAGCCCTTGGCCTCTCCCGTCGTGCCGCGTGTCCCGCTTCGCGAGCCTTCCGCTCACGCGCCCGCTCCAACCCTAGCCGCCCTGCTTTCTCCACCCGGCCGCGCCGCCGCTATAAAGCAGAGGAGCGCCCGCTCCACCTCTCTTCCACCCGCTCGGGCACTTGCTCTTCGTCTAGCCGCCGCCGCACGAGGAGAGGAAGGAGGAGAAGAAGAAGGCGAGGAAGGAGGGAGCGAGCCGGAGCCAAGCCAAGCACCGGAGCGCCGCCGCCGCTACTTCCCGGAGCAAGAAGACGACAACCGTCCCGGCTCTTCTTCCCTGTCGCTGCTCTCCTTCGACTACGCCGCGACTTCACCAACTCTTCCCCAGGCCTGCTTCGCCTACACCACCAACCCGAGGTGAGCACCCCGCCGCCGCTCACCTCTACCCCGCCGTGAACCGCGCCGCCGCGACCATGGGGCACCATGAACTCGCGAGCGTAGGAACCCTCGTAGCAAGGCCACCCCTTTCCCCGTGTGCGCGTGCCTTCAAGCCGCCGTTTGTGTGCAGGAGCCCGTCACTGCCATCCTTGAACGCGCCCGTGATCACGAACCCGCCGCGACCATGGCTCCGCCATGGCACGCGAGCTCCAGCCCGGGGCAAGGCCGCAGGGCCAAGCCTTTAGCCTCACTAGGAGTAGTTGGACACCACCCGCGTCTAACCCGTGCCACAGGAGCCTCATCGGGTTTCCCCGTCGAGCTCCGAGCGCCGCCGCCGCCGCAGCGCTTCGCGTGACGCCGTCGGTAGGCAAAGGCCGGGCCTTTAGGCACCAAAGCGTCCGCCTTGACCCGCGCCAGCCCCCTGGGCACGAACAAGTCTGGGAAAAGCGCCCCTTTGCACAAGGCCGTGCGCTCGCCGGCGCCGCCCATGGCCGGACTCCGCCTATCGCAGCTACGATGAGATCTGCCGGCCTAGATCATGCTCGTGACCCTCGCCCCGATGAGTTAGGGCCTAGCGCCAGTTTCAGCTCGAACCGGGCCTCACCGGAGCCCGTAGCGCCAACTCCGGCGAGCTCCCCCTGCTTCCGCGGCGAAGGCGAGGGGGAAGACGTCGTGCGCCGCCGCCAGCAGCCCCTGCCACGCGTCGCGCCGTCGCTGGAGCCACACCGCGGATCGCCCGATCCGGCCGCACGAGATCCACCCGCGCCACAAAAGATCCCGTGGGGCACGGCTCACGTGGACCAACCTCTCGATCCACTGTAGACCGTGACCACCAGAGCCGGCCTGCCTCTTTTACAAAGAAGCCCTTGCTTTCTTACACTTTAGCACCTATAGTTTCGAAATCCTTTCAATCTAGTCCCTGGCCTGTTGCTTTTTCTCTGACCCCCTGGAAAATGTAGGCCCTTCTGTTGACGTCATCAGGGCCCACTGATGACGTCATCATCGGACCCACCTGTCAGCTTTGACCGTTGACCGGTCAACGCAGCATTTTCGGTCGACCCTGGACTTTTTATAGAAAACCCCCCAAACTTTTCCAAAATTACAAATAGGTCCCTGGCTATTTACAAATAGGTCCCTGGTGCCTTTTCTTTTCTTTTTCAAATTATTTAAAAATTCAGAAAAGGATTTAAACTTAGAAAATCCATAACTAATTCATTTTAACTCCGAAAAATATGAAACCGGTTTCTATATTTTTCTAAAATCATGACCAAGCCCTTGGTGTGATTATGAGTCCATTTGGATATTTCTTGAATTGGTTTTATTGGAGTTAATTGCTACTAGGTCACCGGTATTTACTTTGATTACGTATTTAGGACCTACCGACGGCCAGGAGCTGACCGAGGAGGAGCACTACCCGGAAGACTTCGTGGAGGAAGAGAACTTGCCCTCAGGTTCACGCCCAGCCCATCTCTTGAATGCCTATTAGACATTGCAACTAGATGAGCTAGCGCTTTACTTATTGCAAATGAATGATGCTTGAGCCTTGCATAGCCATGATTTATTCCGTGATTGCCTTGTTACCTACCACTCTATATGTGATATTGCTATGCTGCTGCTTGCATGTGTATGAGATCATGTGGAATAGGACTCTTGGCGTGTGTCGGGATAAAACCGGCAGGAGAAGGTGTTTTTGGAAAACTTGGCAGGGGTGAGCATTTTATAACAACTCGGTCTTTGACCGAGGTGCCGGGAGACCCCTGCTCTCGACGGGGTCCCACACCGTACTTGTGGCGGGTACATGGATGGATAGGACCGTAGGAGTTGGCGGCGATACATATAGTGGGTATTGCGACTTGCATTCTTCTTCGGAGGATACGCCTTTTGGACGATGACGCTCACCCCGGCCCGAAACCGAGTGGGGTAACCACTCTTTGGGCCCCACGTACTCACCGCTTACCCATATGAACAGGTTCCAGCCAGCCTAACTAGTGCGAAGCCCTGGATTGCGAGAAGATCTGGTGGATGGTGTACGGGAACGGGAGAGACCGTCTCCCTGAAGGACAATGGCCCCGTCTGGCCCTACGAGGGAGAGTTCGACACAGCTTCCGAAGCATTGGATTGCGAGCCGATGGATCGAGACCGGAAGAGCAAGCGGGCATCGTCGCGGTTAGGGTCTGTGCTGTGGGTTGCGTATTGAGATGGCGGCCACCATCTCGCAGCCCGAGTGGGTCCAGTTGTACAAGCTCTCGAGAGTCTATAATCTATACGTATAGCAGCGTCCTCGGTATGGACATTGCCCACTGCACTGTTACCTCTCATATTTGGGATATTCTACCTTCCCCTTTCTAGCCAGATTTGAGAGTGACTAAGGTTCGCAGCTACGGACGGAGAGAAGGGAAGTTTGCTCCCTTTTCTTTCAGGATCCGGTCGTAGTTGGCGAGGTGCGAGGGAAGGGAGCTCTCGCATCGACTTAGATGAGTGTGGAGATGGAGATGGGAGCCCGGCGTGCCGGAATAGCCCGATGTGGTGAGATATGGGATGGATAGATAAGGAGATACTTATTTTATATTTGCTGCTGCATAGAAAACCTTTAGCCTATCCTTGATATACTTTTATCCCTTTAGATGGTAGTCCACTTAAAGCTTGCATATACGGTTGGTGACGTGAACCTATCTCATTCCTTGAGGATAGCCTTTGAGTACGCAGGGTCTGATGAAGAGCACGAGTTTAACTACAATGGATGGTACGGCTGAGGCATCGCCTTGACGCGCAAGTTGCCTGTGGCGGAGATCGAGAAGATGGAGGCTTCTATGCCTAGTTCTGCTGCGTTGGATGTTCTTTCCTTTGTCGTTCAGCCCTGATGGCTTGTATCAGATGTATTATCATGAGAATGATGTAATAAATGAGATATTTGTACTTTTTTTGACCGGAACGAGATATTTGTACTTTATTCGTGGTATGGATGTGATATTCGCTGTGATGAGTTTTGTACGTGATATCTACTTGATCTAGTGAGTATCACAATGGTACAGTATCACAATGGTGCAGGGAGTCAGGTTTTCGGAAATTGGAAACCCAGGTCGTTACAGTTGGTATCAGAGCCATACTTGCCCGTAGGACGATGCCATAGACATGGTCGATAGAATAGGACTCTATACGATCTATCCTTATACGTTATCTCTTGAGCTATGTTATAAAAACTATCTCTTTGAGAAAATTTCTTACTCACCTACGTTAACACCTCTCTTTTTACGTGACATAGGAATGGTGGCCGTGTGTTGGGTATGGAATCCCAGTACCTGTAGAGAAACCACTCGAGGGAAGGAAATAAAAAGTCGGACTCCTACTAGGACTCTACTCTGTAATCCTACTAGGACTCCAACATTGTAACCGACTAGTTCCTCGCCCCCTGGGATATATAAAGGAGGGCAGGGGTGCCTAGATCGGTAGGACCATAGACAATAGAACCAACTCTCAGCAGAGAGACACACAATTACATCCATACGCACTACACACCACCAAACAGGACGTAGGGTATTACGCTATCTCGGTGGCTCGAACCTGTCTAAACCTTGTGTTGTGTAGCCATTGCATTCCTGATCTTGACGAAACCCCACCTGAAATCTACTACCTCGGGGTATCCCTCGGTAGGATCGACGGTAGAACACCGACACCGTGATTCTGAAGACGCACGTGGACCCCAAGGACCAAGGGGACATGGTCCACTGGCTAGTCACCACCGTCCGCCGCTTGGGCATTCCAGAGCACTGCCTTGGACTTGAGGCACAAGCATGCTACATCAACAACACCACTTGTGCCCGCGCCAAGGTTTTTCTTCACCCCTACGACCACCGGCAAGGAATCACCATGGAAGGCATTGGTTTGTCGACAAAGCTTGCAATGGAGAGTGTCGCCCGGAGGTTGACTCAGGTACTACTCGTCCGGGAGAAGGACCGAGTTGAGGGGACTGACCTTCGACTCCTGCCCAGAGAGTACTACGAGAACGACGAGGAGGCGGAGTACGAGAGGTGCGGAGCAGCTTTTGCAGCCATCGAGGACCCGACGATCACCACAGCCGGAGACTACCTCGGAGACTTGGACTTCTACACGACAGAGCTCGAGACGAGGAGCGTGGGTCCCGTTTGTCAGTTGATGGATCCCGCTTATCAGATGGTGGGTCTCGTTTATGTGCTAGAGTTGCATGTTTTGTGGGACAAATTTCAAACCTTAGAATTGCATGTTTTTGAGGACGGAGGAAGTATTTCTACTGAATCCTCATAAAATTTGATGGTCAGCAGTTTTTTTTCTTCTTCAGGCTTTCAGTCATGCTGATCAAGTCATCAGCTAAGGAAGTTCAGTTGTCTCAAAAAAAAAAAAAAAAAAAAAAAAAAAAAAAAAAAAAACTAAGGAAGTCCTGTAAACTAGCCCAACCACACACAAAAGGCCTACTCTTAGAAAATGGCCCAAAGCCCACTTATCCCGCCACATGCCATAGCACTTCTTCCTCAGTTCCTCTTCACACCTCCGCTTTTCCCAAAATACCCCTCTCTTAAACCCTCCACCTCCGCCGTCCTACTCCCGCCGCCGCCGCCGCCGTCTTCTGCTCCGCCGCAGCCATGCGCCGCTTCCTTCAAGCCCTCCGCCCGCTCCAAACCCTATCCCTCACCCCGGCCCCCACCATCCCGACCCCGCTCCGCCTCCTCTCCTCCAGCTCCTCGGCGGCCGCGTCCTCGGACTCCGACTCTGCCCCCGCCGCCACCGCCCCCCCGCCCCCCGCCGCCGATGCCGACTTCGACAGCGCCGAGTACGACCTCCCGACCCCGGGCCCCGCGCCCTCGCGGAAGATCAACAACCCCGTCTCCGCGCTGCGGAAGCTCCGGTTCGACCCCTCCCTCCGCGCGCGTGCCGACGAGGCGCTCTTCGGGGAGCGGCGGCTTGGCGGGCCGGCCCTGGGCGAGGAGGACGAGGAGCGGTCGCGGGACGTAGCGCTCGCGCTGCTCGATGCGGCGATGGAGCCGCCCGACGAGGACGACGTGGACGCCGGGGAGATCAGGGAGGAGGACCAGATGTCGCTCTCCGTCGGCATCGTCGGCGCGCCCAACGCTGGCAAATCTTCGCTTACCAATACCATGGTAGGAACGACTTTCAAAAGGCACCATTTTGTTTGTTTCCACAAGTGCTTAAAGAGAAATTGTGATATATAGGGTAGGAGACGGAAATGTTTAGTTGTACTAAATCACTTCCAATGCTACTAGCTTTACTGGCAGAGGACATTAGATAGTTTCGTAGTTTTTGGGCTCATTTCAGGCATCGATCGTTGTGTCATTGATTTTACAATGCTTCTGTTTGTGTGGATTTAAGGTAGTGGTAGTTTCATAGTGTTAGTTCTAGACTTCCATTCCAAAATTCCTTTGTCTTACACGTGTCATTTCTGCTGTTATTGGTTATACACAGTTTGACGGTGTCCTTTGTCTCTTCACTTCTGCAGAGATATATGTATATTGGTTCTATCAATTTCTGCATCTTGACTTTTATTGTTTCACTGACCAATAATAATGATGGATGTTTCAGTTGATTGTAAATCAGTAAATCATCTCTAATGCTGGCTTAATTGGCAAAGGACATTATGTAATTTCGCAATTTTTGGCTCATTTCAGCTGGGCATCGATAGTAGGGTCATCGATTTTGTAACGCTTCTGTTAGTGTGGTTGTAAGCTAATGGTTGTTTGATAGTTTAGTTCTTGACTTCCAGTACAAAATGCCTTTAATCCGTGCTGGTTATTACCCCAAAGTTTCACTAGTACCATTTCTGTGTATGCACAGTTTGACACCCGCTATCCTTCGTGCCTTCAGTCCTTCACTCCTGCAGAAATATATGTATATGAGTTCTGTCAATTTCTGCATTCTGACTTGTATTGTTTCACCAACGAGACATAATGGATGGTTCAGTACTTCAGTTAAGGCTTGTAATGCTTCTGATGTAATGCCTTTTTTTCTGATACATATGATTAGATACAATTCAGTCCAGTAAAGTCGGATCGAAATGACGTCTTATGTTATGTTCATCTTTTTATCTATCAGGTCGGGACAAAAGTGTCTGCAGTCTCCCGCAAGACAAATACTACGACTCATGAAATTTTGGGAGTCCTGACAAAAGGGAACACACAGATAGTATGTCCTTTTACCAAATTTCTTCTTGTGATGCAGCCTAGTAAAAAATGAATCACATCTTCAATTTTTAACTTTATCATATATGATTTTTGAATCTCTTACATAACTAGGGTGTTTTGTGTTTGCAATTAACTGGATTTTGGGTATACGCTGTCTGTCATGATATGAGTAGTTTTGTTTTATTTGTGCTGTGCTAGGTATTAATTGCAGTAACAAATCCTTTCATATCATATACTGAAGTGTGTCTTCATGGCTTGATCTGACTCTATTTAATTCTATGTAAATTATCAAAATTCTAGGCTGAATCATGTGTTATTGATTTATCTGTCAATCCATCATTGAACCATTAACCCACATAAATAAGAACCTGCTGCTAATACATTTATCTATCAGTGCTAGCTGTATAAATGCGTTGTATTCAGCTAATAAAATTCTCTGCAGTGCTTTTTTGACACCCCAGGGCTCATGTTAGGGCACCATGGATTTCCTTATAGGGATGTTACAGTTCGTGTGGAGAGTGCCTGGAGCTCAATTAACCTGTATGATTTACTAATAGTCATGTTTGATGTCCATAGGCATCTTAATTTGTAAGTATTCATCGTATTTTTATAATTTATATTTCGTGTTGGGTAAGTGCGCCTCTAAAGTATGTATTCATCTGATTCAGGCCTGATTCACGTGTTATAAAGTTAATCAAACGTTTGGGTACGGAGGTAAACCCAAACCAGAGGCGTATTTTATGCATGAATAAGGTTGACCTGGTCGAAGACAAAAAGGACCTCCTTAAAGTTGCAAAGGAATTTGAAGACCTTCCTGGATATGAAAGGTTCATTAGTCTTCTGTATGGGCTTACCTTGTATTCTTATGATTTCACTTTGCTTACTGTAATTTTCTGGAAATGATAGGTACTTCATGGTGTCTGGTCTAAAAGGCAAGGGAGTGAAAGACCTTGTGCAGTATTTAACGGAACAGGTATTCACCTATACCTACACTTTGTCTGTCTTACCTTTCTAATCCCTGAAGACGTAGACCTTCATGAGTTAAATGCAGGGATTTTCTGTTGTTTTTATAAGTCAAGGTTTGATTTGGTACAATTTCCAAATCTGAATTGACTGTTAATTCTCTTATGAAGTGTTCAAGTGCGAATATTATCATGCCAGGGCTGTATATCACTAAATATGAATCACGAATTCAGCCATGCTGTGAGATTTTCTTTTCTATGTGTATTAAGTATCTTTGCAGTAAGGATCTGAACCTGTCATTCTTTAGTATCACTTTGCTGGTGTTTCGGTGTGCCGTACACAACCATGATGTTGTTGATTATTCTGCGAGATGTTAATGAGCTAGCTACATGAGTAGGCATGTTTCAGTTCATAAGTCGGATCCTGGCCACTTATAGTAGCTATAAATCAGTAATTCTCATGCTCTCTCTGTTTGGCAGTTGAAAGTTGGTCTCGTATCAACATTATCTAGTTGATGTACTTAGTTGTCACCTTTTAATGTAGGCTCTCATCTACTTGTTCACTTAGATTGACCTCTGGTTTGGAGTTTAAAAGTTAACTGCGTCCATTGTAAAATGTTTTTGACGGGAAGGAGTAATGTACTCTTATTGCCCTTTGAAAATGAACCCTGAATCCTTATAATTCCATGTTTCTTTACTAGTTCAGTGCTATCCATCGTTATGTGTTCATCTATTCATATATGTTTTGTAGGCTGTAAGAAGGCCTTGGGATGAAGAACCAACTGTAATGACTGAAGAAGTAATGAAAACCATATCTTTGGAGGTTGTGAGGGAGAAGATGCTGCATCACATCCACCAAGTAATTCCTTTACACTCCAACTAGAATTATGGTACTCTATAATTCGGATGAAACCTGTTTGCCAATGAATGACCTTCAGGAATTCTATCATGAAATTTTATTTTAAAAGGAATTTATTTGCTCTTGTCTGATCTTTCACAGGAAATTCCCTATGTAATTGAGCATCGTTTGATGGACTGGAAGGAGCTAAAAGACGGTTCTCTTAGGGTGGAGCAGCACTTCATTGCACCAAAGCAAAGCCAACGCCAGATTCTTGTTGGTAAAAATGGCTCAAAGATTGGGTAAGTCATTCAGTCATTCAATGGCCGATAGTGTATTTTGGTGAGAAGAGCTTTCTTTGTCAATGAACATGTCCAATAAGATGTATTATTTGAATTATTCATGTGTTCATACCGTTGAATCCTGACAAATATTTCAGGAGAATTGGTATTGAAGCCAATGAAGAATTGAGGTCCATATTCAAGAGAAATGTCCATCTCATTCTCCAAGTTAGAGTTGCAAAAAGGAGGAGTGCTTGAACAGAATGTGAGTGTATTTCACATTTGCACTGACTCTGTTACAGTACTCTCTTTTTTAGCCTATCACAAAATTGCTGGAATAATGTATTATCTTGTGCAGTTCTGGCGCTGTATAGACTGCTGCCGATCTGAGAACTTCAGTGCTATGCTGGCTTGAGTGTATTGACCAGAAATTTGATAGTCAGCTGGAGCTTGGAAATTTGACTACTTTTGTAGAATTTCTGCTCCAATGAGTGACACCAAATTATGCTCCAACATGCAGATTATGAGCTATGGTTATGATGATGATGATGATAAGCTACCTCAGCAAAATCTTGGATGATCTGGTGGAGACAAGGAAATGGCCTGCAAAGCGGCAAAGCTGGATGTTGTGTTTGTGACATAGAATACATCTGGTTACCAGACTACTGATTCACATTTTAGTTTCTCTCGAAGTTTGAAGAGCTGCACCCTAATTGGCTAATTGTGTATCTTGATAGATGCTTGACATACTATTGTAATAATTCGATGACCATGCTAGTCGTCTACAGAACATTATTGAAGACAGAATCTGCTTGTTCTACACTGCCCATCATTTTTGTAACAGTACAATTTTTCAAGGGATTTCTGTTTGGCTTCACACTAGTGTTATCAACTCACCATTCTGCTTTTGCTGTTATCTTTACAGCTCGAGCATCATGCAAGAAAAATTAACAGTTTCTCACCATTTCACTGTGTTTGGTGATTGTGCCTTACCTCAGTATGATTTGTCAAGATTTTTTCAACCCAGCATTAGCATTCCTTGGCAAATGATTTCTCAAGAACTAAGATATTTTGTTTTAACTGAAAGGGCTGTATCGTTTTTATGTAATGTCCTGATCCGAATCTGCATGAAACCAATAACCATCTCTCCATGTACATGTTCTAGCGCAAGTACCGTCTAATAATCGTGTTAAGAAAGTTTTCTTGCCCTAGTGGTCCGTTACGATTAGCCCTAACCTAATGATGCCTGATTGCTGCTTCCACTGCTGCCCATGGCGATGATGCCTTTACGAATCACCTAGGCGAACCGGCAGCGGCTACGGCTCCATCACTACTGGGCACACACTAAACGATAGAGATACCCAGCCACCTGTGGTCTAAACGATAGATAGGTAGAGGACGGTCTTGTCGCCTTTTTTGCTCTCATTGTTCCCTGCAAAACTATTCGCTTTGAGCCTTTCTGCTCCTTTTCCCAGTGATTTCAATGACAACCAAAAAAAGGTGTATGTTCAACTTCAGCACTACTTGGTGACTTAGGCATGAATTGTCACGGGATAGTTGAAATATTTCGGGCCCCTCTTGATTGATTGTGTTACCATGAGTGAAGAACAACAAACAGCCTGGGCCGATCCAACTCTAACACTACAACACATGCTATGGGTGCCTAGCGGGCCCAAATATTGGTTATTGGTCGTAAAAGAAGGAAGCATCCCTGTCTTGCTCTTTGATTTCACGAGTAGCTCCTGGCCATCCACATTTGCATTCATATAGAATCTGTAATCGCAGTCGAAGCATCCACACGATACTTATAACTACTAATCATCTTGTCCAATTGCTTACTGAAGTACTTGGGTGGATAAAGGCTCAGGTGCACTTGCTCTTGTATAAGGCTATTTACAATGGTACCTTCTAAATATCATCCTCCAAAAAAATATTTTCAACCTTTTATTTAAAAGATTACACCCCTAAATAAGCATCATACTGTAATGGTACCCTCTATTTTCCTCCTCTATTCCATCCTTTTTTTTGCTGGTCCCACATGTCAGCTACATGTTCAATTCTCTGCACTGCAGGTGGCGAGAACGACCACGAGGAGGCCTCGTCGGAGCTCCTCCTCGCCGCCGCTGCGCCACTGCTCCTCGCCGGCGCCGGTCGTTGCTCCCCACACCGCGCCGCTTCTCCCCTGAAATTTAGAGGAGGCTATACAGTGCATCACTGCAGGGAGTTTTTTTTAACAAAACTGCTATATTTTGGAGTCTACGAGGCTTTTTTTTAACAAAATTGCTATATTTTGGAGTCTACGAGTCTAGAGCATCGTTGCAGATCTAAACCTCGCTCTCACCTTTACTCGTCTTGACGAGTCCTTAGTCCTTACGGCGTAACATAGGGTCTAGCGATCGAGAAACCAGGGCGCACATGTACGTGGGAGAAAGATGGGGGCAAAATGTCGATTCTGCAAATATTGGTCCAAACGGCCAAGCCACATGGGCAACAATGTCAAAGCAGAAAGCATGGAAGTAGCACATAATTGGTGGTAGTGGCACAAAATGCGTGCGCTATATAACTAAAATTGGCCAATTTTGGTGACATGTAATGAATCTCTATTGCTACCTCCGTTTCAAATTATAGGTAGTTTTGGCTTTTTAAGGTTCATAGATTTTGTTATGAAGACGTAACGTTTATCTAGATGCATAACAAAGAAGGTGAACCTTAAAAAGCCAAAACGACCTATAATTTGGAACGGAGGTGGTACATTTTATTATGTTACATGCACATGTGGAAAATGAAGATAAAATATGACCAATAGAGGTCATCACTATGAATCCAGGGGGGGTCAGGAGTTAACAATAGTCTAGTAATACTGTCGCACAACTTTTTGACTGAAAATTGACAGGTTCCAATGAAAACAAGAGTATGACGCCTCACAAGTCACAAACACCTGTCAACCCCCAATGGGACTAAAAAAATTAGAGCTATTACAAGCAACTACGGGACTACAATGATACATATAAAAGTAATGCAATCAACCCAATCATTTTCACCAACTTCCAAGATACGACATTTTTTTCTTGTATTTATTCATAAAGAGTTCCTGTCAAAATTAATGAACATACATAGGTTCAAAACTTCTGGTTTACACTCGCAGGTCACTCCACTTTTTTTTTCTTTTTTGGGTAACACATTTGGACACTACTTTCTTGATGAAAAGCAGGGTACATACAAGTCACAGAACTAACTGCTGCTGCTCGCAATGTCGTCCTGTTTTTCTCCAGAACAAAACTCTTCCCTGCCTAAGGTTTCCCACCACTCTAACAGCAAGAAATCTCATCAAGAAAAATCTATGCAGAAAACTAACAGAGAATCTCTGCTAGAACCATTACCACCGGGCGCCAACATGCGACTCCATCCTTTGGTCCTGACCCAAAAGCATTCTTTCGGGCCAAACTAAGTTCAACTTCATCGCGAAGTCCGCCACTTCTCTGCATGTCAAGAACAAGGCTTGTTATTTCAGAACATGGCACAATTTCATGCATAAAAACAGTAAATGGTGGCCACAAAGCAACAACTGCAGGTACAGGCAGAATTTGGGTCAAATGATGGGTAGCAGTATTTGACAGAACTCATCCAGTTCAGAAATCTAATCCTCAACTGTTTCATGGTCAACAAACAGACCAATGGTCAGAAGGAGACTTCATGCATGCCCCCGCACAAAATCAAATGTTCTCACCTATCAATCTCTTCCCTCATTGCAGGATCAAGTCCATCATCAAGGTCAGCATCATCAAAGGGGTACTCGATATCATCTTGCAAATCTTGACTTTGGCAAGGACCAGAAATATTACCACTATCTGCTTTGCATGGGACCACACAGCCAGCTCCCTCCTGAACTCCCAAAAGAATTATGTAAGAATACAATATTCTATGTAAGGTGACACCCAGAGAAAAAAGACTGGAGCTCTAACCTTATTTACAGGTTCAGAGTTCGCTTTTGTGGGATTCTTAGCTTGATCTTTCCTTCTTTTATTCTTCTTCTTACTTTTAGAAGCTTTGCCGCCCCTAGAACCTGTGAAATGGTCACATGAAACCTAAGAGTGAGTTCTTATGTTGCATGCTTTTGCAGGCTTGTGGACATTGGGATAACAGATGATCAATCTTACAACACAATAAAATATAACAAAGAGAAAAAGAGGCAATTATAACTTCATATGAACACATCAGAAGTGGAGGAATCAACTTACAAAAATAAGAACATCCTCCTGCTGTGCCTAGTTAATTTTTTCTTTAATCTAAGCAACCAGTATGGTAGCTAAATATATTTGGTCCTGCACAACAATTTTGTCATTATTTTATGACTGCTCAATAATACCCAACAACACAATTTAATGGTCAAATGTTGAACAGATTATATTCTTAAAAATAGAGTGCATTTTTTGCCATATAACACTCAAACATTTATATTTTATTCTCTGAAGAAACCAAAATAACTGATAATTGCTGCACATTACAAAAATGCTGATATTCACTGTAGGACATCATTTTGTGCAGTGGGCAGGACACCAAATGGTATAGTGCAAACACCACAACTCTGTGGAAAAATTCTTAAATATTCAATACACACTAACCTCCATCACCATTTATAAAACAAAGTAATTCATCCAAAGATCTCTCATCTTTTTGCTCTTCCTGTGTTTGAACATCCTGGAATAAAGCGAACATCAGAAACAAAACTAGAACACAGCCAGGTCAAGGAGAGACATATCATTGAACACAACACATAGATTTCAACCATAAATACCTTAAGTTTCTGGCGCTCCTGGAGTTCCTTCCGCTTCTTTGCATATAACCGGTTCAATAAACGAATTGTAGGATCATCATTTATATTTTTTAGCGGCTCCAATTTCTCTTCCTGAGTGGCAATAAGTTTTGACAAATAAGTATTGAATGTCTCAAATGTCAAATGAAAAAGTCCGCTTTATCCCTCAGTCATACTCAGGGAGATCAAATGAACCTTTTCCTTCTGAGAGTATAAATGGTACTCTTACCTCTGTTAAGTCATCTGGTAAATGAAAAATATCCCGAACTTCATCGGGTGTCTTCCCTCCGATAATTCGAGCAAGTGCTCCACAAGTAAGATCAACTAATGGCCTCAACTGTAGGCCGAGAGCTGCAGAAGCCAACTTGCAGAGTTTTTCTGTGTCTATCCGGACAAACTTTTCATCGAATGACTTGCGCTCCTGTAAATTAAGGATCCCTACTAAGATATGATGGAGAAAATAGACTCAATAAACAAAATCTTTAAGAAAATTATAAACTGCTGCAGACCTTGTTTGAGCGCCCAGGGACCTGATGAAACCGACAATAGTCAAGAATCAAACTCAAGCTTGCCGGATTAACTCTTTCCGGGAGTACGATAGCATGATTTTTAGATGATCCTGTCCCATTTTTCACTATTTCCCGACATATCATAGGACAGAACATCGCAACTTCCTCCTCCACTTGCTGTATGGAACCATCAAAGCACTGAAGCCATATATAAGTCTTCAACGCCTAAGAGTTCACCAATGAGCTCGAATTAGACCCACATGATGCAATCAATATAAGGATGCAACTTTTAACCTCAAATTAGTAGCAAACAAGTAGGTCGCAATTAAGTCATGCGAAAGGGAACATACCTCTGGCTTTATTACTGCTAACTCGCTCTCTGACATGATTGCCCAATGCCAGAAAAACAATGGTGCTAAAAGAACCAGATACAGGGGAAAATTTGCAAAGAATTCCTTTCAAGGTATAAAACCACAACTGGGTTCTCCAATGTCCAGCAACTTGCTGAGAAAACTTTATCCTATAAGAACAAATCTTGGTAAACCTTTTTCCGCCTTCAGATTGGAGTATAGCTTTATTTGCCTGCAGATCAAACAAGGACCTTTGATTAACCTGCAGTGGAGAACAAGGCCAAGATGCATAAGTAAAAGGAAGCTTTTGCCTACATGGGATGAAGAGTCACAGTAAAACAAAGGATCACATCAGAGCAAAAATGTGAGAAGAAATCTGACATGATGAGTTTCAGGTAGAGTCGACTCCAAACCATTTCTACTGAAGTTGTGAGTTGGGAGTAATCCAAATTGCAAGACGAATATTAAGACAATGCCGGTAACATCTTTAGGGTCAAGCACTCAGGTGCAAAGCCATGTAGGGTCAAGACGGTGGACATGCACCCACACCGTAGATCAACCATACTGATTAGCAGCCCATTTTGACCATTAACCCTCCCTCTACTGCAAAGGCATGTTCCCAGCATCGGTGGCACACGGCCTAGTCAGCAGTGTTGCTCCACCCAGCATCTACGTGCAGCTAAATCAGAATGCGCCATGCATTTCCGCTAACTCCTGAGCTAGCCCAGTGCCATGTGTCGTCTAATGTTTCTATATACGTATAAGAATGCATACAAATATTTGTCTTATTGGCAGCGTTACATGGGCACAGGATCAGGTGCTGGCGTCCGACCCGGCAACTTTTTCAGGGGCATGACAAGAAAACACTTGGAATCCGACACAGGGTGTCAAATCCGACGTGGGTGTCCAGGTAACGGTGCTTGTCGGCATCTGCAATTTCAGAAAAGCCCATGTTACCGGATACGTATCAGATCATACGTATCCTTTTATAGGGCAACATAAAAGCGCCGCACCCTGCCTGGTTTCATTTCTAGCTTCGGCCCTGATTCCTGCGATGGTTTCAGTTCATGAGATGATCTCGAAACAAAAATGAAATTCGACCGGCAAAACGGGCAGACAGCAATCAAACAGGGCAGGGCGCAAGGGATAGAAACCATGTCCCCCCAAATCGCAGCAAATCTCTCCGCAAGGCGACAGTACCCAAGGTTCCGGCACTAAGATTCCGGAACCCTGACAGCACCCCCAGGGCGCGTCGCCGCGCACCAATCCGCATCCATCCCGAACGGACAAACAACAGCGGGAGGAGAGGGACGCGCACCCGGATGCCCGCAATCGCGAACCCGGAGCAGCGAAATGGGGGTGGCGGGGCTAAACCCTAACCGAAAATCGGCGCCGCGCGTGGGGGGATTGCGAGGCGATTTCCAACCAATCCGGGGAGGGCGGGGGCGAGGAGGGGAGTGATGGGGGCGCGGAGGAGGGGCCGTACCTGCGGCGGGCGGGAGGGGCGGGAAGGAGAGGAATCTCCGAGGGGAGAACGAAGCGGCGGCGCGGCGGCGGCGGCGAAGGATAGAAACGAAAGGCTCGGTCGGCAATGGCTTGACATGACGTGACGTGCTCTTGGGTCCAACCATTCGTAACGGCGCCACGGGCCCTGTGGGCCTGCCGCCGCGGCAAGCGCTGTCACGTAGAGAGAGCCGCGTGGGCGGGCTGTGGGCCTACAATATTTGGGCCGCAGCTTTGGCATATGATGTTGAATTCCTCCTGCATTGGGTTGTTTTGATGCTTGAGTTGAGATCATGAGGCCCAAATATGAATAGTTAGCTTTCTCCTTTTATATAATATAGAAATCGTGAATAAATACCCCCTAAAAAAAGAAATAGTGAATAATTAAATTATTTTTTCTATATTTGGATTGTGTATGTTACAAACAAGATGCAACGAGCATCTCTGACTATGAAGGTATTGTCATGACTCATGAGTCAAAAGACATTGGTAGAATGACTCGCTCACATGTTTGGTCATTTCATCACCTAAGGAGTATGCGTGTATGGATGACTTTTATAGTCAGGTATGGTAATTCCATACCTCATCTACCAACCATAATGTACCAAATCTCGGCAATGAAAAATTGTTTTTTTAAAGTAAAAGTCCCTTTTACCTCCTTGGACATCAAGCCGAGTCCGCATTTCCTCATAAGATCGTAAAACCATTTATCTAACCCCTCAACTATCAAAACCGTCTGTTTTACCCCCTCGGTGGTTTGGACGGCGGTTTTCGCTGATGTGGCAGCAAGCCCCATGTCAGTGTAGGCCCCACCTCCATTCTCTCTCTCCACCGCCTTCCCCTTCTGTTCCTCCTCTCCGCCGCAAGCCTCTAACCTGCTCCGCAGCCGGCTGCGCGGGAGCCGTCTGCCTCCACACCCGGCCACGTAGGAGCCTCGCTGCTCCGTCGCACGCCGTCGTCCGCCTCCACACCCAGCCACGCGGGAGCCTCGCCGCTCTGCCGCACGCCGTAGTCCGCCTTCCCGGCTGTCAGGGCTGCATGGTAGAAGGGGGATGCGGGTCGACGTTGTGGGAGGGTGGGGAGGCAGGGGCGCGTGACCTTGGCGGCCGGCGGGGCTGAGAGTCACAGCTGCCCGCGGCCGAATTCGGCAGCGTGGATCGGAGCGGCGTTGGGCCAGCGCAAGGCGCCGGCGCTGGGGCGGGCCGGTGCAAGAGGCGTTGCGAGGCCGAGGCGTGACTAGACTGCCACCGAGGGCAACCACGGAGCGGGGACATCGACTGTCGGCGGCGTGCGGCAGAGCGGCGAGGCTCCTGCGCGGCCGGCTGCCGAGGAGGACGGTGGCGTGCGGTGGAGCAGCGAGGCTCTCCGCGGCCGCTGGCAGAGGCGGACGAGACGGCGGCGTGCGACGGAGACGAGGAAGAGAGAGGGGAAGGCGTTGACACTGTGGAGAGAGGAAGGAGTGAGAGAGAATGGAGGTGGGGTCCACACTGACATGTGGGTCCCGATGCCACGTCAGCGAAAACCACCATCCAAACCATCGAGGGTGGGGGGAGGGGGGGGGGGGGGGTAAAACAGACGGTTTTGATAGTTGAGGGGGTTAGATAAATAATTTTACGGTCTAGGGAGGAAACGCGGATTCGGCTCGATGTCTAGGGAGGTAAAAGAGATTTTTTTCTCTCTTTGTTTTAGCAGCAGGAGGACTTTCGGTTGTAGTTATGCAGGTCCAACATACACGAATCAAAATACAATAAAAATCCAGTTATGGTGTTTAATCGAGCTTTCAATCCACATACGCTACACATTGACATGTTTGATTTAAAATTCTTTAGAAAAAATAGAGCATGTTTGGTTCATATACTAAGATGCTGCCACCATTTCACTACGGTAATTGTAATTTGCCGATCCGAAGAAAATTTTATCATATGTTTTGGACTACTAACACATGGAGCATCTGCCTAAGTCAATCTTGTCTAAGCTTTGTAATGGCAAACTATAGATGCATACCAAATAGGCTTATGACAACGACTACAACACCAAAAACTTATACTATCGAGATATATTTTATTATTATTAGTTTTAATGAAACTGATTTATTTTAGAGTAAAGTCCATTTTTGACCATCCAACTATTAAAACCGTTCAACTTTGGCCATTGGGCTGTTTTGGTGGGTGGTTTTGCTGATGTGGACGCCACGTGGCGCAAGGGCCCACATGCCAGCACTCTCTCTCCTCTCTATCTCTTTCTTCTCTCCCCTCTCTCTTTCCTCTCTCTCCCGCAAGCATGGCGCTCCTCTTCCTTCTCTCCATCCTACTCTGCATCGCCGTCGCCGCCATCTCTCTACTTCACAGGGTCGTGCATCTTCCCCTCCACCTACCGCCTCCTTCTCGATCTCCTCATCACCAAGATAGGCCTCCCACCACCGCCGCCGAGGCTGACGCCGCCGCGCCCAAGCACGGCCACCGCGTGCTTCAGTCGCCTCCTCGCCGACCGCATAGGCGGTGCTGCTCCTGCAACCACCAACCCCCGTGCGCCAGAGAGGGGAGCAGGTAGGAGGGGCCATGGGGAGCGAGCTGCCGGCGTGGAGGTCCGGTTCGGCCAGCAATGGCGAATGGTGGCCGCGGGATTTGAAATCCCTGGCTGCCTGAGGTTCGGTTTCATCTTGGGTTTGGTCAGGCGGGTGTGCGGAGATGTTGTGGTTCTTTGTGCGCGAGGGATTTGGCGGAGTTGGAGCGCCGACGGCCATGGATGGAGGCCTGCGCAGGGGTGGGCGACGGCTCCCCTCCTCTTCCTCTTCTCCAATTAGTAAGATACAGAGAGATGGCAGTCGGGGCTGGGGAGTTGCGGAGGGAGGGCAAATGCTGGCGGAGGAGAGAGGGCAGCCGATGCGGGCCGACGGCAGGCCGAGGAGAGGCGCGAGGGTGGGCGGCGGGTGAGAGGCAGCGACCGGCGCAGGGGAGAGAGAGTGGAGGGAGAGGAGAGAAGAGAGAGAGCGCACTGACATGTGGGTCCTTGTGCCACGTGGCGTCCACATCACCAAAACCACCCACCAAAACAGCCCAATGGCCAAAGTTGAACGGTTTTAATAGTTGAGTGGCCAAAGATTTCTGGTTTTGCGGTTTCGATGACCAAAACCAAACCGAGGCTATAGTTGAATGGTCAAAAATGGACTTGTTCCTTTATTTTAATGTATATATTGATGCGTTCTTTTCTTTAAACTAGCAGAGGTGCACGTGCCACAGGCACGTGTTTTTTTAAAATATATAATAACAAATGTGTGTGTAAAAGAAAGAATTATATACCAAAATAACATAGATATAGTACAATGTGTAAATAGTGCTCGCAAATATGCAGAGTATAACTTATCCCACATAACAATTTGTAAAAAAAAAACATGCCATCTCACATAAATGAAATAGATATACCAAAATAAACATTCAGATGTTATAAGTTACTTTACACGAGTACTCAAACAATCTGCACCAAACCTCGATTTAAGTGGTAATTTCAAATCTTTTGAGTACTTATTTGAAAGTACTATATAGTCTACTCGGCAAGAAGAGTAGTGATTTCAAATCTTTGAGTACTTATTTGAAAGTACTACAGAGTCTACTCCATAATAAGAGTAGTGTTTTCAAAATCTCTGAGTACTTATTTGAATGTACTACAGAGTCTACTCCACAAGGCGAGTAGTAACTTCAAACCTCTGAGTACTCATTTGAAAGTACTACAGAGTCTACTCCACAAGGCGAGTAGTAACTTCAAATCTCTGAGTACTCATTTGAAAGTACTGCAGAGTCTACTCCACAAGGCGAGTAGTAACTTCAAATCTCTGAGTACTTATTTTAAAGTACTACAGAGTCTACTCCACAAGGCGAGTAGTGATTTCAAATCTCTGAATACTTATTTGAAAGTACTCTAGAGTCTACTCCACAGTATGAGTAGTGATCTTCAAGTACCAGTTATCAAGTGCTTTGAAGTATAACTCGCCAAATGAGTACAACTTGCCGGGGGCTTCCTGAATACACTACAAGAGTGGTTTGGATGACTTTTCGGGCGCCTGCTCGGGGGCTGGGTACAAGATAACCACTCGGATGAAGATCTCCAAGATGATTCGATGTGACTACTAATTCTGGGTGCAAATTACCACTCGGATGATGATCTCCAAGATGATTTGAAGAACCCTAAAGCTCGCTGGACTGTCAACGGGGCTTAAGCACCTCATGGCCTCGTGACAACCAAGACCTGTCCAAGACTGATCAAGAACTCGAAAAAGCACTCGATTGGCTTGGCAAGCACTCAGAGTCATACCAGGCGTGAAGAACAAGAGTAGCTACTCTATTGATGGTGGCTATTTTGACTACATACTACTCGATGCATCCCCGCTGGCTCCTATGCTCGGGGGCTGGGTACAAGGAAACCACTCGGATGAAGATCTCCAAGATGATTCGATGTGACTACTAATTCTGGGTGCAAATTACAACTCGGATGATGATCTCCAAGATGATTTGAAGAACCCTAAAGCTCGCTGGACTGTCAACGGGGTTTAAGCACCTCATGGCCTCGTGACAACCAAGACCTGTCTAAGACTTCTTGGCAAGCACTCGGTTGACGGTACCAGGCGTGAAGAACAAGAGTAGAGTACTGCAAGGACTCTTCTCGATATGGAAATTAGTCGTATGACTTGTAAACTACTCGGATTGCCTTGAAAAGCACTCTCCGAATAGTAATTGGTTAGGATTCTACTCGAAACCGACCTTGTAACCCTGCCCGCCGTCCAAGACTGATCAAGAACTCGAAACTACTCGGATTGCTAAGCTCGGATTGCCTTTAGATCGCATATTAAAATTATTCAATAGCATCTCATATTAAAAATTACATATTCATACATCGAAAGCTTGGGCCTCCGGCAGAAACAGAAGGAAAATATTGACGATACATGTATCCATGAGCAACTCGGCACCGCAGCCAGCTTTTTGATGACGGGGAGGCCGAGAAAGTTGCTCTCCTCGTCGCTGGTGTCGTGGAGCAACGACGCCACGCACTCGACGGCATCCGGACACCGTCACAACGCGGAGCACGTTCCGCTTCTACCTGGCGAGCTTGGACACGACGAGCATCGTGGCCACCCTTGCGCCGCGCTCGACGCCGACGCCCTTGCAAAGAAATCAGTAGTCTTGAATAGATGATGAGAATGAAGGGAGAGATTGTGTGCTTTGAGAATAAGGAGGGACGCCTTATATAGGGGGCAGGAGGGCTAAGGAGATGAACCTGGACGCCCACGACTATGGTAAGTAATCGATATGATGTATGTTTATGGAAAGAACGATTTCGGTTCGAAATCACCTAACAATTGCATCTATTGCGCGGTAAATCACATAACAATTCCATCTATGGCGCGCTGGGTGCAGGGGGCAGGTAGATTGGGCAGGTGGTGAGTGAAATTTTTCGGTTTTCCTCCGCCTAAACTATCCCTCATGCGTTGGATCGGCCACGGACGCCCAGATGGCCTTCATTTGAATTGGTTGATGCCCAAATATTTTAGGTGGGTTTAGGCGGGTTCCTTACAAGTGGCGACGCTGTGAGGGGTACGGGAGGTTTTAGAAAAGCAGTTTTTTACCAATTGTTTTGGATTCTTATAGTATAGATAAACTTCAAGAAAACAAAAATAAAGTAAGCTTTATTTTAGAATAGAGTGAATACTAGTAGTTTTCGCATTGAAATGGACCCGACGAGAGCTTTTATAATTTGTTAAAGAAAAATCAAATCAAGTTTACTTAATCTTTTCTTTTTGCCCTAACAAAAAGTTTCAATCGAGGGCAGGAAAACCGAAATTGGCGAAATGTATGGCTAAAGAACACCCACTTTTCTTCGACAGAGAAATTCTAGCGGCCTGCTGCAACCGCGTCGCCCAGCCATTGGCATGGAATCGACAGCAAAAGGAAGACGCAGGGGCGGGGAGGTGACCGCAGTCGAGACCACCGATTGGTACTCAAGAAATTTCCATGTTAGTTTGTTTTGACATCATATGGGTTATATATGTCACACCCGGTTTTATAAAACAAAACCGAATGCTCATCACATGTACGTCAGGATCTGTTTATTCATACATGTGACATTTACAAAGTGAAATCACAATAGTGTTATTATACAGCGATAAGCTTCATTACAAAATGATCTGAGGTCTGCAAGAAAAATACATAATATATCGAGTCTTCTGCGGAAATGGACTCTGTTTTCACAGGCAGCCGACCGGGGGTACACCAGCCTAGAACCGAGCGTCTGGTCAAAGTCACCATCTTCAGCGAACTTCACGTCATCCGAGGTCTGAGCTAGCAGGGGGACAAAGAAGGGTGAGTACAACGAATTGTACTCCGCAAGTGTGGGAAAATAAAATGACATGAGGCTTAAATAGGAGAGTTTTTTAGGGTTTAACTCGCGCTTAAGCAACAACCTTAAATTAACCTTAAATTCTTAGCACTATTTACTAGATGTCACACCACCATCTCAACCAGAACCAAACCCATCGAAAATCCATCCGAACACTCAGAAATCCATATGAGCAACCACCATCTTGCCAACCATCCACCTCCAAGATCCACTAATCACGAAGAAGTCCAGGCCCGCTCTTGACCGTGAGCACGGCTGATATATCAGTTTTACACTCTGTACAGGTTGCACACTTTCACCATGAGAAGTGTTTCCCATTATGCTTCACACTTCCTAGGTGACACTACTACAAAAAACATTTTAGGAGACACTGCCAAAACATTTTTCGAGACACTTGCAAAATGCGTGCGTCTCTGTTAATGCCCACCATTTTCAGAGGCGGAGACAATCCATTAACGGAGGCGATGCAAAATGACCGTCTCGAAAAAAGATTAACGAAGGCGGTGTAAAGTAACGCAACCGCCTCTGTTGTTATTGCGTCACCCATCTTTGTACCTCGGACCCGAAATTTTTCTAAACTAGCGTTCAGCTGCACATTCACATCCGGCTCCGCCCACGGCCCACCCGTCCAGCGCCTCTCTGTCTCACTGTCATTTTTTTGTTGCTGCTCCCTCTAATCCATGGACGCAAGGAAGGTGGGCGCGCTTGCTCCCCCGAGCTGCGCCGCTCCTTCGCGCGCCCCTGTTCGCCGCCATCTGCGCCGCCGGCGTCGCGGTCGGTGACGACGTGTAGCGCTCGTGGAGGAAGGCCCGCTACCGCCGCCACTCGTAGGCCACCGCTTCCTCCATCCAGGCGCACTGACCCCGCCTCCTCCGAGCATGCTCCTGGCGGTGGCGGCCGCCTCCTCCGCCCGGGCGTGTGACCCCGACGCCTGGCGAGCTAGCCACTCCCGCCGCTGCTCTGGACCGAGGAGGACGATGATGGCGGCGGGCGTATGTAGATCTGGACCGAGGAGGAAGAAGGGGAGGGCTCCCGTGCACCCGCTCCGCCGCTCGTCCGCCACCCGGACCCGCCACGTGGTGCCTTGCTGAAGCTCTCGTCGCGCTCGGCGCTCTGCTCTCGAGCTCTGCAAGCTCCGCGGTGGAGGTGAGTCGATTCCAGCCGCTGTTCTTCATTTCTGCCATGTGATTCGTGTGGATTTGCCTATTAGTTTGGTCTGTCTATTAGCCCTGTGTTTGCCCCGCCTATTTCTGTAGGATTTGAATGTGGATATGCGCATCGGCTGCTTCGATGTTCCCCTGTTCGATTTGGTCTCAATTTCATTTTTAGGTTTAGTTCCTCCTTGGTTCAGTTTGTTAGTGCAGTAGATACGATGTATGCCCCTGTTGATGGCGATTTTTGCTATTTTTTACCAACTATAGGAAATAATTGACCTATGTCGACAAGTGTTGGAATAGTAGCTTAGATGATTTGTGCCTTGTTGTTCTTGTGAGCTAGCCAGCTTACATCATGATCCTTTCTTTGCATATGTAGGATTTTCTAGCACCCCAATTTGCATATGTAGGAATTTTCTAGCACCCCAATTTGCATGTTCATGATCCTGTTTGTTTCTGCGGCTCTATGATCTGGATCAGCCTTTGAGCACTCAGTGAGGTGATTTCTAGTTCCTAGGCGGCCTCATTAGTTTGTAGCTGATGGATTCTATTTTTTGTGATTTGATTTTTTGGGCCTTCCAAATATTTTGGCTTCATAATCTAGCTACTCTCATTTTGCCATGTAATTAGTGGGGAAGCTTCTAGGTGGCGCTGGTTTGAGATTTCTGATGCTTTATCGTCCCATCCTTTGAACTAACATGGTGTTTGACATTTTAAAGTATCTTTCCCCTTGCATTATGGATGGATTGGTGGTAAGGTGAAATGTCTGGGAAGCTGTCTAGACTGACAGTGTTGCAATTGTTTGAGCTCTCTCTTCTTCTTGTGGTGAATATCAGACCCTGTTACCTCTGAAACCCTCAATGTTTGTTCAGGTATGTAAAGCTGCAAATTTGTCCCATAGGTGTTATATGTGTAGTAGAGTTCCCATTCATATTTAAATATTTTCTTATAGCTTTTTTTTTTCAGATTTACATATTGGACTACACAGATAAGGTACTTGTGCAAATACGCACATTCTAGTATGGTTTTGCAGCTGCTGTTGAAACAATATCTGTACTATGAGGATTATATTTATTATTTACACCGATAGATGTTTTGTAGTCTGTAATTAGCTTCTTACAAAGATGAAATTATGTTCATTCTGGTTCTGCAGCTACCGTTGAAATTCTTACACTTGACATTCTACATGCAGGGAGTTTAAAAGAATGGTGAGAGTGTTTAATCCTATGGTTGAGGCACTGCACCGATTGAGGAAATTAATATAGTGAGTTAGGCGCTGGTATAGCTTACTTAAACTACCCATTTTCTTGTGAAATGTTCCTTGTTGTTTTAGAATCACTGATTTTAGTAAGTAGTAATTCTATCACTTCTTTTCAGTTTTTGTACCACACTCCATAAGCCCTCCTTTCTTATTCTGATGATAAACTAGGTGATATAGACATTCCTTTCTTTGTATGTTTCTGATTTGTCTTATAGAAACTTTGTGTGCCAATTTTCTTTGTGTGCCAGTTATAATTTAAGGTAATGCCAGCTTATAGAAACTGCACCGATTCCGACACGAATGTGTGTAATATGTGTGGCTCGTCAAATTAGGATTCAATTTTTTTAAATCTGTAAAATCATTAACAGAGATTGTTTTTTAACAAAACCGTCGACCCCAGCTTAGAGACGGTTGCCAAAACCGCCCCCGTTAATAAAAAAAACCGTCTCCATTAATGATTTTTTAGTAGTGTGATCTGCCAGGTTAACACTACAAGGCCGTTACAAAGCTCCTCCAAGTTCGTCTTACACCCACTAAGGTTTCACCTCTAACAGTGTGGCAAAACCACCGCTACAGCTGCCTTCTCTTGTGCCACTCAAACAACCACGATGCAGACGAAACAAGGATTATACAAATTACTTGGCCAGTCCTAGAGCCCATTTAGGTCTCACGGTTGCGTTGTTTTGCCGGTTTACAGGCTTCATGAACCGCTCATTAGAATCTGAGGCAGGAACCATCACAAGCCCAAAAACTCCAGATAAAACCATTGAATCCATCATACCACTCAGTCCATCCTGCTCAGATTCCCCATACCAACATGATCACGAGGATTCCACCTCCTTAACTTTATTACCAGATTATGTAAGATTAATTTTATTAGCCCAACCCACAAGAGTGCAAAGCTAAGCATTATACTACCAGACCAACCCGGGCTTAAAGGAAGGATAAAGAAATATTCTAGTAAACCCTAACATAGGATTTCAATTAAGACTCAGCATGCATCTAATGGTCTAACTATTCTAAACAAAATGTAAAATAAAGTAGGGTTGTTGGGATATGATCAAGGACACTTGCCTAAAACGAGGACTTCAAACCACACCATCAAGCATCAAATGAAGACACGAGCAAACTATAAAAAAAAACAATACATCATGCTTTAAATATTTTATAAAAACACGAATTAACGAGTTACGCATTTTGATGGAAAACGAAAGTGGAGGAGACGGCATTCTCACTTTGGGCCTCACGGTGAGCAACGTCCGGACAGTGGCAGTGGCGATGGCGCGCAGGGCACGAAGATGACGACGAGCGCTTCCTTCCTTGGACCGCATGGGGAGCAACTGGTGTGAGACACAGGTTTCTGGTAGGGCTGCAAGGTTTCCACGTACTGCTTTTTATAGAACTCGAGAGGAAGAGAAATAGTCAGGCAAAGAGATGAAAGGCCATCAGTAGTGGAGCTGGAATTCACGTCATTGTGGTTGACGTCTTGGTTTCCTGTTGTGGAAATTAAAAGAGCGCTAAGTGGAGGATAGTGAGGGGCCATCGGTGGAGTAGTTTTGTTGTGTACAGGTAGATGGCATGCTTACAACAAAACTTTGAGAGACGTGCATGAACATTGCACTCACGTGCATGGATATAGAGAACCAAGGAGACAGATTAGTGAGGAATAAATAGAGGCGTGTCAAAGAAAATGTGGTTTTCTTCGGTGCTCCATACTACCTTATACTGATGTTCAAAAAGGACCAGTATAAAAGGATCTGACGGTCCAAATTAGTTGTATACAAGTAGACCTTCACCTGTAGTATAAGGTAGTATAGGTCGAGTAGTATGGTAGTATAGGGGTCTTATGGGAAAAAAATATTTTTAACATGTGATATAATGTGGTATAGATCGAGTAATATAGTGGTATAGGGGTATTATGAGAAAATTATTTTTATTTTTACACTCATTTGGTCCGATATATTTATTTCTTTTTACACACATGTTCATTTAGGTTAAGAGCTCCAATAAAAAAAATTATATTACAGTCTAATTATAAAATTGCCCATCCCTCCATACTCCATACTACCATAGGGTAGTATGGAGCACCGAAGAAGACCTCAAGAAAATATAATAGAGAAAAGGTGTGACAATCTAGTTGTGTAATTAACTTAATCACCTGCTTAACCACTTGTCTTAGGTTAATTAAGAGTACCTTGGCCCCACCTAGATTTTCACTTGAGAAAAGTTCACCCAAAATCCTTTTAACCTCGGTGAACTTTTGACCTTTGCCGGTTGGCATGACTTGATTTAAAAATTTCTTTTAAGAACTCAAAAATGTGCCAATATGAAAGTTGTTTATATTTTCATGGGACACAACTTTGTCAATATGGCCCTAGAGAGTTTTTGAGTGCTTCAGCCCCAAAAACCCAGTCAAAGCCAGCCAAACTCAAAAGTTCACGGCCGGCTGACACCGAAGTTCACCGTTCCTTCTCCTCAGTTTTCCCTCGAATCCATACACTTTTTCATAGGTTAACCTTTGCAAAAGTTGTAGCTGGTAACCTGGGACACAACTTTGCTTTTTGGAGATTTTGAACTTCAGTTCAAAATTTCAGAGAAATTTGGGTTTGAATGAACGCCCGGCATGTGTTCGACGAAATGCCGGCGCTCTCCGGCGCCGCGCGTTCCAGCGCCCGACCGCGCCGCCACGCGACAGCTGGTCTCTGACGCGGACGTCGAGGCCGCGCCCGTGCCTTAATTGCGCCGCGCGCTGTCCCCCGCTGTCCGCCCGGCAAAGCCGTCTTGTTCCCCCGCGCCGTTCCGACCGGACGCGACGGGCGCTCCGTGCGCACCACGTGGCTGTCGTCGACCCGCCGGCGAGCCGCTGCGCCGCTGCCCCGACCAAGACCGGCGACAGGTCGCCGTGGACCCCAGCTCCTCGCCAACCCGCGCAGGAACCCCCCCGACCGGCCACCGACCGCTCCGCCAAGCGCCGCCCCGCCGCGACAGGCCGCCGACCGGCGTGCCCTGTCCGCCGTGGCTGCCCAGCAGCGCACCGCCCGAACCTCCGCGTGGCCGCTTCGCCGCTCCGAGCTACTGTCCAAGTCTTGCCTCGACCGCCTATAAAAGCCCCGCACCCCGCACGCGAGACCTCCCTCCGCCGCTCGCCATTGCCGCCGCCAGGCTGCCGCCGCCGCTCTCCGCCGTGCGTGCTGCTCCGCTGCCTTCCAACGCCACCAGTGCTCGCCCACGCCCTCGCTCTAGCTCCCCAGAGCCCCAGCTGCCCCTCTCCGCCACCGCCGTCGCCGGCATTGGGGGAGACAGAGCCGCCGCCGTCGCTCCACCTCCGGCCGAGCTCTCTGCACCGGATCCACTCGAGGTGAGGCGGTGAGCAACCCTGGCATGTTCTCGTCGAGCCCCGTGGCCCCACATCGCCAGAATCCGGCCAACCCACCGCCGGCCATGGCCCAGGGACCACATTGCAAAGCCATAAAAGTTTCCAGGGGCCTTAGCGCAAGTTTCCAGGGGCTAATCTGTAAATAGATTGTTCAGATCTAGGATTCAAATCCTGAAATTTTAAAAATCGGTTAAAAATCGTAGAAATATCGGAAAAATGCAAACCCAATTTTGTTGTACTCCTGGTGCTGTGCTCTACCTTTCCTAGAAAGCATGTATAGGTGTTTTCTGTGTAGATTTTAAGTTAAGTTCAAATCTGTTCAAACTTAAATTTGTGCACAGCATGTATAGGTGTTTTTGGATATGTTGTAGCTGGTGACGTATCAAGGCTGCTGTAAAGAGTTGGCTCAAAGTTACACACTAGAATTTGAGTTATTAGTTGTTTAGGCTGGCAGTGCACGTTTGGTTCAACATTTTTAGTAATTAATCTGTGAAGCTTCTGAGTTCATTCTTTTTGCAGAAGCCTTGTGGTAACTTGATGCATGTCTGGTGTTGGCACTCCTTAGCCTAACTAAAATCCGCAAGCGCACGGAGTCCGATGTAGCCTTTCACCAGGGGAGTAAGAACCTGGATATCGAATCCAAGGAACGGTAGACGCGACTAGCCTAGAACTTTTCTAACTGGATCCACCAAGGAGAAAAAGGATAAATGGGTAGAGAGCTTGACTTTAGTTAGCTACTCGTTAGCCCAGACAAACTATCGATACGTAACCTGATCTGCTTCGACGGCTAGAACGGGAAGAACTCAGAACGGGGTGAGAGAGGGGTTCTTCCGGGCTCAGCACTACTGTTATGAGTACACCCGAACGTGGTGGAGTACAAAGGACGGACAGGGCTGTCACCACCTGCCGCCTACCACTGCAGTTCCGTGGGGTGCAACACAACCTGAGATGACTAGCCAGCACAGGCACCACGCCTAAGCTTTCAGTCACTGACCTCCACCCAACGCGAAGGGCTATAGAGGAAACCCCAAACAAGAGTCGCTGTCACTCGCGCAGACTCAGGTACCCGCAGATCAAGATAAATATGATAACTTGCTGAAAGTAAGTTGTAAACTAGCGAGGTACTAAAGGCAAGAGACCGAGGACTTACTGAAGATAACTCTTGAATATATTCCTCGGGGCGGAAATGTTGAGACGAGACCGAGAGAGAAATCCCGGACTCTCTCTACAAAGCTCGGCTGTCACCCAAGCAACTCACACACTCTATCCCTACTCTACTCTAAAGATGAGAGCACAAACTCACTAAGCTACTCTTCTCTCCTTTGGATGATTTGATGGATGCTTTCTCAAGGTGAAGGAGGGTCCCTTTTATAGCCTTCAGGGGCGGTTGCAGGCGTCAGGTGTAAGCTAACCTTCTGCTTAACTGCCACGCGAAGGGGGACAGGTGGCGGCCTCTGGGGGAGGCCG
Source organism: Urochloa ruziziensis (assembly GCA_015476505.1). NCBI lineage: Eukaryota > Viridiplantae > Streptophyta > Magnoliopsida > Poales > Poaceae > Urochloa > Urochloa ruziziensis. The sequence continues at coordinate 35,611,908 of CM027126.1, read as the reverse complement.
GCCGGCCTAGGCCGATCGGCCTGGCCTTGCTGCCCCGTGGCACCGCCTTCTTCAGGGACGCTCTGGATTGCACCCTGAGGTCGGTAACGGTTGCTTTGGATCAAAGCTGTCCGAGAATCCAATGTTGGTGGGCCCTTCAATCCATGCAAATGTAGCTTAGGCCTTTCGGGTTCTTTGGATCAAACCGACGTTGATCGCACGTCTCATGATCATCTGTGTTGTGTTTGTGATCTCCTGGACCAAGGACGTGGCCACTGGCCACAGAAGGGGGCCGGCCGGCCTGGCATAGGCCGGCCGGCCTGGCTTTGTGTCAAATATGGCTCAGCTTTTGCTTGCTTGCTCCTGCACTCACAAATTATACAAAACTTGTGGAACTCATTAGAAATAATCAATTTTACTTTGTTATGAGCAAGATGGGCCTGAAATGTGACGGAATGTTGGTGGTGAAACCGTATCGTAACGACCACCAACACGCCCCCCTACCTGAACTTTGCTAGTCCCTTAGCAAAGAATGAATTAAATCACTGGGACTTTCGCAATATCAGGGTCATGAGCTCAAGGTATACACAAGTCATATCTCTGAGTTTTCTTTCATACCTTGGATTCTGGTGGCTAACACCCTCATCTTCATCAATTGAGTCTTAGAACAACTCATTGATTGGTCGAGCACTTCTTCCTCTTGGCATTTGGAGTTTTTGATAATTTTATAAAGAAAACGAGGCATTCCCTTGTTATTTCTCAACATCTCTCGATCACTCATAGTGTTTGGATCCTCCCCTGGGCTTAGAACAAGCCTCTCTATGTTATAAGGTGGAGCTTTGGAGATGTTGCTCACTCTTCTTTATTTATTTTGCAAGATCGAAGAACTTGTCTAACCATTCCTACTACTCATACATCTTGGCCAAGTGCATGTATACTTTGATGGTTGAGTCCTTGTTCAAGCATCTTTCATCTTTCCCCTTTCTCTTTCTCTCTCTCTTTTTTTTTCTTCTGAAGATAAGGAGTGTATCATTCCTTTCTTCATCATCTTTTTTTTTTCAGGGGGATGAAGAGCTTTCGACAATTTGGACTTTATTGATGCTCGTGTACGTGGATGGCCATGATGAATAAGATAGCACGAACGTGAAGGCAAGTAATTCGAACAAGCTCAAAATTTAGAAGGTAGCTATGTAGACGTTTCAACTTGAACTTGGTATATGGCTTTGGATAGGACATTTCAAGTTGATGATAACAAGGGTTGCCTTAAGTTTTATTTTCAAAAACAATCTCCAAAACCTTGAATCGGATGGCTCAACTTCTCAAATCATTATATCATAAGAATCAATTAACGAGAATCAGGCAATCCTATCAAAAAGTTTCAAGGTAATGAAATACGTTCTCATGAAATATCACAAGTATATCCAAGGTGTCATGCATAGGGGTTCACTTTCATGAATTTTGATCAAGTTTTAACATTATTTAGCCAGGAATTTTATTTGGATCAAAATCACGAAGGGATCAAATGTAGGGGTTACAAACCGTGTCCTGGAGTCGAGTCGACGACGTTGGCCACAGGCCCAGGCCGATCGGCCCAGTAGAGGCCGGCCGGCCTGGCATTGTAGCCAAGCGTCCCGATTCAGGTTCCTCGTTCATGTGATTCGCGAGATTACGCAGTGAGCACGGGATCTCCTCGAACGGCTTCAGCAGGGGGCCGGCCGGCCTGGCCTAGGCTGGCCAGCCTGGCATTGTGCCAGGTGCAGTCCCGCCTTGGCCAGTGACCAGTACAGCTCCTGTACATCAGTGTTTCTGCGTGCTTCACTGAAATATCAGTCCGAGGGGTTGGTTGGCACACAAGTGTGCACCAACCATTCATTTTTTTCTTTTCTTTTTATATATGAGCCTCTTCTTTCAAATAAATCAATTTATTTTATTCAACCTGAAGGGAAACAAATATGGGGGTGCTGCATACAAGGGAAAATTAAACTAAAATGAATCAAATGGAAATTTAAACTAGCACCCAAAAATCTAAACTAATTCTAATCCTAACTACTCCTCCTTCGGGCGGTAGAGGTGCTCATTGCCGGTGGCCTTCGCGAGGCGCTTGACCTTAGAGGCCATTGCCTTGCGAAGGATCTCGATCTTATCATCGGCCTCCATTTGCCCGATTACCGCCTCCGCCACGCGCTCGTCCATGTTGTTGACCTTTAGTTGCAGCGCGGCGAGCTTCCTCCTCAGCTCCTCTACGTCCTCCTCCTCCTCCTCATCGGACCACTCCATCTGCCCGGGAGGTCCTTGGATCGGAGGGGGCGTCATGAAGCGCTTCCTCCCCTCGTCGGGCTTTTTAGGGGCTAGAAAAGCCCCTTCCCGATGCCTGGCCCTTCCCGGCGTGGAGGGCTAGGACTTCCCGGGGTGTACTGCGGTGAGTACCCCGGCGAGGTGGAGATGAAGAGCGGCACGATCTCCTTCTTGAGCGGCGAGGAGACGAGGCGCTTCCCGATGGCCTTCTTCGGGGACAAAAGTCCCGTAGTTGGCCTTCGGGGCGTCTTGGGCAGCGAACTCCCCTGGCCCTCCTCCTGAGGATCACGGAGGGAGGCTCTGCCCAAAGGCGAGCCAGAGAGGCGGCGAGGGGAGGCCGGCCGGCCTGCCCCAGGCCGATCGGCCTGGGAAAGCGGCCGCCGGGCCTCCGGCTAGCGCGGCGACGACGTCGACGAACGCCGCCTTCTCAATGATCCTGACGCTGCTGGAGTTGGAGGAGCCAGGTGTCCCTTTCAAGGACTCGGACGGGGAACGGCTGCCTTGAGAGGCCGAGTTGGAGTCTTGGTGGCTTGATTGCGAGGCCATGGCTCAGATTTCTCAAAGGAAGGGACGTTTCTGGAGAAGGAGGCTCGAGAGTTCTGAGGGAGAAGAAGAGCGGGGGCCTTTCGTTTTAAAACGACGCTCCTCCCTTCAAAACCCCATGAATTCTCAGAAAGGATAGCAGCGAGACTCATTCAAACGAGGAGCGTCCCGAGTCGAGCCGGTGCTGGGCCGGTCGGCCTGGGTGGGGCCGGCTGGCCTGGCTGGGCCGGTCGGCCTGGGTGAGGCCGGCCGGCCTGGCCTTGTCTCGAGGGCCCCTGAAATTTTTTCGTGTATGCTTCCTTTGCTCTTCTACCAGAAAGTCTTTAGGGTTTGGCTAGAAAAAGTTTAAGAAAGGAAAGGAAAAATAGAAAGGGAAATCTATCCTAGATAAGGGCCATTTTTAGGTCCCGCCCGGACCTGGACTAGGTATCTCGGTTAGCTCGTAGACGTCCATCTCTCTGAGCTCCGGCATTTCGGATTCGAGAAATATTTTCAATCTTTGGCCATTGGCCTTGAAAGTATTTCCGTCATTATCCTGGAGGGTTATCGCGCCATGATCGGCGGCAATCTAGGACTTTAAAAGGACCTTCCCACTTACTTCTAAGCTTACCATGACCAAACAAGCGAATACGGGAGTTAAAGAGTAATACCTGATCTCCCGCTTTGAAATGCTTGATCTTGATGCGCTTGTCATGCCATCTCTTTGTTCTTTCTTTATATAGCTTGGCGTTGTGGTAGGCCTTTTCCCTCCATTCATCCAGTTCAGCAATTGCATTCTTCTTTTGAGTCCGGCTGTCTGGAGATCCATGTTCCACCTCTTGATCGCCCAATGGGACTTGAATTCTAGCTCAACCGGTAAGTGGCATGTCTTGCCATATACCAGTTGGTAGGGAGTCATCCCTATCGGTGTTTTGAATGCTGTTCTATATGCCCAAAGTGCTTCCGGTAACTTTCGCTTCCACCTTTCCCCATTGCATTGACCGTCTTTTGCAGAATGTTCTTGATTTGTTTGTTTGATGTTTCTGCTTGCCCGCTGGTCTGGGGGTGATAAGGTGTAGCTACTCGGTGGTCTACTCCCAAGTCGCTTAGGCACTTCCGGAACGTCTTGTCGATGAAGTGTGATCCTCCATCACTGATCACGACTTGGGGTACTCCAAAACGGGGAAATGATGATCTCTTCGAACATCTTCCTTGAATTCTTCGAGTCGGCTGCCGTGCACGGAAGTGCCTCCACCCATTTGGAAACATAGTCGACTGCCACCAGGATATATTCACACTGCTCGGATGCAGGGAAAGGACCCATAAAGTCTATTCCCCACGCGTCGAAAATCTCCAACTGAAGGTTATTTTGCAGTGGCATAGCATCACGGGCGTTGATATTCCCTTGTTTCTGACACCTGGCACATCTCCGTACGAATTCCTTGGTGTCTCCATACATGGTCGGCCAGAAGAATCCACTCTGCTAGACCTTTGCATGGGTTCAGAAAATTCCGTAATGTCCTCCGTACGGTGATGAATGGCAACGATCAAGGATTTATGTGTTTCCTCATGAGGGATGCATCGTCGGAGTAATCCGTCAGCACAAACCTTGAATAGATAGGGGTCATCCCAAAGGTGAAATCTGCTGAGGTAGATGAACTTCTTTTTGTCTTCTCCTGGAGGTACATACCCAGTCACCATGAAGTTTACCCAGTTCGTGTACCATGGACTGGATGTGGTGACCTTGAGGAGAGTATCATCTCTGAGATAGTCATTGATCGGAGATCTGACCCTTGAACCTGCATTCTTGAGAGATGATCTGCCACACAATTATCTGTCCCCTTCTTGTCTCGTATTTCTAAATCAAACTCTTGAAGGAGCAGAATCCAACGGATGAGTCATGGCTTGGCATCTTTCTTGGTCAAGAGGTACTTTAGTGCAGCATGGTCTGTGTATACTATCACTTTGGCACCAACCAAGTAAGATCTGAACTTGTCCATGGCAAACACCACTGCCAGGAGTTCCTTCTCCGTTGTCGCATAATTTAACTGAGCTCCGGTCAATGTCTTGCTTGCGTAAGATATAGCGTAATGCTGTTTATCCTTGCATTGACCGAGCACTGCCCCGACTGCATAGTCGCTAGCGTCGCACATGATCTCGAATGGAAGATTCCAATCGGGCGGTTGTATGATGGGAGCTGAGATAAGTGCCTTCTTGAGGGTGTAGAAGGCAAGAAGGCAATCATCGTCGAAGTTGAAGGGTGCTTCTTTAGCCAGAAGGCTTGTAAGAGGTCTGGCTACCCGAGAGAAATCTTTGATGAATCTTTGGTAAAAGCCAGCATGACCCAGAAAACTTCGCACACCCTTGACATTCGTCGGGGGTGGTAGTTGCTCAATAACTTCTATTTTTGCCTTGTCAACTTCTATTCCTCTTTCTGACACCTTGTGTCCCAGCACAATTCCTTCTCTGACCATGAAGTGGCACTTTTCCCAATTTAGGATAAGGTGATGCTCTTCGCACCTCTTGAGGACTCTTTCCAAGTGCTCAAGACAGTTGTCGAAGGTTTTACCATAGACGGTAAAGTCATCCATGAATACTTCCATGATCTGTTCGATCAAGTCAGAGAATATCGCCATCATACACCGCTGAAATGAAGCAGGTGCATTGCATAGGCCGAAAGACATCCGCCGGTAAGCGAACGTTCCGTAGGGGCAGGTGAAGGTAGTCTTGCTCTGGTCATCGGGATGAATAGGAATTTGATGATAACCAGAGTATCCATCAAGGAAGCAGAAAAATGAGTGGTTTACCAACCGCTCAAGCATCTCGTCGATGAAGGGGAGAGGAAAGTGATCTTTACGGGTAGCTTTGTTGAGCTTCCTGTAATCGATGCACATCCTCCATCCAGTAACGGTCCTCTGAGGGATAAGTTCATTCTTCTCGTTCTGGATAACCGTCATTCCACCCTTCTTCGGCACAACTTGAACGGGGCTGACCCATTCACTGTCTTGCACGGGGTAGATTATACCCGCGTGCAGAAGCTTCAACACTTCTTTCTTGACTACCTCCCTCATCGCATCATTCAGCCGTCTTTGATGTTCTCTAGACGGCGTATGGTCCGGCTCCATAGGTATGCGATGGGTGCATAAGCTGGGGTTGATCCCCTTCAAGTCCTGTAGAGAATACCCGAAGACAGACCGGTGCTTCTCTAGGACTATAATAAGCTGCCGAGTCTCATTCTCTGTCAGTTTGTCACTGATGACGACTGGCGAGCGTCGGTCATTGTGGAGGAAAGCGTATCTAAGTCCAGGAGGCAGCGGTTTCAACTCAGGAGGGGGGTGTTGTGGCTTTTCTTCCTCGTCGAGTTTTATAAAACCGTCCGTTTCTGCCTCTTGGATGAAATGGTTAGCCTCTTCAGCCTGTGAGGACTGAGCTTGCTCTTCTTGAGCAGAGCTAACTGCTTTTTCCACTGGGTCTGTCTCGGATCGGGCCTCTGCGATAGTGTTCACTGACCGCACAAGGCTGACCGGGATAATCTCTTTACCAACCTTGAACTGTATCGTGGCTCGATCATGGTTCGGGTTGGCAAGGTGCTCTATTGGCTGTCCGATCAGGAAGAAGTTGTCACCTCTAGGGATATCGAAAATGTGGAAGTCTAGGAAAATCCTGTTGCGTCCCATGTGTACGGGCACAACACGAATGATTCCTCTGCATTCCATCATTTGACCGTCGATCCACTTGAGGTGCTTACGGGAGAAGGACCGGGGTTCGTCTGGTTGCACTTGTGATGCGAGTGCACTTGATATGATATTACTCCTGACCTTCGGGTCGTAGGCAACTTCCTGAGAGTCAGTTCCCTCAATAGCGCAATGGAGTACTCTGAAGTTGCGGGTAATTCGGATGATGTCTTCGCAACTTTCAATTTCCTCCGTCCATTTCTTGCTCATGATCGCAGATAAACCCTTGATCTGCGGTACGGCTTCTGGAATGAACGCCTTAGACCTTGAACTTGCGCACACTTGTTCCATGGGCATACGTGATGTATTGCCGATCTCCAAGTACTCTTCTTCTATAAAGAGCTCGGGAATGAAGTGCGGCAGATCGTCAAGAATATTTTCATGGTCTGAGGACTTGGGGTGTTCGAGCACTTTCTCCATGATCGGAGGAGGCGGATCGAATGTGAGGGCGAGTAGTGGCTGTTTGTCTGTGGGGGTTGTTGGTGGTGTTGGTGGGTCGTCGAAGACACCAGTGTACTCGGTAGAGTTGAGAACTTTTTCCAAGATATCTCGTACCTCATCCACTGTCTTGTACAGCACTGACCCTGCGGAGGTGATGTTCAAGAACTGTGCACTCTCCGGCTTCAATGCACCAACAAAATGCTGCATAAGCATTTCCTCTGGAATGTTATGCGGTGGCCCTGAGTTGGCCAATTTTATGAACCACTCCCACGTGGCTCCACG